>OU452243.1:7515000-10015000 GCA_911728495.1 Furcula furcula
ATTGGGTTTTATCACTGATTACACAAAGTTTTACATTATGGTTCATGTATCAGAATACCATCTAGGTTACACCGCATTGTCAGATTTTTTGCCAACATGCATCAAGAGTGTGAGACTTGCTTGTTCTGGAGTCTGGAGAAATTACTGGGCTCAAAGCTCTTAAAAACAAATTTCTTGGGTGAAAACTCTTAATTATAAGGAGAGTCATAATACAAATTAAGTATGTTGTAATTAAAGGATTTTTTATTATATTAATTTTGGACGAGCGGCCATTTTCCATAGACCGTGTCACTTTAACATCAAGTGAACTTCCGGATCTAAAAAGGCCACTTTCGGTGAATCATAATATTATGATTCACCGAAAGTGGCCTTTTTACTTACTCATATGAGTAAGTTATGGTTGCATTTTTATTCGTAAGGAAACATTAACACCAAATATTAATCTGGTTTTATATGAAGTGAGTATGATTCACCTAATGTGTTGCCAGTTTACGAAAATTACAGGAATTGCAATGGATCTGCTGGAAATGCAGAATATGAATTCCTTTTAGATGAATTGCTTAAGTGGCTTTTTACCTACACATATTTGACACTTACTTAATCTTCTGCTCTCACAGTTCACATTGTCTGAATAATCACAGTATCCGCGGCTTGAAAACAGCAAGCCAGGAGGACATTCCTGCTCCACAGCCCATCCGTCCCAGCAGTTCAAATAATTATTGCATAGATATGGCGACGGTATCTGGGTTCTCTTGCCGAAACATAGCGGGTTTGGTACTACGACGGGCTCCTTCTTGGGCACGAACATTAGAGTATTTTGGTAATTCGGGTCGCTTTGTATGTGCTGGACTACTTGGTTCGAAACAGGGACTGTGATTGCTGCTAGAGAGTTGCCTAGTTCCTGAAATTTATTGGATTATTTGATGATAGCAGTGACAGCTCAGTGGGTGAGCGCTTGCCTTGGAAACAAGGCGCGCAGGTTCGAACCCCGGTTCGCACGATTTCTTTAATTAATCATATATGTGCGAATCGTCTTTGTGGGATTGTTACTAGCTTACGGTGATGGAAAACCTCGTGAGAAAACGCTCTTAGCTTTTAGCTTCTGTCTATTGTATGGTATCCATACGGACTTAATGTAGGGTCAATTTAATAGATCACACGAGACATTGACATTTGTCAGTTTCTTTGTTCTGTCTGTTCCTTTTGGTCATTATTACAGTAAATATGTAATCGTAATTAAATAAAATTATGCAATTGTGCAGTTCTAACTACGAAGAAAATTATAATATTTGATTTCCCTCGTTCAAGGTTATTTGTTTAAATTTAGATGAAGTGTCAAATGTGATCTATTAAATTGACCCTAGGTACTTTAGTTCTGTAAAAGCTGCGATTAAAAGTGAAGTAGTGTGATTACCAAGCAAATAGGTTCCGGTTAAGCGAGACTGATTTAACAGATTTGATTATAGTGTCATTTAGTTTTGGACTAATCAATGTATATTAAGTATAAAATCTTTAAAAAAAATTTTTTACCGACTTCATTATTATTATCATTATCACTGAAAAGTATAAAATAATATAAATATTATAGAAGTCGGTGTTAGCGTACCTGCTGTGTACATTTGGCAACAACTTCATCATCATCATCATCATCATCAGCCGGAAGACGTCCACTGCTGAACATAGGCCTCCCCCTTAGAACGCCACAATGAACGACAATTGGCTATTTGCATCCACCGGTTACCTGCGACGCGCACAATGTCGTCTGTCCACCTAGTGGGAGGCCTGCCAACGCTGCGTCTTCCCGTTCGTGGTCGCCACTCGAGAACCTTTCTTCCCCAACGGTTATCGGTTCTTCGAGCGATGTGGCCTGCCTATTGCCACTTCAACTTGCAGATTCTGAGAGCTATGTCGGTGACCTTAGTTCTTCGGCGAATCTCCACATTTCGGATTCTGTCGCGCAAAGAAACTCCGAGCATAGCTCTCTCAATGGCTCGTTGTGTGACTCTGAACTTTTCTAAAAGGCCAGCCGTTAGAGACCACGTCTCACAATACAACAACTTCAATAATGTTTAAATTATTTTATACTTTTCAGTAATATTGAAGTCGGTTCAATTTTTTTTAAAGAGATTTTATTTTAAACTTTTTAGTGATATTTTCATACATAAAGATTGAACCATCGAAGACGGTAAAATGATCGATTCATGTTGCTTCAGAAAAAAATATCCGGTCGTAATGAAATTTGCATGGCATCATTATAGTACTTTACTCTCTCGAATAAAAAAAGAATCATCGAAATCGGTTCATATTTGTCAGAATAATGTAATGGAGAACATCAGTTTTATGGTTTTTTACCAGATAAATTCCCCCACATCGTTCATTTCATACAGATTCATTACAGTGGTTTTTTCTTTCGAATAAAAAAAGTCATTGAAATTGCTAAATATTTTCCAGAGTTATGACCATTTTTGTCCTTAAAAAGCAACATAAAGTCATCTTATAGGCATTCCTGCAGGTTTCCTGCGCAGTCACCATTCTTATTTTTTCAGGAACTACTTATTACTAAGGAATAATTTTTCTATGGGACCCAATTAACGGATTAAAGAATGGATGGAAGAAAGATTTTTCAAATCGGTTCATAATTGCCAGAGTTATGCGTGAACATACATAGAAAAAAATATATACAGACGAATTGAGAACCTCATCCTTTTTTGAAGTCGGTTAAAAAGTTATTTTAAGGATTTAAAGACAACAATATGCAATAACACAATCGATTAAAGATCGAACTATAAAATAGACTTACTTTTAGGAATCCCAAGAATGGATTGATAAAGCTCCCGTAGTACGGTAGATGGCCAGCATTAATCCTGAGGTTTTGAAGGTATGGGTTGGTGTACGTCTTTACTAAATTACCGTCTTCGTCATAAACTGAAAAAAAGTGAAATGTTAGTAGTTATCTCCATGAAGAGCGTGACCACAAATTAAACTAATTTATCGCGATTCCAAAGACGCCTGACAATGAATTGTATGTAATATGTCTTCTGGTTGCCGTTCAAGTAATTATTTGGTCTTAGATTGGCTTTTATAGACGAGAATATTTTATTTATTTATTTATGTTTTTGATCCCCAAGCCGCCTGCCAAGCGTGGGGATTATGGCAACCCCTCCCTTCTAAGGGGGAGGCCTTTGTTCAGCAGTGGACGTCTATCAGCTGCTAATGATGAATGATGAATGTTGATGTTTTTTTGGACAATCCACATATAGATCCCAAAATAGCCTGTAATATGGAAACCAGGCAACTGATACTAATAGTATTTTTTTTTGTAAATACATACTTTATTCGATAAATAACACCCAGACACTTGGTGTGAATTGAACCCCAGACTCATCGGATAGCAGCCGGGCGGGTACTCGAAGTTTAGTTTAGTATTGGAAAATATGTTTATTAGTTAGTAATATAAAATAATAGTAGTTAGTAATCTAAAATAAAACGCGATAAAATCCGTAAACGTAGTTTGATTTCAATATACAAACACACATATATACAAATAATCAAAATGTGTATTTTGTTGTGTATCATTGATAGTTACCTATGTATATTACTGTGTTGTTTGTATGTGTGTGAGCTTGGTTGCAAATAAATGTTTTATCTATCTATCTATCTATCTAATATAAGTACTTTAAAAGCCAAGTAAAATACAAGGGGTCGAAACTTTTTAAATTGATTTATTTCAACTGCAGCCGTTTTGGGGTTAGTACGAGTAGTATGTCTTATTGCAAGTTGGCTTTGACTTATACTAATAATAAAGGTCGCCGAAGTCTTTAATCACAAAATCACTCCTAACGTTTTGCATATGACATAAAAAAATTACTGCAAAAAAATTACCGATTAGTTTCAAGCAAATCCTCAAGGCAAAGCTTGTGTAGCCACCGTGGTGAACGACCGAGTGCGGTCACTGCAAGTTACCTTTGCATTTCATCATATAAGGCTATCGTGATCAGCTATAATTAATGCTTGATAATTAAAGTAATGACTTGTATGGCTACCTTGGAATTAAATAATAATATTCGGGGATGTGCGGCCATCTGATCCCAGACTTGGTAGAGCAGAAAAAAGTTTGGAATTGCGCCCCTTAAATGACAATAGATCGACAGATCTACATCCACCATCCATATCTAGGAGACATCCTACTACATAAGGCTAATAGAGCTTATGTAAGTATAGTAAAACTGTGGTTCGGCTGACATCTTTGGAGTAAGGTGCGGTACTCTGTTTGTCTATAAAAAAACTGAAGGAATAAGTAGGAGTCCAGTCGGGTGACTGCACTTCTACTCATTTCTTTGGCTTTTCAGAGATTCTCGGAATTCAAAATTGGCCAAAATCTCTGAGTAATTTTGGTCAATATTTGCTCTGAGATTATCTCATTTCTCAGAGTCTTATCCGATTCTGTGAATTATTCCCAAGTGACATAGGTTATTAAAGTATCCATAAATGACGTAATTAAGAAAATATTTACTTTTGAGCAGCCTTTGAAAGTCAAATTCAGTGCGGGTCGCTAGTCATTACATATTTTCATGTATTATTTACCAGTCAAATTGGGACTATAACATGGTATCTATTTTCGGAATTAATTAAGACAAAATATAGTATTGCTCTGTCAGTTTAAATCATTACATAGCTCAATACTATTATTGATAGTTCAAACTACTGAGTTAACATTATATATGTATGTAGTATAGATAAATCCATGGCAAAAATTGAAACTCAGATCCAGGAATTTAAACATTGCAAATCAATACACTGAGTGACAATTTTCATGAGTATTCAGATCTACTCAATTCTTAAGCTACTACGAAGTTGTTGAAACCACTATCCTGACTATTGAGTTTTCTCCTCATATGCTGTACTCCTAATAATAAAATTGTTAAAGATAGCCCGTAGAATTAATTACCTTTTAGGCTAAGGGTCCATAAAAGTGACACAAAAGGGATGACGACTGGGTAAAAAAAAATCTAATTAATTAGATAATAAAAAAATATTGGCTGAGTATTTTTTTACTTAACAAATCAATAGAAATTGACAAAGATAAAGAGCGTCAAAGTTTGGGACTGGGGGCTCGTGACGTCACACCTCAGTAAAAAAAGTGTACACAGGCGTGACGTCACATGGAATTTCAAAGCACTATATTTTCGTTATTTTTTTATGCAATTGACAAAAGAAAAAATACGTATCCAATATTTTTTGATAACGGACGGTATAAATAGAATTTTTAGTCAAATAGGTTACTATCATCTATCATTTTTTATTTTATTTTATTAGAGTACATAATAGATACACATTTTACTCACACAATAGCCTCTTCTGTCTGGTATCTGGTTCGGACTCCGAAGCACCAACAATCACGATCGCGCTGAACAACAGGATAATTAATGTAGCCTTAGTCATGTTGATCCTTGCGCAAAGGGACGTAGGACAATGTCAGGGCTAAAGCAAAGCCTAGCTTATATAGCTTCGGAGAACGAAAACAAGTACTCAACTATATATACGTGGGTTTCTAGTTTTAGCCGGGATACTGAGGAAAGCCTAAAAGGATAAGCTTGTTCTATAAAATTATCGAGTTTTATTTTATTGGGTTAAATTAAGTACCATGTATGGAGGTTGGAATGATTTCTTCGTTTTCTATTATGTTTGTTAGTTTAATATTATTCAGAGAATCAAAGTAAGATTATTGATCCTGGCTTACGGCTAAATTATACAAAAGTGTTAGTATCCTTTAGGAGTATATGGTTTTAATGATATTTTAATAGTACTTAATATGCTTCATGAAATTTCTGGAAAATGTACTTTTATTAGTATTTTTAAATGCTTCGGAAAGAACTATTGCCTGGTTCTATACGTATACAAAATCTTAGGCAAATTTCTGAGTAAACTGCTTTAAATATTAATAAGAAAATTAAGCCCAAATCTTACGTACCTAATAATGGCGTGTATTACGAAAAAGTTAGTTAAAAGTAGTTTAGTTTCAATGTGTAGCATTTGCGTTAAAAAGAAAACATTATGTAAACCAAAATTTGATAAAACTAACTTCAGTATCACTACAGTTTTAAATAATTATTCGTATCTTTATAATAACTTAATATAATATAGTAGTAATACCTACCTACGTTCATTATAATATTGTATTTTATTGGATATGCAATAAAAAGAAAAGAAGCCCAAAGACTCTACTCTAATTCTAAACTATCTGCGTAATGTGATTATATATTAAACTAGCAATTCCTTGCGGCTACGCCTGCTATTTTTTTTTCATACAAAGCTTACCAACCACTAGCGCACCCTTAAAGGTAGTTTTTGAAAATTTGCGAAACACGTCTTAATTTATTTCGAGAATCTTTTCAGTAAGTTTCAAGTTGATCTAACCATAAAATAAAACACGCCACATAACGCCTTCAGGAGTGGAATTTTCAAAAACGCTTCCTTAGTGGATGCTTACGTCATAAGAAGAACCTACTGTCCGAATTTCAGCTTTCTAGGTCCAATGGTTTAGCATGCACGTTGATAAATCAGTCAGTCAGGACGAATTTATATGTATAGGTAATCTTTTACAGCACGTCTGAGAAGCAAGCTAGGGTTTGTCGAGCGCAAGTATGCCATTTATCATAGTCATTATTGGTATCTGGATAGCGTCCTGCGCAGGAGAGCATTAATCACGACGATCTTGTTTGTATTGATCATGAAGTCTTATTACATCTACCGCCCCATTAATAATCTCTAGATAGCATAAAACAAGGTCGATATGCCTGTCTGTCCATTTGTTTATTTTATAACTATCTACCCGCCCCGGCTTAGAAAGCGTGTATTTTGAAGATTGTTGCAAAATATTGAAGTTTTATAGCTGTAACAGCTCAGTGGGCGAGCGCTTGCCTTGGAAACGAGGTGCGCAGGTTCGATCCCGGCTCGCACCTCTGATTTCTTTAATTAGTCATGTGCGAATCGTCTTTCTGCGATTGTTACTAGCTTTCGGTGAAGGAAAACATCGTGAGGAAACCAGCATGTCTGAGAAAGCCTAACTAGCTTTCGAATGACGTGTGAAGTCCGCCAACCCGCACTTGGCCAGCGTGGTGGACTATGGCCTAAGCCCCTTCATCCTGAAGGGAGGCCCGTGCCCAGCAGTGGGACATAAACAAGGGCTGGTATTATTATTTTATTATTATATTAAAGTTTTTGTTCTTTATATGACACTTAATTGGGTTTTATATATACTTATTTGTAAACTTTCAGTGGAAACATTATCTAACTGATAGTGAAAACCGCTTAAAAATTCGTTACATGGTTTAAGAGGAGTTAGCAGATATACAGACAGACGCAAAAAGTGACTTTATTACAGCGAGTACTATATAATGATAAGGATGATGAACACAATATATGTATAACAAATATTAATCACGGCCAACCTTTAAGATTAACTCACTACGCGGGTAATATGTTCAAGTGCTGGTGTTGGTCCCTACTCCCTTACAACACATACAACTGGAGAAAACTCAGGGCGTACGATCATCTGTATTGTCCTATCCAGTAAACAAGTAATAAGTTTTAAAAACTAAAACCCGACTACGGATAAAATCGCAGTCTCATAATGTGATATTATATAGCCTATAACCAGCGGGCAATCAAGACGCTTTTAACGACACCCTACTTGTCAAATTATGTTAAGTAGACTAGAAGATATGCGGGAACAGATGAACTTACATACATACATTCTTGTTAAAATCATAAATTCAAATTCAAATTCTTTATTTGCATGAATATTGTCCGATTAGTTGTTATTTACAATCATAATAAAGAAGTCCAAAATATTCAACCTAATTATGGTATGCAAATTGTAACCATAACCCATAACCCTCCCTCCGTTCCGTAGTCGGGTAAAAATAACTACACATGGTTGTTTCGCCTCACAGGATTTAAACCCACGACCTTCGGTGTTATGCTGTGCCACGAAAGCTACAAAAGATTATAACATTAAAAATAAAGAGCGATGCCGCGGTGGGTCTCTAGTTTGTAATAAAATTATTGTTCATGTCAGGCAATGAACTGATATGGACATAACTTGGAGATGAGTAATAGGACTTTGATTAGTGGTTAGATTCTGTACTTAGCTCTTGGTTGTGCAAGCAGAATTGAATGCACTGGTACATATCTCAACTGACTACAAACATCAAATAGTTTTATAAAATCATATATTTAAGTATAAACACTGTGTGGTAGAGAGAAACCATTTGAAGGTGGATATGCCATAAACTGCCTAATAAATCTAAAATTGGACTACTGCAACACTCTATGTGCAGACCTCACTATGTATTATATGCTAAAGGCAATTGTTCTATCAGCAAAGAAGTGAAAGTATTGTTTACCACACCGAAGAAAAGATAGCAGGAAGACTCGGCTTCCTTCGCGAACAATACTTGGTCGAAATTAAAAAAAACGCGAATGCTTAGGGTGACTTCAAATTTGAGAAATCAAAAATGCACGCAAACACCGGGTTGCTTTTGACGCTACAGCCGCGTTTCAAATTAAAAATGACCTTTATACATCAAAAGACTTAGGCTGATACTTTTATTAGGAAGCAAGAGTACATAACATCAATACAAGATATACAAAAATCGGAAGGTCAGAAAATTATTAGGTAATTTGTCATTTTTTTACCTCTAAATATTTTTTAGTAAGTTTATGCCTCTAGATCAGAACGCAGCATCAACTAAGAATATCCGGTAAGAATATCCGTAAGTACTTGTTATTTTTTTATATATTTAAGATAAATGAAAGAAATAAATCAACAAGTGACATTTCCATTTTAAAATCCAGACCGCGATACTTATCCACAACATTTCTCTTAAATGATTAAATAGAAATATTCGATGATATCATTACGGCGAGCGAACGCGCGTGGGATTCCCTTGCTTTTATTTTATTTAGTTAACTTAATTGCGGGAACACGCACCAACGCCTTCCGTGAGCCGCATAGCTGTCTATAGTAATATAGGTACATACTAGTTGGCAACGGGTTGAAAACTTGAAAACACCATACATGTCAAGTCATTGTGGCTTTTAAGCTGGATCATTTCAGTTGATATTTCTTAAACATATTTTGTCACGAAGTCGTTTTAACACTTAATGGTATATTTACAGGACATGAAATAAAAGACATAATATTTAAATACAAAACATAAATAAGACTTTACAATAAATTACTTTGTGCCATATCGCCGTTGCCTGAAGGCTAGCAGAATTTTATTAAATAAATAACACAACAATATTTTATAACTTTGTGGGTGGAATCCAGTAACAAAGATTTCTTATAATGTAGCTTTTAATTTCCATTAGTCTTTTGAGAACTCAATAAATCTTGATCATAAAAATCGTTTACATTATTTATCACATTCATCATCATCATCATCATCATTAACAGCCGATAGACGTCCACTGCTGAACAAAGGCCTCCCACTTAGAAGGGAGGGGTTGCCATAATCCCCACGCTTGGCAGGCGGCTTGGGGATCGCAGTATAGGTGGAAGATAAATCCAAAAGAAAGACGCTGCTGCCCGTCTTCCTGTTCTCGCTTAGTCGCCTCTTACGTCACCCTACGAGAGGAGATGGGGGGATGCAATTCTAACCCGGCACCCCACGGGTATCACATTACATGCGTGCAATATAAAAAACAATCAGAGCAAAATTCTATCATTTTAAGCACACGACATAATAATTATGCTCTTCTCCAGAAATGCATACATTCTTTTAGCACCAAAGAAACCATTTAGCCATAAACTCATTGAAGACATCATCCCCGCATTTTTTTATTTATAAACCACGGTGAATGGTGATCTAGACATCGTAGGTACCTTAATGGTAATAACAAAACAAATGCAATCTGCACCAGATCAGTGACAAAGTGAAACCATCGACATTAAGATCACTGTCTAGTGCGGCCTGTTGAGCAGAAGAATGCGATAACAGTGCGATGCGCACGCGACTATTTTTAATAATTAGTATGTTGCTTACTGCATTACCTTAACCAGAGATCTACTGCGGATACGTTTGACATTTTAAGCTTCGTCACTTAAAAGTTTAAATTTAGAAATACGACATAATACAGATCGATCCTCCAGAAGAATTATAAAATATAAACTTTGAGGAAGGTTCTTAGTATAAAACCCGTGGTGTAAGTTCAGACAAACAAGGATGCGGATAGGGACTTTATTTTATACTACAGTAACAAAAAAAATTTGGTTTTTTAATAAACCTTTAGTTATAATTTTTATAAAACTATTATTATTAGACTAGCTGACCCACGCAGCTCCGCCTACGCTATTTTTACGTTAACTAAACTTTTAATAACAGACATTCGCATTGAATACATAACCTCCTTTTTATAGTCGGTTAAAAACTGGGACCCACTTTTTACTTGCTCTCCGAAGCACGGACCCGTTTAGTTCAAATGGCGTTAAACGGTTACCCATCTATTTATTGACCTTACCTAACGTTGCTTAACCCGATCGATTACAAAACCTTGATAACAACTCTATGAGTGTTCCCTTACTAATATTTATTATATTATAAAGAAAAATTGATAAAATCGGACCAAGCGTATAACCATGTACCCATTTTGACTTTAATCCCCTCTCCCAAAAGAACCGTGCTAGATTACGGGATAAAAAGTATCCTATGTCCTACCTCGGAGTAAGATCTCAAATCATGCCAAGTTTCATTTGAATCCATTCAGTAGTTTCGGCGTGATGCTCAGCCGTGATACAGACAGACAGACAGACAGACAGACAGACAAAAATTTAAAAAAATACATTTTCGGCCTCAGTATCGGTTATAGAATGCCCTCCAAATATAATTTTCAAAATACCTTCAATGTACAGAATTGGACCTGTTACAGTTTTATTATAAGTATAGATTAGATCTGCCTGACCGTTGATCTCGCAATTGACTTTAAAATTAAGAAAATAAAACATGTCAATTTTCATAATAAAAATAAATATATAAATCTCTTATCTAATTGTATGTGTTAAGCTTGTTTTTATTAGCTGGTTATTTTTTCTAAGGTACATTCACGAAGTTTTATCTATCTATCTATCTTCTATCTATCTATCTATACTATAATAAAACTCAAAGAGCACTTTTTCTGTACATTGAATATTTTTCCAAAATTTCTATGTGGGTATACTATACTATCGACATAGAGGCCAAAACAATTTTTTTTGGAATTATTGTCTGTCTGTCTGTCGTTCTGTTTGTCCAGGTATCATTTGAAAACCCGTGGATGGATTCTGATAGGACTTTCACTGATGTGTTGTATAGAAGTAGGGGTATAAATTGGTATATAAAACATCACGCTATGTTTCATAGGGGCTATGCAGTGAAACATTACTTGCACATATTACCACGTAATTTCCTTTGTATGTTTTTTTTATTTTTTTTATTTATTAATAATAATGGTACAATATTATGCATACTGAATGTAACATAAACTCATTAGAATTTATCCGTACATCCGCCGTCGTCATCTATGTTAGTCTATGTTTAAAATTTACATATTTTCATAATGCTATTAACAGTACGAAAACAGATAGAAGTGGAATCATCAGTCATCGTAATAATTATATTGATGAGTTAAGGATGAGTTGAATAAACAATATAATTATTATAATGAAGGTAGTCACAAACAATTAGTTAAAAATTATACATGGGAATTCATTTCACGACAGTGAGTTCCATGCTGGTAGTTTTTAATGGTTAAATACAGGTTGAAGCTAAATTTTTTGTAGTAATAATGTACATAAAATACTTAAGTGTAATTATTGTCTGACTGTCTGATTGTTATTTGGTAGTATGTATATATGAATATATGTATTATATATGCAAGTATGTATGTATAAATGTATTATGTATGTAAGTATGTATAAACATACAATACCTATATCTATTTCTTTGGCATGGCCTACCAGTCAGCTGGCCAGGAATTTATACGTGTTGTTGTAAAAAATACTTTTTAAATATGTACTTTATATTTTTACTTGTTATTTTATTCTTTATAGAGTTTGGAACCTGATTAATCAAATTTGGTATTATATACTGTCGCGTTCTTTTGCCATATAAATTTGTATATCTTGGTAGTAACAATTCGCCGTTTTTAATGCTACGCGTTTGTATTACATTTGTGTTTAAAGGCTTTGTTCGTTTCAGGCTTTCATTGTAAAACTCTTCTACTAATAAGGAATATTTTATTTTATGATAAATTGGTAAGATATTACAAAATTGAAATAACTTATGGTAATCATTTTTATATTGTAATTTAATATTATAAGGGACAATTTCTTTTAATAAACGTAACTGTAGAGTGTATATATGGTCAACATGAGTTCTATATGTCCTTCCATAGCTGGATAGTCCATAAGAAATTATTGATTCAGCTAATGAATTATAAAGCGACAGAAGTGTTTTGAAAGGTATTTTGTACTTAATCAAAGAAAATTTTGCCAAGATACCCCGTAATATGTCACAAACTTTATCAATGTGAGCTTTCCAATTCATCCTATTATCAATAGTTAGCCCTAGATACTTATATTTGTCAACAAGTTCAATTGTATCACATTTACAAGTAGTGTTCTTGTTATCATGCAGGCACTCGTGGTTATGTGATATCAGTTTTGGAATGTCGGGTCTTCTGTTTTGGCTACTACTTATATACATTAGTTTTGTCTTACTTGAACTTAGCACTAAACCAACGTCATGAGACCACATGGCCAGACTGTTAAAATCTTCTTGAAGTTTTTCGAGAGCTTCCTGCACGTTACGCCCAGTAGCTATGAGGCATGTGTCATCGGCAAATTGATAAATTGTTGTATTTTTTATCAATTTTACTATATTATTGACATACGTGAGATAGTGTAAAGGTCCTAACACCGATCCCTGAGCCGTGCCTTCAGTCACTTTAATCGTGTCACTATGGTCGTTATCAACTCTAACAACATAAGTTCTGTTTTTAAGATAATCTTTACACCAATGGAGTAGTTTTCCCCTAATTCCGCTGTTATGTAGACTTTTAACTAACTTATCATGTTGCAAGGTATCAAAAGCCTTACTGTAGTCTATGAATAAGACCAATACGTGTTCTTTTTTATCTAGACTTTTATAAATGCTATCTTTAAAGGACGTTAATAGTTGAGTGGTGCTTTTTTTAGGTTGATATCCATATTGACTTTCAGTTAATCACACATCAAAAGTGTCTAGGGATCAAGCATTTTTAAGCAGATTTCTTGAGATTGAGATGTGGCTTTGTAATAAATTTATGATTTTATAAATTTATATGGATCCTTTTTGGTGCATTTCATAATTTGAATCAGGAACTGTGAATCAAATTCGAGTAAAAGATGAAAATCAGCTGTCAATATTTTCCCTATAAAAACATACAACGCATTGAAGACATTATTAGTGCTACTCTTTCCCTACTACTGATTAAAACCAACGTTATTATGGAGCGGCGACGTCATTTAAGCAGGGAAGAAATGCTCAGAGCCGTGGGAATGATAGAAGCTGGTTCCCGGCAACGTACTGTGGCTTTAGCTCTGAATACAAGTCAGAGTGTTATCAGTCGACTTTGGACACGTTACCGAAGCACTGGTACCGTGGCTGAGCGCCATGGAGGACGGTATCGCTGCACCACACGGAGACAAGACCGATATATTCAAATCTTAACTCGAAGAGCTCCAACAATAACTGCCATGATGTTAGCCGTGAGGCTTCATCACTCTTCAGGGAACTTAATTAGCGACCAAACAGTCAGAAACCGCTTGCATGAAGTGAACCTTCATTCCCGAAGACCGCTACGGGTACCACCTATAGCAATGCACAATCGTAGGATTCGATATCAATGGGCTCTTGAACACAGAAATTGGGCAGAAGAACAATGGCGTTTCGTGTGCTTTTCTGATGAGTCTCGTTTTGGTATGAGACCGGATACAAGACGTATACGACACTGGAGAACCCCTGGACGCCAACAGCGATTAAAATCCTGCCAGGAAGTCCATCCTTATAGTGGTGGAACCATCATGGTATGGGCGGGTATTTGGATCGGCGAAAGAACTGAGTTGATTTGGATCAGAGGCAACCTCAACGCTCAAATTTATGCTGAGACGATTGTATCAGACGTCATCGTTCCTCTACAAGTGCAAATCGGTCCCTTATTTCAGTTAATGCATGATAATGCACGACCGCACACCGCAAGAGTTGTAAGACAGACTCTCGCCGCAGCTAACATCAATGTCCTGCCCTGGCCTGCTCAGTCGCCAGACTTGAACCCGATTGAGCATGCATGGGATATGCTACAGAGAAGAGCTCTGCCGAATATGGAGGGTATCCAGTCGCAAGAAGACCTTTTTTTGTTGTTGCAACGAACATGGGCGGCCATTCCACAGCGTGATTTGACTGAACTCATTTTGAGTATGCCAAACCGATGTTCTTGTGTTGTTAGTGTTCGCGGTAGAAACACGGATTATTAATTGTTTAAGTTACCCAATAAAATTTTAAAGAAAACTGTTATTTCAGTCTTTTTTTCGAACTTTTGTGTTAGTGGTTCAAATGTCAAAAATCCCTTTATTAGGAAAATGGCAAATTTCTTTATTAATGCAAAGGTGACTTGGTTTATCGTTACTGTGACAAACGAAAACACTTTATTTGATGAATCCTTAAAGAAAATTTTAATTAATATCAATCAGGAGAAAAGTTATTGCAAAAATATATGTTGATCCCTAGACACTTTTGATGTGTGTATATTATTATTTGCGTAAAAATCGATAATTTGCTTAGATATATATTTCTCTACTATTTTATTTATTGTAGGTAATATAGTGATGGGCCTGTAGTTGTTATAATCAGAACGACATCCTTTTTTATAAATAGGTCTTATTATTCCAGTTTTTAATTCACATGGATATTTACCCTGTTCTACACTAGTGTTTATTAATTTTGCGATGACTGCGCTAATGTTGCAGCCTATGTGTTTTATATCGATAGCCCTAATTCTGTCTACCCCGGAGCCTTTCTTGTATTTATAGCTTGAATGTATTTATTTACTATTTTTGAGTCTGCGGGTTTGAAGCGGATAGAAACATTAGCCGAAGCATTGTAATTTGCTTCATTTATAAGGGTCTTGTCACATTTACGAATCATTGTCTTAACATTTCCGTCAAAAGTATTAGCGAAATTATTTGCTATATCCTTGTTAGTTAGACCAGGTCCCTCAAAATTAGATTTGATGAAATTATCTACAGATGATTTAATTTTACCCGTAAGACGATTTAAAATTTGCCATAAGTTCCTAGAGTTATGTTGGTTATCTACGATCTCAGATTGAATTTTTTGATTTTTATGTTTTTGAATTAAAGTATTAGCATAATTCCTGGCTTTGTTATAGTTTAATTTTAAAATGTAATTATTACTATCTTTTATCCATTTATCAAATAACTTATCCCTATAATTACAAGCTTTAATTATTTTATTATTAACCCAATTATTGTGACATCGCGAAGTTTTGATTTTAATGGTATATTCTGATTTTTTATAAGACTCAGTAAAGTTATTATGTATATATTTATAGATTTGTACAGGACATTTCATATCTTTCACTTTTCTCCAGTTAACTTGATCTAGTTGTTTAACGAGTTTGTTATTATTCAAAGATATTTTATACGTCGGAACATCCTGTATACGGTATGCACTCACACATCCGAGTATTGTGGCCCGGTGGTCAGCCAGTGTGGTGCCGATTGCCGCTGTGTATAGGTCTTGTGTGCGGGAATCTTGCATAAATGTGATCGATACACGATTTACTAAGATTATTATTAGATAAGGCAATTCAAATAGTTTCAGTTTCAGGTCTTGTTTAGCATTCCAGAATATAAGTTTGTTCAATTTTGTCATTGATTCTCGTACGTAAACAATATTATTATTATTTTTTTCGGTTGGGTTTATATCAACAACGGATATTTTAATTGATTTGGCAGCCTTAATCCATTTTTCTTGAGCACATTCGTCTTTTAATTCCACTATGATATTTGGGGGTTGATCTTTTTTTGTTTGAAGTCATTTTGCATTTCTTATTTCTTCTGTAAGCTGCTTAATATGTCCTGCTAAATTTTCAATTAGTGTCTTAACATTTTCATCAGATTCCGTTGGCAAATTAGCTATTTCAATATAATTTGACAATTTCTCCTGTTCATATTCTTGCATCCGCTGTTCCAATGCACCAATACGAATTTCGAGGTTAGAATTTTTATTAGTTAGCTCTGTGTTCTTACGTTCAAGCATCTTTATTGTTTTCTTCTGATCCTCCATGTACTCTACTACTTCATCCAGTTTTGCACTGTGAAACTGTAGGGAATCATTCAGTTCGCTCATTTCTTTTCTAATGGCTTTCTCCACCTCTTTCGAAATGTTATTAAGAAGCTTCTTTGCGTTTATTTGTACAGGCGCATCATTCTCTTCGTCCTCATCATCTAGTATAAATATAGATGAATTACGTCTTGGCGTTTCTTGCTGGCACTCCTGACAAGTCCACTCTAGACTTGGTGCAGCTTTTAACGCAGCAATCTGTTTATTAGTCAGACCGGAACATTTTATGTTGAGATGCACCATCCTCTCGCATTTGCTACATTCCAAACCAGGTGTTGTTTTAGTTAATTTTTTTTTACAATTATCACACTTATTAGTCATCGCGGGTAATTGTTAAAAAGCACAGCGTAAGTACATTAATAGCAAGCGTGTTACTCGTGACACCGATAGATGATGACTGATGTGAATAGGGTAATTATAGACTGATCAGTTAATCATTAAGATACTTATTGTTACGCTATATACAATAGGGACTGAGCAGGGGTAAGCCGGTCCGGTACACCCAGGACATTTTCATTAGATTTCTGTATTGTTCTAAGTACTTTGCTGATAGCAATATGACATTATATCTTTGAAAAGTTAAACCTTAGCTTAGAACCAGGAAACGGACATAGGATACTTTTTATCCCGGTAGGTTAAGGTTAAGTAACGTTAGGTAAGGTCATTAAATAGATGGGTGAACCGATTTGTATGACTTTTTTGTGCATATCGGATAGGTCTGAGAATAGGTCGTAAAGTATATTTCATGCCGCTAGGTTAAGGTTAAGCAACATAAGGCAAGGTCTTTAAATAGATGGGTGAACCGATATGTATGAAATTTTGCGGGTAGGTCTGAGAATAGGTTATAAAGTATATTTTATGCCGCTGATACCATGATTGACGAGGATATATAGAACGAGACGAGGGTGCAAGAGAGGGAGAGGGGAGGGTGATGGAGTGAGGGATCGTAGGAGTTAGGTGGAGTAAGGGGTGAGATGGAGCAAGTTGGGAGAGAGAGATGGGGGGGATAGGGTTCAGAGAGGGGACAACGGGGAGAGGAAGAGGGGGAATGTGACGGGGACCGATGCGGGTGGGGGAAAGAGAGAGGAGAGAAAGAGCATAGAATTACATTTTTCTTATAATAGAGAGAGAGAGAGATAGAGAGAAATAAATCAAAGGAGGAGGGTGAAAAGGGGAGCAAAATGTAATAAGCGCGGGTGGAGCTGCGCGGGTCAGCTAGTTATTATATAATTATTACTAGACCACTAAATGAAATAGGATGTTAATAATAACATAATTGTATTACATTTTAATACATATGTAGTAATTGTATGTTGTAAAATCATGAAGTGAAATAAATACCCATGAAGTAAGTTATTTTTAATCGGAAAGACGAAATAGCCATCGTTTGTAGGCGATTATAATGTCACATTATTTTTATTATTACTGGTTAACATGTTACCAATATTTATTAAAACATCATTCAAGTAAGAAAAAAAACATAATTAAAGTTATGACTGTATCACGTATTGTTCCTTTACATACGACAATGACTTAAACAATTCATGATTTATCTATTTTTTGCTAAGTATATATGTAAATCTTTACCTATTTATTTTAAAGAACATTATATAAAACCACGAGTTTGGATTTTTTTAATAAGAATTTACTGGGCTCAAAATTCAATATATTAAGCCCAGTAAATTATCTAGCTATACTGTATTTTAGACCGAATACACACTTCTGCTTTACAACTGAATATTATCTAAAACGGCATTGGACAGTTGACAGTCTCATGCATATGCAGTCGATTCTAACATTTACAAGTATTAACTGTGTTTATAAAAAAGTTAATACAGGATTATCTTTTAGTTTCTATGTGAACGTAGTTTTATAAGAACTGAGTTTTTATGCGGTATAAGAAAGGGCTGAGTGGCGGTCCTTATGTGGATTTACTCGTCTGATAACCACAGCGATAATCCTATTTAATACTATTAAATAAATCAGCGCTATCATCTGCACATGGACAGCGTAGGTCCAATGCGAGTTATACTTTTTGTTTTATTTTTACTGTGAGTCAACAAGAAATAAGCTGATATTACAATACAGTATATGTACAATGTACATACATATTTTTATTAAGTACTATTTATTGAACACCAAAGAAAGATGTATGTGAAATTAAAAGCAATTGTTTACATGGTAATAATTTAAGGCGGTCTATACGCTAAAGCGATCACTTCGAGACAACCTTGGGTACAACAATCGTATCATCATCATCATCAGCAGCCAAAATACGTCCACTGCTGATCAAAGGCCTCCACCTTAGAAGGGGGGGGGGCTATAATCCCCACGCTTGGTAGGCGTCTTGGGGATCGCAGTAGGTACAGGTGGTATATAATCCAATAGAAAGACGCTGCTGCCCGTCTTCTTGTTTTCCCTTAGTCGTCTCTTACGGACACTCAACGGGAGGAGATAGGAGGGTGCTATTCTTATCCGGACACCCCACGGGTATTAATAATCTAAGATTTGTTTATAAACAAAAATTACTGAACACGTCGTGACGTCGAAGTATTATTTCGTATTTGGCTCTAGTACCTGGATGCTCACCCAATTTTGAAGGAAAATCCTCAGGATGACCTCTTTGAGCTGCCTCTCTATAAATATTTATTAGTTAATAAGACATGGACTTTATTAATTCATAATTTCTACATAATATTTAATAAATAAATTCCTAGTTCTATGTCCATTAAAGTTGACTAATTAAAGCATCACAAATGTGGTTCACATTTTCGAATGAGCTATCAAGTAATTACGAGTATTACGCAATTGACAATTAACCTTTTAAATTGTGCAATTATGATGCAAAAATTCTGGCTTAATTAGAAAAAGCAAGATGATTTTAGCATTGTTGCGTTAAGATCGCAACTTTCTTTAATTGCACGAGTGATTTAATTTAATTTATAGGAGAGGGTGCCAACCTCCCGGTGTCAATAGTGGTTTTTAAACTATAATCGAATACACATACGTACATAATTTCGATTAATGAATATCAATTCTTAACCCTCTCTCTCTCTATTTTACAGACTGACACTTTAATTTTGGTTCTACTTACTTTGCGTTATGTTCTCATACTGTAAGAGTTATCCGTATAAAACAATGCGTGCAAATATAAAAAAAAATATCTATTTTGTTCGTAGTGTCAGTCTTCTTCCAATTACTATGACGAAGCATTCTATCCCCACGCGCGGCGTTAATCACAAGACATCTCAGCGCATATAAAAAGCCTGCATTAATAATTATAAAGTCTTATGAACATCTCTGAACGTATACTATAAGACTATTACGTTCCACTATCGAACATTATTCTTAGAGAGAATTAACGTAATTTATGGAAAAATATGGTAAATCGCGTTAATTCCCGATAAAAATTATGTTCGATCTCTGAACATGTTTAAAACTATATTAGAATAAACTCTTGCAAAATATACCAATACGAGTATAATGCTTAAAACATTTTAAAGAGATTTTAATTTTCTCTAGATACTTGCTACATTGAAAATTTTAGTAAATTGTAAAACGCCATTTTTCTGCTGTACCATTATAATTTACTAGAATATTATTAGTTAAGCAAAGAATGCGGGACAATAACTTGGTATACAACAACATAATAAGTATACACCTTTATTTTAAAGTTCTTTTCAAATTCTTCGTTATACGTACCTGAAATACATATATGTATTTTTACTCTTTAAAAATACGTAAGAGTATTTTCAATTAACTTTTCACTTCAGCGTATGTTCTTAAATAATTTTATTTGTTATTACAACATTTTAATAAGCATATAATTAAAAAAAAACATCACTTGTATGAAAAATTTTGAATGATTAGGTATATAGCAAAATCAATTTTCTGGGCTTGGAGTAAAAATTTATAATTATTCTATCAACATTTTTTATCAAAGAATCATGAGTGCTTTACAGAACTTTATTAAAGGTTGTAAACCTGACGAAATACAGATATTATTGCTTTTTTTTACGAAAAGATTCTAATATAAACCAAGTTACCAAGTTGAGAACTGTTTTTATGAATAACTATTATTGTTCGATTAACTAATTAAACATAAACAACAACTAGATAAGTGCAGTTCGGAATTTGAATTTTCTCATAGAACATATAGAACAATAACAGGATCCGAAGTGCTCGTTGAGGGAAAAAGACGCGAATATGCAAGTGTGTGAGCGCGAAGGGGACGAAAGATTATCGTAACCTTTCGCTGAGCTGTAACGCAGCTAAGAATGGATGACAAAAACTGAATAAGCCAGTGCGGCATAGTGCGGTGCGGGCGCCACTCGGTTATTATTATAATAATATTATAGAATAGTCACATAAAGTGACATTTAAGTTAGATTAAGTGATAGGTTAGTGCTTATTAACACAAGATGGCGCTCCGATCGTGCGCGACAATTATATTCCTTGGCTGTTTGGTTGGTAAGTGTTTTAATGACTTTCCATTGATTTAATAACATACAAAAATTGTAATTTATCTACTAATACTATATTTTATAAAAATGATGAAGATTAGATTATGATTATTATCCCTAATTCCAATTTTCACATTATTGTATGTATCTTACAATTCATATCACAAACTTTCATTTCGGAACGACCCATTTCGATAACCTTTAAAGAATAATTGTAATTCAGCACAAAAGGTGTTACAATATGTCAGGTACTGGTTAGCCTTGATGTCAGGAATTCCTGTCTAATTTGAATGTCTACTATCTACAGTCTGATAATTGACTTTTGATTACAGATCAATTACGACAATATTGTTTGTTCATCAACATTGCCTGCAATGCCCTAAAGCAAAAGGTTTTTATACGGCCTTAATGTGTATTACACTACCACTAGTATATTAAAACTAACGCCTCTTACTGTCTTTATGTGTATTGAAAGCCGTGGTTAGAGCTTTCAATAGAAATCTTCATATTCATTAATGTTTAGAATGGTAACGTCTACTAGTTACGTCTACGAGGAATAGACATCAACGCGCTCGCGCAGAGAAAGTGTAATAAGCAATTTAAATGATTTTCAGACAAGGATTAGAACTATTTTTATTGGTCTTACCTACGTTCCTTATGCGAAAGACCGTCCAGTTATACGTATGTACCATAGTATACCACAAATCAGATAATCTGCTTCCCAGCACCAGTGTGTAAACATTGCTGAGTTCTGGTGTGAAGAAGGGTGGCGGGTGAAATTCATCATCATCATCAGTCGAAAGCCGTCCACGGTTGGACAAAGGCTCCGCCCTTAGAAGAGAGGGGGGAGGGGGTGGGGGGGGGGCTGTGAGCTGTGGTTGGCATAATCCGCACGCTTGGCAGGCGTCTTGGGAATCACAGTATAGGTGATCGGTTTTTCCTTTGACAACTTCTACGATACCCAACGGGAGGAGAGGTGCAATTCTCACCCGGAAAACCTAATGGGCCGTATTATACTTAGAGCCATTAAAAATATAGTCTTTCCTGTTTTAGAACTTGATTCTCTATACAATAACATTCCAACGACAAAGAGACATAGAAAAAGTAGCTTAAAAGAATACGAAAACTCATTCTGCAACTATTGTAGTACTTAGTTTCGGTGATAACTGTTCGAAAATAACGGGGGAATTGGTATTCAAAGCACAAGAGAAACTGAATTCTTTTACATAAACTTCGAATAACGGAGTACCAGGAAATCGGTATAGAATAGGACTTTGAGAACGGGATCACGACAGACGACAACGACATGCCACGGGTTTCCGTAACATAAATGTTTTAAATGGATTCAGTACGAGTTACAGAGAGTAAGTAACTTTTTACAAATTTAATGCGTTGCTCCGTCTCTCTTTCTCATCAGCCTATTGGGTAGCGGCCAGGGTGTCTTTCTAACCGCAAGACCAATAGGCTCCTCAATCGAAAACTACATAAAAGTTTTGTTTAAGTAAGAACTTATATACTTACATAGATAATTAAGACGAATAGTCTACCAAGTACGAACGTACTTGGTAGACTATTCTATTTAAAAAAGGATATCTAGACACTCCACCAATTTATCCCTTAAATGAAAAATTTACCATACGTACATACGTACCTTTTGCGTATTCAAAGCACAACATTCCAATCCTATACTTGATAATATAATTAAAATAGCTATTGTTATTATACTACGCGTAGGTCGTATAAACAATAGTAAAAATACGAAGGTAAGCAATTACTGCAATCTCTGGATGCCAGCAATACCACCTGGTGCTGGAGTATTACCCCACACGATTTAGACCTCGACTACCACATTATTTCAGTTTGCACCACTGATTTCTTTGATTAATCATGTGTGAATCGTCTTTGTACGATTGTTACTAGCTTTCGGTGAAAAAAACATCGTGAGGCAACCTGCATGTCTGAGAAAGCCTAACTAGCTTTCGAATGACGTATACCGCACTTGGCCAGCGTGGTAAACTATGGTCTAAGCCCCCTCCATCTTGAGGGGAGGTCCGTGCCCTATAGTGGTACAAAACAAGGGCTGTTATTATTATTACTATCAGACAAAGTACTTGGTTATTTCGTTTGAATTTAAATATCAAGTCAAATAGAAATCATATAAAGAAATTCATTTAATTACATAACATAGCAGGGTCACCGATAATGTACAGTAGGTACCTACTAATATTATTTGGACATAGTCTGTCAGTTTAGGCCAAACGCTACGCGTGGTTAGGTAATAGAGAAATCTACTTTAAACATTGCTTCACAACTTTTTTTCAATGTACACATTCTGTCTAAGGAGTAGGTTAGGTACATACGATTGTACTTATTTATGTATGTCGGGTGTCCGTAAGAGGCGACTAAGGGAAAACAAGAAGACGGGCAGCAGCGTCTTTCTATTAGATTAACCTATACTGTGATTACCAAGCCAAGCGTGGGGATTATGGCAACCCCTCCCTTCTAAGGGAGATGCCTTTGTTCAGTAGTGGAGGTATATCGGCTACTGATGAAGAGACTTAATCTAATGTCTTGATCATAGATTATATACACTATTGGTCTCGAGTGACAAGCGACAGTTCGATGCAGCTGTCTACAGGCAGGGGTTATCATAACCATCAGGCTAACATCATTATATATTTAAATTTTAAATCCAAATTTTCCGAATTAGGGACTCATAACTTGATCACGTGATTAGTAAGCTCATTTTTTGGCACTTTAGTAAATTCCAATATTAGATCTATCATATCAACATATACAAGTATTATACAGCTACTAGGTGTGAAACTAGTTTAGGTGGTTTTCATAATGATTTCTGATATTTACGCGATTATTACAAAATGAAATAAAACAGTTACAATTACATGGTTTTATTAATATTAGAAAAATCTCTTTTAATTCTTGGTCATTGAAAAATACTCAAAACAATACTGACCGTGACCTTTCAAGCTAATAAAATTTAAAGCTAAAAAACATAAACAATCAAATGCTTTTCAAGTTTTTATCCACGTATGGCAAGAAAGAAATATATAAACACCCAAACACTTGGTGGGAATCGAACCCACGATCTATCGGGTAGCGGCCAGGGTATCTAACCACAAGACCAACAGGCCCGCCACCACGGTATTATTAAGTTTAATACTCCATACATACTCCATTAAGTTTAATTGATACAAGTTTGAACTATATTGGACCAATTATTATATACATATTTTTTTGATCTTATATTGATTGACTCTCAAACGGAACTAATTATGCCAACATTAACTAAATTGTGTCTATATATTAGAATGTACGATATGCGGCAAAATAACTAGAAAATCTACATAATTATATCTTAGCGTATACGATAATCGCAGCATTGAACTTAAGGAAGTAAGCGACCCGGCTCAATGTGAACTGCTTTTTTAAATCGGCGCGTGTGTGACAGGAAACGTATTAGTATATCAATATCATGTGCTTCGAAGAGAGATAAAAATGCTATTAAAGGATTCTATAGCAAAAAAAACATATAAGTATACAGTCCAAATTGATTGTTAGTTTATTTCGTTTTACTTGTTTTGTTTGCACCCTAAGGTAGACTGGTAGAGAATGCCTCTGGCATTAAGTCCACCTATGTACTGTTTTTGTGCATGAAAAATAAATAAATAAATAAACCTCATCCCGTTATTTGAAGTTGTCCAGTGTTTTATTCAGAAATTGTAATTCACAATATCTACTTTTAGACTTTCACGTTCCATTATCAAACTTTATTTTAATCGGGGTTTAAGTGAGATTTACCTTATATTTTGGCTTGACGTATCGGCCGGGTTGCACCAGCCGTGGTCACAAGCAGACATTAAGCCAAAATATAAGTTAAATTGCGTTAATTCTCGATTAAAACAAATACTTATATAGGTAAATAGCACCCAGCCACAAGTCCCACGACCTACACACGACCTATCGGGTTGTAGCTAGGAGGTTCAAAAACGACCCTAACTAGGAATATACGGATATGTATGACAAATGAGGCGATAATGTCCTCCCAAGCGATGCGGCCACAGGGGCCAATCTTTCACAAGTGGAGCAACCTAGGTTGGGAATATTATAGTGCACAACTGCTTGCACAGACACCGATGCACTCTCTTCCTTTATTCTTACAATTCGTTGAGACGAAAAACCGATACGACCGTGAACAAATCAGATATAAGAACAGATTATAACATTCCCATTCCCATCATCATCGAATAATTGTACATCTATTTTCAGTACTGGTGTCGTCAGCAGTCCCCAAGGGCAGAAAGAAGCCGGCGAACGCTCCGGCACGGGCAGCTGAAGAAGACGCAGATGCCGAGATTACCAATGAATGCCCTGAGGATGGATACTTTGCTGATGCTGAGCAATGCGATAAATATTATGAATGCAGGTAGATAATGGAAATTGATATTCTTTTAAGTGTTGGGTCCTGTGTACATTAGACCGTCCATCGTATTATACACTGCAGTGTACGATAATCTGCCGCAAAGCAGCAGCGTACAAAACATTGATGTGGTGCTTAGTGTAAACAAATATAAATTATAAAAGCACAAAAAGCCTGAATGCGAACATACAAAATGGGCTTAAATTACGTTATACATACACTAAACGTAGGTATACACAACGTCTTTTATTTATAATAATAATAATAAAAGATTATTTATTTAAGTAACTAAAACTCACAAACAAAAAGGTATAACTTACTTCTAATTACAATATGCAATATTCAAATGCACCATTGATACGCAAATCATCGCCGCACCAGACTATGGAAATGGTGCAACAATGATTCACGTATCCACAATCCAGTCTATTTGCTATCATCTCCAGGATACTGTTAGGGCTGCACCGCACCCTACGCACCAGGGACGCACACCTCTTGCGCATATGGCGTAGAAGCAATCTACGTGTGCGTCCGCAAACATTCCAGATGCGCTACAGAAGCGAGGCAGCCCCACCAGCACCCTGAACGCGTTATTATATTGTATACGGAGGGCGTCGTAAGCTCTTTGCGTGTAATTTGCCCACAGACTGCAAGTGTAAAAGTTGTGCAGTACGCACGAAACAATGTAATTTTAACACTCAGTGAGCAGCGTGCAAACCTGCGACTTTATTTGATACCTATATTGATATTTTTGGAAGTAAAAAAATACATAATAGCGGCTGGTGGCCACCATATACACACATCAAAAGTGTCTAGGGATCAAGCATTTTTAAGCGGATTTCTTGAGATTGAGATGTGGCTTTGTAATAAATTTATGATTTTATAAATTTATATGGATCCTTTTTGGTGCATTTCATAATTTGAATCAGGAACTGTGAATCAAATTCGAGTAAAAGATGAAAATCAGCTGTCAATATTTTCCCTATAAAACATACAACGCATTGAAGACATTATTAGTGCTACTGTTTCCCTATTACTGATTAAAACCAACGTTATTATGGAGCGGCGACGTCATTTAAGCAGGGAAGAAATGCTCAGAGCCGTGGGAATGATAGAAGCTGGTTCCCGGCAACGTACTGTGGCTTTAGCTCTGAATACAAGTCAGAGTGTTATCAGTCGACTTTGGACACGTTACCGAAGCACTGGTACCGTGGCTGAGCGCCATGGAGGACGGTATCGCTGCACCACACGGAGACAAGACCGATATATTCAAATCTTAACTCGAAGAGCTCCAACAATAACTGCCATGATGTTAGCCGTGAGGCTTCATCACTCTTCAGGGAACTTAATTAGCGACCAAACAGTCAGAAACCGCTTGCATGAAGTGAACCTTCATTCCCGAAGACCGCTACGGGTACCACCTATAGCAATGCACAATCGTAGGATTCGATATCAATGGGCTCTTGAACACAGAAATTGGGCAGAAGAACAATGGCGTTTCGTGTGCTTTTCTGATGAGTCTCGTTTTGGTATGAGACCGGATACAAGACGTATACGACACTGGAGAACCCCTGGACGCCAACAGCGATTAAAATCCTGCCAGGAAGTCCATCCTTATAGTGGTGGAACCATCATGGTATGGGCGGGTATTTGGATCGGCGGAAGAACTGAGTTGATTTGGATCAGAGGCAACCTCAACGCTCAAATTTATGCTGAGACGATTGTATCAGACGTCATCGTTCCTCTACAAGTGCAAATCGGTCCCTTATTTCAGTTAATGCATGATAATGCACGACCGCACACCGCAAGAGTTGTAAGACAGACTCTCGCCGCAGCTAACATCAATGTCCTGCCCTGGCCTGCTCAGTCGCCAGACTTGAACCCGATTGAGCATGCATGGGATATGCTACAGAGAAGAGCTCTGCCGAATATGGAGGGTATCCAGTCGCAAGAAGACCTTTTTTTGTTGTTGCAACGAACATGGGCGGCCATTCCACAGCGTGATTTGGATGAACTCATTTTGAGTATGCCAAACCGATGTTCTTGTGTTGTTAGTGTTCGCGGTAGAAACACGGATTATTAATTGTTTAAGTTACCCAATAAAATTTTAAAGAAAACTGTTATTTCAGTCTTTTTTTCGAACTTTTGTGTTAGTGGTTCAAATGTCAAAAATCCCTTTATTAGGAAAATGGCAAATTTCTTTATTAATGCAAAGGTGACTTGGTTTATCGTTACTGTGACAAACGAAAACACTTTATTTGATGAATCCTTAAAGAAAATTTTAATTAATATCAATCAGGAGAAAAGTTATTGCAAAAATATATGTTGATCCCTAGACACTTTTGATGTGTGTATTTTTTTAATAATATGTTGCCTATGTCACTGCTACAACTAAGACGAATCTAACGACGTATTATAAGTCACTGTCCATCAAACCGTTCCGGCTGTAGGCCTGCCAAAGAAATGGTCATACATATGTAGGTACATACTTACATACATACGTACATACTTACATACATACTCTCGATAATCAAAGCCCTCTTCCCCAGGAAGAATGCCCCAGCATTCGGGCAATATTATATTTTTTATTCGGGCATTAGATTAATTCTGTATCTTACAGGGCCACATATTGGT
The DNA here is from genome assembly GCA_911728495.1 of Furcula furcula. Classification (NCBI taxonomy): domain Eukaryota; kingdom Metazoa; phylum Arthropoda; class Insecta; order Lepidoptera; family Notodontidae; genus Furcula; species Furcula furcula. Next base: position 7,542,984 of record OU452243.1, read on the forward strand.
CAATAGTCTTCAAAAATCCTATGCCTTTTGAAATCACTGTGGTTAACACCACATACTCACCCATACATACAGACATAGTGGTCCCTGAATGCTTAAGTTTAAATTCAATGAACGTATTTAATATTTTACTTATTGCAATATCACTTTGCACAAAGAGTTGGGTTCAACCCAAAATAAATCAACTTGGCATATTTATTGCAAGACTGATTGTGCTTTTTCAATATTCCTCGTTAGGTCATCGACCTTGGGTGATTTTGAGAATTTTAAGTACGCGTAACCGTGTGACTTGCTAAATATTGACTTTACATGTTTTGAGAAAGGGTACTTGAAAGGCTCAGTGTTATTTACGCAATAAATTATGTGTATATTTTCGATGTATTTCAAAATTACAATATATAATTTATTATTTTAAAACTCGAATAGTTAAGTAAGCGCCTTCATGTATGTGTATGCCTTCAGTTAACCTATGAACTCACATATTATATTTTACAAAAAAAAAAACATTGGCTTAAAATTAAAACTATAGAGTTTTTACTTGGTGGTAGGTTCCATGTGCAAGGGACAATCCAGGATGGTACCTTCCTTCCTAAATGCCAGATATTCTGCCGCCAAACAGGAGTGTGTAAACATTTTTATATTCCGGTGTAAAGGGCCCTGTAGCTCGTGAAATTTCGGGACAAAAGATACTTCAATAGGTGGTAGGTTCCTTGTGCAAGGAACCGTCCAGGTAGGTACCACCGCAGTGTCAGATATTCTGCTGCCGAGCAGCAGTGTGTAAGCATTGTTGTGTTCCGGCGTGAAAGACACTGTAGCTGGTGAAATTACAGGACACAAAGACTTAATATCTTATGTCTTAAGGGTCGGCAACGCGCTAGTGATTCTTCCGGTGTTGCTAGCGCCTATAGGCTGCGGTGACTGCTTACCATCAGGTGGGCCGCATGCTTGCTTGCCACCTTGGTAGTATAAAAAAATATATATTAATTTATTACTATTGTCTCGGGTGATGTGCGGCAGTGAAATGCAGCTGTCTATAGGTATTATGCGTGTCGCTAACCATCAAGCGAACGTCTTGCTTGTCTCGTTACTAGGTTTAAGCGCTGCAGCCGCTGCTACGCAACTCTTTGGTTTATATGGATTTACAAAGTAGCGCTGCAGCTGCGCTCCAAATTTGAAAGCAACCTTACACCTCACAAGGACTTATAAAATCTAACTTCATTTCAGAAATGGGGCTACCATTGAGAAGCTGTGTCCCGACGGTATGGTGTTCAATGACTACAGCTCACAAGATGAGAAGTGCGACTTGCCGTTCAACCTGGACTGCTCCCAGAGACCTAAGCTCCGTAAGTAATATCATTTTTTTTTTTAAATGAACAAAAAAATATTTTAAAAAAAACTAATTAATAATAATAATTTCTTAAAATTTCTTAAATTTTTCCTTTTTAAAATCGTAGCAGTAAATGTATGACCACATGAGGGTCGCTGACCGATGGCCAGCCAATGACAAATGATATGGTTACATTTATTTCTACAATTTTGATCTTGTAAAGAAAACTGGGTTACAAAAATATAATAATATCACGTAATCAGTATACGTTAATACGCTCGGCGGCAGTGATAGGGGGTCACCTCTGAAAGCGGCGAACGTCCCGGCACGGGGTGACTATAATTACTGCGCTCGTTGTGGATATTTTCAAATGAAGTTATTTCGATATTATTGTACTAAGGTGGGTATTGTACTTACACAAAATATGCGCATCACAATAAAAGTCAATCGGTATTTATGTATAATAATATACACAACGTGTTAACGAATTAATGAAAAATTTTAAACTAATTTGTTCAGTCGAGAGCAAAATTGGTTTAACTTTATTATATATAAATTTTATTTAAAATCTATTGTATTTATACAAAATATGCGCATATGGTCATCATAATTAGAGTTAATCGGTATTATGTATAATAATATATATATATAGGTACTAGGTACAACGTGTTAACGAATTAACGCAAAGTTTAAAACTAGTTTGATCAGTCTCGAGAGGAAAATTAATTTTACTTTCATATTTATTTATTTTATTAATTTATTCACACATAAAAATAGAACAGACAAGTTATAGGTTAAAACATGTACAAAGGCTCAGCTTATTTCAAAAGAAATATATTCCAGCAGCTTGTTTTTTCAATTATTTTTTACTATGTTTCTATTTATTAGTCATTCCGAGTCTAAAAGTACAGAAGGTCTGGCAATACCGAGGTGGGAAGAGGTTATTGACCCCCAATGGGTGCATACATTCATAAATGATTTTAAAGTTACGTACAAATAGAATATGTATTATACTCAAAAAACTCATAATTACTTCGAAGTTTGTAATAAATGAAGGTGTGCAAAATAAAAAAAAAAATGGTGTATTTGAGTTTTTGCTTACATTAACACGTTTTATGTTATTGCACATATTTTGTACAATTCTACATTAGATTGCTAAAATAATCTGAAGCTAATTTTAAGGAATACTTTCCTAAATTTAGCATAAATCAGAGCAACGAGTTTTTATATTTGTCAATCATTTTAAGAGGTGAGAACATTTATTGCATAGGTAACATAAGTAATTAATGTGACTTCAGTCTACAGATCCACACAAATTTTATGAAATTACAAAGTAAATAGGTATTAGAAGCACGTGTTTGATATTTTATTTAATTATATGTAATAAATACTAAGTTTATATTTATTTACTAGCTGACCCACGCAGCTCCGCCTGCGCTATTTTTACGTTAACTAAACTTTTAATAACAGACATTCACATCGAATACATAACCTCCTTTTTTATAGTCGGTTAAAAACTGGGACCCACTTTTTACTTGCTCTCCGAAGCACGGACCCGTTTAGTTTAAATGGCGTTAAACGGCCACCCATCTATTTAATGACCTTACCTAACGTTGCTTAACCCGATCGATTACAAAACCTTGATAACAACTCTCTATGAGTGTCCCCTTACTAATATTTATTATATTATAAAGAAAAATTGATAAAATCAGACCAAGCGTATAACCAAGTACCCATTTTGACTTTAATCCCCTCTCCCAAAAGAACCGTGCTAGATTACGGGATAAAAAGTATCCTATGTCCTACCTCGTAGTAAGAGCTCAAATCATGCCAAGTTTCATTTGAATCCATTCAGTAGTTTCGGCGTGATGCTCAGCCGTGATACAGACAGACAGACAGACAGACAGACAGACAGACAGACAGACAGACAGACAGACAGACAGACAGACAGACAGACAGACAGACAGACAGACAGACAGACAGACAGACAGACAGACAGACAGACAGACAGACAGACAGACAGACAGACAGACAGACAGACAGACAGACAGACAGACAGACAGACAGACAGACAGACAGACAGACAGACAGACAGACAGACAGACAGACAGACAGACAGACAGACAGACAGACAGACAGACAGACAGACAGACAGACAGACAGACAGACAGACAGACAGACAGACAGACAGACAGACAGACAGACAGACAGACAGACAGACAGACAGACAGACAGACAGACAGACAGACAGACAGACAGACAGACAGACAGACAGACAGACAGACAGACAGACAGACAGACAGACAGACAGACAGACAGACAGACAGACAGACAGACAGACAGACAGACAGACAGACAGACAGACAGACAGACAGACAGACAGACAGACAGACAGACAGACAGACAGACAGACAGACAGACAGACAGACAGACAGACAGACAGACAGACAGACAGACAGACAGACAGACAGACAGACAGACAGACAGACAGACAGACAGACAGACAGACAGACAGACAGACAGACAGACAGACAGACAGACAGACAGACAGACAGACAGACAGACAGACAGACAGACAGACAGACAGACAGACAGACAGACAGACAGACAGACAGACAGACAGACAGACAGACAGACAGACAGACAGACAGACAGACAGACAGACAGACAGACAGACAGACAGACAGACAGACAGACAGACAGACAGACAGACAGACAGACAGACAGACAGACAGACAGACAGACAGACAGACAGACAGACAGACAGACAGACAGACAGACAGACAGACAGACAGACAGACAGACAGACAGACAGACAGACAGACAGACAGACAGACAGACAGACAGACAGACAGACAGACAGACAGACAGACAGACAGACAGACAGACAGACAGACAGACAGACAGACAGACAGACAGACAGACAGACAGACAGACAGACAGACAGACAGACAGACAGACAGACAGACAGACAGACAGACAGACAGACAGACAGACAGACAGACAGACAGACAGACAGACAGACAGACAGACAGACAGACAGACAGACAGACAGACAGACAGACAGACAGACAGACAGACAGACAGACAGACAGACAGACAGACAGACAGACAGACAGACAGACAGACAGACAGACAGACAGACAGACAGACAGACAGACAGACAGACAGACAGACAGACAGACAGACAGACAGACAGACAGACAGACAGACAGACAGACAGACAGACAGACAGACAGACAGACAGACAGACAGACAGACAGACAGACAGACAGACAGACAGACAGACAGACAGACAGACAGACAGACAGACAGACAGACAGACAGACAGACAGACAGACAGACAGACAGACAGACAGACAGACAGACAGACAGACAGACAGACAGACAGACAGACAGACAGACAGACAGACAGACAGACAGACAGACAGACAGACAGACAGACAGACAGACAGACAGACAGACAGACAGACAGACAGACAGACAGACAGACAGACAGACAGACAGACAGACAGACAGACAGACAGACAGACAGACAGACAGACAGACAGACAGACAGACAGACAGACAGACAGACAGACAGACAGACAGACAGACAGACAGACAGACAGACAGACAGACAGACAGACAGACAGACAGACAGACAGACAGACAGACAGACAGACAGACAGACAGACAGACAGACAGACAGACAGACAGACAGACAGACAGACAGACAGACAGACAGACAGACAGACAGACAGACAGACAGACAGACAGACAGACAGACAGACAGACAGACAGACAGACAGACAGACAGACAGACAGACAGACAGACAGACAGACAGACAGACAGACAGACAGACAGACAGACAGACAGACAGACAGACAGACAGACAGACAGACAGACAGACAGACAGACAGACAGACAGACAGACAGACAGACAGACAGACAGACAGACAGACAGACAGACAGACAGACAGACAGACAGACAGACAGACAGACAGACAGACAGACAGACAGACAGACAGACAGACAGACAGACAGACAGACAGACAGACAGACAGACAGACAGACAGACAGACAGACAGACAGACAAAAATTTAAAAAATTACATTTTCGGCCTCAGTATCTGTTATAGAATGCCCTCCAAATATAATTTTCAAAATATCTTCAATGTACAGAATTGGACCTGTTACAGTTTTATTATAAGTATAGATTTGCAGTCATGCAATAAAATATAGCGAAAGTTAAACAAATTATCTAAAACAATGACATTGAAACTGTTTAGTCAGTTCTCATTTAATGTTTTTCAAAGCCTGATACAACAAATATAGCGACGGTCCCTACGTACATAAAGACATGTCAAAAATTGTTTTTTTTTTTTAATTGCTTATTGGCTTTAAATTTTCCATATGCACATACCTATATAAGTTTTTTTTTAAATATTATGTATTTAACTTAGTTTACAAATCGTATATGAGAACATGTATTATAATAACAACAAATAAGTGTCGTAGATGCAGATATCTATACGTGTCGTTTTGTACGGTGTTTTAAAATGCGCGTCAATCGGTGCGAACGCGGTCTTGTCTGATTTAACGTCATTTACGGGGAATTACCCAATAAAACGTGTCGATACTTGTCCGCGTAGTGAAATAATAATTATGTTTTGATACGGTTTAGTTTTAGTGATGTGTTTTTTAGTTATAAGTATTCAATCAATGATGATAAACTGAAGCATAAGTTACATATGGATATCAAAAAACTTGCCAGGGAATTGAAAAACGTTTATAAAATTGAAGCTCATTCGAATCCTGCTATTTGCACAACGATGTTTAACTTCCAAAAAATAAATAATACTCCACATGGCGAAATTAATTATTATTACAAAAGGAAATTATCAGTATATAATTTGACAGTTTTCGATGCTGGGTTAAAGGAAGCTACGTGTTACACGTGGGATGACACAATTGCTAAACGTGGCGCCAATGAAGTGGCTAGTTGTTTGTTTTCTTTCGTTAGCAATAATGTTAAGCTGGCGTCAAAGATTTTAGATTCTGGTCAGACAACTGTGCCGGTCAGAATCGCAATCGCATTGTTTTTTACATACTTGTGTGTAAGCAAAACATTTAAGGTAGATGTGTGTCATCGATTCTTGGAAAAAGGCCATACTCAAAACGAGGCAGATAGCGTTCATGCATTGATAGAGCGAACAGCAAACAATAAACTTATTTACACACCAGATGAGTGGTACACACTGGTTTGCTGGGCAAAACAGTGTGTACCACTCATCTGGTGTGCTCTATCAATGCATGAACGCTATCTGCCTCGTTTTGAGTCCTTTATCCAGTAGGATAAAGGATACAAATTCAGAGAAAATTTCTTGAAATAAAATAAAATAAGTAAAAGTGTAAGGGTATAATCTAGACATCATTGAATTTAAGTACGATTCTTTTTTGAAGAATTTTATGACTAGAGGGAGGAAAAAGAAAGAACAAGAGCTAATACTAGAGAAGGTGTACAATAATCCTATTCCGAACACTGAAGTTAGCGACTTGATTCGTTTATGCCATACAATGATTATCCCAAAAAAGTATCATGAATTCAATAGCCTTAAGCATAGTAAGGAAGAACAGGGTGATGACGAAGAAGATTATTAAATTTATCTATACTTACTTTTTCTATAAATTTTATTAATTTGTTATTTAACTTAAGAAATACTTTAATAGTAACGTACCTAATAAGATGAATCAGTCTGAATAAAGCTGTGACGATTATTAAATATTACCAATTAAGTAGTTAGGTGAGGCACGTACTTAATTAAAGCTGTGATGATGATTAATTTACCAATTAGGTAGATAGATCTGATAATTGCATGTGCTGAGGCACATGCTTAAATAAAAATTGATAATTATTAATCTCAGACAACTGCGATTTTAATGTTTAGTTCCTATTTCAATGAGAAAACAATTACCTATTGTTAAGATGCTAACGGCCGCACTCACAGACAACAATTAACTTTAATTGCAATTAAGTCATTTTGTAATCTATTTATTTCGACTCTCGAAGCTCTTATGATTATCTTTTAGTATTAATTACGAGATTATTGATATATCTACTCCCTATCCGCGTATTAAGTATTATTTGGCTTCTAAAGTCGAAATAATCCATTTACAAAATAAGACTTAATCACAATTAACTATAATTGACGTTTGTAGGTGCGGCAGTAAGAAGACTTACTTAACAATAAATTATTTCAATTATTAACCTGGTTTAATTAATAAAACACAATACCAATAATTTTATTTAAGGACATGTCTTTGTTTACTTTATAAAAATATAGTCCTAACCTGAGTGGATGCAACCGCGTATAAAGCGATATGTCTTAATTGTTTTATTTTTTATATCCATGGGTGGCGATTTTAGGATGTATAACGTGTCCGTTTAAAAACATTAACATAATTCTATGGTTTCATAAAACAATATATTTAAATTCTATGTCAAACACTGTTTTCTTCTTTCCTGCGTATAAAAAGGTATCATAGACATGTCTGACATGCTTTTATTTTAATATCAGCGAAGATACAGTTATCTAGCAGTTTTTCCAATTAAATATAAAAACAGAAAATATGTATAAATACCATTAAAAAGGTCCTAAGGCTAATAAAACATTATAGAAATAAATTATTTATAATTGTACATAGAATAATTTCTAGAGCGGTTTGAACATAAACTACGCTCTCCTGTAAACCTCGGTTTTGACATGTCTTTATGTACGTAGGGACCGTCGATAGGTGTTATTTTAAGAATATATATGCCTTCAAAACGAACAATCTTGAATCGCGCAAGCGAAGTTTCAACGTACATTGGTTACAACATCCTAACATCAACCGTTGGGGGCGTTCTATCATCAGACACCGGTCTCACCAGCGAGGCTGAAGGGTCGTACTTATGCGTCCTCTACGACGAGCACCACCCCACTGAGTCTCTTGCCGGCTCTTATCAGTAGAGGCGCGTTGTGAACCGGTGTTAGAATCAGCCCTCACTTATACGACAGTCCAAGCCCCTTAATATACCTCCCGGAAGTGCCATTGAGCTCGTCGCTCTCCTGCTCTTCTGGCTGGAGTACTATAAGCGCTCAGCATCTTACCCGATGAAGTTCCACAAAAAAATGGGGTTGGGGTCTTTGGCCCTGGCCGAGCATCACACCTTGCTCGGTCAGAGGATCCTTTAGGATCACTCTGCATAAAGACTGTACCAATGTGTGCTATTTTGATGTCTATCTTATAAGATCAAATTTTAAAATAACATACACTATTTGAATACTGATCATTCTTTCCTAGGAACAAACAGGCCATTTTAATGACCAAAAATTTGGTGTTTCATTTATTAAGATTCTACATTAATATTAAACAACCGCTGTTTCTCATGAATCACTGATGGGTGACACGTGTATGTTGTACAAATTCTCATGTTCTTGGTTACGTAAAGAAATAGGGTTGAACATTTTAACAGAGCAATCATATTACCACATATATCTTCCTAGTTGGATACCTATTGGAAATCTCCCATTTAGTACTATAACTATCTTCCTGACGCTTGAGGCTTTGATTTATAATTTCAAGTAGGTATTGTGTAGGGAGTTTTCGAGTACCTAAGTATTATGTAGGAAGAAGTATCTGCAACAATCGGGAGCGTCACGGAACGCTCAGTTGAAACGGCCCATCTATGAACCGACCTTGCTTGAGGTTTACAGCGCACTTTATATTTATTTTGTGTAGAAGAACATAGCCCATAATCTATTAAATTAGAGAGAGACAGGAAAGAAATAATATAATACAGTTTTCTTTTATTTAAGCGAATTCAACACATTAATAATTTTCTATATAAATAATTTGATGACAATGGGTAAGCGATTTTGTAAGTCCGTATTCAGTCTACGTGATGCTAACCCTATTTCAATCTAACACGACTGGTTTGTGACATCAATAGAATACAGATAATATATTAAATATCGTAGGTCAACTGAGTACGAACGACTTTCCAATTTCAAGGGAAGCGCGGCCTTGGTGTACCGTGGTCGTATCGCGACTTGTATATAATATATAAAAAATATACAAATTACAACTACCTAGCAGTTTTATACGTTATATAGAAAGCCAGTTGCCAGCCAGAATTAAGTATGTTAAATTATTAAATGAACTGTAAATAAAAATGTATTTTGTAGTACACAAAATTGCAGTTAACGGTTTAGTGTTATGCTTGGCGGAAACTAGACAAAAAACAGTCATGTATTCAACTGATTTATTGCTTGAATTTTTCTATTTTATCTATATATAAAATCTCCGATTGGTACTAAATATAAAATCATGGGCTCCGGACACCAAATATATCCTGTTCTGACTAGGTTAAATCATCCCGAATTAGGCAGAACTTGAATTATGGTAGCGTACTTGAAGTATGGTATGGTAGATAGATAATAGACACAAATAAATTATTCAGTTTATTTTAGTAATATACATTTTTAGACATACCTAAATAGCGCCCAGCCATAAGATACATCGACTTTTTAGTAGGTGGGAATTGACCCAATGACCATTTGGGTAACGGCCAGGGTGGTTACTCCACCAATGGCTCCATCAAGCTGGCTCTAACAGCATATCTAATTCTCTTATCCCTCTCAGAAACTCCAATCCCCGCGCTCCACTGTCCCCGTCAGAACGGCTACTTCTCCCACGAAGACCCCGCGGAGTGCGGCAAGTTCTACTACTGCGTGGACGGCAAATTCAACATGATCACGTGTCCCGCTGGACTTGTCTACAACGACAAGACTGGTATCTGCACGTGGGCTGATGAGGCCAAGAAGAAGGGATGCGGCGCGGCCGGTAAGATTTAATTAAACTACTGCTATCACAGATATTACATTTACATAGATAACGCAAATGCATGTACTTCGCCGACGAAACGTCGGGGTTGGTCACCGCTAAACTGCAGTCCGCGCGCGTCTGTTGCAGCCTTGCATCCGGTCAGTCGCAAAAACTAAAAAAAATCGGCAGGGCATCGGCGGCATCGGTGTCTCTGAATCGATTTGGATTTCTTGTCACTAAATGTCGACCGTGACGTCACAGAAAGTGTTAAAATGTCGGCACGCTTGGTTTCAATACTAATCGTGATACTTGCGTTATCTATGTAAATCTATATCTGTGACTGCAATCCCCAGTATGTTTGTAAGAAGGTACTAATGCCCGGTACACACGACAACGACATAACGTAGCAATTTGACTGCGCAGACCGTTTGTGCAGTTTTATTGATCGTGTGTACGACAATTGTCTCAAATTTTTCTGGTTAGAACCGGATAAATCTGAGACAACGTTTTCGTACACACGATCGATAAAACTGCACAAACGGTCTGCGCAGTCAGATCGCTACGATATATCGTTGTCTTGTGTACCGGGCATAAGGGAAAAGAAGAAGACCCACCACCTATACTGGGATCCTCAAGACGCCTGCCAAGCGTGGGGATTATGGCAACCCCTTAAGGCCCAGCCCTCTTTAACAGGTGATCTTGCTATGTCATTACTCACAAGATAGAAAATTCCAAGAAATTTGTATTTTGGAATAATTGTGCTATGAAGACTGTACTTAGCGTGTCTGAGGTATTAATTTACACGTTGTTTATTATACAATACGGGCCTATATATTAAGGAGCAGGCCTATGTTCACTAGTGGACTTCTTCCGGCTGATGATGATGATGAAACCTAATTTTATAAGCCTGGTTAAAAAATTATAAAATTGCATTCGCGGATACAACATAGCGGTACGGGTGCAAACCTGACCTACCTTTGGCATAGTAATTTTGGGCATAGTTTACCTATATCCGAAGTACTCTCGTTTATTTTATGTTTTAGTTCTTGATTGTGATTATGATGCAACCGTGGATATAACCACACTAACTTAACAACTACACAAGGAAAATGATCACGTATCTGCTGGTAAAAACATAAATTTCATTTACAGACGTCTTCAACTTCGATTGTCCGGCTGTGAACGAGACCTTCGGTCTCACCCACCCTCGGTATGCGGACCCTGATGACTGTCAGTTCTTCTACGTGTGCATCAATGGTAACACTCCTCGCCGGTCGGGCTGCAAGCTAGGTCAAGCATTCGATGACCAGACCAAGAAGTGCGACTGGGCCAGGAAGGTGCCGGAATGGTAATTAGGAGATAGTACTCCTGTTTTATAAGTTTTGATAAATTTTGCTCGTCAGTGGCAGAAGAAGGTATGTCTGAATATTTTAGGGCACGGTTAACAGCCTAAATGGCTTCATGGAGTTGTACCTATGAAATATTTCGTTAGGTCCTAGTTGTGTAGGTAATACATTACAAAATAACTAAAAAAATAACCTGTATAGCCTACAGGCTACACAGGTTATTTATTTGTGCAGTTCGTATATTTTTATTAAATAATCCGTATCGTTATTACCATGTTTAAACAGTAAAAAATATATTTATTAATTTGTACAACACACAATTACGGAAAAATGTATTCAACATGCACACGGCAGTGATAGGGGGCAGTCTGACGCGTGACCTGTGCAAGCGACGAAAGTCCGTGATCATGATCATTGCGCTTGTTGTGGATACTTTTAAGTGAAGTTATTTTGTTTTTTTTTGTACCGAGGTGGGTAAAGCCAATTGAATCTGCCAATTGACACTTCATCAAAATTAATAACGTAACCTTGTAACGGTGGGCATAAAATATTTAGAAGTTAAAACTGCACATGTGCTTAACTTTTTTCAATTACGATTACATACTTATTTTAATAATGACAAAAGAAACAGACAGAATAAAGAAACTGACAGATGCCAAATGTGATCTATTAAATTGGCCCTACATTAATCCATACATAGTTTTAAAAAAAAATTCGTCGTCATTCGCTATTTTTTTACTTGCAAAACATCAATATAGAAAGTAGTCTGAAGTTTATTTGTAAATAATTATTGTTTGTTGTAGTGCCGACTGGTACAAAGGGCAGTTGACTGATGCTGAACTGGACGCCCTGGAGAACCCCCCAAAGCCGAAGCCCGCAGGCAGCTCGCCCTCCCGCCGCAAGCCACACCGGCCTGGCAAAGGAAAGGATTTACCGGTCGAAATCGAAGAATAGATTACTTTTGTAGTTTAAATTAATAAAATAGTTTTAAGAATGTAATTGTGAAGTTTTATTATTTACTACTTTCCCATCTTAATTCTACTTACCTATCTTATCAGTAACATTTTTTTATCGGGGGAATCCTTCAAAAGGTCATCAGGAGCTGTGGGGCTCGACCGGGGTATGTGGGATTCTTACCCACTAAAACCCCCGCGGCTCTCGCATCGGCACATGAGAGGGGGGACCCCAGCACCAGGGGGGCATCAGGAGCCCCCCTCAGTGCCTTGCCTTTGAGCCAGCCGCCGGGTGGCGCATTGTAGCCCCCCGGGACCCTGTCACGGTGCTCACGGGGACGAGGGTTGCAACCCCGCAGCCTTCCTCCTCGGAGTCGCCGCCGTACTCAATGGAAATACTAGAGCCCACACCCCGAACGTCCAGCGACTCCGGGTTGGTACCACTGCAATGTTATTACTGTGTTCCGGCGTGAAGTGCACTGTAGCTGGTGAAATTACCTGGCTCAAAAGAAAAAGAACCAGTCAAAAGCGAGTCACACTCGTGCACCGAGGCACTCGTGCTCGTTCCATACCTTCTTTAGACTTTGGACGTATTAGTTATTTTACTATACATGTAACATTCTCAGATAGCAATAAAACTAAACCGCACCAAAACTAAGTTTGTTTATTGAGGTGTTTTTAGGATTACTACAAAACTATAGCTAGTAGGGGAACCTGGGGATACTTGATCCCCCTTTTTTCTTTTGCCTTAAATCTCAGTAATTTTGAATAAAATTCCGTGCACCGAGGGTTCCATACCTTCTTTAAACTTTGGACGTGTTTAAGTTATTTTACTATACATCAGATAGCAATAAAACCAAACCGCACCAAAGCTATGTTTGTTTGTCGAGGTTTTTTTAGGATTACTAAAAAACGGTACAATCAATCTGAGTAACTTTGGCTTTCGGTACAACTTTGACTCATCACTGCAAATAAGGACTTTTTTTTTCGGGCTCTATACAAAATCATTGATTAAATAAATTATATTTTTACATACGTAACATACTTTGTAAACGTTTTTCTAATGTCATAGTTTCCAAAAATGTCAAAAACCATACATAAAATATTTTTTCCTCTACCGGTACGAAACGACTTTTTGAAAGTGCTCGTAAAAGTTTTTTGTAGTAAGATTTTTAAGCGCTCAATAAGGGTAAGTTTTAGCTTAGACGATTTATTAAAGCTTATAAAATTAAATACAGATTAAGTTTTATCAATATTTGTATGAATTTTAGCGAGGCTAAAGATGTCCTAATAGTAGAAAAAACAATTTAAATGAGCCAATCCCACATCCCGATGTATGGGGTAAAGTTGTCCAAATTACGCCATAATTTTTTATTGATTTTAAGGTTTTAGTCATAAAAATTCAACTATAAATATATATTTATAAAAAATATGTCATGTAAAGCCATCAAAATTATCAATTCCAACATGAATGTGTAGATATTTTATAATGACATTTTGAAATAAAATCAATACGTGGGTCAAAGTTACCCAGATTGACCGTACGTATTTCTCAGAAACATAATTTAAGAATTTATATAATATTTTTTTATTAAAAGCCAAAAACTACTTGAGAAACCATAATAAAATAGTGTTTTGAAATGTACAAATGAAACACTCTCATATCATACCTACCCTACTCGGTATAGTAGCCTAATTTGGAAATTTTGACGCCCCATATCAATCCCCATTGAAAATAAAATAAAACAAAAAAATATTTTTGTCATTTGCGATGAGGCCCAACCTCATCGCAAATGACAAAAATATTTTTAGTAAGTAAGTAAGGTCTGAAACTTACTAAATTTCAAATCGATAGCATCAGTTCATGAAATACATAAATAGGTGTGACAGACAAACAGACGAAGTCGCACTATAAGGTTTCCTTCCTCTTTTACTTTTTAGGTATGGAACCCTAAAAATAAGCGGTAGGTAAAAAAATTATATAAATAAATAACAAAAACTGAAATGTGTTTAATTTAATATATTTGTTCTCTCGCATACCTTCCTATTTACATTAATTCATCACCATATTTACAGAAAAAAAATATCTAAATGAAAAATACATAATTTCATGATAATCATATTAAAATGTGTACATATTTCTATGGTAACTAATATCACTCACGAATTATCGGTATTTGGCAGTCGGTTTGTATGTTACATTGCAATAGAATTGATGAAAATCACAAAGTTATTATTATTACGAATAAATAGGATTTGGTGGAAATATATTCCAATCAATTAGTGAAATTAAATTAGTGTAAATAATTGTATCATAAAACGAAAACGTTCTTATAGTACTTAATAAGCATTATGTATACGAAGTCTTATTCTGAATATACCTTATTATTGAAATACACAAATTTGGTGATATAAATGAAAATTTCATACAATATGTTAGCCGCAACTATACTATTCTTTAACGTAACCTATCGAGTCTGTCCTCGAAGTAATACAGCCTTGAATTCGACGTCAAGCTTAACGCTGTTAAAATCCATGTTTACTATCGCGTTTCGGCTCTTCATCGAACTGTCAAACTATTCCACCTTAAGTAGTTCCACTGTAAACCGTAAATTCTCGTGGCGCTAGTGTTGGGTTAATAAAATCTAAAATGGACCGCGATAAAATCCGTAAAAGTACTTTGATTTCAATATGTAATATTCGCGTAAGTAAAAGACAACATTCAAGTTAGTGAATACAACGCAGACCTCAAGGTTGTGTTGCTTTGAGAATACCACTATATATTCTAATGTTTAAGTAGTCATTTAGTTAGTTTTTATGCAAGTTAGAATGGAAGAATACCAGTTTGTTAGCAATACAAGGAAAAGTACTCTATGCCGATGATATCGCAATGCCTTAGGCACCAACAGAGTATTTTTTGAAGTAGCTATGTTTATGAATAACAAAACGAAGACAAACTTGATGTTAACAATATAACAGCAAGAATTATAATTCTGGTAAAATATATGTAATTGTTAGAAGTTTTGCTGCTATTATCGTTTTCGTCTTATGATACAGTTCCACAGTGGAATTACGCGTGGGCGCAGTGTGGCACCAGCTCAGGGTCCTCGCAGGTCAAGCTCTGGTCGTCGAAGACCTTGTCTTCTCCGCAGCTGATGAGGCGGGGCTGGCCCTCCACGCAGGTGATCAGCCTGTGGCAGTCTCCGGGCACTGGGAAGCGGGGGAAGGGCCAGAATTTCGCGGATTGGGTGTTCGCTGGCACTTTGGTTGGGCATTTGAAACCCACAACGGCTGTAAAATATAAAAAAGTTTTAATAATAAGAATATTCTGGACAATTCACCCGGTCATGTGATCCCAAACTAGGCAGAACCTGTACTATGACAACCAGACACTGATACAAATACTTTTTTGTAAATACATATTTATATAAATATATATCACCCACACACGAGATAGGAATCCAATCCACCACCTAACAGGTCGTGGCCAGAGTCTCTAACAACTTGACCGACGACGGACCTGTCCATTATCCAAAATGTTTCATTAGGCCTGATATGACACTTACAGATTGAGAACCGGCTAACATGCTCACCGCGTATGCGTATCATGTTGATTATGTTTTCTTAAAAAGCCCGTTAAGGCAGACACATTTCAGCAGAGGCGTAACTACCGCCGTATCAATTAAAAGGGGGCCCTCGGGCTACAGAGGCTTCGTTTACACTTCATTAGGACCCATTTTTTTATACAGGGCCTGTCTTAGGCAACCTACGCCATTGCATCTCAGTATCAGATACTGGTGTAAATCAGTAGTGTGTAACGTTGCAGTTACATTACAGTGTAAAGAGTATTTACTGTAGCTGGTGAAATTACCGGGCTGAAGAGGCTTAATAACTAATGTCTCGGGTGACGAGCGGCAGTGCATTGCAGCTGCCTAAAGTTCTGTTTACACATTGCAATTTGGCGGCATAATCTGGCACTTCGTTGGTACTTCTTCGCTGGACTAAAGTATAAAATAACTATTCTTCTCGTAGATAGATATGCATTTTTTCATAATACTAAGGTGACGAGCAAGCATGCGGCTGGCCTGATGTACCGCAGTTGCCGCAGCCTATACACGCTAGCAACACCCGAAGAATCTCTAGAACGTTGCCGACCCTTAAAACATGGTAAGTCTTTTGTGTCCGATAATTTCACCAGCTACAGTGCCCTTCACGCTGGAACACATCAAAGCTTACACATTGCTACATTACTTCCTTTAGTTGGTTTACATAAAGGCAGTTTCGGCAAATCGGAATACATTACCTTCAGGGTTGCAGAAAGGCTGCAGGAGATCGGGCCAGTTGCATCCATGGATACGGTCATCATACACGAGACCGGGTGTGCAGGGCTCTTGTTCCGGGACACCGTAAGCACACTTGACGTAGCTGGTGGAGCACTCATTGCTATCTGGGTAGATGCCAAACTGGTATTCGCAGCCGGGAGTAGATAGTGGGATCACTGAAAAATAAATATATACTCATTACACTTATCAGTCATTTTGTGAGGGTTTGGTAAGAGTTTTATAGTTAACGAGAAAGACCCACACATTCAATTTTACTCCATACATTTAACACCATCCAATGGTAAGAATCAAAATGAGTAAAATGTAAGATGTAAAATAAAAATTATAACAGTTTTGAAATAATACTACTTCTATGGACTATATTGCCGTTTATCTTAGAATTTTACTGTTCCTAAATTTTCGGTAGCTTGTACTTAGCTTCACCCCGTGGGGCACCGGGTTAAAATTGCATCTCCCACATCTCCTCTCGTTGGCTATCGTAAGAGGCGACTAAACGAGAACAGGAAGATGGGCAGCAGCGTCTTTCTTTTGGATTTGTCTTCCACCTATACTGCGATCTCCAAGCCACCTGCCAAGCGTGGAAATTATGACAACCCCTCCCTTCTAAGGGGGAGGCCTTTGTTCAGTAGTGGACGTCTATCGGCTGCTAATGAATTAATGAATGATGTACATAGCTTAGACCCCAAATTCTTATTTTTTTAATGAAATAGCTCTATTTAAGACGCACGACACTGTCTTAAGTTTAAAGGTTTACCTTGGTGTCAGATTAATTATAGTCCCTTTTTAAAAAAAGGCATAGTAACTACTTATTATCGGTCAAATAGACCTCGCGTAACTTTTATTCTTTGTTTTTTGTGTATAAATGCTTTCTTTTTAAGTTTCAAACATGGTCTTAACGAAACAAAGATAAATTATACTTTTTTATATTACTAAGGTAGCTAGCAAGCATGCGGCCCGCCTGATGGTAAACACCACCGCAGCCTATAGACGCCAGCAACACCAGAAGAATCACTAGCACGTTACTGACCCTTAAGACATTAGATGTTAAGTCTTCTGTGTGCCTTTCACGCCGGAACACAGCAATGTTTACACACTGTTGCTTGGCGGCAGAATACCTGACACTGCGGTGGTACCTACCTGTACGATTCCTTGCACAAAAACCTACCACCTATTAAGTACTCATATACTCACACTCAGCTTTCCTGTGTCCGCAGTCAACGGCCCAATGATAGTTGCAGTGGTTGTGCACGGCACCTTTGCCATCGAACAGCAGACCATTCTCGCAGGTCTCCACAGTCAGGGTGCCGTTGGTACAGAGGAAGAACTGGTCGCACAGTTCCGGGTGGGCGTACGCCTGGAATATTTAGATGAAGAATTAATTTATTATACCAGAATCATGAGCATGATCTGTCTCTCTCGCTACATTTTGGTGCTAGGTGGCTGACGGGCCTGATGGTCTAGTGTTTAGACGCCCTGGCCGCTACCTATAGGTAAGGGTGGTCGTGGGTTCGATACCGTGGCCTACCAAGTGTCTGGGTGTTATTTATCTATTTAAGTATGTATTTACAAAAAAGTATATATGTATTAGTATCAGTTGTCTGATTTCCATAGAAGCTCTGCCTAGTTTGGGATCGGATGACCGTGTGTGGATGAATTTGATTTTTTTTCGTGTGTGGTGTGTGGAGAATGTTATGAATAATATTATTTTGGTTATTGAAATGAAACTAATTTTACGGATTATATCGCGGTTTATTTTTGATTTTAATTTCCCGACGTTTCGAATACTTTACAGCATTCATGGTCACGGGCGGACTGAGGTGGTAGCTGTCCATATGTCATAGTTGTCTTAGGGTACCCTCAGGTCTTCTAATTATTATTGTTAGTCCGATCTACGCAGAAAGAGCTTACAGTATCTTACACCTGTTAAGCCACGATTCTACAAGCGGTACGTAGACGATACTTTCACAATATTACCATCAGATAAAGTAACTGCTTTCCTAGATCACCTTAACTCCATAAACACTAAAATCCAATTTACAATGGAGTTGGAATCAAATAACTCTCTAGCATTCTTAGATGTCTTAGTAATCCGTAATCCCAATAACACCTTGAGTCATACTGTGTATAGGAAAAATACCCATACAGATAGATATCTAAACGGCGAATCTCATCATCCCCCAACACAGTTAGCTACTGTCGGTAAATCGTTGCTTCAGAGAGCACACGGGATCTGTGACGAGGAACATCTTGGTGCCGAGCTTCAACATGTTAAGCAGGTCCTGCATGATAACAAGCTCCGAGTTCCGCGCCGCCGTCACTGTGAACGTGTCAAGCCATCCACAGTCGAACGTATGCCTGCTGTATTGCCATATGTTAGAGGTGTAACAGACAAGATTGGCTATATCTTAAAGCGAGCTTCAATTAAAACATTTTTCAAGCCACCAAAGAAAATTAGTCAGTTTTTACCATCAGTCAAGTGCCATATACCTCTACAAGATGCAGGAGTATACAAACTGGATTGTGACTGTGGGCTCTCATACATCGGGCAAACAAAAAGATCGGTAAAAACCCGTGTAAAAGAACATATAGCTGACGTTAAACATCGACGCTATACGAAGTCTGCAGTCTGTGAACATGTTCAGGATCGCACCCGTCATTATATTAGATTTGACAAACCACAAATCCTCGCAAAAGAACAGCGCTACCTACCAAGGATGATTCGTGAGGCTATTGAAATTAAAAAACATCCAAATTTCAATAGAGAAGATGGCTGGGTGCTACCACCAGCTTGGGATCCCGTGATAAACATAGTCAAATCCAAAGACAAGCATTCCACTGCAAGACCTCAAGATACTGTAAGCTCTTTCTGCGTAGATCGGACTAACAATAATAATTAGAAGACCTGAGGGTACCCTAAGACAACTATGACATATGGACAGCTACCACCTCAGTCCGCCCGTGACCATGAATGCTGTAAAGTATTCGAAACGTCGGGAAATTAAAATCAAAAATAAACCGCGATATAATCCGTAAAATTAGTTTCATTTCAATGTGTAATATTCGCGTAAGTATCAGAAATCATTATTATTTTGGTTCTTAATGTTTAAAAAAATCTATAACTATCTACTGTTTTAGCCACCATAAAACAAAATAATAATAATAAAAATACTACAATTTCTTAACAAGTACTTATTTATAAAGATACTACCGGGCCCGTTGTCCTACCCTATACCCTGATTGCAGCGCCACCTACCGGGTCCAATTGTGTTTTAAAACCATCCAGGAACCCATTTAAATATACACACAAAATTTCATCCAAATCCTTCCAGCCGTTTAGGAGGAGTTCAGTGACATACACACGTACAGTAGAATTATATATATGTAGAAGATATAAATACATATATTGTTTATATACCTGAACTCCATATTGCTCGGGGCAGGGTGGTGCATTCTCCAATAATATACCAGCGCTTGCTGAAACAAAACAAAATAATTTATTAGTAATACTGGATAGCGTTATTTACTTCAGGTTCTCCAAAAGCGTCTCAAAAAATATAACCATATCAATGTCATTCTGTCCCGAAGCAGTGTGTAAAAATAGTTATTAAACAGTTATTTGATGAAAGTATGCATAAATTAATCATACCTACATAGTAACACCTATAATATTGCAACTTTATACTAATGTATATATTTTGAGGTACATTTTTTTTTATACTACCTAGGTGGCAAGCAAGCGTACGGCCCGCTTGATGGTAAGCAGCCACCGTAGCCTATAGACGCTAACAACACCAGAAGAATCACTAGTGCGTTGCCGACCCTTAAGACATTAGATGTTAAGTCTTTGTGTCCGGTAATTTCACCAGCTACAGTGCCCTTCACGCCGGAACACAGCAATGCTTACACACTGCTGCTTGGCGGCAGAATATCTGACACTGCGGTGGTACCTACCTGGACGGTTCCTTGCACAAGGAACCTACCACCTAGTGAAACAACCACAATACCGTGATTACAAACCATAGATATGTTATATACCTACTTATGCACGCCAAAAAATGTGACCTATATATATTTTTTTTCATATACAGTTAGGTATGATATCTTTATTATTTACTTTAGTGCATATTCTAAATACGTATGACACGTTACGTACGACGTACGTTACGATACGATACGTATGGTATTTTACTTGATTTTAAACCGCTTAAAAATCCGTTGCGTGGTTTAGGAGCTAGCGGTTACACCGGCTGACAGACAGACGCAGATATGGACTTTATTTTATACCATAATGTAAAGAAAATAAAGAAGAAGATAACGAAGAAGATAAAGAAAAAGTAGAAAAGATATAGAAGAGTTACGACAATATAATGCTACACAGTCATATAGCACTTAATAACTACGTTAGTCAGAGGTTGTAGTGCTGTTCATTCGTTTTGGCGCTTTCATAGACGCATATAACATGAACGGGTGTTACATGCGTTGGACCGTGACGTTGGGAAACTAACCAGGGAGGTCAAACCAGCGTAATTGGCCTATAATTGAAATATTACGAGGTAATATTATGTGTTGGCTTAACTGGCGTAATTTGCGCTGGCTTTACGCTGCATTAAGAAATAAAAGCTAGCATTGTTAACAATGTTTATTTTTATTCTGGAGCATATACTGTCTCAAACGCATATAACTGTCTTCTTATCGACGAGGATACGTATGACTATTGTTGAGTAGTCATGCATTTGTTTTTTTTTTATTAAAAATACTGCACCTGCACGTCAGCAATTAAACGTGTGGCTATCTGAAAAAACTAATAGTATAAAAAAATTCGGCAATGTGAACTTATTTTAATCACATTGGCGATTTGTTTTTGTTTTCAATTGAATAAACTACACACATCAAAAGTGTCTAGGGATCAACATATATTTTTGCAATAACTTTTCTCCTGATTGATATTAATTAAAATTTTCTTTAAGGATTCATCAAATAAAGTGTTTTCGTTTGTCACAGTAACGATAAACCAAGTCACCTTTGCATTAATAAAGAAATTTGCCATTTTCCTAATAAAGGGATTTTTGACATTTGAACCACAAACACAAAAGTTCGAAAAAAAGACTGAAATAACAGTTTTCTTTAAAATTTTATTGGGTAACTTAAACAATTAATAATCCGTGTTTCTACCGCGAACACTAACAACACAAGAACATCGGTTTGGCATACTCAAAATGAGTTCATCCAAATCACGCTGTGGAATGGCCGCCCATGTTCGTTGCAACAACAAAAAAAGGTCTTCTTGCGACTGGATACCCTCCATATTCGGCAGAGCTCTTCTCTGTAGCATATCCCATGCATGCTCAATCGGGTTCAAGTCTGGCGACTGAGCAGGCCAGGGCAGGACATTGATGTTAGCTGCGGCGAGAGTCTGTCTTACAACTCTTGCGGTGTGCGGTCGTGCATTATCATGCATTAACTGAAATAAGGGACCGATTTGCACTTGTAAAGGAACGATGACGTCTGATACAATCGTCTCAGCATAAATTTGAGCGTTGAGGTTGCCTCTGATCCAAATCAACTCAGTTCTTCCGCCGATCCAAATACCCGCCCATACCATGATGGTTCCACCACTATAAGGATGGACTTCCTGGCAGGATTTTAATCGCTGTTGGCGTCCAGGGGTTCTCCAGTGTCGTATACGTCTTGTATCCGGTCTCATACCAAAACGAGACTCATCAGAAAAGCACACGAAACGCCATTGTTCTTCTGCCCAATTTCTGTGTTCAAGAGCCCATTGATATCGAATCCTACGATTGTGCATTGCTATAGGTGGTACCCGTAGCGGTCTTCGGGAATGAAGGTTCACTTCATGCAAGCGGTTTCTGACTGTTTGGTCGCTAATTAAGTTCCCTGAAGAGTGATGAAGCCTCACGGCTAACATCATGGCAGTTATTGTTGGAGCTCTTCGAGTTAAGATTTGAATATATCGGTCTTGTCTCCGTGTGGTGCAGCGATACCGTCCTCCATGGCGCTCAGCCACGGTACCAGAGCTTCGGTAACGTGTCCAAAGTCGACTGATAACACTCTGACTTGTATTCAGAGCTAAAGCCACAGTACGTTGCCGGGAACCAGCTTCTATCATTCCCACGGCTCGAGAGCATTTCTTCCCTGCTTAAATGACGTCGCCGCTCCATAATAACGTTGGTTTTAATCAGTAGTAGGGAAACAGTAGCACTAATAATGTCTTCAATGCGTTGTATGTTTTTATAGGGAAAATATTGACAGCTGATTTTCATCTTTTACTCGAATTTGATTCACAGTTCCTGATTCAAATTATGAAATGCACCAAAAAGGATCCATATAAATTTATAAAATCATAAATTTATTACAAAGCCACATCTCAATCTCAAGAAATCCGCTTAAAAATGCTTGATCCCTAGACACTTTTGATGTGTGTATATATGAAAGTTGATTATTTATTGATTAATAATGTTGATTATTTATTACACTTTCTATGTAATGAAATTTGTAACACTGCAACACATAAGACACATCTCTTTCTTTGTAAAAATCCGCGTGCCGACGGTAGATACCTTTTTTTGACCCGGGGGAAACCTTCAAAAGGTCCCCAGGAGCTGTCGGGCTCGACCGGGGTATGTGGGATTCTTACCACTAAAACCCCCGCGGCTGTCGCATCGACACATGAGACGGAACCCCAGGGCTCTCCGGTGGGATCTGCACCAGTGGCCCCTCAGTGCCTTGCCTTTTTTTATATTTATACCTAGTCATTTATTTCATTTACTTAATTATTTATGCGCTACTTAAGACCTTAAATTGTTATATACTTGAGTATGTCCCATATTCAAGTCAGTCAGCTTTTATATGTACTGACCAAAAGACCAGTAATATTCTGATTACAAGTTTCCAATTGAGATTGCTAAACTCACAGTTAATACGGTACAAGCGACTGTACCTATTTATAGACGCAATCCATATTTCAAAACCAAACTGAACGGCTAACTGGACCTTTAATAAATCCTTTCATTTAACAACCGGTGGTGTTTGGCAATTGTCCGAGACCCCACAACTTCACAGTAGCTACAAAACTGGATATTTATACGAGAATTGTGTAAGGGTCTTTATGGATTCCGCTTATTATTAAGGCATTGTACTACAGGTACTTTAAAAAAGATATATAGTAAATTGTAAACGAAGTACGAGCAACAAAAGGTACATCTATGGATAAGACGAAAATACGTAACTTCCTGAACACCTGTGAAATTATGGTCAATATCATTAAAATGAAATCCCTTGAAGCATTTTCCATGTATTAAGTGGTGTTGTAACTGACTGGAACAAACTCCCAGAAAACGTTAAATATAGCATTGAATACTTTTAAGAATAGACGACAAAATATTTCAAGCATTATGCTTGATATAACATGCACAAGCTTTATAAGGTGCTAGTAAGCTTACCAAATAATTAAATAGTCAATGAAATTACAAAGTTCTTCTGTGTAGCAGGTAGGTATATATAATATGTAGATTCAGTGCAAATAGAAGAACCCCCTGATTTAGGGTGGTATTCCACGCGTCAAATTTCTTTGTCCAAGATTTCTTTATAATTTGCGTTGCGAAAATGGAGGCACGTGGCGCGACCTTATGGGGCAGTCCATGTTATTATTATTCGATTAATATTGAAAAAGAAAATAAATGTGCGTGCGTGGAGTCCCTCCGCGCGGAAGATGTGAAACTTCACTCTCGCTTTGTACTGTACGACACTGTACGTCACCGTCCGACACCGTACGACACCGTGCCACTCACTCAGTGACGGCGTCACATGAGCGCTTTCATAACCTTAACAAATTTAACGCTCAACGTTTAACACTTAACGCACAACGTCTAACGCGTTAAATGATAACATTTTTGGAAGTCGCATTAGAAGTTTCACTTCAAAAAAGAAAAGAACATTATTTTATAAGCATTTATCAAAAAAATCCGTCATTGGAATTGTCCAAGAAATTTTATTTGCAGCCATTTTGATTCAATATCATTGATCAGATATCGGCGTTGCTGGTAAATTGGATGGATTCATTCAATTTAATTGAGCAAACGTACATTGGACAAATTGGTGGAACACCAGCCTTAATCACATTCCAGAATTTGAAACAAATTGGTATATCCGCATATGTGAC
Organism: Furcula furcula; assembly: GCA_911728495.1. Lineage (NCBI taxonomy): Eukaryota > Metazoa > Arthropoda > Insecta > Lepidoptera > Notodontidae > Furcula > Furcula furcula. The sequence continues at coordinate 7,567,979 of OU452243.1, forward strand.
GACACAGCCGCATAAGCGAAGAGTGTAAGTGCCCCCGATCGAACTACTCTTTATTTTACTTATTCAACCTGGTGACGAGTCAAGCAAGACGTTCGTTGGTGGATACGGCTGCCTTAGACTACCTATTGCTCGTCATCCGAGACAGTAGTTATTAAGCCTCTGGAGGCCGGTAATTTCACCAGCTCCGGTTGTGTTCGGCAAAATGCCCTGCATACCGGAACACAAGAATGTTTACACAATGTCGATTGTCGAAAGAATATTTGACACTGCAGTGATAGCTATGTGGACGATCCGACGATTTGCACGAGGAACTTGTCGTTTAGTAATTACTATCGTAATTACTATATAACGGGTGTTATAATACTATAAACCGATACCAGGGATCCAGAACACGATTCTGAACATCCTAGTGTTGAAATTTTTCAGTAGTGTTTTTATTTTATTTTTATTTATTTATTCTTTATTCACAAAAACAGTGCATAGGCAATTAATTAATAGGCAATTAACTATTATTATTTTAGAAAATTAGCAATGTAATTTGAAAAATAAACATTATTCCGCATATATTCATTACATGCTCGAAAATTAATAAATTAGTCATTTGTCATTTACCATATAAATGGTTACTGTAATGTTGTAACGGACATTACTTGACTTCTTATAAAATTTTTTTCAGTACGATGTCCCTTACACCCTGTATAATATATCTGATCATTATGATGATCAGATATATTATACAGGGTGTAAGGGAAAGGGACATCGTATGATATATGTATCATCATCTTTATATATCTGATCATCTGTGGTAGCTTTTAAAAAATGACGATTCAAAAGTCTAGCACTTTTGAATCGTTAAGCCTATTTGAAATAAAGATTATTGAATTTGAGTTTTGAGTTTGATCATCATCATCATTATCATTAGCGGCCGAAAGACGTCTGCTGAACAAAGATCTCCCCCTTTGAAGGGAGGGGTTGCCATAAACCCCACGCTTGGTAGGCGGCTTGGGGATCGCAGTATAGGTGGAAGGCAAATCTAAAAAGAAGACGGGCAGCAGCGTCTTTCTTTTAGATTTATCTTCTCGGTTCTCGGTTAGTCACCTCTTACGACACCCAACGAGAGGAGATGGGGGGTGCAATTCTAACCCGGCACCCAAAAGGTAACTCTAAAATATCTAGATGACTTGGAATCTATATAGGTACTCAAGTCAAATGGACTCGTGAGTGAGGCAACGCGACTGCGCCCGCGCAGTTGTCGGCCACCGTAGCAACAACCTCGAACACTTTTACTTTTGCGTTCATCGTTTTGCGAGGATCATCTTTAAAGTAAATAACGTCTTATTTAATGCTATCTACATCTGTAAATAGTATAAAATATAGTCATTATCGGCGTCTCCCTATGTACATATTTACTTAGTTAAAGTGGATTTTGATGTGTTTACCTAAAGAATTTATTATGTTTTTAGGTATAATATAAACGTAGTATATATTTTATCATTTTTATTGGCCGGGTAAAACCATCGTGTGTCGCTTTAAACCTGCGTTTCCATCTACAAAGAGAGGGTTGTCGTTAAACCGCCAATAGTGATAGTGGTTGATAGAAAAAGATGTGAATGATGATTTTCGTTTTAGCTGTTTTTTCCTGGTTGGTCCCTTGTGGAAGAGACCATCCAGGTAAATACCATAATTTACTGAGATTGCACAAAAACAGTATTATGCCATAAAACAGCAGTTTGTGAACGTTACGGTAGAGTGATACCGCTGTGGTAGGTCTACTGTAGCCTCCGTGGTGCAATGGGAAACTACATGTTTTGCGAACCGGAGAATGCGGATTCGAATCTCACGGGGAGCAACAACTTTATCTTCGTCTATAAAGAAAGATGGTCCGTGCGTCGGATGGGCATGTAAAAAGTCGGGTTTTAGTGGGTAAGAATCCCACATACCCCGGTCGAGCCCCGCAGCTCCCGGGGATCTTTCGAAGATTTTCCCCACATTAAAAAAAAAAGAATACCTCGTCACATTTCTATTAGACTCCGCACGATGGGGCCGGTATATTTTTTTTAGGCATTTATTCATGATAAAACAAATGGTTACAAAAGGTTGATACAAAATTAACAGTGACAAACATCATGGTGATTTATGTATTGCTGCTTCACTCGCTAGCATGTACAGTAAAAAGATAATTTATTAAATGAAAGTGATAAGACATAATTTAGATAGCTATACGTATTTAGGTACTACCTAAAGACATGGATAGCAGCTTGCAATAACATGTGCGTACAACTTTATTTATTAAATCTTCAGATGTTAGAACAATAATTGCTGCTATTCGTCAGCAGTTGTCTGTGATAAGTATACTGACTTAAGGAGCGTTCTACACTTTTCCGGTTTACATAGGATTTCATCAAGCATGTACACTGTGCGTTAATTCATTAAGCAACATTGGTATACATATTCCAAATTTCGTTTACCATATGTATTTTTATATGGTGGTAATACATACCTAGGTAAATATGATAGGTTACGTAAGTTAGGTAAACGAGTCCTTGGACATAATGCAGAATATGAAATTCGTCACAAATAATGTACATCTTTGTTTTGTTGTATACCTATCTATGATTTTACAGTACTTAAATTTATATTATCATTACTAAATTTAACAGTTTTATTTGTAATTGGAAAATATCATGTAACGTATGTTTTGAACGTTCTACCGTAACTACAAAGTCCGTATCTTATTACTGAATCTGTCAATGCGTTATACAACATTCTTAGCGTCTTATATGGTAATTAACGCTTAAATAAATATAAGTTTGATAACACAGCTCTTAATTTATTACATACATAATCAACGTGTGGTCTCCAGATGAATTTATCGTCTATTATAAGCCCAAGTTTATTATTGTAAAGCACCTACGACGTAATAAACACAATGCAATATTAAACAATCAAAATACAATTCCACCTGTCAAATTATGACAAGCCAAACTAAGCTGTCAAAAGGTATTCACAACGAGTTCAACCACTTTTAAAACCTCAGATTAAAACGCTAATTATATTATTAAACGTCTTAAAAAAGTACTCGGTAATTACTGTGTTATACTTTCCGCGACCTTGCCGTTCATTTCAAATGAAGTTAGTAACCGATAATGTGCGCTTGGGCCACTAAAATGTTGCGGACATACAATAAGTACGCGGCGGAAATCAGATAATATACTTAGTAAAATAAAAAAAATAAAAAACTCTTGCTACGCTTTCTCAGTAACAATAGCGAAGCGCTGCACACGACTGCCGGCGTATCGGAAACAATTAGTTTTCAATGCTTTGCAGAACCCATGGTCACGGGCGGACCATGCCCGTGACCATGGGTGTTGCAAAGCGTTCGAAACGTCGGGAAAATTAAAATAAATCGCGATATAACCCGTAAGAGTAGATTAATTTCTTATCAATTCATAAAAAAATGTCCAGTTTGGTTTTATAAGACTTCACCGAGGGTATCACATTCTCAGCTAGAGCCCCAGTTACTATGTGTTTTGGGAGGAACTGTATCCTTCGGGTGATAGCGCATAGAGGCTTGAAACTTGAGGCGCATAGAGGATTACACGCGCGCCTATACACACCTACGTGCGTTTCCAAAAACGAGCTTATGTGCGTATAAATCGCTGGTCTGAAACCGCTCTAAGGAGCTGTTTTGGTGGCCAAAGCGCCTTTGTTTGGTCCTTTTAATTCCGTTACGACGGTTTATTTTTGGGAATGATGACGCTAGGTTCTACTTCGGTGGATACTGAGTACATCTGCATGATCACCAATTTAGACCAGCTTGGTGAGACTGGCTTCCCTTAAGGCGATTGGCCCCCTACCACGAATTCTGAAATAAGGTATTTGTCTTGATGCGATATGATCTACGAATTACTACGCTCACCATCACGTGGATTCGCAGTCAAGTATTTGCTTAAATTAATGAGGGATAAATTTTAATAACTTGAAACTTATTTTATACTTGAGTATAAAAATGAGTGAGGTGTAACATTTTAACGGCCCAGACGGCTAAAAGGCGAAAGTCGTCATGAGTGGCTAGCCTTGCCGCTGAGTGATCGCGGGCACCGACGGTAAAACTGCCTCACATTAGATCTATGATACGCATTAGATCGGACAACGAAATAAACTAAGAGATTATTCGGATATTAACTTAGATAATTAGGTTTAATTAATATTGTTACTTTGTGTTGAGAGTTTTTTGATGATCTTGTTAGGAATTGGAATCTAATTTAAATAGTTTGTGAATAAAATGCATACAAATTATAATTATTTGTATCTCATTGCAACGGCTTAGGAGTTAGAATTTAAATAAATAAATTTACCATATATTCGAAATAAATCGAATATTTCTTAATTGTACAAACCAAGAATGATTTGGTCATCTTGGAATGGTCGGAGACTAAGGATAATAATATGTGCTACAAAACATATGAACAGGTTTATGGTATTATTAGGATAATTAATTTCAACTTCATTACATACGACTGTAACCTTGTTAAAAGTAATAAACGTATTAGCTTTGTGATTAAGGTCGCTGGTTCGACTCTTGCTCATAGCTCGGAAACGATAATTTCATTAATTGGTTGTTGTTTGTTTGAAACTGGAAGCTCACCTAAACCACTGTACCAATAAAGGACCAGCCTTGGTGATATTTCATTGTTACTTATTAAGAAGAAGAACTACATTTATTTGGCGGATAGCGACACTCACACTCCAATTTACAAAATAATTTTAATAGGCGGGCTACCTTGAGAGAATGCCAGACGCGAGAGCCGCGAAAGTTATGACAAAGTGGACGCTGCAACAAAAGAGACCAAAGGGCAGGCCTAAAATGCGTTGGGTTGACTGTGTGGAAGAGGATTTAAGGAAGATGAGAAAGTTTACCAACTGAAAGAGGGTCGCCAAGCATCGCAGCAACTAGAGGAAGATTGTGGAGGAGGCCAAGACCCACAAAGGGGTGTAGCGCCATCAGAAGAGGAAGATTATTAATAGGCTAAAAATATATATTTAATCCGTCATTTAGATTACCAAAAAATATTGGACACGTACGAGTATTTTGTCTTTTGCCAATCTATACTTATAATAAAACTGTAACTGGTCCAATTCTGTACATTGAAGATATTTTTAAAATTATTTTTGGAGGGCATTCTATAACCGATACTGAGGCCGAAAATGTATTTTTTTTTATTTTTGTCTGTCTGTCTGTCTGTATCACGGCTGAGCATCACGCCTAAACTACTGAATGGATTCAAATTAAACTTGGCATGATTTGAGATCTTACTACGAGGTAGGACATAGGATACTTTTTATCCCGTAATCTAGCACGGTTCTTTTGGGAGAGGGGATTAAAGTCAAAATGGGTACTTGGTTATACGCTTGGTCAGATTGTATCAATTTTTCTTTATAATATAATAAATATTAGTAAGGGAACACTCATAGAGAGTTGTTATCAAGGTTTTGTAATCGATCGGGTTAAGCAACGTTAGGTAAGGTCATTAAATAGATGGGTGACCGTTTAACGCCATTTGAACTAAACGGGTCCGTGCTTCGGAGAGCAAGTAAAAAGTGGGTCCCAGTTTTTAACCGACTATAAAAAAGGAGGTTATGTATTCGATGCGAATGTCTGTTATTAAAAGTTTAGTTAACGTAAAAATAGCGCAGGCGGAGCTGCGTGGGTCAGCTAGTTAAACAATAAAGATGAAAACGAAAATGACGAAGATATAGTGCGTTGAAATTACACGTGACGTCACGCCTCTATATAATTTTGACAGAGGCGTGAGGTCACGAACTTTGACGCTCTATATCTTTGGTAATTTATATTAATTTGTAAAATAACAAAATACGTGTCCAATATTTTTTGATAATCTAACTGATGGACTAATAGGCATGAACACAATACCAATGAATCTGTGGTTTTTAATATTATAACAGATTGCACTGATTCCAAAAATGTATCTCATTTTCATAATAATAGAGAGATTTTCGTGATATTTATGCAAATAAATTGCTTAAATACAGCTAATCGCCATTTTGTAATAAACACTGATCAGAGTGAATGACGTCAATTCGGTATAAATAAACAACTGTCAAACTGTCATCTCAACTTTATCTTTCATAAAATATTTCACTTTTATTCCTACAGACAGATGTTTATTTACACCGTAGTGACGTCACAAAATGGCGCCATGCACCAGCCTTCGTTTTGGAACGAAATTCAAACTCTATTTTGAAAATTGAAAATATTGCTATTAATTGTAAATTTAATAAAAAATATATGATTATTTTCGGCAATAGTAGACCCGTAAGTACATTATAAAGTATTTTTTCAAAATTAGTCATCATGCCTATTGACATTATTATTTTTTTACCCAGTCATCATCCTCATATGATCCCCGTATATTGTTCGTCGTTTTCTATTCCAACTAGTGACGATAGAAGCAAGAGTTCCACCTGATGGTAGGCAACACGCCTGCCTATAGACAGCTGCTATGCACACCGCTTACCACGCGAGTCATTAGTTATTAAGCCTTTTGCGGACAATGTGCTTTACACTAGCACCAGGCAATGTTTACACACTCCTGCTCGACGGCACTGCGGAGGTATGTACTAATCTACCTCGCTCCCTGGGTCCCTGGTGCAGTTCATGTGCCGATTCTACAGCCGCGGGGGTTTTAGTGGTTAAGAATCCCACATACACTGGTTCAGTCTCACAGGTCCCGGGGGCTTACCCGCGAGAGCAAAAGAAAAGGTACAATCTACCAGGAGGATTAAGGTTCAGGGTTAAATTCGGAGATCTGTATTTCAAATTTAGTTCTTTGTGAAGGAAATGATAAGGAGTTAAATAAATTCTTGAGTTCCTAGTTTATTTTATACCTCACTGCATACGGTGGTTATCCTATGATCACGGCGGTTGAAACAACACACAAACCTATATTTGGACGCTCATATGTGAACCTGGTTGAAAATTGCAAGTCAAAATACTATTAGTAACAAGTAGTATTTAAATCTAGTCTTTAATCTATAAAGCTTGAAACATAAAACAACAAAAGGTCAAACAATAGACCTTGGAAATTAAATCTGTTAAAAAGCTTTTTTAACATGAACCAAGAGTCAAAGATGAGCCAAGTATCTGTTAAGTAAATCACAAGGTACTCGTATACGAGTATGTCAAACGGTTTCCTTGTTATGCAATCCGCGAGATTGTTGGACCGGTTTCACTGCGCCTTCCGCGCTTTTGCAATCCTATCATAGAATGGATAGGAAATCGATGCCTTATCAGGCATTCAGCACCTTTCCTCAAAGGCACCTCACGACTAAGGACTAATAGAGATTTTATGTTAATTAGAAAAAGATACAACACGTGGTTACCAAGTAGATACCGAAGTAGTTTTCTTAAAATGCTTTTTGGTTTTTGAGTAAAGACGATTGGCTTGATTATCGTCACGTTCCAAGTTAGAACGTGACGATAATCAAGCCAATCGTTCCTTTATTTTTGAGCGGACAGTACTTCTATGTTCTATAACTCAAAGTGAAAAACCATTTGTTTTGACAACCGGAGGCCGTGGCTTCAAATCATGCGGAAGCTATATTTAAAGTCTGAAAAGTAAGATGACCAGCGTGTCGGATGGGCATGTAAAAAGTCCGTCCTCTGCCTGACCTCTCCTAGGTCGTATAGATTTTCCTTCCTATCGAATTATGAAAATAAGAGAGTGATGGAAGAGAAAGTGCACGTTTTGTCTCGTTGCAAGAATATGATAGTATACTATAATTGTATTTCCTAATACAGCCAGGGATCATTTATATGTAAAAAAAATATATAGTATAAGTATAACCCATTATGGACCTTTTTGTGTGTAATAAATGTATTTTATTTTATTTTTATTTATTTATTTTTAAACTTTTGGTCATAATATGAGTAAGCTACAGTTTAATTTTTACTTGTATGGCAGGACTAACATCAAATATGAGTCTGCTAATTAGTGCTAATAAATGAATTGAGTATGATTCACCTTAAACTTAAATGTCTGACCATTTAACGAAAATTACAGGAATTGCGAGGATCTGCTGTAAATACAGTATACGAATTATTTTTAATGTGGCCTTTTTAGACCCGCTGTTCCCAAACTAGGCACTGCTGTGACCAATATAGGTAACTGATACAAATACATATATATACCTCGATTTTTTCGTAAGTACTTTCATACATATACTTAGATAAATAACACCCAGACACTGCAAGACATACCGACATGTTCTTAGGTACAAATCTTTGTCCTGGGTAAAAATTAAACCCATGACCTAGTAGACAGCAACGAGGTGTCTAACCACTAAACCAACGAAGCAATTTATTCAACATGTATATATTAATTAATGTAAAAGATTTGACCATCAACACTAATAAGTCCGCCTTGAACTATAAGTGCACAAAGTTAAATAAATAAAAAATAAAATAAATATGTGGAAAGATTTATTTTAAGATTTATTTACAAATATGTATACCTAAACTAGGTAAAACACTTCCTGCAAGTTGTCGCCACACTATACCTAAAAGACTGGCGGCTTTACCTCTTTGTATAGCCAAGCTTATACGTTGGCAGAAAAAGCTACCAGCCTGACGGTCTCCTGAGATTTCGATAAGTTTGGATGAAATTTCTTTCACCAAACCGTGCGTCACTTGAGACCAAGGCCCCATAGTTGAGAACATTGTTGCATTAAATTCAAAGTAACTAAGTACCATCTATAAGCAAGACGTGTTAACATCAGAAAAGAAAATAATTAACAGTTGTTAATTTATAGGTGACAAGCAGATGTGCGAATGAACCGTTGCGTAACGCACTAAGAACGCAGCGATGACGCGCAACATTAACGCCGTCCATCATCTAACGAGCGTACCGCAACTAATGTGTTGGTTCCCTTGTGGTAATGTGTAATAATAATGTCCTCCTAGCCGATATGACCAGATCAGCCAATGTTACACAAGATCAGTCTTCTTACGCATTACGGGATGGACATAAAAAATAAGTTTTAAAAACTAAAACCCGACTACGGATAAAATCGCAGTCTAAAAAGTAGAAAACAAGAAAATATTTCTTGTCAGATATACTTATCTACCAACGCCTTAAGCAATTAATTATCGTCTAGTAAGTAGATAATTTGTATATTTCCATTTAACGTATTATAAGTATAATTACTATAGATTGTAGCCGTAGTCGCATGCCACTGATGCCTGATGATCCGTCGTGGCGTTGTCGTTGATACATAAGTCGGCGATCTGTCCCCCTAGACAATGTAACATTCTACAAGCGCTATCGCTAATAGAAAGTTTAAAATTGTATGAGAATGACATAAGTCATCGAAAAATCACTTGACATATTGTAGGGAATTGACACCATTAGCGAATGAAGAAATAGATTCGCTATGAAGCGATTGCATCTTGTCTAGGCCCTCTGGTCAGCTGCTAGTCGTCGAAGTGCATCCTGAATTTTGTGTTCCCAACGCGACAATATAACATTGGCCATATCCGACATTAGCAAGGTGGCATGCGACTACGGCTACAATCTATAGTAATTATACTTATAATACGTTAAATTGAAATATACAAATTATCTACTTACTAGACGATAATTAATTGCTTAAGGCGTTGGTAGATAAGTATATCTGACAAGAAATATTTTCTTGTTTTCTACTTTTTAGACTGCGATTTTATCCGTAGTCGGGTTTTAGTTTTTAAAACTTATTTTTTATTTTATTTATTTTGGGGCTTTATAATTCGTTACAAATCACGTAGAATTATTAGAATTAAGTTAGTATCGCTATAATAATTACTTAGTTTTACTAAATATATTTCGTAAACACGTAATAGTTTTTTTTTTCGGCATCTGCGTGTGAAAATTCAAGGCTCTAGTACCAATCGTTTATGAATTATAATGCTTTTTTATAATACATGAAACCCCCTATTTGGACCCCTTAGGATATGAATTTTGAATATTCCGTTCTTAGTGTGCGTTTACGTATTGTGAAGAATACACCTCCCTAATTTCAAGTCTCTAGAGCCAGCAGTTTAGGCTGTGCGTTGTCTGTCAGTCAGTCAATCAGTCAGGACATCTCCTTTTATATATATTGATGATTAAAATAACTTTAATACGTGCAAAGAAGGTATGGAACCCTCGATGCGCGAGTCAGACTCGCACTAGACTGTTTTTTTTTTTGTTTGATTCGGTACCTAGCTCCGAACCAAAGTATCTTACCTACTAAAACGCCCAGTACTCAATGGACATCCAGGGCTCACAACCCAAACGTCCAACCGACAACTCCGAAGATTGCCCGTTATTTATCCGGGCTTATGGCTGAGGAGCGAGGCGGCAGCTTGTTTTTTTTTAAACGGCATATTGACGCGGGTGCGCACGGTGCAGGATACGTGCGTTTTCGAACACTCTCGACAGCCACTTATTGAATTGAAACCTTGCGTGCACTTAGAAGCCACACTCGAGCTAACGCAGCAGTTAGCAAAATAGTTTAACTAAACAATATTATCTTTTCCCATCACTTTTAAAATCATATCAAATTCAAATTTTAAACATCGATGTCGTATTTTAGTTTTAAAACCCATAGAAAAAGAAGAAGAAGAAACATTTATTAGCTCACTGACTTAATTACAAAGAAGGACTTAGTTACTAACAATTTTATAATATATTAATAGTCGTGGCTAAAAGGTCGCAAGCTCAGCATTATGTCAGGGGGCAAACACAATATATAACTCATACTATGATATAACTCATACCTACCGCTTATGTCATAAAAACAGGGTTTTTAATTACCTTTTAAAAGACACCACACGCGAGATTTTTAAAAATTTCGAGAAATGCAAAAACACGTGATTATTCATTTTCTTTGAGGAGTCTGCGTGTAAAAATTTAAGGCTCTAGTACCAACCGTTCACGAATTATAACGCTTTTTTATAAAATATAAAACCCCCTATGTGGACCCCTTAGGATACTAATTTTGAAAATTCCGTTTTTAGTGTGCGTTTTCGTATCCCAAATTTCAAGTCTCTGGGCTAGCGGTTTGGGCTGTGCGTTGTCTGTCAATCAGTCAGTCAGTCAGGACTTATTATTTTATATATATTGATTAAAATAACTTTAATACGCACAAAGAAGGTATGGAACCCTCGATGCGTGAGTCAGACTCGCAATTGACCGGATTTTTTTTTGTTTGATTCGGTACCTAGCTCCGAACCGGAGTATCTTACCTACTAAAACGCCCTGTACTCAATGGACATCTAGGGCCCACAATCCAAACGTCCAACCGACAACTCCGAAGGTTGCCCGTTATTTGTCCGGGATTATGGCTGAGGAGCGAGGCGGCAGCTTTTTTTTTTTTAGGTGGCAGATTGACGCGGGTGCGCGCGTTTGCGAACACTCTCGGCAGCCTCTTATTGAATTGTAACCTTGCGTGTACTTAGTAGCCACACTTGAGCTAACGCAGCAGTTAGCAAAATAGTTTAACTAAACAATATGATTTTTCCCATCACTTTTGAAATCATATCAGATTCAAATTTTAAACATCGATGTCGTATTTTAGTTTTAAAACTCATGATATAACTCATGCCTACTGCTTATATCATAAAAAAACGGTTTCCAATTACCTTTTAAAAGACACCACACGCGAGATTTTTAACTTAGGGGTCCTATTTTGACCTTAAAACCCTCATAGTTTCTTAAACCTGACTTTGTCCTAATCCTATCTATCATATTGTATCGGAAAACAGTGAAATGTGTTAAGAAATTGTAAAATATTAATTTTAGACAAAAATTTAGGTCCTGTGACTTCTACTTAGAAAATTTCGAGAAATGCAAAAACACGTTATTGTTTATTTGCTTTGAGGCATCTGTGTGTGAAAATTCAAGGCTCTAGTACCAACCGTTCATGAATTATAACGCTTTTTTATAAAACTTAAAATCCCCTATTTGGACCCCTTAGGATGCGAATTTTTAAAATTCCGTTCTTAGTGTGCGTTTACGTATTGTGAAGAATACACCTCCCTAATTTCAAGTTTCTAGAGCCAGCAGTTTAGGCTGTGCGTTGTCTGTCAGTCAGTCAATAAGTCAATCAATCAGGACATCTCCTTTTATATATATTGATGATGATGATTATTTACTTTACACGATCATGCTTGGGCAACAGAAATACACATGTGTACCTAATTTCAACTTAATCAAAAAATATTTTTGTTTTACTTCAGAAGTTTTTGTCCTGTAGATGGCGCCACATTGAATTTAATGTAATATTATATAGCCTATAACCAGCGGACAATCAAGGCGCTTCTAACGACACCCTTCTTGTCTAATAATGTTAAGTAGATTAGAAGATATTCGGGAACAGATGAACATACATACATACATACATACATACATACATATTGATTCCATTGTTTAAGACACCTATATAATACTGTGATGGAAATTAGGATACTATAAAGGAAATTTCACTCAGCTAGCTGGCTGGTAATATAAATTATATAATTCCAATCATTAATTACTAGTTTAATTACTTGAATTTAATTTTATATGTAATTTAAATAAAGAGCTATTAAAATTGCGTGTTGCTTATCCAACTACCCTCCACCCTACATACATACATTCTTGTTAAAATCATAACCCTCCCTCCGTTCCGTAGTCGGGTAAAAAGTGCATCGCACTTGACTCTCACAATCCAGTAGTGCGAAAGACCGACACGGCCGGGGAGAGATGAGCCGCAAGACTGAATTTTTACAAGACCAAAAAAAAAGTTACCTATACTAAACAATAACCAAACCAATAGACAGTTACAGCTCAGTGGGCGAGCGCATACCTTGGAAACAAGGTGCGCAGGTTCGAACTGTGGCTCGCATCTTCGATTTCTTTAATAAATCATGTGCGTATCGTCTTTGTGGAGTTGTTACTAGCTTTCGGTGAAGGAAAACATCGTGAGGAAACCTGCATGTCTGAGAAAACCTTACTAGCTTTCGAATGAATTGTGAAGTCCGCCAGCCCACACTTGGGCGCCAGCATGGTGGACTATGGCCTAAACCCCTTCCGCTTGAAAGGAGGCCCGTGCCCAACAGCGGGACAACAAGTGTTAAAAAACTAATCCAATAGCCGCTCAAGCCGCGTTGTCACAAGATTATACCTATGCTTGTAACGGAACTGATTATACATGCCACCAAAAGAAATCAACTGTTTTATAACAGTTTAGATTTTAAAAGTCTGTTTGGAATTACTTATAAAAAGTTATTCGAATTAGGTCAGTACATCAACATTAATATAATGATAGTCAGTGTCAGATATTCTGCCGCCAAACAGCAGTGTGTAAGCATTGCTGTGTTCCGGCGTAAAGGGCACTGTAGCTGGTGAAATTACCGGACACAAAGACTTAACATCTAATGTCTTAAGGGTCTAGAACGCGCTAGTGATTCTTCTGGTGTTGCTAGCGTCTATAGGCTACGGTGGCTGCTTACCATCAGGCGGGCCGTACGCTTGCTTGCCACCTTGGTAGTATAAAAAAAAATTGTAGGTTGGTAGGTTGTTTGTCATCGTTTTACGATTGTTTAGATCAAACTGTTTCGATGCAAAAAAAAATGACTAAGGGAAAAATCCCATTAAAACTGATAAAGAAATTAATAATAAAGAAAATAAGAATAATATTTTTCCACTATAAAATATATGCAATTCATGCCGATGGTATCTAGTCGCTATTAATTGTCCTATCTATTACTAAATCAACCACAATTTTGAAACTCATACTCACGACCTTAAAAGGTCGTTGTAACAATTTTACAAACAATAAAATACTAGCGTAACGATAGACATCATTGTTAATTAGGTGTCGTAAAAAGTTGTTCAATGTAAGATCTTATATCTTATGCTGTCCCAGTTAACTTCGCGTTCGTGAGAACAATTTATATCATTTTATGTCTGTAATTAAGGCTTTGTAGCAGACATATGTAGCAGCTGTGGCGAAGATTTTCTTCAATTTATGTAAGTAATTCCCATTCAATTAATAAAAAATTCTCAGACAATTTACAGACAAATCTCGAACAAGGCACACCCTGACCTATGGTAGCCCAACAACTGATACAAATACTTAAATACCTTTTTTTCGTATGTACATACATACTTATATATGTAGATAAATAACACACAGACCAAAGGTGGGAATCTAACCAACGACCTATTGGCGGCCAAGGTTTCTAACCAACGCCCCCGTTCTACTTTACACCAACGAGCCCGTCATTTGAAAGTATTTTTACAGTTATTCAATATTTTTTCTTGGCAAGCCCAAGATATTAAACCGTTTTCGGTAGTGTATTATTAATGACATTGTTAAATACCTAAAGATCCTTGACAGTAAACGTTCATAAATACGTGAAATTAATAATACATTTTGTGAAATTCTTGTAAGATTTGCTCTTTGTCTGTCTTATTTAAAGACTTTATTGCAACCAGTTAATGCATACCTCTTGTGCGTGATAATATTTGGACAATGATCGTGTCATATAAAGTGACTCAACAGATAACCATTTCCAATGAACAAAGAATATTACCTTTTTAAACATATGAAATTTATGTTAAAACATTTACTGCATACAAAAGTCAGGTGTTTTTGATTCAAGATTTTATCTTTACAATAATGGCTTAAGCAAGCTACGCGCGTTGAACTCTTTTGTACGTGTGATGATTTAATCGTTGCGTGTACGAGATGTATCGTTTACATACTTGGCGGCTTGTAAAGATAAAGATCGCATCATGATTTGTCGTTAAGGTTCAGGGATTTTGATTTTTATTTAATAATAGATTTACACTTATTTATAGATTAATATAATGTTAGGTTTATATAAGGTTATCTGTAACGAAAAACATCGATAAATATCATGAAATAGTAGACAAGTTGGTTAATAATTTAAAAAAAAACACTTTTTCTAATTTAAGTGCAATATAAAGAAATTAAAGTACGTTTTAGCTGGCAGCTTTCAGCCGACAAATCATTAGGCAATTCAAATGAACATTGTCATAACGCATATCAGTCAATTCAATAATCATTATCTCTTTCACAACGACATAAATCACAGACTGGACAGGCCCAAATAATTTATATATTTTTTAAATGTTGCTCGGACGGCTGGCAAGTGTGGGCCTTGAGGTTCGCACACAAACGGTCTCGATTCCGGCTCCCTTTCCAATCGGTTGGGTAACCGTCGCTGCAGGAAACGGCTCTATTTAAAACAATTACACACAACACTAGCTGTTTTAAATGATATTTTGTTGCAATTTTTGAACTTGAAACTAATTGGAGCACTGTCCTTATAAATGCGGTTTTAGGTTTAGTTCAATTTAGGCTTAAATGGAACTAATTGATACCATATAAAATATTTATATTTACAAACTCGTTGCAAAATTGTATTTATTGGACTAATTTTATTCGAATATTTTCAACCCCAAAGCCAAGCGTTTTCTCTCTGTTCATGGTATTGTAGCTCCCAAACGAATGGAGGTATTTGAATCCAGTTATATATATCATTTTCGTATTGACAGAAGCACTGTTGGGTTGGCCATGTCATATTGAAAATATTGTTCAATCGGCAAAATCTGATCGGATTCAAGGAACCTCTTTTAGCACACATCCGGATTTTTACTGTTTAAATTCTTTTAAGTCACTTCATTTGTTTGGTTAACATGTGTTTGTGTTTGTTTTCTCTTTCAATCATTATAAAATATCGGCAAACATGAAAGGTATACGTTTAAACAAACAAAAGTACACAGAGTGAATTGCTTGCGTAAACTTTAACCTCAACATGACATAGAGACAATGTTTACGTAATTTTACAACAGACTTCGTTTGGTTCCGCGTATTGTTAGCTAGTTGTCACTAATAATGTACATAATATATTTTTACCACTGCATCCGAGTTTCTACCAATATAACACCACAGACTTGTAGAAAACTCTTAATTGTTTAAGACCGTTTAACGTCTTTGCTTGGCTACGTACTGTTTATAAGCGAAATTTGACCTCTAACACATATGCATAATGAATAAGATTTAACAGTATTTATTGATTAATGAACACGTTTTATAGTTATTATTTAGTCTTACTATGGGTTTTATTTAATTTATTTTATTTTATTCTTTAGCCCATTTTAATATGTACATAAGCGGAATTAATGCCTAAGCTATTTTCTGCTAGTCTACCTTTAGATGATGAAGAGGGTTTTGTTTTACAGTTATTTATATTTCGCCTGATAAACGATATATCTATACATGGTTAGCTACATTCTACTATACTGCCACTTGTTGCCACACGTGTAAGGTTATTATTGTCTTTTGAGCTTAATAATTTATCCAGCTATACACCAAAATACTAAAACGTTACACATTGCTGCTATCCGGCTCTCCCTACTGATGTAGTATATGTAGATTACACTAGAAAATCTAACGCCACGGTGATAGAGCCTATAGACGCTAGCAACACCAAAAGAATCACTAGCGTTGCCGACTCTTAAGACATTAGATTCTAAGTCTTTGTGTCCGGTAATTTTACCTGTATCGGGTCCCTTCATGCCGGAACACAGCAATGCTTACACACTAAATAATAATAATAATATCCTGGGATAATTCACACACGGTCATCTGATCCCAAACTAGGCAGAGCCTGTATTATGGAAACCAGACAACTGATACTAATACATATATACTTTTTTTTTGTAAATACATACTTATATAGATATAACACCCAGACACTTGGTGGGAATCGAACCCACGACCTGTTGGGTAGCAGACAGGGTCACTAACCACTAGACCAACGGGCCCGTCAAACACACACACACTGCACACACACTGCTGCTTGGCGGCAGAATATCTGACACAGCGGTGGTACCTACCTGAACAGTTCCTTGCATATGAAACCTACCACCTACCTAGTAAACATAGAAAACCGATTGAAATATATTAATCTTAACTAAATTGTAATTACACCATTTTTTAAACTCCTAACGACATTGGATAAGAAGGTTCCACTCGGTTGAAAGATACAAGTATGTTTTTATAACATTTAACATAATATAACATTTAGAAGTTGTTTATCAGCTTATTACATATGTCTCCATTAGCATATATATGTACCGAATCAAAACAAGTCTTTCAAGTTTAGAACGAAACTTTGTTTTTTTTTTCAAATCCTAAATTCACTGCACCCAGTTTTAACGTAATATGTAATCCAGTTAAACTGGCTGCGACCAGGTATATGTAACATAATATACATACAAAACAAATAAATGTGAACTATGTTGACCATCATTAGAACAGATTTTTATTTATCTGGTACGCATGTACCGATTTCTAGATTTTTCTTGTAAGTTCTATTTTTAACCTCTTAGGCAAAAATAAGGGGCGTGATAAGTACCCCTCAGATTTCTATCTGTAAGACCTCATAAAAAAGGATGGGTATGAAAGCGTTCTTTATTCTATTAATGAAATTCCATTTAAATTCTAAATTAATATTTGAACTTTTAGCAAGACAGTTTTCTCTCCAAGCTTTATTTTCGTTGAGACTTACTGAAATATCAAACCAAGGACCAGTTATTTTAAATTTCATATCGATCATAATTATCAAAATTTACAGTTTATCTAAATTAAAGAGTTATCTCACCGTATGCTACGCAGGCCAGCAAATACGCGAACTGTGCACTACTCCTCATGTCTGCTTGTTTGCTTGTCTGTTTACTTGCGTGCGGATGTCGCGACGTGTGCGCAACGTAATCGGCCCGGTAACACTGGCAGCGAGCGCGTAGCGAGCCGGCCAGCCGCGTGGACGACTAGCCGAACCCACATTTATAGTACGGACACAAATTTCTTTGCAACGCACTGTTTTGATGAAATTAGTAACGTTTTAGCGTTGTACATTATTATAAAACTAGCGATGGATAAAAATAATCGTTAGTAAAATCACAAAAGAATCCTTTAGGTTGTAGAGGAAGATAAAATAATTGATCAAACAAACAAATAGCGATCTTGTCTTGTATTATTACAGAGATTAAGAGGTTTAATGGCTATTCATTTAGATTTTCTTTATTAAATGCTCAGTAGTATCCAAGTATCATTTTAAGTTTCATTGTGATTTGATTAACAGAGTTATATTAATGAGGGTCTAAACATTAAGTAAATTTGCCTTTTGCCGTTAAATACGTAAATATTTGGTCTGGTCGACTAAAGTTGTATTTGAAAAATTTAATTTCATATGTTTCAAGCAAAAAATTTAGTTCGTAATTTTGCTTCTATTTCTACAATTGTGTGAAATATCTTAACTTTTTGGCAGCACTATGAATACGACCATGCGTCAGTATTGGGTTCAAGTGGTATATTACGAAATCGGCCACATTATATACTAGCGGCGCGCTTTGTGCCATATTACATAGCGAACATACATCAAGATGCGGTCACAATTACGTCAAAACGTAACTTATTATGTAAGCCATCTGTTAACTCCGAGAAAATACACGCATCTCTACAAAAACACTATCACGAATTCTAATTTCATGTTAAGTAATTTATCAGAAACGTAACAAAGTTTCTTCTCTTTTATGTTATTTGTTAATTATATAATTATATTATTTGGCCTTCACCATTATACGAGTATTCTATAGAAAATTTAGCTCAAGCTTCGATAATTCATTGATCTATGAAAACTAATTATCGAACTTCTAATTATTAAAGCAGTGAATGTAAAATGCTTATAAACCTCTTCAAAATTATGATCTCGTTATAGATTAATAGGTTAATCTATACTTATAATAAAACTGTAACAGGTCCAATTCTGTACATTGAAGATATTTTCAAAATTATATTTGGAGGGCATTCTATAACCGATACTGAGGCCGAAAATGTATTTTTTTAAATTTTTGTCTGTCTGTCTGTCTGTCTGTATCATGGCTGAGCATCACGCCGAAACTGAAAACTGAATGGATTCAAATGAAACTTGGCATGATTTGAGATCTTACTACGAGGTAGGACATAGGATACTTTTTATCCCGTAATCTAGCACGGTTCTTTTGGGAGAACCCTCTCCCAAAAGACCGTCCCATTTTGACTTTAATACCCATTAAAGTCAAAATGGGTAGTTGGTTATACGCTTGGTCCGATTTTATCAATTTTTCTTTATAATATAATAAATATCAGTAAGGTAACACTCATAGAGAGTTGTTATCAAGGTTTTGTAATCGATCGGGTTAAGCAACTTTAGGTAAGGTCATTAAATAGATGGGTGACCGTTTAACGCCATTTGAACTAAACGGGTCCGTGCTTCGGAGAGCAAGTAAAAAGTGGGTCCCAGTTTTTAACCGACTATAAAAAAGGAGGTTATGTATTCGATGCGAATGTCTGTTATTAAAAGTTTAGTTAACGTAAAAATAGCGCATGCGGAGCTGCGTGGGTCAGCTAGTAATATATAAAGGTCAAAGAGGATATTAGATAGAGATACAACTTTAATTTTATTACAAGCTTAATGACTATATTTGATATAGGAAACCCGAACCCGAAGTTTTCAGCGAACGATGTCATTTTGCCTCGCTAAAAGGCGACATAATAAGGTTTGTCGGACGCACCCCGCACAGTGGCGTGCAGTCCATATAGGCAAAAAGTGTTTGCCTACCCTGTGATTTCCGGAACAATACATGATAACAAAAATAATTTATCTGCTCAATAACATTTTGTTTTGAATTATTTCATCATTATAAATAAGCAAAAGCTCGCGAAAAACGGGCATTAAACTATTCCTAGTTCCTAGGTACGCGGAGATTTAAATTTCCCGCGCGCCAAACCGCGAGGTCCGCTAATCAAAATTTTAAGATTTTAAGATCGAAACTCTTAATTCCCACACATTCACAGATTTTTTTCTAACAAACTTACACACACCAGTAGGCACGCCGACGATTCCAACAGTATAAATGTCACGCACACCATGCAAAAATAGACAGTGCCTCTCGGGTGTGCTTGGGTCTGCTCGGGTGCTCTCGGCAGCAATGACGACCTTGGAGGAAGGACTAAAGAAATGTTGACCAATAGCAGCTCAATATTAGCCCAATGCATCGAACGGGATCGGGATCGGGATGCGAGAATGGGTGCTCGATGAATGAAAAATACTACAAATTATAAAATACCTAGTTTGTTCAAACTTCAAGATTTCATAATGACATCCATTTTTTGTTGGTTTTTATTCTATATTTTTTTATTATACGATTGATAATGATTGTTTTCGGTGCAGTATGTGTTGTGTTTCCAAATTATAAAACTTACTTAGTAGAAAATGGAAGTGGTAACGTGTGATTGATGTTCTGGCCAAGTGTGTATAGAAAATTTAAAAATTCACGCGTTTTCGACACGATAAATAATCTAAAATATTTAGATTTAAAGTATATTTACAATCGGAAACATAGAATCTAAATATCATTTAATTTTTTGATATTTTGAGGTGGCATATTTATAATCATCTTAATGTATGTGTACAAGCAAGACGAGTAACTCGCAGTCATATTTGTAAGTTTTTTTACTTTAATATTGTTTTTATTGACTGTGTAGTATGTCTGGTTCTTTAAGACGCTCTGCGGCCTAAATGGCTGGATGGATTTTAACCTCTTGAGTAATAGTGTTCTGTGATTTTAACGTAGGTACTTCCTACGTGTCGTCTTAGTAGTGGAAGTGAAATAGAATATATATTTATTCGAAATAAAAACATAAGTATTAGGTACTCATCAAATGTTTTGTGTTCACATCATTCATTAATGTCAATTTAGGTCCCCGTGGGGTGTCCGGGTAAGAATAGCACCCACCCATCTCCTTCCGTTGGGTGTCCGTAAAAGGCGATAAAGGGAAAACGAGAAGACGGGCAGCAGCGTCTTTTTATTGGATTACCTACCACCTTTACTGCGATCCCCAAGCCGCCTGCCAAGCGTGGGGATTATGGCAACCCCTCCCTTCTAAGGGGGAGGCCTTTGCTCAGCAGTGGACGTTTCGGCTGCTGATGAGGTTGAAGTCACTTTTTGCCTACCCTGTCATATAACCCAGTGCACGCCACTGGACCCCGCACAATCAGTCCTAGAAAATGCTGATTGACTAATCCTTCCATCACGTCATGAGAAACCTAATGAATACTATGAGATTGACACGAAAAAAGTAATGAGTATCATTATGTCATCTCTGAGCGAGTGTATAATATGCACAAAAATGTACGATATCGTAGAGTCAAATAAAGAAGCAACGTCTTAATCCTGTAGTCGTTCTATGAAAAAAAGACAATTCAAAAGTTAGAACTAAATTAAATAAATAGGTTAAAAAACCTACTTTGAAATTTAAAACGATTAAGTACCTCATCAGCAGCTGAAACGTCCACTGCTGAACAAAGGCCTCTCCCTTAGAAGGGAGGGGTTGCCATAATCCCCACGGTTGGCAGGCGGCTTGGGGATCGCAGTAAAGGTGGTAGGTAATCCAATAAACTATTTTATAAAAAATAAAAACCGACTTCAAAGTAAATTATCTAAAAAGCATAAAATAACGAAAATATATTGAAGTTGGTGCTAGCTAATATGTTAACTAACACTATCACCAGCTAACACCGACTTCAATGTATTTTCGTTATTTTATGCTTTTTAGATAATTTACTTTGAAGTCGGTTTTTATTTTTTATAAAATAGTTTATTTAACACTTTTTAGTGACTTATTTTACCATGATACGTATCAGCACTATCACGCAACTCGAACGTCTACGTTACAGTAACTTACTGAAAACATAAAAAGTTTATATCTCTTAAACTACTAGACCGATTTTGATGAAACTTATACTCTACCCTAAGTTGAACAATACTCTAACTATTGCAAAAAGAATTTTCGAAATCGGACTTGTAGTTTTTGAGAAATCGGCGGACAAACCTACATACATACATACATACACTCATAAAATTTGGTAAATTTGTTTAGAAGCCCACATAGACTAACATATATAAATATTACGCATTTTTACCAATATTACATACATACGCGTCGAATAGAGAACCTTCTTTTTGAAGCCGGTTAATGAAGCCGGTTAATAAAAAGACGCTGCTGCCCGTCTTCTCGTTTTCCCTTAGTCGCCTTTTACGGACACCCAACGGAAGGGGATGGGTGGGTGCTATTCTTACCCGGACACCCCACGGGGATTGACCCCGATTAGGTACATTCTATTTCAATGTTGATTTTAATATAAAATTTATAGTAAGGTATGACATAATTACTCTAAGTGCAGTATAAAGATAATGTTAATAGTCTGGATAAGATAATATTCTTTTAAGTCTTCATTCTACCTAGTACAATCTATAACTAAGAGAATTAGAGTAGACGCAACGCACAGTATTAGTAAGTGAACCCACTTATTGTAGGGCCAATTTAATAGAACAAATTTGACATCTGTCAGTTTTGTGTTCTGTCTGTTTCTTTTGTCATTATTACAATAAATATGTTCGTAATTGAAAAAAGTTAAGCAATTGTGCAGTTCTAACCGAAAAAAAATATAACATTTTATGCCCGCTGTTTGAAGGTTACGTTGTTGGTGTGAAGGGGCCGGTGGAAATTAAAATAGTTTATCCATTACAAAAGTGATGTAATTATGTTTCTATTTATTATGATCACATGTGTTGCCCTACGCGTACAGATTCAGTCTCCACCAGCCCGGTTGAGAGCCCGCCATGAGCCCGCCATGAGCCCGCTATCCCAAGAATGCCACTCGAACACTTAGATGCAAAAAACTATTTAAAAAAAAATAAAAACCGACTTCAAAGTAAATTATCTAAAAAGCATAAAATAACGAAAATATTATTGAAGTTGGTGTTAGCGTACCTGCTGTGTATATTCTGCACCAACTTCAATAATATTTTCGTTATTTTATGCTTTTTAGATAATTTACTTTGAAGTCGGTTTTTATTTTTTATAAAATAGTTTATTTAACACTTTTTAGTGACTTATTTTACCATGATACGTATCAGCACTATCACGCAACTCGAACGTCTACGTTACAGTAACTTACTGAAAACATAAAAAGTTTATATCTCTTAAACTACTAGACCGATTTTGATGAAACTTATACTCTACCCTAAGTTGAACAATACTCTAACTATTGCAAAAAGAATTTTCGAAATCGGACTTGTAGTTTTTGAGAAATCGGCGGACAAACCTACATACATACATACATACACTCATAAAATTTGGTAAATTTGTTTAGAAGCCCACATAGACTAACATATATAAATATTACGCATTTTTACCAATATTACATACATACGCGTCGAATAGAGAACCTTCTTTTTGAAGCCGGTTAATGAAGCCGGTTAATAAAAAGACGCTGCTGCCCGTCTTCTCGTTTTCCCTTAGTCGCCTTTTACGGACACCCAACGGAAGGGGATGGGTGGGTGCTATTCTTACCCGGACACCCCACGGGGATTGACCCCGATTAGGTACATTCTATTTCAATGTTGATTTTAATATAAAATTTATAGTAAGGTATGACATAATTACTCTAAGTGCAGTATAAAGATAATGTTAATAGTCTGGATAAGATAATATTCTTTTAAGTCTTCATTCTACCTAGTACAATCTATAACTAAGAGAATTAGAGTAGACGCAACGCACAGTATTAGTAAGTGAACCCACTTATTGTAGGGCCAATTTAATAGAACAAATTTGACATCTGTCAGTTTTGTGTTCTGTCTGTTTCTTTTGTCATTATTACAATAAATATGTTCGTAATTGAAAAAAGTTAAGCAATTGTGCAGTTCTAACCGAAAAAAAATATAACATTTTATGCCCGCTGTTTGAAGGTTACGTTGTTGGTGTGAAGGGGCCGGTGGAAATTAAAATAGTTTATCCATTACAAAAGTGATGTAATTATGTTTCTATTTATTATGATCACATGTGTTGCCCTACGCGTACAGATTCAGTCTCCACCAGCCCGGTTGAGAGCCCGCCATGAGCCCGCCATGAGCCCGCTATCCCAAGAATGCCACTCGAACACTTAGATGCAAAAAACTATTTAAAAAAAAATAAAAACCGACTTCAAAGTAAATTATCTAAAAAGCATAAAATAACGAAAATATTATTGAAGTTGGTGTTAGCGTACCTGCTGTGTATATTCTGCACCAACTTCAATAATATTTTCGTTATTTTATGCTTTTTAGATAATTTACTTTGAAGTCGGTTTTTATTTTTTATAAAATAGTTTATTTAACACTTTTTAGTGACTTATTTTACCATGATACGTATCAGCACTATCACGCAACTCGAACGTCTACGTTACAGTAACTTACTGAAAACATAAAAAGTTTATATCTCTTAAACTACTAGACCGATTTTGATGAAACTTATACTCTACCCTAAGTTGAACAATACTCTAACTATTGCAAAAAGAATTTTCGAAATCGGACTTGTAGTTTTTGAGAAATCGGCGGACAAACCTACATACATACATACATACACTCATAAAATTTGGTAAATTTGTTTAGAAGCCCACATAGACTAACATATATAAATATTACGCATTTTTACCAATATTACATACATACGCGTCGAATAGAGAACCTTCTTTTTGAAGCCGGTTAATGAAGCCGGTTAATAAAAAGACGCTGCTGCCCGTCTTCTCGTTTTCCCTTAGTCGCCTTTTACGGACACCCAACGGAAGGGGATGGGTGGGTGCTATTCTTACCCGGACACCCCACGGGGATTGACCCCGATTAGGTACATTCTATTTCAATGTTGATTTTAATATAAAATTTATAGTAAGGTATGACATAATTACTCTAAGTGCAGTATAAAGATAATGTTAATAGTCTGGATAAGATAATATTCTTTTAAGTCTTCATTCTACCTAGTACAATCTATAACTAAGAGAATTAGAGTAGACGCAACGCACAGTATTAGTAAGTGAACCCACTTATTGTAGGGCCAATTTAATAGAACAAATTTGACATCTGTCAGTTTTGTGTTCTGTCTGTTTCTTTTGTCATTATTACAATAAATATGTTCGTAATTGAAAAAAGTTAAGCAATTGTGCAGTTCTAACCGAAAAAAAATATAACATTTTATGCCCGCTGTTTGAAGGTTACGTTGTTGGTGTGAAGGGGCCGGTGGAAATTAAAATAGTTTATCCATTACAAAAGTGATGTAATTATGTTTCTATTTATTATGATCACATGTGTTGCCCTACGCGTACAGATTCAGTCTCCACCAGCCCGGTTGAGAGCCCGCCATGAGCCCGCCATGAGCCCGCTATCCCAAGAATGCCACTCGAACACTTAGATGCAAAAAACTATTTAAAAAAAAATAAAAACCGACTTCAAAGTAAATTATCTAAAAAGCATAAAATAACGAAAATATTATTGAAGTTGGTGTTAGCGTACCTGCTGTGTATATTCTGCACCAACTTCAATAATATTTTCGTTATTTTATGCTTTTTAGATAATTTACTTTGAAGTCGGTTTTTATTTTTTTTTAAATAGTTTATTTAACACTTTTTAGTGACTTTTATTTTACCAAGATAGGTATCAGCACTATCACGCAACTCATACGTTTACGTTACATTAACTTACTGAAAACATAAAAAGTTTATATCTCTTAAACTACTAGACCGATTTTGATGAAATTTGCACTCTACCCTAAGTTGAAAAATACTCTAACTATTGCAAAAAGAATTTTCGAAATCGGACTTGTAGTTTCTGAGAAATCCGTGGACAAACCTACATACATACATACATACATACATACATACATACATACATACACTCGTGAAATTTGGTAAATTCGTTTAGAAGCCCACATAGACTAACATATATGAATATTACGCATTTTTATTAATATTACATACATACGCGTCGAATACAGAACCTCCTTTTTTGAAGTCGGTTAAAAATACATAACGACAGCCAATAAGTAGTATGATGTTATACTATAAACTATTGGCAATGGCAATGCACACACTAGTTAAACTTAACCAGATAGACAAAGAGACGAATTAATATAGCTAAGAATAATATCTATGGTTCCGTAAATTATGTCTGTAACATTCTAGATGAAGTGTTCAATGTGATTTATTAAATTGACCCTACTTTAATATGCTCTCCAGGCTGATGCGGGCACTGCGGCCAATCTTTTTCATATTAGCCAATGGAAGAGGTAGTTTAGTGCACAAGTGTTTGCGCACACACAGGTCCACTCCCTCTTCTTTTACTCTCGCAATGGGATGGGAAGAAAGGCCAAGATGTCCGGGGTGAGACCAAGTACAGAATCGACTTTATACATTTCCATCCGAAGCATGGGTTTTTTAATCAACTGATCAGCCTGTATTGTCCACTAAATAACTACTACACAAAGTTGTTGTTCTTCGCAGAATTTGAAGCCGTAACCTCCGGTTCACAAAGCAAGCAGTGTTCTATTGCGCCGCGGAGGCTGCGTCTATAAAAAGAGATTAAAAATTAGTTGTACCATCATATAAGACCGCCGTTTGTACCATTGTGTATTAAGTTGTACCATTTCCTTATTCATTTGTTTGGTGTGCAATAAAGTATATTGTATAGTAAGTGTAACGTAAGTTATTGAATAATTTTTTGTATTGGTATTTATTGCCATTACCTTCCTGGGTCTAACTTGTAGAGAATATTAATTATTAGTGGATTTTGTAAGCTAAACCAGTGGGTGCGGTGCAGCGGCGGGTTGACAGTCTTGTTTCGCAATTTCTTCCACTACTGAATATGGTAATGTCGTGTTTAATTTATAGGTTTTATTTGTAGTGTCAAATTTGTTTAAAGTAATGGAAAATTTATACGGACATAATTTCTGAATGCAGTATTGGTGAACTGCCAAATCAAATAAACACAATATCTATGTACTTGCATATGTGCAATTCGCAATCAATGAGAGAGACGCAAGAAAGATGTGAACCCAGTTACGATTTTTTGTCCGTGGCGTTACTGGGTATTCAGGGAAGACCAGCGTCGTTACATTTTGGTGCGACGACATTAAGCTGAGTGGGGCACCCTTTCAACGTCATATTTATTTAAGTTTCTTTTTTTATTTTTTTTTATGATTTTTTATTATTATATTGTATGTTGTTGAATTTTTTTTTTGGTTGCTGCGATACAGACCTAGAGTCTAGTGCAGTAGCCGCTGTTAAACCAATACATATGTATGTCTGTAAGTAATAATTATTTAAGAGCTTCGGTGTCTGTATATTACTTGTAAGACTAAGTTTTGTGGCATTTAATAAACATTATTTATTATTATTATTTATTATTAAATTTTTCTTTTTTTTTCTTTAGTTTTTCTTTACTCAATAGTGATTCAATATGTCATATTCAACCCTGCCAACAGTCTTCGGCTGGCCACCGATCAGCCATCCCACCTGTATTCATCGGTCAGTTATCACTCATGCACATCATTTATTGCTACGATTTTCATCTTGTAAGGTAAAACGAAGTATACATATTTGTTTAAATCCACGCGGAAGATATTTTAAGATAGATAAGAAGAAAAAGCATTTATTTATTTATGAGAAAGCAAAAATATTCAAGTAGTAAGTACTTAAAATTATTTTTAGGACAGACCTGTTTTTAAATTAAAAAGTTTTTTGTACCTAAATTAAATAAATGGAAATATCCAAGGGTATAGGTCAAAAATCGGTATGCATATAGCACGTGCGCGTGCGCATTGATCGTGCGAAGAAATCGGTTCCGACCGATTTCTTCGCATATGACGTGCAACAAAAACTTGACATTATCTTCTATCGTGGTACATTTACTAGTTATGTTGTATGACTTATGGGGCTGAACATGGATAAAGAAATCTTGCAGAGAAGGCATATTTATGTTATTATTCGTGGGCTAAAGTGATTGAAACTCTATCCGCCATTGTCTTTTCCTAGATGTACAATGGATTTCAAAGCGATTAATATACTTGAGAAAATAATGTTGTCTTTTACTTACGCGAATATTACACATTGAAATCAAACTACTTTTACGGATTATATAATCCGTAAAAGTAGTTTGATTTCAATACTTGAGAAAATTTTATGTTAGTTATAAGTACCTCTCTGTATAATGTTGTAGAATATTAAAATGAACACGGACTATTGTCCAAAGATCATGTCTAATATCTATTTCGCACCCGTACCGGTACGGTAGTTATCGGCAATGATACTCTTAAAGTTGTTGACCACTACATCTATATTGAACAGACTATCCAGTTAATTCAATCCAAATTCGACAAAGAAGTCTTCCAAAGAATCCAACTCGAATGGGCATCATTCCGGAAATTACGCGATATCTTCTAGTCCCACAGTACCTCAAGACCGGTATACCTAACCCTGTTTTTCTTTACCCAATAAAAACCGGTACAATAAATATATGAATATAGGAGTGATTACGAATTCCGAAAAAAAAAACCAGGCTTTTAATCCATGTGTTGTCTGTGATGACATATGTTTCTGAGACATGGTCATTAACTGCTGGCTTTTAAAGAAGATCAGAATCACCAAGAGCGAGAGATGTGTGCTCGGAATTTCGAAACGAGGAAATTTACAGACAATCTAAAACACAGTAACCTCGTAGAACACATCCTAACACTTTCTACTAGCCATTATTAGTATACTAATATCAACAATATGATGCAAAACGTCTTATGAATGGACAAAAAGAATCACAAGTCATTGCCAGCACCATTGATCGATGACAGAGGAACATGAAATCGGCATGTAAGCCATATTAACGATGTTGAATGACGCTTATTATATGATTTATGGCCTGTGTTTATTGCTCGCGGCGCAGCATGCTGATGAGACAGGCCTGATAAATTAATAATGACATAATTTGGTATTAAACTACAAGTCGTTTTGTGAAATATGGTGCGTTAACAGCCTATGTCTATTAAAATACTGAACTGATTTTCTTGAAAACTCATGAGTTTCGCTTCATTTTTTTATTCCATAAATCATTATTAATTATATTAGTATCAATAAAATTAGTATTTGTCGTTATAGTGGCACTAGAAATAGAAACTCTGTGAAAATTTCAAGTCTCTACCCATTACGGTTCATGATATACAGCCCGCTGACAGCCGGAAGGATGGACAGACGAACAGCAGAGGCTTAGTAATAGGGTCCTGTTAGCACCCTCCGGGTACGGAACCCTAAAACTCAACCCCACAAGGAATTGTGCAAATGTGTTTAAAATAACAATCCAATTTATAAGATAACAACGTGGTAACAGTCTTAATTCAAATTCATCAACCATCGCATACTTTCACTGGCAAAAGTTGAAAAAACCTATTAGCTACATTGAATAGAAGCATACAGAATAAACTAACAAGGCAATTCATTGCGATTTCCCTTTCAAAATATACTTGTTTGGTATAACCAATAAATAGCGTCATCATGATCTCAAAAGGTCAGACATTTTCACTCGTTTAAACTAATATCTTGTGATTTAAATATATAATGGATATTTATTCATATCCATTCAGACTAATATGAAAAATATAATACCCAAAAAATAATACATTCAAACAGTTATAAGCGGATATTATTTTAACGAAATGTATTGAGTAAGTTGAAATATTATTGGATGGTTTCAAATCTTGTAACTAATATAATTTTATTAGCTGCTACTTATCGGGTATAAATGTATCTTTTTATGTACTTACAGACGTAAGAATTAGGTTTGTCTTTAATATGAGTTCTGTTCACTTTCCTTTTCTTCTGAAACTAAACTAAAGGGCCCTTTACCCTTTTTACCCTTAAGCCTAAACTTGATAGCCGTTCAAGATTGATTGTCAACTTGAGGCCTATACGTTTCAATGGTTTTAGGATAAGTGTGTACTACTTTTTCTAGAGTAACCACACCAAAATACGAGTTCCTACTAGTTCCGTAAGTACTAGTTTCAAATCATGATGTACTTAGTATTGCAGTGTAATCCAATGTTATGTTGTGTTGTGTATGTTATATTGTGTCCTATCACTTTCTAGGTTATCATTCTGTCAGAATTTATCATTCATAAACAGTAGTTCCCGTAGCATAGACTATAACCTGACTTAAAACATACTCTCGAAAGGCATTTTTTTTTTTTTGGGAATGATAGACGCTGTTAACCGCAGATGGCTATTGCAGCTTCACCGGACAATAGGAGGCGAGCGCTTGAAGCGCTCTAGTCTTTACGGCAGAAGTAGCGACGAGCACAAGGGCACCTCAGGGAGGCACGGCCTCGGCTTGGGCTGTCGCTTAAGAGAGGGCTGAGTTTACCACCGGTTCACAACGCGCCCCCACTGAGAAGAACCGGCAAGAAACTCAGTGGGGTGATGCACGTCGTTGCGGTCGCATACGTACGACCCTTCGGCCTCGCCGGCGAGACCGGTGTCTGATAGCTAGTGTAGCATACGGTTGTCGGGGAGGGGTCGGCGCATCCCGGTCCAATAGGACCGTCATGGGGTCAGGAGGGTCGAGCAGTACGTGCCGTGGTCTGCGGCGCGAGTCAGAAGGACTAGCGGCGTAATCGGCGGCGGCGCGGATTAAACTGTTCGCGTGACGGGACGCGGATTCAAAGTAGCGTTTCGACGCTTCTTTGAGGAACTTACGAAGGGGATCTAATTTGAAATCGGAATGCAGATCTACGTTCCGCATGTACCACGGGGCACCGACGGCGCGACGGAGGAAACGATTCTGGATAACCTGGAGGCTATCGATACGGGTGCGGGCGGCGTGCGCGAAAACTACACTCGCGTAAGTCATGATAGGGCGAATGCAAGCTTTGTATAATGTCAACTTATTTCTAAGCGACATTTTACTCCGCTTGCAGAGAAGGGGATACAGGCGACCTAATACGAAAGCCGCTCGATTGCGGACGGACCTAATGTGCGGGCCGAAAGTCATGCGGGAGTCCAAGGTGACTCCGAGGTACTTAACCTTCCTAGTCCAAGGGATAGGGCGATTGAATAGGGATATTGGGACTAGTCGTCTGTTGGGCCGAAGGCTCCGCGCGGAGAACATATTGGCGGGTCCCCGGGAGAAGACCACCGCGGCACTCTTCTCCGGGTTCACCTCTATGCGCCACGTACGGAACCATTGACCCAGGGCGTCGACTGCGGCTTGAAGAGCACGCGTCAAATAGGACATGTTCCTATGGGAATAATAGAGAGCGGTGTCATCCGCGTAAAGGGCGAGTTGGACTCTGCTCGAACGAGGAATGTCGTTCGTGAACAGGCTGAACAAGAGGGGAGAGAGCACGGAGCCCTGAGGGACTCCGGCCTGTATAGGATGGGGTGAAGAAAACGTACCTTCGACCCGGTATCGAAAGGTACGATTCGAGAGAAAGTCTCGTATGATGAGTACGAGCCTATCGGGGACTCCTAACTGGAAGAGCTTGTATATCAAGCCGTTGTGCCAGACCTTGTCGAAGGCCTTGGCAACATCGAAGAATAGGGCGCCTGTGTAGACGGGCTTGGGCTGGTTGAGCCCGGTCAGGATGTGCTCCGTGAGGCGGTGCACCTGGTGGACGCAAGAGTGTCTGGTTCGAAAGCCAAACTGCTCGTCAATAAGGATATTATTAGAACTGACAAAGTCTTTGAGTCTCGCTAATAGCAAGCGCTCATAGAGTTTGCCGAGAGACTTGAGAAGACTGATAGGCCGGTAGCTCGCAGGACTGCTGCGAGGCTTACCCGGCTTAGGGATACCTACTACATCCGCGTCTTTCCATTCGGCAGGAAAGACGCAGTGGGACATGGCTGCGTTGAAGATAGTCACTAAAAGACATATCAGATGGACAGGGAGAACCTTGAGAACGCGATTGGAGATGCCGTCGGAGCCCGTTCTCGAAAGGCAATACAATAACGTTTCCCTTGGAATCTTTACATCAGAAATGCCTTATTTGCACAATTATAATTAAGACTCAATGGTCCTAAGAAACTTTAGTTAAGTAGTTTGTAAGAAATAAGTGCAAATTACCATGTCTTAGTAAATTGTTATGAGTCAATTTCTTTACAGTACGAGTATATGCCATTAACTAACATAGGGCGTGATGTGGCCGTGATTACCAGGCATTTAGTGAACGACCTCAGTCGAATATCCATTCAATCCACAACACTTCACTTTCTTACATCGGCGTGAACAGGTCGGGCGACTGTGCTTGCGCAAGCTGATACAATTATTATCTGTAATTAGCGTGCAATCGCCCGTAAGACCTGTACTTATTCAGTTTTGTAAGGCTTTACTAAGTAGTTAAACGGATTAAATGTTAACATATTAATAACGAGTTGACTCTTGTATTGTCGATTCTATTACTTAATATTTTATGTCTGTAATAATAAAAGTAATAGCTATTCTCCATCCTTTTCTGCCAGGGAAAATCCTCATAAATGCAAAAATGCATTTACTGTCATGGGCTAAAAGTGTGTATACTCTTAAGAGTTTTGCCAGATACTATGACAAGGTTGCTAGGCACCTGATATGCCTATATACAGGGTGGAATGTTGCCACCTGAAGGGAAAGTACTCTTAATACTATAGATAGAAAATTTTACTGAAAGAAAACATTCCTTTATTTTTTTAAAGAAAGAAAACTGCATTCAAAGATTTTTTTAAATTCGCTTGCCGCTCCCGTTAATCGAACCGACTAAACTCTCTAATAGTTGCACCCTGTACCCTGTGAATAACAGATGAAAATCCATTTACAAATGTAACATTCCATATTTAAACTACGACACACACGGAGTATTGTATTAAGAGTACTTCCCCTTCAGGTGGCATTACAAAATTCCACCCTGTATACATATGAACTATTTATACAATATGAGTGGCCCGTTGGTTAGACACCCGGGCCGCTACACGTTGTGTCATTCGATTCCCGTCTCGCGTCTGCATGTTATTTATGTTGGAATTCTAACAAAATTTAGCAGATGCGCAGATTCTATATGTTTTAATTAGTAATAACAAGTTAGGATAGACACGTCTCTTTATTTTTCGCACAATGACACAATGTACTGAAAGGACCTTTTTAAATAAAAAAAACATCATTGCGCTATGCTCTATAAAAAGTTCGGACATGTAAAGTTATAATAAAATTATCAAATCCCAATAATTTAACCGTATAATAATACCAGCCCTTACTTTGTCCCACTGTTGGGCACGACCCTCTAAAGACGAAGGGGCTTAGGCCATAGTCCACCACGCTGGCCAAGAGCGGGTTGGCGGATTTCACACGTCATTCGAAAGCTAGTTAGGCTTACTCAGACATGCAGGTTTCCTCACGATGTTTTCCTTCACCGAAATCTAGTAACATAACAATCGGACAAAGACGATTCGCACATGATGAATGAAAGAAATCAGAGGTGCGAGCCGCATTTTGTTTACAAGACAAGCGCTCGCCCACTGAGCTGTTATTGCTGGCTGAATCATCTATATTTATCTATATAAATATGTATTAACAAATATATTAGTTATTTGTCAGCCATAGTACAGGCTATGATGAGTTTGGGATCAGGTCTAGTTGTCTTGCCACTGTGTCGTTTACCACCAGGCAAAGGTATCTCTTGTGACTACGATTCCTAATAGCACCTTATAGACCAATGGTTTTTTCTATCATTGATACGCTACCTCTAAATTATACCTCTAATCGACGAGGCTTCAAAGACCTGGATCAAGTATAAATTAAAAATCCTTTCACTGAATTGTATTTCTCCAAATTATTTTTGGAGGGCATTCTATAACCAAATCCATTTAACATTCTGAAGCCAAATCATTCATGGCCGCACATCATGCCGTAACTACTGAATGGATTCAAATTAAGCTTGGCATGATTTGAGTTAATACTACGAGGTAAGACATAGGATACTTTTTACCCCTTAATCCAGCACGGTTCTCTTGGGAGAGGGGATTAAAATAAAATTGTTTACTTGGTTATACGCGTGGTCCAATTTTATCTATTTTTCATTATAATTATAATACACTAGCTGACCCGCGCAACTCCGCTCGCGCTCTTTTTACGTTAACTAAATTTTGAAAAGCATCAGACACTTAAATCAAATGGCATCAAACGGTCACCCATCTAGTAATGACCGTGCCTATGATCGTTGCTTAACTTGATTGATTGTCACATATTGATAACAACTGTCTATGAGTGTCTCCTTATTTTTAGGGTTCCATACCTAAAAGGTAAAAAAGGAACCCTTATGGTCTGACTTCGTCTGTCTGTCTGTCTGTCACAAACCTATATATTTCAGGAACCACTGATGCTATCAATTTGAAACTTGGAATAGTTTTAGATCTTAATTACCCAACCCCATTGCAAATGGAAAAAATATATTTTTTCTTTTACTTTTTTTATAATGGGGGTCGAAATGGGTCATCAAAATTTCAAAGTGAGACTACTATATTGAGTGGGGTATCATATGAAAGGGCTTCATTTGCACATCTCAAAACAGATTTTTATTTTGATTTATGTCACGCAGTTTTTGGCTGATAATCAAAAATGTCAAAAAAAATACCGTTCCCCCCCCCCTTATCTCCGACGTTTGTGGAGGGAAAAATCTGAAATAATTATGGGTAATACATGTCTGTCTATATTTTACTGGAAAAATAAAATGATCTTTCTAAATAGTACAGTTTTTTAGTAATCCTAAAAAAACCTCGACAAACAAACTTAGTTTTGCGGTTTGGTTTTTTGCTGTCTGAGGCGTTAGACGAATAGTAAAATAACTTTAATACGTCCAAAGATGATATGAAATCCTTGTTGCGGGAGCCCGACTAGCACTTGACTGGTTTTTAAAGTATAATACACTTTACGAAGTCCTCGCACTTTAACTTCATTAACACACAAACAATCAATAACAACCGAACTAAGAGATACTACGATCAACAACCAATTGGGATAAAATCACTATGCCGACAAGATAGTATATCTCAACATCACATAAACAACTTTAAAAATACGGACAACAATAAAATTTTACTTTTATAACCTTTCGCGCATACTACAAACTTTGCTGCAAACAAAATCGTAAATATTACGTAATCCTATATTCTGTGAACATATGGTATTTTTATTTCACCTCGCCGAAAGACAGGCAAAGGTATAGACTCATACCATACAGCCTTGTTTATTTTTGCCACATTTACATCGCAATTCGCCAATGAGTCGAGGTAGGGATATTTTGTATACAATAGACATTTTTCATTACTTCTATTAGTCTGAATGATCTGAAATTTAGAACATATGTAAATCCGATGATACTAAATATAATGGTAACCTTCGCCAGGGTCTGATGATGATCAAGAAGAAGGTGGTAACAGGATCTCGGCCCAAATAAACGTAGACCCATCGAGTTTAGACTCGTTGGATAGGTCTCGACGAGTAGTTGCTAGAAAAATGGTGATCAGGGTCTGATGGTGGAGCAGGATGGTGGTCACGGGATCTCTGCACCAATAAACGTAGACCCACCGAGTTTGGGCTCGTTAGGTAGGTCTCGACGAGTAGTCGCTAAAAAAATGGTTATCAGTATGATGATAGACCAGGAAGGTGGTCATGGGATCTCTGCACTAATAAACGTAGACCCACCGAATTTGGATTCGTTGGATAGGTTGCTGCGAGAAGTAGGTAGAAAACTTTGATCAGAGTCTGGTGATAGGAGCAAGCAGGAAGGTGGCAACAGGAATTCGGCTCCATTAAATATAGGACCCACCGAATTATAAATCTATGGTTAAATTTTGACGAGTAGTCACATAGGACAGATACTGATCAGGGTCTGATAATAGCACAGGAAAGTTATTTTAAGAATTCGTTTACCTATTAAATTTATACTTTTAGTACAGTTACTAAAGTACAAATAAAAGTAAAGCATACCGTAATAATTGTGTTCTATATTGAGTCAAATTACAAGAACCATCTTCCAAACACCTTTATGGTTGCCTAGCAACCTTAACAAATATTTATTTTGAAAAACATGCCATGGTTATTTTTTAATAGGGGCTGAAATGTGGTCTCAAAATATCAAAGTGAGGGTACTATATCGAGTGGCGTATCATGAAAGGACTTTATTTGCACATTTTAAATTTTATTTTGGTATTTTGGTAAGTATGTAGTTATTGTTTTTTTTTATACGACCAAAAGCGACCAAGCTAGTTATTTTTTTTGGAAATCTAACAAAATTCAGTAGATACACATATTCTATATAATTATTTTAATTAGTAATAACAAGTTAGGATAGACACGTCTCTTTATTTTTAACAATGACAAAATGTACTGACAAGACCTTCTAGATATAAATACAAATCTTACGCTATGCTCTATAAAAAGTTCGAACATGTAAAGTTATAATAAAATTATCAAATCTTAATACTTTTGCTATCTGGGGTATTAGATTAATTGTAAAATAACTTTAATACGTCTAAGAATGGTATGGAACCCTCGGTGCGTGAGTCCGACTTGCAGTCGCACTTGACCGGTTTTTTCTTTATAAGATCAAAATCGGAACGATTAATGTATGAACAAAGGTGTGGAACATTCAATATGTCATATTTAACCCCACCAATTATTTTAATATAGTATTAGATTCATTCGTGGCGAACATAACCTCATTTTTTTAAAGTCGGTTAAAGAATTCTCTTTTTGCGTGCCCTCGACGCTCAGTTCAAATGACATTAAACGGTGTGTAATGTATCCATCCCATCTATGTAATGACCTTACCTAACGTTGCTTAACCTGATCGATATCGATTGTCAAACATCAATAACTACAGTAACTGTCTATGAATGTCTCCTTATTATTTATTTATTTATTATAATTATAATGGAAAATGGTTAAAATCGGTCCACGCGTATAACCAAGTACCAATATGACTTTAATCTCGTCTTCCAAGGGAACCGTGCTAGATTACGGGATAAAAAGTATCCTATGTCCTTTCTCGTAGTATTACCTCAAATCATACCAAGTTTCGTTTAAATCCATTCAGTAGTTTCGGCGTGATGCGCGGCCGTGATACAGCCAGACAGACAGACATACGGACAGACATAGACAAAAATGACAAAAATATACAGTTTTGGCTTTAGTATCAGTTATAGGATGCCCTCCAAATATAATTTTCAAAATATCTTCAATGTACAGAAATGGACCTGTTACAGTTTTATTATAAGTATAGATATAGATAATACTAAGGAAATACTTTGACAATCAATCAGGTTAAGCAACGTTAGGCAAGTTCATTACATGGATGGGTGACCGTTTAATGCTATTTGAATTAAGCTTCTCCATGCTTCGGAGGGCAAGTGAAAAGTGGGTCCCAGTTTTTATCCGACTTTAAATAAGGAGGTTACGTAGTCAACGCAAATGTATGCTATTAAAAATATAGTTAACCTAAAAAGAGCGCGGGCGGAGCAGCGCGGGTCGGCTAGTGCTTAATAAAATTCAAACATGTTCTTAAACTATCAATATTGAATTTTGTACATATGACCAAAATAAAACCCAAACATAGGAGAACACAATTTTGATTTTGGGTAACGCCTCAATGATTGAATTAAATTTTAGAGTGGGCGTTCAATTCAGTATATAAAAATATTGTAATTTTTAGGCACATAATAGAAGCCAAATTACGACAGTCGCTAATGGGGACTTTCAATACTCAAATCATGCTTTATTATATTTGCATATTTTAAGAGTTTTTTATTAATCAAATGATTAATAAATAGGACAATCTAATCAACAACATTGATAGAATGTTGACAGGAGAAAGAAAAATTAAAAATAAATCTAATATTAGTGTACTATAAATCAACCCCCCGCGGGGTGCCAGGTTAGAATTGCATCCTCCCATCTCTTATTGTTGGGTGTCGTAAGGGGCGACTAAGCGAGAACAGGAAGACGGGCAGCAGCGTCTTTCTTTTGAATTTATCTGTCACCTATACTGCGATCCCCAAAACGCCTGCCAAGCGTGGGGATTATGGCAACCCCTCTCTTTTAAGGGAGAGGCCTTTGTTCAATAGTGGACGTGTTTACGGCTGCTGATGATGATAATGATGATAAATCAACCAACATTATGTATATACTTTCTGAAATTATAAAACTAACTTGTTCATGCAATAAAATGTTTGTTATATTTTGAGGGAATAAAACACACCGTCACTTATTAATATTTATTAATATAAAGTAATACTAATATCTTAATAAATATGACACTGATTACGCCTTCTTCGGTCGGTTCTTATCTTGTCCCTCGTAGTAGTTTTCACTGGAATAATAGACATTACAATTAAATATAAGGTCACAGTATTATTCAATTGCCCGTAGTAAGAATAGCACCCACCCATCTCCTCCAGTTGGCTATCGTACGACGCGACTAAGGGAAAACAAGAAGACAGCAGCGTCTTTCTATTGGATTACCTACCACCTATAGGCCTCTGCCTCGAATCTTGCGGGCAGCGGCGGAGGCGGCGCGGGAGCGGCAGGATCGCGTAAAATCAAATGGACCGGTTCTCGAAAAAAACGGCGCGGCAGCGGCGCCCCACTGCCCGCAAAATTCGAGGCAGAGGCCATGCTGCGATCCCCAAGAAGCCTGCCAAGCGTGGGTATTATGGCACACCCTCCCTTCTAAGGGGGACGCCTTTGTTCAGCAGTTGATGTGATTCAGCTGCTGATTATGAATAGTCTAACAAATTGGATTAAACTATTCGATGTTCGAACTGCTAGTTGGACTACTTAGAATATACGAATAATATAGGTGGAAATATTTGGGAAGGCCCATTTACACGATGCAAGTTTCTTGCCTGTTGCATACAATAATATTAAAGCAATAAATGCCTTGCAAAGTCTGAACAACTTGTTACATTCTTGCTTGCTTCTTGGGCAAGATTTGCATTCTATAATTAAATTCATATTTTTAACTAGTATCCGCGTGTAAACAGTTACTTATACAATTCTTGAAGGTCAAATATTGCGCTTCATTCATTGCGTTCAATTATTGCTCTTGTATGTACAAGAAAATGGAATCATGTAAATGAGTCTTTAAATTTTGTCACACAACGTATAGTATAAGAATGTAGACCTCAGAAACTCACCATCCAGGTACTTTCTCGGGTTCGTCGCACATAAAGGTGTCCTCGTTGTAGACCTTGCCGTCGGAGCAGCTACCCTTCTGTGGCTGGACGCCGTTGCGGCAGATGTAGAACTTCTGGCAGTCCTCGGGGTGGGGGAATGTGGGGTGGGGTAGGGAGCGCCCGTTGGGTCCCATCACATCGCCATCGGGACAGGTGAAGCCGTCGTCAAGCACATCTGAAATTTTACCATGACCTTAATTAAAAATAACCAGCTTAGGGATATTTTAATAACCGTAGTATGAAAACCAAAAACATACAACACAGTAGAATTAATAATAATCATTTATTTATTACAAATTATAATAATCATGTATTAGAAATCAGAGGTGCGAGCAAGGGTTCGAAACTGCGCACCTTGCTTCCAAAGCAAGCGCTCGCTCACTGAGCTGTTACCGCAAAAAGGAAAGAAATATAAATTTTAGAATAAATCTATAAGTAATGGTTTTTTACAACTACTATTATTAAATTATAATTACTTATTTTAATTTTCATGCATATCTGAAATTGATGCTAGCGTTAACCCATTTGTAAACAGTATATTGTTATATATTGTTTTTATATGAAAGTTTATAATGTGAGATCCAACATTAGTCTAATTTATTAAAAAAAGGTTACTATATCATATTAAATACTACTCGGAAAAAGGTATTCTTGTGTATTTGTGTATTTTTAACCAGTAGGCTTACCCTTAGTGATTTGATCGCACTTCCTGTTGACCGACTCTTTCCAGTCACAGTTGGAGGACTCATCGTCGAAATACAGGCCAGGTGGACAAGGCAGCTCGTTGGGTATACCATCCGAGCAGTAGTAGAACTTGTCGCAAGCCTGGAATTTTAAAGAATAAAACGGAGTTTAATTATAGTGACCAGAGAAAGCAGTAATTTGTAAAACTATCATTGGTTTGGTATCATTCCATATGCCACGTTTATAATGTATACTTTGCTGAAACCATATGATTTTTTTAACCTAATATAGACTTTTACTTGTTCGAAATCTCAATGCGTACGAAAGTATTCTAGCTTATTAATGACCTATGTCGGAGGAATCGCTGCGTTGATAATGAAAAGTACCTACCTACGACGAAACCTAAGTAATTTCTTGACCTAAGTAATTTCTATTAGAGCACTGGCAACATTACTTAACGCAAGAACAGAACATTACTTAACGCAAGAACACAAAATTAATCGAAAGTGGGATAATTTGACTGCGCTCTTTTGTAAGATTGATGTACCAGGTCAAATTGTCCCAATTTTTTGAGCCCACGACCTGTATTTCTTTACCTAGAACTGACTGTCGTTATTTCATTATGATTTAGAACTTTTACCTCCACCTGATTTGTCCATGACATAACTGTATATAGTTGCAGTTCGTCAATGTAACAATATCGTGAATAAGTATAAACTCCAGAAAATATTTTTTCAAACTACCACCGGATGATAACGCAGCCGCTACTGAGAAGATCAGGCAATACATTCAGCGGGCTCATCTTTTTTCATAATTTTCTCGTCACCTTTCAGTTTAACTCGTATTACGTCAATATTTTTCATTCTTTTGAGTAATAGATATTTTTATATGGTTACAGTATACTCATATTATTTGGCACCACTTTTAGACTTACATTCTCCGCCTCCTGTTCAGACATTTGACCTTTACTAATACAATGGGATGTGTGTAAAGAATTCACTACGTTCAATTCGCTCAACGCATGCAACCTTTGCAATACTGTTCCTTTCACTGCAATTTACATAAGTGCATTGAAGGGCAATATCGAAATACAAGTTACGCGACAGATTAGTAATTTACCTGAGGATCGGGATGCCTGAAATATCCGTTCTGTCTTGGACAGCCCTTGGTAGGCTTTGGTTCCTCTGCAAAAAAAGCAAGTAGTTAATAAGAATAGAGGCCCACATTGGTCAAAATTCGACTATAATTCATACATATACACATTTGTGTCAAACACATGCTAGTGTGTAAAATATATGTTAATTCCCGATTAGTTGTCCGATCATAGGACAGATGGGAACAATTTTTACTTCAAAATTCCCGTCTGTCCGACTTGCTTCTGCGATCGAACAGTTACGAAATAATTTTTGTTTAAATATTCCAAGTAGTTATACCGACTGAATGTGGTAGCTCCAGACGGAATTATTATGGCATACAAATGTGATGAAATAGCGCGTCAAAGCGCAAAATTGCGCATTCTTAAACATTTTTAACAGAGGTACTAGGGCAAGAGAGGACACAAGGAGGCTTCCTCCCTCGTGTGATATCTAGTGTCACCAAACTGTAACTGCTTAGCTTCAATATTTACCAAAAGTACCAGGGTAGCATAGGACATAAGCTTTCTGCACTCCTGCATATAAACTTAACTATGCCACATATTCCTCCGTCCACGTCATCATCATGATCAGCAGTCGAAAGACGTCCACTGCTGGACAAAGGTCTATCCCCTAGAAAGGAGGAGTTGCCATAATCCCCACGCTTGGCAGGCGTCTTAAAGATCGCAGTATAGGTGTAGGTAATCGAATAGAAAGACGCTGCTGCCCGTCTTCATGTTATCCCTTAGTCGTCTCTTACGGACACCCAACGGGAGGAGATGGGGTCCGCTCCGTCCACGTACTTTTCGTAAAAGCATACAGACCTTCACGTAATAATAAGCTGTTATTTCACTTAGAGAAATCTTCTAATGCCTATTCACTTTACATGTGCTTATACAACACAAACACAATGAACACGCAATCATCAAATTTACGTTACATTTTAACGGACTGAGCCGCGATGCCATACAAATAACTACAATGGTGAAAGCTTTACTTGAATGTTAGCGAACCCTGCTTATAGGCAGCAGTATAGCACTGCCGCTAAAAATCTGAAATATAGAAATATATTATGGACTAAGGGATATGCTTCCTTATTTATAGTACGTACAGCCAAGGACTGGGACAGTTTGCCTGCGTCGGTTTTCTCGCCCGATTATAATGTGAATGTCTTCAAGGCTAGAATGAATAGGCTTTTAATAATCTAGTGTGCTTTACTATCCCCGATTGCATCGACGCTTTCTATTAGGTGGGATTACGGGCTCCCACACATAACTGCGAATTCGCATCGCATCGCAAATATCTGCGAGAAACAAATGAATTTTCGATACAAAAATTGTAATTGTATCGAAAATTCATTTGTTTCTCGCAGATATTTGCGATGCGATGTGAATTCGCAGTTATGTGTGGGAGCCCTAAAGTCAGCGGCATGCAGTCAAGCATTGGCTTATATTTAGTTAAATGATATTTACTGTAAAGAGTTTTAAGCCCACATAACTTTTTTGGAACATAAAGATGTAACACACATCACACCTACAGGAAAACATCTGACTATCAATTAAAAAATAACCCGAAAACGTTACGCAAGGCTTTAGGCCATAAAGATTGCACTTACGTAGTTCTTTCCTGTCACCGCAGTCAACGTTGGAGGGGATATCGCAACGCTCTTTGCTGGAATTCTCATCGGAGAACACGAGCCCGTCGGGACACAGCTTACTTTCTGCCACGCCTGAAGAAAAATAAAAAATAATCTCCATGATTTACCAAGACCCCTTACTTTACTATATAACAAGCCTCCGCAGCGGGAAATCGCTCGCTTGGCAAACCGGAGGTCACAGGTTCAGATCTCGCAGGGCAACAAACATCTGTAGTTTCTTACTGGCTAGGACGATGTAAGCCAATCACTTGATTGTCCGGATGCATGCGTTGAATAGGCATGTAAAAAATCCGGTCCTCTCCCCGGTCTTATCGGTCCGTCTTATCAGATTGTGAAAATGAAGTAAGAGACAGTGGACTTGTGTCTATGCAAGCACTTTATGTACTTATTTATTGTAGCCTCCGTGACTTGGTGGAAACCGCTTGCTTTGCAAACCGGAGGGCGAAGGTTCGTATCACAGGGGGAACAACAACTTAATGTAGTTGTTCCTTAATGGCTACGATGATGCAGGCTGATCACCTGGTTCTGTAAAGAAAAATTATCCATGCGTCGGATGGGCATGTAAAAACTAATTCCTGCGCCCTGATCTCTCCCCGGTCTTATCAGATTGTGAGAATAAAGGGAAAGAGTGCATTTGTGTCTACGCAAGCACTCGTGAACTATAATATCTTCCACGTAGATGGCCGATCTTGTGAAAGACTGGCCGCTGTGATCGTATCGTAAAAAACAAACTTATTTGTTTTTTTTTAAGTTTTGAGTTAGAAAAGCTGAGTATAATTAATTTTCGCTCCCTTCTACAGGTATAATAGTAAGCATACTAATGAGAGGGGTCACAAAATATCGCTACGCTTAAGGCGACTGTTTCCCACAACCGTCATTCTAGGAATTAAAAACAAAAATTTTACTATTTTT
The DNA here is from genome assembly GCA_911728495.1 of Furcula furcula. Lineage (NCBI taxonomy): Eukaryota > Metazoa > Arthropoda > Insecta > Lepidoptera > Notodontidae > Furcula > Furcula furcula. Next base: position 7,611,567 of record OU452243.1, read on the forward strand.
TAAAATTAACTAAGTGGTCCTTTTTTCTTTTCAACCCTTCGGTTGCCGACTAATTTAAAACATACATGTGTTTTGCTGAGCTAATTTTCAAAGAACGTTTCGGCTCGTAGCCCTCATATAAAGAGGCCTTTTTGCAAAATAACTTCATTTAGTTATGTAAATTAATATTCCTTGTAAAACCCATAACATTATTACATTTTTAATAACAGTATTTATGTTATTAAAAATGCAAAAACATGCATTTGTGCAGTACAAATTACATTGGTGCTTCATAGTAAGGCTAAATATTATTGTTATATATATATATATTATCTTTCTACACATCTTAAGGTCAAACTATGTGTTCGCTTACATCTATTGTACGTTCGTTTATATTACAATTACTTGTATCAGTAATTTTTGTATCTTTTATACAACCTAGGTGTGTCGCCTTACTACAGGCCTGACTACAGTCACCGAAGACATTCAAATTCAAAAATATTTATAAATAATTTATATATTTTTTTAAGATTCGTCTCAAAAGCCCTGTAATTCAATAGTAGTGGAACATTCAGTATTCAAAATCTTGAGTCAGCTTAGGAAATGTAAATAATATTTATTCAGGCCTTAATAGGATTTGTTGAATAGCAATATTTTTTTTATGTTATTACGACCTGACATAATTATAAAATGTATTTCTCCAAAGCTGTTTTTTGTACAAAATGTTTATGTAATTTATGTAAGGAATGTTTTGTAACAATTTTAATAACCAATCTAGATATATTGAAAAGGTTATTTTTAAAGACACGCTTAATTTTAGATTACAGATTGAAATCTAAAGAAACGTTGCTCAATCCGCACTGTGATTATAAGAAAAATATTAATGCCGTTGTAAATTTCATATCTTTTCGGGCTGATCTTAATCTACGCGTGATTACTTCGATCGATCGATTCTTGAAATAATTTCTTAAGAATTGAGAATTTATTTTTAACAGAAAACATCTCAGACTTCGCATAAAAAGAAATCGTTATTTCCTTGGAGATATTTATAAAGATACATTATCTGCTTTCACTCTCCTAATATTACTGTTTTAAAATTATGAATAATTTATTTAGAAACGAAACATAAAACATACTTTGAGCTTAATAAATATTCTGAATTTAATACAATCTAGAGAAATTAATTTATATTTGGTATCCATGCAAAACTCATTTCCATACACACACTGAAATCTACAAGAATATAATTACGCAACCGTATTGTTAAATTATTTCGCTTTCTCTTTGATACGAATAATAGTCCCGTTTACGTATATACTGCATACTTTAGACTATATAATCCACCGTGAATTGTTAATAGAAATCTTTTTAGTATTCCTACCACACCTGCCTTACATTCTCTTTGCTACAATTTGTATGAGTTGCCTTGATGAAAGGCGTTTATTTTACAATATCTGAATAAATGCATAGATTTACTAGGTGGTAGGTTCTTTGTGCAAGGAACCGTCCAGGTAGGTACCACCGCAGTGTCAGATATTCTGCCTCCAAGCAGCAGTGTGTAAGCGTTGCCGTGTTCCAGCGTGAAGAGCACTGTAGCTGGTGAAATTACCGGACACAAAGACTTAATATCTAATGTCTTAGGGTCGGCAACGCGCTAGTGATTCTTCTGTTGTTGCTAGCATCTATAGGCTGCGGTGACTGCTTACCATCAAGCGGGCCGTACGCTTGCTAAAAAAAACCTCTTGAAACCGAGCTTCGACAGCCAACAGACATGACCTTAGCCATGTTATTATTCTCATCATATCTCTTCGCTAAGCCCTATAATTCTTTTCTTTCTCTACGGTATTCAACGGAGCCTCACTTACGATGAATATGCAGTAAATACGTAATTACTATTCAATTTTATTTCACGTGTTTTATATACAGGACTTTTAAGCAATAGGTACCTACGTGTCGGTTATGAACTACTTATGGTCGCCTTCGTAACATTTCGCTATTTGATAATGAGGAAATTTGGAATTTTCACACTCCACTTGCTGTCATAATGAGAGTCGGCAACCACTGATATCACACCGATATTTCGTGTACCGGTACCCAATCTTGATCCTAAACTACTTAGGTTAATGTTGATCGATATGTCATCTAGCAGCTTTGGACTCAGCTAAGAGGCGCGTAAAGAGAGTAATTGATGACCCTGGTTTAGTAGGGCTTACAAAGCCTAGAACATAGATACAAAGCAGTAAACTTCTCGGTATTCTACAAGATGTATTTTGGAGATTGTGCACAGGTGTTATCAATTGTTAACAAATGTTTTATTTGTTACAATTTGTTATTTCGCATGTAAATGTTTACTAATATTACCTAACATATTGGCTATTAAGCCAATGCACTTCAGGTAGTCTAAAAACCTTAATATTACCCAACTTGCGGTATTATTTAGGTATGCTAGGTTTATTTAGGTATGTTAGGCTGCCGTGTGATTCATATACCGGGCACCGGAATGGTGATTGCAGAATGTATACTTAAACACTTCCTTTAAACTATAAATACCACCTCAAGTCTCAGGAAAAATACGGTCCATAGTCCATTGTAAAAACATGGAGGTCCAAACCCGATCTGAAGGCTGTCTGATTGACCTATTCGTAAATAATACATTATTTTTTAATTGTTTTATAAATATACATTCGTGCAGTTTGTATTATGAGTAATAAAATATATAAAAAAAATAGTTTAAAAAAGTACATATATACATAGGTACAGAAAAGGGATCTCTAGAATGGACTCCGATTTGGATAAGGGATTAAAATTCCTTTGAATATCCATTTTGGTAGTTACAAAAGTATTATCATGTTTTTAATAAAAAAAAGCAAAAGGTTCTAAAATACAAAACTTTCATATAAAATAGATAATTTAGTTTGTAGTATTAAACTGCTAAATTTGAAATATAACTATAATTTGGTACGGTTATATCGCATCAATCCATACAAATATGTATCATTATTTATAATCTGTCATGTCTATTTTTGGAAACTAGGAAGGGAATTTATTACTCATGTAGGTATTAACTTGAAGCTTTTTAAGTGTGTCAACCATCGATATATAATAAGTGTCAACAGAGCAATCTACAAGCTACTGGTACCTGTAATACAGGTTTGTTCCCAGCACAGGGCGGTTCCTTTGCGAAACACTGTAGCGATTTTTGTTATTGTTCTTGAAATGTACCTTTATACTTAGTAGTAAATATAGTGTTGTAGTAACTAAGTATTGTGTTAAAAAGCATTTAAATATACCAAATACCTAAACCATTGAAGTTAAACATTATTTTTCGTTATAGTCTTTTATTTACGCGAATACTTCACATTGGAATAAAACTACTTTTAGTACCCATGGTCACAGGCAGACCGACGGATGGAGGATGGTACGCCCGTGACCATGGGTGCTGCAAAGCATTTGAAACGTCGGGAAAGTAAAACCTAAAATAAATTACGCTATATTCCGTAATAGTAGTTTTATTTCAATTAATTTTCTGTTTTTCTAACTTAGTTGTGTATAATTAGTAACTCTAAAAAAATATACTACATAATAATATTAAGTAACATATTACGTAACATATTTTCACTTTCCAAAAAACCGGAAAGCCCTATACATCGTAATTTGCAACAAAAATAGCATCTCGTGAGGCAAATGTAAGCCGCATGCGCAGACCATGACATGTGACCTTTTTACTGACCTTTGATGCATTTGTAGTAGAGGTCACACTGGTATGGGTCCGGGTAGTAACCGGTTTTCTCTGGACAGTCGAAGTCTTGCGCTGAAACTGAAAAAAAAAACAAATATTTTTTTTAATGTTTTGCGTCAATCCAGACACGGTCATCCGATCCCAAGTTAGGCAGAGCCTGTACTATGGAAACCAGACAACTGATAGGTACTAATACTTATATCCTTTTTTTGTATATACATACTTATATTAGTTCATTTATCCATGCTTAAATAGATATTTAACACCCAGACACTTGATGGGAAGCGAACCCACGACCCATCGTGTAGCAGCCAGGGTGACTAACCACTAGACCAACGGGCCCGTCAATTTATTTTACGCAATATAGTGACGAGACAGGCAAGACAGAAAGGGTGTCGAGCGAAACAAAAACTGCTCTGATTGGTTAAAAAAATCTGTTTTCCTCAAATTCTAAATTACAACATAAAAATAAACATAAATTCTATTAAGTATGCCCAGTATTTCTTTACAAGATAAAAATTGGAACAATAAATGTATGAACGAATACAGGTGTGATAGCAGCTATCACACATGTATTCGTTCATACATTTATCTGACCGGTGGCTAGCCAAAGTTAATTGGTAACACTGATTTACATAAACTAGATAAACATTCACTAGCAATCTAACGTGACATCATGACATCTAACATGTGGTCACCGGCACAGTATAAATATGTATATATCCATATTTTAACTGTGTCACCGGGGTCGCGGACTTATCTGTGCTGTTGGCGGAAACGTGAACTAACGATTTTATTATTATAACTAGCTGACCCACGCAGCTCCGCCTGCGCTATTTTTACGTTAACTAAACTTTTAATAATAGACATTCGCATCGAATACATAACCTCCTTTTTTATAGTCGGTTAAAAACTGGGACCCACTTTTTACTTGCTCTCCGAAGCTCGGACCCGTTTAGTTCAAATGGCGTTAAACGGTCACCTATCTATTTAATGACCTTACCTAACGTTGCTTAACCCGATCGATTACAAAACCTTGATAACAACTCTCTATGAGTGTTCCCTTACTAATATTTCTTATATTATAAAGAAAAATTGATAAAATCTGACCAAGCGTATAACCAAGTACCCATTTTGATTTTAATCCCCTCTCCCGAAAGAACCGTGCTAGATTACGGGATAAAAAGTATCCTATGTCCTACCTCGTAGTAAGATCTCAAATCATGCCAAGTTTCATTTGAATCCATTCAGTAGTTTCGGCGTGATGCTCAGCCGTGATACAGACAGACAGACAGACAAAAATTAAAAAAATACATGTCGGCCTCAGTATCGGTTATAGAATGCCCTCCAAAAATAATTTTCAAAATATCTTCAATGTACAGAATTGGACCTGTTACAGTTTTATTATAAGTATAGATGACGTGTAGTTTGACAGTTTCATACAGACAGTAGCGACACTACTATCGGCAAAAATATATTTGTCAGCCTGTGGCTTGAAAAGAAATAGCGACACAAGGGCGCTATTTCTGTGTACTACTTTTCGAAGTGTAACACATAATCTAGTTTACATATTATATCGATGATTGGTAAGGCTGAATATGACATATTGATATAGTTGTATTCCGATTTTGTAAAGTAAAATAGGGTATCTTCTTTTTCTTTTACAAAAATATGGCTTCCATCAATTATAATAATTATGTTTGATACAACCTAATCTAGTGTCAAATGACTATATTGCTAGTTTACTAACCCGCTGTTACGACGTAAATCTTATTACATTTTATGGGGAGGCGTAGGTATGCTTTAAGATTGTGCTTGTGAAATACAGACAGTAAAAGCGGTTTCGCGATTACGTTTCCACAACCACAACATTCTTTATCCACAACTCTTACAATTTATTAAAGTTGTGTAAGCATTATAAAATCTTTTATCGTAGACTGCCAGTCATTAAAGGATGCTTAGAATGCATATCGTCGTTGTCAAACCAAAATCTGTTATGTGCAAAAACTCTATTTTTAATTAACGAGTAAAAACATTTTCGTATAAAAGTTTATATGAATTGATAGTTGTCAAATAGTGTATCACATAGCAGATTTTATTTGACAAAAATCCGCTGCACCCCACATAGCATATTTCAGTGGCGTGCACAGAGGGTAGGCAAAAAAATGTATTTGGCTTGTTTCACCTATTTTAAGTATGTTATTATACCATTTCAAATATCCATAAGCAAGCAAATACTATAGACATATTAATTTGCATTTGAAAACATTAATAAGTTTATTCAGCGGCTCCATACTGACAAAAATACTTTGCCTACCCTAGGATTTCTCTAAACAGTCTTAATTTAAAAAAATCTTAGTTTGGACATGAATTATAGTAATTTTTTTTTAATGTAAATGGATATGTTTGTAATATTGGTTAATTTAAGAATATTTGTGCTGGAACACGAACAAATAGTATATAGCATAAACAACTCGCAAATATTTTTGCATGCTTTCAGTGCACGCCACTGGCATATTTTAAAAAGTGGTCGTACATCGTCGGACAGTGCTCATAGACACATAACAGTTTTTTTTTATACGGTAGATAGGTCAGATAGAAAAGGTCAAAAAGTAAAAATCTCAAAAATTGCACATAGCAGTTTTTGGTTTGACAACGACGATATTCTACTTTCAGACGTGTACTTTTATTATTATACGTATGTATTTATATGTATACGTTATTGCAATACAGACGTAAACATAAAGTGGCCAGTAGACTCTAAATAAATAAGAAATAAAATTTACAAAATAAATAATAAATTAATTAATAATACCACTGAACAAGAAAGTAAGCTACTTTCAAGGCTGCTGCGAGTTATTAAAAAAATTAAAGCTCATATAATTATATAAAGTGTTCTCTTTTAGTCTAGTTTATCTAGATATTATATCATAGTGTGTGGATTGCCTCAGAATATTATTATTATTATATATCTATGAATATGAAAATATAAAATAGGGTAAAACAAAGTCGCTATCCGAGGCACTATATCTGTTTTTACCTACTTCTTCTAAAGCTTCTAAAGTTCACAATATGTTATGATGCGATTAACGAAAAATAAAAATTGAAAAAAAATTAAAACCTATCTACGGAATAAATCATTTAAAAAGCAAAAAATATGTAAATAATTTTATTTTACTGAATTCCAATCAACACATTATGTAGGTAAAGTATTGTGCAGGTTAGGCATAGCCGTAGTCACATGCCACCGTCAGTGTAAAGCACTTACCCATCCTTCTCCGTAGTCAGGTAAAAAAGGGGGGGTCTTTCGGTGAATTTGATATGTATATCATTTGTTTGTATATTTGTTTAGTCATCCACAGTATGTACACTATTTATACATATATTTCATATTGGTGAACTATTTCATTCGTATCAAAAGCAATTTTCATCGATACAGACAAAATTATGCTAAATAGAAGACGAAGTTGTGTGTCTCAATGATTCTAATCAAATTAAAACGTGAATTATTTGACCTTTATTAATAGTGGATATACCTACGATACAAAAAGTTTATATCAAGTCTCTATCAGTAAACGTTACAACAATATGTCGACACATTTCACAACATACTTCTTTGCTAATGGTGACACTGTCTGTCGCTAATTTTTAGCTTTCAACAATGATAAATTATTAACTCGTAATTCTACGATGCCTCATTAGTAAAATTAAAATTTAAAAAAAATGGTGTATTGTCATTTATAAACAAATCTTTAATTTAATATTTAATAGAAAAATAGTTATAATTTTCGAATTAGTTTCTAAATTAACTTAATGTATAAATTGACAAAAGGAAACGTCGCAATCGGTAGATAGATTTTGATAGTACGTGACATGCCTGCCTTAACAGGCAGCTGCAGTGCTAGGCCGCTCATCACCCGAGACATTAGTAGATTAAGTGTATTGTGTCCGGTAATTTCACAAGTTACAGTGCCCTTCACACTGGAACACAGCAATATTTAAACACAGTTACTTAGCGGCTCAATAACTGACACTGCATTAGTACCTTCCTGAACGATCCCTTGACCTACCATGTAGTTATAACTATAAAAATTAAAACTTGAAGAAACTGAGTTCCTTAGTGCGATTTGTACAGCAAAACACTACGCGCTGCGCGCATTTATAAACGATTGCTATAAACTATAAATTTTATTGTCGCTAAAATTACGGATAATTGACATAACCTTGTTCAACTAGAGTAATTTTGAGAGTCGTTTATTTCCTTTACACCAAGATGTTGACCCTGACAGATGTTGCAAGTTCAGTTATTCAAGGAAGCTGCGTCTAATGTCGTCTAGTAAAATTTCTTGTATGACAACCTTTCATACATTTAATACGTCCGTAAAGGTCAATATGATAACGATCACGCAAATATAATAATAACATCCGGGGTACATCCACACACGGTCCACTAAAACCAAACTAGGTGCCAAATTAGGCTAAGTATATAGTTTGATCACCAATAACGGTCCAGCAGCCGCTAAAACACGTCCACTGCCAAACCTAAGGGAGGGGTTGACATAGTCCCCTTGGCAGGCGACTTAGGGATCGCAGTAAGGTGGTAGGTAATCCAAAAGAATGACGCTGCTGCCCGTCTTCTTATTTTCCCTTAGTCACTTTTACCACCAACGGGAGGAGTGTTCACCATCATTTAAAGGTAAATTTCTCTAGGAAGATTCTAATATATTATATCCTGGGATAATCCACGCATGGTTCTTTGATCTCAATCTGGCCAGAGCTTGTAACCAGACCACTAATAAAAACTACTACAACTAATATAAATATATAAATACTACTTTATATATCACCGTGTCCACCTGCCCGATACAACCACAGCGGCCAACCTTTCGCAAGATCAGCCGTCTACGCGGGAGATGTGGGGTAGGCACAAGTGCACTCTCTCTTCCTTTTACCTCCCACAATCCGATGGGATGGAAGACCGATACGACCGGGGAGAGGTTAGGCGCTGGACCGACTTCTAACCTGTCGATCCGACACATGGATCATCTTACTTTAGAGACAATCAGGTGATCGGCCTGCATTGCCTTAGCCAGTAAGGAACAACTATATAAAGTTGTTTCTCCCCGCGGGATTCAAACCCGCGACCTCCCGTTTGCAAAGAAAGCAGTTTCCCACTGCACCACGGAGGGTACTTTATACATATGTATACAGGGTGTAAGGGACCACGTACCAAAAACGTTTTTATAAGATTTCAAATAATATCCGTAACAACATTACGAAAACCATTTAAAGGAAAAAGAGAAATTACTAACTTGTTAATTTTTGAGCATGTAATGAGTGCTCGCGGAAATAATATTTATTTTTCTAATTACATTGCTAATTTGGCACAAATAAGTAATTTATTGTTTTTAAATAGAAATAAGGCTTTATTATTATGCCAATCATGATATTATACTAATTTTATTTTAGAAAATTTTAACACTAGAATGTTCAGAGTCATATCCTAGATCCCTGGTACCGGTTTTCGGTATGATGTCCCTTACACCGCGTATACAGCTGTAATGACCATTATAATTACTATTTTTAATTGTATAGGTACTGAAATAAAATGTACGTAGAAATTACAATCGATCGTATTGCCAATTCATGCGAACTAAAAGAATGTTTCGAAATGAGATCAGATAAGAGACTAAAGGCGGCACAACAAGTTTGGCGACATGTATTGAAAGTGAGGACTATAAATCACACAAAAATAAAAAGTGTGACATGCATAACTAACTAACTTAAATACGGTTCAATGAGCTCACGAAAAAAGTTTTCAAATCGTGTAGCTCATTACTTGTAATTTACTGTTACATGACGGTGTAAATGTGACCCAGTTAAATGTTTTTAAAGTACAGGAGTTGAGTAAACACATTTCGTGAATAGCTAATATACTTCAGGGTGATAGTATATTATTTCCTTCACCGGGAAAGTCAACGCAAAAAAGTATAAGTTTTCAGACAAACATCAGAATCTTAGAACGTTAGAGAGCACTTTGTAAAATTCGATTTTATTTATAGTCAGCGATGTCACGATTATTTTGTGGCTATATATGCAATTTTTTTCTATACTTACTAGATTAATAAACGCATATTCTTATTTTGAATTCTTATCTGCTTTTTTTGAGTTTTCTTTTTTTTGTAAAATTTAAAAGTTTTATTTTGAAATGAATAAGTTTAATATTTAAACGCTTACGTACATAAAATTACTATCATATTTTGAATGTGGCAAGTTGTTCGTGTTTATTAATTTAATATAAATAATATATCGATGCAAATCTATGCTCTAAAGAAATTTAATTAAAAACTTTCTATTCTACATTCGATTTGATACGAGTATCCAAAATGCAACAATATTGGTAGAGCTGTGTGTTGACATCGTATACTATCGGAATTTCCATGCCGTTATTTTATGTATGGGTATAAAGTTTCGAAAATTCACTTAAATTTGCCCTTGCAACACGCAAATTTATTGGAGCACTGAACACTTAGAGGGTTCGTGAGTGAAAGGAGGACGGAGTGCCAGCTCGCTCCATTGAACAGCTCAACATAGTCTGTGTATCTTGGCCGTTGTGAAGTTAGTATTAGGTGGTTTGCGCACCAGCCCGGAAAGCCTGTTTTCACACCGGTCAAAACTCATCGGTAGTATTATCGATATTACGTATTTTACAGATGAATTATTTTATGAAGTTGATAAAGCATGTAACAAGTCTATTAATTATGAACTAATTGATAATATAAATTAGTATTCTGTTTTGTGACTTGAAGTGTCATCATCATCACCAGTCGGAAGACATCCACTGCTGAACACGGTGGCGGGTCACCCCCTTCCCTCCAATATGGTTGAGGGGAGTGATGGCTGCTGCTCGAGTCAACTCGTGCGCGGGTGCTGCTTGGGGGGACTGGTCCGACTACTATCCCTTTGGCTTTTTAGTTTGTTGTACTTTGTATTTTTTTATTTTTTTTCTGTCTTATTTGATATTTTGAACGGCAAGACACACTGTCGCTCTGATCTAATTGTAACATGACACACTGTTTAAAAAAAAGTGATAAAATTACAAGCCCGCTGAGTTTTTTGCCGGATCTTCTCAGTTGAGGGCCGCGTTGTGATCCGGTGGTAGTTTCTTTAAAAAAATGACCTTTCAAAAGTGACCGTTAAGCCTATTTGAAATAAACTATTTTTGAGATTGAGTTTGAGTTTGAACATAGGCCTCCCCCTTCGAACGCCACAATGAACGACAATTGGCTATTTGCATCCACCGGTTACCTGCGACTCGCAAAATGTCATTTATTCAAATTGAAGTGTAATGTTAAATATGAATTAAGTTTTTTTTCTAGTCTTAGTTATTATTAATATTTGTTGATAAGTGACACGCAGCGGTTTCGCCCGGCCTGCCCGGTCTATTTATCTTTATGAAATGTCCATATTATATGTTATGCTCATAATATTTCTAGAAAAATTTCCTTAAATATGATGGTTAAGCCGTCATCAAAATCGATTGCCCAATTTAGAAGAAGTAAGGAAACAAACATATAAAAAAAAAGGAAAAAAAAAATTATATAAGTATTAGTCGTATCAGTTGTCTGGTTTCCTTAATACAGGCTGCCTAGTTTGGGATCGGATGACCGTGTGTGGATTGTCCCAAGATATTATTATTATATAGAAATAGGCAGTAACTTGTTGTACACTATTTAGAAATAGTTGTGACAATAATAGATGTTGATGTAATTTCAAATTCAAATCATTTACTGCGAATATGGGTTATTGAGGTGACAAAAAATGTAGATTAATTAGTACAGCCATACTCTGCTTAACATTCTTAATAGTTATTAAACCTATAAAAATCATTAAATTAGAAAAAAATATTTAAGTAGTATTTAAAACGGATATTTGGGATCCATGTGTCATTGATTTTATTATGTGACCTCGGAAGGGTTACAAATACCAAAGTTCCTGGCATTAAATATCTGGATTAGTCATAATCACGCATTATTGTCAACTGCGAACTTAACGCGATTGACTCACTACCGGTTCAACTAGGCGTTACGACATTTGCACTCGCGGTTACATAAATTTAGTGCAAACGCCTATAACTTATCACTTTTTAGGACAAATTCACTAGGATTATTGACGTCACTAAGTTGGAATTGGTCAATAATCAGAAGGAAAGCGGGGGCTTTGCGGGGGTCTTTAAAAGGGTGGGGTTGCCATAGTCACCATGTTTGGCAGGAGTCCTGGGGCTCGCAGTATGGTGGTAGGTAATCCAATAGAAAGGTAATACGACACCCATCAGTAAAAGAGAAGATGGGTGGATGCTGTTCTTACCCGGACACCCCACAGGAATTGATCAACAATGTCAAATAATTAACTTTAAATATATAGTCTAGTAAATATATAGTAATATATATAATAATATATAGTATATATATAGTCGTTAAATTATTTTTCTTTGCAAAACATTATTAGAGAAATACTTAGTATTTATTTCTGTAATAATAACAATTGACTTATAGTACTAATAGGTATATTTTACATATTTTGCCGTTGCGCAAGTGGTTAGACATCCTGGCTGCTACCAAGGAGATCGTGGGTTTGATTCCCAATTTCGGTCTGGGTATTATATATCTATATAATTATCTACTTACCTAAAAGTATATAAGCATGTGTTTCAGTGGTCTGGTTACTATATATAGTATAGGCTTTGTCTGGTTTTGGATCAGATGACAGAGTGCGGATAGTCCCAGGCTATTATTAATATTATATAACACATACCTGTATGTAGTAAACTTTTGTTACAATAAAGTTAAAAGTAAACCTACTGGTGGTATAATTTAAAAACAATTTTACACAAAAGTAATATTTAAACATAAGCAGGGAAGATAATTAATTTTTCAAATTAAATTCGACATCTGGCACTTTTTACACGAAACCAAGTTTTAGTTGCTACAAGTTAATTGACACTTTCCCGCAAACCTATCAAGACTAAGTACTGACAGTTTCACAATACCAGTAACTAGTGCAACCCGATTACATTATCACAAACATGACTCACAGCTAAACTTAGCTAAATAAAATTAAAAAAAATAAACTTACCTAGTCCACAAGCAAGGCCCGCGATTAAAAATAAACTCTTCATTTTTCCAATTTCTTTAAGGTAATAAATATGTATAAATAAATTGAACTGTCTGTACGTGCGTTTCCTTTGGAAGGCTGCTCTGTATTGCGAGTGGTTGGTTTACCGTGACCGGCGCGCGCGCAGCCTAAACCACGTTCGACAGAAGTGGTTGCGCCGAAAGTGATGGAAAGTTTAAAAAGGTGATTGATGTACCAGAGACAATGGCCATTAAATTGTAATTAATCGTTGGTTGTTTTAATGTTTTATTGTTTATATTCGTCTTGGTGTAATTACTGGTATTAATCTTACATAGTCTAGGCGCAGTTACACGCGTATATGCTAATTGTGTAAGTAAATAATATTTATGAATGCTTTGATGTAAAAGTTCCTTGTACAGTTCGATGGGTTGTTGTATAAAAATATAATAATGACACAACATAATTTTTATCAACATATTTTATTAGCAGTAACAGCTCAGTGGGCGAGCGCTTGCCCTGGAAACAAGGTGCGCAGTTTCAAACCCCGGCTCGCACCTCTGATTTCTTTCATTAATCGTGTGCGAATCGTCTTTATGCGATTGTTACTAGCTTTCAGTGAAGGAAAACATTGTGAGGAAACCTGCATGTCTGAGAAAGCCTAACTAGCTTTCGAATGACGTGTGAAGTCCGCCAACCCGCACTTGGCCCGCGTAGTGGACTATGGCCTAAGCCCCCTCATATTGTGGGGAGGCCCGTGCCCAATAGTGGGACATAAACAAGGGCTGGTATTATTATTATTATATTTTTATCAGGTATACTTTACCTTCAGTTTGGAACTACCCCTGCTATCTCTTTATCACCCACTGGTAGCTTGCATTGGGGCATTAAGTTATCCTATATTACAAACAATGCATGAAGTATTGAATATTAATCTTACCTATATTAGAATACATATCAAGGGTCAGTCTATTGATTTGGGGATAGTTCAGTAAGCCACAAAGACTTCACAGAACTAAGACCTAAGCCTGAACCACAGATGTGATAAAACCGCAAATCACAGCCAAGTGTGTGGGCATGATCGGTAAGACTTACAAGATCAACATTGTAGCAAATAAATGTATGAACATAGGAGAGATGGCTAACCAATGGCCAGTCAAAAACAATTGGTACCAAAACGTCTTTGGTTAGCCACTACATTTAATGCTACGATTTTGATCTTTTATAGAAAATACGGTAAAGTTAAAATTATTTTAACTCTGCACTTCTGTCAAGCGTATATCCTTTCTTATAGTGAGTGTATTTAATACTTCAGAAAAGTGTCCATACATGTATCTATACATATAGTGGGAAGGTACGTGTTGCACGTCCGGTGCTCTGTCGAGGTCCAATCACGTCCACCTCGGAAATGTCGCCGTCACGGCCGAATTCATGGAAATAAGTTCAGTTAATAACTGCATAAAGGTAACATGTAGCCTCCGTGGTGCAGTGGGAAACCGCTTACTTTGCAAACCGGAGGTCGCGGGTTCGAATCTTGTGGGAGGCAACATTTTTGTGTAGTTGTTCCTTACTGGCTGGGATAATGCAGGCCGATTACCTTATTGTCCGTAAAGTAAGATGATCCATGCGTCGGATGGGCATGTAAAAAGTCGGTCCTGCGCCTAACCTCTCCCCCGGTCGTGTCGGTCTTACATACCATCGGAGTGTGAAAGGTATAAAGGAAGAGAGAGTGCATCTTGGTTCTACGCAAGCGCTTGTGCACTATACTATATCCCGCGTAGATGATCTTGTGAAAGATCATCTACAGCAGTTAATCAGTCGTATCAGCGAACTTATGCGCGGTGTATGCTGTTGCGCTCAGATACGCTCTCGCTAACGGGTGTCCACGGAAGATCAGCGTCGTTGTTCCAAATAGGAGCAATGACACACGCTGAGTGGATAACCCTTCAGCAGCATAGTTAGAATAAAAAAGTGTAATAGATAAGTTAGATTTACGTAGAATTCGCTGAATAAATATTTTTATTTACTTTCTTTTTCTTATTAGATATTATGTCTTTTGCGTTCGGTAAATTCACCAGCTACAGTGCCGTTCATACGCTGCTTGGCGGCAGAATATCTGACACTGTGGTGGTACATACCTGGACGTTTCCTTGCACAAGGAACCTACCACCGAGTAAAAGTTTATACCTAAATTCTCCTGACCAGTCACTTACTGACAAGACAATTTAAGCTGATGTCCTGATTGTCGGGGAAGTAAGATTATTAATGCGTCGGATTGGTATATAAAAGTCGGTCATTCGCCTGACCTCGTCATACCATTCTTCTATTCTATGGTATTGTGAAGGTAAATGAGGAGATAGTAGTACCAGTACTAGAACTTTAATATCTCCCTTGTGCAGCATTGGGTAAAATCTATCTAGTTTGTCATTTGGTTATCCTGGTTTAGCCATACTGTGGTTAAAATCTAGATTATGTATTTTACCCACAGCTTGGTTGAAGCTCTCAATTTAAAATTTGTAATTGAATACATCCCCGTTGATTTCCAACTATTCCATTTTAGGTATTTAATGAGGTACCATGTATACGTTTCTATTTGTATCTATTTTACGGGTCCGTTGGTCTAGTGGTTAGACACTCTGGCTGCTACCCGATGGGTCGTGGGTTCGATTCCCACCAAGTGTCTGGGTGTTATTTATCTATTTAAGTATGTAATTACAAAAAAAAAGTAAGTATATAAGTATTAGTATCAGTAGTATAGGCTCTGCCTAGTTTGGGATTGGATGACCGTGTGTGGATTGTCCAAAGATTATTATTATTATCTGATGCAAATAAATGAACAGGAAATCTTTGTGCATGTTATATATTGCAGAAACAATAATTTTATTGTAGCTATTATCATTACCAGGAATTCAAGCTTGATACCGAATTAAAAAAGAATGTTACTCATTTTATAAAATAATATGTCCTTGCGACGGACGCGCCGTATAAATATTTCGCCGACTTCAAGATAACGATTTTAAATGTATCTTTCCACCGTGACGCGTGGCGGAAAATTTGACAGTCGCGCTTACACGAACCAGCAATTAATTAATAAAAAAATAATTTATCATTTTTGGTATTAAACTGATTCGTATAATCTATTATCCAAAACTGTCATTTCATTTAATGGATCTTACATCTTACAAGCCATTATAAACTATAAATTCGTAAGAATATAACTGTTAATTAATTATAGCCCCCCATTGTATTTTAAGTTTACATTAAGTAACGACGGGCCTGTTGGTCTAGTAGCAAGACACCCTAGCCGCTATCCAATAAGTTACAGTGGTTACAACTAGCGAGCTCATAGCTAGTAGTAACCTCTGTTCGGTAAACGATCAGTTGGGTAAGCAACATCAGGCAAGGTCAGAACTTAGATGGGTGACCGTTTAGTGGCATTTGAACTGAGTGACTCCGTGCTTCGGAGGGCACGTTAAAAGTCTGTCCCGGCTAGTGTCATCTAGGCAGCAGTCGTTAAGCTAAGTTAGAGGGCCTAATGGCAGGTTGAAAACTCTGCCAACAGGTGGGCCACTAACCACCAACCATTCTGCATGACTTGATTCCACCATCCCCCTTCTATCATCGGACGTCGAGACGCACTGCGCATACACACCCTTATGTGGTGAAAGTACCTTCAGTCCGGACTAAACGATTTGCCTCTTCGTTTATATTGAGGACAGCTAAGGATTGGAACAGTTTGCCTGCGTCGGTTTTCCCGGCCGATTATAATGTGGGTGTCTTCAAGGCTAGAGTGAATAGGCTTTTAATAAGCTAGTGCGCCTTACCATCTTCGATTGCGTCGCCACTTTCCATCAGGTGGGTCTGCAGTCAAGCACTAGCTTATGTTGAATAAAAAAAAAACGACAAAAAGAAATCCAATAAGTTTCGATATCAACCCGAAACAAAAATTTGTGTAAATGAACTTTGCAAGTCGTGTGTAGGTATATTTATCCATATAAGTGTATATATAAAATTATACTTGTCCTGACTGACTGACTGACTGACTGATTCACCAACGCACAGGCCAAACCGCTGGACCTAGAATGCTGAAATTTGGACAGTAGGTTCTTCTTATGACGTAAGCATCCACTAAGAAAGGATTTTTGAAAATTCGACTCCTAAAAGGGTTAAATGGGGTGTTTTCTTTTGAATGAAACTTTTTATTGTATGGTTCGATTGACTTGAAATTTACTGAAAAGATTCTCTAAATAAAATAAATTAATACGTATTTCGCGTATTTTCAAAAACAACCTTTGGTGTTAGAGGTTGGTAAACTCTGTAAGGTGGGCCTTAGAGGCAACGAAATGGGCGGGACCAGAAGGGAAGAGAAAGAAAGGTAGACCGCGAAAACGATGGGCAGATGACATCATTGCAATTGCAGGAAAGAACTGGATACTGAACGCCCAGGATAAAGAAAAATGGCATACGATGGAGGAGGCTTTTACCCGAAAGGGATCCATATCGAATACTAACAAAAACTAATTAAATTAAAAGTAATTATTATACTAACAAATACTAACACAACATTTGATTTGTAAGTTTAATATGGAAAATAAAGCTTTTTTATTATTTTATTATTATTATTAAACTCTGTAAAAAATTAGCGGGCGAAGCCGCAGGAAATTGCTAGTAAGTGTATATTTACTAAAAGTATTTGTATAATTTTTGTACCAGAAAATTATGTATGGATTGTCTCTGTACATTATAATTATTATTCTTGAAAAGTTATTAAAACTGGGTACTGTAAAGCTATAATGAGAACCTGATTTCAAAGTAGACAGCGTCTGTAAGTACTGTGGAAAACAGACAACTATGGTATTGGTATAACGGTCTGATCAACTAATACAAATACGTAATAACATAGACAATACGACCAAGAAATGTACTAATTGTTGATAATACAATAGCAAAATTATTAGGCAACTGTAGCAGATATAATTGAGTAACGGAATGCCTATCAAAACTGGTCTAGCTATTGTGGACTAGATACGGTGCCCAGATTTGCGAGAGCACATTTACGGTCTTTTATAAGCCGGTGTCTATACTACAAGTAAAATTAACCCGCACATTATTATTTAGTATTTATTCTGTTAAATTTTACTGACAGGTACGAAGCTCTTGTCATTCGATTCATACTTATCATTTGCGAGAGAAATAATATAATAATACCAGCCCTTGTTTATGTCCCACTGTTGGGCATGGGCCTCCCTTCAAGATGAAGGGGCTTAGGCCATAGTCCACTACGCTGGCCAAGTGCGGGTTGGCGGACTTCGCACGTCATTAAAAAGCTGGTTAGGCTTTCTCAGACATACAGGTTTCCTCACGATGTTTTCCTTCACCGAAAGCTAGTAACAATCGCACTAAGACGATTCGCACATGATTAATTAAAGAAATCAGAGGTGCGAGTTGGAGTTCGAACCTGCACACCTTGTTGCCAAAGCAAGCGCTCGCCCACTGAGCTGTTACAACTCTGAGAGAGAAATATCTATCTATCTATCTATACCCTTGGGAGAGGGGACTAAAGTCATGATGTGTACTTAGTTTATACGCTTGCTCCGATTTTAACAATTTTTCATTATAATTATAATAAATATTTGTATGGGCACACTCATAGACAGTTGTTAACAATGTTGGATATCGATCAGGTTAAGCAACGTTAGGTCATCATCATCATCATCATCACCAGCCGGAAGACGTCCACTGCTGAACATAGGCCTCCCCCTTCGAACGCCACAATGACCGACAATTGGCTATTTCCATCCACCGGTTACCTGCGACGCGCACAATGTCGTCTGTCCACCTAGTGGGAGGCCTACCTACGCTGCGTCTTCCGGTTCGTGGTCGCCACTCGAGAACCTTTCTTCCCCAGCGGTTATCGGTTCGTCGAGCGATGTGGCCTGCCCATTGCCACTTCAACTTGCAGATTTTAAGAGCTATGTCGGTGACCTTGGTTCTTCGGCGAATCTCCTCATTTCGGATTCTGTCGCGCAAAGAAACTCCGAGCATAGCTCTCTCCATAGCTCGTTGTGTGACTCTGAGCTTATCCAAAAGGCCAACAGTTAGGGACCACGTCTCAGTACTATATGTCATCACTGGCAACACACACTGGTTAAAAACCTTCGTCTTTAGGCACTGCGGTATTTTGGACGAGAAGATTTCGCGTAGTTTCCCGAACGCTGCCCATCCGAGTTGGATTCTTCGGGCGACCTCTTTGTCGAAGTTGGACCGACCTACCTGGATAGTTTGTCCTAGGTATACATAGTGGTCAACAACTTCGACTGTATCGTTCCCAACAACTACCGGTACGGGTGCAACATGGACATTAGACATGATCTTCGTCTTGTCCATGTTCATTTTAAGACCCACCTGTTGGGAAACGCTACTGAGGTCTCTGAGCATCGTATTGAGGTCCTCCAGCGACTCTGCCATAATGACTATATCGTCGGCAAACCGAAGGTGAGTGATGTATTCGCCATTGATATTGATGCCGAATCCGTTCCAGTCCAAGAGCTCGAAAACGTCCTCCAATGCGTTTGTGAACAGTTTCGGAGAAATAACGTCTCCCTGTCTCACACCACGCTGCAATGGGATTGGTTTCGTGCTCTCGTCCTGTAGTTGGATCGACACGGTGGCGTTGCTGTACAAACACTTCAACACTTCGATGTACCTATAGTCAATGTGTCCCAGGTCTCGATTGAATCAAAGGCTTTCTCGTAGTCCACAAACGCTAGACATAATGGCCGATTATACTCCTCGGTCTTCTGTATAATCTGGCGGAGCGTATGTTTGTGGTCTACGGTGCTAAAGCCTTTTCGGAACCCGGCTTGTTCGGGAGGCTGGAAGTCATCAAACCTGCGTTCGAGACGGTTCGTAATGACTCTCGAAAACAGCTTGTATACATGGCTCAGGAGTGAGATAGGTCTATAATTCTTCAATAAAGTGTTATCACCTTTTTTGAAGAAAAGAACCACCACACTCCTGTGCCATGCTTCTGGCGTTGTACCCTCGAGTAAGACGGAATTAAATAACTTCTGGAGGACTAAAAGTACCGGTTTTCCACCCGCTCTCAGAAGTTCTGATGTGATTCCGTCTTCACCCGGCGCCTTGTTATTCTTGAGCTGTTTGAGAGCCATTCTAATCTCGTACAGGCTGATGTCTGGGATGTCCTCAGTATAGTGTCGGGTTAGTTTGGCTCTGGTGTCCTGAGCTGTTCTAGCAATGGGTCTCCGTGTTGAGGTGTATAACTGTCCGTAAAATCTCTCGAGCTCTCTCAATATCTCCGGTTTCGATGAGATGACACTACCGTCATCGATCTTCAGCTTTGTCATATGGCTACGCCCAATAGACGAATTCTGTGCGAACACTTTAGAGCCTTGGTTCCGCTCAATTGCGTCCTTAATACACGCTGTATTATAGGAACGCAAGTCGTGTCGCATGGATTTCGAGATTCGTCTATTGAGTTCAGCATATTCCGACATATCAGCTGAAGATTGCAGTCTCATCTCAGTCCGGTTTTCCATTAGCTTAATGGTTGTATTGGAGAGCTTTTGAGGTTTTTTACGGCGTGAGGTCTTATAGAACTTGGACCCCACTGCATGGACAGTTTGCACCAACCCATTGTTTATCTCGTCCGCAGTTTCGCAGTTGGCGAGGCACTGAAAGCGATTATGCAGTTCTAGTTGAAAGTCTTCGGGGTTCTGGATTTGGGCGGATCCTGGACGGAGCGTGGACTTCATCAGACGAAACCTTTCGAGCTTAACATTGATATTCAATGTGCCTCTAACAATACGGTGATCACTCCCGGTTTTCACCCTGCTGATCACGGAGACATCATCGAATATATGCTTCTTGGTCGTCATGATGAAGTCGATCTCATTTTTGGTTGAACCATCGGGGCTTATCCACGTCCACTTCCTGGATGGTCGCTTCTTGAAGAAGGAGTTCATCGCATAGAGTCCCTCCTTCTCCATGAAGTCGACCAGCCGCTGGCCCCTTTGGTTCCGCTGCCCATACCCATACGAACCCACTCTCAACTCATCGCCATTCCGAGTGCCCACCTTTGCGTTATAGTCCCCCATAACAACGGTGAAGTATGTTTTGCAGGTATGTATGGCTTCTGCTATCTCCTCATACATAGCCTCTACTTCATCGTCAGGGTGTGCCGAGGTCGGCGCGTATACCTGTATGACCTTCAGCGAATACCGATCGGTTATTCTGAGTATAAGGTACGCTACCCTGCTCGACACACTATCGACCTTTACCACGTTGTTAATAAGGGACTTACGGACGAGAAACCCGACACCACCCTGGGATTGTCGATCTCCTTCCCGGAAGAAGAGCAAGTTTCCGGAATCAAGGGTTATCGTATCCTGTCCCTCTCGTCGGATTTCAGATAAACCCAAGATGTCCCAACGTAACTTGCTCAATTCTTCCTCCAGCTCGAGAATCTTCTCATCGGTCCTAAGAGTGCGGACGTTGTGTGTTGCCAGGGCCAAAGTTCGGTGGGGGTGGTAGCGGGGCATCTGCCGGAGATTCTTCGCACCCCCTGCTCGACCGTTACCCCGCCCGCTACCAAGGCGAGGAATAGAGGAGCTGCCGGGGCGGCCTGGGGGCCGTAAACAAACATTGTCAATCATTGTGGGGGGGGGGGGGGTTGTTGCCATAATCCCCACGCTTGGCAGGCGTCTTGGGGATCGCAGTATAAGTGATGAGATGGATCACAAAAACAGAAGACGCTGCTGCCCGTCTTCTTGATTTCCCTAAGTCGCCTTTTACGTACACCCAATGGGAAGAGATGGGGCAACGTTAGGTAAGGTCATTAAATAGATGGGTGACCGTTTAACGCCATTTGAACTAAACGTCTCCGTGTTTCGGAGGGCAAGTACAAAGTGGGTCCAAGTTTTTAACCAACTTTAAAAAAGGAGGTTTTGTATTCTATGCGAATGTATATTATTGAAAGTTTACTTAACGTAAAAATAGCGCAGGCGGAGCTGCGTGGGTCAGCTAGTAATAAATAAATTACTAACATGCTTCATCCCCTTCATCTTTAACCGTGCCTAGCAGTGGGACATAAACAAGGGCTGGTATTATTTAACATGCTTGGAGCGCAGTAGAATGCGTTTCTGGAGCGCAGTGGAATAACCCTTTTAATTGATGTGGACTGGTTATTCTGCAACTTATGGATGACACGCCTGCCTATAGACAGCTACATTGTACGACTAGTACTAGTACTACTAATACTAGTACTAGGACTAGTACTAGTAGTTATTAAGTCTCTTGTATCTGGTAATTTCACCAGCTACATTACCGTTCCTTGTGCAAGTGACTGTCCAGGTTGGTACTAACGCAGTGTCAGATATTCTGCCGCCAAGCAGCAGTTTGTAAACATTGCTGTTTTTCGGTGTGACCGGCACTGTAGCTGGTTGCCAAATTGCCAGACACAAAAGACTTAATATCTAACATCTTGAGGGCCGGCAACGCGCTAGTGAGTCTTCTGCGTCTATAGGCTGCGGTGACTACTTACCATCAGGCGGAACGCATGCTTGCTGGCCACCTTGGTAGTAAAAAATACCGGTCAAGTGCGAGTCGGACTTGCGCACCGAGGGTTCCATACCATCTTTGGACGTATTAAAGTAATTTTACTATTCATGTAACACCTCAGATAGCAAAAAAACCAAACCGCAAATCAAGTTTGTTTGACGAGGTTTTTTTAGGATTACTAAAAAACTGTACTACTTAGATAGATAATTTTATTTTTCCTGTAAAATATAGATAGACATGCATTATCCATAATTCTTTTAGATTTTTCCCTCTACAAACTTCGGAGATAAGGGGGGGGGAACGGTATTTTTTTTGACATTTTTGGTTATCAGCCAAAAACTAGGTCACATAAGCTAAAATAAAAAACAAAATTTGAGATGTGTAAATGAAGCCCTTTCATATGATACCCCACTCGATATAGTAGTCTCACTTTAAAATTTTGATGACCTATTTCGAATCAATTAAAAAAAAGTAAAAGAAAAAATATATTTTTTTTATTTGCGATTTGGTTGGGTAACTAATATCTAAAAATATTCCAAGTTTCAAATCGATAGCATCAGTGGTTCCTGAAATATATAGGTGTGACAGACAGACAGACGAAGTCAGACCATAAGGGTTCCTTTTTTACCTTTTAGGTATGGAACCCTAAAAAGGTATCTAGCACCAAGTATACTTAGTGATATCCTTTGCTACAGTTACTTCACATCCCTTTGCAGCAGATTATGACACTGCTGATGTATCACGATGGTCTTATGCTCAAAGTATCTACATCATAATGAGCAAGTGTGCATACATCCGATTTAAGACACCGCGACACGTAAAGCAGTGTGACGTATGCCTTATCGGCGCCAGCATCTTCGATGACTGGTCGCGTGCCCCAGTCGGCTTGCTTCATGCACATACTCATACTTAAGCCTAATTTAAGTAACAATGTTGTAACCAACTTGAAGCAATAAAGTAGTAATGCTATTTGCTAATTAAGTGCCGATTTTTATGTATACGAAAGCTTATTTATAGTAATGTACACATAGATGATTGATTGCCAATTACTCCATTATAGATTGAGTGCTACCGAATGAGTGGGTAAAAAATGGTTTAGTCTGACTGATATTAAAGTTATCATAAAATAGTCAATATTACGGTGTATTTGGTGGTTGGTAGGTACAAAGTTGGTCGTCTACTTAGTTTAGGGACATTTC
Source organism: Furcula furcula (assembly GCA_911728495.1). NCBI lineage: Eukaryota > Metazoa > Arthropoda > Insecta > Lepidoptera > Notodontidae > Furcula > Furcula furcula. The sequence goes on from OU452243.1 coordinate 7,635,195, forward strand.
GTTAAATTTGGTAAGATTTTATTAAAAGAGAAATCACCGTTTTGGATCTCAGACAGCCTAAGTAACTAACTAGTAAAAAACAAATACTTATTATTATTATTTCGAACCTATAACCGTTGGGGAAGAAAGGTTCTTGAGTGATGACCATGAACCAGAAGACGCAGCGTAAGTTGGCCTCCAACTAGGTGGACAGACGACATTGTGCGCGTCGTAGATAACCGGTGGATGCAAATAGCCAATTGTCGTTCATTGTGGTGTTCTAAGGGGGAGGCCTATGTTCAGCATTGGACGTCTTCCGGCTGATGATAATTATTATTATTTATTATTCTTTATTCTATATTTGTGTACAAATATACAGACAAAACAGTTATGAAAGTAAAGATGTTACATTAAGCGAGCTTAACTCAATATGTGAGTTTTCTTCCAGCAAAATGCAATTTTTTTTTTTATGTTTTCTAAATTAGTCATTACAAACTTATTCACTTTGCAATTTTACTTTAACGTCCTTAATCGGTCATAACGGCAGAGAAACATAGCACCATCAAAGAATTATCACCGCATAACATTTTTAAGTACGTATGTAGTACACAACAAGGCCAGTAATTTTCGAACATAAAATTTAAATAATTTATTTTCCATTTAATACGAATACGGGCAATAATAATTCATAATACTGGCTGTACAATATTTTTTTTTTACTGTATGATATTTGATCGCGGAAAAGGTATGGTATGGTAATCAACAACATAATGGTAGAAAATAATATCGCTATCATCCAGGTAGGTATCACCGCAGCATCAGATATTCTGTCGCCAAACAGCAGTGTATAATAGCGGTGGTACCTACACCGGTGTGATGAGCACTGTAGCTAGTGAAAGTACCGGATAAAAGACCTAATGTCCCACTCGAACGCCGGCGGTAACAAAAGTCGCCTAACCACCGGCGGTAACATATGTTACCGCCAAAAAAAGCACGCAACCACGCACGAAATATATTTTCTGTAGTCGACCAAAGAGGAGTCGGCAACGTAATTTTTTGGTGGTAAACTAGCATCTATAGGCTATGGTGACTGCTTAGCATCAGGTTGGCTGCATGCTTGCTTGCCACCTTAGTAGTATAAAAAAATAATGGTCTACAGAAAAATGGATGACTGCATTGCCATCAGATTATTTCGACACTCGAAGCCTAATTATACACACATCAAAAGTGTCTAGGGATCAAGCATTTTTAAGCGGATTTCTTGAGATTGAGATGTGGCTTTGTAATAAATTTATGATTTTATAAATTTATATGGATCCTTTTTGGTGCATTTCATAATTTGAATCAGGAACTGTGAATCAAATTCGAGTAAAAGATGAAAATCAGCTGTCAATATTTTCCCTATAAAAACATACAACGCATTGAAGACATTATTAGTGCTACTGTTTCCCTACTACTGATTAAAACCAACGTTATTATGGAGCGGCGACGTCATTTAAGCAGGGAAGAAATGCTCAGAGCCGTGGGAATGATAGAAGCTGGTTCCCGGCAACGTACTGTGGCTTTAGCTCTGAATACAAGTCAGAGTGTTATCAGTCGACTTTGGACACGTTACCGAAGCACTGGTACCGTGGCTGAGCGCCATGGAGGACGGTATCGCTGCACCACACGGAGACAAGACCGATATATTCAAATCTTAACTCGAAGAGCTCCAACAATAACTGCCATGATGTTAGCCGTGAGGCTTCATCACTCTTCAGGGAACTTAATTAGCGACCAAACAGTCAGAAACCGCTTGCATGAAGTGAACCTTCATTCCCGAAGACCGCTACGGGTACCACCTATAGCAATGCACAATCGTAGGATTCGATATCAATGGGCTCTTGAACACAGAAATTGGGCAGAAGAACAATGGCGTTTCGTGTGCTTTTCTGATGAGTCTCGTTTTGGTATGAGACCGGATACAAGACGTATACGACACTGGAGAACCCCTGGACGCCAACAGCGATTAAAATCCTGCCAGGAAGTCCATCCTTATAGTGGTGGAACCATCATGGTATGGGCGGGTATTTGGATCGGCGGAAGAACTGAGTTGATTTGGATCAGAGGCAACCTCAACGCTCAAATTTATGCTGAGACGATTGTATCAGACGTCATCGTTCCTCTACAAGTGCAAATCGGTCCCTTATTTCAGTTAATGCATGATAATGCACGACCGCACACCGCAAGAGTTGTAAGACAGACTCTCGCCGCAGCTAACATCAATGTCCTGCCCTGGCCTGCTCAGTCGCCAGACTTGAACCCGATTGAGCATGCATGGGATATGCTACAGAGAAGAGCTCTGCCGAATATGGAGAGTATCCAGTCGCAAGAAGACCTTTTTTTGTTGTTGCAACGAACATGGGCGGCCATTCCACAGCGTGATTTGGATGAACTCATTTTGAGTATGCCAAACCGATGTTCTTGTGTTGTTAGTGTTCGCGGTAGAAACACGGATTATTAATTGTTTAAGTTACCCAATAAAATTTTAAAGAAAACTGTTATTTCAGTCTTTTTTTCGAACTTTTGTGTTAGTGGTTCAAATGTCAAAAATCCCTTTATTAGGAAAATGGCAAATTTCTTTATTAATGCAAAGGTGACTTGGTTTATCGTTACTGTGACAAACGAAAACACTTTATTTGATGAATCCTTAAAGAAAATTTTAATTAATATCAATCAGGAGAAAAGTTATTGCAAAAATATATGTTGATCCCTAGACACTTTTGATGTGTGTACTTTGTACTCTGTTAGTAAGTTAGTTATATGGATTTTTCAGAATTCAATAACGAAACATTAGCATAAAGGGCTCCGAGATTAGATGACCTAGGTCATCTAATTATTTAGCATTAATTAATAATTATTTATAAGTAGCATTAATTCCTCATTAGCATTAGTGAGGAATTTATTTATTTATGAGAGTAGTATATTCTTTGCTGTATTGGTATCTGCCTGGACAGTCCCTTACACTTTGATGTTTAGATTTTTAAGGTTCATATCTAAAAAGTAAAATTAGGGGTCCCAAAAAAAGGATCCCTACTTCGCCTGTCTGTCTGTCGCAAATATATATTTCGGTAACCACTGATTCTATCGATTTGAAACTTGGTTTAGGTATATTTTAGATCTTACTTACCTATTTTTTTTTAGACGCGGGAGAAATCTTTGAAAAATCCCCGGGAGCTGTGGGGCTCGACCAGGGTATGTGGGATTCTTACCCACTAAAACCCCCGCGGCTGTCGCATCGGCACATGAGAGGGGACCCAGGTCTCTCCAGTGGGATCTACACCAGGGGCCCCTCAGTGCCTTGCCTTTGAGCCCGCCGCCGGAGGGCGAAGTGTAGCCCCCCGGAAACCAGTCATGGTGCTCACGGGGACGGGGTTTGCCCCCGCCACCATCCTCATCGGAGTCGCCGCCGTACTCAATGGATGCTCGGGGGCCCACACCCCACACGTCCAGCGACTCCGAAGGAGATATTACTTGCCTAACCTCATTGCAAATGAAAAAATATATCTTTATATGTCAAACTACTATATCGAGTGGGATATCATACGAAAGGCACATTTCATAGTAGACTTTTTTTACATCACATGTTTTTAGGCTTATAATCAAAAATGACAAAAAAAAACCGCCTCTTATTGTCGATTAACTAAGATATTTGTAATAATGAAGTTTCGACTTAACTTGCTACTAGTTTACAAAACTTGATCTATATCTTACTTTACGTTTAATGACTATTTAGACATGGTTGCTTTAAACGCAGACCGTGTTATTATCGTTATAACCTTATCTCGATTACATGCCTTTCTCGCTTCCAAATACATGAAACAGTTACATGAATGGATTTCATGTAAACGGCTGGGTTCTGACCGTATTACTTATTTACATTACTTCTCATAGTCACAATTTATTTCCAACAACAACTATCATTACAGGTGCAGCCTAATGCGATAGTGGTGCCTTATCGATATTAATTTAAATACTTTTAGAAAACCCTAAGTGGAAATAATAAAAAAAGAACTATGGTACATACCCAAACTGGTTTATTGACACTAAAACATCACTGACACAAAGGTTACACATACTGTGACACATTTACAGGTAATTATAAAAATGTGGGGACTTCCCCAAGTAGTCTCCGCCTTCCCCAACAAACTACTCCAACACCAACTCTTCGAGGTGACAATTACTCATTACTCAATAAGAAATACATCGAAACAATTTAACAGCATGACCTTGTATTGTAACAAATCTACGGAGAGAATGACAGAGTGACCGCACTATACAACTACTGGAACAACCGTTCCGCACGAGATCTAACCAATGAATGTCTCTCGCACCGCCAGAGCAGTGACTTATATACGCGTTTGGTGCGTTCGGTCATTCTACCATTCTACCCTCCAGTTTAGAAATATTCGACAATACATACATCCTAAAAACCTTATAAGTAATACAATGCGCAGCTGTATGCCGGCATCCTCAAAAGTATGGCCCTTTACGGGGCCCCTATCTGGGCGGACTCTCTCCACAGGAGGGAGAACGCCTCCGCCATCCGCAGGCCCCAAAGGGCCATTGCACAGCGGGTGGCGAGGGCCTACCGCTCGGTGGGGTTCGCGGCGGCGTGCGCCCTGGCTGGCACCCCTCCTTGGGAGATCGAAGCGTGGGTGCTGGCTAGGGTGTACGAGTGGTCGGCGCGGCGTAGGGCGCTTAATGCGCCCCATGCGCGGAGGAGCGGGAGGCCGTCCGACGGGAGGCGAGGGCCGCAATCATCCATCATTGGGCTGAGGACCTCGCCTCTGCCACCTTCGGCCGCCGAACATTGGACGCGCTCGAGCCAGTCCTTCAGGGATGGCTTGAGCGGCCCCACGGCTTCCTCTCGTTCCGTCTGGTGCAGGTGCTGACCGGGCATGGATGCTTCGGGTCGTACCTGCATCGGATTGGGAGGGAGGAGGCCGCCGCGTGCCTCGACTGCGGCGCGGCGGAGGACTCGGCACAGCACACCCTCGAGGTGTGCCCTGCCTGGTCTGAGCTGCGCCGCGGTCTGACTGCGGTGGTGGGGCTGGACCTCTCGCTGCCCGGCGTGGTTTTGTCCATGCTGGGGGGCGAGGCGGCCTGGTCGGCGGACGCCTCTTTCTGTGAGGACGTGATGTCGCAGAAAGAGGCAGCGGAGCGCGCGCGGGAGGACGATCCCCTCGCGGTGCCGCTCCGCAGGCGGAGAAGGGGAAGAGTGAGACGGCTGTACGATCAGCGTCTCCTCCTCCCCGGTGGTGAATAGCGGGAGACTGGCGCGGGGGCGCCTTCTCCTGCACTGCACGGTTCACCACCACCGTCGGCGGGAATGACCGAGCACTCGCGGTCATTTCCGGGCCCCTCGTAGGGAGGGGCGTGCGGGCCCCGCTGTAAAGGCGGGCGGTCGTCGGCGGGGGACTGGATGATGAGGCTCTGCCAGTTTCCCAGTTCCCCTCCATGAAGACGATGCGGGAGTGCCGCTGGGTCGTTTAGTGGGTATACCCGGGCTAGCCGGGGGAGTCCCACATAACCCTCTCGTCCCCCAACCCCTCCCGTTGGGGGTTGTTATTAAAGATTTATTGTGAGATCATACAAAATCAACGGTTAATAAAAATAAATCAGTGAATTTGTAATGTTCAGGAGCCGATAATTATCCGAAACAAATATATTGGTAATATATTAATAATAACATATTTATTTATTTGTTTTCTTTTGTTTGTTATGTACATATTATTTTCTTTTTCTTTTCTTTTATACTTACACTAGCTGACCCGCGCAGCTCCGCCCGCGCTTTTATTACATTTTGCTCCCCTTTTCTCCCTCCTCCCTAGATTTATCTTTATCGATCTCTCTCTCTCTTATAAAAAAAATCGAATTATATGCTCTTTCTCTCCTCTCTCTTTCTCCCTCCCGCTTCGGTTTCCGTCACACTCCCCCTCTTCCTCTCCCTGTCCTCTCTCAGAACCCTCTCCCCCTCTCTCTTCTACGAACTTGCTCCTTCTCACTCCCCCCTTACTCCACCTAATTCCCCCGATCCCTCACCACATCACCCCCTCCTCGAAACCCCTCTCCCTCTTTCTCCTCTCTTGCACCCTCCTCTCGTTCTATATATCCTCGTCCATCATGGTATCAGCGGCATTACATGTACTTTATGACCTATTCTCAGACCTCCCCGATATGTACACAAAATTTCATACATATCGGTTCCCCCATCTATTTAATGACCTTTCCTTATGTTGCTTAACCTTGACCTAGTGGCATGAAATATACTTTACGGCCTATTCTCAGACCTACCCGATATGCACACAAAATTTCATACAAATCGGTTCACCCATCTATTTAATGACCTTGCCTTATGTTGCTTAACCTTAACCTAGCGGTATGAAATAGACTGTATGACCTATTCTCAGACCTACCCGATATGCACACTTTCATACAAATCGGTTCACCCATCTATTTAATACCCTTACCTAACGTTGCTTAACTTTAACCTACCGGGATAAAAAGTATCCTATGTCCGTTTCCTGGTTCTATGCTACCTCCCCACCAATTTTTAGCCGAATCGGTTAGGCCGTTCTTGAGTTATAAATAGTGTTTAACTAACTAACACGACTTTCTTTTATATAATATATTAGATTAAAGTTCTATAGTGATTGTATGTTCAATTTCACCGATAGATAGCGCTGTTCATAATGTAAATCACGCTAACATCGTAAATTACTGTCTAATGATATTCGATAATGAAAGTTCTAAGTTTTTCGCATCTTTTATTGTTGCGACTGTAATACAGTACTACACTACCTGGGCTTGTGGAGATTCATTAAAATTTCATGAACCATCTTATGCAAACTAAATGTCTGCTCAGTCCCTATTGTATATAGCGTAATAATACATATCTTAATGATTAACTGATCAGTCTATAATTACCCTATTCACATACAAAGGAAATTACGTGGTAATATGTGCAAGTAATGTTTCACTGCTTAGCCCCTATGAAATATATCGTGATGTTTTATATACCAATTTATACCTTGACTTCTACACAACACATCAGTGAAAGTCCTATCAAAATCCATCCACGGGTTTTCAAATGATACCTGGACGAACAGAACGACAGACAGACAGACAATAATTCCAAAAAAAATTGTTTTGGCCTCTATGTCGATAGTATAGTATCCCCACCGCCCCCACTCTTTGAGTTTTATTATAGTATAGAAGATAGAAGAAGATAGAAAATAGATAGAAGATAGATGTATATAATAGTAGTTTATGCACCAAGGGGATAAAGTAGTGTCTTATGTCGCGGGCGTTTAATTGAATCGCGAGCATAACGAAGGATTCTAGCAACTCCCGAGCGCAGCGAGGGAGCATAGAGTTAAATCCCGAGCGTAGCGAGGTAGTTAATACTAGAATCCTGAGTACAGTGAGGGATTTAAGCTCGCCCAAGACAAAGGCACCTTTATCCCCGAGGTGAATACACTACTTTTCACACCTACTGCGAGGTAATAAAATACAAATATTGCTAGAATGAAAATAATAACAATATTTTGGGACAATCCACACATGGTAATCTGATCCCAAACTAGGCAGAGCCTGTACTATGGAAACCAGATAACTAATATCAATTAATAGTGAAATAACACCCAGACACTTGGTGGGAATCGAACCCACGACCTATTGGGTAGCGGCCAGGGTGTCTAACCACTAGACCAACGAGACCGTCAATAATATCAACATAGTGATTTGCCGCGTTAACATCTAAATATTTTATTTTCTTTTCTAGAACACTGGGTTGTGCTCGTCGCACTCGCTTCGATTTTCAAATGTTTTGTTTTTCGTGCAGTTCTCTGCTTAGAGTAGTAATATATATCTGTGGTAAAAGTGTTGAGGAATTTTCGTTTGACGTTCGAAATTCAAACACATTATTACCCAAGGGAGTTTAGTACAACATTATTACCCGGCTAGACTATAGGGATATAATGAGGCACTTTATGTCATCTTTATATGACATATAATGTGACATTATCGAGCAGGTGGTGTGAAAATATAAATATATCCTCTTCTTCATTACTAAATTAGTATATTAAACAATTTTACTTTTTAATTTTTTGGCTAATGAAACATGAACTTCACATTCTGGTCTCGGGAACCCTAAAACCACTTGCAGCAAGCTGAGGTCTTCCAGTTTGCAAGGTGAATGCTTTTGGAGGCCAGCAAATGAAAAAATCGCACGCTTAGATTGGAATATACATATTCTGGAGGTCGACGAACTCCACTAACGAGTTTAAAGAAAAGGGACATATACGGTTACCTACCTTGTCTTGTTAGGTATTTACATTTTTAATTATTTTCCTGTATATACAACATGTTCTGGCCGTGGAGTGTCTGGGTAAGAATAGCACCCTCCCATCTCCTCCCGTTAGGTTAGGCGACTAAGGGAGTGTGGGCCCTAGAACGTCCATTGAGTACGGCGGCGACACCGAGGAGGACGGCGGCGTGGTGCGACCCCCGTGAGCACAGTGACCGGTTCCCTGGGGGCTACAATGCGACCCCCGGCGGCGGGCTCAAAGGCAAGATACTGAGAGGCCCTGGTGCAGATCCCACCGGAGAGACCTGGGTCCCCTCTCATGTGGCGATGCGACAGCCGCGGGGGTTTTAGTGGGTATGAATCCCACATACCCCGGTCGAGCCCCACAGCTCCCGGGTATCTTTTGAAGATTTCCCACGCGTCAAAAAAAAAATGCGACAGCAGCGTCTCTCTATTGAATTTACTTCTAATGTTATTGGCAACAGGGATGCATTTAGATCCTTATATAGATAATTATGAAAAGTATATATTTTTTTGTATTATTAAATTACTCTTTCTCCAAAACGAATTTATTTATGATAAACTTTCTACCATAATCATAAAAAAATAAAAATCTATTCTCTATAGATCTATCAATTGGACACACACTTTCTCCTTTATAATATTTACCTATCACTAACATATGCATAGGTTAGATGCATAATCACTAATGCGTCGGGTTGTGCGCATTGATGGCTGTTGCCGAAAGGTCAGTTAAATGTTAAATGAAGTCTAACTAGGCAATATACCTTTGAATGTCTACATACATATTAACGCATTGGCGTTTACACCAATTGAATGTGTATACTAAATAAGGTAAAAAGTTATACACCATCGAAGCAACGCCACCGATTATCAAGTTAGTGTCCTCCAAACATCTCATGAGCTGAAAATAAGCTTTCTAAATTAAATTTTGCTGCAAGCATTCCTTTTACATACGTGCGTATGACAGTATTGAATCTTCGATTAACAAGTTTACGAATTATTGTTAGAAACTTAAGAAAAATAAGGCATTTCCTACACGTATACCTAACAATAAAAGATCGTCAGATAAGCCCTAGTATTAAAATAACATTAATATCATGGGATAATTCACACACTCAGCTGATCCCAAACTAGGTAAAGTCTGTCTATGGTAACCAGACAACTGATACTAATACTTAGGTACTTATATGTCTTATAGCCTTCGTGGCGCAGTCGGAAACCGCTTGCTTTGTAAACCGGAGGTCGCGGGTTCGAATACTGCGGGGGGCAACAAATTTGTGTAGGTGTTCCTTACTGGCTAGGACAATGCAGGCCGATCACCTGATTGTCTGTAAAGTAAGATGATCCATGCGTCGGATGGGCATGTAAAAAGTCGGTCCTGCGCCTAGCCTCTCCCCGGTCGTGTCCGTCTCCGGTCCCATCGGATTATGAGAGGTATAAAGGAAGAGAGAGTGCACTTGTGTCTACGCAAACACTTGTGCACTATAATATCTCCTGTGTACATGGTTGATCTATATCGGCCAGGAGTGCATTATTATTATTATTTTTGTTGTACATATTCAGATAAATAACACCCAGGCACTTAGTGGAAATCAAACCCACGACCAATTGGGTAGCAATCAGGGTGTCTTACTAGGCCCGTCAAGTTATATTAAAGCTCATAAGAACTGACATTAGTAAATAAATCGACGAATTTAAAATCCTGCTTGTTCATATATTAATCTCCGTTTTAAAGCTTTAATATCATGCCTTTCTGATCAGATCTGAGATCGTACACGCCTCTGACTATACTCCCAACTCAACAAGCGTAAACAGTGGGAACACAATTTTGAATGCTTATTGTCTTTGACACACTTACATGTTAAGTACGGAGTATACAAAGCCTCGAAGAGCGGTTGTGACTATCTCACATTGTCGGTATGTCTGAGGTTGCATATTTTGACAATGGGGATGTTGTCAACAACTATACTATTCTTTATTGTAATAATAATTCGGCTCATATTTGCATAATGGGATTACATAATAATGACTCTCAATGACAGAGTTTTACCAGGTGCTGTTAGCTCGCGAGGGTGCCGTTAGGTAAGGTTAGGAAGGTTTCATTTCCGATACAAAAAAAGGTGCTGTTTTTAGTGGATGGATGGAGTGGTGGATGGATGGATGAACAATAGTTATGATGCTTAGCTACAGTGCCGTGCACACCGTAGTTAGAAGAATTACAGAGCCATATAAGCTTAATAATATCAGATGATGAATGGCATCAAGCCGTAGGCAGGCCATACGTCGATAGTTTTGTAGGTATTATCTTGTCATTGAATCACTTAAAAAACTATAAAGTTTAATGCGCTAGTACCATGTCTGCACGCAGAAATTGGTTTCGTCTGACAAGATTTTGAGGTAATCAAAATAGTTTAGGTGGACTATACGACCTCCCAATTTCGGTACCTGCAGACTTATGTCTTATAGCAATGATCACATATGTATAAATTATATGCGAATGATGGAGTATGCCTAGAAATTTATTAAATATAGGTTCTTCAGACTTGATAATATAAGAATTGCAGATAAATCAAGGCGAAGATGACATTTTGACTAGACTAGTTGAAAATAAAACTTGACAGAGAGAAAATGGGTATTTCAGTGGCTTTAAATACTTACTACATAAGTGAACCGCAATTAAAATTGAAAGATTTATCACAATTGAATCCACTGCATGTTGTCCAAACTACAAATCTTGAGTTTTCGAGATTTAACTAGTATATTATAGTCCCAGTAGTCTCTGTATATCCAATAAATCATCATCAAGTAGCTCAGGGATTCCCTTGAAATAATTATGCACAACACTTGGCCTGCGTATCTTATTTTGAGGTGGTCTCCTTCACAGAGTATTGTTGGTCTCATCCCTCTACCCTCATGGTAATATATCATGATACCCAGATAAACCTTGGATAATCAGCCCTAAAATATTACAAGACCTTGATACTAAGATAAGAAGTTGGCTAATTCAAGAAAACAGATTTTAGCATAAACCATCTCTTCCCCTATCCATTTGAGGTTATGGGTTAAGCAGGTATATGATAATATTAAGACATACGTGGTAGTTTTAAAATATTTGGATTGCAGAAAAAATAATATTACTTATTTATCTTTAGGTATAGTATCTTTTTTATTCTTATTTGAAGAAGCTTTTCACTATTGCGAATATTGTCGATGCAGCGTGTCGTCATTATAGCACACGTAGTCATCGATATACTATAGTATATCGATGCGTGCATAGTATTAAGTTCGAACCTAAGGGTGGTATTTCACTCGTCCTTTGTCAAATTTCTATTGCAAATATTTGGTCAAATTTCTTTAACATACCCATTCAACTCGTCCAATATGTTTGTCCAAGATTTCTTTGTAATTTAGTAGTTGAGAAAATGGTATGATCATTCAATTTATAGTGACACAAAAAAAGATCATCAATGTATCATAAAAACATTCATTGCTTTTATAAGTCATTGGAATTTAAAAAATAATCCAAATTCTTTGATCAAATGTACATTGGACAAAGAAATTTGACGAGTGGAATACCAGCCTAAGACAATCATTTGAGTTCATGAAAAGGATTTATCCAGGCTGCCGTAGAACAAGTTCAAATTCAAAAGTACTTATTACCAATAGGCTTAACTTAGACACTTTTGAAAGGTCAAATTTTTAAAAGCTACTGCCGGATCACAACGCGACCTCAACTGAGAAGATACGGCAAGAAACTCAGCGGGCTTTTCGTTTTTTCACTTTTTTTAAACAGTCTTTGTCTTGTTACTATTTAATCAGCATCAGCGATAGTGTGTTCTGCCGTACGAAAGACAAAACAAGAAATAGAAAAAAAAAAAAAAAATTACGACGAAAATACTCCAAACTAAAAGGCCAAAGGGATAATAGGGTCAAGGTCTACCTACTAACCCAAAGAGGATATAATATACTACCGTACTAACTGTGTGTGTGTTGTCACAGGAGATTTTTATTATATTTACTACGGTACTAGTTTCTTCGTGGTGCTAATGTTTTTTAAGCGTAATATTTTCATGCCACAGAACAATAATCAGTACAAGTACTATAGAATGCTCAAATGCAAGTAAGAACCGTAGGCACAGGTAAGAACATCAAAATACATAAATATCAGGTACACGACAATAGGTACTATACCGTTAGCTGTATTTATCGACATTTGCGCTCGTAACAGATCAAACCTATTACTAATTATCACTTACATATCAATATAACTCTTGTAATATAACATTAAATAGTTCAAATCACCTGCCCCGTAGAGGAAAATCTGCCTACGCTTTATGTAATGGGACCATAGACAAACGCGTACTCTATTCCTAATACTTAACTCAATGTTTCATGCCCATTCGGACTTCTATAGTCAAGAGTGATAAAAATAAATAAAATACACAACTTTAACTTAAAATGTATTTAACTTATTAAGTCTTAGCATACAACTATGTTATCAGTATCACTAGGGGCTTAAGACCGCGCCTTGGGTACTGGCGCCGCGTCTTCGGAGTCCTTGTACCAGTCCTCGCTGTGAACATACGAAATATAAAATTTAGTACACAACATTAAAAGATTATCTGTGCGACGTTTCTGTACTGTATAAAAGTAAATAAACGAAAAGTTGGTTCCAAGCAGGAACTATTATTTTACGGGCCCGTTGGTCTAGTGGTTAGACACCCTGGCCGCTACCCGATGGGTCGTGGGTTCGATTCCCACAAATTGTCTGGGTGTTATTTTCTGAGTATATTTATAAGTATTAGTATCAGTTGTCTGGTTACCGTAGTACAGGTTCTGCCTAGTTTGGGATCAGATAACGTGCGTGGATTGTCCCAAGATATTAACATATTATTAGAAAAAAAATATTGTAAGTACTTTTTTTACTGAATTCCGAACTCGTCATAAAAATGTATGATCTTTAAAAAAATATAGGAAATAATTACCATCCGCGCACGTTCTCAGGAGCGTCACATCTCTGCGACTCCTCGTTGTAAACCTCTCCGACTTGGCAGCCAAGGTCACGGGGCTCAACGCCGTTCAGGCACACGTAGAAGCGCTGGCAGTCATTGGGGTGGGGGAACTTGGGGTGAGCCACAATTTGACCTTGAGCATCGACGATCTGCTGTCCTTTAGGGCACTCGAAACCATCCTTGGTCTTCTCTGTAAAGAGAAATCGATATCAGTAAAATTCAATTTTAGAAATCGCAATTGCAGTGGCCACACACGAAATAAAAAAATAAACTTACATCTAGTATTATCTATGACTGTAAGGATTATGAAGACGCAAGACTTGGCATTTCTGTCTTAAAAATTTAGGTATATCTCGGACAAGACACATTACTTCATGGAATAACGATACAGATAACGGATATTCTATAAAATATTTGGCAGTATGGAGAAATTCCTTCGCCTGTCCTGTATATAGACGAATAAACTATCATCATCATCTATGACTGTAAATTTGAAAATAGAAATCCACTAACGTAACCTGTCAAAAATTTTCATCATACAATACTTAGAGAAAGAAACCAATGGAGAGCTGGCACTTTCTTTCTCATTCGCGCAAGAAAAGGATGCATTTATATATAATAAATGTGATAGAAAGAAACAGAGCATATGATTTTTTGTCCCTCAGCGTGTGTTCAAAATCTGGCGCACCTACGGTGCGTTTTCTTCGAGTACTCATGAAATTTTCTAGTTCACGACCTAGCTTTGGAGTTTTAAATTGAATTGCATTATGAAATATCGTTTAAACTACATAATAGGCGCATTTGAATAACTATCCATAACGTGTGTTAAGTGTACGAATGATGATGGTGAATTTTCTGTCCTTATCGGCGGCACGCTAGCTAGATGTTTTGTTATATTCTGTCTACGATACAATACTATCACTGTAACTTTTCGAATCTGTGGTCGGTCATGGTGACCTTGACCAACTATTACTTAGAGGTTGGCGCCATTCCTCCAACATTTGAAGAAATAGGTACCGTTCACTTTTCGAACACAAGTTTTAACTGCATCATTACGATAACATATATAAAGTAATAACACTTGCAATAAATGATTAAGACTGTATTTTTACCAGCTACAGTTCCCTTCACGCCGGAACTCTGCTTGGCGGCAGAATATCTGACACTGCAGGGGTAACCTACCTGGACGGTTCCTTGCACAAGGCACCTACATAGTAAAGTTAGTTTAGTATATTTAAAAAGGTTTACTTACTGTCTTGTTCCTGGCAACCCTGACGTCCAGCGGTATCGGGCCACACGCAAGTGCCGGAGTATTCGTCGAAGTGGAGTCCAGCGGTGCACTTGACTTCGATGGCATCTCCCTCGATACAGTTGAAGAAGATGTTGCACACGGAGGGGTCAGGGTGGGCGAAGAAACCGTTGCGACGGGGGCACTGGGCGGTGGGCTTGGCAGGTTCTATGAATGAGAAGCATATTGTAGGGCTCACATATTCGTTTGTTGATTCGGTGATAACAAACCTATGCACATTATTAGCTGAATGTACATGAGTTATGGTCTCATCAGAAATTGAAAAATACTAACTACAGTTCAATTTCATAGCGTATTCAATGTCTTCAAATTGGTACGTTTTACACGTTTATTTCCAATATTATTAACAAACTGGTAAGCCATACGTATTATAAAAAATATTTTGCAAAATACTACTTTCACGCTCATTATCCTAATTGATGGATTGCGCAATAATTATGGAATTTAATATTTGGTAATCTCATTAAAAAACCTTACTTAGTTATTTAATGACGTTAGTTTACACTAAATAAGTTGTTAGTGATAACACGACTTCATTATTTATTTAAATATATCTGAAACGGTAAAGCGTGTTAGCGTATAGTAACGACGAACGTTATTAGCCGCGTCTGCACCGACCGCACGTGTGTGGTCATGCCTCAGGGCATGGCTATTGCATTGTGCATTGACAACAAAGGGGATCCCTCAATCGCCAACAGTGATTTCTCACGAAGGGCGGACAATTTAACTCCCTGCGAAAGTGCTTTGACTAACTCAAACGAACTTTGACGTACATCTGTGCCGTACCTTTTAAAAACTCTCAAAGAACAGGAACTCTACAATTTTTCCATTTTTATTTCAGTCAATAAGTTGCGCATCGCACACGACCAACCGGTCGCAAAAACCATTCGCTCAATGTAAACTACTTTTAAAATGTAAATTATTAAAGTCCAGACCACTATAATGAAATCGAATGTGTTTGGATTTCTTTCCATTAAGACCTTGTGACTAAAATGATAATAACTGTTAGGTAACCTATGACTTAAAAGTATTTATTTACTTAAACTTAATGTACTAGTGGTACACAAGGCGGACTTAATGCCTCTAGGCATTCTCTACCAGACCACCACATGCTACTTAATTACTAGTCTTTGTAATAAAATATATTGACTTTTTACCAAAGATTTAAATAATATCTATAAAAAAATGTCTACACACATTTCCACCAACATGATTGAGTGTGTGCTGAGACTGACATAATTTAAATTAACAATAACTGACGTTAATCTGTGAGTGCGGTAGTTAATGTACTGTATATTTTCTTCATAATGTCATTACTGTTGATAGACAATCATTGATTTAATCAAAGGCTTTTGAGATAGTCTCTATAATTATCTGTTTTAGTATAAGTATAAAATAAGCGAGTGGTTGCAAAAAGTCGTTTACTAAGGTAAACGACTAAATAATAATATAATGAAATGTTAATGATAATAATAATAATATAATGTTCTTATTTTAAGAAATAAGAACATTATATTATTAAACATGTATCAGTTATCAGGTTTCAAAATAGCGGCCTTGACGCACGATACTATTACGCTTAATGATCAGGAAATTAATTTGTCTCGCCGTCTTTCACTCTCGTCGAGAATTCTACTACAACTACTATATTTACTATAGATACTATGTGACTATATACTATAGTTACTACAGACTATATATAGTTACTATAGACTATATATAGTTACTATGGACTATAGTTAGTATATTTATTCTATCGTAGTTTCCGGATTGAAGCACGATTGTGAGTATTTTCAATCATCTAAAAAAAGAACTGCATATCATTCTGTTTTCGTTCTATTTTTGCGAGTAGAAAGTACTTGACTTGGTAGATAAATTAACTAATTATATGTGCTATGCATCTTCTACACCATGTGTTTTGGATTGTGTATTTCAGATGGAGTAAGGAAAGGAATAGACAGATGCTGAAAGTGACTTTTATTTTATACTATTTAAAGAAGATTACGAGTATTGCCCGTGAGGTGTCCGGGTAAGAATAGCACCCTCCCATCTCCTCCCGTTGGGTGTCCGTAAGGGAAAAGAAGAAGACGGGCAGCAGCGTCTTTCTATTGGATTACCTAATATCTATACTGCGATCCCCAAGCCGCCTGCCAAGCGTGGGGATTACGGCAGTCCCTCCCTTCTAAGGGGGAGGCCTTTGTCCAGCAGTGGACGTATTTTGGCTGCTGATGATGATGACGAGTATTATCTAAAACTTTATTTTGTCCGTTCTAAACTTTTGATACAAGCATATACCTAATATACAAATCAAAACATTATTTTTTGAATCACAAAAAATCCACGAACAATTTAAAATGCCCATTTGAATGTTCCGAGCTAACAAATTGCATTCAGAACTCAAGTCACGAGCGCCAGGAACTGCATTCCATATGCAGCGATACATTCCGATATATTAATAGCTCAGCTATGCGGTAGATAGCTGCCTATTCGGTGAATGTATTAAACTCGTTGCTATGAGGGCCTTAAAGGTCATCGGTTACGAAAACTCTGATCATTGGTCAGATGTCGTCGTATCAATGAATATAATTACCACAATCATCATAATCAGCAGTTGAAAGACATCCACTGAGGAATAAAAACCTCCCTATTAGAAGGTAGGGGTTGCCATAATCCCGACGCTTGGCAGGTATTATAGGTAAGTAATCCAATAGAAAGACACTGCTGCCCGTCTTCTTGTTTTCCTTTAGTCGTCTCTTACGGACACCCAACGGGAGGACATAGGAGGGTGCTATTCTTACCCGGACACCCCACGAGTAATAATTACCATAATACATTTTAATTTGTAATTGAGCTATGAGAACGAGCATAAAGTCGTGAATATATAATTTTTGATTTAATATCTTTGATTTACCTAATGTACGAAGGTCAATTCGAATGGCTGATTCTAAATCTCTATTTCTTTCTTGATTTAATTGTAGAAATTATTTTACTGCACCCATTGAATATAATGTTAGCGATTAGTTTTTTAACTTATTTTAAATAATTTTGCGAGTGTTATAGAAATTTTAAATAAATAGATTCTGCAAATAAATAGATAGCAGTTTTGGGTCCATAGTTCATCCTTTTGCCACCAGCACTACGATATTTTTAAATAAGGAGATTTTGCTTGGAGTTAACCATTTGCTAATTATAAACAAAATATTTTCTTAACATCACTAATTGGTATGGCTTATTTATATTACACAGGCAGGACTGTGTAGATATTCTAGCAAAAATACTGCTGAATTTATCGTATTAATAATTATTACTTCTAATTAGGTGACAGAACACATATCTAACACACGACTTAACACCTGAATGCCCATGAATGTGGAACTGGTTGACCTAGAAAGTCCGGCCAGACTAGAACGACCGGTCAAAGGTCCCACACATTCACTGAGAGGAACTAACGAACGACCTCAATAGAGAGAGACGTATGTCTTGCTGCCATAAACGCGATCAATTATCGATGGAATTTCCAGGAAATATTGCAAGCACACAGTTTGCTAAATGTCACTGTCTTCTTAGAAACAAGTTGGTGAGACAAGGCCGATGCCACGTCGGGCTCAATTATATCTTTTGATAGTTCCTTATTAATTTTAAATTAGTAATTTAAATTATATTTCGCGGTAATAACCGCAACTTTTATTGCGAATTCCAAACAGTGTTTCAAAGTTTCACACTGTTATTTAGTCTCACAAATACAGCACTACTTAGTGGGCTTTATAATGTAATAACAGAAACCAAAGATGTTTTGTTTGTCCCTATGTTGTTTAGTATGAAAGTCAAGATTATCTAAAACTGACAAGTATGAATAGAGATCGACAAGACAAAGTAATGACAATATAATAAAAAATACTTATATAAAAATTGGATGCGGTAACAGTTCAGTGGGCGAGCGCTTGCCTTGGAAACAAGGTGCGCAGGTTCGAACCCCGGCTCGCAGCTCTGATTTCTTTAATGAATCATGTGCGAATCGTCTTTGTGTGATTGTTACTAGCTTTCGGTGAAGGAAAACATCGTGAGGAAACCTGCATGTCTGAGAAAGCCTAACTAGCTCTCGAATGACGTGTGAAGTTCGCCAACTCGCACTTGGCCAGCGTGGTGGACTATGGCCTAAGCCCCTTCATCTTGAGAGGAGGCCCATGCCCAGCAGTGGGACTTACACAAGGGCTGTATGTGATAATCACCATTATTTTAAACCCCTAGCGTTTAGACACCCTTAGGTTTGAATTTACTTACGCAGTTCAGTCCTGTCTCCGCAGTCAACGTTGAAGGGCTGGTCGCATTTGTTGATCTTCCTGATGGTGGGGTCGAACACGAGTCCGTCGGGGCATATTTTGGTGGTAGCGACGCCGTCCACACACTCGTAGAACTTATCACATTGCCTGTCGTCTTCGTACTGCCCGTCTTTGTTTGGGCATTTGAATTGGGCACCTGAGAAATAGTAAACGATATTTAAAAAAGGAATCTAAAATATTATTGCCTAATAAAAATAACGTTAAATAAAATACCGTTATCATAATATATTAAACAATATACCGAATTTTGTAATATCGTTATTAAGTTAATTTACCTAAAAAAAATGTACTGTCTCTAAAATTCATAGTTAATTAAGTAAATTTAGTTACAGAATAAAATACTAATGTCAGTTTCAGCTTTCTTACTAGTGAAAGTCGAGTTAGGTGAATGAGCTAGTTTTTTCTGTTAGCCGTGGGCTGATCATATCTTTATGACATACAATATAGTGTTATATAAGTTAAGCCTACTGACACACATTTTCGTTACTGAACCATTAGGTTACCAGTAGTGATGTGGTGGATTTCCTGTTACAGATTTGCACAAAGTATTCCATATATTTTTTTCGCGAAATATTCATGAGTATTTTTTCTATCTAAAATTAGTTCATTGTATTGAACAAAGAATCATTGAAAATTTGTTTTAAATAAAAAACAAAGTCAATATATCTGTTTAGTAGCTACAATTTAGACGATAATTGATTCTGAAATCATGACCCAAAGACATCTTATTTTGAGAACTATTTGACAAGTTTAATCAATTATTTTAGCAATTTTAATATTCAAGAATCTTATTCAAATCAATCGTTATACCACATTTTTTGTAACATAAACCTGAAACATAAATATTCAGATTCACTCGCCTGCTAGTTAAATATTCAAAATGATGTGACATTTACGAATAACGGGTTTAGCAATTCTAATGATGTTCAATTGTCAAGGCCGCATGCTTAATTACACACATCAAAAGTGTCTAGGGATCAAGCATTTTTAAGCGGATTTCTTGAGATTGAGATGTGGCTTTGTAATAAATTTATGATTTTATAAATTTATATGGATCCTTTTTGGTGCATTTCATAATTTGAATCAGGAACTGTGAATCAAATTCGAGTAAAAGATGAAAATCAACTGTCAATATTTTCCCTATAAAAACATACAACGCATTGAAGACATTATTAGTGCTACTGTTTCCCTACTACTGATTAAAACCAACGTTATTATGGAGCGGCGACGTCATTTAAGCAGGGAAGAAATGCTCAGAGCCGTGGGAATGATAGAAGCTGGTTCCCGGCAACGTACTGTGGCTTTAGCTCTGAATACAAGTCAGAGTGTTATCAGTCGACTTTGGACACGTTACCGAAGCACTGGTACCGTGGCTGAGCGCCATGGAGGACGGTATCGCTGCACCACACGGAGACAAGACCGATATATTCAAATCTTAACTCGAAGAGCTCCAACAATAACTGCCATGATGTTAGCCGTGAGGCTTCATCACTCTTCAGGGAACTTAATTAGCGACCAAACAGTCAGAAACCGCTTGCATGAAGTGAACCTTCATTCCCGAAGACCGCTACGGGTACCACCTATAGCAATGCACAATCGTAGGATTCGATATCAATGGGCTCTTGAACACAGAAATTGGGCAGAAGAACAATGGCGTTTCGTGTGCTTTTCTGATGAGTCTCGTTTTGGTATGAGACCGGATACAAGACGTATACGACACTGGAGAACCCCTGGACGCCAACAGCGATTAAAATCCTGCCAGGAAGTCCATCCTTATAGTGGTGGAACCATCATGGTATGGGCGGGTATTTGGATCGGCGGAAGAACTGAGTTGATTTGGATCAGAGGCAACCTCAACGCTCAAATTTATGCTGAGACGATTGTATCAGACGTCATCGTTCCTCTACAAGTGCAAATCGGTCCCTTATTTCAGTTAATGCATGATAATGCACGACCGCACACCGCAAGAGTTGTAAGACAGACTCTCGCCGCAGCTAACATCAATGTCCTGCCCTGGCCTGCTCAGTCGCCAGACTTGAACCCGATTGAGCATGCATGGGATATGCTACAGAGAAGAGCTCTGCCGAATATGGAGGGTATCCAGTCGCAAGAAGACCTTTTTTTGTTGTTGCAACGAACATGGGCGGCCATTCCACAGCGTGATTTGGATGAACTCATTTTGAGTATGCCAAACCGATGTTCTTGTGTTGTTAGTGTTCGCGGTAGAAACACGGATTATTAATTGTTTAAGTTACCCAATAAAATTTTAAAGAAAACTGTTATTTCAGTCTTTTTTTCGAACTTTTGTGTTAGTGGTTCAAATGTCAAAAATCCCTTTATTAGGAAAATGGCAAATTTCTTTATTAATGCAAAGGTGACTTGGTTTATCGTTACTGTGACAAACGAAAACACTTTATTTGATGAATCCTTAAAGAAAATTTTAATTAATATCAATCAGGAGAAAAGTTATTGCAAAAATATATGTTGATCCCTAGACACTTTTGATGTGTGTATAATCCCAAAATGCCACGTTGGGGCATATAGTGTTGCTATCCCAAAATTAAAAAAATATACCTATTTACTGTAGATGATCACTATTATATAGAGTAGGCTGAATAATATGAACTATTTATGAATAAAACAAGAAAGAAGATATAATATTAAGTCAAGATATTACCGTACAAAAATTATAAAATAAATAAATAAATTCAAGAAATTTGTGCTATATTGTATAAGAAATTAACAATTTGCGACTATCTAAAAATCTAACCCTAGAAAACATATAGTTTCAGCATTTTTAATATAATTTCAGATTAGCATTAGAGGATAATAATTTGATAAGTCAGACTATCAATCCCTTAGACAACCTTACAGTATTATTTATTGAACTGTATAAACGATTCCATAATAATACACTGTGCGATAATCCAAACGCATTAGCATCATAAACTACGCCAAATACCGTAGGTACCTACTACAGGAACTCAATTCTTGAATGTTGTAAAATTCTCTGATTTCAGGAGCAGGCACAAAAGTATTAGCATTCGTGGGAAGTTAGGAATGCTTACGTAGGCACTTTAAAACCGTTTATTGCTTCTCAATCTCTAATGAAGAGGCATGAACATGAGTCATATCATGTGGGCACAAATATTACTACGAAGAGATTGCGCAAAACACCATACCCATTATTTAGCCATACTTTAAGCAAACGATACAATATAAATTCGACGATAAAATACAATACAAGTGGTAGTTAGTTAAATTATAAAATATATATTACTCAAAACTGGGCCTTTTATTGAATAAGTAAGTGGTATTGTCAAGCCCGCAGGCGTTGGCCGTTTGTCTATTAAAACTGTACTCAATTTACAATTGAGCTAATTGGATCAATGTCTGCAAGTGATTGTCATAACTAGAAGTTTTCTACCCTGTGTCTGTTTAGCTAAAATTTAAAATATTATTACACAACATTTATATAAATATATATTTATTTCTTGTGCAGAGGTTGGCAGATTGTTTCTTAACAATGGAATATTATCGCATAGAAAATATAACTAAAAAGGTTTGTATACATAACGGTATTTATAAAAAAGTCCTAGTAAAATAAAAACAAATTTTATGGACCACAAAAACAAACATTTTATAGTGAGCCCCTTTACTTACGATACTAGAGCAAAGTTTATACTAAAACCGTGACACGAGATTTTTGTATATTTGAGATTTTTTTGCCGATTTTTATAAAGGCAATGCTTGCAGCATAATTATCGTCATCTTAAAAGCATTTAATAAGCAGTTCCACCTAAACTAAATTCAATGAACAAAAGTAACGCGGGGTGCGAACAACACACGGTTGTCGAAGGCGGCGCGGGCGCAATGTGCCGCAACCGCCCGCGCGATGACGCAACAAAAAGTGAAAGTGAACCGCGACTTACGACACCGGTGCATCGCTCATTGATGCATCAAGGGTCGGGATCACGATGATTTTGTATGAATTGATTAGATTATAAATATGCCAAGAATGTACGTCGAGTTACACCGTAGAATGTCACTAGATACTAAATCAAATCACGGCGCGGTACGCTACTTAAGCAAGACTGTCCAGGCAGGTACCTACCGCATTTACTGTAGTGCCAAAGTTAAATATTCGACCGTCAAGCAGCAATGTAAGCATTGTTTTATTTCGATACGAGGGGCAACTGTAAAATACTAACGTTATGACACTTTAAGTATGTCACCAAATCAAACCAGTTGTCTCGATAAAAATATATACACTTGAAAGCAATAAAATCGCACACCCCTTGTAATTTGGTTTATTACTGATTTTTTTCTTAAATCTATGTATTTTAAAAAATCATGAGAGTACCGAAGTGGCCTAACGTTAACAGTACATTACAGATTACTTATTCTTTAGGCTTTATAATTACCGCGGCTTGACAAAACCAGCCTTTTTAAGATATCTCTTGGGTTATTTGAAATTACGACTGAAGCACACAACTTTCAAGTTTCGCTGAAATACGTTGATTTCAATGTGACGAATGTGATTTAATGAACACGTGACATCACGACGTTTACCTTTACCTTTATAAATAGACTTTAAACTAAATACTAGTTGACTGGTACGATCCGTAATAAACATTGAAATTGAGACTATTTTACAGTCAAACTATACACGATACTTTTAGCATCGACGAACGCATCTTGCATTCAAAACTGCAATCGCATCTTATACTGAATCAAAGCATAATATTACCATGAAATTTATAAGAATTATGTGAATAAACAGAACAGAAGTGAAAAACAACGTGAAATCCTCGTGTATGTAAATTTTTTGTGTCTTTCCGTCCGTAGTATTACGTTCAAATTAATATTTTAATCATTCTACGCACATAGCTAATTCAAATAATCTCAGACGATAAGATATTTGCCGGCCAGACTTTGAATATAAATTAATATGTTATCCAATATTAATGTATATACATATATATTTCAAACACGGAGATGCTTCACTGAATCACGTTTCCCTCAGTGACAAGCATACTAAAATAACACTGGACATATAAATATACGTATATATATTGCTAAACCAGTTTGAGATTCTACTTCTAGCAGCTTTGTAATTCCAGTAATTTATATCCATAAACGCTTACGATGAATTATTACAAGATATGTTTATAGAGATATATTAAGATTTATAGAGATATATAATATTGATGAAACACAAAAACATTCAACAAAAAGATATATTTTTTGTGAATAGTTGGAATCCAAAACCAAATTTAAACTACAATGAATTTTGGTATTCACGTCTGGCCATCTGTTTGTTCGCTGACTTCTTCTATAGTACACATTGCACATGCACATTAGATTTGATGCAGTTTTCACTACCATTTATAATATTGCACCCAAAAGTCGAGTTGCTACTAAAAATATATTTATTTCTGCACTTTCTCTTAGTGCAACAAAATTGTGGGTGGTCACTGACCCAAGTCTATATTTCATATTATTTCGTATATATTCGTAAATTTTAATATCACCTGTCAACAGTGCACAATACAATCGTTTATAATAAACTATTTCTTTCTCTCTTGTAAAGTTGACAAATACAAATCACGTAGAATTAAAGGAATGTCAATGTCGTGTTACAGCAAAACCACTCGACGGCAAAACCGGGTTCACGCAATTTGTGTTTGAAATGTATGCAATTTATACGTATAGCCTATATATATACTGCCTTGGGGTTTCCAATTCCAGATTGTAAAGTCTCGAGTTCGATTCCCAGGGTCGGTAAAGAGTTATAAATCCATATAAAATAATTAAGCAGGAGTATTCCATGCTGAGTGATTGCTTATCTCGTGAGAATATTAATTATTTTGAATATGTATATAACAAATCTAGATATGCCAAAATGTGTGAAAAATAGCTCCTATTTGGTATAGCAGTGTTAAGTCCTAGAAATATGTATTAAAACCTATTAAATTGTAACAGAATTAACTAGTAGCTTTTTCTGCCAACGTATAAGCTTGGCCATATAAAGTGGCAACGCAGCCAGTTACTTGACTACTAATAATTTAATGAGCAAACACAGACAATCTAACGGACTATATCCAGTGGAATTGAACCCAAAACTTCGTGCTACGCATGAAAGTAATCTTGTTGAATATTTAGAAGTAAATAAATAACAGTCAGCGAATGAAATACTAAATAGGCTGTCAGACATTTAAATTACAATGCATTGAAACATAAATAATTAGATACAGTATATACTTATATATGTATAGTAATACTAGACTACATAATATACAGTAGATAAATGTATATTAAGTTTACATTTAAAAAGAAATATCTGTATTAATAAAGTTTACAAAAGTAAAATGTATAATTGTATAATACATAGCTCGCACAAAGCGAATATACATACATTGTAATGCTAGGAACGAACACATGAAGTAATGGAGGGCAGCGTCAGGCCTAAACCACTCCAAAGCGTTCTCTAGCGGAAGGGTGGACTGTGGGGTTAAACTATTAAACCTAAACAGATCACCAATAAGGCATCTAATAGGTGCACTCACGGGACATTTTGGCACCAACGAGCATCTACACTTCTGTGAGGCTAAGTACTGGTGACAGAAGATGAAAAAGAGTCAATGCGACACATTTTGTGTAGCTGCGACGCTCTTGCGAGACGTAGGTTGAATCATCTGGGAGTAGCCTATCCTACGCCAAATGATTATGTACAGCTCCAAGCTGGCGCGATCGTTGCGTACCTGAGGGAGCACTTCGATACGCCAGCAACAGAGTAAGGGCTAGGGCGTGCTCAATGGACCCAACTGAGTCGAAGTGCGTTCCGGGGAAATCGGACCCAAATTTATAGCCACCAAGAATACATAGAATACATTGTAAATATTAGGGAAATAACTAGTAGGAAATAAAGATAAACTAATTGGAATAAACACGGCGGTAACAGCTCATTGGGCGAGCGCTTGCCTCGGAAACAAGGTGCGCAGGTTCGAACCCCGACTCGCACCTCTGATTTCTTCAATGAATCATGTGCGAATCGTCTTTGTGCGATTGTTACTAGCTTTCGGTGAAGGAAAACATCGTGAGGAAACCTGCATGTCTGAGAAAGCCTAACTAGCTCTCGAATGACGTGTGAAGTCCGCCAACCCGCACTTGGCCAGCGTGGTAGACTATGGCCTAAGCCCCCTCATCTTGAGGGGAGGCCCGTGCCCAGCAGTGGGACATAAACAAGGGCTGGTATTATTTATATTTATTAATTGGAATAAAAATAAACTACAATCTGGGAAGCTAAGCCGCGATAACAGGTGGTTTTACCACAATGGTAGAAATTAAAATAATATCTGTTAAGTGTTTGATTCTTATCACAGGGTGCGATTAAGAAATATCTATAGATGAAAATAGGCAGGTTCTATGATTTTAGACTCTCTTTTCTACGAAACAATGCAAAGGGATGTTTCGGTAGTATACCAGGATTTAT
This sequence comes from Furcula furcula, assembly GCA_911728495.1. NCBI lineage: Eukaryota > Metazoa > Arthropoda > Insecta > Lepidoptera > Notodontidae > Furcula > Furcula furcula. The sequence goes on from OU452243.1 coordinate 7,661,704, forward strand.
GGGTTACTCTGTAAAGATGAAATTTAAAAACAGAAGTGAGATAAACGATTTGTCCTTAGAATTATTCAAATTAGAAACTGCAATGATATATACACTCATTTGATTTAATTTATTGCTCCTATCGATTTCACAACCTTTTTCTCGGGACACATATGACACAGATACGTTTCACTGAACACAGAATTACAAAACATTTCTTGGAAATAAAATAAAATTGCAACATGTAGGCTCGGATCGATCGCTGTAATAATTTATGTTGTCAAGTTTACATTTGAATGATTATCATAAATAAAATATGTAGAAGAGCTTACATATCACTATGAAGTTTTTTACTTAATAATTCATTTTATAATGTAAATGCAAATAGACAAATTAATAGATGGTTATTAGTAAAATGTATTAACTTGATTAGTATTTTAATAAGACTATACTTTAAACAAACCGTTCGTTTTATCTTCACATTTCAGTTGCACCCTAAATATTACTCATATCAAACTAACTTTTCTCTCTTATCCATATGTATGTATGTAAACATGAGAACATGTTTTTGTATGTAAACATGAGAACATATATAATAGATAGGAAATCGTTGTAGTAGGTATATTTCAGGCGATAAATTTCACATGCCACACATAAATTTATCTCTAGTTCTGCTGGTTTTAGTTAAAAACAATCTTTTTGTCATCTCTACCATAGTTACTTTGAGATTAATAATAATAATTCTACTATGGAAACCAGACAACTGATACTAATACTTATATAATAAAACACCCAGAAACTTGGTGGGAATCGAACCCACGACTCATTGACCCCACGGCCAGGGTGTCTAACCATTAGACCAACAGGCCCAATACAATTATATTGTAAATATATGGCCATTATCGTATAAATATGGTCAAAGTCCTTTGTTGTTCTAGAAATTCACCCACATATTCTCAAAAACACCGTTTTGTATAGAAGTAGAGAGAAGTTAAACTAAGCAGTCTAATCTATTTGATGTCTGGCCTGACTGTGTGCGCTTAGTGCTTAGACATCTATTCTTTTTGATATCGGGAAGGATACCTTAAAAAGTGGCCGGTCTCCGTAGGGGTATTTTTACCCACTAATACCGGTGACCTTCATCGACACAAAGAAGATACTGAGCATTCAATTCAGACCTAGACAGAGTCTATCCAGCGCCGGACGCTCGCTAGGACTTTCTGATCTCCGGGATACGTCCTAAAGAGCGCTGGCTCTCTCGCAATGACGCAGGGCCTACACCGCATCATAGCCCGCTTCGGAGAGTGTCTGCTACCTAATAAGTGGTATGTCCGATTCCCAAACTGGGCATATATTAGTGTGCATGTCTGTTTCTCTTGTGTAAAGGTGTTATATCTCCGTTTTTTAGTATTTTTATCAGTAATATGTACTTCTATCAGTTCTCTGGTTACCATAAATTTTACGAAAATAATACATATGTATTTTAAACATATGTTTTATTAGCAACCCGAACCGAACGTATCAATATTGGCACAACAAACGAATATTTATTTTTCCGGATTGCAACAATGACCATGTGATGTCATTGTTGCGAGCATTTTACTCCTACTATAATATACCTTTGATATATTGTTCTATGGTATATAAATACGACTGTAAGAATTATCTATTGTTCTATTATTTATTTCAATATCTTTTTGTATAGTAACTTTAAAAAAACTTTTTTTCTCCGAACGGTTGCCATCACTACGTGTATATGTTTAACTGTAAGATTGCCAGGTCAATAGTTGGTTGTATAATATTATCGCAATAGTTACATGGCTACGTTAACTATAGTTACGTGATGAATATCACGGGGGAACGTCCGTTAATTGTGTTATGTCAACTATATTGTAACATTTTGGCGTTGTTTATGGTCAACAACACGAGAAAGCTATGTAAGAATTGAAAACATTATTACATACTCCGATCAATATTGTACAAAACTTTAAAGGTTATTAATGTTAGTACTAGGATTTGAACGTACTTGTACTGCATTAAAAGTAAGATACTCAAAAAAATACACTATTATTCACTTTAAAACGATCCATTGAAAAATAGACTTAACAAGCGCGCGCGTTGAAATCTTTTGTACTAACTTTAGTATTTCAAATTGTCAACTAGGATTGTTTGATTCGACAAAAACTTTGCTACGTGGCCGGTCAAGTTGAGAAACTGACCGAAAAATACAAGTGAACGTATTTTATATATAACTGTTACTAATAATCTTTAAATAGATATCATTCAGATTAACTTTCTCAAAACTGCTGGGTACTTGCTTAAATTATTTAAAAAATATATGAATAATATTTTTCAGGGTTTTATGAGATAAATCAGTTACCATAATGTGTAAGCATAACTTTATTGTTAAAAATATTTAAATACTTACTCGCTAGCGCGGTGATTGCTGTTAGTACGATGAACACTTTCATGTTGACCTTTTGATTACAAAATATTAAAAATATAATATAAAAGAAGTTTTAATGACTAGATTGCGGTCCGACCCCTCTGGCGACCCTGGTGAGACTGACGAACGCAGCAATCGCGCGCGCCTTTTCTTCACCTGACCTGCGTACGCGTACGACAACCGGTAAGAATTAAACGTGGTTATACAAATTCTTCTATTAGTAAAACAATAATCATTTGCTGTATTATTACACGATTGCATACCCCTGGAATCAGCTGATTATCTTGTTGGCATGAACTTTATTATAACATTCCTAAGACTGATTAAGAGGCGTGCAAATAAACGGGTTTGCGGCAGTTCGCTAATGGATTTTGTTAAATTTGAAAAGTAAAATTCGCGCGATATTCGTGTACGGACGCAAGACCATGATGCCCTTGGAAAATATTTCGCACTTCTCGAATTCTTTACGAAGGCGGATCCCTTCATGTAGGTATAAAATACTCCGTTCCTTTTCCTTAACATACTCTATTTGCTAAATCAGGTAATAAAAATGATCTGTATACCAAAGAAGCCATTCTTATATAAAAGTATAGAAGTTACATATATACATATACATATAAAATTTTATGATATATATGCAAATACTAAATATATACACTAATTTATTGCACAAATATCGTTATTCAGTTAAACAGCCTTATTGCCTTAAAAATTACAACTAACAGGCCGCTATACTAAATATTAAATTTACTATATAATAGTAATGATATTCTATAACATTGAAATCAAACTACTTTTACGGATCTTATCGCGCTTTATTTTAGATTTTACTATTCCGACGTTACAATATCCTATAGTATAATATTCTTTCGGTGAAGGAAAACATCGTGAGGAAACCTGCATGTCTGAGAAAGCCTAACTAGCTTTCGAATGACATATGAAATCCGCCAACCTGCACTTGGCCAGCATGGTGCACTATGGCCTAAGCACCTTCATCTTGAGGGGAGGCCCGTGCCCAATAGTGGGACAAAACAAGGGCTGGTATTAATAATATCCTGGAACAATCCACACAAGGTCAATGCAAAGTTTGTTTTATGTTAACCAGACAATTGATACATATAAATGTATTATTTTGTAAATACATACATTTATGTATGTACTTGTATAAATTAGTAGCGGGAGATAGATAAATAACACCAAGACACATGGTGTGAATCGAACTCACGACCTATTTGGTAGCGTGGTGTCATTTTTTTTTTATACTACCAAGGTGACAAACAAGCGTTCGGCCCGCCTGATGGTAAGCAGTCACCGCAGCCTATAGACGCTAGCAACACCAGAAGAATCACTAACGCGTTGCCGACCCTTAAGACTTTAGATATTAAGTCTTTGTGTCCAGTAATTTCAGCAGCTACAGTGCCCTTCACGCCGGAACACAGCAATGCTTACACACTGCTTCTTGGCGGCAGAATATCTGACAATGCGGTGGTACCTATCTGGAGGGTTCCGAACCTACCGCCTAGTGATGTCTGACCACTTTTTTGCATTAGAAACCCTCCGGGAACCTGTCACGGAGCTCACGGGGATAGAGGTCGCTTAACCATAAAAATACAAACACCATTTTGACGGGCCAGTTGGTCTAGTGGTTAGACACCCTGGCCGATACCCAACAGGTCGTGGGTTCGATTCCCACCAATCTATCCATTCAAAATCGAATTCATTTCGATTCTAAGTCAGAAAAAAGTATTTCGTACACAGAAAACATATTATTTTTGATAGAGATTGGTGTTTATATAGGATGCACCTGAATGCACCTGCTATAAAAACTTGTATTAGGGATACGTAATCTATTCAAGTCTATAATTGTAATACGATTTCATAGAAATAAATAAAATCTCCAACGGTTATATATTCCAGATAAATAATTGGTTAAGCTAAAATGGTTTACAAAAAAAGCATTGCGTATATTTAGGCTCTTCAAAATCTGGACGTTTGTTTTGTCTGTGGTTACTAGATGTCCATCGAGGACGGCGGCGAACCTTGCCACCATCCTGCTCGGAGTCACCACCGTACTCAATTGATGCCTAGGGCCAGGGTGTCTAACCACTAGAACAAAGCTAAAAAACAGCATTTTGCATTTAAATGCTTTTAAAACAAAAAAAAACTTGTTTCAATCTTTGACACACACAGTACCGCTCACTCTTATAAATTATCGAATGTAAATTACATGTCTAAATTGCAACTTCAGTTACAACCTCTGTGCTAACAGAACAGATTAATTAAAAATTCGCATGTTCGATTCCGTCATATGCAGTTTGCAATAGGTTGTACGGCGATCACTGACCAGCCTAGCCAGTATTGCAAGTTAACATTAGGTATTTAGACGTCGTATTATTATTCTTAACCTTTATTTCAGGTATCTATGAGACGACGCGAGATAAGCTGTAACAGCTCAGTGGGCGAGTGGTTGCCTTGGAAACAAGGTGCGCAGGTTCGAACCCCGGCTCGCACCTCTGATTCCTTCAAGTAATCATTGCTAATCGTCTTTGTGCGATTGTTACTAGCTTTCGGTGAAGGAAAACATCGTGAGGAAATCTGCATATCTGAGAAAGCCTAACTAGCTTTCGAATGACGTGTGAAGTCCGCCAACCCGCACTTGGCCAGTGTGGTGGACTATGGCCTAAGCCCCTTCATCTTGAAGGGAGGCCCGTGCCCAGCAGTGGGACATTAACAAGGGCTGGTATTATTATTTATTATTATTATTATGAGACGACGTATTATTATTATTAACCCATATTTCAGGTATCTGTGGCCCATAAAAACAAATACTTTAGGGACTAGTATACATAACAGATATACACATATTAATTAAAACGTATTCTTCGTATCGCGCGCGTTGTCATGTAGGTAATTAGGTATATATGTAGGTGCCTCTGATGCGACGAAACACCCTTCGGCCAAAATTCATCCTTCATGAAGGTCGACAGATGGGCGGTCATGGTATGAAAAGATAAGCAAGGAAATGATATTGTGATGACCCTTATAAAGAACTAGAAAACGCAAACACATAATTATCTATCTCTAAAGGACGCACTGAGTTTAGACAGGAGGATTTATGATGTGACCCTACGACACTGATTTCTAGTGCGCCCGTACTTTTGTACGATTAAGTAGATCGTCGTTGCCAACAGAAGGATCCACCAGCACCACCCGTGCTAGGTTAACTTTGCATGAACAACCTTTAAAATGTAAGTCCAATAGCAAATACATATCTATGACTTAGATATCGATTCTATAACAGCGGTAACAGCTCAGTGGGCGAGCGCTTGCCTTGGAAACAAGGTGCGCAGGTTCGAACCCCGGCTCGCACCTTTGATTTCTTTAGTTAATCATGTGCGAATCGTCTTTGTGCGATTGTTACTAGCTTTCGGTGAAGTAAAACATCGTGAGGAAACCTGCATGTTTGAGAAAACCTAACTAGCTTTCGAATGACGTGTGAAGTCCGCCAACCCGCACTTGGCCAGCGTGGTGGACTATGGTCTAAGGATAGGATTTTATGTCTGTCTAAAAAGCCTGAAATTTTAAATATTGCTACACAATTGGCAATAGGCTTGCAGCATATTACATGTTATTTACTATAGCAAGCACAAAATGTATGCGCAAATTTGTTCTATTTCATTTACACTTCTGCTACATACAAAATTCCAATCTTATTGTTTACTAGCTGACCCACGCAGCTATGTCTGTCTATGAGTGTTCCCTTACAAATATTTATTATAATTATAATGAAAAATTGTTAAAATCGGAGCAAGCGTATAACCAAGTACACATTTTGACTTTAGTCTCCTCTCCCAAGGGAACCGTGCCCAATGTCGGGATAAAAAGTATCCTATGTCCTACCTCGGAGTATTAACTCAAATCATGCCAAGTTTCGATTCAATCCATCCAGTAGTTTCGGTGTGATGCTCAGCCGAGATACAGACAGACAGACAGACAGACAGACAGACAGACAAAAATAAAAAAAATACATTTTTGGCTTTAGTATCGGTTACAGAATGCCCTCCAAACATAATTTTCAACATATCTTCAATGTCAACAGAATTGGACCTGTTACAGTTTTATTATAAGTATAGATTTACTTATCAAACGAAACAAAAACTGCTAAATCTACATCATAAACATACATATTATTATTAATGTAAAAACCATTAAAATTCATTAACCTACCACTATGCGCATCGTATCACCTACACAATATATTATAATTAAAAAGCACGTAAGTATATATCCTGTGGTTTTGCATATTTGCCATATTTGTAGACCTAACAGTTAAGGATAATGTTAATTGATTAAAAATAGATTAATAATTCAGTGGCTAATAACTAAAAGATAATTAATGATTCATGATTAACGTTCACACCAGAATAAGAGCTCTTGAGTGCTCAGAATAGGTCCCAAGGTTGGCAATTCCGCGCGTACTCTTGTTTACCTACTTTGCGCGAAGAGCGGTGCCAGACGGGGTTATTTTACAGTGCCGGTTGCACACGGGATTTCTTTTCGTACCAAAGATAAAAAATATTCCATAATTTTAAGTCTATCATTTAATGATTGATTTATGTTCTTTAAAAGGTATATATCAACCTCCGTAAATATGGCAAGAATGCAGAACCACATCCTGTATATATATCAGGAACAAAAGTGCCATTCGGCCAGCTAACTGTGACTTCCAAAAATCAGTACATTGAATATCGGCGTGCATTTTAATTTGCACCTAATTTATGGTAGCATTGGTCTCACGTACTGAGCGGTACATAAGACACTATACAGGTAAATAATATATTCTGCTGAGCCGGCTGAGCGTCAGTAAAAGAGAAAATAGCCGGTACTTTATTAGATCAAAGCTAGAACAAATCCTATTTAAATGTATGCTAAAACTGCTTTTAATGGTGAAAACGCGTTGAAGCAATCCGTGAGTAGAATAAAACATGAAACAAGACAGCGTTGATGGGAACAAAATATAGTTCTAAAACCACCTAAAATAAAGCTTTACATTGCATAAATTATATACTCACACATCTTACTGTCTGGATGCCAATTGTACCAAAGAACCAACTCCGACCACGAAAACACCCGTTAGTCACATTACCCACAATGCGCACTGTTTCTCATGCTAACTCTCCGCTTATTCGTGCTTTGAAAATCCCTCCCTTCTTGGCATCAGAACTAGAATGTGACCATTTCTGTTAACTGGGCGTATGCATGCTGTGAGTGTTAATACACTAATAGATTCTGTGAATATTTGAATGGGACTGTCATTTGATCAAATTTGTCTATTTACCCGGCTTCAAAAAGAAGGTTCTGTATTCGACGCGTATGTATGTAATATTAATAAAAATGCGTAATATTAATATATGTTAGTCTATGTGGGCTTCTAAACAAAATAACCAAATTTTATGAGTGTATGTATGTATGTATGTAGGTTTGTCCACGGATTTCTCAGAAACTACAGGTCCGATTTCGAAAATTATCTACTATCCTAACTATTTGCAATAGTTAGAGTATTTTTCAACTTAGGGTAGAGTACAAGTTTCATTAAAATCGGTCCAGTAGTTTAAGAGATATAAACTTTTTATGTTTTCAGTAAGTTACTGTAACGTAGACGTTCGAGTTGCGTGATAGTGTTGATACCTATTTTGCTCAAATAAAAGTCACTAAAAAGTGTTAAACTATTTTTCAAAAAATTAAAAACTGACTTCAAAGTAAATAAAAAATTATCTAAAAAGCATAAAATAACGAAAATATATTGAAGTCGGTGTCAGCTCGTGCTAGTCTTAGTTAACATGATGTGCTAGCACCGACTACAATATATTTTCGTTATTTTATGCTTTTTAGATATTTTTTTATTTACTTTGAAGTCGGTTTTTAATTTATTGAAAAATAGTTTTTTTAATACTTATATTGTTATAGTTTATATTTTTAAATGTGCATCGACTTGGTGCAAACTATTATGTTGTATAGTACTATTTCATTAAATAAATAAGTAGGTAAATCTTTAAGTTATTCCGTTGGTGATAGCCAGTCCTATGCTGGATAAATTGTGCCGTCCGTTATAAGGTCTGCTGCTCCAACACAAATCATAAAAATAGAAACACCATTCTGACGGGCCATTTGGTCTAGTGGTTAGACACCCTGGCCGATACCCAACAGGTCGTGGGTTCGATTCCCACCAATCTATACATTCAAAATCGAATTCATTTCGATTCTAAGTCAGAAAAAAATTATTTCGTACACAGAAAACATATTATTTTTGATAGAGATTGGTGTTTATATAGGATGTACCTGAATGCACCTGCTATAAAAACTTGTATTAGGGATACCTAATCTATTCAAGTCTGTAATTGTAATACAATTTCATAGAAATAAATAAAATCTCCAACGGTTATATATTCCAGATAAAGAAGGAATCATTAAGATAAGGCATATCATATTTTATTAATCTAGAAAAATAATTGGTTAAGCTAAATTGGTTTACAAAAAAAGCATTGCGTATATTTAGGCTCTTCAAAATCTGGACGTTTGTTTTGTCTGTGGTTGCTAGATGTCCACCGAGGACGGCGGCGAACCCGAGAAGCACAGTGCGACCCCCATCTCCAAGAGCACCTTGACATGTTCCCGGGGGGCTATAATGCGCCTCCGGCGGCGAACTCAAAGGCCGAGGGGTATATTCCCTTTCATGTTCTAATACAATAGCTCCAGGAGTTTTAATAGGTAAGACTCCCACATAGGTACCCCAGTTGACGCCCACAACGTCTCCGTAATCTTTCGAAGGTTTCCCCCTCGTGAACAAAAGAACGTACCACTACCAATTAAAGCTTGTAGTTTGCTTTCATGCTGACTCATCACTAATATTGCGCCTACAAACTTTTAGATAAAATCTTTATGCATATAGCTACTATCACTAGTGATACAAAGGCTTGGAATTATCCGTCAATCAATCAGTTACCGAATAGTTCGATGTAATACGAGCCGGAAGATATAAAAGTTTGACTAACATTATGACTAAGTAAACGCTATTATATAATATTCACGGAATGTTGACAATTGTTAGCTTTAAAAAAATACATGTATGTACTTAACTAAAATTCCTCGTAAGATACACAAATAAAGTACACGGTAACGTAAATACAATACACGTAAGATACACGGTCCTTTCTTACATCCATAGAATAAATGCTCTCTATTTCTTACAATGTTATCTACTTCTTGTATTTTAAGCTGGTGGACTACCTTTAAATAAAAAATAAAATGAAATAGGTAATTAAGTATAAAAACCAGCCAGAGTTTTCGTTCCTAAATACATTAATAATAAATTGTAGTAAAAGAAGTTTAAGGACTTAGTTACGGATAAAGTTATGTATAGAACAGTGGTTATTTGAAACGGTTATTTATTTTATTTTTTTATTGTTAATTATAACGATAATTACATCAGTTACATTAATTAACATAAATTTAAAAATATACACTTATAAATAAATACTTATTAAATTAACACAGAACAGTGGACAACCTCGCATACTTTCTCTCACAGAACGCCAGACATACTCGGATAATTTTCTTCTGTTCATCAGCAAATACATTACATTCAGGATAGGCAATCAAGAAGGCATTGAAGACCTCAAGAGTACGACACACCGAGGACTTTGCTCTGGCAACAGTTTTACACGTAGGCGGTGCAAACAATCTGTGCCGGCGGTTGCGACGGTGTGCAATGAAGTTACCAGGTACATATAGACGGCAGATTAGGTTGTGAAGTGGTTGTGTTATAAAAATTAGCTCATAAAATCTGCAAGTTGACGCGGCAATGGGTAGGCCACATTGCTGGGAGAACCGATAACCGTCGGGGAAGAAAGGTTCTCGAGTGGCGACCACGAAGCGGAAGACGCAGCGTAGGTAGGCCTCCCACTAGGTGGACAGACGACATTATGCGCGTCGCAGGTAACCAGTGGATGCAAATAGCCAATTGTCGTTCATTGTGGTGTCAGTAACGTTCGAAGTGGGAAGCCTATGTTCAGCAGTGGACGTGTTCCTGTTGGTGATGATGATATATAAAAAATAAAAAAATAAACATTATTATACTGGGTGTCCCAGAAAGGGTATATTAAGCCAAAAGGCATGAATAGTATTGATAGTAAAGACCCCGAAAAAAATGTCAAAACACGGCAAAAATTGATATTTTGAATATCATAAAAAAATATTTATATCTTCTTAAAACTTTTTCTAAGCAGCACTGTGTCATCGTGTCTAGTCCCATGGAGTCACTGTTTTTTATTGATTGCTTGCCTGCCATGTTTAATAAGAAATTCATTCATTATCGGTTACAAAATGTTTAGCTCGTTGCACTAAAACTGTTGACTTTTTTCATTATTTTCTTTCATAAATTGATTGTTCAATGCGTCATTACCGGCTTGATATCCCATTTCTGGGACACCCTGTATACTTACGTACCTAAGTACTAAATAATAACCCAAGACGCCTGCCAAGCGTGTTGATTAGGGCTGCCCTGTCTTTCTAAGGAAGAGGAGGGTACAGCAGTGGACGTCTATTGGCTGCTAATGATGATGATGATGACCTACCCGAGATGGGAAGAAGGACCGACGCGAGTGGGAAGAGGCTAGCAACAGGACCGACTTTTTTAGATAATCATCCGTCGCTTGGATCATCTTACTTTCAAGACTATCAGCTGCCCCGCCTATATTGTCCTAACCAATAAGAAAACTATACAAAGTTGTTGCTCTCAACAGGATTGGAACCTACGCGACTACCCAGGGCAGACCGTGGTTGCTAACCATCGATATAATATATAAACTAGATTTGGTGTCACGATTCAAAAAGTGGTAGCGAGAAATAGCGCCCTTGTGTCGCTATTTCTTTACAAGGCACATCCTGACAAATTTATTTTTGCCGATAGGAGTGTCGCTACTGTCTATATGAAACTGTCAAACTACAAGTCATTATCATTATAAAATCGTTAGTTCACGTTTCCGCCACCAGCACAGATGTTTGCAACCTCCGCGACCACATTTTAGATGTCATTTTGTTCGTGAACGTTTATCTAGTTTATATAATATTATATCAATATTGCCATTAAATAGGTAACTATGCGTTTACCTTCACGTGTTTCCTATACGTCATAAGCCTGTTCGCAACTAAAAGACCCATTAACCTATAAGTCCAACAGCACGTTCCAAATAGACATTATCATGACTCGCCATCATTACGGAACTGGCACCAACAAATCCAGATCAATAATTTCATCAGCACAAACTTATTTACATCAACGAGAACCGGTCGGGCGCGGTGCGGGGATAGACCTCAGACAATGAGCGTGGTAGACAATACTAACTTTCACATTTAGATGTGACGTATCACACGTGTAACGAAATTAATTATAGATTTTTTGGAGAACTCCGGTTGGGTAATGGTTATTGAACTTTAAGAGCGCACATACAATAGTTTAAGCGTCAGCTATATACTCCTGTAAATGGCGTTGGTTAATGAGTCATTTTCTCATATATTAGTATGGATTTTGTATAGAAATCTACACTTAAGTGGCAAGTCATGGTCACACGACAGGGGGAGCCTCCTTATGCCCTCTGTTGCCCTAGTACCTAATATAATAATACCAGCCCTTGTTAATGTCCCACTGCTGGGCACGGGCCTCCCTTCAAGATGAAGGGGCTTAGGCCATAGTCCACCACGCTGGTGCGGGTTGGCGGACTTCACACGTCATTCAAAAGCTAGTCAGGCTTTCTCATCCATGCAGGTTTCCTCACGATGTTTTCCTTCACCGAAAGCTAGGAACAATCGCACAAAGACGATTCGCACATGATTAATTAAAGAAATCAGTGGTACGAGCCGGGGTTCGAACCTGCGCACATTGTTTCCAAGGCAAGCGCTCGCCCACTGAACTGTTACAGCTCATCATCAACAGCCAGAAGACGTCCACCGCTGAACATAGGCCTCCACAATGAACGACAATTGTCTTTTTGCATCCATCGGTTACCTGCGACGCGCAGAATGTCGTTTGTCCACCTAGTAGGAGGCCTACCTACTCCGGTCCGTTTTCACCACTCGCGAACCTTTCTTCCCCATCGGTTATCGGTTCTTTGAGCGGTGGCCTGCCCATTGCCGCATCGACTTGCAGATTCTAAGAGGTTTATATCTTGGGACAATCCACACACGGTCATCCGATCCCAAACTAGGCAGAGCCTGTACTATGGAAACTAGACAACTGACACTAATACTAATATACATTTTTTTTTACGTTACGTAGTACGTTTATGTTTTTTTTTCTGTAACTGCCCGCTCCTATACTCTAACGGATTCTCAGGCAGTACTTAGTAGCCATAGTAGTTTCCGAACGCTCGATACAGCAACAATCAAACTTTAAAGACTATTACCATCATCAGTGACCAGCCCCGATACACGCGTGTGTTTTCGCTATATCCATCGAAGTTTCGACGTTACCGCAATTTTTTTTTTATTCAAAATAAGCTAGTGCTTGACTGCAGACCCACCTGATGGAAAGTGGCGACGCAATCGAAGATGGTAAAGCACACTAGCTTATTAAAAGCCTATTCACTCTAGCCTTGAAGACACCCACATTATAATCGGGCGGGAAAACCGACGCAGGCAAACTGTTCCAATCCTTAGCTGTCCTTATTATAAACGAAGAGGCAAATCGTTTAGTCCGGACCGAAGGCACTTTCACCACATAGGGGTGTGTATGCGCAGTGCGTCTCGACGTCCGATGATAGAAGGGGGATGGTGGAATCAAGTCATGCAATTCCTGCGCACACTCTCCAAAATGCATCCTGTAGAATACCGAGAGGCTGGCTACTTTGCGCCTGTGTTCTAGGCTTTGTAGATTGGCTTCCACTAACCCAGTATCACCAATCAGCCTCTTAGCGCGCCTCTCCACTGAGTCCAAAGCAGCTAGATGGCATTTTGCAGCACCGGCCCATATATGACTACCGTACTCCACACACGACCGAACTTGTGCTTTATACAACATCAGAAGCTGTCCCAGTGTGAAGTACCGTCGGACCTTTGCAAGGACACCCAGCTTCCTTGCAGCTACTTTGGCCTTGGACTCAATGAACCGCCCAAAGTTGAGGTTTGAGGAAATTTCAACTCCCAACAACTGAAGGCGGTCGGTGTATTCCAAGGATGCATTCTGAAAAGTAGGAGCCAAGTTAAACGGACTCCTTTTGGTGGTGAACAGACACGCTTGTGTTTTGGTGGCATTGAAACTCACAAGATTGGCATCGCCCCATTCGGAGACTGCCTGAAGTGTAAGATTAGCGCGCTCCACCATGGCCTCTCTTTCGGACCGAACAATATCCTTACCGGCCCGAGCACTCGGCAGATATCTTTCCACAACAGTGCTGTCATCTGCATACCCATAGATACCGGGTATCATCAACAGATCGTTAATATGCAGCAGGAAGAGGGTTGCGGGAAGAACGGACCCCTGAGGAACTCCGGCATTAGTTATCATCGGCTCCGATGAGCAGCCGTCAATAACAACTCGGAGAGACCGTTCACTCAGGAAGTTCTTTATCCAGCCGATCAGGCCTGGGGATAAGCCGTACACTGAAAGCTTGCTTATTAGGCTAGCGTGCCAGACTCTATCGAAGGCCTTCGAGACATCCAGGGATACAGCAAGCGCTTCCCCATTTTTCTCGAGGGTCTCGCCCCATACGTGCGTGGCATATACTAGAAGGTCCCCAGCCGATCGATTTTGGCGAAACCCGTACTGTCGGTCGCTGAGGAGATCATTTTGCTCTAGGTATACCATGAGGCGCGAGTTCAATATACACTCCATAATCTTGCAGAGTATGGAGGTTATTGAAATCGGCCGATAGTTATTTGGATCAGCACGACTGCCTTTTTTGGGCACGGGCTGCACGTTGGCAAGCTTCCAGGATTTGGGCACTATTCCAGTCCTAAATGAAAGGCGGTACAATCGCGTCAACACTGGAGACAACTCGGGTGCACATACCTTGAGTACTATCGCTGGTATACCATCTGGTCCACTAGCTTTGTTCACGTCTAGATGACACAGTGCACTCAAAACCTCCTTGTTCTTAATGCGAACCTGCGAATTGTTGAAGACCGATGATAAAACTACTGTGTGATCAGTGGCGTGCACAGAGGGTAGGCAAAAAAAAGTATTCGGCTTGTTTGACCTATTTTAAGTATGTTATTATACCATTTCAAATATCCATATGCAAGCAAATTCTATAGACATATTAATTTGCATTTGAGAACATTAATAAGTTTATTCAGCGGCTCCATACTGACAAAAACGCTTTGCCTACCCTAGGATTTCTCTAAACAGTCTTAATTTAAAAAAATCTTAGTTTGGACATGAATTAACGTAATTTTTTTTAATGTAAGTGGATGTGTTGGTAATACTGGTTAATTTAAGGATATTTATGCTGGAACACGAATAAATAGCATAAAGCATAAACAACTCGCAGATATTTTTGTCCGCTTTCAGTGCACGCCACTGTGTGTGATATGTTTACAGGAACTAAAGGATATGTGAGCCATGGTCGGGTAAGAATAGCACCCTCCCATCTCCTTCCGGTGTGTGTCCGTAAGAGGCGACTCACAGAAATCAAGAAGGCGGGTAGCAGCGTCTTTCTATTGGATCTGCGATCCCCAAGACGCCTGTCAAGCGTGGGGATTATAGCAACCCTAAGGCTCAATTCAGACTAAGATGGCAGCGCACGGCAGCGCACTTTCAGTGTGAAAGAATTTTAAACTTTGTCTACAATACGTAACAGACCAGAGGGCCTAGACAAGATACAATCGCTTCATAGCGAATCTATTTCTTCATTCGCTAACGGTGTCAATTCCCTATAATTTGTCACGTGGTTTTTCGATGACTTATGTCATTCTCATACATTTTTATATTTTCCATTAGCGATAACGATTGTAGAATGTTACATTGTCTAGGGGGGCAGTATCGCTTGAAAAATGAGGCGCACGGGCGACCGCTGGAGGCCGCGAGCGGCTTAGAGCGGCGCCGCGCTTTTCAAGCGATACTGGTCTGTTACGTATTGTGGTTAAAGTTTAAAATTCTTTCACACTGAAAGTGCACTGCCGGCCGCTGCCATCTTGGTGTGAATTGAGCCTAAGGCCTTCTAAGGCCCTTGTGCAGCAGTGGACGTAACTCGGCAGCTGATGACGAGAATGAAAGGTTACTTCAGGGCATACTTAAATACCTAATACTTCCTCTTAAATTATTGGATGAAATGAGAGATTCCCGACAGATCATTATTCAACAAATGCTTAAAAGCAAATGAAGACCTACAACTTCCATAACATTTGTGAATAGGAAAAGCGGCAGGTCTGCGCAAATGCACAGAAGGCACAGACTTGTGTAAGCGCACGTAATAATCACCGCGCATCTAAAGGTCAGAAATAAACGTAGGAAAGCTCACACGGGTCTCTCAACGAACTTTTAATAGACAAATTTCAGGTGTGTTTGAACCTTGATTTCAGTACACAGTCACCGAGGAGGGTTCATCTCACCATCATCATCTAATGCAGCCAAAAGATGTCCACTGCTGAACAAAGGCCTTCCCCTTAGAAGGGAGGGGTTGCCATAATCCCCGCCCTTGGCAGGCGGCATGGGGATCGCAGTATAGATGGTAGGTAATCCTATAGAAAGACGCTGCTGCCCGTCTTCTTGTTTTCCCTTAGTAGCCTCTTACAGACACCCAACGAGAAGAGATGGGTGGGTGCTATTCTTACCCGGACACCCCACGGGGAGGGTTAAGTGGGTAAAAATCACACATAACCTGGCCTCCACCCTGTCCGAGACCGGTCAACCTTTGAAGGTTTCCTCCTCGACATCAAAAAAAAGTAAGTAGGTATCACTGCAGTGTTAGATTTCCAAGTAACAGCATGTAAACATTGCTATGTTCCGGGGTGGAGGGCACATTAGCGGTCAAAAATATCTGGTTTAACTGCCGCACTCACAAACCCCAATTAACGGTAATTCTAATTAAGTCACTTTTTAAAATCTATTTATTTCGAGTGTCGGAGCCATTTATCATTTTATGATTAAGTTCGATTATTGAACACAAGATAATTGTTATAGCTACTCACTATCAGCGTATTAAGTATTAATTGGCTTCGAGTGCCGAAACAATCTGATTCCAAAAAAATGGATTAATCATCATTAACTTTAGTTGACGTTTGTAGGTTCAGCAGTAAGACTTAATCTTGGGTGACGAGCGGCAATACATTGCAGACGTCTCGCTTACCATCATGTGGCCGTCTTGCTTGCCTCATTACTACGTTGAATTTTAAAATTATAAATAATACTCGCAATCTTCTCGTTTGTGTCCCTAGTTCTACATGAGTGTAGAACTCATGTAGAACTATTAGATTTTCTTTCCTAGTAGTCATACACGTAGAACTAAATGTAGAACTACTTACTGGGAATAGGCCGTTGAAATATTTCCATTTAAAGTCCCTTGAAGGTTATTAATATTTTTACAAAATCAAACATCCCTCTATCATCGGCAGCCGAAAGACGTCCACTGCCATAATCCCCACGCTTGGCAGGCCGCTTGGGGATCGGGGTGTTTTCTCGTGGACCCACTATTTTGTCCCACCAGTGGGACCACGAGGGAGAACTATTTCTCGTGGACCCACTGCACTCAACGGTTATTAAATGTTCCTCCTGTATAATAAAGATGTATAGCACCTTTCTGCATTGTCAAAATTTATCTATCGTATAGCGAAGTGACAAGTGGCAGACAAAAAATATGCGCTTCCGCTGGTCGGTGTAAATCGTTGCATAGTTTTTAGGCTTCCACTCCCATTTTTTCACTACAACTGCATTCTTAAAGGGCATTACTAAGTTATAAACTTCCCATTAAGAAGTTAACCATCATTCATGATGAGACCACCTTATGTCCTATGCTACCCTGGTACTTCTGGTATAAATATTGAAGCAAAGTAGTCACAGTTTGGTAAAACTAGATGTCTCACGAAAGGGGAAGGCCTCTTTGTGGCCTCTTTGTGCCCTCTGTTGCCATAGTACTTCTGGTAATAATGTTTAAGAATGCGCAATTTTGCGGTTTCACGCGCTATTTCGTGGATGCCCTTTGAAATTCTGTCTGGAGCTACCACATTCAGCTGGTGTAACTACTTGGAATATTTACTTCCAAACTGTTCGATCGTAGAAGCCTATTCGAAGAAAATTTTTCCCATCTGTCTGATGATCGAACTACTAATCGGACTAATTGGAATGGATAATCCAATAGAAAGACGTTGCTTCTTGTTTTCCCTTAGTCTGTTGTCTTACCCGGACATCTCACGGGTATAATAATCCATACCATTAAACAACTCATACCCAGAGCTTATTACTGGATGGCAAAATGCGCGAGGCCTCCTTGTATCTTATGCCGCCCTGGTACTTCTGGTGTAATATTATGTGGTGTATATAATGTCCGATAATATAGATTTCATTTAATAAATTATAGTTAATATTATTTTATTCATATGATAATTTCATACTATTATCCCAACCCTTGCTATAACTATATATAGGATGTTAATAAGCAACAGTGGGTCCACGAGAAATAGTTCTCCCTCGTGGACCCACTGGTGGGACAAAATAGTGGGTCCACGAGAAAACACCGGGGGATCGCAGTATAGGTGGTAGGTAATGTAATCGAATAGAAAGACGCTGCTGCCCGTCTTCTTGTTGTTTTCCCTCAGTCGCCTCTTACGGACACAGAAGGGGAAGAGGGGGTGCTATTCTTACCCGGACACCCCTAGGGTAGATAGATAGATAATACTTTATTGTTCCACCATTATTAAACACACAAAAATACAAGAGAAAAAAAAAACAGTAAAATAGAATGAAACAATGGGCGCCTTATCACTAAAAGTGATCTCTACCAGGCAACCTTTGGATGGAGAGGAACTATGAACTGCAAGGCGGGGTTGTTTATACAAACCAATTATAAAAGAGAAAAAAAATACATAACTTTAAACAATAAAATACGTAACAGCAAAATAATATATATATAAATATTAGTATAATACATAAATATTATATTTGATAGAATCAAATATAAATAACCAACAATAATAAATAAATAAATGCTGCCGGCTAATATCGATATAAAATTCATAGGGACAAATAAAGTGCTTTCAAACGATCTTTAAAGATAGGCAGAGATGGTGGTGGTGGTGGTGGTAATCCCTGTATAGATAATTATATAGAGAAAATTTATTTTATTTATTTAACACAAAACAATTATTTTACAATCATCATCAGCCGGAAGACGTCCACTGCTGAACATAGGCCTCCCCCTTGGAACGCCACAATGAACGACAATTGGCGACTTGCATCCACCGGTTACCTGCGACGCGCACAATGTCGTCTGTCCACCTAGTGGGAGGCCTGCCAATGCTGCGTCTTCCGGTTCGTGGTCGCCACTCGAGAACCTTTCTTCCCCAACGGTTATCGGTTCTTCGAGCGATGTGGCCTGCCCATTGCCACTTCAACTTGCAGATTCTGAGAGCTATGTCGGTGATCTTGATTTTACAATAAATAGAAATAAAAGAATATTAATTGAAAATAACATTACTTTAATATTACAAACTACAACTACTTACATCCTAATGTAATAAAGCGTTAATTAACATGAACGCATTAGTTTATATTCAACTGTACATCACTTAATTAGCACGTAAAATGCAGTATCACTTTGGATAAATGACAAAATGTTGCTATACCGTCCCAACCAGAAGTGGAAAATTGTAAATAAGACGTGACACTTTGGAAAACGTAGACATTCCTTAGGGATACCTACGTTTTTTATTTCGAGAAAATTTCATACAATGTTTGACATATCATTGCTCTTATACTATACGGGGTTGGTTCCGGTTATACTGGATGTGGTTCTGCATTCTTGCCATATTTACGGAGGTTGATATATTCCTTTTAAAGAACAAAAATCAATCATTAAATGATAGACATAAAATTATGAAATATTTTTTATGTTTGGTACGAAAAGAAATCCCGTGTGCAACCGTCACTATAAAATAACCCCGTCTGGCACCGCTCTTCGCGCAAAGTAAACCTTGGGACCTATTCTGAGCACTCAAGAGCTCTTATTCTGGTTGAACGTTAATCATGAATCATTAATTATCTTTTAGTTATTAGCCACTGAATTATTAATCTATTTTTAATCAATTAACAAGTTTTGTTTAACAAGTTCGGTCAACAAATATGGCAAAAATACAAAACCACACCCTGTATGAATAATATCTGCCACATTCAGAAACAGTTAATTAATCATTAACTCATAACCTAATTCAAAATCTGTAGTAAAAGGTAAAACAATGACTCATTGTGCTCCCATTCATCCCATTTTTTATCCCAAATATATTGACATCACAAACAATTCTAACTGTACTGTGGATTATATCCCCGTATTCACAAACGACACAACTAAAAAAGAAAAAAAAGCGAAAAATGCAGCGCTGTAAGGCCGTGTGTACAATTTCACCTTGTCTATTGCAGACAGGACCAATTCATCATGTAATACCAGCCCTTGTTTATGTCCCACTGCTAGGCACGGGCCTCCCTTCAAGATGAAGGGGCTTAGGCCATAGTCCACCACGCTGTCCAAGTGCGGTTAGTGGACTTCACACGTTATTAGAATGCTAGTTAGGCTTTCTCGGACATGTAGGTTTCCTCACGATGTTTTCCTTCACCGAAAGCTAGTAACAATCGCACAAAGACGATTCGCACATGATTAATTAAAGAAATCAGAGGTGCGAGCCGGGGTTCGAACCTGCGCACCTTGTTTCCAAGGAAGCGCTCACCCACTGAGCTGTTACAGCTTCATTCATCATGTACACGACAAAAAATATTTTGTCGGACCCTAGCCACGAACATTTCACCTCACCCTACCCCGCCTTCCTATCGCACCGTAGCAACGGCGCGCAAGATTATTTTTGCTGGTCAGCGCCAAAGCGGTGTCGAAGTTCGAAACGACACGAATTCTTGCATAGGCCCGGCAACTTTTCTTAGCGTGTGCACGCGGCCTGATAGAGTAACTTTGTCTGTGTCAGAAAGAGACTGGGGACCATAGAGAAAACGGGACAACAATATAAGCGTTGGCTTTAAATATGTATTTGGAGTATTGTCTCCACTTTTACCCTTATAGCTTGATGGCGAATCTTCCTGACTTTAGCTAGTCACAGCCTTAGCCAATCACAGCAATGCCATTAACTAAATCTGAAATGTTTTTGTGAATACGGATGAAAGTATCAACGATAAGTAAATCCGGCTATATTACACTCGTTCATATTGTACCTACCTAGTTATAAACTTGCAAAGTGACAGAATCAACTGTCTTGCAACTCTTGCGTCACCTTTAAGTGACTCATTTCTTTTTTATATATTTACACACTAGGTGGCACGTGTTCACGAAATAATTTTGTCTTATCTAAATTTAATTATAAAATATCTTGTCCGATAAAAATATTTTTTTGATTTAAATCGCGTTAGATGGCAACACTTGAACACGATTCAACTTAAATTAGACCTTCCATTAGCTTCTTTCTAAAACGTAATCTTAGTTTCAAAATGAGCAACGTCAACGGGCTTTTTACAAATTGTCTTTTAACTAAGTTAGTCGGAAGCGAGGAAGATTAGTTGCTTTTCCTCACAGGCATTCCATAATAGACAGCTAAGGTAAAGTTCCAGCAATGTATGTAGACAGGCTAACGGTCAGCTTTTTGGAAATAGTACCATCTTATGACTTAATCTTGACCTCAGATAGTATTACTTGATGATCTGCCCTGCAAGGGGCAGTAAAGATATGTATGTACTTTTATTTTAAAATAAAACCTATCGACAAGACTAGTCCACATTTAAAGTCAAAAGTCTAAAAAAAATTATCAGTTTCATAGATATGCATAGACAATAATCTCTACAGTCAGGTTATAGATAATTCGCCTAAGTGTACGTAACAAAATATTATAGTTTGTAATGATAATCAACCGCATCTGTCATTTTGAACTTCAAATGTGGAGTAGAAAATCTCTTGAAATTATTTAAAAAAAACCTAACTAGAATAAAATATATCCACGATTAATCAATCATTCTTTGCAGTACACCACCTATACCAATAACTCATTCAACTATCGACTCTCCATCCAACAATTTTAACGCAATATCGCCCAAATATTCATTTCTCGACATTAAACTGTCATTTTCTTTCTCCAACTCCTTGATTTTCTGCTTCAAAGCTGCAATCTCGCCAGCACTGTTCGTCGGCCTTTTAAATCTGGGCGTTTCTTTGATGTACCATATCCTAGTGTTTCCCTCCTTCCCTCGTTGTGTAGTCGTCATTTTAAACATGGCTCGCTCTCGGTAAATGTTCTTGAACATTCGTAGGACATTCGCGTTCGTCTCTTTGGCGTATATCTTGATGTATCTGGGGAAGTATGGCTGCGTCATGTATTTGTCGATGTTGTGACGATGCACGTATTCGTGTTTCGTGTAAGTGTCCGTGGCCTCGCCGGTCTTCTCGTATATTATCTCTGTATCGTACATTTCTTCTGTGCTGTCGAATTGTGACGTTTGACTGTGGATAAGATATTGTACCTCAATATTACAGAAATATAGGTTTTTATTGTATACCTACCAGTAACGGTTGCGCTTGCCTTGGAAACAAGGTGCGCAAGTTCGAAACCCGGCTCGCACCTCTATAGGCCGACCGTTTAACTCGCGCATCGCCTGCGCGGCAAGAAGGGAGCGAGGGGAGATGTTAGCGGATGGGTGAAAGGGGTGCGCGGAGCAGAGAGCTTACGTCAAGTGCGGCAGTGCGCTGGCTGTGCTCGCAGCGCGCGGTTGGTTTTTTTGTTACGGACGCTTGAAGATAAACGCACAAGGTATACGACTGCCAAGATAAATCTCAAGATGAATCGCTCTTCCAGTTCGTTGATGAAGAGATGGACCGATTTATTATTAATTTGCAAGATTCTGACTCCTCAAGCTACACAGACAGTGATGATGATTCAAGCGATATGAATATTAGTGACGAATAGTCCTATAAAAATTTTATCTGTGGTTAAATATTTCTTAAACGGAGTTAATTATTGTTTTATGATTTTATACCTATGAAGCTATTATAAAATATTTGTAAAACTTAAAAATAAATACTTAAAAAAAAGATACTTATTATTTTATTATTTACCAACAATGTCTATCTCGAGATAAATCTTTGGATTATTGACTCCGTGTGTAGCGTTACCCGCCCCCGCTCCCCTCCCACCGCGCAGGCGACACGCGAGTTAAACGGTCGGCCTATAAATTCTGTAATTAATCATGTGCGAATCGACTTTGTGCGATTGTTACTAGCTCTCGGTGAAGGAAAACATCGTGATTAAACCTGCATGTTTGGGGAAGCCTAACTAGCTTTCGAATGACGTGTGAAGTCCGCCAACCCGCACTTGGCCAGCGTGGTGAACTATGACCTAAGCCCCTTCATCTTGAGGAGAGGCCCGTGCCCAACAATGGCACAAAAACAAGGGCTGGTATTATTATTAAATATTAAAATATATAAATAAAGGATAACAGCGTCGCGTGGGTGAGATATGGACAATGACACAAAGGGAAACGGAGATACTGGAAGCAATCGGATAGCAGTGTTAGAGTAGAATGGAAAGTATAAAATTAACATGTATCGTCATTAGGGTAAACAAAAAAACGTATACTACGCAATACGAGAAGCCTCTTTCCGAGCACCTCCCCTTTTAAATTCTTAGGGAATATGCAATGCTTCGTTTTAAACAGAAGTGTCCCTACATCATACTTGCCTGGCATTCCCCTGTTCCTTATTAGTCTGCACCTCTTTATCAACAGCGTCCTTCGATTCTTCCGCCGACACATTGCCCTCTTTCATGTAGACGTCAAAAACTGGCCTCATCGAGTTGGGATCCTCATTAGTCGTCTGAACGCCTACATCATTCCCAGTCTCATCCGCCTCTATGTATTGAACAATATTTTCACCATCTTCAGTGACATAATGTATTTGATTATCTATTCTTTCTACAACAGTAAACGTTTCTGACCCATCTGCACAATCTTGTAATGTTTCTTCCAAATGTTCAACTGTATCGTTATTGTTCAAACTCAGTGCATTTTTATCCTCCTCATATTGTATTTCGAAATTATTACCGTTGGCTACCGTTTCGTAAGCAATATATTCATTCGAATTAGCGGCCTCATTACCAGTGTCCGTGGCAACTTGACATAGTTCATTTTTGACTTGCAAACCGTCTGGATTGTAATATTCTATCGTATAACTAATATTTTCTGAGTCATTCTCTATATTTACCAAATCATTTTTGATAATATTTATATGTATGGGTTTCTCCTCGCCAGTGTTGCCTGTATTCCTAAAATGTAATTTATTTAATTAAATTTAGTACACAATATTAGCATCAAACTTGCGATCATGGCAAGTCTCCTTTATATCCCAATTAATTTTTATTTGTTTGTAACCTACCTGTTTGTAAGCACTGGAACACATTGGTCCGAAATCCACGGGTTTTTCTGTGTTTCGCATTTAACTGATTCTTGTAAATTTTTCACGCTCATTAAAGTCTCATTAGTGTATGATAGCTGGAGATTATCTTCTAATTTAGATCTTTTATTCGCGCTCATATTTTCATCAACATTTTTGGAGCCTAAAATAAAAGAATTGTTATTTTAACGACAATTAGGAACCGTCTCATTCGCCTGCCTATAATAGCTACACTGCACTGTTGCTCGTCACCCAATCAAACACCGGTCTCGCCCGCGAGGCCGAAGGGTCGTACGCATGCGACCTCAACGACGTGCATCACCTCACTGAGTTTCTTGCCGGTTCATCTCAGTGGGGGCACGTTGTGAACCGGTGGTAGAATCAGCCCTCTCTTAAGCGACAGCCCAAGCCGCGGCCGTCACTCTCCCGTGCCCTTAAGGCTAGAGTGCTATAAGCGCTCGCCTCCTCTTGCCCGGTGAAGCTGTAATGGCCATCTGCGGCCAAGAGAGTCTGACATTCCAAAAAAAAAAAATGCTCGGCACCCAAGACATTAGTTATAAGTTCACTAGTAAGCCCTTGTCGTATTGCTCTGTCGCTCCTAACCTAAGTTATTAATTAATATATATCTAGCTTCAGTGCACGACGCACTAGTACACAATACATTTTTACACAGAACCTGTAGGTACCCTATAGGTACCCGGTACACCGGTACTGTGCATAGCGGCAGAATACCTGACACTACTCCAACAATTCCTTAAACCTATCTACCTGCTGGACCCATAGTACATACAGAGCGTAAGTAAATCCTAGTAGTTAGTAAGGAGAATATTAGAGAATATATTGGTAGAGAATGCGTAGAGGCATTAAGTCCGCTTTGTGTATCACTAGTATTGCCCGACCCGATGTCCGTCCTCCTGGACCATGACACTACACCTACACCAACACCGACAACGACGTCACGAGTCGTACACACACCTACACACAGACACCGGTCTCGCCGGCGAGGCCGAAGGATCGTACGCATGCGACCTCGACATGCATCCCCTCGCTGAGTTTCTTGCCGGTTCTTCTCAGCGGGGGCGCGTTGTGAACCGGTGGTAAACTCACACTCTCTAAGCGGCAGCCCAAGCTGAGGCCGTGCCTCCCTGAGGTGCCCTTGAGCTAGTCGCTACCTTTCTGGCTGGAGCGCTTAAAGCGCTCGCCCTCTTGTCCGGTGAAGCTGTAATGGCCATCTGCGGCCAACAGCACTACTCCTACACAAAAAAAAAAAAAAAAACTAGTATAGAAATAAATATTCCCATTCTTTGTGCAAATCAGGAAAAGTATTTGCGAGATGATTCAACAAATAAATTATATACCTATGTATGACTGTATCGCGACACTGAATTATATTCTCAGCGATCGGACAGGAGTTTTTGAACAGTTTGTATATTAAATAATCAAATGCACTATCAAACCTCATTACAAATCAATAGTTTCTAAGCGTTATTTGCATACACAGATAAAGACTATCGGGTGACTTAGTTTTATACTATTTCGGCATTAAGGATGCGAAAATAATAACAGTGAAATTGCTCACGTCTTTTTGATAGTTGCACCATTTTAGCTTTTTCTAAATCACTCTTGCGATTTGCTCTTAGTTTACTGTTCTTGGGAGTATCTATGTCGTCACTTTGACCTGTAAATAGGATTGGATAGTAGGATGAACATCCGTCTGGCGGCGACTACGAGGTGATCCCGTCATCATGAGCAGAGTGATAGGTTTACGAGGGCTTTAATTCGTCCCCTGGCGGTTAAAAGGCAGTACACGGATGGGCGCAGAACCCTCAGGAGAACCTTGGATGTACCTCTCGTGTGTCGATGTGACAGCCGCAAGGGTTTTAGTGCGGTTAGAATCGCACATACCCCAGTGAAACAGGGTCCCATGGACCTTCTGAAGGTTTCCGTGCGACAACAAAATAAGATAGAATATTTACCTCCGGTTGAGGCAAATCGTAGCGCCCTTCAGCTATAAGCGTCACAAAGAGTATGTATAGCCGTCTATAGTTTTTATATATACCCAAAAATTATCTCTTTAAAAAAATACTTAATACCTACCTACGCGACCTATTTGCAGTATATAATAGATTGCCTGCTGAAGCTGAAACAGGTATCGTCAATTGAACTCCAAAGTGTAGTTCAATTGGACTTGTGTAAACTGTCCTTAAGCCTGCCTATGGCTTGGTTTTTCTACTGCTAGATGACAACAAACAGGACCGACTTTAATGTGCCTTCTTAAACGAGCACCGATCTGTGGGTGGACCTTGCTTGACCAGCTATTGACGAACAGTGATTACAACCGGGTATGAGCACCTCAATTAGAAGTGTGTCGTAAGTAATTACAACTTGTAAAGGGATTCGCAGTAAGAAACAATTTGGAAATGATCGATTTTTGAATTAAATGCATCGATTTACTATACCAACAAGATTAGCTGTCACGTACAAAAACAATGACAATCAACAATGCAATGACATCGAAAATGTGGTCGCGGTTACATATACTTACACAACTATACACGTAGCTAGAAATTGTAGAAAATAGTTTTAAATAATTCGGAACGTCGGACTAATAGAAGCCTTCACATGTAGTAATAAAGTCTAATTCTGTATGCAGTAATGTTGGCACATAAAACCTTTACATCGGAGACAAAGAAAAATCAATAAAACCGCCAAAGCTATACGAAAAAAAGTAGTTGTTTTGACTTAAACAAAAATGTACTCATTTAAAAGAAAATCTTAACCACTATAAAATAAGGTTCAAAACAGGTGTGTTTCCATTGTGTGTGTACCGACTTGCAAACTTATCCGTGCTGGTGGCAAAAATGAGAACTAACTTTTTTATTATGGTAATGACATGTAGTTTAACAGTTTCGTATAGACAGTGGCGACACGCCTATCGGCAACATTAATTTTGTCAGTCTCTAGCGGAGAAAATATCAAATAAATAATTTTTATTTCTTATTATAATGATATCTTACTTATATTTATTATTTAAACTAGTAGTAATAAGAACACGAATCGAAAAAAAAAAATCCATCTGCAATTTTAGTATTACGATAAGTATTATATTATTTGGACAGTTTATAAACGCGCAATAAGGAATTTCGATACATCCTGTTGTCGGCTCGTACTAATTTGAAATAGAGCGACAGCCGTCTCCGTAGTTCTATTTTCGTGACCACTTTTCGGGTCGTGACAGCTAATCTAGTTGGTATAGTATATCGATGATTAGATGTCAAAAATTAAAAATTCTTGTGTTATAGTATAACTGTAACGTGAAAATTGTTATTAGGAATGCTGAAATATGGAAGATATCATTAAAGACTTACATGTTATAGATTGATCTGCCTGATCATCTGAATTGTCCTCATCAATTTGAATGGCTAAAACAAGTAAACGATAGAATTAACTATACACTTAGCTGTGTTCAATATTCTAGTGTTCATCATCACCATATACTATTTAACAAAATGACATTATTTAAAAAACCCAAATTACAAGACCCCCAGACTCGTCACCCGTATTTGTAGCGAGGGCGTTTCCTGGTAAAACTAAAATCCAAAAAAAAAACTAGTATTATAAAAACAATGTTCTCTAGGCTGTATCCTGCCTTCCCCGTGGGGTGACGGGGTAAGATAAGCATCTCCTCCCGTTGGGTGTCCGTAAGAGGCGACTAAGGGAGATGGGGGGGATACAAGGAGATGGGGGGGGATACAAGGAGATGGGGAGCAGCGTCTTTCTATTGGAGTACCTAGCTATTGGAGTATACTGTGATCCCCAAGACGCTTGCTAAACGTGGGGATTGTCGCAACCCCTCGCTTCTAACGGGGAGGCCATTCAGCAGATGTCTTCCAGCTGCTAAGGATGATAGATATTATAGAGCACCGGTGCTTGCGCAAGCACAGGTGCACAATCTCTTCCTTTCAATGAGACAAAAGACATTTAACATAAAGATATTTGACTTTGACCAAATAAATGTAATTACACCACTGTTTTTAGCACTCCTGACCTGACTGGAATGATGGATTGGAGAATTCATTTGGTATAAGTTTTAAAATTAAGATTGGATTATCATTAAAAAATCGGATCGTAGACTTTTGGCAACAAAATGCATTTAAGGGTTTAACAGTAAGCCATGGTGGCTTACTGTTTAAACCAATCTTGTGTTAGTGTGGCGTAAATTGGAAACTCATACTACATACAAAGATCTATTTCAGGATGGAAACAGTGGAGATTATTATTACTTACAGTTGATTTTATCCCATAACAATTTGAGTCGCTCCTCTGTTAAATATCTTGTTACATTTTTAAGCTTCATGTTCCTCTCCAGTGTATAGAAGTATGTACGGCTCATGTTGAACCCAGTCTCCCTTTTAACATAGGCTCGGACTTTCCGCAAGTCCAAACGAAGAGCCAGAAAGTCCATTATCTGCAATTAGATCATTTCTGGCGAAAAGGCCACAACTGCGAATCTTTCACAAGAACAGTCAACTAAGCGCGAGATATTATAGTGCAACAGTTCTTGAGTAGACACAAGTGTTTTTTCTCCCTTTATTCTCAAAAGTACAACTGATGCCGCCGGCACATTAGACTGACGTGTCGTGACTCAACGCCTCAGCAGCCAATCGGATAGCTCGAACTGCGCCACGACATGCCATAATAGTGTCTCTAATCATACAAAATGTATGTACCTAACCGATATGCTGCTGACGCGTTGAGTCACGACACGTCAGCCTAATGTGTTTCTGTCTTGACACGACCGGGAAGAGGTCAGGCGAAGAACCGACTTTTAACATGCCCATCCCATGCAGTGGCATAGCTTGCCATTGGCCCTGTATTCAAATTTGTCATCATCATCAGCCGTCCACTGCTGAACATAGGCCCTTAGAACTATCGATATACTATACCAACTAGATTAGCTGTCACGACCCGAAAAGTGGTCACGAAAATAGAGCTACGGAGACGGCTGTCGCTCTATTTCAAATTAGTACGAGCCGACAACAGGATGTATCGAAATTCCTTATTGCGCGTTTATAAACTGTCCAAATAATATAATACTTATCGTAATACTAAAATTGCAGATGGAGAATTTTTGTTTCGTTTCGTGTTCTTATTACTACTAGTTTAAATAATAAATATAAGTAAGATATCATTATAATACGAAATAAAAATTATTTATTTGATATTTTCTCCGCTAGTAGTTCGCAACTGCCATGCCGAGACTGACAAAATTAATGTTGCCGATAGGATGTCGCCACTGTCTATACGAAACTGTTAAACTACTCGTCATTACCATAATAAAAAAGTTAGTTCTCATTTTTGCCACCAGCATGGATAAGTTTGTAAGTCAGTACACACACAATGGAAACACACCTGTTTTGAACCTTATTTTATAGTGGTTAAGATTTTCTTTTAAATGAGTACATTTTTGTTTAAGTCAAAACAACTACTTTTATTCGTATAGCTTTGGCGATTTTATTGATTTTGTCTCCGATGTAAAGGTTTTATGTACCAACATTACTGCATACAGAATTAGACTTTATTACTACATGTGAAGGCTTCTATTAGTCCGACGTTCCGAATTATTTAAAACTATTTTCTACAATTTCTGGCTATGTGTATAGTTGTGTAAGTATATGTAACCGCGACCACATTTTCGATGTCATTTTGTTCGTGACGGGCTAATCTAGTTGGTATAGTATATCGATGCTTAGAACGCTACAATGAACGACAATTGGCTAGTTGCATCCACCGGTTGCCTGCGACGCGCACAATGTTGTCTGTACACCTAGTGGGAGGTAAGGCCTAATTTGTTAGAGGGCCCAAATGAAGGTACGGCCTAAGAGATTAAGTGAGATTGTAGATAACAGTTTACGAATGTTCCCTTAATCACATTCTCTAGACCTCTAGACTGGGGGCCCCGTATACGGCAGTAGCTACGCCGCTGAATTAACATGGCCTCCTTTCATGGCTAAAAAAGATATAAAATACCTCTTCCTTGATATTTGGAGGTATTCTTCTGCCACGCTGCAGTTTAATAAATCCTTCTTCAGACAGTTCATGGTCATGATGGTTGCAGACATAGACCACTGTCAGCTCCTTTTCATTTTCTATGTGCTTCAGTTTGATTTCGCATGGACATTCAGTTTTCACACCATTACCTCTGTAAATATAAATGAACCTGGTAAATCGTAATTTACAGAAGCATACGCATTGCAGAAGAAGTTTAGTTTTGAGGGCCCCTCCCTCAAGGACATAAGGGAATCTTACACACTTATAATAGATGTAATGCAAAGTACACTACATGTATAACAGACATTGCAATTTTGTGGGACACTCATATTCACAGAAGCACTTGATGGAACCTTATTATTGAATACAGTGCTGTGATTGATTAAAGTTAAAATTAAGTAGCCAATCGCAGTGCCGCATTCAAACATGCAAAGGATGCATCGAGTGTTGTTTGTGGATACAGGTGTAAATCTTGTACAGAGCATTGAGTATCTTGTCATGATCATATGACCTTAACCTTGTCCATTGGTTCCTCCCCACCTAAATTCGGACCTGTAAAATAATTAAGGTACCTTTTGCCTAAACGAATCCGCTTATCCTCTTTATTTCTCAAATAAATACAATTGTAAGTATATGACTCATTTTCAGTGTTCCGATCATGTGAATCCGTGCACTTGTAGTAGAAGTGCCATCTCTTTGCATTGCCGTTCAAGTATTTTACGAACTCTTCATGTGATTCAAACTTATCTCCTGGTTTGACAAGTTTTTTATCTTCATGCAGAAACAAGCCTTCATGCTGTGTACAGAATTCAGGATACTGAGTGTATATAATATCTGTAATTTAAAGAAAATTGGTTGTTTTGAAGTGCTTGGTACGATTACCAAGTCGCAGTCTGGGATTTTCTGACATGAAATTCTCAGCAATCTGGAGTTGACATGCTAAATAAATGGCAATAGGGTCAGCTTGTGACCTGTTAAACAATAGTGGGGATGTAAATTACAAGTTATCTACGTACATTTAGAATTTGCCTTACCTTGTTTCGAAGTCTTGTCGTCATCGTCATCAAAGCTTCTCTTTAGTAACATACCCTTCGTTATTATGAAATCATCTGTGTAACTGAAATTGTATAAAACCATCATAAAATTATATTTTTATATACAGCTTGAAAAGTTTTCTGATGATATCATCACCTACTATTTTCTGTTGTTGAATTACATTGTGTGTAAATGGTAGCCAACACAAAGAAACGGTGTTTTGGTAGTAAGCTAAGAGATTGAGTTTTAAAATGTTCCTACATTTTCATACAATTGGTTTCATTGGTATTGGTATAGCGGGCTGGTTTCCGCAACTCCACGACAAGGCGCGTATTTTGCGTGTGGTGCAATTGGTTTCATACAAAACATGCGATAATTTAGTTCTACGCCTGACCTCTCCCCGATCGTGTTGGTCTTCTGTCCCATCAGATTGTGAGAGGTAATGAAAAAGGGAGAGCACAAGTGATCTGACAAGTGCTTGTGTTGGCACAAGTGCCAACACAAGCACTTGTGCACTTTAATATCTCTAATCTTGTGAAAGATTGGGCGCTGTGATCATATTGGCCAAGCAGACATTATTATTTACCAAATATTATAAATTGTGGAGGGAAAACTTTGCTCGGTACCACCAGTCCATTCAAAGTACTTAAATATCTTTGGGTGTAAGTAATGTTGTTTTATTTACCAGAGTTCACTCTTCTCGTGCACGTTAACTGCGCCCGGGCAGTTGTCGTCGACGATTTCTACATTCATTCCGACGTGTTCAGTTTCGCCCAGATGAGAACGGCCTTCATTGAAGTTTTTGTCAAAACCCATTACTCCGCGCCATGCTTATATTCAATAGGAATTCGACTAAGTACAGGTAGAGTATAGGTTAATAAGTGGAATAGATTAATCAAACAATAAATGTAAACGCTACAATTTAGTTATCTAACCCTATCTACTAGTATATAAGCGAAATAAAGAAGGTTCACTGCTGCTAGTGATATCGATTAATAACGACTTATAACTACACAATAAAACACGGTTTTTATGTACCACAATAACAAATAAATGCCAAATAACTAAAATAATAGACAGGCAGACACAATCCAATGTTTATTCTATTTCGAAAACATGTTTTAGATAATCTGACTGACTGACATTTTATTTTTTAGTTTGATTGACAGACAGCGACAGCGACGCTAACTGGAATTAAAATAAAAAAAGCCCTTGGTGCAAAGAGAATATTATAGTCACTGCGTTTCCTTATACACAGTTATAATGGCCGTTCAACATTCGCGCCAATCCTCCGCGAAAACCCACGAATTAATATGCAGTCGATTCGCGTGTGGTGTGGTTCACGTGTACAGGCAAAATGTCTTTCGT
Organism: Furcula furcula; assembly: GCA_911728495.1. NCBI lineage: Eukaryota > Metazoa > Arthropoda > Insecta > Lepidoptera > Notodontidae > Furcula > Furcula furcula. The sequence goes on from OU452243.1 coordinate 7,694,224, forward strand.
TACGAGAAAACTCAGATCATTTTACCAAAACAGGGTTTCCTCTGCTTATTCCGTGTGGCACTTTCTTTTCTGGCAGGGCCACCACGGTGACTGATGATAATTATGAGTCTGACTGAACAGCGATTTGGTTATTTAAATAACCACAGAACAATAATCAGTACAAGTACTATAGAATGCTCAAATGCAAGTAAGAACCGTAGGCACAGGTAAGAACATCAAAATACATAAATATCAGGTACACGACAATAGGTACTATACCGTTAGCTGTATTTATCGACATTTGCGCTCGTAACAGATCAAACCTATTACTAATTATCACTTACATATCAATATAACTCTTGTAATATAACTTTAAATAGTTCAATTCACCTGCCCCGTAGAGGAAAATCTGCCTACGCTTTGTGTAATGGGACCATAGACAAACGCGTACTCTATTCCTAATACTTAACTCTATGTAAATAACTAATTTCTAGTCGTAAAATAGCAGCGTTTTCCCTGAAAGAAAACGCATATTAAAATACTTACCTTATTCAAAGCTTATTATGAGAGCGGCACTTCCTGTTTCCCGTCGACTTTGCTCCTATTGGTCAACTTTCTTGTGATTTGACCGGAAATAGCATCACCATGGCAGGCGAGGGCAGCAAGGGTTTGTTAAATATGCCCGCTCGCCCCGCTCTTGTTCATTGTGTCGAAGAATTACCAGGCAGGATTAAAAGTTAAGCTTTGAATAAGGTAAGTATTTTAATATGCGTTTTCTTTCAGGGAAAACGCTGCTATTAAACTACTGTACCGTTATTCAAAGCTTATTATGAGACATGTTTGTTTTCGCCTGGTGATGCCAGTATACATGACGCCAATGTGATTGTGATACATAGATGTATTGTAATATCCATGTGTGAATTTTAAATAGAAATGCAATAAATTGCATACTTATATATCTACATAGTCTGCTACGAATTTCTTTTAGAAATGGGTAGCAAAGATAAGAGAACTGTATCTCAACCATTGGAATGGTATCAACCATTGATTGGAATCAATGTTATGGGCAATTGATAATCAATAATTATTTATATGCGATGTACTTTTGACTTCGATTTTATAAAACTGTCTAAAATGTATTAAAGACCTCCAATTTCCAGGAGGTAGCTAGTATCAAAAACTTAACTATGCTTGTAGCGCATGATAGCTAACTATTTAAGCTAGATTATGATGGTAATTTTAGTCTTTTTAAACCAATCAACGGCAGCTATCGTAACTGGAATATACAAACAATTTGTTTTTGGTATTTAACGCTGATGCTTTAAGCGCAAAACAAATTTTATTTTAACGCTGCAGGCGTTGCAAGCAGGTGGTTTTCCGATTAACGCAATTCCAGGACGCGACTATGAATTACATCCTACCAGGTGCTGTTGCAATGTTTAGCTAAGCTACTGCATGAAAATTATCCTTGGACAGGAAATTCACTAAATCATATCCTATTTAAAAGACTCTTGAGGATTGACCAGTAAAATCGATATAAGAACATATCGTGACAAGAAATTACCAGTAAAAAACTGGACTGATCAGTAGGACTGTACAATCGTCAGACAAATGATTTAGGCCAAATAATGTTAAATGACAATTGTTTACTTATGTTTATTATGTATTTATGTATGAATCTGCTATAAAACTGTCCAAAATGATGCCAATATTTTAAATTAGATTAGAAAAAGTCGGCACAGATTTTACAGACTAGGTTCTGGTACTATGTGAATTTCAATGTATATGTGTTTTAGATTGCAAAGTCAAGTCCTTTACATTTCCACTTTCAGGATCACGTTGTATGTTAATAGATAGTATGCCCACCTGTACGTCCACTAAGACTAAGGTTGTGAGATATGAATCAAAACTCGTTCAAGAAACGAGTCTACTCCCCAGAATACTTCTGCGATTAAGTATGTGTTAACCCACACAGTATGTTTACCTTATAACCATATACTCAAAGATTTAAACATAGATGATATTTTATGGTATACCTGCTCTGAAGTCCCGAAATTATTTACTGTAAATATTAATTTATGGACTTAGGTAAGTACTCAGTCTGTACTACTATCTCAAAAAAAAATGATCTGTCAATAGAATCTGTTTCTAAATGGATATTGAAAATAATCAATAAAATTTGATTTGTATTTGATTAATATTGCGTAGCGAACTTTATCTGGTATGTACATACTTATAATGTAATATCCGTAAGTGAATGGGTGAGACCCCCCCCCCCCCGTCTTTGCGGAGGTAAAGGCAACGTTTTGTCATAAAATCGAAATTGCAAGGGATAATAATCAGGATTGCAAACATTTCTTTCGGTTACAAATGTCCTGACATTGATCGGAATTTAAATTACACGATTTTGTCTACCAAAATTGTGTCAGGAGTGAATTTCTGGCTGATAAAAATGCATGCGATGCAGTGTTGCTACAATTTCGGGTAAGTGGTTTACTTACCATACAATACAATTGAGTTTTCTAATATTATGGAAACTCCTGGATAATTCTTTTAGGCATTATCATTGATTGCATTATGTTATTATAGGTCCTCAAAACTTCCAATGATTAATTGCTAAATAGCTATTATAATTGTAAGATTACATACTTTCCTTTTTTGTAATGAGGTAATAGTATAGAAAAACAAATGTTGGTTTTCGAATAATCTTGAAGGAAAGACTAAAGATGCCAGGAATGGCACTTGGGGCGGCCCTTCCCTCCATTATTTGTAGGAGTTTTTTACAATATTCTGTACAAACCTTCGGTAGACATATAGTAGTTTCTGCTTGGTGGGTCCTGATATACCAAGACTGCCAAGAGAGTGGATCAAGAGTAAGATTCAAGACGTGACTGCGAGCCATAATTATGCAATGAATCCTCATTAAGAAGTATACATATATTAATATATGTTAAATATTCATGTTCATACAATCACGTATGTGCTATTTGGAATAGCAAATATACATACATCCTTCATCTGTAAAGTAAATCTCTGTGTTCCATACCCCACGAGAGTGGGTCATATTCTGTGCAAGCTCTTCGAAACAGAGGTCAATAATAAGACGGACGATGTGCCAAGCGATGGCACTTATGTTAAAGTATCTAGGCTGAATTTATTCTTAAATAAGAGGTGAATGCAACTGTGCAGAGCAGCAATGCCTTTATCCGTCCTGCAAAGGACTGTTTAATATCTCAGGCCAATCCACACTCATTCGTTTGATTCCAACCTAGACAGAGTCTGTACAATGGTATCCAGACAACTGATACAAAATACATATTTATATACTTTTCATACTTATATCGATAAACATCACACATTTGGTGGGAATAGAACCCGGCGATAGCAGCCCGAGAATCTCACCATTAGAGCAACGGGCCCGTCAAATTATTATGTTAAAATAGACTTAGCAAACAACTTTCAGACATTTTGAATGTCCCCGATATTCAAAATGATCCTGAAAATCAGGTACCTACGTGCTTTCTTCACGAGCTGCTATTTGTATACCATCCCTGCGAAGGAGGTTAAGTCTATGTGTACCAACCCTGCGGGGGTGAGAAATAAATTATTTAGTCCCTGCAAAGGACAATATCATCATCATCATCATTAGCAGCCGATATACGTCCACAGCTGAATAAAGGCCTCTCCCTTAGAAGGGAGGGGCTTCCATAATCCCCACACTTGGCAGACGGCTTGGGGATCAATAAAGGACAATATGCTGATGGTGAAATAGACTTCAGCCAACCATTTTTAAATTAACTAGGTTGTCAAAATTGATTCCAAATCCAGATGAGCAACCATCTATGTACCATCCCTGCGAGGGAGGTTAAGTCTTTGTGTACCCACCCTGCGGGGGTGGGCAGTAAATTGCTCAGTCCCTGCAAAATAAAGTACGCGGATGGTGAAATATACTTCAGGCAACCATTTTTATATTGACAAGATTGACAAAAATTGATTCCAAAACTAGATGAGTACTCCCATGATGAGCAACCATGTATGTACCGTCCCTGCGAGGGAGGTTAAGTGTTAGTTTACCCACCCTGCGGGGGTGGGTAGTAAATGGTTTAGTCCCTGCAAAGGAAAGTACACTGATGGTGAAATAGACTTACAGCCAACCATTTTCAAATTGACAAGGTTGTTAAAATGGATTCCAAAAACCAGATGTGCTCTCATGATGAGCAACAATATACATATATATATATACCGTCCCCGCGAGGGAGGTTAATTATTTGTATACCCACCCAGCGAGGGTGGGGTATTTTTTATGCGATGATACGATGAAGTGGACTTCATTATCTGAAAACCAGGTGCTTACCCTCTTGAGAAGCCACTGTACATGTCCCCCCTTCTTTGGTTATTTATTTGTGTACCCAAACTGCGAGGGTGGATAATAACTTGTGCCATGGGATAGCACTATATACTTATTGTAACCATAATGGGTTAGCCAGATTTGTGAATTTCGTGTAGGGTAGAATATATATTGCCTACGCCATCGGCTTTCTTGAACACAAACATAATTGAACACTTTTATGAATCAAGGTGGAATATTAATCTTTTGGTTACCATGATAGCTTCTCTACGTTACTTGATACTCTCAGCAATGTGTCCTTTGAACAGTTTCTTATAAATATTTTTATTTATTTATTACTAAAATTGTATTTTATTTTACTATTTTACATAGAATATACATTAACGTAATTGTATTTAACTCGCAATTGTAATATTTTCACCTTCCGGCACACAGACCATATCTGTAATAAACTACTTAGCCCACGCAGGAAGATTACGAAAACTGTCCAGCAGGCTATTTTTTGTTTTAAGACACAATAAAAAAATAAAAATGGACGCAATGGTGCGTCTGTATAACTGGGATACTAATTAACTGAACTCACTTGTTTGCTGTCTTTCACGTTGATAATAGAGTCACTATTTCACTGTTCAGATTTTCGTAAATTGACAGTATTGCTACTGTCTGCATAATAATGTGGTTTAAAGAAATATTCATTCTGAAAAAAAGCTTAGAACTATCTGTAAGAAATGTATTATCATCGTAGGACTTTGCTACAAAATAATTCAGCAAATGTTTAAAACTGCGGGTAGATTGTAAAGAAAATAATTTGCATTATTAATATGATTTGTTTTTTATCCACTTAGAAATCTCGTACGTACAAATTACCAGCAATAAACTTTACGAACAATATCATTACTGCACAAGTATTAAAAACTAAGTTTCGAGTTTTCAAAATAAAATTGTCGGTAGACTGAATGGAAAATAATTATTTATAAAAATATTGCTTACATAGCCCAATTTACTTGCACTATATTGAAACCACAAAATATTAATTAGTATAAACATTTCATTAGGAACAAAGAAACAAAACGAACGGCAAAAACCGTTAAAATGTTTTTACTCACTGTTTGCTTGGCTTCCAACTATTTGTAACAACTATTGTTGTTCACTATTTTATTCCTTTGGAATTATTTAGAATTTGATTTGAATTCCATAAATAGTTGTAATATTGTAGCCTCGGACAGGTGTCCGTGACGGGAAATAAGACGCCAATGAACAAGAGCGGGGCGAGCGGGCATGTTTAACAAACCCTTGCTGCCCTCGCCTGCCATGGTGATGCTATTTCCGGTCAAATCACAAGAAAGTTGACCAATAGGAGCAAAGTCGACGGGAAACAGGAAGTGCCGCTCTCATAATAAGCTTTGAATAACGGTACAGTAATTTAATATGGCAATTAGTCGGTCTGTGATATAAAAGTTATAGGGGTACCCCGGTGGTCCTGTTAGGACGGCCTCTTTCTGGCAGGGCCACCACTACTGTCTACTATCTCGACAGTCAAAGCACCCTGCAGAAATCTGCCAGCGCGTAGATTTAGTCGCGAATTGCAGATTTGGTTGAATCTTTGTTAAAAATATATAAAGCATTGTTTTTATTAGGGGTAGTCTTAAAAGCCAGAGTAGATTACTTTTATCTTTTCGAAAAAACCGCATAAACACGAAGAATTTTATTCTAATAGCCTGATGGCTACAATTCTAAAGCGTTACAACCAGGTATCTGCTGCCAAGTACGCAGCCCTTGTACGAGCCGAAATACTTGCAAGTATCTTGAAATTATTTTTACTTGTGTCGGGCAAGCACACGGCCGTGCGCTCAGCGCTATGCTAGTACGTATTTTCCTTACGTGCGCACTTTATTACTTAGTAGTGTTAGTAGGCATACGAGACAAAAGGCCGCGAGCGGTGCGCACTCGTTTTTATAATGATGCTTTTTATAGAAATCTGTGGGCGGGTTTGTCTCATGAGCTAATATTAGCTTCAACAGCATTAGCAGCAGACAACAGACAAGCCATATTATGGCTTGTCCTGTTGTCTGCTGTCACTGAAATTGTCAAGCGTGACTGCTATACCAACACTACCACATGAAGAAATAATAGTGAGAATTATTAAAAACAACGCGTGTTTCTTGTATTTGTTCCAAATACCACTGATTTTATTACTTGTAATGAATAAATATATTATATTTTGCAAAATAACCCAGTATTTAGAATAAAACTTTTATTTACCCGTTTAGTATTGGCAACGCACAATTATTGATATATAGATTTGTCGCATTGGACGCACTAATCGCACACTATGCATCCACCTATCCATCCTTAAATTCTAATATTTGTAAAGTAAGCATTAAATTTTGACAATGGGCGCGAACGTTATGAAATTTAACTACAATTAACTAATTGTGTATATTATGTAGGTTCGGCCGTTAGACTTACTTATTAGGGATGATGACTAATTTTGAAAAAATACTCTATAATGTACTTACGGGTCAAAAATATGATTATATTTCATTGCTTTATACTTCAGATATATATGAATTGACAATGTAGTTTATCTCTATATACTAGCGAGTTGCGCACGTTTAGAGACGTAAACCTGTGTTTTACTTTTTTTTTTTTTTTTTTTACCACTAGTTACGTCACGGACGGTCCAGACACCTCATTGTTTCTTTGTGCGCAGCGACGAGCGCACGCGCCTAAGCAAAAACAGTTTAGTGATATTAAAATATTAAAACATATCTATTAATGTGGGAAAAATCGTGATCGGCTGCGACCCTATCGCGATAACATAAGTACCTGCGAGCTACTTATGATTAACTACAAAAAAAATTAAGTTGTGTGTCTAAAAATACTTGATAGTAAACAAGTTACCTACCCACTTATTATTCGAATTACTACCCTCGAGTTCGAGTCAATAATATCTACCGTCAAAGAAAAAGTGACGAATGACAACAAAATGTTTAAAAGTTAACAAAGTCGTGATTGACCGAGAGTCAATTACGACAACATAATTAGCTGCGAACTAATTATGAGTCATGGATTCATGACAAATGAATGCAGTTGATGCATCCAATTGATTATTTATCGGATGCAAGACAAGTTCCATAGATTTCTGGTAAGTAACACATAATTACTTGTAATATCCATAGGAAATAGGGAATACAACTATTGATGGTAGTCATCACGGCGACATGATTGGCTGCGAGCTAATCAAGAGCCATGGATTATACAAATGAGATAGGACATGCGTGCAATCTCAAAGAGATATACACGTCCCAACCTACAATTTATTTTGTCTAAAGTAATACCCACTAAACAAAGGTTACACACAAGATACTATTGGGTGAATTGCGCAAACAGAAAAAACACACGGCAAATGTGAGAACGGTGGTACAAGATGCTGTTATAGGATTGTATATATTTTTCTTAGTAAAATAAGACCTCCTTCTACCTTGGCAAAAAAAACTGTTGAGTTACAATAAGGATAACATGCAAAAAAAAAATTACAAAATGTCATTTTATCATAACAGTGACCTGTCCTAAACTGTATTCGACTCACAAAATAAGTTTTCCTACAAATACGATTTATTAATTAAATGTAAGTATAGTTTAATTTCATTGAAGTATATATTATCTATCTACAAAAACTATTTTTGTTTATTTAACTACGTTGTTATAGATTTGACAACCAGTCAACTTTTGTCCGGCGAAAAGTTATCATTTTAGAGGACAGTATTTTTTCGTAGAATAGTTCCGTCAACATGGCGTGTTGTGCTCCCCTTTCCTCACCCCAATTCGGATCAGTGCGGCTCAAGCCCGCGGCGCGAACGCACCGCTCGTGACGTGTTGTGGTGGTCCGCCAAAAACGTAAGTTTATCATTTCAGTGATGTGGGGACAAAAAAAAAATCATTTCGGTAGCCATTATAACTCGTGTTAGAATTATTTAATTTATTTCAAAGTTGTGTATTAATCTCGCAGTAAGGACTGCTAGTTTGAGAAGTGTTGATATTTTGATACTGATTTTGGTTCTAGAGATAATGTAAATTGAAGGTACATTTTATCATTTCACTTTTATCATTGCAGAGGATTCGGTGAACTGTAATACTGATAACAGTCCACGGAAATGAAATGCATCTCTGAAATATATGATAAATTAGGGATCCCAGTCTCAAATATTTATTCATAGTTCCGAAATTTATTTTAACGTAGAAGTCATAATTTTTGTGTTTATTTTGTTCGTGACGGGCGTTTTTGGTGTTTGTTAGGTATCTTACTAATAATGAAAATGTAAATAATTATGTCTGTTTGTCTGATAGTCTTTCTCTATCTTTGTAATATCATATTGGACCTAATCTGTTAAGATATTACAAATGTTTTTATAAATATCTATTTATTATTTCAAAGAAGTTTGTCTGTATGTATGTGGGGGTGTCCAGAGCCTACTCCGCCTACAGTTTTTATCGTAGATCAACGATATTGGGCTCAAAAGAACGGCTGTAAGCCATTCACTGCGTTGTTCTACTTTTTTTTTTAATTTAGCTACCCCAATTAGACGCGGGCGAAGCCGCGGGTAAAAGCTAGTAGATAAATAAAATAAATCGTTGTTCATCTTTGCGCTGTTTTGTATGTGAAGGTAGGTAGGCAGTTATAGTACCTATAGGAGTGGTAAGGTGTGTGTGTGTATGGTAGTAAATAGGTAGGTATGTGTGTTTATTATTACCTTACTGTAAGTAAGTGTAGATACTGAGTGATTGTGTGTGTGTGATGTGATTTTGCTTTTAGGATGGCGCGGCCTAGGCAACAGACTAGAGAACAAAGGTTGGAAAAGAGGAGGATGTACGAAAGAAGAAGAAAAGAGAGAATTAAGAGCAATGCAGCTACACGGGAAGAGTTTCTAAGAAAAGACAGAGAAAGATATGCCAAAAAAAAAGCGGCAGGATTGATTGTGTCAAGATCCCAAATGCCCCAAAATAAATTAAGAACTTTAAGAAGTAAGAATAAGATAAGTGCCGCAGCTTATTACCAAAGGAAAAAACAGAGAGCAGCTGCGGCTTCTGTAGTTGCTCGTGCTGACCCTATAGATGAAACAAATGAGGACATTGATGAAGGTAATCCAGAAGAAATCCAGGAGAATCATAATCCTACCCAAAGTACTTCCCGCCCAGATTCACATTCATTAACTGCAAGAACTTCCCGTCGTAATACTTTACGGCGCAGCTTACGATCGAACAACAGTATTAGTTTGAATATCCAACCACGAAGTGTTAACGTACACATAAGCAGTCCACGACAAAGCCCGCTAACAATCAATCGACCGCTAATAGATAATAACTCTGCTGGTTCAAGCACTTCTCGACAAGATAACCCATCTTCGACTCCAAGAGTTTCGCGTCGCAGCGTTTTACGGCGCTCCCTACGGATGAATTGCGACCATAACGTCAGTTCCAAATGTTCCAATATTCAAGATAATATTGATGATAATGTAGCAACTATATCTCGCTTTGTGCAACCTTGCGATCCACAGCCAATAGCACCTTCTCCAAATCTGAGTAGTATCGAGTCAACATTATGCCCCAATAGCCCTGTTTCAGAATCATCAATTACATCTATAGAATTCAAGCGAGGGCTTAAAGATAAATTTAGAAAATATCAAAGAACTAAATCAAAGCTCATTACAGAATTAAAAAATAAATTATCACAGGTCACAATGGAAAAAGAAATGCTCAGAAAAAGATATGCCAGATTACGAACCAATAACGATATTAAAATGAGAAAAAGCACTGAAAAGGTAGAAACACAATCAGTAAAAGTCATGAAACCTAAACCTATTAGAAAAAACCCAATTCACACCAGGGTTGTAAAATTTTTGGAAGACGACGAAAATTCTACACTTTGCCCTGGAAAAAATGATACCGTATCAAGACACGGATTAAAAAAACAGAAAAGACTATTGACAGACACACTTAAAAACTTACACCTCAAATATTTAGAATCAGGTGAACCACCGATAAGTTACTCCACGTTTTCAAGATTGAAACCTTTTTGGATCACTCAACCAGACGTTAGGGCACGTAACACATGCCTGTGTGAAAAGCACGAAAACATGAAACTTATAATAGAATCTTTGAAGAGAAACCGCATTATTAAACAAAACACAATATCCGAAGTATTAAACAGCCTTTGTTGTAGAAAAGATAACGTAGATTGCCTGCAAAGAACATGTCCAAGCTGTAAGAGTAAAAACGTTGATTACCAAGAGTTTGATAATGGAGTCACTGTTACTTACTGGAATTGGGAGAAAAATAAAAGTACATACGTCAAAAATAACGCAGAAAGATCTGCTGTCAAAGTTGATAAGGTGAAACACACAGTAAAACCACTAGATTTAATAAAGATATTTGAAACCAGTCTCGAACCATTTTTCAAACATTGTGCCAATAATAAAAATCAAATTCAAGCTTTTCGGACTTTGAAAGACAATATGACTACACAAGACTGCATCATACACGTTGATTTCAGCGAAAACTATAATGCTAAATACGGTTCTGAAATTCAATCAGTTCATTTTGGTGGTAGCAGACAACAATTTACTTTACACACTGTTGTAATCTATTTCAAATTGAGCGATGAAACTTCCAAAACCCAGTCTTTTTGTACAGTGAGCACTTCTTTAAGACATGATGCTGCTGCAGTATGGGCACACCTTGTCCCTATTTTACAAGAAATTGAGGTAACTGCTCCACTGGTTCGTAATCTTTACGTTATTTCTGACTCACCATCTGCGCAGTATAGAAATAAAAAGATATTATATATAATATCACAGTTGTCTTCCTATTGCCCAATGCTGAGTCACATAGTTTGGAACTATTGTGAGTGTGGTCATGGAAAAAGCGCAGCAGATGGAGTGGGTGGTGTACTAAAGAGATCGCTGGACAAACAAGTCTCCTATCAACATGACATTACCAATATCGAAGCACTGGTACAAAACTTGAATACTTCGGTTAAAGGTGTCAAAATCGAAGTAGTTGAAGATTATCAAGTGTCAGAAAAAGATTGGCTATTGCCTACAAACTTGAAGCCTTTTGCAGGAACTATGAAGGTTCACCAAGTGGTATGGTCTAAAGAATCGAGAAACCGTTTAGCACTCCGTCATCTTTCTTGTATTGAAAGAGAATGCCGCAATCAAACTATCAGGTGCCCTCATGGCAAACATTTAGGTTTTCATGATTTAAGTGAGACTAATTCGTCTGCTTTGGTAAATAATATAAATATCGCACAATTACGCACAATCCAACTATCAGAAAGATTGGTACTACGGCCAAAATCGTCTCAAAAGCTTCCGTCAGAATCATCTACATCATTAGCACAAAATAGTGTCACAAATAAACCAAAGATCCACTCAATCCAAAACATTGAGATACCAATTATTAAACCGTCAACATCCCAATCTCATGATAGAGCTACTAACCAAAAAGGAGAGACTGGTCAGGAAACATCAATGCTACATAAATCACTACTAGATGGATGTGGAAACTTATTTGATCTTAGTACTCCAACGTGTTCACTCTTTGAACATCCTGATTTTGCAACTATTGAGAACTATGAAAAGACAAGGCATGATGACAGCGACGAAGGAATCAAGATGAAACCGAAAAGGAAAGTAAAACGGTTATGGTCTTCTTCTTCTTCAGATTATAATATTTTTGATTGATTATTTTAAATATTGACATGACTTTATTATAATACCTGTGTTAGATATTAAGTGTGTACGAATCAAATTCGTACGGATCAAGCCATTGATTTTATAATTCTCCTAAGAATTATTGATTAAGTTCCTTATAGATATTAAGTATAAACTATTTTAAAAAACTTTTTTATGAAGGTATCATCATAATAGTAGAAGTTAATCATTATCTTAATCTTGAGACTTTATTTTTTATATAGAAGAATTTCACTTTTTATTTCTTTTGATACTTTTTAGGACTTTGAGTAAGACGTCATTTTAAATTAATAAGTATTTTAATTAAACTGTAGACTGATTATTATAAATAAGAAGTCAACTAATTTACGAAAGTCTATTGAAAAAGACTATTTTGAAATTAAGAAGAATTTTAGTTAGAGTAAAGATTCGTTCTGATGATTATTAAAATTAATACCTACCTATGTTAAAGAAGTGAACTAAATATGATGAAATATTTTTTAAGACTGAGAAAAGCGTTATTTTTAATTTAAAAAGGATTTTAGTTATAGTAAAGATTCGGTCTGACATGATTATTAAAAATACTATGTAAAAAGACTTTTTGAGAAAGTCTATATTATAAGTTAAGAAGGATTTTAGTTAATCACTTAAGAATAGTAAACATTTATTCTGAGAAAATTATTAAAAATAATGTGTTAACTATTATAGTAATTATAAAAGAGGATTTTACTTACTTATAGGAAAAAATAGTTTTGAGCTGATTATTGAAATGAGTATGTTAACTAATCATGAAAGATTTTTGAGAAAGACTTTATTTTTTATTAAGATTTTAGTTAGTACCTACTTACCTAAAGATTTGTTCTGAGGGAGATGATTATTAAAAAGTACAAGTGGGCTTAATAATTAAAACGCGACTTTTTCTTGATTTTTTTGTTGTAATGAAGAAGGATTTTAAATAATTATAGTGATTTGATTGTTGCATTATTGTTAAAAATAGCAAGTCTATTAAATTAAGAATGGATGTTTTGAGAGAGACCATATTTTTTAATTAGGAATCATTAGTTTGTGATTCTGACGCTCCGGTTACCCCTATTTAAGGGATAATAGGCGTGACGTTATGATGATGATGATGATTTTAGTTATGGTAAAAATTCATCGTGATATGATTAACAAAAAGAACACTTGCTAAGTAGGATTTATAGAACATATTATTAAAGCATTATAATACTTGCGACTTACCTATCTATAAGATAACGAGTAAATAATAATACATACGAGTACGTACATACCTATATGTAAGGTGGTACCTTATTAGCTGCGGACACATTAAGGGGATGTTACATTGACCTAACTGAAAACGTTTATCGAAAAAAAAAGGGAGTCAAAATTTGTTTTAAAAATATTTTTTTTTTTTTCAAAATTGAATTACATGGACTAGCGAAGACATTTTTCAATATTTTCGCATGCTATTGCTTAGTAATGCACATAGAAAGGCCGTGAGTGTAAAAAAACAACACAGGGGGATGTTTTCTTGAATTTAGGTACTTTAGGTATCAACATAATATTGTGTCAAATTCTCAAAAACTTAATTACAAAAAATCTTTTTTTTTCGATCATCATGTTTGTTTGGGTGCATATAACATCCCCCAAAACATCCGCAGCCAATAAGGAAACATCCCTCTATAGTAAAAAAAGGCTGATTAGTGAAATAAAGTGATAATTGCTGTGATTAAAAATAAAAAAGTTGATTTGATTATTTTAGAAGTTTTTAATTATACCTATCACCTACCTATAAGAATAGTTTATAGTACATACCTGTTAAAATCGTACTTTTTATCAGAGCCTTTTAGTATAAACTGAATAAATAACAATGTAAGGAACCCTCCCAACTTTCATTTCGGTCGCTCCTAGCTATATCATTCCAGTGGTCATTATTAATATCGGTGTACAGTTAAATCATTTCAGTGGACGAATTTTCATTTCTGTGGACATTTTTATCATTTCGGAGGATACTTTTAATTTCGGTGGACCTATAAAAATTCAATCTTGAATATTTCTCTGAATTTTAATGATATTTATTGCCCGCTCTCACAAATGTTATAAAATGGGTTAAACTTTTATTTGTCATCAAAAATCTGTAGAATAGCATTGAAATAAAAAATCTCACCGAAGTGATAAAAAAAATCCACTTGTTGAAATTCACCCTATTATTAATTTTTCTGCTCAACTACCCACCACTTTTAATTTTTAATTCGTGCATTTACACATATAATAGTACGAGCCCCGAGTCTGGCTGAACTACCAACGGGTCTTCAACATGAAAGCGGCTCTGCCTAAGTGGTTCAACTATCAAACAATCGCACATTGGTGCGATTGTTTATCGCCAGATCCTGGTTTCAATTCCCAGGTTGATTAGGTCTTTTTCACGGGGTTTTCATAAAGAAATCCTGCGCTGGGTTTCCAAAAGGCATCCCTCTAGTGGAAATTGGTTTAGAAGTGTGCATAGCAAATGCCTACAAGGCATAGCTATACTATTCCCAGAGAAAAAAAACTTTATGGTATACATTATTGGCAGAATGAAAATATTTTGTACTCTTGTGGTCCTGTGTCGGAATCCAGGACATGTTACGTACGTTTCTATATAAGAGTATAGAAATAAAGGTAAAGGTGGTATAAGTACATAAAGGTAAGTACCAATCCAAACTTATGCAAAACAATTAACTTGCATATAAGTCCGACCTTGAATTTATGCTGTGCAAAAAAGTATGATAAAATCAATAAATAAATGGCAATTTGGGATGTGACAAGAGCACTTTATCCTATTTATCAAGACTATGTCAGGACAAAGAGTTATGACTTACGTATTTCCGTGTTGGCGTGAAAATCACAGTTATTCATGCCTTATTGGTCAGTCAATAACATTTTCTGGGTCTATTAGCCCAGGGTGCGTCCAATTAGCATACGTATTGGTATAATTACATAATATACTCTAGTCGAGGTGGCATTTCCTTGCACCTCAACAGCATGATAATTAATAAACAAGGTTCACAGATAAGAAAACAAAACTCCTGAATCATCAGCCCCTTCCACACCTTGTAGAAGAACTGGGCGGTACCTTCTAGCTGCCCTTGAAAAGGGGTGGGGGCGAGATAAGGGGAAGGCCAACAGCAGCATCAATCGCATGTTCTAGCGCTAAAGGATACCGGCTGGACTAACATGTACGCCTCATCATGTAAGGTACAACAAACAGTCAGATCTAGATTTCAAATGTTGGCCACAAACGTATGTATTTTACTTGTATATAAGTAACAAATTTCCCAGCCACGTTAACATGGATATTGTGAAAACGACGTTTCATGTCATCTTTGTTCTGAAGTAGGTAATTAACTAAAACTAAATAGCACCACATCCAAACTTTACTTGCATTATAAGCAGAGGTATGGATGCTTATATTGCAACACATATATAAACTTAGTATCGTTATTTCATTGGACACATTTAATGAGAATACCTTATTCTAGTTTTAGTAAACTACTAAACAGAGGATTTAACCATAAATATGTATATTGTATGAAAATCAGAAACGAATTCTGTTCCTTAAATTGCAATGAGGAAATAAATAATACACTCAAACCGGAAGTCTAACCCTTTGCTGTCACATTGTTAGATCATCGGCATTTAGTACAAATATAAAATATATTTGACGCCAAAACCTAAGTTCGGCAAGCGATTCATTTATATATTAAAATATTTTAAAATATTTGCACTTATATTTATATAATATCAATATAGCTTTTATCCTCTCTACTTATAGATAGTATTTAAAAATCATTACCACAGTGAAACTTGAACTTAACAACAGTTTACACCACTTTGTCATACTGACCATAAGATTCCCAGTCTGAAATTACCGGTACTAGTAACAACAATATTATATAATATATAAATATAGTAAAATAAGTTTTTATATAAATATCATCTACCTTCTATGGTACCGAGAATAATAACTAAGATTAACTATTAAGATAGAGGTTAAATAACCTATCAATCTTACCATAGAAAATATTTTAAGTTTTGTGGCATAATCACATAGAGATATCAGCCGACGTATATATTATTCTAAATTACAGCGTACACAATACATACTCTCGTATGTTTCGCTTTAACGGTGCTTTATGAGGTTATGGTGAAATTTTATTAAAATGATTGTAATTAAATAAATTGGGACCGTAAATTTATAATTGCAATAGACAAAATAAGATACATCGAACTGATAAAAGTATACTTATTTACCGGTGGTAACAAACAACGTGCAATACGGTTGTTATAGAATAATAATTATCTGATTCATGCACATATATTCCCTTGATGACGATTATCTTGATGACATATGCATAGCGATAAAAATGTATATATTTATGAAATTTAAAACCAAAAGTTAGATAAAATAAGAATTAAATAAATAAAAAAAAAAAAAAATACAAAATTGGAATTTAAAATTAGAATTAAATTTACAAAAAGAAAAAATAAGGGTTAATTAATTACCAAGCTGGCGTGAGAAGCGTATCCGTTTGCGTTTCTTATAATAAATATTTCTCGAACGCAGATTCTGATTGGAAACATCATTTTGGTCTTTAAATTTATGTTACAGAAAACTTAAGCCCAGCAACTTTAATTCCAATACAGCAAATTCAACTTCCTAGCTCAGCAAAAACAAGATAGGTATGCATATGCAGTATATCCACACTAACACACAACCCAGGGTGAGTTAATTTATTTTCATGTGTTCGCCATTATCGTTAATGTCCCGTCGAAGAAATCGATGATTAAGCTACGGGAAATCATTATTCTTTTCCCAAATTGATAATATTGGCCATGGGACACTTAAACACCAAACTAACCTGTATACAGCATGAATGCACTTGCCTTTCACGCGGTATACTTAATAATGACGGCCATCGATGAAAAATACCATAAAAAGCATAGCGTTCCATCAAAACTATCGTTTAAACAAAGTATGAGTATCAACCCTCTACATAAATACCGTGATACCGGCCGGCGTAGTGTTGTGCCAACACAGATATTGGATCATTATTTCTATTATTAAAATCTTATCGTATTTTCTGCTCATAGAAATAGAACTCAATAAGTTAAAAGTAAGTATAAACCAAAACCTGCTTGTTTTGGACCTAAGTACGAGTATAAAACACTAATACTTGAGACCTATAAGAGATATTTAATCACTTTAGAATCATAAAACTTTCGACAAGTTGTAAAAGAATATCAATAATAGGCTAAGGTAACTGCAAGTTCAAATACATAAATACGGATATCTAATAAATGTATGTAGATATCATAAAGAGTTAAGATAGTCATAAAAAAAAAAATAAAAGTGATTAGAACATCGGCATTCCAGTTCTATTTTAGTTCTTCTTTAACAAGAGAAATATACACCTAGTCTTTAACGACTATACCTTCGTAACAAGACATATAAGGACTACTCAACTAATCAGTCAGTAAAATAAACAAGTGATTTAAAAACAAAAAAAAAAAACGTTGTCTAGGGTATTTCTTAAATTGTTTTCCGTGCATAACAAACGTCACCTTGGCCGTACGATTTGCGGGTCTTAGGAGGTACTCCTACCGTCATAGCTAGAAAACCGTCAGCTAAACTAACTTATTAGTGGTTTTTTGATAAACTTATTATTATTACCTATTATAACGCCGTTAATTATTACCTATTATAAATCTACAAAAAAAATATCAGTTTAACTAATATTTTACTTAAACTATACTATTTTAATTAAAAAAAAAAAAAAAAATTGCTATACCATCGAAACAAAACCTTACTCTCTAAACATCTACATTGTCAATTCATATATATCTGAAGTATAAAGCAATGAAATATAATAGATGATCAAACGAACTTCTTGAAGTGAAGTTCGATCATTATTATATGAATTGCTTTATACGAAGATATAAAAACCCGCCCACCCATGATTAAATCACATAACACGTGTTCAGTGCATTTAACCCTTGAATAAGGTTTTGTTGAATTATAGGCATAAACATAATCTCTAAAGAATGAGGTGTCTGGACCGTCCGTGACGTAACTAGTGGTAAAAAAAAAAAAAAAAAAGTAAAACACAGTTTTACGTCTCTAAACGTGCGCAACTCGCTAGTATATAGAGATAAACTACATTGTCAATTCATATATATCTTCGTATAAAGCAATTCATATAATAATGATCGAACTTCACTTCAAGAAGTTCGTTTGATCATCTATTATTTTCGGCAATAGTAGACCCGTAAGTACAAGAGTATGCAATATTTTCAATTTTTAAAATAGAGTTTGAATTTCGTTCCAAAACTATCGTTTTGGAACTCAGAGAAAGTACCAAAGGAGTTAGCATCGCGTAGATTCCCCGAACAAATTTTTACAATCATAGACAGAATATAACAAGACATCTAGCTAGCGTGCCGCCGGTAAGGACAGAAAATAACGGAAAACTCAGAGAAAGTACCAAAGGAGTTAGTATCGCGTCGATTCCCCGAACAAATTTTTCGTGGCACTTTTGCGGGGTGTGGGAGGCGAAGTAAACACACACAGATACACTTTCACGCATACCCACACAATAAACCCATATAATAAACTCGCAACACATTCAAAAATACACGCACACAAATAAAGAATGACCTGACCATATGACCAAAAATTTGGCAGAGGGGGTTAGCGCATCATGCTCTCTCCAGTGGTATCTCCTCTAAGACGGAAAATAATCGTTCGTACACTTAACACACGTTATGGATATTTATTCGAATGCGCCTATTATGTAGTATAAACGATATTTCATAATGCAATTCAATTTAAAACTCCAAAGCTAGGTCGTGTACTAGAAAATTTCATGAGTACTCGAAGAAAACGCACCGTAGGTGCGCCAGATTTTGAACACACGCTGAGGGACAAAAAATCATATGCTCTGTTTCTTTCTATCACATATAATATATGTAAATGCATCCTTTTCTTGCGCGAATGAGAAAGAAAGTACCAGCTCTCTATTGTTTTCTTTCTCTAAGACTACAATATACTCGCAACACATTCAAAAAGATACGCAACAAATAAAGAATGACTTGAACATATGAACAAAATTTGGGTTAGCGCATCATGATCTCTCCAGTGGTATCTCCTCTAAGAAAACGATGGCCGGTGCATGGCGCCATTTTGTGACGTCACTACGGCGGTGTAAATAAACATCTGTCTAGGTCTAGCTTAGAGTAAGTACCAAGGAGAGACCATGACGCGCTAACCCCTCTGCTAAAATTTTTGTCATATGGAGTTCACGGGCGATTTTTGTCCAGTCCGTATCAGGTCCAATGAGTATATAATCACTACGTTATGATCAGGTCGTCATGCATTATACAGCTCCGTGAAAATGGATGTTTGAGCAATATTTGAATGTTAAAATCGATTAGGTACCATAAATCGGCGAGAGAATGGAGTTTCCTATCATTTATAACCATAGATTTAAGATTTTTTTCACTACGTTTTATAACTATTATTTTTTACAAATATGTTAGTATTAAAAAAATAGAAATCAAATATTGTTATCTCTGAATCAACATTTCGCGCCATGTTTTATCCTAGTTACAGCAGTGAGCATTACCCCAGCAAGAAAGATGGTCGTAGAGAAGATTGAGTTAAACGAATAATTAGAGCATAATCTGCTGTAAATGTGCGCGGAATAAAAAATTAGTGCATCCTTTCGTTTTCAAGAAAAATCCGAATAACGATTCTTGAGACGTGGTCTCTAACGGCTGGCCTTTTAGAGAAGTTCAGAGTCACACAACGAGCCATGGAGAGAGCTATGCTCGGAGTTTCTTTGCGCGACAGAATCCGAAATGTGGAGATTCGCCGAAGAACCCAGGTCACCGACATAGCTCTCAGAATCTGCAAGTTGAAGTGGCAATGGGCGGGCCACATCGCTCGAAGAACCGATAACCGTTGGGGAAGAAAGGTTCTCGAGTGGCGACCACGAACCGGAAGACGCAGCGTAGGCAGGCCTCCCACTAGGTGGACAGACGACATTGTGCGCGTCGCAGGTAACCGGTGGATGCAAATAGCCAATTGTCGTTCATTGTGGCGTTCTAAGGGGGAGGCCTATGTTCAGCAGTGGACGTCTTCCGGCTGTTGATGATGATGATGATGTATTTTTAACACGCTTTTACTTGCTTGAGCTATATGTATGATGGTAATGGAATCTTGCAATGCAATTTTGATTTTGTATCGGTCGATAATCGCTTGCACGAGCCGCCCCGAAATACATGCGGGCGTAGGACGTACGTTCGTTCAAACGATTCTAATTAAAAACTGGTACACCGTTCGTGTCCACGATAGTTCGTACACAAAGGTCAGTGAACTTTCTCGGAGAGCGGTTTTTATTATAAGTATTGGAAATATAGATTTTTTTATTGCAATCATTGCTATTTACACCTACAAACTTGCAATGCATTCTGTGGTTATCGTAATTAAATAGTAATTAACAGAACTGTAACAATATAATTATTGTAAAAATAATGACAAACTATAACCACCTGACGGACTATTAAGATAACCGCGATTGTTGATAAACATTATGAACGTAACTGTACAGGCAACAGCTTCACATAATACTGTCATTTAAAGAAGGTCACGAGTATGTATGAAATCCTCGCTTTTTTGGGTTCATTCCAATTTGGTCGGGTAACCAGTATCTAACAGGGGTTCTAGTTTTTGCTTGTATCTTCTTTATTATGAAATATTTGAAGCTGAAATTGTCAGGATATGTATTTCATTAAGTGATCTAATTCTTGGTTTATACCAAAAACTCTAGGGTTGGTCTTGTTTTTTGTATTTTGACGTCAAAGCTAGACATTATCAGTCTTGATTCAAAGTGATATTATTCAATAATGCGTATATAATATGTTTTGAAACTTTTCGTGGATGTTAAGAGTATTAAAAAGGACCGAATACCGTTTTCAGTGTGTATGAATTTTTGTTCGTTTAAGCGCTAGGACCTTTTTTTTGGTTTTCATAAATCCATTATTACGCTAAAACGGTAAATATTTATGAAAATCTAATTAATTCACAAATACGCACAAATTAAGAGCTACTGATAATCGTTTATTCTATAGGTGCACAATTATTGGTTTCCGAGAAACACGATTCTGCAAAACGTTACCCCAGCAGGAATTGTAATAACTCTGAAATCTTAAGACGTACAAATTTCATTTTCAGCGCACAATTACGCACAAATATAAACTATCTTTCCTGAAGTTTATGTTTCTCTCCGATCATTGGTTTAGAATCTTCTTGCTGGAACAACGTTACCCCAGCAAGAATCGTTTTTCGGATTTTTCTCGAAAACTAAATGATGCACTAATTTTTTATTCCGCGCACATTGTAATTATTCGTTTAACTCAATCTTCTCTACGAGCATCTTTCTTGCTGGGGTAATGCACACGTTACAGCATAGTGCTTGAATGTATGAAAAAAATTTAGTTCATTCTAGGCTAATGGAGGAAATTCTAATAATTATGAATGATGTTTATTATAATGAAGTTATTGTTATAAAAATAGATTAATGTATCGAGAGTATCGTGATAAATAACAATAATCTTCTTCTCCTTTTCTTATAAATAAAAATCACGTGTCACGGTGTTTGTGGTCGAAATCCTCCAAAACGGCTTGACTGATTTTTATGAGATTTTCTTTTTATGTACATATATTTAGTAGGTATGAGGATAGGTCTTAAAGTATATTATATACCGCTAGGTGAAGCAGCGTTAGGCAGGGTAATTATACAGATGGGTGACCAGACGGACAATTACCACGTCTCCGTGCTTCGGTTGGAGGGCAGGGAGAGCGTAAAATTTGAGTCCCGGTTTTAACTGACTTTAAACAAGGAGGTACCTATGTATTCAACGCGTATCTTAGAGGAGATACCACTCTGAGACGCGTATGTATATAATACTATTAAAATGCAAAATCCATTTATAAACCTCGTCTCACGGCATTCGCACTCCTCCAAAACGGCTCGACCAATGTTTATGATTTTTTTATGTGTATTGGGATGTTTGCGAGCAGTAAAACGACCTGATTGTTCCGAAGCAGGTTTATTACTGCGCGACAAAGACGCCGCGCGCATAGATACACTCCATTCTTCCAACATTACTTTCTTAACCTGACAATAAACAATCACACATTATAATAGTTACTTAAAAGAATTGCTTATAATCTACATCTTTTCTAGGCCTACGTTGACGAGTTAACACAATTGGCCCAGTCGGGCAAGGGTTTTCACTGATCTGAACATTTCCATTGTGCGACACAGAATTTGTATCGTTACGTGTAGGGACAATGTCTGTACCACTTGGCTCTGTACCACTTTCAGTATCATTTGCCTCGACCCACTCCTCACCGTCACTTCCTGGGTCGTCAGACCGTTGCTGGTCACTGGAATCAACCGCAGCGGAGGCGCTTGCATCGTCTACGGTTTCACTTACCCTTAAAGGCGGTGACGATGAAGTGTTGGTCGGTGAACATGGTATATTAGGCAGCGGCAGTGGTGGTTCCAACAGCATAGGTGAACTGGGATAAATGGTCTGGTCTTCCGATTCCCTCCAACCACTGTCATTACGTTCTGTAATACTGTTTATTTTACATTTCTTAATTTGGTCTATATGTCTTTTACCCGAGGAATTAAAATCCTGGAAATAGACTTCATACATCCTAGCACCTATTTTTCTCACGATTTTACCTACTGCCCAAATAGCCCTTCTAGCTGAAAACCATCTAGCCCAAACTGTTTCTCCAATATCAAAGCGTCTACTTTTATTAAATGGATTATTTTCCTCTACAACCTTTGACGATTTTACAGTAGGTAAAATTAAATCTAGTCTAGATCTTAAATCGCGACCGAACATTAATGTTGCTGGCATGACTCCCGTTACGCAATGAACAGTATTACGATATTCAAACAGGTAGCCCAGTATTTTTTCTTGCATTGCTTTCTGAGACCAGTTCCCGCTGCCTATTATACATTTTAACATTTTTTTACATATCTTCACCGAATTCTCTGCCTGGCCATTGCTTGATGGATGATAAATAGGAGATGTTATATATTGGATGCCATTATTATTACAAAAATCATTAAACTCTGCCGAACATATTTTTATATCATTATCGGATACAATAACGTGTGGAATACCAAATACAGCGAATACATTTTTTAGTTTAATTATTAGTTGGCTCGTCGAGGTGCCGCCACCCATGTGAATGCATTCCAGCCATTTACTGAATGCGTCAATAATAATCAGATAGACAGACTGTCCTATGGACATATAATCTATGTGCACGCGCTGCCACGGGCCCGCCGGGCGCGGCCAGGGCGTGGCGGGGGCGCGCGGCGGCGCGCTGCTCACGTGCGCACACTCCCTGCAGTTACCTATCCATTTTTCAATGTCGCGGTCTATACCGGGCCACCACATCCTACTACGAGCCGAGTGCTTAGTTTTGACAATACCGAAATGCGAGGCGTGTAATTCTTCCAACATACGATTCCGAAACACTGTAGGAATTATAATACGATGTCCCCGAAACAGACATCCCTGATTTAATTCTAAATCGGTTTTACAATGGTAATACGGTTTAATTAAATCACAATTGATTTTACGCGGCCACCCGTAATGCATATAATTAATAACTGTATTTAATATTTTATCTTGACTCGTGGCGTGCTTCAAATCGTCGAATGAAACCGGTTCAGTCGTGGCATCTAGAAAAAGAAAAGGCATAACTACTTCCGGTTTACACTCATTGTTCTCGGTACACGATTTTGCTATGGGTGCCCGCGAAAAGTAATCTGCGACTAAGTTATTCTTAGCGCTCACATATTGAACGACATAGTTATATGCAGATAGTATTACTGCATATCTCTGTAGTCGTAAAGCTGTGGTTACCGAAATTCCATTATTTTTACCGAAAATAGTAATTAATGGCCTATGGTCCGTTTTTAAAATGAACGGTTCCTGTCTACCATATAAATATTGGTGAAAATATTTCACCCCGAATATAATAGCCGTAGCTTCTTTATGGATCTGGCTATAATTCCTTTCGCTAGGTAACAGGGATCTAGAAGCGAATGCAATGGGCCTGTCGACGCCTCCGTGCGGGTCATGGTGCGCGAGCACCGCGCCCAGGCCGGCGGGCCCCGCGTCCACTGTCAGCACGAGCTGACTGCTCGGATCGAAGTGAGCCAACAGCAACACCCGGTCGGACGCCAGCTCGCGCTTCACGCGATCGAGCGCCTGCTGTTGCCGATCCCCCCATTGCCACCGAGCGCTAGCGCGCAGTAATTCGTGCAATGGTTCGAGTATTGCTGATGCGTTAGGAATAAAATTACGATAGTAGTTGACCACCCCTAATAATCTTTTTACCTCTATAACATTAGTAGGATTGGGCGATTTTAAAATGGCGGCTACCTTATCTGAACACGTTCTTAATCCCGTTTTATCTATAATGTAACCCAAATACTTTACGCTATCCTGAAAAAATGTACATTTCTTCTTATGTAATTTTAAACCTGCATTTTGTAACCGGCTTAAAACTTCTCTGAGTCTCATTAAATGAAAAGTTTTATTTGGGGCCGTACAACAAATGTCATCGATCCAGACCGACACACCTTCTATACCAGCCAATAATGTTTCCATCGCTCGTTGGAAAATAGCAGGTGCATTAGCGAGCCCATACACCAAACGCGTATATTTGAAAGATTTAATTTAGATTTAAAAGACCTTTTGGTGTATTTATGGTAGTTAGCTCCTGTGACTGCTTATCTAATTTAAATTGATTATAAGCATTACTTAAATCTAATTTGGAATAATGCTCACCGCCGCCAATTTTTGCAAAAACTTCTTCTATACGCGGCAGAGGATACTTGTCTATTTTTAAGTCCTTATTTAATGTGCAAGAAAAATCACCGGCTATTTTTAACCGACTTCAAAAAAGGAGGTTCTGTATTCGACGCGTATGTAATATTACTAAAAATGCGTAATATTCATATATGTTAGTCTATATGGGCTTCTAAACGAATTTACCAAATTTCACGAGTGTATGTATGTATGTATGTAAGTATGTATGTATGTAGGTTTGTCCGCGGATTTCTCAGAAACTACAAGTCCGATTTCGAAAATTCTTTTTGCAATAGTTAGAGTATCTTTCAACTTAGGGTAGAGTACAAATTTCATCAAAATCGGTCCAGTAGGTAGTTTAAGAGATATAAACTTTTTATGTTTTCAGTAAGTTACTGTAATGTAGACGTTCGAGTTGCGTGATAGTGCTGATACCTATCTTGGTAAAATAAGTCACTAAAAAGTGTTAAATAAACTATTTAAAAAAAAAAAACCGACTTCAAAGTAAATTATCTAAAAAGCATAAAACAACGAAAATATTATTGAAGTTGGTGCAGAATATACACAGCAGGTACGCTAACACCAACTTCAATAATATTTTCGTTATTTTATGCTTTTTAGATAATTTACTTTGAAGTCGGTTTTTTTTTTTTTAAATAGTTTATTACGGTGCCATTTTCTTTTAACACTGGCACTATAGGCGTTGCGTATTTTGAAAAGTTTACCGGTACAAGAACACCTAACCCTACCAGTTTATCTAATTCTTTTTCCACTTTTTCTTTGAGAGCGTGGTTTGAAAAATTTCGGTACCGCATCTTCTCTCAAATGTAGACCCACCTCAAATTTATTAAAACGACCTAATTCATCTTTCCACAAATCAGAAAATTCATTAATGAGTTGCAACACCTCCCTGCCACTGGCATTGTCCACAGGTTGCGTACTTACATTGTAATTAATCATAGACAAACACAAATTAAATTTCTTCATAAAATCACGGCCCAAAAGTGGCGGTCCACCATTTCGTATAACGTAAATATCAATATACCGTTCAAGATTCATATATGTGATTTTACAATTAAAATATCCTAAGTACTGGCGTGATTTTATGATTTGTATACAGACACATTGTCACGTTGCTTCGAATCAACGGATAGTTACAGAATAAATCCTGATAACATTTTTCTGATATTACGCTACGACTGGAACCGGAATCTAATTCCATACAAAAATCACAATTATTCACTTTTACTTTCACAGTTAAAGGTTCATAGTCTACATACCTCGCATTAAATAGTTGACATTCGTCACATTCATGTTCCCCCTTGTTTTCCACTGCCATCTCGATATTGTATAATTTAGAATTACCGCTACTTTTGGCAATACAAACTTTTTTTAAATGCCCCTTTTCACCACAAGTCGAACAACGGTAATTTTTAAATCGGCATTTTGACGCTTCGTGGTTTCTCATACCACATACGGCACAACGCACTCCACCTGTACTGGCACGTCCCGTCGGCCGCTTCTCACTGACCCTATACATGGGTTGCTCCTTCACCATCTGATCTCCAACCGCGAGACTCGACGCTGCATCGGCAGCATAGTTTCGAGCTGCACGCGCACACGCAGCTTGTTGAGCTATTTCTATAGCTTTAGCGAACGTTAATGTGCTTGCGTCGTTTTCAAACAGACGGTCTCGTTCAGGCCCCGTTCTAAAACCAAGAACGAACCTATCGCGAAGCAAGGTCTCCAATTCGCTACCGAAATCACAATACACGGCCAATCCTCTCAGACGTACCGCCCATTCTTCGATAGATTCATCAGTAGCTTTAATTGCGTCGTAGAATTTTGCTCTGTCAGCAAATGTCGAACGCTTCACCTTAAAATGCCCGTTGAGTACATCAATCAGCTCCTGGAAAGTCGCATCCTCCAATTTTTTCGGATGTAAAAGGTTTCTTGCCAGAAGATAAGACTCATCTGACAAGTGAGTCAACAATACTGCACACTTATTTTCACTTTCAATTTTATTTAGCTTGATAAATTGATTTAATCGGCCACAAAATATTTGCCAATCTTGAATTTTATGGTCAAAAACACTCAAATTTCCGATAAAATTGGCCATTGATTTAAATTTAACACGCGCGGGTAGTAAAATAAATCCTCGTCGCCACTGGGATGTTTGCGAGCAGTAAAACGACCTGATTGTTCCGAAGCTGGTTTATTACTGCGCGACAAAGACGCCGCGCGCATAGATACACTCCAGTATACATAACAATATGGTACCAAGGTATAAGAATAAATAGATGGGCGACGTTTGAACTAACCGTATCCGTGTTTCAGAGGGCTACTGAAAAGTTGGTCCTGGTTTTTAACCGACTTCAAAAAAGGAGGTTATGTTCTCGACGCGTCTAAAGCGGTAACTAGTAAAAAATTAAACGTAATTTTGTTCGGGAATTAGCGCGATTTACCTTATATTTATCGGAAGAATCTACTTGAACTGTTCCTTGTACATGGAACCTACCACCTATTAAACCCTACAGAAACTCCCGCGGATGCACATGAGGACAACTTGGTTTCTCCCGTGGGATTTGCACCCTCAGTGCCTTGCCTTTGAGACTATTATAGCCCCTGGGAACCTGTCACAATGCTCACAGAGACGGAGTCGAAAACCCGCCGATGCACCGCGCCGTCTTCATCGAAATCGGTATCAACGCATACGTTTGTGCAGTATAATGCACAAATTATACATACTGTATACAAATAATACGCAAATTATCGCGCACCAGATCATGGGAAATGGAGCAACAATGATTTACGTATCCAAAATCCAGCTAACTATCATGTTCTGAAGAGTGTCAGGGCTGCTCCACGCCCTGCGCACCAGGGACGCACACCTCTTGCGCATAGTAGCGTAAAAGCAATCTACGTGTGAGTTCGCGAACATCCTAGATGCGCTACGGAAGTGAGGCACACCAGACCAGCACTCTGAACACATTATTGTATTGGATACGTAGGGCGTCGTAGGATCCTTGCGTGTAATTTCTGTGTAAGGCTGTAAGTATAAAATGCTGTGCAGTACGCGCGAAACAGTGTAATTTTAACAGTCAGCGAGTAGGGTGCAAACCAGTGAGCCAGAATATTTACTCTCACTGTCAATGCCCTCCGCTCTCACTCAATGTCTGCATCATCATTGTGCTCGGGATTAATATATGGCCTAAATACTATTTGAAATGATATGATAACATAAGTATATAATGATGTACTTATATAATACTAACTAATTTAAATGCGTTACTTGTTTGATTTACAAAATGAATACAATAATCTCCATATTGAATTATTAGATTCTTTAAAACATTCCATTCTTTGAACCCGTTCATTATTTATCGGTCTTTGCACGCACCACATCACTACAATTTACGTCTGTGGACGTGCAATAAAAAGTGTATAGTGCATTACCCCAGCAAGAAAGATGGTAGTAGAGAAAATTGAGTTAAACGAATAATTAGAGCATAATCTGCTGTAAATGTGCGCGGAATAAAAAATTAGTGCATCATTTCGTTTTCGAGAAAAATCCGAAAAACGATTCTTGCTGGGGTAACGTTGTTCCAGCAAGAAGATTCTAAACCAATGATCGGAGAGAAACATAAACTTCAGGAAAGATAGCTTATATTTGTGCGTAATTGTGCGCTGAAAATGAAATTTGTGCGTCTTAAGATTTCAGAGTTATTACAATTCCTACTGGGGTAACGTTTTGCAGAATCGTGTTTCTCGGAAACCAGTAATTGTGCACCTGTAGAATAAACGATTATCAGTAGCTCTTAATTTGTGCGTATTTGTGCATGAATTAGATTTTCAAAAATATTTACCGTTTTAGCGTAATAATGGATTTATGAAAACCAAAAAAAGGTCCTAGCGCTTAAACGAACAAAAATTCATACACACTGAAAACGGTATTCGGTCCTTTTTAATACTCTTAACATCCACGAAAAGTTTCAAAACATATTATATACGAATTATTGAATAATATCACTTTGAATCAAAACTGATAATGTCTAGCTTTGACGTCAAAATACAAAAAACAAGACCAACCCTAGAGTTTTTGGTATGAACCAAGAATTAGAGCACTTAATGAAATACATATCCTGAAAATTTCAGCTTCAAATATTTCATAATAAAGAAGATACAAGCAAAAACTAGAACCCCTGTTAGATTACTGGTTATCCGACCAAATTGGAATGAACCCAAAAAAGCGAGGATTTCATACATACTCGTGACCTTCTTTAAATGACAGTATTATGTGAAGCTGTTGTCTGTACAGTTACGTTCATAATGTTTAATCAGCAATCGCGGTTATCTTAATAGTCCGTCAGGTGGTTATAGTTTGTCATTATTTTTACAATATATTGTTACAGTTCTGTTAATTACGATAACCACAGAATGCATTGCAAGTTTATAGGTGTAAATAGCAATGATTCGCATTGCAATAAAAAATCTATATTTCCAATACTTATAATAAAAACCGCTCTCCGAGAAAGTTCACTGACCTTTGTGTACGAACTATCGTAGACACGAACGGTGTACCAGTTTTCAATTAGAATCGTTTGAACGAACGTACGTGCTCCTACCCCGCCCGCATGTATTTCGGGGCGGCTCGTGCAAGCGATTATCGACCGACACCGTTCGTGACCGCGAGACTACATTGAGTCAAAATCAAAATTGCATTGCAAGATTCCATTACCATCATACATATAGCTCAAGCAAGTAAAAGCGTGTTAAAAATACATACAATTCAATTAAATTGAGAACTTCCTCCTTTTTAACCGACTTCAAAAAAGGAGGAGGTTCTCAATTCGAATTCGAATTGTACGGATAGGCCGCTCCATTAATTGGGTCCCATAAAAAAATAATACGTACGAAGAAGTAGTTCCTGAAAAAATGAGAATGGCGACTCTGAAAAAACTGTAGGAATGCTGGAGGTTGATGTTTTTATGGCTTTTTAAGGACAAAACTGGTCATAACACTGGCAAATATTGACCAATTTCAATGAATCTTTTTTTAATCGATAGAAGGAACCTGTATATAATGAATCTGTATAAATTTGATCACCACTGATTAAGAACTTCCTGGAGAACCATGATTTATTTGGAGGAATTTATATGGTAAAGACCATAAAATTGGGGTAAGGGGTCGTCCATTAATCACGTGATGATTTTTAGCAACTTTTTATTCCCTCCCCCCCCTCCTGGTGATATGTGGTGATGTTTTAAATAACCCCCCCCCCCCTACCCAAAATCACGTGTATTTTTTTTACAAACTATATTGAAATTTTCGGAATATTATCTTTAAATACAGGTAAGGGGTCGTCCATTAATCACGTGATGTTTTCTAGCAACTTTTTAACCCCTCCCCCCCCCTCCTGGTGATATGTGGTGAGGTTTTAAACTACCCCCCCCCCCTAACCAAAATCACGTGTATTTTTTTTTGTACACACTATATCGAAATTTTCGGAATATTATCTTTAAATAGTAATAGGTAACTGATTAAATGTTGAAGGGGAAGTCGTTGCTGGCAACGGTGAGTCAAGGCCATGTGCCGCTGTTTGGTTTAGAAATCGTGCATTCAACGAAAAATAAATACACGTGATGTCTCATTATACACATTATACACCCTCCCCCGTCCTGGTGATATTTCGTGATTTTTTTCGGAACCCCTCCCCCCCCCTTTCCAGCCTCACGTGATTAATAAATTGTCGTGATTAATGGACGACCCCAAAGTAATATTTGATATAATTACAAAATCTCTAATATTTACAAGATATAACAAATGAATCTATAATTTTATTTGATATAAATAATGATCAGTTGATATAATGTTATGTATGTCGGGTTTTTTTTAAATTTATACTTGTTAGTGATGAAACTGGGAAAGACATAAGCCTTGTCTTTCCCAGTTTCATCACAAAAAAAATATGTCATGCTCGCTATCGAATCGCTCTGCTTGTGGCGGCTTCGTGTGGCGGGTCACCCCCTTCCCTCCAATATGGTTGAGGGGAGTGATGGCTGCTTCTCGAGTCAACCCGTGCGCGCGTGCTGCTTAGGGGGACTGCTCCGACTACTATCCCTTTGGCCTTTCAGTTTGATTGTATTTTCTCGTATTTTTTTTCTTAGCGTAGCACTCGAGCTAAGTGAGCGCAACCTACTTACTTTTTAAACAGGGATCAGTGTTGCCAACTTTACAATGGGATAAACTAGTTTCATGAACAAAATTGGTGGGTGAAAAAAAACATATATCTTATTTTATGAGCTAAACTAAGGAACTTAGAACACTATTTAACTCCCACCCACTGAAGAATCTAATGACAAGGAAAAAGGTAACTAGATCGTCCATCCAGGTAGAAGGTCAAAGCATTTTGTAGCAAATCTTCGTTTTCCATTGCTCATATTGAATTTGCAATGCAGTTTTAATTTAATTTCTGGTTTTCCACTTCACAATTGACGGGCCCGTTGGTGTAGTGGTTAGAGACCCTGGCAACCAACCGAGGGGCGAGGGTTCGATTCCCACCAAGTGTCTGGGCGTCATAAGTATATCAGTATGTATTTACAAAAAAAGTATCATCATCATCACCAGCCGGAAGACGTCCACTGCTGAACATAGGCCTCCCCCTTCGAACGCCACAATGAACGACAATTGGCTATTTGCATCCACCGGTTACCTGCGACGCGCACAATGACAAAAAAGTATACTTATAAGTATTAGTATCAGCTGCCTGTTTACCATAGTAAAGGCTCTGCCTAGTTTGAGATCAGAAGATCGTTCGTCGATTGTCCCAAAATATTATTATTATTTTCATGTTTTTTGTTTCACGGGATTTCCCGGTCTTTTAAGAGGCTTGCGTGGGGACGAATCCAACACATAGAGGCCCTTTTTACAATTAAATGGTGTGTGGTTGGTACCTACCGAGGTCAACTACTTAATTGAAGAAAAAATAACAGTTTACCTCGGCAGCCAAGGGAACTATTGTAAATGTATGGAAAGATAGTCTACTTACTAGTCTTGGTGCGTAACGACACCAAGGACCCGAGTACTCCAGCGAGTTGGTCAGGGCCCCCACCTTGGCGTGTCTTCGTCGGCCGAGTGAAAACCGAAGGGGACCCGCGGGACTCAGCTCTGGCTTACCTTACTTGGCCGTCCAGAGAGGAGTTGTTAGAGCTATATGCTCCAGGGGTGGAAGTGCTAAAAGTCATAACGCCGCGGGTAACTCCGGAGAAAGCGCAGCATACCTCTCAACACAGGGGTGTTGAGCCACCCACACCGTTGTTGCCTTCCACCGTCTTATGACGGCCGTATGGAGAGTCCATCTAGTGGGTGGCAAGTCACCACTTGTCAAAAAATAATGAGTAGGTGGCAAGAGACCCCGGCCTTACAGCCCAGTGTTCAGTCAACCAAATATCCACTAAAAAACATATAGTAATCTTTCCACATATTAGGTTAGGCACTATACTTATAATAGGCCAGAGTAGTCTGCCAGAGTCAACTGCTGTTTATATCTTATTTCCAGCGGTTTATTCTGACAGGTGTCTTTCATATCATTAATTTCACCCAACAGACCTCTACGTCTTGGATTCGTCCCCACGCAAGCCTTTAAAAAGTCCGGGTGTGAAAACTAGAGAAAATAAAACTAAAATAATAATAATAAATACACTTTATTCTACACCAAAAGTTACATGTAAATTGAACAATACGTTGAAGAAATCAATGTACAAAGGTGGCCTTATCGTTAAAAACCAATCTCTTCCAGGCAACCTACATTTAGTTTTCAAATAAAGTTTAATTGCGTAAATAATATAACTGACATTGTATTGAACTCTTCACCTACATGAACTATAAGTAACTAGATACTATGCGTTTCAACTAAGAACGTGGCCGCCATCTTGCCATTTCAAATATATAATTACTAAAAATGATGTTTTAACAAAAATAGATAGCGAAATAAGACATTACATCAAATAATCAAAACCGAGGCGAATTTTTCATTTTGTGTTTACTCTGCTGCCGATACAATAATCGTAAAAAACGAGTGAAGTTCCGCAGTATGGCGGATACATTCTTAGTTGAAACGCATAGTACATACTTTATAAAAAGAAAGGCACCAACTTTGGTTCTTGATTATATTTAAATTTAGAATAAAAGTAACTTCCGTTAACAGTTTTATACTTCAGTGTACCCAGGCAAAGCTGTTTGTGTGCAAAGTTAAAGGTTAAGGTGAAGGTCACGAGTATGTATGAAATCCTCGCTTTTTTGGGTTCATTCCAATTTGGTCGGATAACCAGTAATCTAACAGGGGTTCTAGTTTTTGTTTGTATCTTCTTTATTATTAGATATTTGAAGCTGAAATTTTCAGGATATGTATTTCATTAAGTGCTCTAATTCTTGGTTTATACCAAAAACTCTAGGGTTGGTCTTGTTTTTTGTATTTTGACGTCAAAGCTAGACATTATCAGTTTTGATTCAAAGTGATATTGTTCAATAATGCGTACATAATATGTTTTGAAACTTTACGTGGATGTTAAGAGTATTAAAAAGGACCGAATACCGTTACCCGTGGGGTGTCCGGGTAAGAATAGCACCCTCCCATTTCCTCCCGTTGGGTGTTCGTAAGAAGCGACTAAGGGAAAACAAGAAGACGGGCAGCAGCGTCTTTCTATTGGATTACCTACCACCTATACTGCGATCCCCAAGCCGCCTGCCAAGCGTGGGGATTATGGCAACCCCTCCCTTCTAAGGGGGAGGCTATGTTCAACAGTGGACGTTTTTCGGCTGCTGATGATGATGATGATGAATACCGTTTTCAGTGTGTATGAATTTTTGTTCGTTTAAGCGCTAGGACCTTTTTTTTGGTTTTCATAAATCCATTACTACGCTAAAACGGTAAATATTTTTGAAAATCTAATTAATGCACAAATACGCACAAATTAAGAGCTACTGATAATCGTTTATTCCATAGGTGCACAATTATTGGTTTCCGAGAAACATGATTCTGCAAAACGTTACCCCAGCAGGAATTGTAATAACTCTGAAATCTTAAGACGCAAAAATTTCATTTTCAGCGCACAATTACGCACAAATATAAGCTATCTTTCCTGAAGTTTATATTTCTCTCCGATCATTGGTTTAGAATCTTCTTGCTGGAACAACGTTACCCCAGCAAGAATCGTTTTTCGGATTTTTCTCGAAAACGAAATGATGCACTAATTTTTTATTCCGCGCACATTTACAGCAGATTATGCTCTAATTATTCGTTTAACTCAATCTTCTCTACGAGCATCTTTCTTGCTGGGGGCACACATAAATATGGGCAATAAGGTATAGACATGAAGCTTAGAGAAAGAAAACAATAGAGAGCTGGCACTTTCTTTCTCATTCGCTCAAGAAAAGGATGCATTTATATATATTATATGTGATAGAAAGAAACAGAGTATATGATTTTTTGTCCCTTAGCGTGTGTTCAAAACCTGGCGCACCTACGGTGCGTTTTCTTCGAGTACTCATGAAATTTTCTAGTTCACGACCTAGCTTTGGAGTTTTAAATTGAATTGCGTTATGAAATATCGTTTATACTACATAATAGGCGCATTTGAATAAATATCCATAACGTGTGTTAAGTGTACGAATGATTATTTTCCGTTATTTTCTGTCCTTATCGGCGGCACGCTAGCTAGATGTCTTGTTATATTCTGTCTACGACATGAAGGGATGTAGAGTAGATCACTATCGCTAGGAAAATTTGGCTAAGCCACGAAGTACATGAAGACAAAAAGTACATGGCCTCGTGTAGGTGTTCGAAGAGCAAAGGAGGCATGTAATGGAGGCTAAGCGGGAAGCGATTTAGAGCAGGCCATCCTCCTTGATCCAATACAATTATGTGTTTTTTTTTATTTTGGGAATGATAGACGCTGTTAGCCGCAGATGGCCATTGCAGCTTCACCGGAGCAATTATGTAAATGGTACTCTTATGTCCACATTGCACTCGTATGTGCAGTACCAAAACAGGCTATAACGTTCATGTTAGAAGACTTCATCGTGTAAACACAAATGATTTGTAGAGTTTTTAAAAGTGACCGTACATCAAATAGATGCAGTAACGTCTTTTCATTTTATGATTAAATACATTATTGTGCAAACTAATAAGACGGTTCTACTTAAATGCGTCTTTTCAACTAATTATATGTCAGAAATGACTTTCCTATTCAGTAAACATTATGACTTGCAGCAGAAGCGTCTTAATTAATAGTGAGATTTATAGGGTTCTGGTTGTTAAAGCCAGAATAAAAAAATACTGGTAGATGCGTCATTTATTTCTGATCCCGATGGCGTATTTAACTCAATTATGAAAAAAATGTCAGATACGTCTTTTTTTTCCTTATGACGGCAGAATGTATAACCAAGGAATTTACATATGGTGTATGGTGTACATAAGTATATAACTACTTAAGATTTTATTAAATATTATTTATTTATTCCAAGTAGGTAAGTTCTACAACGATGTCGTATTGGACTCACAGATAGTCAGTCCACGTGCTAAATCAAACTAGAAATACCAACGATCATTACCACAGGTCGGACTATTTATAAATGCGGTTTAGCGGCAATAAGAGACAAATATACACACATACATAAAATTTTGCTTTATGTAAATAAATAAAACAAAAATGTTAGTCAAGTTTGTTTTATTAACAACGAAACACAAAAAAAAAATAGTACAGATTAGACCACAAAAAATAGTTTTATCTGGGTAAAAGCAAGGATGCACACCTCGTCCTTAATTGACGCCTTAAAGTTAAAGCATCGTTCATTCATGTATTGTTTTACTTCTCTTCTTTTATTTATTTTCCAATTTATATTTGACGAAATCTATGGAAATCTCCCTTAAAGACCCATCTACCTTATCTATCTAATTTATTACATAATACTTAAACAATTTTTAAAATATCTTTAAAAAAAACATATTATTCACATGAAAACTCGTAAAAACACTTACAAATAATCGTACTTATTTACATTAAGATTACAAATGTAATAAATTGTATAATCCATAGTACAAGCATCCATCGAACTTCTTTATTTTTGCGTACAGCCCAGTCCTCGCAGCTAAACTAAACACACACAATTTTCCGATGTACACCTGAAATTAAAAATAACTGTTACTGGAGCTTTAGTAAGTTTATATTATAAAAACACAAAAAGCCCGACAGTGAACAGACAAAATGGTCTAAAATTATATGTACTATCGCGAACACGAACGGTGTACCAGTTTTCAAACAAAATCGCTTGAACGACTTTCCGTGCGCTTAGCTCGTCCGCATATTTTGGGCCGGCTCGTGCAAGCGATTATCGTCGTAATGGTGATACACCACTTGTGACCACGAGTGTACATGTAACGTATACATACATATTGTTACGAATGGGACATAAAACTGTTAATTACTCAGTTAATTATTACTTAATTGCAATGATCACAAAATGCATTGTTTCAGTTAGTCTATCGATCCGTATAGAAACATCTATAATAGGCATGATGACTGTAACACAATACCAATAAATCTGTGGTTTTAAATATTAGAACAGATTGCACTGATTCCAAAAATGCATCTCATTTTCATAATAATAGAGAGATTTTCGTGATATTTAAGCAAATAAATTACTCAAATACAGCTAATCGCCATTTTGTAATAAACGCTGCTCAGAGTGAATGACGTCAATCCTGTGTAAATAAACAACTGTCAAACTGTCATCTCAACTTTTTCTTTCATACAATGATTCACTTTTAACTTTTATACCTAGACAGATGTTTATTTACACCGCCGTAGTGACGTCACAACATGGCGCCATGCACCGGCCATCGTTTTGGAACGAAATTCAAACTCTATTTTAAAAATTTAAAATATTGCTATTAATTGTAAACTTAATACAAAAATATGATTATTTTCGGCAATAGTAGACCCGTAAGTACATTATAGTGTATTTTTTCAAAATTAGTCATCATGCCTATTGTCAATAGAAAGTTGTTCCCTCAAATTCGGCAAGTAGGCATTGTACCTGAGTACCTATTGCTCGCTCTCGGCTCACTGCCCCGCCTATTGTTCGTTTACGTCTCGAAATGTGCTAGTATAAGTACATACTACTAAGTGCTCGATATTTCCACCCCTCTATTATTTCAGCTATATAAGCCGACGCATAGAGGCGTCCACACAGTCTTGTGTTTACAAGCGATAGTAAAAACATCTCAAGGAAGCGATCGAAGAGAAATGTACCGGCAACCTTTGCGACGACTTTGGGCTACTCTGACGTACTGAGCGACTCGGACTACTGTGCCTTGTGTGTATAGTGTATACAGTGCGAGTTTACGTTACGTTGATCGGCATTTTAATACCCACCCGCACGTAACATTATATATGTACATATATAATGTTACGTGCGGGTGTATCTAGCTTGTTCAGTGAAGCTGTAATGGGCATCTGTGGCTTAAAGTGACTATCATTCCAAAAAAAATATATCTATACCCGAATCCAGAAATAAAGTCATTTTTTGTAAACAAACCGGGCACTTCAAAACAAACTTAAATTTCTTCACCAAAACAACATGAAATCTTTCCATTTATCACCACACACACGTAAAACATCCAACTGATTCGGAAAACTAGTTAAACTACTGAAAATATAATTAAAATCTTAAGATATACGAATAAATAAAATATTTTTGACATGAGAATGCCACAGATAAAATATGTCAATATATAGAACACACACTTTGTCTATGGAAATTAGTGATGTCCAATATTTAAAGATCTAAATCTCTATATTGAATGATTTCAAATTGATCCACAACCAATCATTTTATAAAATAAAAAGTATTATATTAAACTCGGACTAAACTGAGGTAGATTCAACATAAACAGTAGGTCCGCCGTCTCAGAGTAATTAGAATGGAGCTAGTATCGCGTCGATTCCCCGAACAAATTTTTCGTGGCACTTTTGCGGGGTGCGGGAGGCGAAGTAAACACATACAGATACAATTTTACGCATAACCACACTATAATAAACTCGCAACACATTCAAAAAGTTACGCACACAAATAAAGAATGACCTGACCATATGACCAAAATTTGGCAGAGGGGTTAGCGCATCATGATCTCTCCAGTGGTATCTCCTCTAAGTCCGCCGTCCGTATTTCAAAGTAAATCGCTACTCTGCCCACGTCTACACGGATTATATTATGTTGATTGTAAGATAATATTTTGTATTACGTATTTAATTATTTATTTAAATAAATATCAATAAAATTGAGTCCCGAATATTAAAATGTATGCGGTTTGACAGGTTCCGGGACTTACGCCTTAGTGCTGCCACCTGGTGCACGTCATTTTTGAACACCCTCATTGTGTTATTCATAGTCATTCATTCGTCGATGTCGTACATACTGAATGGTCTCTGGTGTCTTTTCTTTAACGACTTTGCTTTCGATTTTTGGGTTTGTGTTTGCTTTGTGATTTGGACCGTTTGGCCGATAATATATTCACTAATTTCACTATGGCAAAGTCGCTGGAGGACCTTAATACGATGCTCAGCGCCCTCAGTGGCATTTCCCAACAGGTGTGTATTAGTATGAACATGAACAAGACGAAGATCATGTCTAATGTCCGTACCGGTAGTTGTTGGGAACGATACACTCGAAGTTGTTGACCACTACGTATAACTAGGACAAACTATCCAGTTAGGTCGGTCCAACTTCGACAGAGGTCACCCGAAGAATCCAACTCGGATAGGCAGCGTTTGGGGAACTACGCGAAATCTTCTAATCCGAAATATCGCAGTGCCTTAAGACGAAGGTTTTTAACCAGTGTGTTGCCAGTGATGGCATATGGTACTGAGACGTGGTCCCTAACTGTTGGACTTTCAGATAAGCGCAGAGTCACACCACGAGCATTGAGAGAACTATGCTCGGAGTTTCTTTGCGCGATAGAATCCAGAATGAGCACATTCGCGGAAGAACTAGTCACCGACATAGCTCTTAAAATCTGTAAGTTAAAGTGGCAATGGCCGGCCACATCGCTCGGAGAACCTATAACCGTTCGGGAAGAAAGGTTCTCGAGTGGCGACCACGAACTGGACGCAGTGTGGGTAGGCCTTCCACTAGGTGGATAGATGACATTGTGCGCGTAGCAGGTAACCGGCGGGTGCTAATAGCCAATTGTCGTTCATTGTGGCGTTTTCTTAGGGAAAAGTTTAAGTTTCATAAAAAAACTTTTATATTTTTACGCACGCTTTTCCATCAGAGTTAGTTTGCAGCTTGTGGCCAAAAAAGATGGAAGTTACAAAATGGTTCGCAAAAATCCCAAATGCTACCCTTTGACGTATTATATTCAATCTTCTAGAGAATAAGTAAAATTGCTGTACACTCAAATTAACATTTTAATACTGACGCATTTGTTAATTATTTTGAATTAAAGGGTTTCGAGGTGTTATTTGTTTAAATAAAGGTGACATTATCAATAAAAATAATTGACAGTAATAATGTATTCTTTTTAATCCTACCGTTGCTGACATAAATATCGATACTGTAATGGATTTATCAAACATCTATGATGTGGTCAGATTCACTCGTTCATGAAGCGTCACCTCCCTAATATTGTCGATGGTTGCAATACCGCCATGTTTATTTACTTTTTACGACGGAATACTTGAATTCGATTATACGTTGATGTTTTTGAAAGGAAAAAAAATACAAAATGGCGGCTGACGGCCACCTATTACATTCTTAGAAAAAGTCTATTCTCTATGTCACTCCCACAACCAAGATAAATCTAACGACATTTATAAGTCAGAATCCATCGAGACGTTTAGACTAGGCCGAACCACAAAAATAGACATCCATACATTAATTAATTAATTATTACTTTAAGGTTGAAATTATTGTAATTTTTACTTTCGCCCAAGTGTAATAGTGTGTAATATATACTCTCGAATTCTATAGCCCTCTTTTTCTATTGAATTAAATAAGATTAAATTATGAAATGACCTTACAAGGTTTCTTCGTGCGATGACCACTCGTGATTATGGTGGTTACATATGTGGACTACTGTCAGGTCTTTAGTGTTTGGCGATTCC
This sequence comes from Furcula furcula, assembly GCA_911728495.1. Lineage (NCBI taxonomy): Eukaryota > Metazoa > Arthropoda > Insecta > Lepidoptera > Notodontidae > Furcula > Furcula furcula. The sequence continues at coordinate 7,734,396 of OU452243.1, forward strand.
AACAACACTACTTTACAAGGACACTGTCTGGATCTGAAAATAAAATTAAGGTTTTATACACGTGCCTGCAAGGACTTGTTAGGTACTCCACTCTATAAAAAGAAACTACTTTATTCAAACATAAAAAAAAATATTTTTTGTTATTTGGTATAGAGCATTGAGCTGTCAAGTGTCTGAATAATAATAAATATCCCAAGATAATCCATATAAAGTCATCTGATCGAACTAGGCAGAGTATGTACTATGGTAAACAAATGGGGTTTCATTTGTAGTCCGGGCTTAAAAGTTTTCAAAGCACCGGCAAATTTAGTTTAAATATGTATGAAAATAAAAAATAAAAGTTGATTAATACTAATATAAAAATATATATATATATTATTTTATTATGTAACTTAAAAATAATGACACGTCCGTGTTCTAAACTTAGAAATCCGAGGTTTTCATGCATCCTGTCCTGGTTGCCAGATTTTAGAGAAGACCCTAGATATGATGAACAAATGCATTGACGATATCAAATATTATCAAAATCCCATCCACTTCATTCCGCTTTCTGGACCTAGATTTTCCGCGCTATCACCGGAAATGTTAGAAAAAAATATTTACCTCAAACTCTGTTTGGAACATTGGAAGGTATACAATTTATCCTTGCTGCCCGGATCACTCGGTTTCAATTTCATATATTCAGAGAACCATAACTTTCCTTTTGTTTTCAATTGGTTGGTAAAATGGTCCTTCGATCTGAACTTGGAGCCAAGTGAAACGATCATGTCGTCCTCTCGGTATTTGTCCTTGTGTCTTTCACAGCTTTCGTATTTCTTGATGCATGGTATATCAAAGTCCTTTAACAGCGAGCTATTGGCTGCTATTTCTTGAATATCTGACATCTCCCCAGTAGTGCTAAAACGTAAAATAAGAGATGCCTAAAAAAAGATCTGAAGTAACTTCTTGCTCGGCTTCGACTCATACTTTATTTACCTCCAGTATTTTTTTGTCGTATGGTTGGTGGCCAGCCTGGTATCCGAGTTACTCAAGCTGCCTTTAGGCCTGACTTAACCACTGCTGACTGACAATAGCCGGGACCGACTTTTTACCTGCCCTCCGAAGCACGAAGAGTTCAAATGCCACCCATCTAAGGACTGACCTTTCCTGACGTTGCTTTTACCCAACTGATCGTTTACCGAACAGTGGATACAACTGGCTATGAGCGTCTCCAGTGCGCGCATATGACACGCATGAGTATCAAATTATAAAACAGGATAGATATAATACTAAAATAGACAATATCAATGTTAAAGAGAAAAGGCAAAGCGGGCACTCAGCTTCCAAAAAAATAGGCTGCGAGCCTAATAAACGCCATATCCGTAGTCCGTACAGCGTTATACGCCTGCGGACTGTGTCAGCTGAAGGTGTTGTCGAAACAGCGATACCTCTAACACAGGGTCCATTTCTTTGTGGGGTCAATAAGGTAATGTGCTTCAAACCATAGATATTCTACAACGATAAGTTGTATCATCAGGGTAGGCACGGCGTACAAAACGTGACATTGATGTGAGTCACCATGTAATTTGTAAAGACTTGCAAGCCGTGTTTGACCTATGAGATTACGGTCAAGCATTACTTTAAAATAATTAAAAATATTACCTACTTTTATAAATGCATCAGTAAAGATTCTAATGATTATGTACTACGTTTCGGTGGTTACCGGACCCTACTCATAGCCATTAACAATAGACAGATTCTAATGTACTTACGGTTTTTGTAAATAATCTGCAAAACTACTGGAATCCTTATGAACTCCGTCATGCAAACCGGCATGACATGGTTTCCTGTCAATAAGGCTCTTTATATTTTTCACTCTTAACTTTCGTGTACTGTGTGATGTTGCTGATTCGTCATTAAACTTATTATTTTCTTTAATGCGTTTATCAATGATCGGTAAATCTTGAACGCTATGTTGGTCGACGTATATTTCTTCATTATCACTGTGATCGTTTACAAATATAATTTCTTGGTTGTCTATTCGTGTTATGTCATTTTCAATATTTACAGTATCATCCACTGAAATACGGTTATCTATTATGGTATCAGGGATCTGTGTGCCAGTATCTCGTTCATCGGATTCTAATATAGTTTCTTTTGGTGATTTAGCAAGACCCACGTTGCAAATAAGCATCTTTCGTAATTGATTGCACATTATGTTTGTTTTCTCTTCAAGGCACTGTATGCTCTCAAGAAGCTCCAAACTGTTATTACAGGATGGTGTAGCTATTCTTTTTAAAACGTCTCGCATATTTGTCACAACATTTATTACACTATTGACTTTTGTGGTAAAGTGGTCCCCAAGTCTAGTCTCTTCATTTTGTTCTAAAATACATTTATTTATCGCTTCTTTATTACGACTTCTCATAAATTCATTATCGCCCTTACTATTTTGTTTAATTAACTCTTTGACAGTCTTATCTACCAACTTATTATATTTAATTCTATATCGCTTTAGTTTTGCGCGTAAGCCCTTAATCCATGTTTTTGCCTTCATTAAATTTATTCTTAAATATATTTTATTTAGTTCTTTAAGTCGGACATTTTTCAAAATTTTATTATTTATATCTTTTTGCTCCTCCAAATCATTCTTTAATTTTAAAAGTCTTTTTGTTAGTGTTACTATGTCGGATTTTAATTTTTCTGCCGATATACTTACGACTGTTAATTTATCACACTCTGTTATAAGTGTACAAATATCACGCTGATAAATTTCATTTTGTTTAGCTATTTTAAACATTTCTTTATCTTTTACTTCCCATTGTGCTTTTAGACTGTTAATTTTTTGTTGATAGTTCTCGTTCATTGAAGTCAGTTTAATGTTATTCTCGTGCAACTTATTATTAATTTTCACTGAATCATCAAGCCTATTTGTAAGGGTTTTAATGTGTTGTACATAATCTTCCAGTCGTTGGTTGACCACCTTAAACGTTGTGAAATACGTGGAAATTTCAGCTTTGTATTTTTCTATTTCAGTAAGAGCAGGATCCTTGACGCGGTCTGGGACAGCACTGCTCAAAAGTTCAAGTTTAATATTACCTTCATGTTTACTTTTATCTTTTGTGTAGTTAGAAACGACTTTAATGGCTGAATCGTTGTACACCATCGAAAGCAATTTTACGATATCTACACCAAGATTTTTCGCCAGTTCCTGAATATATCCGGGAAATTCATCCTTTTTCATGTATTCGTGTATGTTATACTTCGATATATATTCAACCATAAGGACCTGTTCATCACCGTCTACATACGTTATGCCGTTATTATAAACAATGTCACTTTCGCCACAGCTTTCGTTAACTAAGCACCTAAAAAAGAAAAATATAATTTAACGAATAATTAATAAATGTATTTAATAATAATAATGGGGACATTGATAGGGCTATCATTGTACCTATAGTCGTTTCCGCACATGGCCTAATGGCCAAGAGCCTCGATAAACACCTCAAGAGGCTCACGTTAGACGGCTGGATCAAGGGCCAGATGCAGAAGGCAGTGCTCCTGGAGGCGGCACGCATTGTGAGGAAGTTCCTCTCTCTGGAGCCCTAACCACCGTCTGCTAGGACCCTGTTCCCGCAGCCGGTTGGAAGCGGTTTTTTATATTTTTAAATGTACTTGTTTTTGTATTTATATTTAAAAATGTAAAAAAATCTGTTAAAAGTGAATAAATGGATAATAATAATAATATCTTGGGACAATCCACACACGGTCATCCGATCCCAAACTAGGCAGAGCCTGTACTATGGAAACCAGACAACTGATACTAATACTTATATACTTTTTTTTTTTGTAAATACATACAACTTAAATAGATAAACAACACCCAGACACTTGGCGGGAATCGAACCCACGACCCATTGGTTAGCAGGCAGGGTGTCTGACCACTAGACCAACGGGCCCGTCAAATCGGGCAGTATTTATATATTAATAGTTATCATCATCATCAGCAGCCGAAAGACTGCTAAACAAATGCCTCCCCCTAATAAGGGCGGGGTTGCCCTAATCCCCACGCTTGGCAGGCGGCTTGGGGATCGTAGTATAGGTGGTAAGTAATCCGAAAGAAAGACGCTGCTGGTCGTCTTCTTGTTTTCTCTTAGTCGCCACTTACGGGCACCCAATGGGAGGAGACAAGAGGATGTTATCCTTACCCGAATAATAGGCATGATGACTGTAACACAATACCAATATATCTGTGGTTTTAAATATTAGAACGGATTGCACTGATTCCAAAAATGCATCTCATTTTCATAATAATAGAGAGATTTTCGTGATATTTAAGCAAATAAATTACTTAAATACAGCTAATCGCCATTTTGTAATAAACGCTGCTCAGAGTGAATGACGTCAGTCCGGTGTAAATAAACAACTGTCAAACTGTCATCTCACCTTTTTCTTTCATACAATGATTCACTTTTAGCTTTTATACCTAGACAGATGTTTATTTACACCGCCGTAGTGACGTCACAACATGGCGCCATGCACCGGCCATCGTTTTGGAACTAATTTCAAACTCTATTGTAAAAATTGAAAATATTGCTATTAATTGTAAATTTAATACAAAAATATGATTATTTTCGGCAATAGTAGACCCGTAAGTACATTATAGAGTATTTTTTCAAAATTAGTCATCATGCCTATTCACGGGCCAATCGATATTAGGCGACATTAATTGTTTTCTGGTAGATATTAACGCGGCACACTGTATCTTCTTATCCATTAAACTGTATGTTCTCTTTTGGTGTACAATAAAGAATATTTGTATTGTATTGTATTGTTATAGAGGATTAGGGACAATCCGACAATCCGCAGTAAATAATAAGGTACCAAAGAGATAGGATAAGGTACCATATTATTTAGGCCTTCGGAACATCATATATAACGGGGTGGAGACGGCAGGGTCTTCGGTGGAAGGTGGTGCTGGCCATTCATTGTTGGGGTCTCGGTTGTCATTGTTCGGATTATTCTGGTGATTCATTTGCTTGTTACTTTAGTGGATTAATAGTGATTGTTGAAAGTAGTTTTGCATAAATAGTGATTGTTTGTAGCATAGCTACATTGTTTTAAACTCATTTCAGTAAATAAATAGGTAAAAGACAGCTGTTTTAACAGGACGTTGAATTACGCCTATAATGGTAGTAATAGCAACGCATAGTAATCTTACTTATTACTAATAATTTTTGACTAGGCGTTTATATTAATATACGACCTGTTTATATTGATTGGGGAATACTATGCTCTTATTTTAGTTATTTCTGGTAATAGGCGATGAAAGCTGCATCAGGCATTCCTATTATTTTCATTGATAGAACCATAGGTCATATTTAGATACCTAGGTAAGAATCACTTTTTAATAGAGGGTATTTGATTTAAAATAGGCGGAGTCTACCGAGGGCGAGACGATGCGATAAATGCTCAGTACCCGTATTCTAAAAGTGACGACCAATCGTAGGCGGCCACCGAATTAGGTACTGGTTTTTCTAGACGGTTCGACGCCATCTCCACTCGATAGGTTTCGTTTTTGACTCAGTAGTTGAGCCAGCCATTTGCCATCTAGCTGAGCGCCGATCACCACTTCAATTGTATTGTATTTTCTGTCGACGGTTTTGATATATAGTGCAACTATAGTAACAGTCTATTAAGTTAGAGTATATTTATAAATTCGAAGAGAACCCAGTATTTGCTGGTAAGTTGTTTAAATTCTGTAATCGCTGCTGTAGGATTTTTTAATTGTAATCCTTCCATATGTGAATAGGTACTATTAAGCCTATATTTTACGTTATATGTTAGGGTGTACTTTTATTCCTGTAGACGTCTCCATAATGAGGCAGCCTCCACCAACTGAAAGCTGGTTTGGAGGGTGTCGCGTTAGGGAACGGCGTCTACAGGAACGCTTATGTGGCGTTCCAGGGTTCTACCTTCCGGGCAAGAAATTCTACCTTCCGGCAAGAGTTTCTCCTTTCGGGCGAAAAGTTCTCCCCTTCGGGCAAGAGTGTTCCCCCTTCGGGCGAAAGGCTTCGCATTTTTCCGGCCACAACTTCGTGGCTGTGTTGCTGACGACCGGGTCTAGTCCAGACTCCGCATCCGTGGCGTGCCTGGCCACTCCAAGGAGAAGGAGGACGCCGAAGACCGCGGGAATCGCCGTTGCGTTCCCTAACGACCCCTAGTTAAGTTACAGCTATTTTTGTTATACGTGCGAACAAGCTAACTAGTAATCGACCTCCCCCTGTAACGTAACTTTCTTCTTATTTTACGTATTTTTAATAAATTTGTGTAGCCCTCTCTTACTGTTTTATTTCTTGTGCTCGCCGACTAGGCTACACTGGCGCCAACGCGGTTTTTACTATAGCTTGTTCGCATTTTTTTATCTCTTGGTGGCGGTTGTCATCATTTTTCTTTTTTTCTTTTGTGTCGTGGTTGGAGATTTTTTTTCTTTTGCCCCGCCGCCGTGTGGTACCCGGCTTACTGGGAAGAATCGGTCCACCCCTACTCGTCCTAGGGTGTCGTAAAAGGCGACTAACGGAAATACCGTGACAGGTTTCCACAAACTAGGTCTGCAGGCCTTCTGCCGCAGATCTAGTGTCACTAGAAAGGGGGCCTAGTGACACCACAGCTCACCACCTACGCTGTGTTTTGTTGTATTTTCCAAATTTTGATATATTTTTTTTAGTAGTACATTTTGGCCTAAATTTTATTGAATTGAATCTTTTCTGTGTGTGTTTTTACCCAACCACGACCATTATTTGTTTCGTGTGTATTTCTCATGTATGTTCTGTGTATTTTGCAGCATATCTCATTTTTGTATTAATCCGTATATCGAACACGTTGGCAGAAAATTATTTTCCTACCCGATTTTAGTATACATTTTTATCTCATTGGCAAAGCCCTAAGGCCGAGTCCTAACGTAGTTTTTTATTTTTCAATCTATACCAAAAATGGTTGTAGTTCGTAATTTTAGTTTATTTAAACATCGGGCAAGGTGCAAGGCAAGGTATCAGCTCAGACCTAGTACTATTATAATGTCAAGTATTTTTTATAGATGGATATTTTCTAACATGACAGTTTGTACATGTAACATATATAGTATTGAATTTAGGCAGATATTATAGCATTTTTTTAGCAATTTTAGCATATTATACACTTGACATAAATTCATTGACGTAATGGTATTTTTTTAAATGGAATAATATTTTTTTTTACAAAACTTATACTGGGGGCACATACTAGTCAGTTGTTATATTATTCTTTATCATTCATATACTGAGCAGTTTTTCATCACCTATTATTTTTTTACAATTTTTTTTCCAAATTAAGGAATGTCGTCTATAACCGCCATTATGTATCGAGCCGGTCGCCGTAACGCGCCTCAGCCATATCGGAATGCGGTTAAGTACGAAACTACCTACATTCTGACTGATATTTTGTTATCTTCTATCAGTCATACTTAACTCCGGTTGCAGTAATAGTCACTCACAGTTGACCATTAGGCTTGTTTACATTCCGTTGGAAAACTAGGTCAACCGATAGTAGGTACAAAACGAAGTAACGCGTACCTAAAGTTAGTAATTCGTAGTGGAATGTAGTGTTTTTTTTTAGGAATTTTGGCATTTAGGTTTTTACTAAAATATGGTTGGTACCATCGCGGTCACGAACGGGGTACCAAACTTTCAAACGATTTTTTTTTAAACATAGTTACGTGCACTTATCAACTTCGCACGTATTTTAGGTTGGTACCATCGCGGTCACGAACGAGGTACCAAATTTTCAATCATTTTTTTTTTGATCATAGTTCGTGCGTTTAGTAACTTCGCACGTAGTTTTAGGACAGGTACCATCGCGGTCACGAACGAGGTACCAATTACAATCAAAATTTTTATTTTAACATGTTTTCGTGCGCTTAGCAGTTCGCTCGTATGTAAGGACGGTTCGTGCGAGTGATTATCGCCTTAAGGTGATACACCATTTCTAGCTGCGAGTGTATATATTTTTTTTTCTCACTAAATTTAATTTTAGATACTGTTTTACAGTAAGTTACTATTAATAGGTAAGTACATGTAGGTACTATGTTAGTTTTTTTCTCATAAATATTTTTTTTATTCTTCACATATGTGATGGATTTATATAGTAGTTTAGGACAGGTACTACGGTATGTGTATGTCTGTCTATTAATTTTTTTTCACACAAACATTTTTTAATATTTTTATTAGCAGACAGGATTTAATACGGCGTTAGGTTGTTGTATGTATGTCTGTTTAGTGTTTTCTCATAAACAATTTTTTTAAATATTTTATATAGCATTACATCTCTAATGAGTGAATGCTATGGGGTGTTGTATGTTTGTGTGGACAATGATTACTCATAAATAATTTTTTTTTTTGTAGATAACGTTACGAGGTATTAATGATTTCTTCTTCCTCTTGATTCTATCCTTTTTTATTTTTCTGGAGCGGGGGTTACGGACTCCAAACAAAAATAAGCCATCGTAACGTCTTTTCTATATACAGCGGATGAATGACTGTCTAAATAAGCCAACATTATCTTTTCGTTTCCTCTAAACTCATACTATGGGGACATATATATTTTTTTTACAGAGTGTTCGTGCCACACTAAAAGTACGGAAGCGGGGTTAGGCCACTTCTCAAATAAGCCTTAGGCCATAGGATATATATATTTTTTATTATTAGGGGTTTTCTTAGGGGTTACTCATATCAATGAAGAAGTTCTCACTAAGATCCTATATTGACTAAATATTTTTTTTTTTCTTTCTTTTGTGTAGTCAACTGGTTGTTTTGGTGTCTTATTTTGGGGGAGTTTTAAATCGATGTGTATTTAAACTCGTTTTGGTGTCTTTTATACACCGTGTTTGGGGTGTTTTTATACACCTTGTTGGGTGTCTTTTATACACCGTTTGCTGGTCGCGCTGTGTCGACGCAGTTTTTTTTAATGAGGCATTATACCGTTGATCTATTTACATTAAGAAAATATTTGGTCAATGTTCATTATTAGTATTAGCTTGGTACTTATCTCCAATATATATATCTATATATTTAACACCATTGCATTGTTAGTATGAGCTCATAATCTATATGATTTTGATCTCTATTTCGACTGCGGGCGACAGGAATCGCTTTATATAAGATTGCTGCCGCTACCATGAATGATGAATGAATGAAAGAGATGTATGTTTGCCGTAAACTATCAGAGTAATTTTTTTCTGGAGTTTTGTTCCTTAGATAGTATAGAACAAAACTCTTGGTAAACGAGGGGGATATGTAGCATAGCTACATTGTTTTAAACTCATTTCAGTAAATAAATAGGTAAAAGACAGCTGTTTTAACAGGACGTTGAATTACGCCTATAATGGTAGTAATAGCAACGCATAGTAATCTTACTTATTACTAATAATTTTTGACTAGGCGTTTATATTAATATACGACCTGTTTATATTGATTGGGGAATACTATGCTCTTATTTTAGTTATTTCTGGTAATAGGCGATGAAAGCTGCATCAGGCATTCCTATTATTTTCATTGATAGAACCATAGGTAATATTTAGATACCTAGGTAAGAATCACTTTTTAATAGAGGGTATTTGATTTAAAATAGGCGGAGTCTACCGAGGGCGAGACGATGCGATAAATGCTCAGTACCTGTATTCTAAAAGTGACGACCAATCGTAGGCGGCCACCGAATTAGGTACTGGTTTTTCTAGACGGTTCGACGCCATCTCCACTCGATAGGTTTCGTTTTTGACTCAGTAGTTGAGCCAGCCATTTGCCATCTAGCTGAGCGCCGATCACCACTTCAATTGTATTGTATTTTCTGTCGACGGTTTTGATATATAGTGCAACTATAGTAACAGTCTATTAAGTTAGAGTATATTTATAAATTCGAAGAGAACCCAGTATTTGCTGGTAAGTTGTTTAAATTCTGTAATCGCTGCTGTAGGATTTTTTAATTGTAATCCTTCCATATGTGAATAGGTACTATTAAGCCTATATTTTACGTTATATGTTAGGGTGTACTTTTATTCCTGTAGACGTCTCCATAATGAGGCAGCCTCCACCAACTGAAAGCTGGTTTGGAGGGTGTCGCGTTAGGGAACGGCGTCTACAGGAACGCTTATGTGGCGTTCCAGGGTTCTACCTTCCGGGCAAGAAATTCTACCTTCCGGCAAGAGTTTCTCCTTTCGGGCGAAAAGTTCTCCCCTTCGGGCAAGAGTGTTCCCCCTTCGGGCGAAAGGCTTCGCATTTTTCCGGCCACAACTTCGTGGCTGTGTTGCTGACGACCGGGTCTAGTCCAGACTCCGCATCCGTGGCGTGCCTGGCCACTCCAAGGAGAAGGAGGACGCCGAAGACCGCGGGAATCGCCGTTGCGTTCCCTAACGACCCCTAGTTAAGTTACAGCTATTTTTGTTATACGTGCGAACAAGCTAACTAGTAATCGACCTCCCCCTGTAACGTAACTTTCTTCTTATTTTACGTATTTTTAATAAATTTGTGTAGCCCTCTCTTACTGTTTTATTTCTTGTGCTCGCCGACTAGGCTACACTGGCGCCAACGCGGTTTTTACTATAGCTTGTTCGCATTTTTTTATCTCTTGGTGGCGGTTGTCATCATTTTTCTTTTTTTCTTTTGTGTCGTGGTTGGAGATTTTTTTTCTTTTGCCCCGCCGCCGTGTGGTACCCGGCTTACTGGGAAGAATCGGTCCACCCCTACTCGTCCTAGGGTGTCGTAAAAGGCGACTAACGGAAATACCGTGACAGGTTTCCACAAACTAGGTCTGCAGGCCTTCTGCCGCAGATCTAGTGTCACTAGAAAGGGGGCCTAGTGACACCACAGCTCACCACCTACGCTGTGTTTTGTTGTATTTTCCAAATTTTGATATATTTTTTTTAGTAGTACATTTTGGCCTAAATTTTATTGAATTGAATCTTTTCTGTGTGTGTTTTTACCCAACCACGACCATTATTTGTTTCGTGTGTATTTCTCATGTATGTTCTGTGTATTTTGCAGCATATCTCATTTTTGTATTAATCCGTATATCGAACACGTTGGCAGAAAATTATTTTCCTACCCGATTTTAGTATACATTTTTATCTCATTGGCAAAGCCCTAAGGCCGAGTCCTAACGTAGTTTTTTATTTTTCAATCTATACCAAAAATGGTTGTAGTTCGTAATTTTAGTTTATTTAAACATCGGGCAAGGTGCAAGGCAAGGTATCAGCTCAGACCTAGTACTATTATAATGTCAAGTAATTTTTATAGATGGATATTTTCTAACATGACAGTTTGTACATGTAACATATATAGTATTGAATTTAGGCAGATATTATAGCATTTTTTTAGCAATTTTAGCATATTATACACTTGACATAAATTCATTGACGTAATGGTATTTTTTTAAATGGAATAATATTTTTTTTTACAAAACTTATACTGGGGGCACATACTAGTCAGTTGTTATATTATTCTTTATCATTCATATACTGAGCAGTTTTTCATCACCTATTATTTTTTTACAATTTTTTTTCCAAATTAAGGAATGTCGTCTATAACCGCCATTATGTATCGAGCCGGTCGCCGTAACGCGCCTCAGCCATATCGGAATGCGGTTAAGTACGAAACTACCTACATTCTGACTGATATTTTGTTATCTTCTATCAGTCATACTTAACTCCGGTTGCAGTAATAGTCACTCACAGTTGACCATTAGGCTTGTTTACATTCCGTTGGAAAACTAGGTCAACCGATAGTAGGTACAAAACGAAGTAACGCGTACCTAAAGTTAGTAATTCGTAGTGGAATGTAGTGTTTTTTTTTAGGAATTTTGGCATTTAGGTTTTTACTAAAATATGGTTGGTACCATCGCGGTCACGAACGGGGTACCAAACTTTCAAACGATTTTTTTTTTAAACATAGTTACGTGCACTTATCAACTTCGCACGTATTTTAGGTTGGTACCATCGCGGTCACGAACGAGGTACCAAATTTTCAATCATTTTTTTTTTTATCATAGTTCGTGCGTTTAGTAACTTCGCACGTAGTTTTAGGACAGGTACCATCGCGGTCACGAACGAGGTACCAATTTTCAATCAAAATTTTTATTTTAACATGTTTTCGTGCGCTTAGCAGTTCGCTCGTATGTAAGGACGGTTCGTGCGAGTGATTATCGCCTTAAGGTGATACACCATTTCTAGCTGCGAGTGTATATATTTTTTTTTCTCACTAAATTTAATTTTAGATACTGTTTTACAGTAAGTTACTATTAATAGGTAAGTACATGTAGGTACTATGTTAGTTTTTTTCTCATAAATATTTTTTTTATTCTTCACATATGTGATGGATTTATATAGTAGTTTAGGACAGGTACTACGGTATGTGCATGTCTGTCTATTAATTTTTTTTCACACAAACATTTTTTAATATTTTTATTAGCAGACAGGATTTAATACGGCGTTAGGTTGTTGTATGTATGTCTGTTTAGTGTTTTCTCATAAACAATTTTTTTAAATATTTTATATAGCATTACATCTCTAATGAGTGAATGCTATGGGGTGTTGTATGTTTGTGTGGACAATGATTACTCATAAATAATTTTTTTTTTTGTAGATAACGTTACGAGGTATTAATGATTTCTTCTTCCTCTTGATTCTATCCTTTTTTATTTTTCTGGAGCGGGGGTTACGGACTCCAAACAAAAATAAGCCATCGTAACGTCTTTTCTATATACAGCGGATGAATGACTGTCTAAATAAGCCAACATTATCTTTTCGTTTCCTCTAAACTCATACTATGGGGACATATATTTTTTTTTTACAGAGTGTTCGTGCCACACTAAAAGTACGGAAGCGGGGTTAGGCCACTTCTCAAATAAGCCTTAGGCCATAGGATATATATATTTTTTATTATTAGGGGTTTTCTTAGGGGTTACTCATATCAATGAAGAAGTTCTCACTAAGATCCTATATTGACTAAATATTTTTTTTTTTCTTTCTTTTGTGTAGTCAACTGGTTGTTTTGGTGTCTTATTTTGGGGGAGTTTTAAATCGATGTGTATTTAAACTCGTTTTGGTGTCTTTTATACACCGTGTTTGGGGTGTTTTTATACACCTTGTTGGGTGTCTTTTATACACCGTTTGCTGGTCGCGCTGTGTCGACGCAGTTTTTTTTAATGAGGCATTATACCGTTGATCTATTTACATTAAGAAAATATTTGGTCAATGTTCATTATTAGTATTAGCTTGGTACTTATCTCCAATATATATATCTATATATTTAACACCATTGCATTGTTAGTATGAGCTCATAATCTATATGATTTTGATCTCTATTTCGACTGCGGGCGACAGGAATCGCTTTATATAAGATTGCTGCCGCTACCATGAATGATGAATGAATGAAAGAGATGTATGTTTGCCGTAAACTATCAGAGTAATTTTTTTCTGGAGTTTTGTTCCTTAGATAGTATAGAACAAAACTCTTGGTAAGCGAGGGGGATATGTAGCATAGCTACATTGTTTTAAACTCATTTCAGTAAATAAATAGGTAAAAGACAGCTGTTTTAACAGGACGTTGAATTACGCCTATAATGGTAGTAATAGCAACGCATAGTAATCTTACTTATTACTAATAATTTTTGACTAGGCGTTTATATTAATATACGACCTGTTTATATTGATTGGGGAATACTATGCTCTTATTTTAGTTATTTCTGGTAATAGGCGATGAAAGCTGCATCAGGCATTCCTATTATTTTCATTGATAGAACCATAGGTAATATTTAGATACCTAGGTAAGAATCACTTTTTAATAGAGGGTATTTGATTTAAAATAGGCGGAGTCTACCGAGGGCGAGACGATGCGATAAATGCTCAGTACCCGTATTCTAAAAGTGACGACCAATCGTAGGCGGCCACCGAATTAGGTACTGGTTTTTCTAGACGGTTCGACGCCATCTCCACTCGATAGGTTTCGTTTTTGACTCAGTAGTTGAGCCAGCCATTTGCCATCTAGCTGAGCGCCGATCACCACTTCAATTGTATTGTATTTTCTGTCGACGGTTTTGATATATAGTGCAACTATAGTAACAGTCTATTAAGTTAGAGTATATTTATAAATTCGAAGAGAACCCAGTATTTACTGGTAAGTTGTTTAAATTCTGTAATCGCTGCTGTAGGATTTTTTAATTGTAATCCTTCCATATGTGAATAGGTACTATTAAGCCTATATTTTACGTTATATGTTAGGGTGTACTTTTATTCCTGTAGACGTCTCCATAATGAGGCAGCCTCCACCAACTGAAAGCTGGTTTGGAGGGTGTCGCGTTAGGGAACGGCGTCTACAGGAACGCTTATGTGGCGTTCCAGGGTTCTACCTTCCGGGCAAGAAATTCTACCTTCCGGCAAGAGTTTCTCCTTTCGGGCGAAAAGTTCTCCCCTTCGGGCAAGAGTGTTCCCCCTTCGGGCGAAAGGCTTCGCATTTTTCCGGCCACAACTTCGTGGCTGTGTTGCTGACGACCGGGTCTAGTCCAGACTCCGCATCCGTATCCGTATAGTGGCGCCAACGCGGTTTTTACTATAGCTTGTTCGCATTTTTTTATCTCTTGGTGGCGGTTGTCATCATTTTTCTTTTTTTCTTTTGTGTCGTGGTTGGAGATTTTTTTTCTTTTGCCCCGCCGCCGTGTGGTACCCGGCTTACTGGTGGAGAATCGGTCCACCCCTACTCGTCCTAGGGTGTCGTAAAAGGCGACTAACGGAAATACCGTGACTGGTTTCCACAAACTAGGTCTGCAGGCCTTCTGCCGCAGATTTAGTGTCACTAGATAGGGGGCCTAGTGACACCACAGCTCACCACCTACGCTGTGTTTTGCATTTCTTTTCCAAATTTTTGATATATTTTTTTTTAACGTAGTACATTCTTGGCATAATATTTAATTTAAATTTTTATTTTCAGTGTTTTCTTTACCCAACCACGACCATTATTTGTTTCGTGTGTATTTTTCTTTTTATGTTCTGTGTAATTTGCAGCATATCTTATTTTTGTATTAATCCGTATATCGAACACGTTGGCAGAAAATTATTTTCCTACCCGATTTAGTTATTTATTTTTTCTCGTTGGCAAAGCCCTAAGGCCGAGTCCTAACGTAATTTTAAAGTCGAATTTATATTTTGTGTGCAGGACGGGCGGACCCGAATGCACGAGCCACTGACGTCCTGTGTGTCTGTAGCTATCGCTGGTACGGTATGAACCCGCCGAAGAGTGTTGACGCTGTTGGTTACAATGTAGGTTGGTTACAAGGTGTCCGTGAAATAAGAACTCCCAATTTGATAGCAAGCTTGATAGTGGCTTCGACGGTGGCGCTCTTCGTACTGAATATTCTTTTCTTCTATTTATATCTTGCTTTTAGTTCCCGCGTCGACCGCTTGCTTGTTCACCGACAGTGGCGCCGAATGCGCATTTACTATCCTTGCAGGGAACTTTACCGTAACGAGAGCCCCACCGAGGCAGCCACTAACGTTTTATTTTTATTATAAAAACTGTACATTTTCGCTTATTCTACTTAGACTATTCTAGACACATACATGATACCTATACCGTTAGAAAGTGCGTGTAAGCAGCTTTCTAACGGTGTACATAGGGTTTATCTATCTATTTCTGTTAGGGAACTACAGGCCGATAAATACTGTAATAGGGGCGCGACGACCATGCTTTGGCCGCTTGTCACTTCGCCTGCGCCCTGCCCGTAGCATCCACATGCCCACAAATAGTACCGATAGGTAGCCTGCGATGTGTACTATCTGTATATCTATGATCTAGACCACCTAGGGGCCTAGGTCATAGCGAAAACCCTAGAAAACATGATATGCGATAGAACAACTGCCTATAACTATGGAAATATGTACATCAGTGCTGTTTAGGCACTTAGACCCACCAAGGCGGACCCAGATCTAGGTCCTGAGTTGGTTCCTAGATTTGGGACCTAGCTGCAAATAGCTATTTGCCGTTCATATATGTGCTTAGCACACATCTAGGGCATGTGGGTACTTCTATTATACTATTACCCTACGCTAATTACAAATAGCAAGTACTATGAGACCTAGGCTAGGCTATCTATAACTGATTCAGCTCACCCCTCCTCGGGATAGTGAGCTTATACACAAAACTATATTATAATTTATTAGGAAATTAAATCTAGGCTCTTAACTATCGCAGAGTTATAAAACTTAACTATATATTACTATAAAACACAACACTCTGTAACACAAACACTATTTTGTCCTTTCTTCCTATTGTAGTCGTCCTGAACATCTCTCCCGCCGTGCTGCAGCGCGACGGGCCGGAGCGATGCTGCATCCTCTTCCGGTGAAGGGCGACGCTTCCGGCGCTCTCGACGCTTCTATTTCGGTAGTGGCACGATCTTCTTCGTGGGGCGTTTTAAGATGCCCCCCGCAGTGCGCACCTCCACAGTGCGGACTTCTCCGTCGGCTCCGGGGTAGATTGCCTCGACCCTCCCGCGCGGCCAAGTGTTGCGCGGCAGCTGTCCGTCGGCGATCAGGACGGGATCGCCCACCTGGAGACTGGGACCCCTCCCGTGGGGCTCCCGCCGGTACTGTAGCTCGGGCAGGTACTCGCGCACCCAGCGTCGCCAGAACATGTCGGCGAGCGCTTGCGAGCGTCGCCATTGCTTCTTGCTGTCTAGGTCGCTCTCGTCGAACGTCCCGGGTGTCGGCAGCCGCGCCGACCCCCCGAGCAGCAGGTGATTGGGCGTGATGGCTTCGTCGTCCCCGGTGTCCACTGATACGTGCGTCAGTGGTCTGCTGTTGACTGTGTATTCGGCCTCGCAGAGCAGCGTGGCCAGAACCTCTTCTTGCGGGTGCTTCTCCTGTAGTACTGTGCTCAGTGTGGTCTTGACACAGCGAACGAGACGCTCCCAGGCGCCTCCCATGAAGGGCGCTGAGGGCGTTATGAAGCGCCACGCCATCCCACGACGGCCGGCTTCCTCGGCGAGTGCGTCGCGCAGCTCCCTGTCCGCGCCGTGCATGTTGGTGCCATTGTCGGAATAGATCTCCGCGGGGCACCCGCGGCGTGCCGCGAACCTTCGTAGCGCGAGCACGGCGGAGTCCGCGCTGAGGCTGGCCGCGACTTCGAGGTGTACGGCCCGTGTGGTGAGGCAGGTGAAGAGGGCCACGTATCTCTTCTGGTGTTGACGACCGACGGTGACGGAGAACGGTCCGAAGTAGTCCAGACCGGTGAATGTGAACGGTCTCTGGTGATGCGCCAGTCGTGTCTTCGGGTGGTCGCCGGTGGACGGTACTGGAGGTTGTGCTCGTCGTATGCGACATCTCAAGCAACGGTTCACGATGCTTTTCGTGACGGGCCGAAGTCGCACTATCCAATAGTGCTGGCGCACCTCGTTTACGATCATTTCTGTTCCACTGTGGTGTAGATCGCGGTGCGTCCAGTCGATGTAGAGCTGCGTGATGTAGTGATCGCCGTCTAGCACGGGCGGTCTTTTCGTCTCTTCTGTTACATCTTCAGCAGCGGCGATGCGACTTCTGAGCGTGATGATGCCGTCGTTGCGGAGTTCTATCGGCAGCGATCTCAGGCGACTGTCGATGGCGATACTGTTGCCCTTCCGGAGGTCATTGATTTCCCGTCCGAAGGACTCTTCTTGTACTACGCGGATCAGTAGTACTTCTGCTTCCCTTAGGAATTCGGCCGGTAACGTGACGAATCTTCGAGTGGTGACTGCCTTCTGTGGAGGTCTGCAGGTCTTCTGAGTCCTCTTCTGTCGTCTCCAGTCGGGATCTTGTTCCGGATTCTTTCTGGTCCTTTTGTAGCACGTTTTCGCTGTGGTTTTTCGACACAGTGCTATAAATTGAAGCGCTCTTGCCGTGGCCCGCAGTAATCGTTCCCACTTCGAAAATCTGTGCGGATCGGGAACGACTTCTCTGTGTTTCGGTGCGCTGCGAGCTTCTGTTACTGTCAGAGTCTTCTCTTCTCCCGTTGGTTCGTTGATGCTTGGTCTCTCGTTCGGCCATTGTGACGGATCTTCATACAAAAACGTCGGGCCCCGGTACCATTCGTGTCCGGCGTTGAAGTTCGGCGGCACGTCGCGGGTAGCGACGTCGGCGACGTTCATTTTGGACGGCACCCAGCGCCAGTCCGTCACCCTGCTGTGCTCTTCTATGGCGGCCACGCGATGAGCGACGAACGGTTTGTACGACCGCGCGCCGCTTCGAAGCCACGTGAGAACGGTCTTGCTGTCGGTCCAGTATGTTACCGACTCTGGTTTCGCCCGGTGTTCTTGCACGACGGCAGCAGCCAGTCTACTTCCCATTACGGCGGCTTGCAACTCAAGACGTGGGATTGACGTGGTCTTGAGCGGCGCCACCCTCGCCTTGGCGATGACCAGGCTGATGTGCGGTGTTCCGTCGAGCGAAGTCGTCCTCCAGTAGACGGCAGCAGCGTAGGCGGCTTCACTGGCATCGGTGAATACGTGTACTTGGAGAGATTCTGCGTCTGTGTATCCGGGATAGCTTCTCGGCAGACTGACGGTCTTGAGATTCTTGAGGTGCTCGACCCATTCCTTCCATTGATGCGCCAGGTCTTCGTCTAACTGTTGATCCCATCCGATTCCTCTTCTCCAGGCTTCTTGCAGTATTTGTTTGGCCCGTATTGTGACCGGTGAGGCGAGGCCGAGGGGATCGTATAGCGACATCACGATCTTGAGGGCTTCTCTCTTGGTCGGCGCGACTCTGTGCAGTATGTCTTCTGGTAGACGTGCTAGCTTTAGATTGAAGCTCAGTTCATCCTTTTCCGGCTTCCAGATCAGTCCCAGAATTTTCTCTTCTGTTGATTTGCAGCCTATACTGACTGTGTTGACTGCGTCCCGTTCTGGTTCCAGCGTCTTCTTGACGTCTTCTGAATTGGAGACCCATTTTCGTAACTCGAAGTGTGCTTCTCGGTGTATGTCACGTACTGTTTTCGCTATTCGCACAGCGTCCTCTTCTGTACGAAAACTGTCGAGATAGTCGTCCATGTAGTGATTATGGACGATTGCTTCAACCGCCTCCGGATGCTTGCTGGCATGTTTCTGTGCATTCCAGTTCTTGGCGAAGATGGCGGTGCACGGTGAGCTTGCTGCGCCGAAAATTATCGACGTCATCCTATATTCTTGCGGGGCTCCCTCCCGCCGGTGTCCTCTCCACAGGTACCTGAGCGCGTCTCTGTCTTCTGGTCTCACTTTGACTTGCATGAACATTTCAGCTATGTCCGCCGAGACTGCGACGGGGTGTCGGCGGAATCTCATCATCACTCCTGGCAGTGATTGCAGCAAGTCCGGTCCGGTGAGCAGGTAATCGTTGAGAGACATTCCTGTTGATCTTGCGGCGGCGTCGTGTACGATCCGCAGCTTCTCAGGCTTCATCGGGTTGTGGACGTCGAAGTGGGGCAGGTACCAGGTTCTTCCGGGTACGCTGTTCTTCGGTGCTATCTCTGCGTATCCCTTTTGTACGAGCGAATCCATGTATTCGCCGTACCTATTCTTCAGGTCGGGATTGCGATCCAATTTCTTCTCCGTGGAGACAAGCCTCTTCATAGCGGTGCCGTAACTGTCTGGCATCGTTATGTCTTCTTTCTTCCATAGCAGCGCAGTCTGTACGTGTCCGTCCTCCAACTGGTGTGTGTGCTTATTGAGCGTGTCTTCGGCCCTCTTCTCGGGGTCGTTCGCCGGCCGACGAGGGTTGACGATGAGAGATTCTATGGCGAAAAATTCCCTCATTTGCTCTTCTACGCTGTCTTCGCTGGCAGTCAATCTGTTCACGAAGTGGACGCGCTGACCTAATGCTCTGGTGTGCGCGCCGTGTAGCACCCATCCCAGCGGAGTGAGCGAAGCTACCGGCTGATGTCGCGGGCCTCTTCGCACGTTGCTGGCGAGAAGCAGGTGCCAGTTGTCTTGCCCGATGAGTATTCGTGGCACCGCTCCCTCGTAGGCGAGCTTCTCGCGCAGATCTTCTAAGTGTTCGCAGCCCGTGACGTCGTTCCGGTCCACGGTTTGCGGCGACAGGTGCAGTCCTGGTACGGTGCGCGCGTGTAGGTTAACGCGCTGTCCTTGCGGCCCCGTGAGCGAGACCGCAACGCGACGAGACTCTGGCGTGTCGATGATAATGTCCCCGATGGCTTCCATCTTGAGCGGGTCCAGACGTCCTTCGGCTCCCACTTGCTTGGCGATCTCTTCGTCGATGAGAGACACCGTAGACCCGTCGTCCAGCAGGGCGTACGTCGAGGTCTCTCCCGCCGGTCCGATGACTCGTACCGGAACTATCTTCAGATAGGCTTGAGGCTTCTGCGACATCCATGCGTTGGCGACTGTCTCCCTGGCTTCCTCCGCATTCCTCTCTTCGGTGGACGCTACCAACGCCGCCTTTTCGTGATGGAGAAGGCGGTGGTGCGTCCTCTTGCATCCCTTGATCTCGCACCTTCTGATCTTGCAGTGATGCTTCGCGTATCTTGGCTTCAGACAGCGAAAGCATAGGCTGTGCTTCTTCGCGAGATCCCACCTTCCATCTGAATCGGCTTCCTTGAACTTAGCACAATCTGTAATGGCGTGCCCCTCCTTGTTGCAGACCCTGCACCGCGGCGTCTGCTTCTCTGTTGCGGTGTGCGCTCTGTGCGTCGGCGTCGTCCGTAGACTGGCCCGTGGTTCGGTGATCAGCTCCGGCGGTGCGAAGGCGCTGCAGTAGCGGGCTTGCTCGGTGACGAAGTCGCTGTATCTTGCTAAGTCCGGAACTGAATTATACTTCTCGGTGAACATCTTGTACCACTGGACGCGCAGAGAGTTCGGTAGCTTCTCGGTGAGACACCGCAGTAGCTCGGCGTTGATGAGATAATATTCTTTCTTCAACGCGCGAAGTGTGACCACGCTGCTTCTGACCCTGCTTGCAAAGGTGCAGATGTCCTTCGGCGATTCTGTGCAGCGCGGCAAAGTTCGGAGTTTTTCTGTTTCCGCTTGAGCGATGGAGTCCGGACGGCCAAACTGTAGTTCCAATTCCTTCATAATGTCGTCCGGCTTCGCGTGCCCGATGAGTTCCGAGCTAACTGTTTCCAAGGCTCTTCCCTTGAGACTTCTTCTTAGTCTTGCTGTATTTTCAACGTCGTTGAAGTAGCTGCGAGTGGTGTCATATATGGCGCGAAACGATAACCACTCGGTGTGTGCTCCACTGAAGATTGGCAGGTCCATGATGACCTTCGATGCGGCGGCAACCGGCGTGACTGCGTACGTCTCGAACGGTTTGCTTCGGTCGGCGAGCGCGGCGATAGCGGACGTTAGTTCGCTGATGAACGGACGGAGTGCGTCGCCTTCCTTCGGGATCTTCACTGGATCAGCACACTTCTGTTCTTCTGTATCCGGAACCCCAGTCTTCTGTGCGGCGTCGGGATCCGGTCGATGCTCGTGAAGTCTTCTGTCTTGAGCCGGCGCGATGTCCTCCGGGCAGAGCGGCAGTGTCTGAACGGGCTGCGCGGCGTCGGCGGCGTCGGCATCCCTCCCGGTGGTCTCGTCCTCTTCTGGGCGTGGCTGTGACTCTGGTTCCGGTGCTTCTTCCAGCCAGGAACGTACGAATTCTGTCTTGGAGTGACCGTCGTCATCGTAGTCGTCCTCCGATGAGTCCTCTTCAGCCTTCTGTAGCGCTAGCTCGGCTAATTCCAACTTGAGTTTCAGTATTTCTTCACGGGCTTTCAGTATCCTCTTCTGGGATCGATGAGTCCTGTGGGACTTCGGTGGGCCGGTCGGCCTCTTCGATTCTTCGGTCCGGGTTTCTTCTTCCCGGCTAACGGTCGCTGCGTCCGGTCGGTGTGCTTCGTCGGCGGGGCGCAGCGTCGCATCTGAATGTTTTCCTGTATGTTTCCCCTTCCTCTGGCTCGGCGGCTCTGGTCTCTCTGGAACAGTCCTCGGGGCCGGCGGAGGGGACCGCCGCGGGGTCGCGGGCCGCGGCGGGTCGGTGCTGACGGTCGACGGGGAACGCGGCGGCAGCTCGTGGCGAACGGACGGTTCTTCTCTGGGGGTGGGGGCCCCCCCCACCTCAATCATCCACGCCTCGGGAGCCCGTCCTCTTGAACGCGTTATGGGCATCTTGTAAGTCTTCAGTCCAAATTTTCAGTTCTTCAGCCGGTTCTTCGGTAATCCGGCTCGATGCGACCAGCGAATGCTGGTCGGTCCTCTTCAGCCGGTTCTTCAACTATCCGGCTCCGTAGGACCAGCGAATGCTGGTTGGTACTCTTCAGCCGGTTCTTCAACTATCCGGCTCGATGCGACCAGCGAATGTGCAGGACGGGCGGACCCGAATGCACGAGCCACTGACGTCCTGTGTGTCTGTAGCTATCGCTGGTACGGTATGAACCCGCCGAAGAGTGTTGACGCTGTTGGTTACAATGTAGGTTGGTTACAAGGTGTCCGTGAAATAAGAACTCCCAATTTGATAGCAAGCTTGATAGTGGCTTCGACGGTGGCGCTCTTCGTACTGAATATTCTTTTCTTCTATTTATATCTTGCTTTTAGTTCCCGCGTCGACCGCTTGCTTGTTCACCGACAGTGGCGCCGAATGCGCATTTACTATCCTTGCAGGGAACTTTACCGTAACGAGAGCCCCACCGAGGCAGCCACTAACGTTTTATTTTTATTATAAAAACTGTACATTTTCGCTTATTCTACTTAGACTATTCTAGACACATACATGATACCTATACCGTTAGAAAGTGCGTGTAAGCAGCTTTCTAACGGTGTACATAGGGTTTATCTATCTATTTCTGTTAGGGAACTACAGGCCGATAAATACTGTAATAGGGGCGCGACGACCATGCTTTGGCCGCTTGTCACTTCGCCTGCGCCCTGCCCGTAGCATCCACATGCCCACAAATAGTACCGATAGGTAGCCTGCGATGTGTACTATCTGTATATCTATGATCTAGACCACCTAGGGGCCTAGGTCATAGCGAAAACCCTAGAAAACATGATATGCGATAGAACAACTGCCTATAACTATGGAAATATGTACATCAGTGCTGTTTAGGCACTTAGACCCACCAAGGCGGACCCAGATCTAGGTCCTGAGTTGGTTCCTAGATTTGGGACCTAGCTGCAAATAGCTATTTGCCGTTCATATATGTGCTTAGCACACATCTAGGGCATGTGGGTACTTCTATTATACTATTACCCTACGCTAATTACAAATAGCAAGTACTATGAGACCTAGGCTAGGCTATCTATAACTGATTCAGCTCACCCCTCCTCGGGATAGTGAGCTTATACACAAAACTATATTATAATTTATTAGGAAATTAAATCTAGGCTCTTAACTATCGCAGAGTTATAAAACTTAACTATATATTACTATAAAACACAACACTCTGTAACACAAACACTATTTTGTCCTTTCTTCCTATTGTAGTCGTCCTGAACATTTTGCAAAGTTACATTATAATGTTTTTTAGAAGCAGTTTTAGTTCATTTAAACATCGGGTAAGGTGCAAGGCAAGGTATCAGCTCAGACCTAGTACTATTATAATGTCAAGTAATTTTTATAGATTGATATTTTCTAACATGACAGTTTGTACATGTAACATATATAGTATTGAATTTCGGCATATTTTATAGCATTTTTTTTTTATTTTATAGCATATAATACTTGACATTTAAATTCATTGACGTAATTATAAGGGTAATTTTTTTAAAATGAATCGTATTTTTTTTAACAAATCTTATACTGGGGGCACAATTTTAGTCAGATGATAGTATTGTTTTTTAACACTTTCTATACTGAGCAGCTTTTCATCGCCAATCACTTTCTGCAAATTTTTTTTTCCCTTCTGGAATGTCGTATATAACCGCCATTATGTATCGAGCCGGTCGCCGTAGCGCGCCTCAGCCATACAGAAATGCGGCTAAGACACAGAACTAGACCTACATTCTGACTGATATTTTGTTATCTGCTATCAGTCATACTTAACTCCGGTTGCAGTAATAGTCACTCACAGTTGACCATTAGGCTTGTTTACATTCCGTTGGAAAACTAGGTCAACCAATAGTAGGTACAGACGTAGTAACGCTAGTACGAAAGTTAGTAATTCGTAGTAGAATGTAGTGTTTTTTTTTTAGGAATTTTGGCACTTAGTTTTTTGTGGTTATGGTTGGTATCATCGCGGTCACGAACGGGGTACCAAACTTTCAAACGATTTTTTTTTACCATAGTTACGTGCACTTATCAACTTCGCACGTATTTTAGGACAGGTACCATCGCGGTCACGAACGAGGTACCAAATTTTCAATCATTTTTTTTTTTATCATGGTCTCGTGCGTTCATTAACTTCGCACGTAGTTTAGGACAGGTACTATCGCGGTCACGAACGGGGTACCAAATTTTCAATCATTTTTTTTATCATAGTTTCGTGCGCTTATAAACTTCGCACGTAGTTTAGGAAAGGTACCATCGCGGTCACGAACGGGGTACCAATTTACAATCAATTTTTTTTTTTTGATCTTGTTTACGTGCGCTTCACAGTCGCATGTATTTAGGGACGGCTCGTGCGAGTGATTCTCGCCTTAAGGTGTTACACCGTTTCTGACTGCGTGTACAAATTTTTTTTTTTCTCACTAAATTTAATTTTAGATACTGTTCTACAGTAAGTTACTAATAGTAGGTAAGTACATGTATGTACACATGTTAGTTTTTTTCTCATAAATATTTTTTTTATTCTTCACATATGTGATGGATTTATATAGTAGTTTAGGACAGGTACTACGGTATGTGTATGTCTGTCTATTATTTTTTTTTTTTCATACAAACATTTTTATATTTATTTTTATTAGCAGACAGGACTTAATACGGCGTTAGGTTGTTGTATGTATGTCTGTTAGTGTTTTCTCATAAACAATTTTTTTTAATATTCTAGATAGCATTACATCTCTAATGAGTGAATGCTATGGGGTGTTTTATGGTTGTGTGGACAATGATTACTAATAAACAAATTTTTTTTTTTAGTTTTTGTTACGAGGTATTAATGATTTCTTCTTCCTCTTGATTCTATCTTTTTTATTTTTCTGGAGCGGGGGTTACGGACTCCAAACAAAAATAAGCCATCGTAACGTCTTTTCTATATACAGCGGATGAATGACTGTCTAAATAAGCCAACATTATCTTTTCGTTTCCTCTAAACTCATACTATGGGGACATATATATTTTTTTTACAGAGTGTTCGTGCCACACTAAAAGTACGGAAGCGGGGTTAGGCCACTTCTCAAATAAGCCTTAGGCCATAGGATATATATATTTTTTATTATTAGGGGTTTTCTTAGGGGTTACTCATATCAATGAAGAAGTTCTCACTAAGATCCTATATTGACTAAATATTTTTTTTTTCTTTCTTTTGTGTAGTCAACTGGTTGTTTTGGTGTCTTATTTTGGGGGAGTTTTAAATCGATGTGTATTTAAACTCGTTTTGGTGTCTTTTATACACCGTGTTTGGGGTGTTTTTATACACCTTGTTGGGTGTCTTTTATACACCGTTTGCTGTGTCGACGCAGTTTTTTTAATGAGGCATTATACCGTTGATCTATTTACATTAAGAAAATATTTGGTCAATGTTCATTATTAGTATTAGCTTGGTACTTATCTCCAATATATATCTATATATTTAACACCATTGCACTGCTAGTATGAGCTCTTAATCTATATGATTTTGATCTCTATTTCGACTGCGGGCGACAGGAATCGTTTTAGATAAGATTGCTGCCGCTACCATGAATGATGAATGAATGAAAGAGATGTATGTTTGCCGTAAACTATCAGAGTAATTTTTTTTCTGGAGTTTTGTTCCTTAGATAGTATAGAACAAAACTCTTGGTAAGCGAGGGGGATATGTAGCATAGCTACATTGTTTTAAACTCATTTCGTTAATAAATAAGTAAAAGACAGCTGTTTTAACAGGACGTTGAATTACGCCTATAATGGTAGTAATAGCAACGCATAGTAATCTTACTTATTACTAATAATTTTTGACTAGGCGTTTATATTAATATACGACCTGTTTATATTGATTGGGGAATACTATGCTCTTATTTTAGTTATTTCTGATAATAGGCGATGAAAGCTGCATCAGGCATTCCTATTATTTTCATTGATAGAACCATAGGTAATATTTAGATACCTAGGTAAGAATCACTTTTTAATAGAGGGTATTTGATTTAAAATAGGCGGAGTCTACCGAGGGCGAGACGATGCGATAAATGCTCAGTACCCGTATTCTAAAAGTGACGACCAATCAGAGGCGGCCACCGAATTAGGTACTGGTTTTTCTAGACGGTTCGACGCCATCTCCACTCGATAGGTTTCGTTTTTGACTCAGTAGTTGAGCCAGCCATTTGCCATCTGAGCTGAGCGCCGATCACACTTCAATTGTATTGTATTTTCTGTCGACGGTTTTGATATATAGTGCAACTATAGTAACAGTCTATTAAGTTAGAGTATATTTATAAATTCGAAGAGAACCCAGTATTTACTGGTAAGTTGTTTAAATTCTGTAATCGCTGCTGTAGGTTAGTAAACAAGGGCTGGTATTATTATTATTTATTTATATTATATACCCAAAAATACTAGCAGTTTAAAAAATGTTAAGTACTCACTCCATATTTAATTTAATCTGTTCAGTTTGAACTCCTATGCTTTGAGTCCCTCGTTCTATTTTCACAGTCTCCATTGCCGGCTTGGTTGAAGGTTCACAAAAGATATTATTGTTTTCTGTGTTCTTTAACCATGCATTCTTATAGCTTTCTTCATTATATATAACTATAGTTTTAGTATTAGCCTCCATTGCATCGGATTTCATTGCAATTTCTATTTTTTTATCATTACCTTTAATTTCTTGATCATGGATTCCAATTTCTTGATTATTAATTTCAATTTCTTGAATTTGAATTTTAATGTCTTGCTCATGACTTTCGATTTCTTGATCGTGATATTCAATTTCTTGATAATTACTTCCAATTTCTTGATCTTGACTTTCGTTTCCTTGACCATTACTTTCAGTTTCATGATCATGAATTTCAATTTCTTGATCATTACTTTCAATTTCGTGAATATGGCTTTCAAATTCTTGAATTTGACTTTGAATGTCTTGATCATGACTTTCGATTTCTTGATCGTGACATTCAATTTCTTGATAAGTAATTCCAATTCCTTGATCTTGATTTTCGATTCCTTGATCATGACTTTCAGTTTCATGATCTTGAGTTTCAATTTCTCGATCATGACTTTCAATGTCTTGGTCATGAATATTAGTTTCTCGATCTTGACTTTCAACTTCTTGAATATTACTTTCAATTTCTTGATCATGATTTTCAACTTCTTGATAATCATAATAATAAACAATCTGTTGGTCATCTTCATATTCAATTTGTTGATCATCTTCATATTCAATTTGTTGATCATCATAAATAATATAATGCCCATCAATGGATTGTTCAATAACATTCTCATCAAGTTGGTAATCATGAGTTTGAATGCTTTGTTCACCATAATTTTCAATGGGTTGACCATCATGATCTTCAACGGACGCATATTCTGTGATGTCATCAATTTGTTCTTCACTAATCACACATATTTCTTCTACAAAATGTCCAATTTGCTCTTCGCTCGCATATTCAATGTCATTCTGAATATCATTTACCACAAGATTGTCGGTTTGATAAACTTTAGCTTGTATAACAGTGTCACAATGATCTGTCAATTCTCTTTTAATATCATCACTTTTAGATACATTAGGTGTACCTTTAAGCTTGTTGATAGCAGCAGTCTTTTGATTCGCCTTGCTGTAATAAACAACATTTTGGTAATACATAAAAAAAACAGTCAAGTGTGAGTTGGACTCGGGCACCGAGGGTTCTGTACCTTTTTTTGGAAGCATCATTAGAGCTATTCTTCTAAAATGACCAAATCACTAGACAAAGTGTGTTTGTCGAAGTTTTTTGATGATTTCTAAAAAAACAATATATAAAAATTGGAAAGATATTTTTTGTGTCGCTAAATACTTGTTACCTGTAATTATTTCAGATTTTCCCCTCTTTCCGAGATAAGAACGCAATTTTTTTCGATGAAGTCGTTTCATATAGACCCTCACTTGATACAGTAGTCTCATTTTTAGGGTTGCATACCTAAAAGGTAAAAAAGGAACCCTTTGCGCTTCTCTGTCTGTCTGTCACACCTATATATTTCAGGGACCACTAATGCTATCAAATTGAAACTTGGAATAGTTTTAGATCTTACCCAACCTCATCGCAAACAATAAAAAAAAATTTTTTGTTCAATGCGGGTCGAACCGCGTCTTCAAAATTTCAAAGTGAGGCTACTATATCATAAGAAAGGGCTTCATTTGCACATTTCAAAACAGATATTTATTTTGATTCATTCATATCACGTAGTTTTTGGGTTATAATCAAAAATGTCAAAAAATACCATTCCCCT
Source organism: Furcula furcula (assembly GCA_911728495.1). NCBI lineage: Eukaryota > Metazoa > Arthropoda > Insecta > Lepidoptera > Notodontidae > Furcula > Furcula furcula. Next base: position 7,762,948 of record OU452243.1, read on the forward strand.
TTATCTCCAAGTTTGAGGAGGGAAAAGTCTGAAATAATTATAGGAAATAAAAGTCTATCTATATTTTACAGGAAACATAAAATTATCTTTCTATGTGGTAGGTACAGTTTTTTAGTAATTCTAATAAAGCCTCTACGAACACACTTTTTGCGGGTTTTTATTGCTATCAGAGGTGTTAGACGAATAGTAAAATAACTTTAATACGTCCAAAGATGGTATGGAATCCTCGATATGCGAGTTCAGGTCGCACTTGACCGGTTTTTTAAAATTCAGATTTGCGCAAGGGAACTTTCATGTAGGTACCACCACAGAACCAGATATTCTGCCGCCTAGCAGCCATCTGTAAGCATTGTAAAGGGCACTATACCTGGTGAAATTATCTAGAGATGAGCGGCAGTGCAATGGAGGAGAAAAAACGTAGGTTCTACTTAGTATGCAAAACTGAATCCGTAAGTTTGAAAGTAGCGAGAAGGCAATTTATTTTTCTAGCGCCTGTCCTATATAATAAAGTAAATAAGGAGCTCGATATTTATTCTCTAACTGTACGAGAATGTAAATTGCGAATGACTAACTGGCTTTTTAAGTTATCTTACGACCAAGTAGAAAACTTTATAATCCAATAACATAATATTTTAGTAGATATAGAAGTTTAATCCTTCCCTTCCCAAACATAAACTTTACACACTAAATCACTCACTCACCCACACATAAACACACACACACAAACACACACACACACACACACACACACACACACACACACAATATCTTTGTGTACTGCATGCAATTTTTGTATTAATTAACTTTAAATCATATTATTATTGTCATCAAACATCTGTACTTACCTATTTGCTTATAAAAACAATTGTTGGAACGCTGCTGCCTGTCTGGAGGTGGGCGTTAATGGCTACAACACAGTTACTCAACTAATGTAGTTGTTATCGTTGCTATTTTCTGTATACATGTTTTTAGTTCCAATAAAGATTATATTATTATTATATAATGCAGCTATCTATAGACGGTTATCATCAGTTGTACAGAATATAATCGCCAGAATATTCAATAACCTAAGAATCGAGCGATTAGTCAGGAGCATAATTATCTTACCCTTTTCGTGGCAGTAGAGGCTCCATCTCGTACGAGCACCTTACAGATTCTTGCAGCTGCTTAACACTCTGCATCACCTCCTCATCGTATGATATTTTCTCCAGGCGCTCCTGCAGTCTACTGCGTTTATTTGTATTGCCAGCTGTCGTTTCACGTCGGCCTGTATTGTGAAAATACATTATCATAGATTCAGCGATTTGTTTGTCGTTGCATTGGTGGCCATCTTGGTGTCAGAGCTGTTCGAGCTGCCCTTAAGCCTCTGCCTTAGGTAACAACAAACGGGACGGACGTTTTACGAGCTCTCTGAAGCACGGAGACGTTTAATTCAAACTTCAACGGCCATCCATTTTGGACTGATCTTGCCTGATGTTGTTTAACGAATTGATCGTTTGCCTAACATTGATTGCGCGTTTGTGACTGCGATAGTGCATGTATATTTTAGTTTAGTTTATTTAGTTCTAATCAGTTCTGCACTAGGGGGAGTAGTTGGATAGAGTTAGATCAAGTTGGATCGAGCCTCTTACTCTTCGGAGTCGGTGGACGATTGAGTGGCGACTCCGAGGACAGCGGCAGGGTTGCTACCCCCGTCCCCGTAAACACCGCGGCACCGCGACGATGATCCGAGGTACAATGCATTGCCCGGAGGCGGGCTCAGCGGCAAGGCACTGAGGAACTCCAGATCCAAATCTCACCGGTAAACCCAGGTTCCCTTCTCATGGCGTCGATGCGACAGCCGCGGGAGTTTAATTTGGTATCTTACATACCCTGGTATTAACCGGGGGATGGACCACACAGTCCCGAGGACTTTTCGATGGTTGCGCGAGAACAAAAATATATTGCTTGTGGGCAAAACAACCTTGGGTACATAATAAATATATATTGCTTGTATATAAATATATTTAAAGTATGCGTTACGTTTTCTAGTAGTCTTTTTACGTGGCTCTGTCACTGCATTTGGACTCTGTGCTTCTGCTTCCCCGTCATTATCTACCTTTTTTTGTCTTTTACCTGAAAGAGAACGTCTCGTAGTTAGGTAGAAATTCTTCCAAATAATAATTTCTAACACATTAGTTCTTTATTTTAAATCTGAACATTTATTAAGTGGTCACTTGTGCCCTTCGGAGTTGCTGGACATTCGGGGTGTGGGACCTTATACATCCATTGAGAAAAGGCGGCGACTCCGAGGAGGACGGCGGCGGGGTTGCGACCCCCATCCCCGTGTACAACATGTCTGGTTCCCGAGAGGCTATAAAGCGCCCCCCGGCGGCGGGCTATAAAGCGCCCCCCGGCGGCGGGCTCAAATGCAAGGCACTGAGGGGCTCATGGTGCAGATGCCATGCCAGTAGTCTTATCGAATTAGAAGACTACCAAATGTGTAAAAATGACCCACTATACACACTGAGTTGAAGCATTTTTAGCAGAGTTAGGGCCCTATGAAATTAACGGGCGCGAGAGACATAATAACTCCGGTGACGGGTGGTAGCGCATTGCAGCTGTCAAGTGTCAATAGGTATGCCATTACCATAAGGCGAATTTCTTGTCTTAACCGTTGAGGTCTTAACACTAATTTGAATAAATAAAGATCCAGGTTTAGGCCTCGCAGTCTCGTGTTATTTCTCTTAACCCACGTACTAAATACAGGGTGTTTTTCTTAAGCCCACCCGGACGGAAAGTACTCTAAATACTGAAGATCAAAGGAAACATTCCTTTATTTTTGAAAAGATACAAATCCGCATTCAAATATTTTCAAAAACTCGCTTGCAACACTCGATAATCGAACCAGCTTAATATCTCCAGTATTTAGAGTAATTTCCCTCCTAGCAGGGTTACAAAGTTTCACCCTGTATTATTCACTGAGGTGGTCACTCAGTATCATGAAATACACACACATCTATGTTATATATTTGATAGTTAAAGCGCCCAACACCAAAGTGAAAACGTAAACCATAACGTAACCAATAATTATGCTAAAAAAATATAGTATTCCGTTAGTTTTGATAGGTACTTACGCTTGGTAGCAGACGGCTCCTTGGAGGAACTCATGGGATTATCAATTTTACTGCGTTTTCTTTGTCCTGCAGACGAATGGTAAATAATTTAATAACAAGCTGTGATGGTGGTAAAACCGGAGCAACTAATAAATAAGTAAGCAAAGATAAAATAACTCTAATAAGTTAGCAAAATTAAAAACAATACTAATAAAAATTAAGTGAGACAGCAACTAATAAGTATGCAGAAATAGCTATAGTAGCCTTTACTGCCAACGTGTAAGCTTGGCTTTACAAAGGGGTAATGCCGCCAGTCTTTTAGGTACCCTTCCCTCCCAGTGCGGCGACAACTTGGAGGAAGTTTTTTACCTAGTTTAAGTATACATATGTGTAATCAAAAATTAATATAACATTTAATAACTAAACAAAAGAGAAATAGGTAACAACTATACTTTGTCCATTTTATTATTGGTTTTTTGACAGCTGGCACCCATGAAGTTTCGTATTGTTGAAGTTACAAATTCACAGAAATAATATTGTACTTCATGGACGCGTACCGCACTTTAGTGAGTTGCCTGCCACACGTAACGATTACTACGATTGTGCCACAGATTACAAATAATCGATAGAAATAAATACTAATATGTAAATAAGGTGTATATGTTTTCATTACTTTCGTCTTGTTTACATTAAATTTCATTCATTTTATTTTGAGGGCCTCATCTATACTTATAATAAAACTGTAACAGGTCCAATTCTGTACATTGAAGATATTTTGAAAATTATATTTGGAGGGCATTCTATAACCGATACTGAGGCCGAAAATGTAATTTTTTTAATTTTTGTCTGTCTGTCTGTCTGTCTGTCTGTCTGTCTGTATCACGGCTGAGCATCACGCCGAAACTACTGAATGGATTCAATTGAAACTTGGCATGATTTGAGATCTTACTACGAGGTAGGACATAGGATACTTTTTATCCCGTAATCTAGCACGGTTCTTTTGGGAGAAGGGATTAAAGTCAAAACGGGTACTTGGTTATACGCTTGGTCCGATTTTATCAATTTTTCTTTATAATATAATAAATATTAGTAAGAGACACTCATAGAGAGTTGTTATCAAGGTTTTGTAATCGATCGGGTTAAGCAACGTTAGGTAAGGTCATTAAATAGATGGGTGACCGTTTAACGCCATTTGAACTAAACGGGTCTGTGCTTCGGAGAGCAAGTAAAAAGTGGGTCCCAGTTTTTAACCGACTATAAAAAAGGAGGTTATGTATTCGATGCGAATGTCTGTTATTCGAAGTTTAGTTAACGTAAACACAGCGCGGGCGGAGCTGCGTGGGTCAACTAGTGCATAATATAACAAAGAAAAACAATTTTTTAAGGTTGAAACATTAACATGAGTTGTCAGAATCAAAAAAATATTTAATTGAATGTCCATTTCGATATCGATTATTTAGTTCACTCACTATGTCCACGTTCCTATAAACGTCAAACGTCGAGCTGTCAAAAAACCAATAATAAAATGGACAGACTATAAGCAAAGCAAGTAAAATGCAAAATGACAGGCTCGTTGGTCTAGAGGTCAGACACCTTAGCCGCTACCTAATAGGTAGTGGGTTCGATTTCCACCAAATGTCAGGGTGTTATGTCTATATAAGTATGTACTGCCAAAAAATATTTAGTATCAGTGGTCTGTTTGACTGAGCAGATAACCGTGTGTGGATTGTCCCAAGATATAAATAAGAAATAAAAGTATCGATAGCTTGTACAATACAATACAAATACACTTTATTGCACACCATAACAAAAATACATTTAAACTTACTACAACTTAGTGTTACAATTTTAGGCAAATATATGCTTGGCTTGTATTCAAATATACGGAATGATCATTGCTATACTTGCATGGTTTATATATATATATATATATATGTGTGTGTGTCCCGGAATGCGTATATCAAGTCAAAAGGTATATTATATTGTATCAAATGTGAGGACCCCGAAAATATGTCAAATACGGCCAAAATAGATATTTTGGCTTCCATATAAATCGATTTATATAGCTATAATACTGTATCTAAGTAACTCTGTGTTATTATGCCTGCATTTATAGGCCGCTGTTTCTTATTGATTGCGTACCTGGATTGTGTAATACTAAATTAATCATTTTCGGTTAAATAACTAAAAAAATCTTGAGTTTACTGCACTAAGACTGTTGACTTTTTTATTATTTTCTTTCACAGAATGATTAGGGGATATGCAATGCGTCATTGACGGCTTGATGGGGGGTATCAAGCCGTTTCTGGGACAAACTGTATAAATCATGATGGACTAGGGATATGAAAATATATGACCGCTATACGAAAATCGCTGTCAAATTCAAAATATTTTTGCCTCACGAGGACACTAACATATTGTATTTTTTTTTAAACTACCACCGGATTACAACGCTGCCTCTACTGAGAACTATCCGGCAAGAAACTCAGCTGTCTATTTTATACTTATTCTTTATTGCACACAATAATATTACACATTATTATAAAATAAAGAAAATTAATGCACAAAGGCGTGCTTAACCCAAAAATTGAACTTTCTGACCTTTGAGTGATGGAGAATTTGGAGAAAACTTTTAAATACTGTTGAGGATACAAACAAGTGTACAACAAATTACTACATACAAAAATACAAAGTTAATTATGTAATAATATACAATAAAATTAAATAAGTACATACTTATAATGGTATATTTGATAATATATACACTCCTTTGCAAAAAAAAAACGGGCGGTTTTGATTTTTCTACATTATTGGTAATAATTTAGTTCTAAGGAGGTTTTAATAGCCAAACTATGTTACTGGCACATAATAAACAGTCTGCGTATGAAAAAAAGTTCATTCCAAATTCGAAACCTTTGTTTTAAAAAATAATAATCCCTTTTTCAGTTTGTGAATTTTTACTTACTTTTCGCGGGTTTTCGCGTAAGATAACTAAAATTAACTTCTTGTTTTTTTTATGTTTGGCGCATAATCCTGCCTTTTTGTGACTTAAAACAAATATCTTTGTGTCTATTGCAATGGCAGAAAAAGCAATAAGAGCTAGTAAAATTATAGCGCTGCTGGAAGAGGGGTGTAGCCAGTGTTACGTCTCACAGCGGTTAAACGTGAGTCGTTCAACCGTCTAAAGAACCTGGACTCGATACCAAAAGACAGGTTCCGTTCAGAGAAGGCAAGGTTCTGGGAGAAAACGTTGCACACAACCACGAGACGACCGCTTTTTAGTGACTCAGGCGCTGCGGAATCGCAAATGCAGTTACATAGACCTCAAAAGAAACCTTGAAGAAGTGCGAGGAACGCATGTTAGCCTATGGACTGCGAGGAGGAGGCTTTTAGCAGCTGATATACGCAATCGACGACCAGCGCGGGCCCCTAAGTTACTCCGTGAGCACCGCATTGCTCGATTGGGGTTCGCTAGAAATTGCCTATCTTGGACTCTACGTAACTGGAGTAACGTACTCTTCTCGGATGAGGCTCGAATTTGTCTGCATGGTGAGGACCGACGTCGGCGAGTGTTATGAAGACCAGGAGAACGCTATGCCGACGTGTGTTTTGAAGAAATCACACCCTATGGTGGGGGGTCCGTTATGTTTTGGGCGGGCGTAAGTTCTAGCTATCGTACTGAGATAATATTCATTGAAAATGGCTCACTAAATGCGCAAAGGTACATAACAGAAATCATTTGTCAACATGCACAACGCGCACTGGCTGTAATTGGTGATGATGCCATTTACATGGACGATAATGCTAGGGCCCACCGTCCTGGCGCTGTAGATGCTTATATGCAAGAGGTCGGTATTCGTCGTTTGGATTGGCCAGCGTGGAGTCCCGATCTTAACCCCATTGAGCACGTCAGAGACCTCCTAAAAAGGCGAGTACGATCTGTCCAACCACCTCCACAAAACATCAGGGAGCTGAAACGTGTGATCTCGGCTGAGTGGGAACACATTTCACAGGACACCATCAAAAGTCTAGTGGAAAGCATGCCAAGAAGATTACATGCCGTAATTGCTGCAAGAGGAGGTCACACTCATTATTAATTTTTATCATTCAATGTCTTTTTTTTATTAAAATTCCAGACTCTTAGTCTTAATTTCACTATTGCTCTTTATTTTCATTGACTGAAACACCGATTCCAAGATTGAAGTGTTAAAACCTATATTCTCATTGATAATAAGAAATTTCTAGTCATCTAAGCTAATGAAATACTAAAATATGAATATTATCCATAGAAAAGCCAATGACTGTAAGGTGCCCGTTTTTTTGCAAAGGAGTGTATATATATTTATATAAATAAATACATGGATAAATACATAGGTATATATATGTACATACATACATATAAACTGCTACATTGATAGGAAATAATCTTAAATTCTTCTTTTGAATACATCCGACGATGTGCTCTCACCTATAGTATGAGGAAGAGAATTCTAAAGACTTACTGCCTGCACAGTAAATGAAACATTTCGTTCAGAAACGTTTTCTAAAAATTGTTACTTACAGATGCGGCATGGGTCGAAAACTTGTCTCCTACAAACAACGTCTTATATATTTCCATTTTTGTCCCCTGGACCTTCGTCGAATCTACTACGACCATTTGTTACTTTATAAAATAATAATTCATAGCCTAATGGACTCACCTAACCTACTTTCCCTCTTAAATTTTAATACCCGATTTAGAAGCCGTAACCGAAATTATAATATTTTCAATCTTCCAGTTTTTCCTAATAATACCACTTATTAAAATCCAATTATCAGGATGTGTCGCCAATACAATGATATTCTTATTTCCAACAGAGATATCGATATTTTCCACCTGAAACTGCATCAGTTCCGCAGGCAGTTGCATACCCATGTATTTAAATTTTAGAACTACACTACTTGTAATATCATTCTTAATGTACTTATAAGTTATTTTTATTTTTTGTATTGTAAATCAACACTCTCTAGCATCTGAAAATTTACTAAATTAATAAAGCGATTAGACGTAGGTATACATATATCTGTGGATTATAATCTAGATCAATACCTTATTCATTGTATTATACCTTATTGTGATTGTAATCTGTTTTATACGCTAATAAACAATAGAAATAAAATAAATGATAAATTTATGTTCATACTCACGTGGCTTCTTCGGCGTCTGATTAGTGTCCTTTTGCGCAGTAGGCGTACACGGGGCCTGTTTGTCGCCATCTTTCGATTTGTCCTTTTGATTAATCTCTTTCGCTCCATACAGTTCCCGTAAAGCTGTTAACACACATTTGAACAACATTACTATACATCTTATGAAGCCTCTATTAAGTGTTCCGATCGTTTACGAATAAATGCATTAATTCTGTTTGTCTATGACAGAGGTTGCCAGCTTTTTTTACATCACGCCCAGTGATGTACGCCTGAAAATATACCCACTTCCGGAAATATTCCAGGTAACGGACATGGCTAAATGAAGTACGGGCAATTGCCGTAGCAATGTATAAACATTGTACCTAATAATATGTAATGCAGAGAAGCTGAATATTAGTATTTTGTATGAAAAAAAGTATCTGAAGCTTTTCATATCAATACAATTCTAAAAATAAAATCTTATCTCCTACGAAAATAGGTATAGTACGACAGTAAATTTTACTGTTTACCCTTTGCCACCGCGGGCACGATACATAAAAAAAAATCATACCCTCTTTCACTTTGCGGCCCGAAAAGTGGTCACAAAAATAGCGCCACGGAGACGGTTGTGTCGCTATTTCAAATTAGTCCGAGCCGACAACAGCTAGCGTAAAGACGTATCCAAATGCCTTATTGCGCGTTTAAAAACTGTCCAAATACTTATCGCAAACTTTACTAAAATTGCAGATGGACAATCTTTTTTTCGTTTAGTATTCCCATTAGTTATTGCTACGCTACAACATGGCAATATTTAGACAATGCTGCTTGGCAGCTGAATATCTAACATTGGTACACTTGCTGGTCGCTCATTTGTACAAATGCTCCTTTAAAAACAAAATAAAATATGTTGTTCAGATAACTTCTTAACAATAAAACTCACTTCTAATTTTTTCCAACAGCACTTTTAATTTATCCGATGTGAACTGTCTCTGGCCTTTCTCCTTTTGTTTAACTGCTACGCCTTCTGTGTATATTTGTCTTACTGTCAAGTCGAATCCGGTCGTCTCTAATATGTATTTCTGTATAATAGGTCGATCCAACTCTAAAGCCATTAGATCGTATATCTGAAAAAAAAATGAAAAAAATGTATATACAGACGAATTGAGAACCTCCTCCTTTTTTTAAGTCGGTTAAAAATATAATAAAATTTAATTTTCTCCACATACTGCGGCCAATGTTTTAACAAGATTAGCCTAAATACGCAATAGGTATCAATAATGTCGATTTATGCAGATTATAGTGTGGGTGTCTTGAAGGGTAAGGCTTTTAATAAGCTAGTGTGCTTTACCATCTCTGATAGTGTCGCCGTTATTCATCAAGTGGGACTCTAGACAAGCACTAGCATAAAATTTATAAAAAAGAAATGCCCTCCGCGATACGGCAGCCATCGATCTTTAATTTATACTAGATTAATAATCACAAACAAAATGTCATCCAAAATATGGCAGCAGTTCCATTATGCATTTAAATATAACTTATAGTCATTTAAATATCAGGGGTTTAGAAACAAAAGTGGATACGTCACATAGGGGAAAAAAAAATAATTTCTATTGCAGCACATTCATCTGTCATTTAAATTCTAATATCAAAAGGAATTTCCAAGCATAATAGGCTACGTCCCATAGATTTTTCGCGTTAAAATCAGCGTTGAGTAACGTAGTTGGTTACGTCCCCTACTGTTACTAACAAAACTGGTTAAGTCCACTTCAACCAATAGGAACGCTTTGTTTTCAATGGTATATTTTTGTGAGTTAGAGTGTGCGGTTTTTTAATAATTTTTGGCGAAATATCAAGGAATATTATCAAACTATTAGTGAGAATTTCAATATGAATAAACATCGTACTGAAGTAGCATATAACAAAGTTAAGAAAAAGCAGGCACAGCTAGAAAAGTAGAAGGCAAATGTGGCGGAAACAGAGAGGTAGCGAGATAATTATTGAGGGCCGAATCTTTGTTCCGTTGCAAAATCTATTTATTTGTAGGTACCAGATTAAGTGTGAAGACTCGAAAAATGTTCAACAAAATAAGAATTAAAGTACGCACGTGTCGTGAAGTTATAAAAATGCATTAGAGAATTTATGATACATACAATAATTTCTACGTTAGTAGGTATTTATTGATTTTGTTAGTACTACCCTCAATAATTTTAGATACCTTTTTTTATAATTTTGTATTTTCAATTTAAATGTTATTAAAAACTAATGTTTAAATAAATTTGATTATTATTTTAACAGACTGTAATAAATTACGAAATACGTAGGGACGTATTTCGCATTACCCAGGGGGGTAATGCGTAAGCAACAAACTTAGATACGTCCCGTTCGCTTACTCTACGAAATTAGATATGTCCGCCACTTGGAAAAAAACTATTAAAAAATAACCGACTACAAAGTAAATTATCTAATAAACTATTTTAAAAAAAATAACAACCGACTTCAAAGTAAATTATCTAAAAAGCATAAAACAACGAAAATATATTGAAGTCGGTGCTAGCTAATCATGTTATCTAACACTATCACCAGCTGACACCGACTTCAATATATTTTCGTTATTTTATGCTTTTTAGATAATTTACTTTGAAGTCGGTTGTTATTTTTTTTTAAATAGTTTATTTAACACTTTTTAGTGACTTATTTTACCATGATAGGTATCAGCACTATCACGCAACTCGAACGTCTACGTTACAATAACTTACTGAAAACATAAAAAGTTTATATCTCTTAAACTACTGGACCGATTTTGATGAAACTTGTACTCTACCCTAAGTTGAAAAATACTGTAACTATTATAAAAGAATTTTCGAAATCGGACTTGTAGTTTCTGAGAAATCCGCGGACAAACCTACATACATACATACACTCATAAAATTTGGTAAATTTGTTTAGAAGCCCACATAGACTAATATATATTAATATTACGCATTTTTATCAATATTACATACATACGCGTCGAATAGAGAACCTTCTTTTTGAAGCCGGTTAATAAGGTTCAAAGAAATTACATAAATGAGAAATTGGTGAATTAAAAACTCAGCATCATGCCTTTTAAACCATTGTTTTAAACTGAATAGTATTTATATTTTTAAATGAGATTAAATTTTATAATATTTAGATGTTTACTAATATGCAACCGCTACAATGTTGCTTATAGTTCTTTTCATTCATGATCTACACATGTATTTGTAAAACTAGATAGATGATAATACTAAGAAATAAACACTTTAGAAGCACCATAAATACCTCTTCTTTAAAATCTGGCGGCAATCGCTTGAATTGAGCGGACCTGTAGAACAGTTCCTTGCAGAGCGGGTGGGTGTGATGGTGGCAGACGTACGCAACAGTAAATTCCTCCTCTCCAGGCAAACGCCTTAACGTGATTCGGCTCGGACAGACCGTTTGAAATGATTCCTTCCTATTTAGATGATTAAATAGGGAATTTGCATAAACATTATAATGATAAATTATGATTATAATTTAATAAAAAATAGTTCTAAAAAGAGCATTACTAAAAGATTTTTTAATTTTTTTTTTATTTTACGAAATATTTCAACTTTAAGTTTAATTACCTGAAGTAGAACGCAATTTGAAACACCGCCAATCGCGCGTGACGTTACGTTAAACTACTGGACACAAAAGACTTAATATCAGGGAGTCTAGTAAGAGTTCTGAAAGTTTACGAACTCGATCAACAGTCAACTGGTTTTTGATAGTTACCGCTAGGGGCGCTGACAGCTGTATGGAGAAGACTGACAGTTTGATCGAGCTCTTAAACTATCAGAACTCTTACTAGATCCCCTGATGTATCTAGAGTCTATAGGCTGCGGTGACCGCTGGTAAGGTGATCAGACAGGCCGAATTCTTATTGGTGGTATAACAAAAAACATCCTCAGCCGTAAGCAGGGGCGTAGCTTCCGCCGAGCTAGGGCTACAGGGGCCCCGAACGGGTGTAAGAAAAAGTTCGTAAAATGTTGTCGTCGTCACATCCTCACTTTAACTCTTAGGCTTTACCTTCATTTGGGCCCCCCAATAAATTTTGATACATGACCCGTCTCTGACAAGCTACGCCTCTGGCCGTAAGACCTCCACTGCTGAACAAAGGCCTCATGCCGTCGATCAACCTAGTGGGAGGCCTGCTTACGCTGCGTCTTCCGGTTCGTAGTCGCCACTTGAGAACTGTTCTTCCCCATCCGTTGTGGGTTCTACGAGCGATGCGGCCTGCCTGTTGCTCATTGTACTTCAACTTTTAAATAATTCTAAGAGCTATGTCTGTCGGTGACCTAAGTTCTTCTGCGAATCTAATTATTTCGCGCAAAGAAAATCTGAGCTCTCTCCATAGCTCGTTATTTGACTCTGAGCTTCTCCAAAAGGCCAGCAGTTAAGGATATTAATTACATAAGTCATCATAACAGGCTAGTCGACTATTTTTCAAAAACAGGTTTATATGACCCCTCATGGTCGAACCATGGACGTCCACTGCTGAACAAGGCTTCCCTCTCAGATAGAAGGGACGGTTTGCCATAATCCCCACGCTTGGCAGAAGTCTTGGAGATCGCAGTGCAGGTGGTAGTTATCCAATAGAAAGGCACTGCTGCCCGCACAGATATAGATTTACATAGATAACGCAAATGCATGTACTTCGCGTGTCCGAACCCCGATGAAACGTCGGGGTTGGTCGCCACTAACTTACAGTCCGCGCGCGTCTGTTGTTGCAGCCTTTCCGCCGCAAAAACTAAAGAAAATCGGCAGAGCATTTTTTTTTTGGGAATGATAGACGCTGTTGGCCGCAGATGGCCATTACAGCTTCACCGGACAACGGCGGCATCGGTGTCTTTGAATCGGTTTGGACTTCCCGTCACTAAATTCAGCCGTGACGTCACAGAAGGTGTTGAAAACTTGGTACAAAAGGCACACTTGGTTTCAATACAAATCGTGATACTTGCGTTATCTATGTGAATCTATTATCTGTGGCTGCCCGTCTTCTTGTTTTCCCTTAGTCGCCTCTTTCGACACCCAACGGCAGTGTGATGGGTGGATGCTATTTTTACCCGGACACCCCACGGGCTATAACAGACGTTTATAATCGTACCTCTTCCGTAATCCCCTTTTCTTGTAATATGGCGGCACCAATAAAAAACTACACGTAAACGCGTAGCGCGCGATACCATTTGCAACGTTCTTTGCGTATGAGTATATGTTCTTATAGGCTGTGAGCCACCGGCTCGCGTGACTGTTCACATAATATCTGAACTCTTCGACTGATGCAAATTTGTCGCCGAGCTTGACAGCATATTCGTCTTCTAGTTTCACTAAGCCGTCGTGCCCGGTGCAACTTTTGAGCGGTAGCGGTGGGTCTGTACGCGCTGTGGGAAACGACGACATGGAAATGTTAAATGAAGTCCCGATTATTACCACAGATTATTAAGAGTTATTACTGATGGTCCCAATAGGTTTAGATGACTAAAAAAATCTTTTTACTCCGTCATTTATATTATCAAAAAATATTGGTCAATTTTTTCTTTTGTCGATTAAACAAAAAAATACTAAGATATAGTGCTTGGAAATGCCGCGCCGGTATGCATTTTTTACTGAGGCGTTTTTTACTCTCTATATCTTTGGCAATTTTTATTGATTTGTTAACAAAATACGTGTCCAATATTTTTTGATATTCTAACTGACGGACTAATAAGATTTTTTTTACCCAGTCATCATCCCATTATGTTTAACAAGTTTAAAAATAAAACACAAAACGTGGTACTTACGACGACCAGAATCATTTGATAACTGTTTGACGTCGGGATTTGACAGCTTTTTAACAGACTTCTTGGAGTCACAGTTTGGCTGGTTATCACTAGAATGAAACAATGTCTGATGTTAGGAAACACGTAAGCACTTGGGGTAACCATCGGAAGGCACTTCGACACATTGGATCCATTGTGCTTGCCCTAGCCCTTACTCTGTTACTAACGTACCGAAGAGTTCCTGAAGATACCTTTAGACTACGATTGCGCCAGCTAGTGTAGGATAGGCTACTCCCGATGACTCAATGACGTAGATTGAGGCATCTGTTTATAAAAACACTGTTGGGTTCCGAAAGACTATCTGAAACTGTAGAACCCTGAATGGTCTTTTGCACATGGGACCTACCATGTATATTGCCCAAAGCGTCCAGTATGTATGGTATGATTACAATTTGTTTTCGGTGATTGATAACATTATAAATAAATCTGCTTACTGCTCCCTACACACCAGCAGCGCCTCTGGTGGTGATTGTAGAAAAAAATTAACAGGTACGGGAACACTGACAGATTGAAGGACATAGCACACCAAATGCGTCGACGTGTAATCATGCACGTAGTGAAGTAATGTCTGGAAAACACACCAGCAGCGCCTCTGGTGGTGATTGTATAAAAAAAATAACAGGTACGGGAACAGACAGATTTAAGGACATAGCACACCAAATGCGTCGACGTGTAATCATGCACGTAGGTATGAAGTTGTAATGTCTGGAAAATGACACATGGCACACCCTCCGCTTGCGTGACGTAATGACGTAGCCGTAACCGTTGGGCCATGTCTCATGATGTATATTAAGATACAAGTGAGCTAAGCTGCTCAATATACACGGTGCTGTGGGTTGCAGCTCGCAAAAAAAATGTATTATCCGGTTAAATAAAGAATGCTCTGTTAACTCGCATACAACTTGCAGGAAGGTACTGTTTTAAGTTTGTGGGGATTCTATCCGCACTTGACTGACGTGGTGGATTATGACCAACATCAAAATATATGTGAATGAAGTCGGTTAAAAAATATATCGATTATCGATACATAGTTTACTATAGGCCGTGCGAAAATAATACCCATATCACAGGTCATAAAGTTAAAGATTGTAAATTTGCGTATATTGAAAACTTATGGAATAATGTATTTTATGTATGAACAATGTAGATAACATTCTCTGTACTTACCTTTTTTCTAATTTTACAGTCTGGTTTGTGTCCGTCGATTCATTTTTAGTAATGGAGTTTAAAGCAGCATTCACAGGATCATTTAGAATTTTTCTTATATTTTCCAAAGTCTCCATAGGGTTTGACTCTGTCCCTTTAATTTCAGATTTTATATTGACTGTGGTAAATAAATTGTTTGGAAATTTTGGCAGTGAATCAGTTTTATAAGGTAGGCCAACTTGAGGATTTTCGGAACTTACCGAATTATTGCCTTCAGAATTTTGTGTATCTACTGTTTTATGTTGGTTTGTTTCCGTCGGCTCACTATTAACAGATTTTAGACTAGCATTCAGATCATTCGGATCTGTTTCTTTATTTTGCAATGTCACAGTAGGGATTGAGGAGCTTGCCCCACTAATTTCAGATGTTAAAGCGACTGTGGTAAACACATTATTTTGAAATGTTGGTAGTGTATTAGTTATAACAGGTATTTGGTATGGTATTCCAACTATAGAATTTTCGCAAGTGATTGAATTTTTATCTTCAGGTTTTTGTGTCTTTACTATTTTACATATTTCATTATTATGTATTGTTATATCATGACCCAATTTTTCATTTTTAATTACTGTTTTACTGATAGGTTGGCTTATATTCATATATGTTTTCTCCGAAATTGTTGGAGCTGCTTGTATTGAGACATTTGGATTATAATGTATAGGGTAGAGTATTCCAACTACAGGGTTATTGTAGCATATCGATTTTTTTTCCGTCGGTAGGTTCAAAATAGGATTTTCTATCTTAACCTCGGAAATTTTAGATGTACTAACACTTTTTGTAATTGAATTTGATGCTGGACTGCTGCTGTGAGATAGCTTTAATTTATCATTTTTATTACAAATCATGTTGCAATTTTGCATTTTTATTATTTTTATATTTTTATTGCCGATTTTTACAACATGACCTAATTTTTCTTTATTTACTTCTATTTTGCGGATTTCTGGTTGTTTTATTTCATCTACAGAATTACTTATCGACTTTTTTCCTTCAGTTGTGTTCAAAATGGGATCATCTATCTTATTTGGTGACATTTTAGAGGTACTATCTCTTTTTGTAATTGAATTTAATGATGGGCTACTGCTGTGAGATTGCTTTAAATTATCATTTTTATTATCCTGTATATTTAGTACTTAAATTTTTTTATTTGTTATTTTTATATGACCTTGACTTAATTTTTCGATTAAATCCACAGTTTGGATAATTTCTGGCTGTTCTTTTTTTACATTATTTTCTTCCGTTGGCTGAGGCTCTTGTATTGAGATAATTGGTTGAGATGTTACTTTATTGCAGCATTCTTCTTTGTTTTTATTATGTTCAACATTCAAGGTTGGTACATTCATCAAAATTTTCTGAGGGATCTTCTTAGTATTATTCATTTTACTCCTTGGGCTTATGAATAGGAACAGCACCTAAAAATAATGTGAAATTGTAGCGAGCTCGTTTATAACACAACCTTATATTGAAAACTGTCTTCTTAAGACTTTCAAGTTGGTGTAAAGATACTTTATATCATGTGCCTTTATGTTGGTCTAGTGGTTAGACACCCTGACTGCTACCCAATAGGTTGTGAGTGATTCCCACCAAATGTCTGGGTATTTCATCTATTGAAGTACCTTTATAAATTAGACTGCGTCAGAATATTTTTTTTTTAGTAAGTGCATCTAAAAAGTTTATTTATTAGACAAAAAAAAAATCTCCTAAAAGATGAGCTTGATAACTTGAAAATTGAGCTGGCGCATGGGGGCTTTTCCATTTAAAAAACATTGAAAAAATACTTTTTTCTGTATTTTCATAAATAAAAAATAATAATGTAAATCGTCGAATTTGTTTTTTAAATTTTAAAGTTACAAGGCTTTAAAAAACGAAAATTATACACTCCTTTGCAAAAAAAAACGGGGACCTTACAGTCATTTACTTTTCTATGAATAACTAGCTGACCCGGCAAACGTTGTTTTGCCATATAAATAATTAAAAAATAAGGGTTGATCGTAGAAGGGTGAAAATTGAGGATTGTATGTATTTTTGTATGTTGTATCATAAAAAAATAGAAATTAAAAATTTTGTCTAAAAAATAAAAAAAAATTTAGGGGTGGACTACCCCTAACATTTAGGGGGATGAAAAATAGATGTTGGCCGATTCTCATAGATACCGGATAAGCACAAAAAATTTCATGAAAATCGGTCAAGCCGTTTCGGAGGAGTATGGCAACGAAAACTGTGACAAGAGAATTTTATATATTAGATATTAATATTTTTAGTATTTCATTAGCTTAGATGACTAGAATTTCTTAATATCAATGAGAATATAAGTTTTAACACGTAAATCCTGGAATCAGTGTTTCAGTCAATGAAAAAAGAGAGCCGTGTTAGAATTAACATTTATATGGGTATAGTGAAATTAAGACTAATGGCCGGTTTCTGAGGTACTTTTATCGATAGTTTATCTATTCGTTAGCGCTATTGGTTCGATAACTTGACACATTGCGTTTCCGAACCACAAATTGTCACATAAAGTCCGTTTAAACTAGGCTCAATTTAACTGACCAATGTGTGCAGTTTATTGGTTCGATAACTTTATTTGACGATTTCAACCAATGATATTATTGTTTTCAACACCAAAATTGACGTTTTTGAGGTTAACGCTGCTGCAGCGAGCGCGCGCAGGGAGCCTGCAGAAAATTGAATGTTTGTATGTCACTTTGTTTACGCAGCACTAGCGCTACGAGAATTAACGGCGTTTAGTGACACTACTTACGGTGAATTTAATTGATTATTACTTAATTAATATCATTCTTAAGCACTTATTTATACCGGAAAAATAAGAACTGGTAATATTGGCAATATAAAACTTTAAAATCAATTTTAAATTTGTTCTGAGAAAAAGACCCATCTAGCGTCGAATTATTGCACTGCTTATCGGTCTCATAGTTATTGAATGCCTTTCGGAGTACTCAGAAACTCAGCAACAGTTAAACTAACTTTATCTTATACATAACTTTATTGAACCAATAGCTAATGAACAGTTAACTGAGATCTTCAGAAACCGGGCATAAGAGATTTTTTATGGAATTTTAATAAAAAAAGACATTAAATAATAAAAATTAATAATGAGTGTGACCCCCTCTTGCAGCAATTACGGCATGTAATCTTCTTGGCATGCTTTCCACTAGACTTTTGATGGTGTCCTGTGAAATGTGTTCCCACTCAGCCAAGATCACACGTTTCAGCTCCCTGATGTTTTGTGGAGCTGGTTGGACAGATCGTACTCGCCTTTTTAGGAGGTCCCAGACGTGCTCAATGGGGTTAAGGTCGGGACTCCGCGCTGGCCAATCCAAACGACGATTACCGACCTCTTGCATATAAGCATCTACAGCGCCAGGACGGTGGGCCCTAGCATTATCGTCCATGTAAATGGCATTTTCACCAATTGCAGCCAGTGCGCGTTGTGCATGTTGACAAATGATTTCTGTTATGTACCTTTGCGCATTTAGTGAGCTATTTTCAATTAATATTATCTCAGTACGATAGCTAGAACTTACGCCCGCCCAAAACATAACGGACCCCCCACCATAAGGTGTGATTTCTTCAAAACACACGTCGGCATAGCGTTCTCCTGGTCTTCATAACACTCGCCGACGTCTGTCCTCACCATGCAGACAAATTCGAGCCTCATCCGAGAAGAGTACGTTACTCCAGTTACGTAGTGTCCAAGATAGGCAATTTCTAGCGAACCCCAATCGAGCAATGCGGTGCTCACGGAGTAACTTAGGGGCCCGCGCTGGTCGTCGACTGCGTATATCAGCTGCTAAAAGCCTCCTCCTCGCAGTCCATAGGCTAACTTGCGTTCCTCGCACTTCTTCAAGGTTTCTTTTGAGGTCTATGTAACTGCATTTGCGGTTCCGCAGCGCCTGAGTCACTAAAAAGCGGTCGTCTCGTGGTTGTGTGCAACGTTTTCTCCCAGAACCTTGCCTTCTCTGAACGGAACCTGTCTCTTGGTATCGAGTCCAGGTTCTTTGGACGGTTGAACGACTCACGTTTAACCGCTGTGAGACGTAACGCTGGCTACACCCCTCTTCCAGCAGCGCTATAATTTTACTAGCTCTTATTGCTTTTTCTGCCATTGCAATAGACACAAAGATATTTGTTTTAAGTCACAAAAAGGCAGGATTATGCGCCAAACATAAATTATTCTACTAAAAAAACAAAGGTTTCGAATTTGGAATGAACTTTTTTTTTGTACGCAGACTGTTTATTATGTGCCAGTAACATAGTTTGGCTATTAAAACCTTAGAACTAAATTATTACCAATAATGTAGAAAAATCAAAACCGCCCGTTTTTTTGCAAAGGAGTGTATATTAAATATGTCGAAAACAAAGAGGACATATCATCTATCTACTACTTAGTACATAGTACAAAATAAGAATAAAGAAATACAAACAGGACAACACTGACATCCATCATCGTCCCTCAACTCCAATACGCGACACACTTGCTAGTACCTCTCAAACAAAGCTTTACTCGAACGAACCCTGTCCCACGAGGGTAACAATCAGATAAGGATCGGAGAAGGGCGTTGAAGCCCTACCTACCTAACGGTTGGCCTCCTCCATTTCCCTTCACAGACAACCCTGACCTACCAGCTTCCTATCACGACCTTTAACACCATGGGAACCAGACGTAGGCTACACAAGCCAGTGGAGCCACAAGACTCCACCACCTACGAACGCATGTTCACATTACACAGCAACCTTCATGAGGCCTACACGTCCGCACTACATTAATATCACACGGGAGCATAAACAATACTTTCTAGTATAGTAAAGAATAAAGAACTTAGCTCTGAACAATCCCCGCCGCTCCCCGACGCTGACCGCTGACTCTCGTTCGGATCCTCACAATTCAACTCACTACGACACCTCACTGATTTATTTACTACGAAATATTACGATAGAATGCCTTTTCAACTCCTATTTCGATTCTTATAAAGGCGCTAGACCTTTGTGCTACCCATTACAATTGGTAAAGATGACAATTCTACCGTCAACCAAGCCCTGTAACTTTTTTCTTAGGCGTATTAACGAAACAATTAAGCAGACCTTTTTTGTAGAGAATTTAATTTCCTACAAGATAACTTATAGGGAAATTAAAAAAATATTTTTTTCTCAACGATTTACAATGAAAATAACGAAAAAAGTTTTCTCAATGTATTTTAAATGGGAAAAGGGGATGCACCAGCTCAATTTTCAAGTTATAAAGCTCATCTACTAGGTTTTTTTGTCTTAGAAACTTTTTAGATGCTAAGTGCATCTAAAAAGATCTCATCGATATATATTTAGATAGTATATCGATGCACTTACTCAAAAAAATTTTTTTTTTATTCTGACGCAGTCTAATCTATCTATATCTTCTATATCTATACTCTATACATATACATACATATTATAAAACAAAGTCACTCCCGCTGTCTGTCTGTCCCTATGTATGCTTAGATCTTTAAAACTACGCAACGGATTTTGATGCGGTTTCTCTTAATAGATAGAGTGATTCAAGAGGAAGGTTTTTATATATAACTAGCTGACCCGCGTAGCTCCGCCCGCGCTTTTATTACATTTTGCTCCCCTTTTCTCCCTCCTCCCTAGATTTATCTCTCCATATCTCTCTCTCTTATAAAAAAAATCTAATTATATGCTCTTTCTCTCCTCTCTCTTTCCCCTCCCGCTTCGGTTTCCGTCACACTCCCCCACTTCCTCTCCCTGTTGTCCCCTCTCTGAACCCTCTCCCCTCTCTCTTCTACGAACTTGCTCCTTCTCACTCCCCCCTTACTCCACCTAACTCCCCCGATCCCTCACCCCATCACCCCCTCCTCGAATCCCCTCTCCCTCTTTCTCCTCTCTTGCACCCTCCTCTCGTTCTATATATCCTCGTCAATCATGGTATCAGCGGCATTAAATATACTTTATGACCTATTCTCAGACCTCCCCGATATGCACACAAAATTTCATACATATCGGTTCACCCATCTATTTAATGACCTTGACTTATGTTGCTTAACCTTAACCTAGTGGCATGAAATATACTTTACGGCCTATTCTCAGACCTACCCGATATGCACACAAAATTTCATACAAATCGGTTCACCCATCTATTTAATGACCTTGCCTTATGTTGCTTAACCTTAACCTAGCGGTATGAAATATACTGTATGACCTATTTTCAGACCTACCCGTTATGCACACTTTCATACAAATCGCTTCACCCATCTATTTAATGTTCTTACCTAACGTTGCTTAACCTTAACCTACCGGGATAAAAGGTATCCTATGTCCGTTTCCTGGTTCTTAGCTACCTCCCCACCAATTTTCAGCCGAATCGGTTAGGCCGTTCCTGAGTTATAAATAGTGTAACTAACATTTAGCTAGATTAAAGTTCTATAGTGATTGTATGTTCAATTTCACCGTAAAACGCTAACATCGTAAATTACTGTCTAATGATATTCGATAATGAAAGTTTTTAGTGGTTCGCATCTTTTATTGTTGCGACTGTGATACAATACCTATACACTACCTGGACTTGGGGAGTTTCATTAAAATTTCATGAACGACAGATTTTACAGATTTTAACTTTTCAAAGATATAATGTCATATTGTTATCAGCAAAGTACTACTTAGAACAATACAGAAATCTAATGAAAATTTCCTGGGTGTACCGGACCGGCTTACCCCTTACAAAAATTGACCCTTCGCCACTGCCATATCTTATGCAAACTAAATGTCTGCTCAGTCCCTATTGTATATAGCGTAATAATACATATCTTAATGATTAACTGATCAGTCTATAATTACCCTATTTACATACAAAGGAAATTACGTGGTAATATGTGCAAGTAATGTTTCACTGCTTAGCCCCTATGAAACATAGCGTGATGTTTTATATACCAATTTATAACTAGACTTCTACACAACACATCAGTGAAAGTCCTATCAAAATCCATTCACGGGTTTTCAAATGATACCTGGACAAACAGAACGACAGACAGACAGACAGACAGACAGACAGACAGACAGACAATAATTCCAAAAAAATTTGTTTTGGCCTCTATGTAGCGTTTGTTGTCCGTGGTACCCCCAATAGAACCACCAGTGTCACACCCCGAACGTCCAGCGCCTCCGAAGGTCCTCCATGACTCCTATGCTTACCTGGTACTTCTACTATAAACCTGTTAGCTCTAAACCACAGTTCATATGCTCACACAAGACAAGGCACAAGATTATGCACTCCCTGTGTTTTATGCTAGCCTAGTACTACTTCCGTTAATAATTTGTCGATTTTATTACTCAATACCACATCTCTAGTATATTCTGGTTCTAGTATATAAAAATATTTTTTTTAAATTTCATGTGTAATGTTGTGCAATACAGACAGTCAAACCCAGATACCAAGTAAACGATTCCAAAATGAACGAAAATAGTAAAATATTATTGAAATAAAATTAATTTATTTCTGGTGGTACCACGGAGTTGTCCGTGGTAAAAAAAAATTAGTATAGTGGTACCACGGACAATTATTTTTGTCCGTGGTACCACTGGTGGTTCTATTGGGGGTACCACGGACAACAAACGGTCGATAGTATAGTATCCCCACATAGAAATTTTGGAAAAATATTCAATGTACAGAAAAAGTGCTCTTTGAGTTTTATTATAGTATAGGAAGATACATACATAATATAGTAGAGGAACACTGATATTTTAGAGGTTTCTAATGTGATGTCGTAAATAAACACATTTTTTTGCGCTTAATATGCAAACGCTGGCTGAACCCTACGAGGAAGATGAAAATAATGTACTACAGTATTGTACACCTTAACAAGGTCTACAAAAAAGTCTGTGATGGTATATGTTTATCTCTTAGGGATAACCCACAGTAAATATTTTTATCCTTTACTTTTTATATTAACTATTAATAAGTTGTTGTTATATAGCATGAATTTGTCCCTTCTACAATATAACATAAACTTCATAATATTTACACCAATGAAAAAATAGCTGTGAACGTTGTTCATACCGCTATGTTAAGGTTAAACAACATAAGGCAAGGTTATTACATAGATGGGGGAACCGATTTGTATGAAATTTTGTGTACATATCGGGTAAGTATGAGAATAGGTCGTAAAGTATATTTTATGCCGCTAGGTTAAGCAACGTTAGGCAAGGTCATTAAATAGATGGGTGACGGCGGCGACTCCGAGGATGGTGTGACGGGATTGCGAGCCCCGTCCCCGTGATCATGGTGCCAGGGTTAAGGGGGCTATAATGCGCACTGAGGGGGTATTTGGTGCAGATCCTACTGGAGGGCCCAGGTCCCCCCTCTTAAGTAGCGATACGACAGCTGCAGGAGTTTAAGTGGGTAAGAATTCCAGATACCATGATTGACGAGGATATATAGAATGAGAGGAGGGTGCATGAGACGGAGAGGGGATTCGAAGAGGAGGTGATGGGGTGAGGGATAGGAGGATTAAGATGGAGCAAGGGGGGAGTGAGGGGGAGCAAGGTGGGAGAAGAGAGAGGGGAGGGGGTTAGGTGAGGTGACATCGGGGAAAGGAAGAGGGGGAATGTGACGGGGACCGAAGCGGGAGGGGGAAAGAGAGAGAGGAGAGAGAGAGCATAGAATTAGATTTTTCTTATAAGAGCAAGATGGAGAGAGAAATGTAATAAAAGCGCGGGCGGAGCTGCGCGGGTCAGCTAGTGTAGGTATATACAAAAAAAATGGATATAAGTATTAGTATCAGTTGTCTGGTTTCCATAGTACATTTAGCCTTTATTTAACAACTATTTTACATTAATAATTCAAATTCATGCTCTAATTCCATAATTCAATACATTCATTCTTTATAAATAATTAAATCTTAATTTTATAATAATACATAATTCAAACTCTTATCAGGATACATTAATTCTTGCCATAATTCTATGTAATAAATTAACTTCTTATGTAATTTAATCTTGATTAAATATTTTCTGTTTAATTTAATTGTTTTGCCATTCGGCATAGGCCTCCTCTAGTGTCTTCCAGTCTTGTCTATCCCTTGCATGCCTCCACCAATTTGGTCCGCCTACTTTCCTTAGCTCATCCTCCCATCTTTGAAACTAATACTTAAATACATTTTTTTTTAAAATACATGCTTAAATAGATAAATAACACCCAGACACTTGGTGGGAATCAAACCCACAACCCATCGGGTAGCAGCCAGAGTGTGTAACCACTAGACCAACGGGCCCGTCAAATGTCCTGTAAATGATCAGAGGTGTTTACAACATACTGCATACGTACAATAATTAATAAAGATGATTTATCATCTTTGATACAGCTTAGTTTATTAAAAAATGTGTATTTTCAAACTCAATCTCAAAAATCTTTATTTCAAATAGGCTTAACGCTAGCACTTTTGAATGGTCATTTTATAAAAGCTACCACCGGATCACAACGCGGCCTCAACTGAGAAGATCCAGCAATTAACTCAGCGGGCTTGTCATTTCTACACTTTTTTTTAAACATGTTTTGTTACAAATGAATTGACGTATTCGTGTTACAATTAAATTTAGTTTATTGGTTCTTTTAGGTTTAGGTACCCTTCCCTGCTAGTGCGGCGACAACTTAGCGGAAGTTTTTTGACTATAAGTATATTTGTAAAAAACTGTAAATAATTTGTTAAAATAGGTACTTAAATAAACTGTTTGTTTTTATCCATGATATAAGATTTGATGTGTAGATGATGATGATGTGTAGGGGGCGCCCTTATGTAGGTCTCTAGACATACACACCTTGCAGAGTGGTGGAATAAATGGATGTGAATAGAAAACCAGTAGTCAGCTAATAGGAGTATATTTTACTTGTATAATTTCACAAAAGATAATATTAAAACACAAATAAACTTCTAAACATAATGATGACAGCTTAGGCATTTGGTTTGTTGACAAGCTCCAGCCATAGATAAGAATAGTATATACTGAAACTGGCTCCAGCCAGTCAATGAATGTTTTTCACTTATTCTCTAATCAAAACATTCCTCATCTATCATACCAGCCAGTCTGAATGAAACGATTGCAAACCTCATTCTAACAAAATTAGACAAATATTTATTAACCCAATAAGCATAAAAAAGGGGGAATGTATTTGTACATAATATTCAATAATTCCTTCAGAGAATCTACGTAACGACCATGGAAATAGGTACTTTGATTGAAAACCAAAATAAATATCATATACAATCATCACAGCACCACATCATAATAGCCTCTTCATGACATACTTACCGCCAAAATCTTCGTAATTTATCATATAACACATGGACGTTTATGAACTACGATGTGTTTAAAAGGCGTCAAATGTGTTATGAATATCGTCTGTAAAGTTTATCACCAGTTTATATATATGTTTTGCAGTTCAGATTGAAGCATTTTCTTTTTACATACAATAGCTAGATCACTATTTTTATGAAAACACAGACTATTAACATGACTACGCATTATGAAAAGAACGCCATTCATTCATTCGGCAATCGTCAAAAATTGGTTTCTCTAAGGTTACGTATTGTATTATACGTCAAAGAGGATTTAGTGGTGTGCGGTATCGATTATTAATAAATGATTTATCGATTATCAAAATAATTGTTTTCAATCGATTATTATTTAGATAATCGATAATTATCGATAATTAGCATAAAATCATTTATGTTACCCTATTTGCTAAGGGAATCCCCGTCACCCGTAAAAAGTTTAGTAGGTACCTAATGGGTGGAGACTGAGACTGACTGAGTAGTGAACTGTTGTAGTATAGGAGAAATCCCGAAAATTATGTTTTTATTATCCACTCTACCGCCCGGGACGCAAGATCGAATATAACCGAAGTGTCCCAGCCCGCGCGAAAAAAAATGTAATTTGACACACACTTTACCCCGGAGCGATAAAAACACTTGTCGTTCTGTTTGATTTTTATTAATTTAAATATTGTTTTTTCTTAGTAAATTGCCTTAGTTAATAATAATAATTAAATTTTAAGGTTAAATTTTATGTAACACTTATCGTCTATTTCAAAATATTTTTTACCTATAAACGATGTTTATCCCTAATAAGTTGCCTAGCAGCTTGCTAAAGTAGCTGTCAAATTAAACAGCGGCCGACCCTAAGTGATTAACTTCTATTTGATGTTCAATTTCTTTGTGATGAAAATGTGATTATGTTCTGTTTGATATTAAATTTAAATATTGATATTTTAAATATTTCAGTGACTAAGTTGTGTTGTTTGATTAAGGTGTGTTGTTTTTTCATATCTTTATTTAAGACAATTTGAAGAAATGTTTAATTTCAGACTCGTAATCGAATAAAATCGATTATTAATTGATTAATAATCGATAACAATGTTAATTCTCATAATCGATTAACCGATTTGTCAAATAATCGAATCGGCACACCACTAGATGTAATAGATGACTCGGGACTAGTCTTGGGCAGGGCTGCCAGATTAGGCGATTTATCGCCATTTAGGCTACCTTCGGGGGTCAAATGGCGACCAAAAAATCCAATCGGCTACCAGTAGCCATTTAGGCTACCTAGAAGAAAACGAACGGGCGCTTTAGGCTACTTCAGGATTACTTCAAATTTAAATAATTTCTTGTTAATTGTATGCTTGGACGAAACGTAGTATGCACATGTTACGTTCTTTTGTCACTGAGGAAATAAGTCTGAGGAATCCTCTGGTTCTTTCCATGCTTCTTGCTATATTCTATGTTTTGATAAAGATTCTATGCAATTGACAGGTCTAGTGGTTAGACAGCCGCTAGCGGTGGGTTTGATTCCCACCAAGTGTGTGGATATTTTATGTACTTATATAAGTATGTATGTATTTGCAAAAAATAGTAAGTAAGTATATAAGTAGATATTATAATCAGTTCTCTGGTTTCCATAGTACAGGCTCTGCCTAGTTTGAGATTAGATGACCGTGTGTGGATTGTCCTTAAAAAACCTATCCTTGTCTAGAACTGCCGCAATGAGACGTCACGAATCTAGGGTCTGTATTCACAAACCACGGAAACGTCCCGATCCCGAAAATATCCACAGATTAGATACTAGTAGCTAGAAAATATCTACTACCTACCCGGTCGAGTTAACTTGCACCAGCGTGGTGCAAAGATCCCGATAAGCTCGAAAAAGCGAGCTTGTTTCAATTAAAGTTACTCATTGCAACTCACTGTATGACAGGGACGGTTACATGATTTTTTTAGCGTGTTCTCTTTTTTTCGGATAAATATACTTGGCTCAAAATGTTAGGTGAATTAGGCTATTTGCTCAGAGTAATTAGAATGGAGCTAGTATCGCGTCGATTCCCCGAACAAATTTTTCGTGTCACTTTTGCGGGGCGCGGGAGGCGAAGAAAACACACACAGATACAATTTTACGCATACCCACACTATAATAAACTCGCAACACATTCAAAAAGTTACGCACACAAATAAAGAATGACCTGACCATATGACCAAAATTTGGCAGAGGGGTTAGCGCATCATGATCTCTCCAGTGGTATCTCCTCTAAGGCTATTTGTCAAGAAAAAATATATTAGGCTATTTAGGCTACTCTATAGGCAAAATTAGGCGAACTGAGGTAGCAGATATCTGGCAACCCTGGTCTTGGGTAGTACGCATACGATGTACTATAAATAATTGGCACTAGTACGGGGTACTGTACTAAAAGTAATTTTTCCGAAAGGTATCGGACATTTCACACAATAGTACACTTTCTTTATCTAGGTACTTATTGCGCCACGGACGGAACAAAAACTGCGCGAGGCATTGGTTGGTATGGTAAACAGTGTGAGAGTAAAAGGGACAGTGATACAGGCTGGATGTACCACAATACGTTCGGCTCAGATTTAAGTTCTTTGCATTTGCAATAATGATTATTTTAGCGTGGCATAGATTCGAATAATTAGTGGCGTTGCGCTGTAAATATTTCGCGCATGCTTGATGCTAGGTAATTAATCCGTATCGTACATTTATGCAAATTTGATCAAATATTATATAATACTAGCTGACCCGCGCAGCTCTGCCCGCGCTTTTATTACATTTTGCTCCCCTTTTATCCCTCCTCCCTTTATTTATTTCTCTCTCCATCTCTCTCTAATAAAGTCTAATTCTATGCTCTCTCTCTCTCTCCTCTCTCTTTCCCCTTCCCGCTTCGGTCCCCATCATACTCCCCCTCTTCCTTTCCCCGTTGTCCCCTCTAAGAACCCCGTTGTCCCCTCTATGAACCCCCTCCCCTCTCTCTTCTCCCACCTTGCTCCCCTAACTTCCCTATTCCTTCACCTCAATCCCCCTATCCCTCACCATCACTCCCTCCTCGACCTCCTCTCCCTCTCTCTCCTCTCTTGCACCTCCTATCCATATCCTCGTCAATTACGGTATCTGGGATTCTTACCCACTTAAACCCCTGCGGCTGTCACATCACCACGTAAGAGGGGGGACCTAGATCCAGTGGGATCTGCAACAAATACACCTCAGTGCGCATTATAGCCCCCGGAAACCTGGCATCGTGATCACAGGGACGGGGCTCGTTACCCCGTCACCGTCCTCCTTGGAGTCGCCGCCGTCATCCATCTATGTAATGACCTTGCCTAACGTTGCATAACCTAGCGGCATGAAATATACTTTACAACCTATTCTCAGATTCTACCCGATATGCGCACAAAATTTCATACAAATCGGTTCACCCATCTATTTAATGACCTTGCTTAACCTAGCGGTATGAACAACGTTCACAGCTTTTTTGTCATTAGTGTAAATATTAGTGAAGTTTACGTTACATAGACGAAGGGACAAATTCATGCTAACAACAATTTATTATTAGTTAATTTTAATTATTTCTGATAAAAAGTAAAGGATAGAAAATAGTTATTGTGGGTTATCCCTAAGAGATAAACATATACCATCCCAGACTTTTTTGTAGACCTTATTATGGTGCACAATATTGTAGTACATTATTTTGATCAACATCGTAGGGTTCAGCCAGCGTTTGCAATGTAAGCGCAAAAAAGTGTTTATTTACGACATCACATTAGAAACCTCTAAAATTATCAGTGTTTCTCTACTATATTATGCATGTATTGTACATATAAACCTTCCTCTTGAATCACTCTATCTATTAATAAAAACCGCATCAAAATCCGTTGCGTAGTTTAAAAGATCTAAGCATACATAGGGACAGACAGATGCGGCGGAGGACTTTGTTTTATAATATGTATTAATTAATAATATTATAATAGCACGTATGTTTTTTTATAATCTAGAATGCCAGTCCTGGGCCAGTTAGTGTAAAGGCAAATAAAATATTATGGTTAAAATGATGATGATGATGATGAAAGCAATCATTTTACAACAGCCAATAGACGTCCTTTGCCCCCTTAGAAGGAGTGGCCATAACCTCCACGTTTGGCAGGCATCTTGGGGGTCACAGTATAAGTGGTAGGTAATCTAATAGAAAGACGCTGCTGCCCGTCTTCTTGTTTTCCCTTAGTCGTCTCTTACGGACACCCAACGGGAAGAGATGGGAGGGTGCTATTACCCGGATCAATTATTGATGTTTTCACCAAGTAAGGTAAGTAGTTAAATAGCAATAGAAAAATAAATCATAATATCATGTATAAAAGGAAATAAAAAATTGGAAAATTGTGTTCGCGGTCGCCACCACCAAGATGACGGCCACGAACCAAATCCTGGAAAAAGTTAAATGTACAGTAATCTAAAAATTTACTTATGTCACGTTTTAATGTAATTAAAAAATATTAACATGATCAGTACTGTTCAAGAAATTATTAACAAACAGTACACTGTACTGAGTACAATACTGTTCATGCTAAAGTTCTATTATAACTGTACTAATAGGTACTAATAGCACTGTACTAGTACTTTGCACGAATTATACTAGTACGGTTCGCACCGCAGATGTCCGGTTAGGCACAAGACTAGTCGGGACATTCCATACATCGCAACGTAGACAGAATATAACAAGACATCTAGGTAGCGTGCCGCCGATAAGGACGGAAAATAATCATTCGTACACTTAACACACGTTATGGATCTTTATTCAAATGCGCCTATTATGTATTTTAAATGATATTTCATAATGCAATTCAATTTAAAACTCCAAAGCTAGGTCGTGAACTAGAAAATTTCATGAGTACTCGAAGAAAACGCACCGTAGGTGCGCCAGATTTTGAACACACGCTGAGGGACAAAAAATCATATGCTCTGTTTCTTTCTATCACATATAATATATATGAATGAAAAACGAACACGGTGAATGCGCTCAAGCACTTTTTGACCTTGTACCACCATCCCCTTTCTTTTACCGGACTACCAGGCGCCGGCAGGATCTCCACCGCTTTGTCGTTGACACTCCAACTTGCCGCACTAAGCGTTTGGCTTCTTCTTTTCTCATGCGCACGGCCAAGCTGTGAAATACCCTCCCGGACAATGAAGGGAAGGGAAAACAAGAAGACGGGCGTCTTCTTGTTTTCCCTTAGTCGTCTCTTACGGACACCCAACGGGAAGAGATGGGAGGGTGCTATTACCCGGACACGCCATGGGCACGGGCTTCCATCAATTATTGATGTTTTCACCAATGTTAAGTAAGTAGTTAAATAGCAATAGAAAAATAAATCATAATATCATGTATAAAAGGAAATAAAAAATTGGAAAATTGTGTTCGCGGTCGCCACCACCAAGATGACGGCCACGAACCAAATCCTGGAAAAAGTTAAATGTACAGTAATCTAAAAATTTACTTATGTCACGTTTTAATGTAATTAAAAAATATTAACATGATCAGTAGTTCAAGAAATTATTAACAAACAGTACACTGTACTGAGTACAATACTGTTCATGCTAAAGTTCTATTATAACTGTACTAATAAGTACTAATAGCACTGTACTAGTACTTTGCACGAATTATACTAGTACGGTTCGCACTTGCAGATGTCCGGTTAGGCACAAGACTAGTCGGGACATTCCATACATCGCAACGTAGACAGAATATAACAAGACATCTAGGTAGCGTGCCGCCGATAAGGACAGAAAATAATCATTCGTACACTTAACACACGTTATGCATCTTTATTCAAATGCGCTTATTATGTATTTTAAATGATATTTCATAATGCAATTCAATTTAAAACTCCAAAGCTAGGTCGTGAACTAGAAAATTTCATGAGTACTCGAAGAAAACGCACCGTAGGTGCGCCAGATTTTGAACACACGCTGAGGGACAAAAAATCATATGCTCTGTTTCTTTCTATCACATATAATATATATGAATGAAAAACGAACACGGTGAATGCGCTCAAGCACTTTTTGACCTTGTACCACCATCCCCTTTCTTTTACCGGACTACCAGGCGCCGGCAGGGTCTCCACCGCTTTGTCGTTGACACTCCAACTTGCCGCACTAAGCGTTTAGCTTCTTCTTTTCTCATGCGCACGGCCAAGCTGTGAAATACCCTCCCGGACAACGTTTTCCCTGATAAATATAACTTGGGTGTATTCAAGTCTAGAGTGAACAGCTCAGAGAAAGTACCAAAGGAGTTAGTATCGCGTCGATTTCCCGAACAAATTTTTCGTGGCACTTTTGCGGCGTGCGGGAGGCGAAGTAAACACACACAGATACACTTTCACACATACCCACACTATCGTAAACAGGCAACACATTTAAATAAAGAATGACCTGACCATATGAACAAAAATTTGGCAGAGGGGGTTAGCGCATCATGCTCTCTCCAGTGGTATCTCCTCTAAGGTGAACAGGCATCTTATGGGTAAGCGCGGTCCATCCTAGACCACATCTTCACTTACCATCATGTGAGATTGTGGTCAAGCGCAAACCTATTTATTATAAAAAAAAATATATATATAAATGCATCCTTTTCTTGCGCGAATGAGAAAGAAAGTGCCAGCTCTCTATTGGTTTCTTTCTCTAAGATTTAAATGCAACTATATAAATATTCACGTAAGTTAAAAGCATCAAAAATTCAAAAATTCAAGGTTTCTTTCTTTAAGCATCGCAACTATGGACTTGACTATGTCCGAATGTCCGACGCGAACAGTATATACAACAACACAAAAAAATATATATTGACAGTTTCCAGTAGAGCCAACTTAAATGTTGGCGATTGCAGCGCTACGCGCGTAGACAGAATATAATACAGACATATACCAAGCGTGCCGCCGATAAGGACAGAAAAATAAGTACCTACATACTAAATTTAGAGTTGCCACGTAAGGGAAATTTTACCCTTTGTGTAAAGCAAATACGGAGGTTGTTGTAAATTATATTTTCTTTCCTAACCAAAAACCACTTTTTTGACACAACATTTACTTTTCTTACATTATATCGTCTTAATCTATGACAGTCTGCAAAAAGTATGAAAGTGATTGTTATAATAATGTCCTCCTAGCCGAAACGACCACAGCGGCCAATCTTTCACAAGATCAGCCATGTACGCAGGAGATATTATAGTGCACAAGTGCTTGCGTAGACACAAGTGCACTCTCTCTTCCTTTATATAATAGGTACCTCTCATAATCCGATGGGACCTTAGAGGAGATACCACTTACTCTAAGGATGGGCCGGAAGACCGACACGACTGGGGAGAAGTTAAGCGCAGGACCGACTTTTTACATGCCCATCCGACGCATGTGTGGCGTATCTCGGATCACGGTTTCGGAACGCCAAAGGGGCTGTCAAAAAGATGACAGCGCGCTAGTATCTATAGCAGAGACATGTTTTAATTATTACGATTACTCCACTGTATTATAAGTTGTTCTCTCTCAATTTGATTATAAGTGTTTATTACCAAAGCTCGGTGTTTTAATTTGACGGACAGGAGTCGGGCATACGTTCTATCGCAAATCCCGACACATGGACCATCTTACTTTACAGACAATCAGGTCATCGGCCTGCATTGTCCTAGCCAGTAAGGAACAACTACTCAAATTTGTTGCCCTTCGCAGGATTCGAACCCACGACGGAGGCTACAAAGTGAATGTACACTTAATATCATTATATGCTGTAGCTAAGGTCTATTCCACATTGTTCACCTGGGTGATATCACGTGGTGATTAAAGTGGCTAAGAGCTGTAGATAATTATTAGCCTCATACAAAAAAGTTAAGAGATAAAAACAATAATATGCTATTTCCCAGAGAGGTAGGCAAAAATTGGCTTTCTTATAACTTAATATAATACATACTATGGCCATTTACCGGGTAAGTTTTAGTAAATTTCTCCAATATACAAATCTATAGTACTAGTATCTTGGGACAATCTACGCTTGACCAATGACCACCTGATCTCAATCTACGCAGATCCTTTAGTAAGTTAACCAGATAAATGATTACAAATACTTGTAAACTGTATAAATACATATTTAAATAGATAAATAACACCCAGACAATTGTTCGGAATCCTTCGGAATCGAACCCATGTCCTATTGGGCAGCGGCCAGGTCCCTCAGATCGTCGAACAGCCGTACATCGCCGCCGTCCGCGGCATGTACTGCTCGACCCACCCGACCCGATGTCCGTCCTCCTGGACCATGACACAACACCAACACCGACAACGATGTCAAGAGTCGTAAACACATCAACACACAGACACCGGTCTCGCCGGCGAGGCCGAAGGGATCCGTACGCAAGTTACCTCGACATGCATCCCCTCGCTGAGTTTCTTTCCGGTTCTTCTCAGCGGGGGCGCGTGGTGAACCGGTGGTAAACTCATTTTCTCTAAGCGGCAGCCCAAGCAGGGCCGGATTAAGCCAGCGCGGGGCCCGTAGCAAAAATGAACGCGGGGCCCTTGACATGCATAGGTTTTGTTGTTATTATAGTGAGGTCATTTAGACGTTGAAAGAAGACAAACATTTGCTATTTATTTATACGCTACACTTCACTACCTTTTTTATTAAACCCCGACCAAAAACGAGGGGAGTTATAAGTTTAGACAGGACATTAACAACGTAATAGTGCGTAGCTTCACCTTGTCCTTATCCCGCCAGCGGCTATTCACCTATGAGCCACTGGAAGGTGAGCGTGCCGTATTTCCAATGCACTAGTCTTTTAACACTGGGCGCACCACCGATATGCTCGTACGACAACACTAGGGCGTCGTCTTGTGCTTCCCTTCACCATCGCTCAATTTTACCAGGAGGTGTGCTCCACCCCGGCTCCGCGTTTCTGTGTTCTGCCAGTAAACTGCGGTCAACACCAGCACCTCGAAGTCCTAGGGTATGGCCCCCGCCAGCGCGCATGTGGTCTTTACGAAATTGTGCGGTATCTACGTATCACCCGAACCACCATGACCCTCTGTGGTCCTTGTAGTGAGGTCGGTTTGGGCAGTCAGGATGCCTACACTGGCGGGCCATAGAGGGACATCGATCGTAATACCCCGGTATATAGGCGACGGCAACAATATCACTTGGGCCACTCGGATTTAGCAGGAGCTACGACAGAGCCCACTCAGTCCGTATCAGCTTGACCCTTGAAATGAACGACGAACCGTCGTTTCGGCCGAGGGCAAAACCCAAACATTTCAATTGGTTCCTGACTTAGATCATGACTCCTTTGGTAGCTGTTCCGGCCCCCGAGGGCTGTCTCTTCTTAGATCTGTGGAAACACAGGCCTAGGTCTTATCCAGGGCCACCCTCAAGCCAGGTTGTCAGATCCTGTAGACCAGTTCTCTCACACCAATCTCAACCAGAGAGGCTGTCCCGCCGAAGCTGACTCCCTGCGCACAGGTAGAGTGTCATCAGTGTAACAGATGAGCTGGAGCTCGCGGTGTAAATGGCCGTATAGCACGTAGTCGTATGCGATAGGGGAGATCCGAGCACTGAATCCCGCGAAACACCACACGCCATGTGCCAGTGCAATAGACCATCACAGACACTGTCCTCGAAATAGGACCCTACTCGCCTTAAGTTGGCTGAAACCTGATCATAGGACATCCATTACGCATCTGAATCGAAGTGTGTTGAAAGCATTGGCGATGTCAAGACACCGCCGACAATCACAACTGAGACACTGCCTCATGCGAAAAGGCCTTGACGCGAGGGATCGCGTCTATGTTCGATCAACCCTCTCGAAATCCGTGTTGGGCGTCAGAGACTTGGGCACTACTTTCTAATGATGATGATAATGTCCTCCCAGACGTATCCGCCAACGGCGACATCCTGTCAGTTAAAAGATCTTGCATGAGGGCTAACATGACTGGTGAAACCGAATTACCTCTAAAAATTCGGTCGTAAAGATTACAGGAGAACTGCCCGTTGCTATTCGTATCGCTGTGTATACGCGTATTTAGGCTTGGGCCGGGATTTTTGGAGTCGGCGCTTGGCGTCGAGGTTTTCGGGACGATTTACCTCATGTTTCTACACCTGACGTGTCAGCTTTTCACCACTCCGGTCTTTGTGCCACAATTCCCTCCCACGTATCACCACTTATGCTACATGATTTAAAGTGACGTTTTAGGACGCCTTTGTAGTTTGTAGCGCAGGTACTGCCCTCCGGGTTTGTGCTTACCTGAGCCGATCTCAATGCAGGAGCTAATCTTAGGTAACCTGGATGAGCCCATGCGAACTAAGTGCTCACACTAACGCAGTTGGCTTTTCATTAACAAGCCCTCAAAACCCTATTCGTCGAAGTACCTCCGTGTTAGCTACATGATCTTGCCATATTTCTATTTTGACGGGCCCGTTGGTCTAGTGGTCAGACACCCTGCCTGCTAACCGATGGGTCGTGGGTTCGATTCCCGCCAAGTGTCTGGGTGTTGTTTATCTATTTAAGTATGTATTTACAAAAAAAAAGTATATAAGTATTAGTATCCGTTGTCTGGTTTCCATAGTACAGGCTCTGCCTAGTTTGGGATCGGATGACCGTGTGTGGATTGTCCCAAGATATTTTTATATATTATTATATCAGCCTTTAATTAGCGCGAAGGCATTTTTAATGGAAAATGTCAAGGCATTTAATATCTTTACTGTACAGGTAGCAGGTTTCAGAGGCGTACAATAGTATAGGAAGCACAATAGCTTTGTCCACGGCAATTTTGGTCTTGAGTTTCAGGTCGTGCGATTTCCAAGCACGTTGTCTTAATTTTCCAAAGGCTGCAGCAGCTTTCGCGATTCTGGCAGGTATCTCAGAATCAAGAAGATTGTCGTTGCGCACTAGACTTCCAAGATACCGAAAGGCTACAACTTCGTCCTGTGGTTTTTCAGCTAGATCTACCACAGCGTCATCAGATTGTCGTCATGCAAATTGATATTTTGCAGGTTGTTTCAAAATCTGAGTTTTTGACGTATTGATAACTAAACCGAATTTATGACAAGATTCGTCTAAACTGTCTAGATCTGAGGTCTACATAGCATTGCAAACGCTGCAAACTGTCAGCCATGAGGCAGACATCATCGGCATAAACAGTTTCAAGGACGAGTACATATTGGATCTTACTTTTAGCTTTAAAGCGAGCGAGGCTAAAAGCGCCCTTGTCCATTCGAACATTTAATGTCATCTGAAGATACTTTTATTTCACTGATATAGACTACTACCTATTCCAAATGGACGATGGATGGTATAAAAACATTATCTTATTTACTTCTTTTTTTTCTTTGCTATATGCGCGGGGCCCTCCAGGGCGCGGGGCCCGTAGCATTTGCTGACCCTTGTTATATGGCTAATCCGGCACTGAGCCCAAGCCGAGGCCGTGCCTCCCTGAGGTGCCCTTGTGCTAGTCGCTACCCAAACCTTTCTGGCTGGAGCGCTTTAAGCGCTATTGTCCGGTGAAACAGTACTAATCCTACAAAAAAAAAGTGATGATCAATAAAGCAAAGTGACTATCAAGCTTCAGTTGTCCACCAAACTTTGATGTCTACTGAAAGTGTGTTTGGTATTTGTTGGTGATTCAAGTTAGGCAATACCAAATGAATCATTTGATAGTTATTTAATAGTCACTTTGCTTTATTGATCATCACTTTAGTTGTCAAACGAGATAGGTACATAATAGGGGGGCAAATGAAACAAACTATTCAACGTCGATACTATTTATTTATAATTCAGACAAATTTACCAATAATTTGTAACCATCAACATACATACATAACATGCATATAGTAAAAGCACGATTAAATGTACAATGACCATTGTGCCTATAAATAATGAATGAATACGTCCTGCGCAGCCTTGGACGAATTACTTAAGCGCTTACGTTATTTCTGAATATTTAAGCATTCGGGAATAACTTTTAGCAACCTAATTAATTCTTTTTGTTGCTGCTATCCACAGTATACAAATATCCAAATTTTCAGAAAATCATAAAAATAAATTCGGGAAATCTGAGAAATTCTTCGATGCACCCAGCATGTGGGATCGTGTATGATGCACTTAATAATAATTTACCACTTATTTATGGTAGTCTCTCTTTTATACACTGGCAACACTGATAATGGCGATCAATAAACTGAAAATTTTAGGTTATGGATGAAAAACAAGAATTTATCGATCTTACACGTAACTTTCAAATAAAATAGTAACTAATTTAGAGCAATAAGATCTAAATAAGTCGTTTACATGTATTAGTTTCTAAATGTAATCTCTAAATTGGCCATAATAATTCACGTTTACCTGTGAAACGATACTCCACTAATTTTACGTTCACTGTCACTTTTACAGCCTATAATACTGCACTGCACGATTCTTATAGGATTTCCACAACACACAGTAATGTCACAGTTAGTTTTTTTATTGAATTTTAAGTTATTTATTTAATATTAAAACCACGATAAAATTGTCACGGAGCAAAGTGGGAGCAAACGTCAAATTTGTTTCGCACCCACGGCGCGGAAAAATCGAACACATGCTGAGGGACAAAAAATCATATACACTGTTTCTTTCTATCACACGTAACCTACATAAACGCATTCTTTTCTTGCGTGAATGAGAAAGAAAGTGTCCAGCCCTCTATTGTTTTCTTCCTCTAAGCGTTCATACAAATACGTTCAAAATGTTTTGTCCTACTCATCGCACAGTATTGTATTACAACAGTACAAAAGCAAACGAACCACAGAACAGTACTACAAGAAACGAACAACTGCAAAACGTCATACAAATGACATTAATGACAGCATGTCATTCCAAATAAATCATATGCTCTGTTTCTTTCTATCACATGTAACCTATATAAATGCATTCTTTTCTTGTGCGAATGAGATAGAATGTGTTATCTCTCTATAGATTCTTACTCTATGATTGAGAATATTAAACTTATTAAAACAATGTTTTTTATTGGCTTTATTTTAAAAAATATTTTAGCGATACGTAATAAGCAAAAAATAAGCAATTTTTTAAGGTATTTTACATTACTAGACGCGTCAGAAAATTTTCAGGTCAGAACTGGACATGATTCTTTTTGTTCATATGTTCAGGTCATTCTTTAATTGTGTGCGTATCTTTTTGAATATGTTGCGAGTTTAATATAGTGTGGGTATGCGTGAAATTGTATCTGTGTGTGTTTACTTCGCCTCCCGCACCTCGCAAAAGTGCCACGAAAAGTTCGGGGAATCGACGCGATACTAGCTCCATTCTAATTACTCTGAGATCATTTCTGCATAAGGGGTCAAGAATAAAGGAGCTTTTACGCGTTCATTTGTAATAAGTGGTAAATAAAAGTCAATTTAAACATAAAATCAAAATCTCCTGATTTTCTCCTGATTTTTCGGCTTCAATTCTGATATTTTCAAATTACGCCTGGCAACACTGATACAAACAAACGTCCAGAAACGTCAAAAAAAAATCAAATCAAATCTAATCAAAACAAGAAAAAAATAAATAAACATGTGAACATCATGGCAATGTCGGCCACTTTCGTCGGGAGGTAATTCTAAAGAAAAGTTTCCAACATTGAAATCTCCAGTCATTTTACCGTGAACCATGATCATTGCACTGCAGACATTAATATTTTTCCGTGAATCACTGTTTAAAACTATAGACCGGCTTTTGAAGCCGTACTATAAACATTTTTCGTTGGCATTCAATAATGGGAATGATGATGAAGATGATGAGTCCGATGAGCAGGTATTCGCCGATTTCGATGACGAGAGAGGCGTGGTCTTCTATCCACCAGTCTACGCGCAACGGTACGCCACGGTCAGCGATTGTCTTATGGATGTACGGTGGCATGGGAAGATAGAAAAAGTAAGTGACAACTCCAATTTTCTATAAGTAAGTACATAAATATTAAAGGGATTTGAATCCCCGTAATTCATAGGTTGCAATTTTTTTTGTCTCACTTTTGGAAATGTTAAAAAAAAAATCCTAGTGCCCTAGGACATTTTTGACACCCTAGTCATGGAGATTTTGCCCTTGCGTCATTTTGTCTGGGGATGTAGACCATGCCAAAGAATAAGTCATACACATACACAAATTTACATACATATTTACATACCCTCGAATAACATAGCTCTCCTAATGGAGTAAGGCCAATATACGGTTTTCTTTTATTTTTTAAATCTGCCATTGCTCTTTAATAAGTTTCATAGGTTTTCTACTGACCACCTTGTTGGTCTGCACCCTCAGGGGGGGCATTATAACCCACTTTGAGAACCACTGCTATAACTGTTTATGCAATAGATATTGAGTTTGTTGTATAGGTACTAAATTTTGGAATCTAAAATGATTTTATTCAATCTGCGACTGTATTTACAGGTAGTGGACTTGGGTTACCATGATATGAGCTTCATCAAATATCTGAAAGAGGTGCCTGGTATAAGGCAAATACTGGGTGTGGACATTGAGTCTATACCTCTCCGCTGTTCATCTGACCTGCTTGGATGTGAGGAATATGTTGCAAAGAGAGAGAACCCACTACAAATCACTGTAAGCATTATAATCTAATCTGTATGCAGTGGTGTGCACAGAGGGCAGGCAACTCGTGGGTCGCGGACGCATGGGGTGGGGGCTCTGTGTGTCCCTACTAAATGCGGCCCCAAGGCGGGAGCGAGCACCGCGAGGGTGTCGGGGGGAGCGTGCATCTCGGCTCTCCCCCGGGACGTGCTCTAGCGAGCATCTGGCACTGGAGCGACTTTGGCGAAGGTCCAAACAGAGTGCCCAGATTCTCCATAAAAGTGTTGATGAAGGCCACCCTCCCTGGTGGCCTGGGAGGTTTTGGTGGTTAAAAATCCCCCATAACCTGGCCTCCGCCCCCTCGGAGACCGGGTGCCTTTGGATGGTTTCCTCCTAGACATTGTAACGTGTTACATAGGTCTCTTTAGTTTTTTGGCACACTGGATTTTTGGGTCTTAAATAGGTACAATTTTATCAATACGCAGATGTTATCCAGGTAATTACTTTTTTTCTTTATTCTTTCGGACATTGTCCTGGCGCCCGAGTTATTCATCTCTCTTACCATAACATAACACATCACATTTATAATTTTTTAAATTTATTTTATTACTTCAAGAAAAAAAAAAAATTGAGGGTAGGCAAAAAAACATATCCGGCTTGTTTAACCTATTAAATGTATATTAATACACCATTTTAAATATCCATAAGTTAGCAGATTCTATAGACATATTATTTTGCATTTAAAAACTGTAATAAGATTATTCAGAGGGTCCATCACACAAAAAGCCTTTGCCTACCCTATGATTGCTCTTAAATAATCTTAATTTAAAAATATTTTGTACTGACATTGTATTAACGTAATGTTTTTAAATGTAAATGGATACATGTGTAATGTTAGTTCATTTAAGAATATTTGTGGTGGCACACTAACAAATAGCTTAGAGTACAGATAACTCGCAGATATTTTTGCCTACTTTCTGTGCACGCCACTGCCTGTACTATCCTAAAACTTCTTTTATCATATTTGTGTGTATACATAAACTTATAAAATAATTAAATTGTTTCATTTCAATGATACATTTCAGTTATTTCAAGGCAATGCAGCTGACCCTGACTTTAGGCTAATTGGTTGTGATGCTGTAATCGGTATTGAGATGATAGAACATATGCTTCCACATGACCTGGACAGGCTGGTGCACAATGTGTTTGGCTTCATCAGACCTTGGATTGTGATATTTACTACACCCAATGCGGACTTCAATGTGCTGTTCAATTCTTTAGAGAAAAATGGACTGAGGCGTTGGGATCATTTCTTTGAATGGAGTAGAGAACAGTTTAATGATTGGTTAGTGTTATATTTAAACATGCATTTAGAATAAAATCCAACTACCCTTATTCTGCACCTTTAGCTGCTTGTGCAAGGTTACTTTGACATAGGATTTTGACACGGGTTTTGAATATGCACAACTGCTTATTAATAGTAGGGATTCTAGTTATGTAACTAGCTTATGTTTGAAATAATGTTAAAAATTCAGTCAGTTTCTCGGGGTTACAATGTGCCCACTGGCGGGGCGGACGACTCTTGATTTTTTTTTGTTCTCGTGGTGTAAACCTTCAATAAGTCCCTGGGACCCTGTGGGGGGGTCAAGCTAGCCTACCTTAATACCATACCTTCTAAAACCCCAGTGGCTGCCCGTGGGATTCTCAAGTGGGATCTGCAGCAGGTACCCCAGGGGTAGCACCAAATTCTTGAGTGTGCGAAACCGCTGTGCTTCTACTGTCTCGTCATTCCAGGTGCAGTAACATAGTAGCTCGCTACCCGGACTATACAGTTTCGTGCAAAGGCATCGGGCCTGGCCCGCCCGGTACGTCGCATCTTGGCTGTTGCAGTCAGATGGCCCTCTTTGTGGTCAAGGAATACCACAAACAGGAGGATTTGAACCTTAACAGTTTAGCTTTGGTTGCTAGTAAGTAGACCCTGCGCCTGCTCTGTAATTACGTCGCCCCGGACAAAAGACAAATTGCCGCCCCATTAACAATTATGTAATTTATATACCTAAAGTAGGGCCAATTTGATAGATCATATTTGACACTTCATCAAAATTTAACAAAGGTTACGCCTTGTAATCAAACTACTCTTACGGAATATATCTTGTAACGGCTGGCATAAAATCTTATTTTTTTCGAAGTTAGAACTGCACAATTGCTTAATTTTTTTCAATTACTATTACATATTTATTGTAATAATGACAAAAGAAACAGACAGATGTCAAAAATGTGATCTATTAAATTGGCTCTACATTACATACTTTTAAACATCAAGCGAAAATGGGTCCCCTAAATCTTGGCTCCCCGGGCAAACGTCCGGGTAGTCCGGCCCTGAAGTGGGCCCTGCCCATATTAAGCCATAATGGTGGACAATGACTGAGGACAATGCCTGATAATGTAGATACCTTTGCGGTACTTGTGTGGCCGTATATTGCTTAGAATCGGATGTTATGGATAAAGAAAGGAGAGGCCTTTCCACATCACGCCCCCCTGGTCCTGAAATTTTCACGCCTCCTTTTCACTTTGTACCCATATTAGCTTTGTACCCAACATACGAATTTTTGCGTTTACTGACTGGCATTAAATTTAAGACTATGGATTTTTCTTTTGAAACCGTCAATCGTCTCACGCCCTCTGCGACCTCTCTACCCCCTAGGGAGGCGTGTCCCCTGGTTGGGAAGTCTTGTAGTAAATAATCTACCACGTGGGTCACGTGCGGCCCTGTGTCTGTGCGGACCATCGATATACTATAAACAAGATAAGCAGTCACGAACAAAATGACATCGAAAATGTGGTCGCGGTTACATACACGTAGCTAGAAATTGTAGAAAATAGTTTTAAATAATTCGGAACGTCGGACTAATAGAAGCTTTCACATGTAGTAATAAAGTCTAATTCTGTATGCAGTAATGTTGGCACATAAGACCTTTACATCGGAGATAAAGTAAAATAAAAAAAAAAGAAGTTGTTTTGACATAAAACAAAAATATATTCATTTAAAAGAAAATCTTAACCACTATAAAATAAGGTTCAAAACAATTGCAGACAATTTGGCACTTACACAGTTTTGGAGCTGAGAGATGTGTGCTTCCATTGTGTGTGTTGTGAAGTCACAACACAGTTGGTAAGTACCAACTTATCCGTGCTGATGGCAAAAATGAGAACTAACTTTTTTATTATGGTAATGACATGTAGTTTGACAGTTTCGTATAGACACTCCTATCGGCAACATTAATTTTGTCAGTCTCGGGTATGGCAGTTGCGAACTACTAGCGGAGAAAATGTCAAATAAATAATTTTTATTTCGCATTAAAATGATATCTTACTTATATTTATTATTTAAACTAGTAGTAATACGAAACGAAAAAAAAATCTCCATCTGCAATTTTAGTATTACGTTAAGTATTTGGACAGTTTTTAAACGCGCAATAAGGAATTTCGATACGTCGTGTCGCTTTTCGGGTCGTGACAGCTAATCTAGTTGGTGTAGTATATCGATGGTGCGGACTGATCAGTAAATTCCTTTTACAATAATTTCTTGGGCACCCTAGGATTTCCTCGTGATGTTTTATTTAACTTTTATTAGTTTTTGAGAATAAAAGTGAATGCGAAGACTATTTAACTTTTACCTTTTGCAGAGATGCCTAGCGCCAATACTTTCAGTGAAATGGTTGACAACTGGGAAAGCCCCGAAAATCTCACTGAGGCCATGATTTGCGCTGCGCAAGGGTAAGTGAGACATTTCTACCCACACTCTGGCTATTACTTCCACTCCTTAACACAATTTCCTGCTTGGTGTCTTGTGCAAATAACCGTCCAGGTAGGTACCACCGCAGTGCCAGATCTCTGCACTCTGTCAGAAAGCGACAGTGTGTAAAGATTGGACAACACAAAGACACTAGCTGAAAAAATATACCGGACTTAAAAGATGTTTAATACCTAATGTGTCGAGCGATGAGCGACCGTATAATGCAACCGTACATGAGAAAGCGTTACGCTTTTTTTTACAAGCTAGTGCATGCACTGCAGTCCCACCTAATGGAAAGCGGCGACGCAATTGAGGATGGTAAAGCACACTAGCTTATTAAAAACCTATTCACTCTAGTTTTGAAGACACCTACATTGTAATCCGGCGGGAAAACCGACGCAGGCAAACTGTTCCGGTCCTTAGCTGTCCTTATTACACTCCAAACCAAATAAGCTTAAAGGCGATTACAACTTTATTATGTAGTCATAAAACACCCCCGCTGTATACTTAACCGTTAATGCGGCAGCAAAAAAAGGTTGGTAATACAAAGTTGTTTTTGCTGACGCGCCTAGTTGACAATGTATGCGTTATGTTGTTATCGAGCCGCAAACGAACTTGTAATCGCCTCCAAGCTTATTTGGGATGGAGTATATAAATGAACAAGCAAATCTCTTAGTCCGGACTTAAGACACGTAAGGGTGCGTAAGGGCAGTGCGTCTTGTCGTCCGATGATAGAATCAAGATTGATGAAGATGGTGGAATCAAGTCGTGAAATT
This sequence comes from Furcula furcula, assembly GCA_911728495.1. Classification (NCBI taxonomy): domain Eukaryota; kingdom Metazoa; phylum Arthropoda; class Insecta; order Lepidoptera; family Notodontidae; genus Furcula; species Furcula furcula. The sequence goes on from OU452243.1 coordinate 7,807,767, forward strand.
CCTGCGCGCACTTTCCAAAATGCTTCCTGTAGAATACAGTGAGGCTGGCTACTCCACGCCTGTGTTCTAAGCTTTGTAAATTGGACTCGACTAACCCAAGGTCACCAATCAGCCTCTTAGCACGCCTCTCCATTGAGTCCAAAACTGTTACACATTGCACTGCTAGTTGCTTATCATTAGGCGAACCTCATCCATCCATGTGTGTGCCCATCTGTTTCAGTGTGGAATCCCTCAGCGAGTTTCCATTCCCTGTGTCTACCAAGCACTCCTACACTACTATAGTGCTCTCTCCCTCTTACTCCCTCCCGACCATCGCTTACAAGGACAAGACTTCCCAGTGTAACTTGGACACGGAGGTGGGGAAGAATTTCCTCATGTTCGATTACGAGCAGTTGTTTGATGTAATGACGCCTAGAAAGAAGAACCCTAATCGCGTGTATATGATTGAGGATGTCTCGAGCAGGTCCACATGAGACGATTTTTTTAGTTTGCGGGTAGTTTATAGATTGATATAGAGAATAAACACTAGTAGGTACACACGGCTATACATCAAGTTCGACACCGTATAATATAAAGATGACTACCCTACATACAACAGAGAGAATTGTTGGAAAGGGTCGGCGTATGGCGGCGGCCGCGGGTGCAGGCCGCGTGCCTCATGCCGAGTAGGACGATACAACAACAACATATCGCACCCTCTCGCACGTTTCACAGGTTCAATTTCTAATAGGTCAAAGTCCAAACCAGTCTAGGTTGAGGTGTCGCTGTGTGTACTAAATAAGGAAGTTTTATGTACTTCTAGCGTAGGTACACGCTTCGTAACTTTTAGGCCTCAGCCTCGAATCTTGCGGGCAGCGGGCGCGGCGGCGGCGGCGGCGGCGCGGTTACCACCCGCGCCGCTGCCGCGCCGCTGTTTTCGAAAACCGGTCCATTTGATTTTACGCATAAGATCCTGCCGCTCCCGCGCCGTCGCCCCGCTGCCGCCCCGCTGCCGCCCCGCTGCCGCCCCGCTGCCCGCAAGATTCGAGGCAGAAGCCTTAGTCAGTCACTGCGCGCGTGAGTTGATATATCTAGCCAGCTGGTTGTACATTTTCGGAACTGCCAGCGACTAGCATCATGAGCCCAGAGCAAGCGGTAGTCTTGTATACATTACTTTAGCTGTATCTCCAGCCAGCCTTGGGTCGTGCAGCTTGACTCCATGACTGTTCTGTTAGTATCGGGAGAAAGCCTCAAAGCGTTGAGATATTCAGACCCTGGTCGCGTCCAGTCTCAGTAGTCCCGTGGCTGTATTTATCGAGGATACGGAATATGAGATGACGCGTGTCGATTTGTGATATAACATCAGATTTAGACTATATTGACATGCCCGTTGGTCTAGTGGTTAGACACCCTGTCCGCTAAACGATGGGTCGTGGGTTCGATTCCCACCATGTGTCTGGGTGTTATTTATCTATTTAAGTATGATTTCACAAAAAAAAATGTATGTAAGTATTAGTATCAGTTGTCTGGTTTCCATAGTACAGGCTTTGCCTAGTTTGGGATCAGATGACCGTGTGTGGATTGTCCCAAGATATTATATTATTATATATTAGTATTATTATATTATTTTCATTAATTTTCATTTTTTTTCAACAGAGAAAAATACGTAGAAAATTAGTTGATTAGATATATCATGATCCTTAAAATATTGATTCCTACACTTCACTTATTGTATATCGAAACATAATTTTACATAAGTATGTGTACCCATGTTGTTGAAATACCTTCACGTAGATACATAAACACGTTCGTCCGTCGGTGTCCTAACTAATAATTGCATTAAATGAATACATTTTAGGTTAAACTGCACAACATATCAAGTGAAGAAATTCTCAAAAGCCACACAGAATTTAATGGCCAAGAATAAAATAGATTCGTTGGTCCACACGCGTGAGGTGGTTGACGAGATTCGTCACTTGACCAAGGCATTGAACTTCAATAAAAATGGCGACGGCAAAGTAGTGGCAGGGGAACATATTTGGCACAACATCAATTGGGGAGAGAACGCACCGTATTGGAACCAATATTACAAAGTTGTCAGAGATTACAGCTATCCATTTGAGGTAATCGGAGCTGGATATTTCTCGTAATAAGGGAACAAACACTCCTATTGGTCCTATGGGTGCTATTTCTGTCAGTTTTGTGTAAGAAGCTGTTACTAGGTAGTAGATCCCTTGTTCAAAAGCCCATCCAGGTAAGTACCTCCGAAAAGACTGGTATTCTACTGCCAAGCGGCAAAGAATGTGTAACCATAGCTGTGTTTCAGTATGAAACTGTAAGTCTGTAACAGTGAAATTACGGGGCTTACCTAATAATATCTCAGATGTCGAGCGGCAGTGCTGTACACCTTATTATAGGTAGATGTGCCGCTTATCATCAGGCGAACCGATTGCTTCTCTCGTCCTTGAAAAAAAAAAACAGTTTTGCTAAATTTAAGGGAGCTGTTAATTTTTTTCATAATTTAAAAATAAAGCACTAATAAATACAACGGGAATGATGACTGGGTAAAAAAATAATTGTACCTAATTAGTCCGTCAGTTAGATTATCAAAAAATATTGGACACGTATTTTTTTTTAGTATAACAAATCAATAGAAAATGCCAAAAATATAGAGCGTCAAAGTTCAAATAAGAGAGAAAACAAAAAACTACCAAAGTACCACAAACTAAAAGGCCAAAGGGATAGTAGTCAAGCAGCACCCGCGCACGAGTTAACTCGAGCGCGGTTGATTCGAGCGCGATGTCATTTTTGTTTAATTGACAAAAGAAAAAATACGTGTCCAATATATTTTGATAATCTAAATAACCGACTAAATAGATTTTTTTAGTCATCTAGCCTATTAATTTACAGACGAAATCCGAAGACTGTCGCATCTTAGAGCTGATATCTGACGAGATCAACAGGCTAATAGACTCGCAGTACGACGAAGAGTTCTCCGTGGACGTGAGCCGGCTGGAGATACCCATACATCACCTCATGAGGGTCGTGGAACACATCACCAATGATGTCCACAAAGTCAAGTGAGTAGCGAACGTGTTACAGGTTTTATTAATTTGCAAGTCTATGTAAAGTCAGTTTAATATAGCTTAGAAGTCTATGTATAGTCAGCTTCATATAGCTCAGAAGTCTACATAAGGTCAGTTCAATATAGCTTAAAAGTCAACGTAAAGTCAGTGGTATATAGCTTAGAAATCTATGTATAGTAATTTTCATATATCTCAGAAGTCTACATAAGGTAATTTTAATATAGCTTAGAAATGTATGTAGTCAGTTTAATGTAGCTTAGAAGTCTATGTATATTCAGTATCATATAGTCCAGAAGTCTACGTAAGGTCAGTTTAATATACGTTAAAAGTTTACTATGTAAAGTTAGTTTCATTAATTTAGCTACTCAAGTCTAATAAAGTCAGTTGTTAGGCTAGCCGCACACGGTCAATAATATTGTCAATAAAGTGCATATTGTCAATAATAATGCGGTATTTTTTCAATACAAAAATATTGAAAAAATACCGCATTATTGACAATATTATTGAGTGTACGGCTAGCCGTAAGGCTTCCCATGAACAGACAGAAGCATTGCACTGTAGTTCATCGCCCAATACCTTTCTCTCGAGCTCATTAATTTCTCTAGATACAGTCCATTTTGCACCAGAATATCTGACACCATTTGTACGGTTTTATGTAAAATATACCTAGTAAATATTTAATTCAGCTTTTTTCCCCTAAACTACAAATCGTATTTTATATATCCACAAATTCTTTGTGTAAGCTTCCGTACGTTTTGTATAGAGACTTACTGGAATGGAACGGGTACGAGATAGTTGACGATACGGTGATCCACTCTCGCTTAGTTCTCGACAGCGCGTCGGCGACACACGACGACGAGTGGCAAGACAACGAGACGATGTCCGATGTAAAGAAACATATCTAACTTATCTACACTTAACTTTAAATAGACTTAAAACGATTATAAACACGTTTGCGCATCAATAACTAAATTGTGCCTATATTGTTAACGTGGGGTGGCGTTTGCTGCGTTCCATTGTCATATACAATGTGGGGAAGACGATACGACAATTAATGAAAAAGCTGGTAATACCGCTACATAGGTATATCTTGAAACCGTCAAATGAATCCTTACATAGAAATTAAAAAAAAAATTATACTGCAGAAAGGCGTTACCAAAATAAAACACCATTTGTAAAGAAAGAAAGAAAATACATTTATTTCGCACACAGACACAGCACAAGATACAAAACAGTAAATAGAAAATAAAAAACATAAATAAAAGAGAAAACATAACAAACAAATAATTAATAAACTGCAGACTATGCATGCTGTGTCAGGACGAAATATTGGGTTACTAACCTCTGGTACGGGCGGTATCAGCGCGGGTGGAGATACCTACTCATTCGTATGTTTCGATGCGATCACACTGAATAGTCACCTCTCTAGTGATTATTTATGAGATTAGTCACAATCACTTTTTCTAAACACCTAATAGACATTCGACTGGGAACGTCATTACGCACACGAGGTTTAATTTATTGTCGTATTATCCATCCCAGATGGTATACGGCGGGCGTGTTTTACGACCGCAACATAAAATTGTAATCGTTTTCAAGTTTATTTGAAACGTAGTGTATACTCATGTCACTGTAGTACCACCACATTGTAACGTTGTTTTAAACTTATAGTGTATAATTGTAGAGTTGTGCCATCTATTCTAAGTATAAGTGCTTCTATATAATTGTATACAGCAGGCCTAGAAACAATCATCATAATATCTTAGTTTAGTATGACGTAATTTTCAAGCTAGAAATGTACCTACTGTAATATAATTACGTTTTCATATGGAAAACTTAAACGTCTACTATCGTCGTCGTCACATTACAAACATCAATTAGCGTTAATTATCATCACTAATTCAGTTCCTGAAATCTGATTATTTAGTTTTCGAAGAATTGAGTATATAAGAAAATAATCAAAAATGGTCTAAAAAATTTATAATACATTAGAAATTAGTGTACTTATTTGATTACAGAAGTTATTACATAACGGGTTTACCAAATCGAAGTTTCGTATCTGATTAAAAAAATTGCTAAATAATAATTAACGTTAATTGATGTTTGTGAATGCGGCAATAAGAGAGTTAAGCCAAAGCATGAATTTGCTCGTTACATAAATTTGCTACTAAAAATGAGGCAAAGAGAGGCTGATCAATTGATAGATAGATATCCGACGGGCCCGTTGGTCTAGTGGTTAGACACCCTGTCCGCTAACCGACGGGTCGTGGGTTCGATTCCCACCAAGTGTCTGGGTGTTAATTATCTATTTAAGTATGTATTTACAACAAAAAAAAGTATGTAAGTATTAGTATCAGTTGTCTGGTTTCCATAGTACAGGCTCTGCCTAGTTTGGGATCAGATGACCGTGTGTGGATTGTCCCAAGATATTATTATATATATTTATTTATTGACAAATAAAAAAAACCGGTCAAGTGCGGGTCGGACTCGCGTAGTGAGTGTTCCGTACCTTCTTTGTACATATGAAAGTTCGTTTCCTATTGGCAACATTTTATTCCACCGTTCAGAACTATTGTGTAAGCATTCTTTGAGTCTGAAAGATTATTCTATAAATCAACGTGTGATACGATTATTCATAAGCTTTTATCTCAGCGTGCGTTAATGGATAGGCATGTTTGTTATAGTTTATTATATCTGTTGATTATAGTTGTAATATCTCATTATTTTTATATTAAAGTAGTTTTCTTTTTATTTGTGTTTTTAAATTGTTACCCATAATTCATTATTTATCGAATATCCTATTTATAGACGAATGTGGCCGTCTAGTCCAGTGACTTGTGGCTGGAATTTCAAGCTCTTCGATAACTTGCATGGAAGCCTATTATGCCACTCACTCCTGCACTCAGACCGCTAATGAATCATTAGCGCATCTCTTAGTAGTTTATTATGGTGTGACAAAAAATCTACACATACCTCTATGTAAAAGAGATTTCGGCAGTTAATAAAGATTTGACTATTTGCGCGAATTGTTGAAAGGTGCGAGCGATGAATTTGTCCGAGCGATCTTGTATTGCGGGATAAAGCGGCTTATGGTATCTCAGTGGCGGACTAAGCCTGTCGGGGGCCCGGGGCGGCAAAAACTAATGAGACCCCCCGGTCAGAAAATGACGTATTTTTTCCGGACTACCCCCGGAAGGGGTATGTTTTTTGAGGGTATGTATGTATGTTTACCTAAACTGCTCAATGGATTTTGACTGGTGAGATGTCTGTCGTTAGATTCGTCTTGTGGTAGTGACATAGGCTATACAGGGTGGGTGGTGTGACCTCATGACTGAGGGACGTTCGTGACTAATGCAGACTTTTGCCACTACTCTTCTCTATGCTGCTCGATCTTGAACTTGCAATCTCAATCAATCTATGTATGATTAACTGTAGCGACTTTCTCGTAACCGCTGTAATAGTGTCTGCCTGCCCGTCGCATCGGCATGTGTCTGCTGCTTCTCCTGCCGTCCATTTGGCTTGTCACCATAAGCCTCTCTAGGCTATCCGATTTTCTCCTGCCTATATGCCCAAAGAAGTTGACGCGTTTAACGCAGACAATGGAAAATCATTCTTTTATATTTAGCTCTTCGAGTATAGATAGATGCATTAGTGGGACGCTCGGTCCATGGTATGCCTAGCATTCTGCACCAACGACATTTCGAATGCATCTATTCTTCAAAGAAAAGGTTCACACCTTTAATGTCCAGGTTTCAGAGGCATATATAAAGATCGAGATGACCAGAGTACGCATTAGTTTGATTTTTATTGCTTGGTTAATACCTCTGTTCTTCCAGAGACTTTTCACAGATGTTTTGGCCATACGGGATCTTCTAATTACCTCATGAACACAGTCAGTCCTCTATAACTGTACGAATTATATATTCATCAATTAGATTAAATAGTTGTGGTGATAGTTTGCAACCTTGTCGAACCAAACCTCGTTCCGTCTAAAAAGATCTTGAGCCTGCTGCACAAGATGGTCATCCGGGTCGCTAAAAGGGCACCGTAATGTCCTCTATGAGGTGAAACAGCCTGGCGCGCTTTCCGGCCCTGAACATTCCAGATTCAATGGATGCAAGAGTCACTGATTGAATCCACGGCACGCACTTGAACAATTACGCTCATGGCCTTCTGATGAGCGTACACGAGCATATGGAGTTGTCAGTGTTGTCCTGCCAGTCTTAGAAGCCTGGCTGCGACAGAAAGGTGGGCGAATAACCGGTAGACTCACTTAGATAAATAATCTGTAAGTTCATTACAGTGTTACAGTGATAAGTTGAGTGAGATGGGGTGACAGATGAAAACGACTTGCCATAGTCGTTGTATGACCGGGCTTTCGCTCGCTTACAACCGCTCCAAGGGGGTCCTGCATGGGACTTAGAGGGGCGAATCTTGATCAGCCAGCCTGGACACGACCACTCTCTGCCAGTAGCAGTGTTTACTATATTGGCAGCGGAATCAATGTGGAGGGTCCTTCTGTGAGACGGTCATCTCATAGAATGAGGCCAAAGAGAATCTGTTTTTTGTTTTTAGTAAAACATGTACATTGTTGGTGTGTTAGTATTTTGGTTACGTGCATCATGGGGCCCCCAGCTCTAAACTGCCTTATGCTTACAACACATTAGATTATAGCCGTCTTTGAGATTTAATTGAAGGCACATAACGTCTAGATAATTTCAAAAAAGCTTAAAGAGGTCCGTCGCACAAACTCAATTATCTAAAAGTCGCATTATCATAGACGTTGTGAGTGTTTGTGTTTGCTCCGTCTTTATACTTTAATCGCTGAACTATTTCATAGTGACAATGAGGTTTTGATGTCGATAAAAAAAACAAGTCAAAGGTTTTACACCCCTGTTTTCGATTGTATGTCCGTCTTACCCCGGATAACTATTTACACGAATTGCCGCAAAAATGAACGCTGTAACGTTGCAGTAGAGTTATCTTTTACTTGATTTACTTGTTATAAACATGATTTATTTTCAAAAGTTCTATTTGGTGAACGATTTCTGATATGTCACTGACAGTCTACCCCGTGTGGTGTTTGCGCATCAATAACTAAATTGTGCCTATATTGTTAACGTGGGGTGGCGTTTGCTGCGTTCCATTGTCATATACAATGTGGGGAAGACGATACGACAATTAATGAAAAAGCTGGTAATACCGCTACATAGGTATATCTTGAAACCGTCAAATGAATCCTTACATAGAAATAAAAAAAAAAATTATACTGCAGAAAGGCGTTACCAAAATAAAACACCATTTGTAAAGAAAGAAAGAAAATACATTTATTTCGCACACAGACACAGCACAAGATACAAAACAGTAAATAGAAAATAAAAAACATAAATAAAAGAGAAAACATAACAAACAAATAATTAATAAACTGCAGACTATGCATGCTGTGTCAGGACGAAATATTGGGTTACTAACCTCTGGTACGGGCGGTATCAGCGCGGGTGGAGATACCTACTCATTCGTATGTTTCGATGCGATCACACTGAATAGTCACCTCTCTAGTGATTATTTATGAGATTAGTCACAATCACTTTTTCTAAACACCTAATAGACATTCGACTGGGAACGTCATTACGCACACGAGGTTTAATTTATTGTCGTATTATCCATCCCAGATGGTATACGGCGGGCGTGTTTTACGACCGCAACATAAAATTGTAATCGTTTTCAAGTTTATTTGAAACGTAGTGTATACTCATGTCACTGTAGTACCACCACATTGTAACGTTGTTTTAAACTTATAGTGTATAATTGTAGAGTTGTGCCATCTATTCTAAGTATAAGTGCTTCTATATAATTGTATACAGCAGGCCTAGAAACAATCATCATATCTTAGTTTAGTATGACGTAATTTTCAAGCTAGAAATGTACTGTAATATAATTACGTTTTCATATGGAAAACTTAAACGTCTACTATCGTCGTCGTCACATTACAAACATCAATTAGCGTTAATTATCATCACTAATTCAGTTCCTGAAATCTGATTATTTAGTTTTCGAAGAATTGAGTATATAAGAAAATAATCAAAAATGGTCTAAAAAATTTATAATACATTAGAAATTAGTGTACTTATTTGATTACAGAAGTTATTACATAACGGGTTTACCAAATCGAAGTTTCGTATCTGATTAAAAAAATTGCTAAATAATAATTAACGTTAATTGATGTTTGTGAATGCGGCAATAAGAGAGTTAAGCCAAAGCATGAATTTGCTCGTTACATAAATTTGCTACTAAAAATGAGGCAAAGAGAGGCTGATCAATTGATAGATAGATATCCGACGGGCCCGTTGGTCTAGTGGTTAGACACCCTGTCCGCTAACCGACGGGTCGTGGGTTCGATTCCCACCAAGTGTCTGGGTGTTAATTATCTATTTAAGTATGTATTTACAACAAAAAAAAGTATGTAAGTATTAGTATCAGTTGTCTGGTTTCCATAGTACAGGCTCTGCCTAGTTTGGGATCAGATGACCGTGTGTGGATTGTCCCAAGATATTATTATATATATTTATTTATTGACAAATAAAAAAAACCGGTCAAGTGCGGGTCGGACTCGCGTAGTGAGTGTTCCGTACCTTCTTTGTACATATGAAAGTTCGTTTCCTATTGGCAACATTTTATTCCACCGTTCAGAACTATTGTGTAAGCATTCTTTGAGTCTGAAAGATTATTCTATAAATCAACGTGTGATACGATTATTCATAAGCTTTTATCTCAGCGTGCGTTAATGGATAGGCATGTTTGTTATAGTTTATTATATCTGTTGATTATAGTTGTAATATCTCATTATTTTTATATTAAAGTAGTTTTCTTTTTATTTGTGTTTTTAAATTGTTACCCATAATTCATTATTTATCGAATATCCTATTTATAGACGAATGTGGCCGTCTAGTCCAGTGACTTGTGGCTGGAATTTCAAGCTCTTCGATAACTTGCATGGAAGCCTATTATGCCACTCACTCCTGCACTCAGACCGCTAATGAATCATTAGCGCATCTCTTAGTAGTTTATTATGGTGTGACAAAAAATCTACACATACCTCTATGTAAAAGAGATTTCGGCAGTTAATAAAGATTTGACTATTTGCGCGAATTGTTGAAAGGTGCGAGCGATGAATTTGTCCGAGCGATCTTGTATTGCGGGATAAAGCGGCTTATGGTATCTCAGTGGCGGACTAAGCCTGTCGGGGGCCCGGGGCGGCAAAAACTAATGAGACCCCCCGGTCAGAAAATGACGTATTTTTTCCGGACTACCCCCGGAAGGGGTATGTTTTTTGAGGGTATGTATGTATGTTTACCTAAACTGCTCAATGGATTTTGACTGGTGAGATGTCTGTCGTTAGATTCGTCTTGTGGTAGTGACATAGGCTATACAGGGTGGGTGGTGTGACCTCATGACTGAGGGACGTTCGTGACTAATGCAGACTTTTGCCACTACTCTTCTCTATGCTGCTCGATCTTGAACTTGCAATCTCAATCAATCTATGTATGATTAACTGTAGCGACTTTCTCGTAACCGCTGTAATAGTGTCTGCCTGCCCGTCGCATCGGCATGTGTCTGCTGCTTCTCCTGCCGTCCATTTGGCTTGTCACCATAAGCCTCTCTAGGCTATCCGATTTTCTCCTGCCTATATGCCCAAAGAAGTTGACGCGTTTAACGCAGACAATGGAAAATCATTCTTTTATATTTAGCTCTTCGAGTATAGATAGATGCATTAGTGGGACGCTCGGTCCATGGTATGCCTAGCATTCTGCACCAACGACATTTCGAATGCATCTATTCTTCAAAGAAAAGGTTCACACCTTTAATGTCCAGGTTTCAGAGGCATATATAAAGATCGAGATGACCAGAGTACGCATTAGTTTGATTTTTATTGCTTGGTTAATACCTCTGTTCTTCCAGAGACTTTTCACAGATGTTTTGGCCATACGGGATCTTCTAATTACCTCATGAACACAGTCAGTCCTCTATAACTGTACGAATTATATATTCATCAATTAGATTAAATAGTTGTGGTGATAGTTTGCAACCTTGTCGAACCAAACCTCGTTCCGTCTAAAAAGATCTTGAGCCTGCTGCACAAGATGGTCATCCGGGTCGCTAAAAGGGCACCGTAATGTCCTCTATGAGGTGAAACAGCCTGGCGCGCTTTCCGGCCCTGAACATTCCAGATTCAATGGATGCAAGAGTCACTGATTGAATCCACGGCACGCACTTGAACAATTACGCTCATGGCCTTCTGATGAGCGTACACGAGCATATGGAGTTGTCAGTGTTGTCCTGCCAGTCTTAGAAGCCTGGCTGCGACAGAAAGGTGGGCGAATAACCGGTAGACTCACTTAGATAAATAATCTGTAAGTTCATTACAGTGTTACAGTGATAAGTTGAGTGAGATGGGGTGACAGATGAAAACGACTTGCCATAGTCGTTGTATGACCGGGCTTTCGCTCGCTTACAACCGCTCCAAGGGGGTCCTGCATGGGACTTAGAGGGGCGAATCTTGATCAGCCAGCCTGGACACGACCACTCTCTGCCAGTAGCAGTGTTTACTATATTGGCAGCGGAATCAATGTGGAGGGTCCTTCTGTGAGACGGTCATCTCATAGAATGAGGCCAAAGAGAATCTGTTTTTTGTTTTTAGTAAAACATGTACATTGTTGGTGTGTTAGTATTTTGGTTACGTGCATCATGGGGCCCCCAGCTCTAAACTGCCTTATGCTTACAACACATTAGATTATAGCCGTCTTTGAGATTTAATTGAAGGCACATAACGTCTAGATAATTTCAAAAAAGCTTAAAGAGGTCCGTCGCACAAACTCAATTATCTAAAAGTCGCATTATCATAGACGTTGTGAGTGTTTGTGTTTGCTCCGTCTTTATACTTTAATCGCTGAACTATTTCATAGTGACAATGAGGTTTTGATGTCGATAAAAAAAACAAGTCAAAGGTTTTACACCCCTGTTTTCGATTGTATGTCCGTCTTACCCCGGATAACTATTTACACGAATTGCCGCAAAAATGAACGCTGTAACGTTGCAGTAGAGTTATCTTTTACTTGATTTACTTGTTATAAACATGATTTATTTTCAAAAGTTCTATTTGGTGAACGATTTCTGATATGTCACTGACAGTCTACCCCGTGTGGTGGGGTAAGACTACCAGTTTTACCTATATCACAATTTCTTAAAAATTTCTGTTCCAGATGCAATTACGGTAATGTATTCATTGTTTTATATAAGCTTATAGTGTTAATGTACCAGTGGCATTACTGTCTTACAGGTAGGGCATAAATGTAAGTCACAAAAATACAGTTTGTCTGTCCGACAGTAAAGTATGTTAGTCTTACCCCACCTTACCTTACCTCAATGATTAAAAAAAACTTTTTAGAGATTGGAGGCCCCCTAGGACCCGAGGCCCGGGGCGGACCGCCCCCTCCGCCCCCCCCGTTAGTCCGCTACTGTAGTATCTGTCTGTCCATCCGTCCATATCTCTTTTATTAGCTTGTTTATCAAGAAATGCCAGTGAAGCTTTCTATTCTTAGCTTTTAAGATATTTGAATATTAAAATCGAAACGTTTATTTCAGTGGGATACGACCGACGGTCACACTACGTCCGTATCGGATGGAAGCACGTTCGTGACGGATTACCACGGTTTGAGTTTATATCAGTATATTTCCGATAGATGGCGTTGTGAAATTTCTTGTTTTTTATGCGACTTAGGATGAGATATGAAAAGGATGACTGTTGGTACGCGCCTGCCCATGAATAGCTCGTCACTTAAGTGACTAGACACCCTGGCTGCTACCCAGACTTGTCAGAATGTTATTAATCTGATATTATGTGGTTTTAGAATTTTTTTAACCAGACTGCCTTTTTTGGGAATAGATGACTGTGTGTGATTTGTCGCAGCATAAAGCATTAAGTCTAGGTATAGCCTGGTGATATCACCAGCTATAGTGAGCCCTTCACACCGGAAGACAAAAATGGTTACAAGCTGTCCAAGGGTGGGTGTGTCGCTTTCCATCAGAAGACCGCTTGTTTCATCACTATATTGCTTAAAAAGCAAGTTACTTCAGTCTTCCAACAATACAATTAACGAAATAATTATATTTCACCGATAGATGTCGTTGAGTACGGTCCCAAATTCTCAGGACGTTGCCTCCGACGCGCGCTCGATCAGAAAGTTCGCAAACTGCGCAACCTAATATCGGCCGACGAAGACATAACCACGGAACTAGATCGAGTGGTTTGTAGGCTCATGAAGTTAGCTTTGCGCAGCAGTAGGGGGCGCCAAAACCCTCCGCCCACAAAGTGGATGCAGTGCAAACTGCTCGACTTACTAACGCTGACGGAGAAGGCGATAGAACGAAGGAAGAAACACTTCATTGAGTCGTACCCGTTGAAGGCTATTGTCTATGGTTTGTATTTTTTTGTAGCCTCAACAAAAAAATATTAGGGTAGCCCGAAGAAAATGCTGCGTGTGCTTAAACTTCGATAAATGTCGAAGGTTGTGATGATCAATGCGTCAGATAGGCATGTAAAAAGTAGGTCCTGCGCCTGACGTCTTCCCTGTCGTATCGGCACAGTATCGGTCCGTCCCATCGGATAATGCTCGTGTCTACGCAAGCACATGCACATTATTATATCTACCGCGTAATCGACTGATCTTGTGAAAGAATGGCGGCTGTGGTCGAATCGACCAGGATTATATTATTATATTTATAAGCGTGCTAATTTAAAAGGAGAACAAATTAGAAGATTTCAAGCCCTCTTGAGTTTCTTAGCGGATCTTCTAAGTGGGTGCTGCGCTACGTGACTATCCAGCCAGTGGTACTCGTAGCTCGTAAGTAAAGACATTTGGTACTTCATTGTTCCAGACATTGTGGTAGGTTGTGCTGGGGATCTTCGGAGTCGTTGAATGTTTGCGGTGTAGGCCCAAGACGACCATCGAGTACAGCGGCGACTCCGAGTAGGAAGGTGGCGGCGTTGCGAACCCCGTTCCCGTGAGCAGTGTCCGGTTCCCGGGGGGCTGTAATGCGCCACCAGGGGACGGGCTCAAAGGCAAGGCACCGAGAGGTTCCTGATGCAGATCCCACCGGATAGTCAGATATCGCCGCCAAGCAGCATTAGCTCTTGAAATTATCGCGCTCAAGTGACATAATACCTCATGTCTTTCATGACGAGCGACAGTGCGGTTTAGATGTTTATAGGCAGTTTATACACTCCTTTGTAAAAAAGACGGGCACTATACAGTCATTGGCTTTTCTATGGATAATATTAATATTTTTAGTATTTCATAAGCTTAGATGACTAGAAATTTCTTATTATCAATGAGAATATAGGTTTTAACACTTAAATCCTGGAATCGGTGTTTCAGTCAATGAAAACAAAGAGCCGTGTTAAAATGAACATTTTTATGGGTATAGTGAAATTAAGACTAAGATAATTTTTGTGGAATTTTAATAAAAAAAAGACATTAAATAATAAAAGTTAATAATGAGTGTGACCTCCTCTTGCAGCAATTACGGCATGTAATCTTCTTGGCATGCTTTCCACTAGACTTTTGATGGTGTCCTGTGAAATGTGTTCCCACTCAGCCGAGATCACACGTTTCAGCTCCCTGATGTTTTGTGGAGTTGGTTGGACAGATCGTACTCGCCTTTTTAGGAGGTCCCAGACGTGCTCAATGGGGTTAAGGTTGGGACTCCGCGCTGGCCAATCCAAACGATGAATACCGACCTCTTGCATATAAGCATCTACAGCGCCAGAACGGTGGGCCCTAGCATTATCGTCCATGTAAATGCCATCATCACCAATTACAGCCAGTGCGCGTTGTGCATGTTAACAAATGATTTCTGTTATGTACGCATTTAGTGAACCATTTTCAATGAATATTATCTCAGTACGATAGCTAGAACTTACGCCCGCCCAAAACATAACGGACCCCCCACCATAAGGTTTGATTTCTTCAAAACACACGTCGGCATAGCGTTCTCCTGGTCTTCATAACACTCGCCGACGTCGGTCCTCACCATGCAGACAAATTCGAGCCTCATCCGAGAAGAGTACGTTACTCCAGTTACGTAGTGTCCAAGATAGGCAATTTCTAGCGAACCCCAATCGAGCAATACGGTGCTCACGGAGTAACTTAGGGGCCCGCGCTGGTCGTCGACTGCGTATATCAGCTGCTAAAAGCCTCCTCCTCGCAGTCCATAGGCTAACTTGCGTTCCTCGCACCTCTTCAAGGTTTCTTTTGAGGTCTATGTAACTGAATTGGCGGTTCCGTAGCGCCTGAGTCACTAAAAAGCGGTCGTCTCGTTGTTGTGTGCAACGTTTTCTCCCAGAACCTTGCCTTCTCTGAACGGAACCTGTCTCTTGGTATCGAGTCCAGGTTCTTTGGACGGTTGAACGACTCACGTTTAACCGCTGTGAGACGTAACGCTGGCTACACCCCTCTTCCAGCAGCGCTATAATTTTACTAGCTCTTATTGCTTTTTCTGCTATTGCAATAGACACAAAGATATTTGTTTTAAGTCACAAAAAGGCAGGATTATGCGCCAAACATAAATTATTCTACTAAAAAATAACAAGAAGTTAATTTTAGTTACCTTATAACCTTTTACCCGAAAACCCGCGAAAAGTAAGTAAAAATTCACAAACTGAAAAAGGGATTATTATTTTTTAAAACCTTTGTTTTAAAAAATAATAATCCCTTTTTCGAATTTGGAATGAACTTTTTTTTGTACGCAGACTGTTTATTATGTGCCAGTAACATAGTTTGGCTCTTAAAACCTTAGAACTAAATTATTACCAATAATGTAGAAAAATCAAAACCGCCCGTTTTTTTTGCAAAGGAGTGTAGTTAAAGAAAAAACTATACAACCTACTGTCATTATCGTAAGCTGTTAACCGTGTATCATTCAGTGGCGGTTGTATAGTAAGTTTCATACGACGAACATTTTATGAACACTTGGAGCATGAAAACATCGAAATTAATGAACAACATTAACTAACTTATGAACGTTGGGTTAATTTTGCAGATGAAGATAAACCCGTTGATATGATAGCTCTTGAAAAGATCAAAGAAGATGTCACGGGGTAAGAGTCAATTTATTAAGAATAAAAATTAATTTGCATAGTTTAACGTTGTATTTTTTTGAGATGTGTCGGCAGTTCTAGTAATAGCAATACTACAGCTTCTTATAAAATAACTAAAGAAGGTCTTCGTTATTATTTCAGATTAAATCTTGTGGACAAATACAAACATCTACTTCAGCCAATAGGTTAAGTATGATTTTGCAGTTGTAATGTTCTAAAATGAATAAAATTTATTTTTGACTCTTAACTTTTAGATACCACATTTGACGGCCAATTTCCACCTAATTGCCAGTTAATGGAGCTGGCGCCAGAAGATGATTTTGTAAGCATCAGCAGCAATGACTACTTGAAAGGTATAATGCTAAGAAAAGATTTAAAACATAAAAATATAACAATGTTTGTTGGTAAAATAACGCTACACTCTTCGGGATTACAGGATTTGATAATATCGATAGAGAATCTCCTCCGCCAAAAGTAGTAAAAAAGATAGATCCCACACAATTTGATAAAGAGGAAACTAAGCTGGAAAGAACACAAGCGTGGGTGGACGAGGACATTGAAGTCGTACCTTACCCAAGCCACGATATAAACTTCGACAATATTAGTTCTGGTGACACAGATAATAGCACCCACGGCGGCAGACATAAACAGAAGAAAGCAAATAAGAGATATAACAATATAGAAGGTAATATTAAAGTATGGAAAACATCACATACCAAATCTGCACACAAGAGGAGAAATAAACAGGACAAAAATAAAAGAAAATCAAGATGTACTAGAATTAGTAAAATAGTCACAAGAAAGAAGTCTAATGCTTTAGTCAAACATGAAAATACTAAATACGTAGCTATTGAGTTTGGAAGTAATGTTATTAAATCTAAAAACATCAGTGATCGCAATTTGCTTATTAAAGCTACAAAGCCTGTAAGTTGTTTTTATTTTATTTAGGAATATTGAGTAAATGTGAATCAAATAAATGTAATTTACAACTTTTATTAATTAATTTAGATTCCAGAAAGTATTACAGAAATCTGTTCGCCTAAAATAATAGCGGAAGATTTTAAAGATGTTAAGCTTTCTTCAAGTGACGCCATGGATTTGACCAACAACATCACAAAAATTTCCAGACAATCGGAAAACATAGCGGATACTAAAGAAAGCCTACTTATAAATATTGTTATGGATGGCTTAGAGGAAACTATAGCTCTACGGAGGACTGTCGGAACAGATGCAGATAATGATCCAATGAGCGATGAAAATGAAATGATAATTCAAACTTTCAGCAATGAATTTAGCACAAAGCATAACGTAAGCACTGATAATGTTCAGTCGCAAACTATATTTCTTAATGGTACTTATGTTTATTATTTTGCTATCAAATATATTGAAGGGATGTCTTCTTAACTTAAGTCTATTTCTTTAGATATAAACGAACCCAGCACATCAAAGGGAATACGTCATGTAAGCATGGATGTACAATGTGGTCCAGATGTAACGCCGGTATATTCAGCGTTATCTACATCCACATCAGCCGTAAATATGCCTGACATCTCTGCGATAGGAGTTAAAACGAACGCGTTGTTAGCCGACGTCAGCATGAAAAGTACAGACTTTGGCACTTCAACACAGAATAATTGTAATTATGAAACCATAACTCCAAGAATGAAGTCAGTTGGAATTAAGATCAGAGACTCCGATGTGAATGTTTGTACTACTTTAGAGGATTCCACGATGACTCAAGGGGCTCCAGAAAATCATAAAGCAGTAACCATTGCTGATCCGCAGGTTACAATGACTGTAAATAATTGGATTCCGTCTACTGACACTAAATTAATAAAACCTATATCGAGTTTTGTAAAACTTGAAGATTCCGGATCAGATTTCGAAAAATATGAGAGCATAAGCAGTTCTGCACAAAGTCCACTTCATTTTATGCCTTCCTCTAAAAATGAAAGTGATGTCTTAATAGGATCAGTTAAAAGCAAAGATACCGGAGTTACGGCTAAGTCGAGAAAGTCAACTCGGCCGGTGCTAAGTAGAGGAGGCGTTCATGTTCATAGTTATAGAAATAAACAAGTGTCTGAAGACGTGGTTTTCCAAGGAGAGTGGCAGCGGTGCAGGCCTTACAGTCTTACGCGAACGAAATCTTCCAATCATACTATAATATCAAGAAAAAAAATTGATTCGGCACTAAAGAAAGTGAAGGTAAATTCAAAAGAAAAGTTGGGTCCTAAGAAACTAGACAAAAATGAAAATAAAATAGAACTAAAGAAACCTATACCAACACGTGTTTGTAGCACCGTGTCATATAAGATTAGGTCACAGCCTGCTTTGAAAAATGATATAAAGCCGCCCGCCAAGAACGTTACTAAGACATTAGGATTACCAAGACATGTGATAAACAATATTAAGGTAATTACAGAGTATGATAAAATTAGTCATAAACAATATTTATAGAAAATGTATCTAATGTGTTAATACATTACAGGTCAATTCAAAACTTACTTCGAGGTATGTATTTAGTCATCTTACGCGATACATACTCATAATATTATTTTATATAAGTTAGGTCATATATAAAACATATTTTTTCGCAGTTCGATCACCACCATGAATTTGAAGTTCCCTAACACAAACAAAAAACCTGCAGCATTGTCAACTACGGTAAAAAAAGATGTAAATAAAACGCAAACAGTAAAGCACATCAACATTCCTATAAACTTAAATAGAAATATAAAAAAACAAATAATAACAATTCCTAATAAGACGAATTTAAACAAAAGTATAGATTCTGTTAATGCTATAGCAAAAGTTAACAAAACTAAATTAGAAACTCCAATACCACCTTTAGTCAGATCAAAAACGGAAGAAATTAAAAAAGAATTACTCCGATTCTCTGACGAACCGAGAGAAAATGTCAGTTTTCTTATATATCGTAATGATAAGGAAGACAAAAAAGATTCCAAAGAACAGTCTACACATATTAGTGATCTTAAAATACCAGGTTGTTTGATTAAGCGAATACAAAGTTACCAATCACCAAACAGCTCGACATGTTCCAGTCCAAATAGCGTAGCTACTGTTAGAGCAGCCGCAGCAAAAATTAAAAATACTTCATGCAGGAGACATTCTGCATCATCCAATAAAGGTAATATTAACAGTGAATCAGACAGTTCTAGCCCCACCAGGATGAAAAAGTATGCTAAGAGATGCAAAAGCGCGAAGAGACCCGATATTAAAGACATAAGTAACAAAGAAAATATTCCTGAACCGTCCGCAAAAAACGTCATCAATGAAAATGAAACTTTTGCCAAATCTCCATTATATGTGGGAAGACATAAAAACGTTTATATCGCACAGTTGAAAGGTGAAAGCTCACATTTGCAATTTACTCCGAATACGAATTTATCAAAAAATCTAACTAAATCACAAGTATCAAATAAATCTAATATAAAAATACCCACACAAGAGGATGTTACTGAGAAGAAAGGATCACCGAGACAGTCAGTCTCTAGAAAAAGATCTTCTAAATTGAATACTTCTTCAAATGATCCTAAATACGCTACCTCCAGTCCAGAGCGTTCGAATATGGTTTTGGTGCTTGAGCCGTATCAGGCACGGCCAGAAAGCGAAAAATCACAGGATGTCTCTCCCATACGTGCTGATCATATCAATATTATGGACAACAGTTTGTCAAAGGAATGGATGCCAAGTTTGCGTATAAATGAATATATTAGGAGTGATATTACCCTAGTTATGAGACAAATAGTGGAAGAGATGTTAGACTTCATAGACTGCCCTTTCAACGATATCGATTCTGAGACAGTGATCTTAAGTCGAGACGACGCGGACGATAGTTTTCATATGAACGCTTCGCCCGTGAGTTTTAAAACTATAGTTACTAATGACGACACCAATAACAGCTTGGTATTAGAGCGCGTTTTGAATCAAACTATTGAAACTCTTGTTGACGATGACTCGAGCGTCAGTTTAAACGATACAAGGCAAACAGTGACTGATTTAGATTATCTGTCCATCAAGTCCGTTACATCGGCGTCTAAATATTCTGAATACTTTTTTGCTGACAATGAAGTAAGTAATTCTAAGGCTTTTTTGCCTATACAAGTTGCTGACTCAAATTCTGTACGAGATATATTTGAACGCAAGGATAATAATTTAATACAAGTAAGTATTGTCATAAGTGGAACTTTTATTTTAGTTGTAACAACAATGTTAACTATATTTTGTTTTTTATTAGAATACGGCGGGAGCGTTTGCGATACAAGCGTTTAGTGGTTTCTCGTTAATTGAACCTATAGCCGGTGATCAACCAGATCCAGTTTCAATCATTGATTCTGAGACGGGCAGCGTTGCTTTGGATACTGCTAGACAAGCTGTTAGTTTATTTGTCATATTAACAATTTTTAGAAACACGAAATATAGTATGTTTAATGACATCATTAACTTCGCAGACTTCTGAGGAATTGTTTGTTTCGGGAAGATCGTCGGATAGTTACGAGTCTTGCGTTATAGATGAAGATGCAGTGGTCCCGAACTGGTTGTTCAACATTATCAGTCATCAGCAGTCTGTAAGATTATTATTAATATACGAATTTCCGACGATAAATAACATAACATTTACCAATGCTTTACGAATTTTCCTCTTTTACTTGCGTTAAACGCCATACACTTGAACCTTATAGAAATCAAGATATACTTATGTATTGATCAAATACCTAATACAATTATTTTCATTACAAAGGAGGTAGAAAACATCGCAGACGTTCAGATACCCATTCAAATACCGTTGCCGGAACCCATGTTTGATGCGAACGGGAACGTGGTGGATCAGGGTATAGTTGGCGCGGGGGCTGGTGCTGGGGATGGTAGAGGCATGCACAGCGATCACTCCCAGGACAGCTCGGGGCGAGGAACCTCGTTGAGCTCCAGCGAGGTGTCTTCAGATCCTCAGAGCGAAGTAAGTGACGTAGTAGTTGATGTAATACGTCTCATGGTGTGATACAGTTTATAAAGCTGCACCTGGTGTAATTAAAATTTAGCCTAGACATTTTGACAGCGACTGTAAAATGAGGGCCCGAAAATTGGAGTAGTGCGCTTTAAGGTAGGCCTATGTCTGGCTGTGGACTGATGAGGGGTGATAACTAAGTCTATTAAAACTACGTATTGACTTTGCTAGCATTTATAAGCTTAAGCCGTCTTATTGGCTTTCCCCGCCAGTCCCAAGCTTTTACTTTCGTCGTTACTCGTCTTTATTTTTTTAATGTCGGAAATACTGTTTTATACCATAGGATGGCGAACAAACACTCGGCCTTCGTTATGGTAAGCAGTTAGCAGCAGCTTTTAGAAGCTAGCTTCACGCGGAACATCATTTGTACGTTACCTACTTGAAAAAAAATTTAGGCTAGACGTTTAAAAAAAAAATGTTTACAGTTCTCGCCACGAGTCGTAAAGCTCTGTACATTACCTTGCGTTGTGATCGCCAGTAGGAGTCGTATATTTACTTATTGGTTAATTGAGAATAAAATTGCTGGAATGATATAGACACAAAGTTTGTAATGAAAAATAATATAAATATATAATAGGTATCAGTGTGTCATTACAAAATGGACGCACCGTGGTCCCTGACACAGCGATTCCTTATAGAATTAGCAACGTTATTCACAGCGGAAACAGATCGCCAGCAATTTATTTCTAAGTGCAGTCGAGTGAACTATTTTCACTTCTATCGCTCAGAAAGTATGGTATGTACGAAGGAAATTAAATTGTGACGGTAACTGTACCTGTAATATAGAAACCACTAAAGAAAATGTATTTTACACATATTGGAGTGCACGCGCTTTAAGGCTCGAGTACCTTCTAGGGAAACCAGTGAAAACAGAACTTCAATCTCAATATCTATGGGTATTGAATATTTAGTTACAGGAGAAAGATATGATATACCTACACCTATACGAGGTGTTTAAAAATACGTGTCCGATACGTGAGGGTATTATTCGGTGCAACAATACAATTAAATGTATATAGTTAACTAATTTGTTGAATATCTATTTTTTTATCCTAAATTGTTCCAGAAAAACAAACCCGATCTTGTATTTCTGGTACAAATTAGGAAAAAAATTAGATATTCAACAAATGAGTTACGTACATTTATTTGTATTGTGATACACTGAATAAGACCCACAAAGATCGAACACGAGGTTTTTACCACTCTGTACATATACATACCTACTTAAATATTTTTTAATTTTAGGCCATTCTGATCGATCCGTCTGCGTTCACAAATCAATTTGAGTTGATGCGAGAACCTTTGGAGAGTGCTATTAACGTGCCCATGACGGCTTCTGGCTCGTCAGTGAATACTAACAGGAATGACGGTAGGTATAAATAGTTCATAATACCAGTACAGTATAGTTCTCGTCACAAGTTTGATTAACGGTAGAAATGAGGATAGTTCACTACGGTATTATCAGATAATCAGTCAGGATTAAAGCGCAAGAGCATACACAAAACTCACGACTCGTGACGGGTACTATATTATCAGTATCTCTACTGAACTTTACCGCCGTGACAATTGATTATAATATTTAAACTAGATTAGGTGTTACGGTCCGAAAAGTGGCACAAAGAAATAGCGCCCCTGAGACACTTGTGTCGCTATTTATTTTCAAGGCACAGGCTGACAAAATTATTTTTGCTGATAGTGTCGCTATTGTCTATACGAAACTGTCAAACTACACGTCATTATCTTAATAATATCGTTAGTTCTCGTTTCCGCCACCAGCACAGATAAGTCCGCGACCTTTTTAGATGTTATTTTGTTAGTGAATGTTTATCTATAGGCCGACCGTTTAACTCGCGTGTCGCCTGCGCGGTGGGAGGGGAGCGGGGGCGCTAACATCTCCCCTCGCTCCCTTCTTGCCGCGCAGGCGATGCGCGAGTTAAACGGTCGGCCTATAGTAAATATATCGATGGCCGTGACGCATACATTCTTTACATACATTTTATCGCAGTGACTCTGGCAGAATCTAGTCTTGTAAACACTAACTTCCCCGTGGGCTGCCGGGTTAGAATTGCATCCCCCATCTCCTCTCGTTGGGTGTCGTAAGAGCCGACTAAGCGAGAACAGGAAGACGGGCAGCAGCGTCTTTCTTTTGGATTTATCTTCCACCTATACTGCGATCCCCAAGCCGCCTGCCAAGCGTGGGAATTATGGCAACCCCTCCCTTCTAAGGGGGAGGCCTTTGGTCAGCAATGGACGTCCATCGGCTGCTAATGAATGAATGAATCAAACACTAGGTTGTTGGTTCCTTGTGCAAGAAACCGTCCAGGTAGGCATCACCGCAGTGTCAGATATTCTGCCGCCATGCAGCATTGTGTGACCATTGCTGTGTTCCGGTGTGAAGGGCACTGTAGCTGGTTAAATTACCGGACACAAAAGACTTAATATCTAATATGTTAAGGGTCGACAACGCGCTAGTGATTCTTCTGGTGTTGCTAGCGTCTGTAGGCTACGGTGAATGCTTACCATCAAAGGGGCCGCATACCTGCTTGTCACCTTGGTAATATAAAAAAAAACCGGGCTAGTGCGAGTCGGACCCGCACATAAAGTGTTATGTACCATTTTTAGTCTTAGAGGAGATAACTCTGAGTTTTTAGTAAGTATTAATAAAATTAGTATTTGTCGTTATAGTATGGCACTAGAAATAGAAACTCTGTGAAAATTTCAACTCTCTAACAGACGGACGGACGGACAACGGAGGCTTAGTAATAGGGTCCTGTTGGCACCATTCGGATACCTACGAATCCCTAAAAATGTGAAATGTATGCAGAAACTATTCATGCCCAGATGGTACAAAGTTTTTATATAAGTATACGGTCTTCGTACGGTTACGGAAACTCTTACTAACCTAATAACCTAAACTAACTAACTAAACTAATAAACTCCGGTTTGACTTTTAATTGACTGTTGCAACATTTGAAACCCATATAAAACGATGTTTTTTTTTTCTGAATTCAGCCGTCAATGTTATTTATTAGTCTAAAAAAATGAGTTGAGACCCACGCCCAGCATATCTATTCTTTCCGAATTAAGTTTTAGAATTTGTCGGGCTATTTAAGCAAGAATTAATAGTAATTTTCCGCAAAATACTTTACCTACCCCCTAATAAAAGCAGTAAGTACATTTTTCAGTTATGATATTTCAATATTTCCTTGCTCAGAAAACACGACTGGTCCGTCCGGAGCCGGACGCCACATTCGCGTTGTGAGGCCAGCACCTGCATCCAGTGGCGCGGACGCCGACATAAGTTCCACAGACACAGACATACCTGACTCTTCGGACAACTGAACACTGCACACATCGGCGAATTAATCCTGTATGAAGCGTTTGAAGGGGTGTCTCTACGGGCCTTTTGAAATTCGACGTCGTATTAAACAATTATGCCAAGATGGCGTGTTGTAAATTGACGTGCACAATAAATTATTTGTATCTTTATTTGGATTTATTTTTTTAACCCTTCTTCGTTCCTATAAATTATCTGGATTTAGTGCTTAAATCACGAGTAGATACCTAAGTTTATGTCCCAGACACCACTTCTTCAGACATTTATTATAACATCGGTTTATTCAAGTTTAGAGTTAACAGGCAACTTATGGGTAAGCGCGGTCCATCATCTAAGATGGACCGCGCTTAGATCACATCTTCACTTACCATCACGTGAGATTATGGTACTCTGATATTTCGTATAGTAAGTTACTTCTGGTAAAAATACTTTTAGGATTAAACCACAGTTTTCCTATCTGCTGTTTCCATCCTGGTATCAAAATGTTAGCTCAAAGGTTAACAGTTTATACTGTAGCTAAGGCCTCCATGTGTAAATTTATGCTTTTATCTTCTGGGATTACAATTTTAGTTTCGTAGTTAGTCTTGGGCAAGTTCCTGACTTTCAATCATCCTAGATTGTAAAAGGCCTCTATTATCTATACTATAATAAAACTCAAAGAGCACTTTTACTGTACATTGAATATTTTTCAAAAATTTCTATGTGGGGATACTATACTATCGACATAGAGGCCAAAACATTTTTTTTTGGAATTATTGTCTGTCTGTCTGTCTGTCTGTCGTTCTGTTTGTCCAGGCATCATCCGAAAACCCGTGGATGGATTTTGATAGGACTTTCACTGATGTGTTGTGTAGAAGTAGGGGTATAAATTTGTATATAAAACATCACGCTATGTTTCATAGGGGCTAAGCAGTGAAACATTACTTGCACATATTACCACGTAATTTCCTTTGTATGTGAATAGGGTAATTATAGACTGATCAGTTAATCATTAAGATATGTATTATTACGCTATATACAATAGGGACTGAGCAGACATTTAGTTTGCATAAGTTATGGCAGTGGCGAAGGGTCAATTTTTGTATGGAGTAAGCCGGTCCGGTACACCCAGGATATTTTCATTAGATTTCTGTATTGTTCTAAGTACTTTGCTGATAGCAATATGACATTATATCTTTGAAAAGTTAAAATCTGTAAATCCCGAGCGAGTCTAAACTAGATTAGGAAAGAAATAGGCAAGGGAAAAATACCATTTCATTTAAAAGCCAGCGGTTAGGTCCGCTGCACCACCAAAGCTACATTTGTATAGGTAGGTAGAAATTCAGAATACGAAATTGCGAAATTTTTAATTAGGTAAAAGACCTAAAATGACTCGAAATTATATAATCTAACGCAATAAAATGTACAACTGCAATTCACACTACACACAATGAACAGCGCTCCCAAAAAACGCTTCAAGGTCAGGGCTCAGGGGGGTTCATGAAATTTTAATGAAACTCCCTCCCCAAGTCCAGGTAGTGTATAGGTATTGTATTACAGTCGCAACAATAAAAGATGCGAAAAACGTAGAACTTTCATTACCGAATATCATTAGACAGTAATTTACGATGTTAGCGTGATTTACATTATGAACAGTGCCATCTATCGGCGAAATTGAACATACAATCACTATAGAACTTTAATCTATAAATATAAAAGAAAGTCGTGTTAGTTACACTATTTATAACTCAAGAACGGCTGAACCGATTTGGCTGAAAATTGGTAGGGAGGTAGCTTAGAACCAAGAAACGGACGTAGGATACTTTTTATCCCGGTAGGTTAAGGTTAAGCAGCGTTAGGTAAGGTCATTAAATTGATGGGTGAACTGATTTGTATGAAATTTTGTGTGCATTTCAGGTAGGTCTGAGAATAGGTCATAAAGTATATTTTATGCCGCTGATAACATGATTGACTAGGATATATAGAACGAGAGGAGGGTGCAACAGAGGAGATAGACTGGGAGGGAGAGACGAGCAAAATGTAATAAAAGAGCGGGCGGAGCTGCGCGGGTCAGCTAGTCAGATATAAAGTGAAAACTACTGGTTCTAAACATTTGTTAACATCATGTTTCGTAGATATGTAGAGCTGTATAGAGTTAGATTGTGACAAGAAAGTGAGTAATAATACCAGCCCTTGTTATGTCCCACTGCTGGGCACGGGCCTCCCCTCACGATGAGGGGGCTTAGGCCATAGTCCACCACGCTGGCCAAGTGCGGGTTGGCGGACTTCACACGTCATTCGAGAGCTAGTTAGGCTTTCTCAGACATGCAGGTTTCCTCACGATGTTTTCCTTCACCGAAAGCTAGTAACAATCGCACAAAGACGATTCGCACATGATTCATTGAACAAATCAGAGGTGCGAGCCGGGGTTCGAACCTGCGCACCTTGTTTCCAAGGCAAGCGCTCGCCCACTGAGCTGTTACCGCAGTCAAGTGAGTAAGAGAAACTTGTAATAAAACAAATATTATCGAGGAAATGTCTTTTTTGCATTTATTCATATTGTACAATCTTATAATGATTCATTCTGCAAAATTTTACAGGCGAGCAAGAATTCATATATAAAACATTAGCTCATTCGTATTGTACATAACCATTTTACCATTATAGTGAAAACATGCGTATAGTTTTTTTTAGTTTTTAGGATAATAAATTACTTAAATATTAATTTTAATTTTGGTTCTTTATTAATACAATATCAATAGGATTGCACTATCCTGTAAAGTTAATGGAACGTACCAAAAAACATACTAAGGTGCTCTCTCGTTGCCGATGAACTTTCTATGCTAAATATACAATTATTATAATTATAATATAAAATATGATCATTGTGAAGCGATTACACAGATACAAGGCAGGCATGACATATCGGGTTCAGACTTTCTCATCTCACTTCAGCAGTTCAATTCTGTTCAATTAATACATGCCATTTTATAACGGGCATACGAGCTTGTCTTAACTGTACCGGTTTTTCTATTTCTATAAACATAAAAAATTCATACCGGTGCAGTAGTTAACTGAGGGCGTAGTATAAATTAGTTTTTAGTTTTTTTACAATACGTACTTAACATTGTGTAAGCGACACTCTATACGTAGAGAAACTACTAACGCGATAGTTCAGTACATATTGTGATAATAATAATTACATTACACTCCACTTCAAATAAACTTATAAATGATTACAAATCCGTCTGCGCTTGAATAACTACATAACGCCTACATTGTTATAGTTCGATTCAAACTTAAAGGCGGTTCTGTGAAGTTCATGCATTGCGTCTTCACGCATGTACAGTCAAGTTGACAATCGACAACTTACCTTGCACCTTAGGGCACCCACACATAACTGCGAATTCGCATCGCATCGCAAATATTTGGGAGAAACAAATGAATTTTTGTATCGAAAATTCATTTGTTTCTCGTAGATATTTGCGATGCGATGCGAATTCGCAGTTATGTGTGGGAGCCCTTATACCTTAAAATGTGTACTGCGCAGCGACTTAAGCCTAACTTCACGGCCGCCATAAAGTTTGCATCGCACTGTAACCTCTCGCGGCACCAAAAACAATTTTGTATTGCAAGGCCGTTTTTGCTGCTGCGTTGCATAGCAATATACGGAGGGTTAAAGGCTAGAGCGCTTCAAGCGCTCGCCTCCTATTGTCCGGTGAAGCTGCAATGGCCATCTGCGGATAACAGAGTCTATCATTCCCAAAAAAAAAAATATATATACGGAGGGCGTGTTTGTTGAGCGCATAATAAACTTGCAATCCTTTTTAACTTTATTTGAAATGGAGTAGGTATACGGTTAAGGCTCTGGGCACCGCGGAGGATGCGCTTGGGGCTGGGTGGCTCGTCTGCAACGTCCAAAATACAAAGAAGTGAGCTAAGATAGTGGCATTAACTATTTAATCAACTATCTCCATATTTTCCGTACTAGCTACTGCTGTCATTTGAATGATTAATATTATAAGTAAATGTAGTTAGTCATTTTCAGTATTCACTTCACGAAAGAAATCGTTCCTCGAATTCATTAGTGTCGTTCTGTTAACATTATAAAGTGACGAATAAAAATGTACAATAAAATATTGAAATGTCACTTATCTGTAGTGGTTAAGGTAACTATTACATCGAATATTTTCTTTATTATTTTAAGGCAGTGAAACACCCAACTTAAATTGAAGGACAGTTGGGGACGAGATTACCTAGCTAACATTAACAGTAACATATTACTAGATATTTTCACAGGCGACCTCTACACGACGGCCGCTTAATATTTTACAATATTTACACATCTTATACACGAATGTCGGTGAAACATCGTAATCGATACGAGGGTTATCACGAACACTAAAGCGGGACGCACTCTGTGTCTCTATTTTACCACTCAGTCATTGAAAGTCCATCGGCTTATTGCAGATATCATACTAACACCCCGATTACAAATGACAGAACGAAAATATCCATACGTCTATACAATAACAATATAAATATTCTCCAAGAGTCAATCTCGATAAATAAAAACAACAATAGAAGAAATCTAACACTCTGAAATTGAGGGTAACAAGTTTATATTACGTGGGACATGCATTCCTTCGCGAACACTTTCAAAAACAATTGTTTAATTTGATTTATTAAGACTAGATTAGCATTGTAATTATAACATTAATAATATCAATTGTTCGAAACGACTGATTTCAAATACATAATATGTTATGTATTAAACAGAATCATAAAAACAGCACATTAGAAAAGTCTATTATTTACCTATACTGGACAAAAATTATGACACGAGTCGTGTACCAACGTATACACATACTTTTTTTACCAGTAATTACAACAAAAGTGAAATATAAAAGCTATTATATAACCCGAACCTGCCCTTCGCAACGAACAACAACGATTAAAATATTGAAAGAGTTAATATATTAAATCTGTCTAAAGGTTAACTACAGTTTGGACGTAGTGCATGGTTGGGAACTAACCATACGTTTTGTCGTCTCTCAAATAGGTGCTGTGTGTTTTCTTCCTATTTATATTAATTATGACGTCAACAAGTATGGACTTAGATGGCGATGTATCCAAAATTTAAGTAATAAGCGAACTTTTAGGAAATAGAAAAATCAATGAACGAATCGCTCAGGTCTAGGAAATATGTCCATACCATCTAGGCTAGGCGTTCGTTACGTTTTAATCCTCGTGAGTTCCTTCTAAGACCACTTCTTCTTTGTATGACCACTTTGAAATATTTAATTTCTCTTCTACTTAAAACTTACTTTTTTTAAAAGGAGCAAGCGCTCCTTTTTGACGATTATTATTTAAGATTTGAAAAAACTGCAACATTTTTATCAAATTCATAATATCCGTCGAGTTTACGTTGATATACAAATATCTAAACTGATAGTTCTGTATTGGTCTCGCAAGATTTTTCGTAAATGATCTTGCGATCCTAACTGGTGCTACTCTTGATGGCATGTCAACTTTTGTAATGCTAAACGTACTGGGATAACTTATTGGATCTATACTTGAATAAAACATTACGTTTAAGTAAAGCTTTTTATGAATGATGATAGAAATATTTTAAAGCAATGTGCAAGGGTCTCCTCATAAGATATTTAATTATTTTTAATTTATATCTATTAAGGTGTTGTATTTTGTACATTGTTTACACATTATGTTCCATTATTCGAAAGCTGACACAATCATTGCACTACTAAAAAAATATTTTTAACCGACTTCAAAAAAGGGGGAGGTTCTCAATTGGTTGTATGATTTTCATGTTTGTTCCCTCAGAACTCCGACATTTTATGGAACAAGTTCCCAAACAAGCACAAGTCCCTTAGAGAAATGAACAACAGAACAACATACCTATGCAATCACACAGTTCTAATAATAATTTTCATTTTTTCCACATGTTATCACAGAAAATCATGTATTTACAATTTTGTCGTACTAAAGTAACCTACACACATCATGTTTTGCAACAAATGTTTCTGATGGCGTTGAACGATTTGCTATCTGATAGCGACTTTTGTATTTTCAATATTATAAACATTGGATTTTGGCCAAATTTTCTTTTTCGTACCAGAAAAAAATACTTATAATTCCCAATTTTATGATTTTTTTTCTGGCCGTAATCAAAGATGCTCAAAATGGTAAAAAATCAGCCGGTGCATCGGTCTGCTTCCCTGAAGAACTATCTTTGTAAGGTAGGTAGGTGAAGATATTATTTAAACTGATTTCTGATTTTACAAAGGAATACTATCTTTCATTTTATTGATCGGGCTCAATGGTGTGTATTGGGGGAAGCCTAAAGTCCAGCAGTGGACTGATCTAGGTTAATTATGATGATGATGAATTGAAAGAAAGAACGACGTAATTGTCAAGTTAAAGGAAAGGATTTTAAGAATTACAGAAATAGAAACAGGAAAGCATCTTCCTGTCATTAGTCCCCGTGAATAAATGGTATTCATTAGTATAGTGATAAATATCAGTATTTTTTGACTCGACCCTAATTTTATAAATCCCGTAAGCCAAGATACGATGGTCTGTAATGAAAATAGCTATTGAAGTGAGGTGCTTGAAGAATCCTCGAATAAGCTGGAAGTGAGGGATACCTAAGTGAAAGACTTGTGCCCTGATGCTGCCTATTTATTTGTTAAAACCTATGGATAAGGTAAGGTAGGTAAGTAATTATTTTGCAGTAGACAATGAAACACAATAGTCGCATCAGATAGCACAGCTAATAAGTGACTTTTTATGATGAATGGTGTGAATTAGTACCAACTGGGATTAGGACGAATATCGGATTTATTTTGTATATAAAGTACAATCGGCTGCAGAATTGGTTTCACCACTTCGGCACAGGTAAATACGAAAAAGAAATTAATAAATATTTATGAAACCGAATTCTTTTTAAACGTATTTAGGTATGTTGTTACGTGTGTTTCTTTAAAGTTGTAAACCAATTCTGATGTAGAATGTACAAAAACACGATTTTGTGCCTGGTGGTAAAAATATCGTGTTTTAATTTGTTATCGACATAAATCAGTGATTTTAGTAGAAAATAGCCATCGAAAAGTTTACACGTATGTAGTTATTTATTGCATAGTAAAATTACCTAATTATCGTTTTGTTATTTTATGACCGTTTAACACAAAGACAATGCGTAAGCTTTCGTAATGTAGGTAGGCTAGGTCGACGACTGTACAATGTAACTAATAGAGTGGGAGTATTTTGATTCGCTTACTACAATACTAAATTTCATTTGATTAAGTAAAGAAACTTTGGCTCCTGTTTAATTTACTTCCTTTAGCAGTACATTCTCCAAGCAACAAGATACTCCCACCCGGGTACGGTAGGCGATGGGGGGTGATGTTAACATTAGTGGTATATCTATCTATCATCCAAGTATTAAAACTACGCGATACAAACCAGGCGACAAAATCTTACTAAAACAATACTCGATACACGATTTAACAATTTGGGTACCTTCAAAGTTTACATACAATTCATTTTTATTAAGTTTTAATCGTATTTAAATTTAAATAACGTAGGTATAAAGCACTTGGGGGAAGGACAGCAAATTCAATAAAAAATGTTTTAATTATTCATTTAGTATAATATTAACTAAGTAAAAATTATTTGCTATGTAAATATTTTATACAATACTAGTATCAATCTGTCCGATGATGGATCGCCATCGCTCCCCGGCCGCCGCCGTCGTCCATACGCGACACGCGGACGACATCGTCCCCGAGCTAGCCTCGCGTGTCCCAATACAAATTCCGGGCGTCCGGCACGAGTCCCCACCGTCCAGATATGAGTTCCGGGCGATCCTGCTCGAGTTTCTGGGGCGTCCAGCGCGAGTACCGAGCGTCCCACCACGAGTCCCGGACGTCCGGCGTGAGACCCGGGCTTCCAGCGCGAGACCCGAGCGTCCCAGCCGGGGAGCGATATCACAGCGAGTTCGAATCCATCGTAAACACTAGAATTCGGGTGTCGCGGCATCACGGGCGGCGACTGGGCACACGGCGCGTCAGAAGGTGTGCGCGGCGGGCACGGGCCGGGGCAGCGCGCGCACGTCCCGCTGCGAGCGCGCGCGGTGGTGCCGCTAGCACCAGTCGTCCTCGTCCGAGTCCGAGTGGCGCGCCCGAGGCTTGTACCCGTTGGGTAACCGCGGCGCGCCCGCCGGCGAAGGCAGCGTGCGCGCGCCGCCGCCGCGCCCCATTGCTAGCGCTGCCTCGTAACTCAGCGGCGCCTCGTAGGACCCGCCGCGGCCCGCCCACTCGGCCTCGTGGCCTCGCCCGCGTCTGGGCATACATCCCGCACTCATTGTACTTTGACCTCTGTGTGCAGCCACGGGCGATCGGTGATCGACTCAACGGGAGCGGACTGAAGGGCTCTATATATCAAAGCCGCTGGAACCGTCAACATTGTGTCGACGACTTTGGTTTGCGGGCTAGTTAGCGGCTTCAAACCATTGCAAGTCAAAAACTTTTTTTGGCAATTATAAATTTTTTTTCGACTTTCAATGATTTGAAGCCGCCAACTAAGTCACCGACACATTATTATGTTGGCGGATGCGCGGCTTTGTCACCTCTACACAGCTTTTTATACAGATTCCTACTCTCATTTCGTTATAGCGCACTTCGTGTTACGAGTATAAAGTGGCTTACATCAAGTTTTAGTAGTTTTTAAGTTCCCAAAATGATGCCTTACATGTTAAACGAAACCAGCATTTGCAAGATATACGCAAACAGTCATATTCACCAGTAAAATAATAAGCGCAAGATCTAAAAGTAGTTCGAAATCGACTACTAAAGCCAATCCTCTCTCCAGTTAATATTTCAATAACTAGTTATAAACATAACTTCTTACCTCTCTCTAGATCTATAATCTCGGTGTATCAGTCTTTCAACTTCTCGGCCGTACTCGTACTCATCGTGTTGAGGTTCCACCGGCTCTCGCACGGTATGCCTTAGCGATAACTGTAAACATGTTAGAATCTCTCAGAGATCTTCATCCGATCACCATTCTGTTAAATAATCAGCAAAGCAAGACCAGATCACACCAATTGAGTACACTTAGACGTTGCACGATTACGTCTACGCATTTGGTGTGCCGTGGCCTTCAAGGTGTTGTTGTATGGACTCACGTGCGAGGGGCTGTGGCTAATTCTGGTGAAGGGTGGCTGCTGCTTGACTTGCAGCGTGGACGGCTTGGTGGGTGTGGGCGGTAGCTGACGGCCGCGGCCCCTGCGCGCGCCCTCCCGCTCCCAGGAGCGGTCGCGCCACTCCCGCCACTCCCGATCTCGTTCGCGTTCCCGGTCACCACCTATCGGTGCCCAAACTGTCCTTTGAATGATTTTACGTCCCCAAACCGAATGGTCAACACTGCTATCGAAATCTCTAAGAATATAACACTCACGAAAATGTATCAATATCGGGTGAATGGGTTAAATCAAGAAAGACAACAGGGTACAATCAAATCAATGATAAACAGATGTGCAAACAATTTTCTTATGGGTAATTCATCGTGCTCTCAGTCTACACTCGCGCCGCTTCCATACATCTACAGGCGTGCAAAGCTTGATTGCATCAACATCAATTTATCTAAGTTTAGAAACATGGCTATGCCAGCAAAGGGTCTTACGGGCCTTCCGATTTAAATTTTCAGTTCGTCGATATGAATTTTGAGCTAGACCCTTTGCTTTACAAAAGATATGTTATAAATAATCCTCGAAACATTTGGATTATCATCGTTCAGTTGAAATAAGCTATTAGGTAATATAATTTCAAATTAGGTTACCTAATCGTATGAAATCAGCAGTTCTAACGTCGATGTTCAAACAAAGATTTAGATTTCATGTTAAACAAATCAACCTCACAATGATTTCTGTTAGGTGCTTGTATTACCTATATTAAGTTTAAATTTATAGCACTGCGCTATGAGTGTGGTATGTGGCGGCCGATGTGTGTGGCGAGTGGATCTCACCGTAAGTGTGGTGTGGCGGGCTGGGCGACCGCGAGGGCTGGCTCAGGCTGGTCGTGGGGTGCGGCGCCCTCCACTCCTTCCCTGCTGTCAGGAATACCTTCATGTACCTTCCACCACGGTATACCCTATGCCCGTCGGAAGTCCGACCTTATTTCCTTACTCACAAAGGTGACTCTAAAAGTTTTGAGTGTCTGTTAAACGTGATTCGTCATGTATATAGGTTTATGGACACGGATTGGGATGACTAAGGAGTAGGATTTTTTGGTTTTATAACGGTGTGTCCAAAGTTCTAAAACTAAGTCGAAGGAAACTCGAGATAATAATATAGTGCCTAGTAATGGGATATTACGCATATATGCTTATCAATAAATTACAACAAGGAAACATTTTATTTGATGTGGCTAGCTGACTACTGCAGAGGATACATAAGAAAATACAAAATCGGTAAGCTTTTGCATGCTGCATGATTTATGTAACTTCGAAGTGCATGCGTTACAGCACCTTTATTTTGTGAGATTGACGGCCATATTTATAAAGCAGTTGTTTAGATTATGTGCGCGAATAAGAGATGAAAATAAATTTTCTTGGAAACAAACTTTTAGCATGCAGCAGGCAATTGAATTTCATATTGTATTTTTATTAACATAGAGACCAATATCAAACTTGACATTATATAAATCTTGGCACTATGGCCACAATACTAGATACCTACTTATATCTATACGTATGACCTGGAGATTGAGTTGTAAATATACACTAAGAATTATGTCATGGTCATAAGTAAAATAGAGTAGTTAAAATCATAGCTAAGTATCTACAACTATAAAGATTACACACATGTCTAGCTTCGTGAAAATGTTTAATTAAGTATATACAGCTAGTAATTTTAATCTAAGTTCATAAACATATTATAAATCTGCAGCATTACTGCTTTGCTGGCGAAATATCTTATCACTACTTCTACGAAAAACAAGGATATCTACAACTACTGTTAAGCTAGACTTTCCATCTTCTCACAAAACTTTCAGAGTACCTTCATGAGAAGAAAAATGTTTGCAAAACTGTTTTAAACCAGTTAATTGAAGCTATGATAAATAATATAATTGTATGTTCAGAATAAATGTTTACATATGAATAAATAAAACTACAGGATAAAAATAATACATATAAATATTCTATAGCTTGTAGCTTTCTTGATGCTCGATAAGTTTAAAAATAATCATTACTATAAACAGGTATCTATAGCAATTTTTATTTAATCTGCAACGGCTTTAAGCATACTTTTGGCAAATTTGCAAATCTGATGAGGATATGAAACAATCGCAATAAATTATATTGGGTACAATGAACACGCTAAAGCGAGACACTAATGCCCTAAATTAAATTTTGATTTCATTCAATATCTTCGGATCAATTGAAAGCTAAGCTAATACTATGTATAAGATTTTGAACTATGGTTGCTCAATTATTTCGGCTGTAAATGGATTATATTTTTCCCGGTTGGGTTTTATCACAGGATATCAGCAGATTTGCCTGTATGCATTTGATGGATATTTTTCTTGACTAAATGCTTAAAAATGTATTGTTTTAGCGTTAATAGCTTTATTACGGGTAGATGTGCTTACCGTGAGGGTGGTAGTAGTGTGGCGGTCGGTGCGATCGCCCATGTCTCTGGTGTTCGTGTTTTACTATCTCGACGACGTTGCTGACGGTGTCGGAGAATCCGATATCGTGATGATAACCTCCGTATTGCCCTCGTCTCCTTGGACTCGGTGTTCGTCTGTAAAATCAAAAGGTCTCAAATTTAAATACTCCATTCCCAGTATAACTTCTTCACCATGCATTCCACCCATGCAACATCGAGAAAATGTTCGGGGAGAATCTAAATTTAGTTAGTCCTGAAGAAAATACATTTGGTTAGTAGTAAACGGTTGTCACAGCACATACCAGTGTTCACTACGATAACTTTGAGGTCAATTGATTCCTCTTCGATGACACTATAAATAATAAAAATATAAAGGAAATAAAACGAAACAATGAAACAAAATAAAAATATGTAATGAAGCACTACGTTTTAGTTTACCTTAGACTGGAAGATCTTCCATGATGCCCATTCTGGTACGTGTGAGGTGGTTGTAGTCTTCCTTCATCTACGGACTCCATCGATGCGTGGGGTGAACCTTGTAGTTCCAAAACCTAAAATGGTTACGTTATTAGAAATCAGCCGAGATTCAAATTATAATTGTAAATTTTATTAATTATTTGTCAATTACGACGATAGGTACTGTCCCATATTTACAAAACTTATTTAGTACCTAGTCCAAACCATGCATACAGTGTTTGAATTTGCAATCCATGCAATAAACCGTGCGCGTTCAATACCACTATTTTCAATACTTACCAATTTTCCTAAAATATATAGGTAGGGTGCTAGCATGCCAAAATTATATTTCATTGATAACTGCATGCAAACTTTAGTTCAAATAACTCTGTTTCGAGTGTCATGTTAGATATTATGACTGTAATGTTAGTATGTTTATGTTCTGATAGTGAAAGTGCTATGTCTAAGTTAAAAAAAACTTCATGTAACCATCCCTATTAAAATAAAATCACACATAAATCATTCTCAGCTATCGAGATAGTAGACATTCTAAAAGATTTATAGAGAAACAATCATCTATAATTGAAAATTATTTTACCTAAACATCAACAACCATCTGTGGACTTTAAAAGTTTACCATTAATACATATATTTAACACAAAATAATGAAACCGACAGTGACTATGAGCCTAAGGCCCTAAATTACTTTCTGTTTACAATAATACCTTAAAATAATATTTACGCGTTATGTTCTATAGTTAATAATAAAAATGTTATCCTACAGTACCATCATTATTTGACATTCAACGAAGCTTTCAAATTACAACATCGACTATCTATCACATTAAATGCATCGATATTCGGTAACTAAAGGACACACCCATTAGCGGATAGGCACATACGTTCAAACACCAGGAATATTTGATTTTACTATCCAATGTTTCATTTTTTAAAAACTATGACAAAAATTTAGAAAATTTTGGTTTGTGTGAAAATGATATGGTGGGAACATCGATGGCACTAGACAATGGCTATTATGATGCTCTGATTATTCATGTTATACAACAAAAATTATCGACTCAACATGATCGCCCTACTACTTTAGGTATTCACCTTTTTATTGTTCCTGTAACAAGAGAAAACAGACATGAATATTATGTTTATATAACGTTATTAACTCACGATTATAAGATATACAGGTCTTGCTACCCTAAATTCCTAGTAGTCTGCTAAACATAACCAAACCCAACTGGTTATAATTTCATTCTCAATTTTGACCTTTAGAATAGTACTTGGAAATTATTGCCTTAAAAATAAGTTTAGGTCTGTTACATTATGCTCTGGCTTTAAAAGATCAGCAGAGGCTACATCCACGTTTCTATCCTATACCTATGATCATCATCATCATCATCCGCCTACAGTCGTCGACTGCGAGAAATAGGCCTCTCCAATTACACATATCGAGAAAAAATGCCATCAACCCGACACAAATCTGAATCAGAATTTGTTGACGAAAATTAGAACTAGACTTTTCCGACTTGGAAATCAAATCCACCACTTGCACTCAAGACCACTAAGCTAACGAAACAGTATGTACACCCTGGTTTGTCGAACTTGATACGACCATACACCAAAAAAGAAATTACGACTGAATCAGTAAATAAGAACTAAACACGGAAAAAATATTGTATAAAAATTTACAACCCTTTAGTGATATAGAAAAAAAAAACTGTACTCACTTGAGAGACTTTCTGGTAGAGCGCCGAGCGAGGTTGGCGAGTGTATGCGGGTCGTCCACGTGACCGTCTGTGGTGGCGAGTGTCGGTCCCTCGTGGCTCAGCGAGCCGGTGCGCGAGCCGGGGCCCAGCCCCGCCGCCACGTCCAGCAGGCAGTTAAAGAACGACGCCTTCTGCACCACGCACCCCGCGTCACACCCCACACACGCACACTTGCGCATGCTCATGGCACACAGCGTCCAAGCGCACTCAACTCGATGCACACTAACCGCTAATGCCTACATGAGTTTGCGCAAACTTCCCATACATCGTGTTCATGCTGGAGTTCCCTTTCGTGTATTTCTCTGTGTGTGTCAGTTGTGTTATAAAAATCCAATGGATGGATATAATTGTTGTTTGACACGAGTAAATTTTTGAGTACAAATAAAATGACGTAAACGGCTACAAGTATCTGAGGAAACAACTATTATTCATTAGTTGTGCCTATTGAACTAATATGTGTTTTCAGTTTATGTGTGTGCAAACGTTTAAAGACAATAGAGCTGAAATTACAAAGCATCTTTGTATTGAAATCAGTTATATTAAAATGAGGTGCAAAATTGAAGCCAGAGATAGGTCAGCGAGTTTGAGGTATTTTTATACTGCAAAAGATCAATAACGGTTTCGGCAAAGTATTTTTATTCTCCAGCATGCGCAGACTTGAGAGATTTAATGATCATTTTGTTTATTTTTATGCTATAAGTAAATAAATGAATTATGTTTTAGGAGGCAAACAAGAGCGTAGCAAGAAAGCATTATATTTCACGATTTATATCACAAGGCTTCTAAGATGATGTAAATATTTATTGAGCCAAAATGTAATTCAAAATCAAACTTGACGATATTTAAAGCATAATGAATATTATATTATAGTTTCTTATGAATATTATAAATATTTGAACATGCACTATAACTAGAAATAGAAGAAAATCACATTTTATTAACACTTGAATGCGTAGTGAAATTAAAAAACCGGTAATTATTACAAGTGACAAGGATAAGACAAACAAAACTACAGTACCTACAATAGGAAAAACTAACGCTACGAGACACAGGATTAAATCAATTTTAACACAGACAAATCGTCTACAAAATCTACTTATTTTGCAACTATAGGACAGGTGATTACGATGTGGTTTACGAAGCCCTGATAATCACTTGATTGATAAAACGTTCATAATTGATAAGTTTTCCCACATTATCTCGTCATCAAGTGCATCACTAATTACTAATTCTAAATTGATTATGCATCACTAATTTCTAAATCTAAGTTTATTAACTGAATTCACTAAACTACATTTATTTATCGATCGATTTATTATGTATAATGATCATTCTGTTTATTGTGTATTGTTAAATTTCCGTTTTAAAAACGACTTTATTTAATCACGATGCGAGAAAAAATTTATGAGAAATAAAAATAACTATAATAGTGCAAGAAAAAGTATTTAAAGTTTCGTTCCGTAGAATATTTTAATACTACCGGCTGAATGGCCGTAGGGCTATTCTCGTTGAAAGCCTGAAAAGTAAACCACCAATGTAGTCGACTCGTTATGAGCCGATTTAACTAAATTGATTCTGTATTGTTGTACTTGTTTGCAAAACTATCCATTACAAAAAATCGGCGAATATGGAGCCAATTCGACGATGAGAAATTTTATTGTTTCTAAGAAATATATTCGCCAAAAATGTAGATGAATCGTTTAATATGGATCATCAACGGACACAACAATACATCCACAGGTAGACAACACAATCAACTCTATTCAACTAACTAGAATGTTTCAAATTGTATCTAATGTGGGAAATATAGGGGCCATCGACAAACACTACTAGTAACGTTTAGTAGAACCTACCCACTTAAGTTACATTTGGCTCAAAGTGTACATATACATATATACATGGGACAAAGGCCATACATAATATATACTCTGGCTTATTTTGGCTCTACTCAACTCGCTATGTTTTAATTTTATACACATTTTATACCAAAATACATGTGTCGAAAATTGAGAAAGGTGCATAAAACAGCATGTACACAAGTACTTACCGGAACACCCTGGGGTTCAGTCTGGCCAAACCTAGTTGATCTCCAACTCTCCAATATCAGTAGACCGGCATATATCTTGCCAACGGTCAGTTTCCCGGCATTGAGGACGTCGTTTCGAGGCACTAGCAAATCGAGCATCTTCTTGGCTTGTAATGGCCATATGTGGGTTATCGTTTCTCTTAGTTCTTCGTCTGCTTGGTCCATCTCCTCAGCTATAAATACAATTAAATTTTTATTATTTTTTTGTATGCCAATATTGTTTTCAAGAAAACACAGTATCACCATACTAACCAGATCTCATTTTGATGTTCAGGTTTTCTCGTATTAAGGCAAATAGTGTAGTTGTAAAATTAACTTTCCCTTCGTCGTCTAGCGGCATATTCATTCTAATAAGCTTCTTATATGCTAGTCTATTTGGACACTTATTACCAAACCCCAATGGTGGATCCATATTTTTTAACATATCGTACATTTCTGTGTAATGGATCTTTCCCCTGTTGATTAAATATATTTTTAATAAAACCACTATACATAAAGGAAATATATTAATATATAATGTTTAAAGTAGAATACTCACGTGGCGTTTGGATCATATTCCGCCCATATCCTAACAAATTCGTCGAGATGATGGGCGCCGAGGATGGACGAGTCCCTCGTTAAGTAATCAAAGTTATCCATAATGACCGCAACGAATAAATTTAACATCTGCAATCAACACTCAAGTTAATACTAATACTCACTTTGTGTAAAAACACTATCACAGTATCTTGATGTTATACTTACGAGAAACGAACAGAAGAATATAAAAGACACAAAGTAAGCGTAGGCGAGGGTGCTCCCGCAGGGTTCATTGGAGGGCTTGCCAGCTTCCTTTGCACACTTAGCTGGCTTGAGGCAAGCCAACATGATGTTTGGCCACGACTCTCCCGTAGCACACCTGAACATAAAGTGGCTCACAGAGACCGTGTCTTATTCAGATAATATATTGCAACAATGCGAAAGATAATATAAAAAAATTGAATAAGTACTTCAAAGACAAATATTTTATCAATTAAATCCTTGAGAAAGAAATGTTATTAACAAAGAAATATTAAGCTTCAGGTCACTGAATTGTTTTTCATTAATATGTCTTAATGATTTTGAATAAAATTAATGTCTTAAATCTACAAGAACTCTTTTATGCAGCATGCATGAGTCGTGCGAAATGATACAAGTGAAAATATTCTATATCTAACGTAATCTACAATTCCAATTTTGAACGTGTAATCCTAGAGGATTTGTGTTAGAACTTTAGGCATTTGTGTTCAATGACTATCTTCCAGCTTATCTATAGGCGGGAAGTGTATTCTCAAGCTAGTGGCAATTGTTTTCTAATTTCCTTACCTGAATAGTAGCATGAGTGCTTGAATGAAGCTTCGAAAATTGTTGTGTCTGTTCAAATCTGAGGCTGCTGTTAAGTCTATATTGCCAAACACCTGTGTCCAAGCAGATACAACACAGAAAGTCAGCTTTGTGTGCAAAACGTAACGCATAACCCAAGTCCTATGCTTCGTCCCGTAAACATAAACACTACCTAATAACGTGTCTAGTTCTAGCACTAGGGATACGTTAAATACGTCCAGTAAAACCAAGGCATTAAATTCTATCTATGTAAAACAAACAACAGATGCAGTTTCAATGTTAGTACATCAATTAGGATAATCGTCGCTAAGGATTGGCTAAGTCTACGTTCTGATACTATGTGTATACATATTGATGATAATCGCAATGTTAATGATAATGACAATGATAATAGATACATTATGTAATACCGATATAAAAGACAGATTTTTGGTAGTGACCGCAAGAATGAGTAACAAGATGCAACAACCGAGTTAAGTATAAGTGCCATGCTCTATCTATACACAATTCCGTTCTCTGCACCAGTGACGCTGCAGACAAGTGAACAGTCAACTTTTCAAGTAACTACACTCTTTGTACTCTCACCGAAATAGTAGCAAGAGTGCCGCCACGAAAGATTGGAAGTTGTTATGCCTGTTGATGGCATTGTCTGGATCGTATTGTATGTTTCCAAAAACCTGTCATTAGAAATATGTCAATACCTACGATACTGTTACTACATTTTAGTGATCCGGTCCCGTGTTTTATGTTGATGATGCTAATAATTCAAGAATAATTAATTTCTATAAATTAATCTACGACTAAAAGACAATTTTAAAATTCACATCATGTCTATCTATAAGGTAGGCATACTCTGGAAATTTAGGATATTTTTAGGTTAAATAAATATTATGGAGCTACAGTTTTATTTTCTAAACATTTTTACCTAACATGTCTAGCCACAAATCTATCTTAAATATCTAATAGAAAAAAATGGTTGTGGTACTAGATTTACTTGTACATATTTTTTTCTACAGGACTATTTTTATGTCAAATGACATTATTTATACTCAGAAACATTTGCTATAA
This sequence comes from Furcula furcula, assembly GCA_911728495.1. Classification (NCBI taxonomy): domain Eukaryota; kingdom Metazoa; phylum Arthropoda; class Insecta; order Lepidoptera; family Notodontidae; genus Furcula; species Furcula furcula. The sequence continues at coordinate 7,850,772 of OU452243.1, forward strand.
ATATACAAATATGTAGGCACTACGCTAGGTTCAAGAAATTATATACTATTATCCCCAAAAGTATGTAACTGTAAAACATTGTATAAATGGTAACAACAGATATTATTATTAATCTCCGACGGAAAATGGATGGATGAATTTGAATGCAGTTTTTTATGTGATAGTTGGCTTAGTTGGAATTGTTCTTAGCTATGTCTCACGAAAATCTGTTCAACCATCCATTATGAGTTAGTCTATGTGTCGGAAGGTTTTAACTTTTTAATTATTTGTTTTTCTATTAATTGAGTTATTTAATAAAATGGGCGCCGGGAAAAATAATTACAGACCTGCATCCCGATGATGGCATAGATGAAGAATAGCATCGCGATGAGAAGGCACACGTAGGGTAAGGCTTTGAAACTCTGCACGAATGTCCAGAGCAGTATCCGAATGGTGTATCCCTGTCTAAGCAGCTTGATCAGTCGCGCGGCTCGGAACAGGCGGAGGAAACCAACGTTGAATGTGTTCTCCTGTGGAATCACGTTATATTTATATCCAGATCGCGAGCCTAATACAATGAAAATTAAATGTAATGAACATTTTTAGTATAAAAGAATGTAAAAATTCCTTGCATAACATGTCTGGTAATGGATAAAGCTGATGTTTCGGCCAGGCAAACTCCATTAGCTGCTAAAGTATTAAAAAACATATAAAATATTCACACTAGTCCATTAAATTATTCTAAATATAATATATAAGAATATATTAAATAATAAGAGAAATCAATTAAATATTATAATGATCTAATAAAATATTAATTTATTCAAATGGACTACTATAGAACAATTTTGAAAACCTATTTTTAAGAAATTATTATGAAAAAATCTAGCATTATATAACAGTAAAGGCGATTTCTAGGGATATCTGGGTAAAGAAATGAATCAAAATTGTCATAATAGCTAAATAACCCGAAATACAATTACTCCCTAGCAAACAACGGTAATTATATTACTACTAAACTTCTATACATCCTAGTATTCTATGAAATGTTATCTAGCACTACTAGTATCAAATCATTATCCAATAGTTCGTACACACTGTTCTAATCCACTGACAAAAAACCTAAGATATCCTAGCAATCAAATGGGTAATTTACCTGCTGACAGGATATGTCAGCACAGTTTTCGGCAAGGTTGCTCTGTAATCAGGATTTTCATCTTCACTTTCATCGAAATATAAAAAAAAACGTCAGCAGCAAACATATTTTAAGTAAAGATGAACATGAAATAAGAATTATTAGAAGCTGAGATTTAGATGCTGATATTGATAATACTCACACCAAACTCCATAATGAGAGCGTCAATAATACTTCCGATGACCGTGATGAAATCAAACGTATTCCACGGGTCTTTGAAAAAATTCTGCAAATAGTAAAATATATATGAAGTTGTTTTTATTGGTTTAAAATAAGTAGAAAATCTTTAAAGTATTAAAAATAGTGGAAAATTGTATACAAATGTACACTTTCCATTGATGGACTGCTTGATAAAGTAGAAAAATAGGAAGTTTTAAGTATGAGGAAAGGATTAAGGATATCTCTCTCTTTTTTAAAATCTATGCAAATATGTACTCATATTCATAAAAATCTAATACAAATTTAATGCTAGTAAAATCCTACATAAATCGTATATTAAAAAGCGTAATGATTTAAACTCTCTATAAAAATTAACTCTAAATTGAGATATATTCAAGTCAATATTGAATATTGAATCACTAATCTAAAAGACAAAGTAATGAAAGTGTATTTGTTGTTAACGCAATCATTCAAAATCAGGATATAAAAACTATGTCTTATCACCAGATAATATTTAAGTACCATCCACTTTAAAATTTTGTATGTTATTAATATTAAGCAGTTGATAGTATAAATCGATAAATAACTTTGTAACCTTTTTATTTTCTAAATCTTGTCACATCATTAGCTCGTTTATTAAATATTATAAGTGTGTCAAATTCTTACCGTACACCCGAAGGCGATCAGCTTCAGTATAGTCTCGAGAAGGAAGAAGATCGTAAAGACGAGATTCATGGATATTAACACGTCCATGAATTGTAGTGGAGCCTCGTGAAACTACCACAAAATTAACACCAGTTTTTTTAAACCTTAATTCATAATATGTACTTATAAAGTTTACTGAAGCTAAATGCGAGATCATTTTCCACTTCATTGAATACATCAACGTCTATGACATTATTTATTATCAATTAGTTTATCTAGCATTTAACTTTGGATGATTTTAAATGATATATTTATTTCAATTGACCAATAATATTTAGATATATATCTCGCCATATCGTCAATTTTAAGTTCTAGTGAGGTGTACCGGGATGTGTGTTATGTTGATTAGTTGTTTATGAGCTGGTTATCCTGTTGTATGTAGTTTTGTGATAAAGTGCACGTGCTGCATGCTGAATTGCATCTAAAAACATGCATACAGTGGCCGTAACAAACGATCGTAATGTTTTTGGTAAATATAATATAAAAAACACCAACCTTGCCAACTGCAGAGCTCCACCACATAAAGAAATAAAAAAAAAATCATACTTACCTTGATCATTACCGAGATCTGCTCAAAAAATAGATCGCGTGTATTCACATACAAGTGCTACATGCGGCGGATATAGAAGCCATGCTTAACAATAATTTCGCAAATAATACATTACAACCACATTTTTCATCAGAGAGAAACCAGTATTGGATACTCGGGAAGGGATTGTATTACTCGGCTGGAAATAATCCCATACAGTCATGTAAATAGATAAAACAACAATGTTAATAACAGAAAGAGTACATTTGTACCTGTTTTGTAATTTATTTATATTTCAAAGGAGTGTAGGTACTGTATTAATATGTCAGTTGAATCTTTGTGTTTGTGTACTTACTTTGACACCATAAGCGATGATTTTCAACACCGTTTCCACAGAAAACATTCCAGTAAACCCCATATTCGAATACTTGAGGATATCCGCGTAGAGGTCGTTTTGATTATAGTACTGCCATTTTGTGATGAAGTGCCGGGCGTAATGGATAAACCCATGGCAATGAAAATAAATATTTGTTACTTTATACCTGAACTAGTTGGAAAATATATACGGTATTTAATTGTGGTACTCAAACTGAAATTCGTATGGATATGTAGGTTGGTAGCTACACTGTCATGGTTTGATAACTTCGAGTTGGTATATCAAAGGAAAGTGACATTAATGGTGGTGAGGTTAGGTGCCGGAACTGTTTAAATTAATATTAAAGAAACATAAAATTAGACAGGGACACAGTAAAATGTAGGATACTAATTGTTCAGCAGCTTTGTCTTGGTATTAACGTTCCACATAAATATGTATAGCTACTCAGTAAATGAATGTTTTTAAGATTTTTAACTAACTGAGGCTGATAAACTAGTATTTTTTTATTATTTTTTGTTTCATCTTGTAATTGTTATGAAATTTCCCCTACATATAAATATACAAAGCAGCCCGTAGCCTTTAACAGATTACGCCTGGCAGTAGGCCATTCCACCAAGCATGCATAATTTCCACATAAAGACATTAGTAATAGGTCGTAAATAAGATCATGCAACACGAACAACATATATGGCTCATGCCACGTTCTTCGTATCCTGAGATTTGTGCATTCACAAGCACGAATAACCGGTAAAATGTTTGGTGTTTGTGCCATAATTGTGCTGGAGGGGAGAAGGTATACCGTGCAGTTAACACCGATACATACATATTTAATGAACAGCAAGCGAGGAGTAATTAAATTATTACTCAACGAAACACAAGAGGATATAAAACAATATAGTATAGGTTACAGGAAGGGCTCGGTAAGATTCTTAAAACGGCGCATTCCGATGCTATGTATACGGACGCCGATAAGTAACAGCGATGATCGTAGGATTTTGTTTATGTGTGTGTGTTTGTATGTATATGTGTTATTTTTCAACATCTAATTTAGGCAGTACAAATCCTGTGTCTGACGTTACATAAATACCTACTCTGACACCATATAGATACATATATAAATACACAAATTATGCTTCACAAAATTACGTTTCACAATCTAACAATGTATCTAACGGAAACTAGTGCGAACATATATTCGAGGCAAGAGAATATATCTCAGTACAATTTTCCCAAACTATAGAGGTTTTTGTTCACCTTTAAAAATCTCTGTAGCAGGGTGTGCAGGGTTCAAGGACGGTTTGCTACTAATAGTCATTGTTTGTGCCTGTGTAGGCTAGGTTCGCTGAGCAACTACCTCAAATAGGTGGAAAATTTCTACTTTTGAATATAATAGTGCTTCGTTTGTTACGTATGTAATTGTTTGGTAGTTATTTAATGTTGATATTCATTGTAATAATTACAAAATCATCTTACCTAATAACAAGCTCAGTTAAATAATAAAACAAACAGGTTGTAATTACAGTGTTTGAATAAATATTAAACGCGTAAAAAGTCAATTTACATTAGTAACATTGGATTTTCTCTACTACAGAGTAAGTAACAGAGAGCTGTATAAAGCCTAAGATTAGACCAGACCCTAATTACAAATATACAATTTCTTGCGGACGACATAGAGAAGTTGATAGTGTATCGATGGAGAAATTAGTATTAATTATGGAAACAGTAAAAACAGTAATGAATGAGGTTGGTCCCAGAACTGTAGTTTTTGATAGTGTTTTGTCATCGAAATATATGAAGTAATATACTTAGTGCTGTTGATATTGACATCAATTGAAAGACCTACGAACGAGAATGTAGCAGAGCTGGTCTTATCTAAAAGTTGCTAACTATTTTTTGTGTCTTAGGGCATATCTAAAAATCATTTCAACAGATATCTGTAACCAACAAGGAAGCATAATATGGATTTAACTAGACGAAATATTTACCTATCAGACATACAATACACTAAAAATAAATATGGACAATTCCTAATGAATCTAAATTGGGTCAGATCTTCAAACCTCATTTTTAATTAAGTTCTGTTAATTATATCTAACACACAGAAGCTTAAGTGATACATACCTTCATCATAAGCAACAATGTGTTAAGAACAATAAGAGTCATGATGAAGTACTCGAAGGGCGTAGAGACGACTATTCTCCACACTTTGTACTTAAAACTTGTCCTCTTGCTTGGCATATACCTTTCTAGAGGTCGCGCTTCTATCGTGAAGTCTATACATGATTTCTGTGAACAAATTGAGTTAATGAAATTGTGGAAATTAAAGGTCTTCTAAAAATTTTAACGACAAGAAAGTGCCAATTTTTTTGTACCTAAAAGTTTAGTTATTTGTTACATTGTACACATAGAATAAGTGAAAATGGGGTGCGTAAAAACAAAATCACCTGATTTTTATCAATTTCACCATCTTGCAATTCAGCTTCCCCTTGCTCTTGAAATGTGATAATAATCAGAGCTACGAATATGTTAACAAAGAAGAATGGAAACACCACGAAGTAAACGATATAAAATATGGACATTTCTATTCGAAAATTTTGTATGGGTCCCCGATCTTCGTAGGTGGCGGCCATTGAATTTTGTAATACTCTGAAAATAAATATTACAATTAGTAAAGCATAGTTTATTGTAGAATAAAGTATAATAGGTACAAGGGGATAGTCTCAAAATTGTTCCATTTAGGGAGTAGCAGAAAACATCTTAAATTCACCTAATGTACAGTAAAAGTCAAAATATTTTTATAAATATAGGCCCTTCGTTGGTCCGCCTGTAAGAGTCTTCTTTTTAAGGTTGTATCGACCGTATATTAATTATTTGCTTGTCTCCCGCTTTGCAAAGGAGGGAAGTGGAATATATGTATTTCCAACTCCTCCTATCTACCTTTTTAATTGAATTTGTTGCGGGTTCCAAGACAATTTAGCGTTCCTCTGGGACTCGCCGATGGTCAAACCTCGGTGTCTTGAGAGGTGACCACTGTAGATCCTGGCTTACAGGAGTAACAGTGGTGGGATTAGACCCAAAAAAAAATATATAGGCCCGACGGAAGCTCTTGCGCAAAATCATTTTTACAGCAACCAGATTGAAACTCGACCGCCATCTTAGGAGCACTATCGTCCTACTTCATTTGACATGCTACATTGCATCGGCTAATCATAATTGTTATTCATACAAACAATTATAATTAAGGATATAACATCCCAAATGGCATCGAATTAGATAGAGATTTTAGATCAAGATCGATATCATCAACTGGAGTAAATCAGTAACTTGCTATGTTGGGTATATTTATTGCTATTGGGTGCCTCTAGGAACCCATCTAGTACCACCATTTCTGATAGTTTCATACATCAAAGAAATTTCCTTAGTTGTCGTTTAGACATAACTGTGAGCGTGTTTGTGACGTTTATATTAATATTTTACTTTTAGATATTCCAATAATAATGATTACCGTGACTATTCAACCCCCCTGTAGCAGGTACTCGAGTTTATATTAACTCGTAATACATTCAACGTAACGAGTCCTACATTACCTATATACCTACACGTAAGTTATGTAAGAGGTATAATAACTTAATATAAATAATGCTACTCAGTTCATACTGAAGGCAAAAATAACACAATAATTTTACGTGTATCTGTTTCTATGGGTGTAATCATAATAGTTACACCAAATTGATGTGTAAACTAAGATCTACTACGATTACTATGAATTAGTACATCGATGTTCGACACTCGCCTTGTCTCTATTTGTAAGGATAATCTACATCAAATTTAACAGAAAAGGAGTAGAAAAATATTAGGCTAGCTAATTTAGGTCTGTTAAATCTCAGATATAAAACATTTACATTTTTATGGAGATGTGATGCCTAGTGGTATTTTTTTTTCAACATATTACTATGCTAGTGCTCGACAGCAGGCCCACCTGATGGAAAGCGGTGACGCAATCGAGGATGGTAAAACACTAGTTTATTAAAAGCCTATTCACTCCTGTCTTGAAGTCCCACATTATAAGCGGGCGGGAAACCCGACGAAGGCAAGCTGTTCCAGTCCTTAGCTGGCATTGTTACAAATGAAGAAGGAAATTGCTTATTCCGGACTGAAGGCACGTATTATGGATGCTAAACTAATATTACCGCCTGGCAGCCCCGGATCTAGGGGGTGCAAGCCGGGGCACCGGCCCCGGGTGGCAGATTCAGGGGGGGCCAAAATCATAATATCATATGATTAAAAATAAAAAAACTCGCTCCACAAAGCGCCTAGCATACAGAAAACTGCTTGGTAATTTCCCAAACATTGAAGGGAAGGACGCCACTATCAAGTTTCTGCCCCGGTTCCAAAAATCGTAGGTCCGGGTCTGCCCACTGGGATGCTACTACACGAGAAAATAGATCAAATAAGTGGTTAGAGTACTGACTGTGGCCATCCTTCTCCCGTCTGCACTGCGAACAGCGTGAGCATAGCGGTGGCGACGTTGTCGTAATGGAAGGGTTGCGTCGTCCACGTGCGCTTTGACACGCGTGGCAGTAGGCTGTTCGCATCGTACTCGAAAAACGACCCTCTGCAATTAGAAATAGCGTTAAATTTACTTTCAACGTATTATGAATATCACTGTTAAAATACAGTATGACTGTTTGTAGTGTTGTGTTCCAGATTTAGTAAAATCCCAAAGAGTAAATAAGGGCATGAAGAAGAACAACTGATGTTAAAGATGGTGGTCTTGTTAGAATTTGGGGAAACATCACAAACCAAGGTTTAAAGAATTTGCACCGTTAAGCTTTATTTTCGATTAATCAGAATTTAGTTTAAATAAATAATAGTAAAAGTCAATACTTACTGGCAGTCTTTAAAAGTATTCTTACTGATATCGTTGCAGTAAAAAAATTTACCATTAAAAAGTTGAACCGCAATTACAGCGAATATGAATTGAAACAATATGTACACTATGAGAATGTTAATGACGTTTTTCAAAGAGTTCACAACACAGTCAAACACTGCTTTTAACTTTGGAACTCGTTTTATAGTTTTCAATGGTCTGAGCACTCGTAACACTCTTAACGATTTTATTGTAGACAAGTTTTGTCCAGCACCCTTCTTAACACCTCTGTAACAAACAGAAAAGAATTATTAATATCGCTAATAAATAAGAAAATCATGTATTTCTAGTAGCTTTTACTAATCAAGCAAAAATTCTGAAAACTTAGAAGTAGGAATCTACATAATTTTATAACATACAAGAAGACCAAGAATTGTGTCAATATTGTAAAAAAAATTGGCACCAAAATTAAAAATGCCTTTAATGTATAAAAACCACTGAAACACAATGGACAAGAGATATTAAATATTATACCCGATCTCGAAACCGAAGCTGACGAGGGCGCAGATGACGACGGCGGCGTCCATGATGTTCCACAGGTCGCGCAAGTACGCGCCCGGGTGGAACAGGACGCCCAGGTCGACGATCTTCAACAACATCTCCACGGTGAACACACCCGTGAACGCGTAGTCGAAGTAGTTGAGGATCTCATTCCTGTAGATAAAGTAATTAAACAAGTAAACTAAAGTAAAGTTTCTCGTCAAACAGATTACCTAAAACTGAACGCCAGTGCTACAATGAATACTAATTGGAGCTGATTGTCAAAAATTTTAGTAAATTAAGAAAATATAGTTTTTGAATTTCGCTCAATGAAATAGTTAAAATTACGAAGTTCCTGCCGTAGTCTGATCAACTATAATTTATTAGTGGTAAAGGCTGTTATTTTAATTTAATGTATATATCATAATAATTATGTAACATGAAAATTATCGCAATCAACTAACCTACTGCTATGTTCTTCTACAGGGTCTTCAGCTGCTAAAGCCGCAGAACTCATACATATAACTACCATGATAAAAAAATCAAAATATCTTAAATTTACAACCCAGTGTGCGCTTCGCCTAATTCTGAAATAAAAAGAACGACGGTTTTAAAAGTCTACAAGATCCGAAAATTATTATTATACTTAGCTACTTAAAGATATTTTGCAAACTTACGGATTAGTGGGTGATAAAATAAACATGGACGAATATGGCAGCATTGGTTTTGGTCCATCTGGTATATCCTCGTCATCATTTTTGGCCTCTTCTTTCTTTTTATTCTGAAATGACAAACATGTTATTATTTTCATTTACAATTTATTGTCAAGCACAAGCAGTCTAGAAATTTGATATTATTCAGTATTCAAAAAAATCTACGCTAGTAAAGTAGCAACATATAATAACTTTAGCAAAATCAAATAATAACATTTTTTTTAAATATACATGATCTCTTTAAAGGGTAAATTGTATTAGCACAAAAGTGATTAGTAAATTATGAAATAAGGTATACTATTTTGTTAATAATAATAACTATAAAAAAACAATGTTTTACACAAAAGCATATTGAATTACGTTAATGATAGTGAAGAAGCTATTTTATAGATTCAAGAAAAGTTGTATATTTCAGTTAATTAGCCACCTAATTATAATGAACTAAAATACATTGTTATTGAGATTAATAATTATAACCATGAGCGATCTAGAGAAACCGTACATACTATATAAATATATCATATTAAAAATACACACCTATCATAACATTTTACCCACAAAAGCAACACTGATTCATCAATGATCGTACTTAAAATATCGTTGATATAGATTCTGATGTTGAAGATAGTAGTGAAACATTATAGTAGTATAGCATGCACAACATGCAGTGTTAAAAAGCTTTCTACAGTTTATATGAGTGATAGATACCATATTAATGAAAAAAGGGTACTAAAGCATCATCTAATCAACAATATTTTAAGTTACTGACACACACGCAAAACTTGAAGCGTAGCTTAGCATCATGTGCTTATTTTACCTTCCTACTCGTTGGCGAAGAGGGACTTAAGTCTACTCCAGGTGGCGTCCCATCCACCGCGTGTAATGCACCCATCTCTTTCTCCAATTCCTAATTATCCGAAATAATTGATGAAATATGTACATTTTTCTAATCAATTTTGATAAAAGACCCGTTTCTTACAACCGCTTGGAAGTTAATGCTCGTGAAAGAGTGGTTGAACATGCTATGACTTGGAAACTGTGAATCTATTAACTAAGCTCGAAAGCATCAAAGGGTGAAGTGTGAATCGTTTAATAACGGCAAACTTACTTGTAGCTGTTTTTCTTTATCTTCCTCAACTTGTTCTTCTTCAGCTGCAGTCAACTCCTGTAAATACAGAAACGCAACAATTTCACGAGAAGCGGCATCCGATTTACAAGATGAGCGATGACAAATAACACTCAGCATCAACCATTAATTTCATACAGACACTGAACAGATCGACCGTTACTTGATCTTAATAAAAGCAAAAAAAACGAATTCTCTTTTTAGAGACCAATTCTTTTTGATTTCATAAAACATTAATAACACATATAGATCAAAAAGAATTTGAAATATTTGGATAATGAAGTTATTAACATAAATTAAGATCAAGTAACGCTAGAAATCTGTAGTGCTACGCACCTGGGCATTAGCCAAATTGTCGACAGCGATGGCAAGAAACACGTTTAGAAGCGTGTAGTTGCCAAACAGCACGAGAATGACGAAGTACAGCGAATAGATCATGCCCCTCTGAATGCCGCCTTGAGACTGAATGCCATGGTACATCACTTCATTCCAATCTTCACCTGTAAGGATCTGGAAATAAACAACATTTATGGACACTGCGAAATTTATATGAAAAAAGGGCAATATGAACAAATTTATCTATGTCCAAAATACTAAAGTTGATAACTATCAACTTTTATAATTACCTGGAAGACAGTAAGCAACGCGATAGGAAAGGTGTTGAAGTTGGTCGGCGGGGTGCCTTCCTCAAAGTTGAACTGTCCCCCGAAGAGCTGCATACCGAGCAGCGCGAAGATGAGTATGAACAAGAAGAGAAGGAACAGCAGAGAGATGATTGATCTCATTGAATTCAGTAAGGATATTACGAGGTTTCTTAACGATGACCAATACTTTGTGACCTAGAAACAAAAAAAGGTATTTTAATTAAAATTTCAATATATATTGTTATGACGGATTCTACTTTGGTTGGTGGGATTATCTCATATAGCTATTTAAGAACACCAAATCATATAATTGGTAATACAGTTTTAATAAATGTATGCTATACCACGTTCTTTATCATTAGTTATGACACATGTTGACTGATTTGAAACAACACTTAATTTTCTCAAGACTTATAGAAAATTCAACTAACCTTGAATATCCTTAACAATCTCAGAGCTCTGAGAACAGAAAGACCAAAAGAGCCACCTTTGACCTCAGACCAAACAACCTCGAATATTGAGCCAGAAATGACGACACAGTCGAAGCGGTTGAATGAAGATTCGAAGTAGATCCTTGGACCCAAAGCGTACATTTTCACCCACATCTCCATCATGAACAACCCCAGGAACACAAATTCAGCATAATCTGAAAGACAATTAATTATCAAATTTATCTAGTAGTATAAGTAAATATTTCCATGGTTTCCCAATCAGTTTCATATCGTCCTTAAAGTTCTCACCTTGATTTTTGGCTTACTACGATGTATGACGTATTTGAAACTGATTGTGAACTGAATTGTTATTGTATACAAAGCTATAATTAAAACTGAAGTGATAGATTATAATCCATAATTATATTATATTCGTTAAACTATAACTAAATGGACATTTTCATGATGGTAATCCTTTCATGCATTGTATTATCTTCAAAACTATATTAAACAATTAAACAATATAATATGGTTTGAAAGGACACTAATTATGTAAAATAATAAAAAATGAAATCTGTTACTTACATAAAAATGAAGTGAGCCATTTGGGTTGTTTATAATGCTCGATTGCCACGCATATCGTGTTGAAGAAAACCAAGACGATGACGAACCAATAGAACCACTGTGTTTTCACCGTGTGCCGTATCCAGAAGCGAAACCTCTTCTCAGCACGCCAAAAGTCCGCGCATTTTCCAACCGAACGAGACTTGCTTTTCAGAAAACCTGTTGTAATAATAAAACAAATACTTGAATAACTTTGAAGTGAAATGCCGTCATGTTTACAGTTACTCAATTTACGACTTCCCAAATTACTAATTTTCATAATCATTTAGGAGAATGTTGTAAATAGTATCGTGTGGATTGAATTCTAACTAATATTAAAATTTAATTAACTTTAATAGAAATGGCAGAAAACAAGTAACTAGAGAAGCCATTTTATTGTATGAAGGTATTTATCCTAAAGCTCAACATTCAACTATTTAAAAAAAATTAAATCTAGCATTTACGCACATAACGTTAGCGCCTATTAACATCCTTAGTAATTTAAGACGTAGCTGCTCTTGAGGTACATAAAGCTGGCAACTGATCATCAAACTTTATAACACGCAGTAATTGGACGGTATGGAAACGGTGTCGAAATTCAATCGGGGTCGTAAACCGATACATCGGAGCTTAGAAATCACTAACAACTCCCTTTTGGGACAGCCGTCACTTTATCGCCAGAAAAATATTTCACGTTTTATGGTGACTTTATTGGTGAAATTCCCATTGTAAGCTTTGGATTTGGGTAGTGGAGATAGCGGACCTAGGGGTAGAAAAGTAGCGGGAGATAGAAAAAGATATTTTGTAACGTCTGTACGATTTGATGACAATTTCCTGGAAGAATCACATGGAATAGCTAAAAATAAATATATACTTAAAAAGAACTTCACTGAAAAAATAATACGTACAGACGTATAGAAGAAATAGGGACTATCTATTCCTAAATCTATCACTACGCTATTTCGACTACTAAAGAAGATGAAAAGGAATATTCTACCAGCATCACGCTTGATCCCATACCTTGCTTTTTCTTTGGAACTGTAAACAACCAACACACAAATAGAGTACGAATACTTAATGAATGATAATGATTTGAGAGTATTGAAACTTAACATGCAACATTCAAAACATTAGAATAAATAAGTAATGATTAACTTGATTCATATAAATCTGTACAGATATAAATTATAAACAAAAGAGAAACATGAGTACCATTTGGTACCGATGATGACATTTTATTAAATAAATACATGCACCTATTTTTTTTCCTTAAGTAATACCACGTAAATACAATATAGGTATTAAAGAGAACTATAATTTAGCTGTTTATTCACCTGCTTAATTAATAGAACACGTCACACAACACTCAGATTACTAATAACAAACATTCATAAAGTGAAATGATCATACTGACCGTCATCTCCACAGTCTTCATCTTGTTCTTCCTCCTCTGTGTCGGTGCTTTTACTTTTACCAAGGTTTTTTAACTTCTTTTTGGCCGCTGCTCTTCTTCTTGCTAAAAATCAATATTGTAAATATAGGTTTTTTAGGGTATAATTTTATAAATATGTGGCATTACCATTTATTTAATTATTAAAGTACCTTCTATTATGTGCATTTTCTCTTCTTCTGTCGTTCTTTCTTCTGCTAATATTACTTCCTCTGTAAATTAATTAAAATTTAAATATTTCAACATATTAAACAATTCAACGATATTTAGAATCAGAAATGCCTATTAACTTACCGGCTTTACATATCCACTCAACGTAACCATTGAGTTCTTTCTCTAATTGCTGCTGTCTTCTTAACTTAAGAAATTCTTGTCTATTTTCTACTTTCTCTCTTTCTTTAGCGAACTCACTGGAAACAATTACATTCTAGCAATATCTACTAACGACGAACATAGCGCTTACTTACGAAGTTCATAGCATACAAAAAATGTATAATGGTAATTGTATAATCGTTATGATGTATATCAATTAGCAGTTACATGATTGAAATGTGTCTGGATAGGTGCAAATTACTTCAAAAACCTTTAACTCCACACCCAAAATCATGTAATAATAAGACCTGCTTCAGTAATCCAGTTGAGATAAGCAGTAAAGTCGGTGTTAAACATCTGTCGAGCTCTTTCCTTTTGAAATTGAGCCCTGCGTTCTACGCGACCTCTCTCATTTGAGAACTCACTGTACGTCAACAATAAAAAACATAAACAAAAGAAATAGGTCTAGATAAATTATCATAAATAGGTTTTCCATTTATGCTGGTAAACAAATAAAAAATATTTGAGATAATCCACGTAAACAGAAATTATTTTGCAAAGCAAAACCGTCAAAATAATTACTTTGAAAATAGTTTGATGTATATACTTATAACACCAGCCCTTGTTAATGTCCCACTGCTGGGCACGGGCCTCCCTTCAAGATGAAGGGGCTTAGGCCATAGTCCACCACGCTGGCAAAATGTGGGTTGGCGGACTTCACATGTCATTCGAAAGCTGTTTAGGCATTCTCAGACATGCAGGTTTCCTCACGATGTTTTCCACTACCAAAAGCTAGTAACAATTGCACAAACACGATTGGCACACCATTCATTAAAGAAATCAGAGGAGCGAAGCGGGGTTCATACCTGTGCCCCTTGTTTCCAAGGCAAGCGCTCGCTAGATAAATTATCATAAATAGGTTTTCCATTTATGCTGGTAAATTATTTAAAAAAAATGAGATTATCCACGCAAACAGAAATTCCTTTGCAAAGCACAACCGTCAAAATAATTCCTTTGAAAACAGATTGATGTTTATATTGTTACATGTTTAAAGTATTAAGAGTTTATACACTTACCCGCTAAGAACACCGAGAACTAAGTTGAGCATAAAGAATGAACCCAATACTATGAGAGGCACAAAGTAAATCCAGTTGAACGCACTACCTAGCGCGTCATTCGTCTGTAACAATATTAAATTTTAAATACACAATAGTCCACTTGAGTTATTTTAAGTTTTGTTATAATTTTACATTTAGACTACTACTGTATTTATGCGACTAATTCTATCAGTATTGTTAGTAATAGATATATAGTGATCGCTAAATAGAAATGCTAAATTTTCGAAATCCCAATCAAATTCATTTCAGAAAGTACGTTTGTTGAGAAGCAATATAAAAAAAACCTACTTTACATATTCGAACGGTATTTTTTTGACATTTTTGATTATCAGTCAAAAACTACATGACATAACCCAAAATAAAATAGAAGCCCTTGCACATAATACCCCACTCGATATAGTAGTCCCACTTTGAAATTTTAATGACCCATTTCTACCCCCTTTAATAACTACGACTATTCCAAGTTTCAAATCTTTAGCATCAGTGGTTCCTGAATTATATAAGTGTGACAGACAGACAGACGAAGACAGACCATATGGGTTCCTTTTTTACCTTTTAGGTATGGAACCCTAAAAAATGAAGAATAGTAGGTACATAACGATAATACGCACCCAATAGAGGATTGCAGTCCAACCCTCCATGGTAATGCACTGGAAGACGGTGAGCATAGCGAAGCCGATATTGTCGAAGGACGTGATGCCCCAGTTCGGCCCCTCCCACTTCTCCAAGCACGTGCCCTTATCGTAATTGCACACGTGGGCACCGTACGGCGCCAGGGTCTCGTTGTCCGCGTTGCATGGCGTCGGATCATCGCCCTCATTCATTACTTCACCTGCACGAACCAATATGAGTAAGAAACTTTCTCTAAGCAGTTTCTAGACATCGTAGAGGCTTATTGTTCGTTAGTGTATTGTTTAATTTAGTTCCTCAAACTGCCTTTAGGCCTCTGAAGTCTGACTTGGCTCATCTAGATGACAACAACTGGGACCAACTTTCATGTGCCCTCCGAAGCACGAATACGCACAGTTTCAATAGCACTAAACGATCACCTATCTATAGATAGACCTTGCTTGTCGTGGCTTAACTAACAAATCGTTTGCCGAACAGTGATTACAACTGGCTGATCGGGCCCTAAATTTAAAATCACTATTAAAAGCCGGTTATCTAAAAAGGGCTACTACAAAATCTCGAAATACCTGGAGGATAAAGCTGCAGGGCTTAAACTGCAATACGGCATTTATTGAAAAAACTATATTTTTTGTTATTAAAAATACATGTATCAAAAACTGACAAGCCCTCTGAGTTTCTTGCCGGATCTTCTCAGTAGAGGTCCCGTTGTAATCCGGTGGTAGTTGTAAAAAAGTTGACAATATGTAAGTGCCCTCGTAAGGCCTATGCATAATAAACATAATAAGAATTATCTGTTTATGAAAATTAAAATTTAATTTCAATAAATGTTTGCATGTAACCTTGTCACTTGTTCTAAACTTCGATTGCATGAATATAATTACGGCAAACGTAAACTGGGTCGCAGTATAGTGATATTGGAATAAAGTTGGTGACATTAAACGCAATAGTTCTAACTAATTTTAACAATAAATGAAGTTTTGCCATAAGTCGTGTGCTTCGACCTAATTACCCTTGAAGGTTTTTTCTCTATCATTAAATTTAATATACGAATATTGCTTATCTTTTAGGCAGACGGTAATTTCGTTAATTAGAGATTGATGCACTCTGAGACATCTTCAACGTCCATATTTCCTCACAAGCGTACATGCTGGTATCGGAGACCAGGATATTAATATTAAATAATAAGAATCTACATAGATATTGTGTATAGTGTAATATTCAGATGGCACCGCTTATGCTCAATGTTTTTTTTTCTTACGAAGCATTGAATTTGCCAGACCCGTCGAGTAGATCTATTTCCCCACGCCCGTCAGTAAGTCCACCTACCCGTATTGAACGAAAATGTGTTATTATGAGACTCTATACTTACTAATATCTTCTAAATTATAACAAGTCTTATGCAGAGCCCCGGAGTAGAACTCGAGGCCTATAATGGCGAAGATGACGATCGCGAAAAGCACCAAGAGGCCAATCTGCAGCAGCGGCGCCATCGCCTTTATGATGGACTTCAGCACAACTTGCAGACCTGTACAAAAATGGACTCAATTCAATTAACAATAAAGGTAATAGTTCCGAGAACATTTCTATAAGTTACAACGTTGTGCCGTCTATATCTAACTTACTAGCTACTAGAGCTATGTCGGTTACTTTAGTTCTTCTACGGATTTTCTCGTTCTGGATTTTATCACGTAGAGACACTCCGAGCACAGCCATTTACATAGCACGTTGAGCTAGTTTGAGCCTTTTTAGTCAGCAGCCAAGTCTCTGATCCATAGTTCATCTAGCAGGACACATTGATTGAATAGGTACTTATGTTTTTAAACATTGAGATAATTCAGTCGAGAAGATGTAACGTAATATCCCGAAGGCTGCCCATCTTAGTTGGGTGCTTCAGCTAACCTATTTCTTATAGTTGGACCTACCAAGCCTGCCGTGGGTTCGTTTAGTTCGAAAACAGCACTCACCCAGCGCTTTTCGCTTATGATCTAGTAATATCATTTATTTATAGGTTATGTTAGCCGAGTTGTGGCTGAAAAGACTCAGTGCCAATGCCCAATCCTGCCACCATCATCTCCCAATAAGATTTACTTATAAAATTATCAAAATAATATCAAGAATTGTTTTTTGATTAGGTTCAAAATTTGAAAACGTGGGCATGTACTTTCGCGGACACGAAGGCTGTGCCAGTTTTCAATCAAAATCGTTTGAATGACGCTACGTGCGCTTACCCCACCCGCATGTATTTTGGGCCGGCTCGTGCAAGTCATTATCGTCCTAAAGGTGGTACACCGTTCGTGACCGCGAGAGTACAACAACAGTTATTGTTGTATGTTAGATCAGATCGAATGTTAAGATATTGACATTATTTTTTGTTAAGGTACCGTTAGTGTATTAGTATCATCAGCAGTCGAAAGAAGTCTACTACTGAACAAAGGCCTCCCCCTTAGAAGGAAGGGATTGTCATAATCCCAGTATAGGTGGGATCGCAGTATATGTGGTAGGTAATCGAATAGAAAAACGCTGCAGCCCGTCTTCTTGTTTTCTCTAAGTCGTCTCTTACGGGAGGAGATGGGAGGGTTATCCTTACCCGGACACCCCGAGAGGACATATTGTATATTAGTATAAAGCTTCAATATTGGTAATAGAAAATTGTAGAAGTTATATTTATCATGTTGGTCGTTTATAAAACGAAGTTAGGATTTATGGTTTACAAGTCATGATCATATTAAAAAAGTTATATAGTACATAAACATACGTAGATTTAGCTAAATGCCATTAACTAACTGATGAAATTTAATAACTATTTAAAATATACATTAATATTCATGATCCCAATAGTTACAATAACAAAAAGAAAAAAATAATCGTGCAAAAACCGTGTAATTTCTGGTGGATATTTTTTTTACATTGAAAAAAGGCGCCAACTTCAAAAATGGAAAATAAACAAATGGTTTTTTTTCTTAATTGGTCAGATACATTTACGAGCCTGTGAAAAAAGTATTGCTGCGTTTTCATTAAAAAAAATATACACCAGCCAGTCTACAGAAACTACACACGATGAACTAACTAATCTATAAATGTTCTAGAACTCACTAGGAACGCCCGATACTAATTTAAGGGGCCTCAGCACCCTAATGGCACGCAAGGTCCTGAAGTCGACGTCGTGTGGCGCGATCGGCAGCTGCGTGATGATACTGCCAAACACATATCACTCGATACTATAGCTTGAACTAGCAACTAGCCGAGGAATAAATCACTACTGAGAACTGTGCTTTACCTAGTAAATGCAATCGATAGTGTATAAAATAATTTACTATTTATTACTTTTCTGTAAAGTATAGCATTTTTTTAAAGTTAAGGCACAGTCCTAATGAAGTATGTAAAAATTTCTAGTCTAAATATCGTGTATCTAATTAGTCAGATAGTTATGCTATTAAAGCATTATTATATTAACGTTTAGATATTTAAATCTAAATACACCATATTTATTCACACCTAAAACCTTTATCTAGTGTCTTACTTTAGCCTTGTATATTTGAATATAGAAACCTACACAATACACAAAATGTATAGCAAATACATATTTACTATTATGCAACACGTAGCTTTAAACATTTTCAATAAATCACACAATTAAATTCACACATTTTCTAAACTAATTGTTATGTCAGTAAACATAATCGAGAATACGACGCTACGGATTTTTTTTACTAATTATTAAAATTCTATTTTTAAAAACTAGCTGTATTGCTACATTCAAAAATTGGAAAATATCTAGCGAGTAACGTTCTATAACAAATAAGGTAGAGGTATTATGTGAACTTTTCGCCAATTACTGTGAATTACTTGGTATCCGCGAGACGAGCTTGAGCGGTCGGAGCACTCTGAACGAGCGCAGCATCCGCAGGTCAACGTCCACGTTGTATTCGGCGAATATCGTCATCGACCTAGTTTTTGTTATCCAATATTCAATAATGTACTGAATAAACGCTTGCGGTAGGAACCTACGGCCTATGTTTTGTACGTTTGCAACCAATTTTTTTACCTAATAAATGGTGAAATATTTCAACTTTTTAGCGATATTTTTTTTACGATTTTTAAAGACAACTTCGATTGAAAATTTGTGTCGAATTAGGTATGTTATTAATTTGTTTTTATAGAACAAGTTGCATCGCAATTTAGGTTCATCCCTGATTCTCCATGACCATGCTCAAGTTTTGTCTACAAAATCATAATTTATAAGATTTTACGAACAGTAAAAAATTTGCTAATAACGCTTCATCCATTTTCCACAGGAGAAAAGTTAAGCGTGGAATAAAAGTCATCATAAAGAATCACCAGAATTAACGCCTACACGGTCGAGACGAAATGTTAAGATTATTATTATTGTTATTTCTCTTCTTGTATCTCGTTTTCACAGAGCGAGAGCTGCGATTACCTCTACGATTTCACGCAAATTTCTTTTCAGCAAACGTGTTCAAGTTTGACCATAAAAATTGTGTTACTCTCTGGATTCTTTTTAGTTTAACTACTACACAAAGCGTCACTGATTCCAAATATCCAATCGAAGTCGCCACTATATTGGGTAGTTTGCTAAAAAAAGATTAAGTAGCTGAACTTACATTTTCAGTACTTAAATTAATCGTGTAAATTATGTAATGATTTGTGCTACGAAATCTTTTTTTAGTACATTAAGTTACTAAATCTACGAAACATGAAATAATACGGGAATATGACTCACCCAGTTACTACAACGAAAAAATCCATGATGTTCCAAATGTTTCTAAGATAAGATCCCCTGTGTAAAACAAAACCTAATGCTAATATTTTTAACGAGGCTTCCACACAAAATATTCCTAAAAAGTACGCCTCGGTCTTTTCCTGGAACAAAGAAAGAATTATGAATTAGAAATTGTTTTTTTTTATTTCGCGCGACTGTCCAAGAGGGAGGTTATGTTTTTCAAGTTTTTCCTTGGCTCGGCCTACAGCCTAAACTACAGGCTTGATAGATTTTATCTTATGTAAGTTAAGGGAGTGACATGAACTTTGTATATTTTTTCAAAATATTTATACAACGTGTTACAAAATATACCCCGTAAAAATATAATTAATTATATTTTTTATTATTGCCGCCAGTCTTTTAGGTACCCTTCCCTCCCAGTGCGGCGACAACTTCGAGGAAGTTTTTTTACCTAGTTTAAGTGTACATATTTGTAAACTGTAAATATTTTGTTTCAATAAACAAATTGTACATTAATTATCAAAGGCAAAAATTTTGTCAACCATAAGGTTGGGCCTTTTAAATTTTTTGTCGTTCCGCGAATTAGTTAGAAATTTAGGTACATTCTGCGTAGTTTACTTGTTAATTTTACTGAAATAGGGTTTGCACATCAGCGAAAAATTTTTTTTATTACGTGGTATTTTGTAACACGTGTATATAATGGCGGTCGTACTTTTGTATTCAATAGGTTTATCAAATGAAAGGTCTTCATTCATCATTAGCAGCCGATAGACGTCCACTGCTGAACAACCCCCCCCCCCTTTAGAAGGGAGGGGTTGCCATAATCCCCACGCTTGGCAGGCAGCTTGGGGATCGCAGTATAGGTAGAAGGTAAATCCAAAAGAAAGACGCTGTTCCCCGTCTTCTTGTCTTTTCTTAGTCGCCTTTTACGGCATCCAACGGTAGGAGATGGCGTGCACATACTGATGAAGAAAGGTTCTTGAGTGGTGACCAGGAACCTATTGGATTCCTATCACCTATACTGCGATCCCCAAGCCGCTTGCCAAGCGTGGGGATTCTGGCAACCCCTCCCTTCTCAGGGGTTCCCTTTGTTCAGAAGTGGACGTCTCGGCTGCTGACGATGTTCATAGTGTAAAATATTTATGTGGCACGTGGTGCCTTACGGGTGGACTAGCCTTCGTAAGTTCGCCTGTAAGAGTCAGCCTTTTTGAGGCTGTATCGTCCTAGTATTAATTATTTGCTTGTCTCCTGCTTTGCAAAGGAGGGAAATGGAATTTATGTATTTCCAACTCCTACAATCTACATTTTTAAATCAATTTGTTGCAGGCTCCATGACTATTTAGCGTTCCCCTGGGACTCGCTGAGGGTTAAACCTCGGTGTCTTCAGTGACCACTGTAGATCCTGGCTTATAGGAGTAACAGTGGTGGGAATGAGTGGTGGGTAACAGGCACCAGTGTAAGATTAATGTCTATAGGTGTAACGGTTGCCCATCAGGTCAAAGGTTTGCTTGTCTTGTCGCTAAGATCCTCAAATAATAATATAATAATAATAACGTTTATTTCTTCTCACAAAATACATGTATAAGGAGACATATGTGAAACATAATGATATCATCATGGTACAATTACATTTTGAGGAGCTGGCGTCCGAATAGGCATAAGCCTGTATCTCGGATTACCAGGTCCCCACTCTAAGGACATTATTTATGAGAACATCTCATTGTTAAGTTAAGAGAACATAAGCATAAACGTATTACAGAAGGAAAAATTACTTGTGTGTGTGTAAAGTGTGTGTGTGTATGAGTGTTGTATATGTTATAACGGGTGTAAGGGACATCGTACCGAAAAAAAATTATAAGATGTCAAATAATGTCCGTTACAATATTACAGAAACCATATATATGGAAAATGACAAATGACTGACTTATTAATTTTCGAGCATGTACCTAATGAAAATATGCGGAATAATATTTATTTCTCAAATTACATTGCTAATTTTCTAAAATAATAATAATTAATTGCCTATGTACTGTTTTAGTGCATAAAGAATAAATAATAAAAAAAAAACACAAATAAGTAATTTATTGTCTTGAAATTAAAATTATGCTTTAATATTATACCAATAATGATATTATACAAATTTTATTTACAAAAAATTTTAGTTTTTTTTTGGAAATTCATGAAAAACCCGATGAAAATTTTCAACACTAGATTGTTCAGAATCATGTACTGGATCCCTGGTATCGGTTTTCGGTACGATGTCCCTTACACCCTGTATAACTCAATAGTTACTACTACTACCCCTTTGGCCTTTTAGTTTGTTGTAATTTTGTCGTAATTTATTGTTTTCTTCTTTTCTCCCTTACTTTACGTTTCGAACGGCAGGACACACTATCGCTAATGTCGATTCATTTGTAACAAAACAATGTTTAAAACAAAAGTGATAAAATGACAAGCCCGCTGAGTTTCTTGCCGGATCTTCTCAGTTGAGGCCGCGTTGTGATCCGGTGGTAGCTTTTAAAAAATGACGATTCAAAAGTGCTAGCGTTAAGCCTATTTGAAATAAAGATTTTTGAGTTTGAGTTAGACTTGTACATTATGAACTAAGTATTTACCAGATTCTGTGCTAAGATGGTCTTATCGCCGTTGGGCAGATGCTCCTCCAGCGCCAGCACCACGCAGTTGGCAATGATGGTAAGCAACACCGCGTACTCGAAGGGTGGCCACTCGATAATGAATTTTGTGTACCTGGAAATAGAGGACATGGATTGCGTACACATTGGTTAATTGACAAAACATTGGCATGAATATAGCATGTTACTACTTGGACATTGTGTTCTCTCCAAACCAAATAAGCTTGAATGTGATTACAACTTTATTATGCAGGCAGCCCCGCTGTATATTTGACCGTTAACGCGGCAGCAAAAAAAGGTTGGTAATACAAAGTTGTTTTTGCTGACGCGTCTAGTTGACAATGTATGCGTTATGTAGTTATTGAGCCGCAAACGAACTTGTAATCGCCTCCAAGCTTATTTGGGATGGAGTATAGTTATTTCTTACTGGGTTTTGGACGGGCCTGTTGGTCTAGTGGTTAGATACCCTGGCGGCTACCCAATAGGTCGTGGGTTTGATTCCCACCAAGTGTCTGGTTATTATTTATTTCTGTATGTATTTACAAAAAAGTACATAAGTATTTGTATCAGTTGTCTGGATTCCATAGTACAGGCTCTGCCTAGATTGGGATCGGCTACATTATTATTACTTTTATGTTACTACTTAGCGTACTGATTAATCCGCCAAACACCACTCGCATATCGCGAGAGTATTATTATTCCGATCCTTTCTGTAATACGTTATTACACTGTCTTGGGGGGACATACTATCAGCCTCGTTGGCAGTGTTGAAGTAATGTTGCTGTTACGTGGGAAAGAGACGCAAATATACATAGTTTATCGCGGCGATTCTTTCTCTCACGAAAATAATATTATGGTGGTAGGGCTGGTCCGACTTCTATCAGTTTGGTTTGTTGTGTATACTTCATATATTTTTTGTTTACTTTTTTTGTTTTTTATCTTTCAAACCGAAAAACACTTTGTCGCTGATGAAATGAATTTAATAAGAAATACACTGGAAAAAATTACAAGCCCGCTGAGTTTCTTGCCGGATCTTCTCAGTTGAGGCCGCGTTGTGATCCGTTGGTAGCTTAAAAAAATACTGACCACTCAAATCGCTAAGCCTATTTGTAATAAATAATTCCATTTTCAAAATTTTACAATGTTAAATAAAAAGATTATGTTCGTGTCGTTCTAGTGTCATGAAATATCCGATTATCGCGTAACTATCCGATTAAAACTCGATAATGCAAACCCATCTCCATCCGAGAAGCAGCCGATCTGTAGGTAATGCAATTAGCGATGAAGCTACGATGTAGAGGGTTATATTGGAGGCATATGGAGGGAGAAAACCGCTTTCTGCACGGAAAATTAGATGATAATAATGTATTGAGAACACAGTTATAACGATGTTTTAATATCGTATTGAATGAAAACACATAGCGAAGTCGAGGCTGTTCGCCATTACGTGCACCTTTCGCCTTACATAATTATGTATAGGTGCGTTTAAACGTGTTAATTTCCAATAATAGACATATTTGTGGATAAAATATATGGAAACTGATTTTAATGTTCGGATCATCGATATAATGGTTCAGATCAACTAAAATTAATTTAAAATTAGCAACAACAAGTTATGCTCGTTCAAATACCAACATAAATTACAAATTTTCTTGCCTTTAATAGTTGAACCGTTTTCAACAATGTCTCGAAATTAGAAAGTCGGCAAAGTATTGTTGAATGTATTTGGAAATGGTATGAAGAGAGTCAAGACTAATGTGACTGTAGTGGCAGCTCTTTTAACATGTGTTTCACATTTTATTTTAAAGAATGATATGTATTTTCTTCTTTTCTATCTATTTTATCTTTATATATATAATTTTATATAATAAGATTCTACTGTACGTGTGTATGTCACTGAACTCCTCCTAAACGGTTGGACCGATGTTGATGAAATTTTTTGTGTGTGTTCAAGGGGATTCGAGACTGGTTTAGATTCAATAAAAACGCGGGCGGAGCTGCGTGGGTCAGCTAGTTATTCTATATAAAAATGAATTGCTGTTTGTTAGTCTCCCTGTATCTCAGAAACGGCTTGACCGATTTGAATAATCTATGTTTTGTTTTGTTAGCCATAACCTAGATAAGACCCAGATACGCTATAAACTAGATTTGGTGGGTTAGAAGAAAAAAATGGGAACTTTTTATGTATAAATGTTGTCATTCTACAATACGAAACGAATGTAGGAGAATGACATATCATCAAGCAATAAAAGGCCTCCCCCTTAGAAGGGAGGGGTTGCCATTATTCCTACGCTTGGCAGGGGGCTTGGGGATCGCTGTATAGGTGGTAGGTAGCGAAGTAGGTAATCTACTAGAAATACGCTGCTGCCCGTCTTCTTGTTTTCCCTTAGTCGCCTCTTACGTACACCCAACGCGAGGAAATGAGAGGATGTTATACCCCAGGCACCCCACGGGTATGACATAACAATATTTTATAAATTTTTCAAAATTATTAAAATTATAGCTAGAGTTTAGCTTCAAGTTAAATGTACATATATAATCAAGCTGTTATCTACCGATTAGCCTCGATAACGTGAGACCTATTTGAGAACCGGTTTGCAGGCGATCAGTGGATAACGTAGTTAGCTATGCAACAGGGATGTGTCAAGATATTATAGGCGTTTTGACGGTTAATTTGAGGGTTTAATAGTTTGATATAAACTTAGTAGATAGTCAAGAAAACAATAACTGTATTTTAGCATCGTGTGAAATACCTAATTCCTTCTATCCACACAGTATTTGTCATTGACACTTTTTCCTCTACACAGAATCTGCAAGTATCTACGGCACATATATAGATTTACATATATAACGCAAACGCATGTACCTACTTCGTGTGGCCGAACCCCGACGAAACGTCGGGGTTGGTCGCCGCTAACTTACAGTCCGCGCGCGTCTGTTGTTGCAGCCTTGCAGCCGGTCGGCCGCAAAAACTAAAGAAAATCGGCGGGGCATCAGCGGCATCGGTGTCTTTGAATCGGTTTGGATTTCCCGTCACTAAATTCGGCCGTGACGTCACAGAAGGAGTTAAAAACTTGGTACAAAAGATGGCACGCTTGGTTTCAATACAAATCGTGATAGGTACTTGCGTTATCTATGTAAATCTATATCTGTGATCTACGGTACTTGCCTCATTCAGGTGCTCGTTGGTACCAAAATGGTCCGTGATTACCACATTAGGTGCCTAAATTAAACACTTACTTGGTATATCAGTTTTAACTAAATACTTGATTGGGTTAACAGTTTTTTTTTCATTATATCATTGACGTTTATCTATAATTTTAAGATCGTCAAATAATGCAATTGCATGAGTAACTGTATTCATTCCCGGGGCCTGTTCTACATACATAACATAATGTAACGAACGTTTTCCGTGACGACACGGAAATATTTAAATTGCAGTCGCTTTCATAATTAAATGACATGATACGCTTAGTTTAATGGAATAAATTGAAAACGATGCATTGTATTGCATTTTTAACTCACTTAAATCGATTAGAAACTATTGCTTTATTTAAATTGACGAGAATACTAGAATAATAAAGTGTACTTACCCTGTTCTTCTTTACAATATCAAAATCGTAATTTAAAGGTACGCGTCCATTGGCGCGCGCCGGACGCACCACACGCACGACACGCAACGGATTTTAGTTTGCTTTGTATGATTTTACATAGCGCTGCGTCCATTATCCGCGCCGTCATTTTCTGATGCGGGCCGTCAAAATCATAGAAAGCAAACTAAAATCCGTTGCGTGCCGTGCGTGCGGTGCGTGCGGCACGGGCCAATGGACGCGTACCTTTATTGATCATATTTGACAACTGTCGGTTTCTTTGTTCTGTCTGTTTGTTTTGCCATTTTTACATCGATATACTATACCAACTAGATTTGTTGTCACGACCCGAAAAGTGGTCACGAAAATAAGAGCTACGGAGACGGCTGTCGCTCAATTGTCTGCAATTATTATTGAACCTTATTTTATAGTATGTAAGTTATCTTTTTATATGAACATATTATTGTTTTGCGTGTACGTGTATAGTTGTAACCGCGACCACATTTTCGATGTCATTTTGT
This sequence comes from Furcula furcula, assembly GCA_911728495.1. Lineage (NCBI taxonomy): Eukaryota > Metazoa > Arthropoda > Insecta > Lepidoptera > Notodontidae > Furcula > Furcula furcula. The sequence goes on from OU452243.1 coordinate 7,877,637, forward strand.
TCGTGACAGCAAATCTAGTTGGTATAGTATATCGATGCATTTTTACAATAAATATGTAATCTTGAAAAAAGTTGAGCAATTGTGCGATTCTAACTTCGAAATAATTAATAACATTCTATGCCCGCCGTTATAAGGTTACGTTGTTAATTTTTAATGAAGTTTCAAATGTGATCTACTAATTGGCGCTGCTTTAGCAATAAATGTATGAACACAGGCAGAAGACAATTGATAGGCTTTAATATGTCATGTCCAACCTTACCAATAGGCATGATGACTAATTTTGAAAAAATACTCTGTAATAGAAGATATCAGATCTGTTTCAATAGAGAAGATGGCTGGGTGCTACCACCAGCTTGGGATCCCGTAATAAACATAGTCAAATCCAAAGACAAGCATTCCACTGCAAGACCTCAAGATACTGTAAGCTCTTTCTGCGTAGATCGGACTAACAATAATAATTAGAAGACCTGAGGGTACCCTAAGACAACTATGACATATGGACAGCTACCACCTCAGTCCGCCCGTGACCATGAATGCTGTAAAGTATTCGAAACGTCGGGAAATTAAAATCAAAAATAAACCGCGATATAATCCGTAAAATTAGTTTCATTTCAATACTCTGTAATGTACTTACGGGTCTACTATTGCCGAAAATAATCATATTTTTGTATTAAAATTACAATTAATAGCAATATTAATGATTTCTGATACTTACGCGAATATTACACATTCAAATGAAACTAATTTTACGGATTATATCAATATTTATTTATTAATAGCAATATTTTCAATTTTTAAAATAGAGTTTGAATTTTGTTCCAAAACGATGGCCGGTGCATGGCGCCATGTTGTGACGTCACTACGGCGGTGTAAATAAACTTCTGTCTAGGTATAAAAGTTAAAAGTGAATCATTGTATGAAAGAAAAAGTTGAGATGACAGTTTGACAGTTGTTTATTTACACAGGATTGAAGTCATTCACTCTGAGCAGCGTTTATTACAAAATGGCGATTAGCAGTATTTAAGTAATTTATTTGCTTAAATATCACGAAAATCTCTCTATTATTATGAAAATGAGATGCATTTTTGGAATCAGTGCAATTTGTTCTAATATTTAAAACCACAGATTTATTGGTATTGTGTTACAGTCATCATGCCTATTGTCTTTGGCTGGTCACTGGTCAACGATTATTCCGGTGTTCATACATTTATTGCTAAGAATTTGAGCTTGTAAAGAAAAAACAGGGTATACTACGTGTAAAAGCCCCGAATGGCGAAATAATGGACATCTTGACTGGCCTACCTCTTCCTACCCCTCCTTGGTTAACCAATATTTCTATAACAAAAATAACCATTGAGTAGGTACTCATAATCGTATTCTATTCTTCCTTTCATATCGATATGAGTACCTACGAATATGATTAATTGTTTGGTCAAAAACTTTACCATTTTAAACTCGCTCGTCAAATAGAGAGTTGGAAGCGTTTAAAAATTTTGGAGTCTGTATCTATGTGTTTTTCTGTCTGTGGTATCTTAGCACCCAAACAAATAGAGGAATTTGAATGCATTTGTTTGATTGTAAGTTTGTTTAATCGCGGTGGTTTTGAGCTATTCTGGGTAATTAATAGTGACAGATTTTTTCTAATTCTCAATCTAATTGTTAATTTTATTTGATAACTAGCTGACCCACGCAGCTCCGCCTGCGCTATTTTTAAGTTAACTAAACTTTGAATAACAGACATTCGCATCGAATACATAACCTCATTTTTTATAGTCGGTTAAAAACTGGGACCCACTTTTTACTTGCTCTCCGAAGCACGGACCCGTTTAGTTCAAATGGCGTTAAGCGGTCACCCATCTATTTAATGACCTTACCTAACGTTGCTTAACACGATTGATTACAAAATCTTGATAACAACTCTCTATGAGTGTTCCCTTACTAATATTTATTATATTTTATAGAAAAATTGATAAAATCAGACCAAGCGTATAACCAAGTACCCGTTTTGACTTTAATCCCCTCTCCCAAAAGAACCGTGCTAGATTACGGGACAAAAAGTATCCTATGTCCTACCTCGTAGTAAGATCTCAAATCATGCCAAGTTTCATTTGAATCCATTCAGTAGTTTCGGCGTGATGCTCAGCCGTGATACAGACAGACAGACAGACAGACAGACAGACAGACAGACAGACAGACAGACAGACAAAAATTAAAAAAAATATATTTTCGGCCTCAGTATCGGTATTGGATTCCCTCCAAATATAATTTTCAAAATATCTTCAATGTACAGAATTGGACCTGTTACAGTTTTATTATAAGTATAGAGTAGGTATGTCTTGGAGCAAATTAGGTATGTGGCAACTGACCTCCGAATTGGATTTTCGTCGGCAAATATAAAGAGTGAGCTGGGCCCCGGAGCAGCGGGCTGGTGCGCGCCGCCCATGGTATCAGCTGACGCCGAGCGAGCCTGCGCGCCCGCCGCCTCCTGCGCTGCCGCCAACCTGGAATAGACCACCAGAACATTAGCTAATTAACATAAAATACTCTCATATCTGACATCCCCGAAACTTTTGATACTCAAAACAGATTTTGATACAGTGCGATGCAAACTTAAAGGCGGCCGTGAAGTCAGGCTCAAGTCGCTGCGCAGTAACCAATTTAAGGTATCAGCGGGGTAATGCCGAGGTTGTCGATTGTCAACTTGACTGTACATGCGCGAACACGCAATGCACGAACTTCACAGAGCCGCCTTTAAGTTTGAATCGAATTATACCTACTCAAAAGTTCACTCACGGAAAACGGGGTTGACCAGTACAGACCGTTCACCGTAAGATGTGCCATGATGTTGGCACTATTGATTTTATAACAATCACCAACAATAGTGCCAACATCACGGCAGGGGACATCTTACGGTGAACTGTCTGTTAGGCGATGTCCTAACTAAACGCGATCACGCGATCATCGTGCGAACGAACGACGCGACCATCGCGCGATGAAATCTCAAACATATGGACGTCGAACGAGTGTCCTAACTGGCGGTCGCGCGACCGCCAGTACATTCGCCAGTCATCGCGCGATGGTCGCGTCGTTCGTTCGCGCGCTGATCGCGTGATCGCGTTCTACTAGGACACTCCCTTAGTCTTTAGCATTAGAGTACGTAAATTAATGTTTTGGAATATTGAAATTGTCTTTTTAACAACTTAGATGTCTGATTATCTTAACATTTTGCCGATTTATAAAGGATCTATTTAAAGGATAATTTCATAACTTGCAAATAGCTAGTTGTCAAATTTAGCTAGTTGTCAGTTCTTCTAAATTGGTTCATGTTGTTTGATTTCTGATTCATTTAGGCGTATTCTGGATTCATTATTACAGCTATAATTATTTGGAATTAAAAAGTCCAAATGGAAAAGAGGTCGGTTCAACTTTTACTTGAGTGACATCACTAATTATCAACGAATATAACAATGATAAAATCGAATCAGAAATTTTGCTAAAGTTCAATAGCGGATATCAATAGAAATCTTATTTAATAATGGCTATATAAATATATCCCCGTGGGGAGTCCGGGTAAGAATAGCACCCACCCATCTCCTTCCGTTGGGTGTCCGTAAAAGGCGACTAAGGAAAAACGAGAAGACGGGCAGCAGCGTCTTTTTATTGGATTACCTACCACCTTTACTGCGATCCCCAAGCCGCCTGCCAAGCGTGGGGATTATGGCAACCCCTCCCTTCTAAGGGAGAGGCCTTTGTTCAGCAGTGGACGTTTCAGCTGCTAATGATATAAATATATAACATACCTCAAAACCTGTTAGAATTTTTAGAATAAGAATAGAGGTTTTCCTGACCACTCGTTAAATGTAGAACTATATGTATGACTATTTGGAATAAACCTATCAGTTCACTGTTTCGTAGCGTGTGAGGGTAACATTAAACTACAGCATGACCAGGAAGGCTCCAGCACTTAATGGTATCATTATCAATTAAAATATAACTGCCCGAATGTACAAACATGGTTTGTTATAAATAGCCACGCTTAGCGAATTTTGTGAGTTTTGTGTCTGTTGTTTTAATAAGAAAGATCGTTTGCGAAACATAATTTGTAGTGAAATAGTAAATATTTTGGTTTCAATTTCTGTTTTGGTGGGTTTTTGGTAAATACACTAAACATCCGATCATAAGATCAGATCGGCATGACTAGGTAAGTACGGTGTTACAGAATATTGTTTAGAAATCACCATTTATACTTCAACCAAACAGTTTTTACCTTTATATCTACTACTTATTAGGTAAAGTAATAAACTATTTAAAAAAAAAAAAAACCGACTTCAAAGTAAATTATCTAAAAAGCATAAAATAACGAAAATATATTGAAGTCGGTGCTAGCACATCATGTTAACTAACACTAGCACCAGCTGACACCGACTTCAATATATTTTCGTTATTTTATGCTTTTTAGATAATTTACTTTGAAGTCGGTTTTTTTTTTTTTTTAAATAGTTTATTTAACACTTTTTAGTGACTTATTTTACCAAAATAGGTATCAGCACTATAACTAGAACGTCTACGTTACAGTAACTTACTGAAAACATAAAAAGTTTATATCTCTTAAACTACTAGACCGATTTTGATGAAACTTGTACTCTACCCTAAGTTGAAAAATACTCTAACTATTGCAAAAAGAATTTTCAAAATCGGACTTGTAGTTTCTGAGAAATCCGTGGACAAACCTACATACATACATACATACATACATACACTCATAATATTTGGTAAATTTGTTTAGAAGCCGCACGCATTTTTATTAATATTACATACATACGCGTCGAATAGAGAACCTTCTTTTTGAAGCCGGTTGAAAAGTCAGGGGCCTACCTCAGCCACCACCGCCAGCTCTTATGATAGTGTTAAAGTAATCTTATTTTAAGTGGAAAAGAGACGAATGAACGTAGTTAATGACTTTTTATTTATCCTTTATTTTATTTCGTCATCATCATCAGCCGGAAGACGTCCACTGCTGAACATAGGCCTCTCCTTAGAACGCCACAATTAACGAGAATTGGCTGTTTACATCCACCGGTTACCTGCGACGCGCACATGTCGTCTGTCCAACTAGTGGGCCTGTCTACGCTGCGTCTTCCGGTTCGTGGTCGCCACTCGAGAACCTTTCTTCCCCATGGATTATCGGTTCTTCGAGTGATAGGGCCTGCCAATTCTCACTTCAACTTGCAGATTCTGAGAGCTTAGTTCTTCGGCGAATCTCTACATTTCGGATTCTATCGCGCAAAGCATCTCCGAGCATGGCTCTCTCCATTGCTCGTTGTGTTAATCTGAGCATCTCTAAAAGGTCAGCAGTATTTCGTAGTTTATATCTAAATCCATTACTTTCTCTCTCAAAAATAAGATTAATAATAAACAATAAATAATATTACATTAATAATGGTGGTAGTTTCGTTTGTCTTTTCTTTTTATTAAATTAACAAATACGTTATTTCTATTTGATTGTATATTTTGTATCTTGCACATCATAATACAAGGCCCTGTGTGTGCAGTCCAACAACGTTTACTAAATGGTAAGTCCCTTGTGCTGGGAATCGTTCAGGTAGGTACCACCGCATTGTCAGATTCTGCCGCCAAGCAGCAGTGGCATGAAGGGCACCTTAGCTGGCGAAATTACCGGAAACAAAGACTTAATATCTAATGTCTTAAGGGTCGGCTACGTGCTAGTAATTCTTCTGGTGTTGCTATCGTCTATAGGCTGCAGTGACTATTTACCATAAGTCGTGCCGGACGCATGTTTGCCGCCTTAGTGAGTAGGTAGTATAAAAAAAACGCCTTGGTTGAGGATCATGTTAAGGCTAATCCCACCACACATTCCCACCACTGTGGCTCCTGTTAGCCAGGATCTACAGTGATTACCAGTGAAGACTTTACTGCAGATGTTGTTTCTACACGACATCTGCCACGATAGAATTAATTGTCTTGAACTTACAATGGATTTTCTTAGGCTTAAAGCACCTTTGAAGCGTACTAGACACACATCGTTGTTTCACGTACCGTTTTGCCGCACAAATTATGCTCAAAACGAATCGTACTTTAAGTAGCTACAATAAAGATTTTTCGGCAATTGATATCTTCCATCATAGTAAGGCATCTTTTAAAAAACAAGTCGCTCTAACCTTTACTCGCAATTAATCAATGAAAATGTCACCACTACAATTGGTCCATACAACATCATTGTTACTGCACACACGTACACACTCCTAGTCTTACACATACGGCACACACACACACACAAACAATGCTTACAAGTTTTCAGATGCGTACCTTAAAACTAAATTTTTCTGTTAGTTATTATTTAAGTAATTTCATTCAATTATTTGAAATTTCTGTATGAGAGTCGAGCTCTTCAAGCGCAATTATAACTACTGGTACTAAATAGTAAGAATCTGTTACTGGCAATATGGTAGGATATCTATATACATTTTAAATAATACAATGTGCTGTTGATTCTATGATTAATAAAGGAAAAAAAAAAGAAAGACACCAAGATTTGACCGTCGGCGAATCCCGGGGAAACGATAAATTGTCTTGGAACCAGCAACAAATTTAATAGGAAATAATAAGGAGGTGTTAGAAAAGAATAAATTCCACAAATCATGTTGAGGCTGCCTAACTGGTGCAATACTTAGGCCATGTTTTTGTCACTGCGGTTACTGAATAATAGTCAAGTTAATTGAGAGAAGAAATTGACCGGCGAGAGAGGAGTTTGACCTGAAATCTACACGCACCTTAGAGCATTATGCTTAAGAACACACACACTATCTCTCAGATGGTATCTACGAGAACATGGTGACGTGGTAGGTACCAAAGAGGATTTAACACTACGTATAGTAAGTACGAGAACAAAAAAACCTTAATTGAAGTTCGTATTAAAATTACAAAATTAAGGTAATAAAACCAAAATAAAACTCACTGCAATACTACGTACGGAGTTTTTTTTTAATGTACAGAAAAAGCAAGTGGCCAGCTCAGAGTAAATATGGTCAGAATCATTTTGCATCTGTCTTTTGTTATTAAAGGTTGCCTACACAGATGCATTCGATTTTCAAAAACCTTTTCTGCCCGCTCACGACCTAACATGACCTCGTGTGTCTCATTGGAAATAGCGACTTATTCAACGTAATTTTAGTCATTATTTGAACTGGTAATAGGAATAATAATATGGACCATCTACAGGTTACCTGGTTTACGTAGTAACGTCATAAAATAAAAAATTGAATTTCTTAATAGACAATTTAATACTATTTAAATAAGACTTTAAAATCTCTCTTTATCGTTCACAACAGTCACAAAGTTTATGTAATGTACGTATATATGTGTAATAAAATTTAATAGACTAACAATATGTAGGTCAGAAGGTGACATGTGAGTAGAGCGTAGGAAAGCTACCTACATCGTACATTAGATTAATTAATATGCGAGTTTTCAACTTGTATTTAGGGCTGTCACGTGTTTATTATAAGAACCCACATTTGATAGAGATGTGCTGTGATTTGAATAGTATCGACTGCTGAATCAATACTATTTATGATGCAGGCTAGTCGCGCACTCAATGTTTTTTTTTCTAAATACAATTTGACCCAGTTTGATACGATTCAAAAAGGAGGAGGTTCTCAATTTGTCGTGTTTTTTTTTGTCTCAAAACAACTGGTTTGTTCATAATGAGTCAACGTTACCATTTAAGGGAATATTATTTTAAGATTACTGCAAAAATTTAGAATAATCTATTTGCTTGAATAGACGCAATTATTTAGTAGCATTGATCGAAATAAAAAAATAGTCCCCCTGGGACTCTCTAACATTGACGGGCCTGTTATTCTAGTGGTTGGTCACCCTGACCCTTACCCAATAGTTAGTGGGTTACATTTCCACCCAGGACAATCATTTGTGTTCATAAACATGTCTGTCTGTCTTGTGTCTGTGTGTTATTTATCAATATAAATACTGTGTATTTACAAAAAAAAGTATATATTTTGTGTCAGTGGTTACCATAGCTGGCTCTGCCTAGTTTATAGTCCAATCATTAATTCACTGGAGTAAACTGACATTTGCTAATGTCATAGTAGTAGTGATGTTCCCATTCTATAGTGATTCAATCACTTTCTCAAAGTTAATAGGAGCATAAATAATACAAACAATAATTTAAAATAGAAATAGTTTTAAAGAAATTATACTTAAAGTACCTTTATTATTAAGTAAATCTAGTGAAATTGATGAACAACAAGGCTGCATGGGATATCATTCTATCTTAAAAAACATCACACATACACCAAGTCGGTGAGAGGGAGTTGAACTTGGCCTTACACACGCCGTTATCTTATATATCATTTGGCTTCTAACTTCTGGTCTGAGTGCACGAATGTTTCTTTTGCTCACGAGTACTGACTGAGTGATCAATATAATCATTTTGTGTCTTCACTATTTTTTTTCCATCAGAAACTGGTAACACAGTAAACTTTAGTTTACTCCAGTGAATTAATAATTCGACTATATAATCAGATAAATCGCCTTTTGGAAACAAGACAAGAGATTTCGTCATTAGTTTTGCTGATGAAGATCCTAAAGGTTGTCAAACACATGCGAGGGTGTACTTTTAGAAGCAAAAAATTAGGGACGATTCCAAATGGACAACCCTTTTGCTATCAGTCATGCTCGGTATATACGAGTAGGGATACCTACTAACTAGATAGGTATATCTATTCGTCGTGGACGTGTCCTCGGGGATATTAACGAATAAGCCGGTTACACCGACGGAATGTTGGCTGTCAAAGGTTTTGTACCCGGTCCTCGGGATTCTTTTTGTGCGTTCGGCTTTTAATTAATGAAAGTATTTTTGCATTTTATATATTTGCATATTACTTAACTAATTTCCGTAATGCAGTCCTGAAAGTTGTCCACGGCTGACCAAAGGCCAAGGAAGAAGTGAGGGGTTGCCATAATCCCCACATTTGGCAGGCGTCTTGGGGACCGCAGTATAGGTGGTAGTTAAGCCAATAGAAAGACGCTGCTGCCCGTCTTCAGGAGAGAGTGGTTTCTCTCTACTAAGGTAGAGGCCTTTGTTCAGGAGTGGACTTTTTGCCGTTGATGATGATGAAACATTATTTCTTTCGGAACCGCGACGGGAATACCAGAAGACTCATAAGAAGTCATAGTAAAAGGGAAGCTTTGTTCAGCAGTAGACGTCGTTCCGCTCCTAATGATGGTGATTTATGTCGTATTGGAATTTTTGGCCATTCTGCAAAGTGGTTTAAGACTCCATAAAACATCTTGCAAAATGGTCAAAAATTCCAAAAAAGATTTTGCAACAGAATATCTTATGTTGCGGTGCAAAAACCACGTGTCCGATCCGTGAGAGTCTTATTCAGTGTATCAATACAAATACATGTACGTAACACATTTGTTGTATATCTCTATCTTTTTCCTATTTCGTACCAGAAATTCAAGATCGGATAAGTTTTTCTGGAACAATTTTGGAAAAAAAATTAGATATTCAACAAATGAGTTATAAACATACTATTGTTGCACCAAATGTACCCTCACGGGTCAGACATATATTTTTAAATACTCTGTATAAACGGTCTCTTGGCCAAAATACTATAGGTTTAGTATTTTTAACTGACTTCGAAAAGGAGGAGATTATCAATTCGGATGTTATTTTTATGTATGTTCGGCCATAGCTCCGTGATGTATATTGCATTTGAAAGATTATTTTTCTGTGCGAAAGGGGTCTACCCCGAACTGGTAATATTTAAATTAAGATGGTTGAGGGGAGTGATGGCTGCGGCTCGAGTCGACTCGTGCGTGGGTGCTGCTTGGGGGGGACTGGTCCGACTACTACCCCTTTGGCTTTTTAGTTTGTTGTAATTTTGTCGTAATTTATTGTTTACTTCTTTTCTCCCTTGTTTTATGTTTCGAACGGCATGACACACTATCGCTAATGTTGATCCAATTGTAACAAGACAAACAATGTTTAAAAAACGTGAAAAAATGACAAGCCCGCTGAGTTTCTTGCCGGATCTTCTCAGTTGAGGCGGCGTTGTGATCCGGTGGTAGCTATTAAAAAATTTGCAAATTTGAAATAAATATTTTTTTTTTACATTGATTTCATGTAGATCTGATGTTGTGTTTTGTAGTCTGACAACTCTTTAAAAAATGACAGCAAATCAACCGCGATTGCTGCAATTATATCGCATAAATATGCATTGTTTACGCAATCACACAACTTATCATCAGACCCGTACATTCTAAAGCCTTACGCAGATGTATTCAGTATATCAGGGTACACCCATATTTTCTATCAAAGTTAGTAGGTGCATATTTATTTTTGCGACTGGAAGCCAATTAGCATATCGTATTAAAGCTTGATTTTCAATGTTTATGTATGAAAATATAACTAAAAAAATGTAGAACAACACATTAAAAAAACAGTGTGTATATATGATAATACCAACTACAGTAATATTTTAATTATTTTATACTTTATTATAAAAAACCGACTTCAACAACTCTAAGTCAGTTTTTAATAATATTTTAACGTTTAAAATGGTTGATTTTTGATTACATTAAATATACACTTCTGCCATTAGTATCATGGAAGAATAGTAGCCTATAAAGGTGCGGCCATACGGCGATTACCCTCATATATTTCTGATGCGTTCACATCGGCGAGCAGGAGTATCCACGATTCGGTTGGCCGCACTAATGTAACTGACCCTTAATACAGATTTGGGTCACCGGAGCGACTTACTAATAATAACTTCAGAATTTCGTTTTACTTTTATCTTCTCCGTTATAATTATTTTTGGTTTTATTTCATTGTCTCGTGCTTTTACACCAGGACTTTTAAAAGGCTTGCGTGGATTCAATACGTTGTTGGAAGGAATTAATTACATGGAACACACCTGTCAGGATCAACTGCTGGAAATAAGATATAAACAGCAGTTGACTCTGGCAGGTGTAGGGACGATTGTAAGTATGAGGAAAGATTTCTAGATTTTTTTTAGAGTGAGCATTTGGTGGTCTGAACACTAGGCTATTGCAAAAAAAACGGGGAAACTCGACGCTCCCCCGTGCTCTTAAAGCTGGAGTGTTATAAGCGGTCGCCTACTCTTTCCCGACGAAGCTGTAATGGCCATCTGCAGCCAACATCATTCCCAAAAAAACCCAATGGAGAGCCCGAGTTTCCCATTTTATGTGATAATGCGACAGCCGCAGGGGTTTTAATGGGTAAGAACATACCCCGATTGACCCCTAATGTAGCTTAGCTTTATAGTTACTTATTTTCAATTAATCATTATAAGTCATTTTGAAACTGAAAGGAAGATTGATACATTCTGGTTACAAAATATAAATAAAAGACTAATCACACTTACACCTACTAAAGTTATGAAAACTCAATACAATTTTGATGAAAGAATAGACAGTCGAAAACCTCATCGGCACACAATGGCTTCACGGGGCGGGAAATGGATGGGTAAGGGAGCACGGGGTGGCTGTGCAGGGTTGTCGACCTATATAAATTATCACTACAATAATCACCCTTACAAAAATATTCGATACTTCGTGATAACACAAAGCCAAATGACGTCACGTAAAGTCAGCGAGCGTTTTCGCGCCAACATACAAAAGTCAACTTTTAATTTGCAATAATTATCTAAATTATTTGTGCGTATTTAAACTTTTTTGTTTTTCGTAAGTATATAAGTATTCCTAATATCACCTCTTATTGTTTTGTGGCTATGAGTGAAAATAAATATATATGTAAGTAAGTATAGGAAATACGTCATTTTTTCAATACGTACTTATACTTATAGTTTTTCAGCTTGTGAAAGTAAATAATCATATTTAATTAGGGTATTTAGTAATGCTTACGTAACTCTAACTAGTATCTGCTCATGGATGCATAGCCTCTGAAAACTTATAAATATTTGTTGATTCAAGTTTTCAAGATCCTATCAATGTTTTGCATAGAAAGTAGTTTCTTTAAAACGGTTCATAAACATGTACTTATCAATGTAAATTTAGTTTCAAATCTCGGTAGATTTCCATGTTTAAATAAGTTTTCATTATAATGTAACACGCTAAGACATTAATGGTTATATTGTATGTGGTGCTAGCCTGTAAGTGATTGTTGCACTTAGCTTTGTATATAAAATACGTATGATTTGCGTAAGCAAGTAATGGTGTAAACAGTTGATGGCTGGTCTAATGTTTATAAATAAATAAATAAAAGTTACGATGATTACCAAAGACAAAATGTTAATAAAGATTAACATTTTACTACTGGCCAGATTTTTATCAAGAATAGAAGAAAAAGTATGAAAAAAGTAACCGGTCAAGTGCGAGTCGGACTCGCGCACCGAGGGTTCCATACCATTTTTGGACGTATTAAAGTAATTTTACTATACATGTAACACCTCAGATAGCAAAAAACTCAAACTGCAAAACTAAGTTTGTTTGTCGAGGTTTTTTTAGGATTACTAAAAAACTGTACCTACCACTTAAAAAGATCGTTTTATTTTTCCTGTGTATTACCCACATTATTTTAGATTTTTCCCTCCACAAACTTCGGAGATAAGGGGGTGGGGGGGACGTTATTTATTTTTTACGTGATGATGCATTTCGACCCCATTATAAAAAAGTAAAAGATTATTTTTTTTCATTTACAATGAGGTTGGGTAAGTAATATCTAAGACTATTCCAAGTTTTAAATCGATAGCATCAGTGAGACAGATAGACAGACGAAGTCAGACCATAATTCCATACCATAGTTCCTTTTTAACCTTTTAGGTATGAAATCCCAGTTATTATAGCCTATATTCAATCTTCTGGATTATTAATATACAATGCAACGTTGACAGCCCTACGTGCGAGGTCGAGTCGGCCGCGGCTAAGGACATCGGCACATCTTGCCCTTCGACCGCCTCATTAACTACACTCGAGTTATTGGCGGATGGATATGAGAAGAGCCGCGGAAAACGCCGATATTATATTACTGGGGCGGACTATCTGTCAGCACAGCGGCGGTAAAAAGTGCGCTGTCATTTATAATATTTACATGGACTGTTCTTGGACGGTGATTTGAATGTACCAACTAGACTAATGCAACGGATTCAGTATTTTGCTCAGGTGAACCGTGTTTCTTTGGGCACAAAATACTGAGAGTACAGAAGGCTAGCTCATGTACGTACCTCGCTTTTCATACCTACGCTCGGCGGTCGCGCTAGGTAAAACTAGCGCGACCGCCGAGTCGAGCGAGTTGTTAAAACAACTTTGGCTTATGTGAAAAAACTATCTTGATAGTGGCGCTCCTATCTAGTTTTTTGATTGATTGTTGAGAATAAAATAGGAAGAACGGAAGACAAGTGTTTGAAGCGGACGGCATTCGCGCTCGCACTGAACCAAGATTAACCAAGAATTCGTGTCCGTGAGCGCTGTCTATGTGTGCGTTGCTCGAGCGCCGGTTGTATGAAGCTTGCTTTCTGTACTCTTAGTATTTTGTGCTTTGTGTTAGATAAGTATTTACGGCCTTCGGAGTCGCTGGACTTCCAGGGTGTGGGCCCAAGGACGTCCATTGAGTACGGCGGTGACTCCGAGGAGGACGGCGGCCGGGTTGCGACCCCCGCCCCGTGAGCACCATGGCTGGCTGGCTCAAAGGCAAGGCACTGAGGGGCCTCTGGTGCAGACCCCACCGGAGACACCTAGGTCTCATGTGCCGATGCGACAGCCGCGGGGCTTTTAGTGGGTAAGAATCCCACATACCCCGGTCAAGCCCCACAGCTCTCGGGATCTTTCGAAGATTTCCCCCGCGTCAAAAAAAGTTAAGTATTTACGGATTCAAATACTGGTGAGAGCTGAAAGCACATATTAAAGTTGTCTTAGTATAGGTTAGTTCAACGTCTTCGGAGTCGCTGCACGTCTGGGGTGAGGGCCCTAGACGTCCTATGAGTACGGCGACGACTCCTTGGAGGACGGCGGTGGCAGTGTTGCGTTCCCAGTGAGGACCGTATCTGGTTCCCGGGGGCGCCTCCCGGCGGCGGGCTCAACGGCAAGGCACTGAAGGGTACTTCTTTCCTCTTGTGCTGATGCGGCAGCCGCGGGAGTTTTAGTGGTTAGGAATCCCACATGCTCCAGTTGCCCCCTCACAGTACCCGGGAACTTTTTTCGCGGCGGGAACCTTCATAAAGTCGCCGGACGCATGTAGCCCCCCGGGAACCAAGACACGGTGCTCACGGGGACGGGGGTCTCAAACCCGCTGCCATCCTCCTAAGAGTCGCTGCCGTATTTAATGGACGTCCTAGGCAAGGGCGTAGCTACCACCGTATCAGCCATATCAATGATACGGGGCCCCGAACATGTGTAAGCAACAATTCGTAATATCCATGTTATCACACAATCTCTTAGGCCGTACCATAATTTGGGCCCCCCAACAAATTTTGGTACGGGGCCCATCTAAGGCAAGCTACGCCACTGGTCCTAGGGCTCATTCCCCGAACGTCCAGCGACTCCCAAGCTACCTAGACCATTGACACCAGACGGTATCTTTCTTCCACAAAGGGCTTTTCTATCACCTAGTAATATTAAACGGTTTACTTACATTATTATATAAAACGAAATGACCCGCGCAGGTCCACCCGCGCTCTTTTTACGTTACCTAAATTTTTAATAACATACATTTGCGTTGAATACATAACCTACTGTTTTAAAGACGGTTAAAAACTTGGACCCACTGTTAACTTGCTCTCCAAAGCACGGAGACGCTTAATTCGCGGAAACTATTCCATCACATACTTGAAATGACACAACAAAATAAAATAAACAATATTATGAGACACAGGAACTTACGTTTCGTCCATTCGGCGCTCATTTGAGAACTAACTGATATTTGGATAGTGTAACTAATTGTTGAAACCACTAATTTGTGTTTATCTTAGAATAATGAACGTTGTTTACATTCCTATCGATATGACATGAACTCAAACTTTGTTAAATACTATTGAGGGTTGCAGTAAAAATAAAACATTATCTAATCTACCTACTTTTTAATTATTTTTTTTACTATAACAGGTATATAAAAACTATTTAAAAAAAAATAAAAACCGACTTCAAAGTAAATTATCTAAAAAGCATAAAATAACGAAAATATATTGAAGTCGGTGCTAGCACATCATGTTAACTAACACTAGCACCAGCTGACACCGACTTCAATATATTTTCGTTATTTTATGCTTTTTAGATAATTTACTTTGAAGTCGGTTTTTATTTTTTTAAAAATAGTTTATTTAACACTTTTTAGTGACTTATTTTACCAAAATAGGTATCAACACTATCACGCAACTCGAACGTCTACGTTACAGTAACTTACTGAAAACATAAAAAGTTTATATCTCTTAAACTACTGGACCGATTGATGAAACTTGTACTCTACCCTAAGTTGAAAAATATTCTAACTATTGCAAAAAGAATTTTCAAAATCGGACTTGTAGTTTCTGAGAAATCCGTGGACAAACCACATACATACATACATACATACATACACTCATAAAATTTGGTAAATTTGTTTAGAAGCCCACATAGACTAACATATATTAATATTACGCATTTTTATCAATATTAAATACATACGCGTCGAATAGAGAACCTTCTTTTTGAAGCCGGTTAATAATAAAGTGGGACAATCCGCATGCGGTTATCTGATTCCAAACTAGGCATAGCCTGTACTATGGCTACCAGACAATTTATATACAATAAATAGTATCTATATAAGTACTTTTCTATTTCTTATCTATTTAAATTTTAGATTACTAATGCACCTACCACTATTACTCTCTGCATCACCCAAAGGTAGACTGGCAGATAAGGCCTAAGGCATTAAGTCGGGCTATGTACATATTTAAGTGTGCTAAAGAATATAATAATAATTTTACATACTATTATAGATAAACAACAATACCCCCCATAACAGACTACAAGACAAGACATGCCCATGTACACAATTTTTTGTCCTGGGTTGGGATCGAACCCATGACCTATCGGGTAACGACCAGGGTTTCCAACTACTAGACCAAAGGGCTTGTCAGTAGTTAACAAATCCTGTGTATTTTCTCTGTTAATTAGTCGACTCATTTCTACAGGAATTAGAAAGAAAGGTGTAATGTTTAAAATAATTTCTAGTTACATCGTTTTTCATAAACATTACAAGAAGACAAAAAGGGCAATTTATGTATTTCGTACCAACACAAAAGTTAGGGTTCTATTAAAAAAAATATAACCCAATAAATGTTTGCCAAATAGTTCAACCGGGTAACAGCTAAATTACGCAATGTCACCATACCGCCATGGTATCGCCAAGTTTACTTTTTTTATGGCATGAGATATTTGGCCACTTTCCATTGTCCAGTTACGGTATTAACATCATTTTAGAACTTACATGTAATAATAATAATAATAGTGTTAAAGGGCATAACGCCGCGAGTAACTTCGGAGAAAGCGCAGCACACCTCTCGACACCCCTGAGTCACTCACACCGGTGTTGCTCTTTGTCGTCATTGGACGATCATTTGGGGAGCCCATCTAGTGGGTGGCAAGCCACCACTTGCCACAAAATAATTATGAATGTAATTATGGCAAGTGACCCTGGCCTTTACAATACTGCCGTCATAAGGAAAAAAGACGTATCTGACATTTTTTTCATAATTGAGTTAAATACGCCATCGGGATCAGAAAAAAATGACGCATCTACCAGTATTTTTTTATTCTGGCTTTAACAATCAGAACCATATAAATCTCACTATTAATTAAGACGCTTCTGCTGCAAGTCATAATGTTTACGAAGTAAGAAAGTCATTTCTGACCTATAATAAGTTGAAAAGACGCATTTACGTAGAACCGTCTTATTTGTTTGCACAATAATGTATTTAATCATAAAATGAAAAGACGTTACTGCATCTATTTTATCTACGGTCTATATTAAAAACTCTACAAATCATGTGATTACACTGGATTACACTATGAATTCTAACATTAGTGTTATAGCCTGTTTTGGTACTGTCTATACGAGTGCAATGTGGACATAAGAGTACCAGTTACATAATTGTATTGCATTTAGGAGAGTGGCCTGCTCTAAATCGCATCCCACTTAGCATCCAATACATGCCTCCTTTGCTCCTCGAACACCTGCACCAGGTCATGTACTTTTTGTCTTCATGTACTTCGTTGCTTAGCCAAATTTTCCTAGTGAAGGTGATCCACTAAACATCCCTTCATGTCTTTTCAGACCATCTTTATACCTGAGAAGTTAGCCACATTGTTTCCGCTTACCTTCCTCTAGTTCAGAATAAATGATGCGTTTTACTACTCTATCGTCCGACATCTTAACTACGTGGCCACTCCAGCGTAAATGACGTTTCATTAGATACGCCTAATCCCGTAAAATTTACCTCGACGCAAAACATTGGTGTCTCAAACGATAAGACCAATGAAAGTTCATGATTTCACGGAGGCACTTGAGATGAAATCTATCCAATGTTCGGATGTCTGCAATAAAGTATCCACGTCTCCGACGAGGGTAAGTTGAAAAATTTAAGAATTGTGGCGTTGAGCCGTATATACGGCTATGGAGTAGGAACTTCTGTGTCCATAGACATAAATTCTATCTTTGTTATACTTACCTACTTTTAAGCCGAATCTACTTGTCGAGAGATTTCGTTTTTCCATCAAATCTTGAAAGGCATTCGAAGTTTCCGCCACAAAACAAGGATCATCCGCATACCAAATCTCTGTGTCTGTGAATATATCATGGAAGACCATTCTTTGAGGTTTTAGCAGGGATAAATAAAAAAGTTTGCCATTAGTAAGCACGATATCAAATGTGTGTATTGTTGGCTGTTTTTAATGTATCTACCACTACCACTAAAAAGTACACTGCAAATAGTATTAGTGCCAAAACGCAACCCTGCTTCACTCCACAACTCACGGGGAAAAAATCTGTCCGCTCACCGTTTATATAAACACAGGTTATGTTATCATGGTAACAGTCTTAACATCCGTGCAAACTTTTCTGTACAACCAAGTTTGAGTAGCAGAATCCAAAAAGTGACACGACGCACACTATCAAAAGTCTCGAGGTCTACCAAACAAAGAAATACTGCTCGATGTTGTTCTTTTCTCTTGTAATTGACCAATCGAAATATTGCCTCTATTTAGACGAAAGCCAAATTGAGGTTGGGGAAGAATATTTTCTTTTATCATTTATGAGACGGTTGGGGAGTACTCTGGCCAAGGTATTTCCGAAAGCCGTGGGAAGTGAGGTACCTCTATAAGAATTTCAATCAGCCGAGTTACCTTTATTTTCATATAGTGCAAAGATTTTTAACTCTGTGAAGTCTTTGGTAACTAGTTCAACATGCCACATTTGCTTATAAAGTTTTTGTAGCTGAATGGCGGCAGTAATTTCGCTGATAGAAATTGGTTTGTCTAGAGCTATATCTATAGGAAATTCAGATATTTGTTTTATTGTAATCAAAATCAGCTGAGCGATCAATATTAAGAAGTTTACTACAATTTTCCGCCCAGAACCTTAACATTTCACGTTTGTTGGTGCCTTGGTGGTATGAATGAGTACCATCAAAAGTAGTTTTATATTTCATTTTTATTTTATGATTAAATTTATGTCAGTTTATATATGGGCTGTTAATTATCTGACAGTTAATTAAGCAACATTGGCGTTTCTACAGGTACTATTGTAAGTTCACCGACTGTAGGTAAGAATCACTAAGTTGAAAAGCAGTAAATGGCTAAATACGTCTATTTTATTTAGGTAACGACAACCTAGTTACCCATTATCGCTAAGTAAAAAAGACGTTTCATAAATTACTAAGTTGAAAGGAAGTATCTAGCCAGAAACGTCTTTTCATTGCAGTATCATGTATATTCTTGTAATTTTTTTGCTAAGCAAAAAGGGAAAATGTAATTTATTTCATATATAAAATCTATTTTAATAATATTTGCATCTTTAATTCAATAGACCAAACTTTAATTCATACTTTTTCACAGAAAAAATATTATTTTTATTATTTTCTTGAGCACAGCGAATTGTTTACTTTCAAAAATACTTTTTATTTTATTTCTCCGTTTCGAACTTTAGGTAGATACGTCCTTTCGTTTTATGACGGCAGAATAGCCCAGTCGCCAGTCCACCAAATGCTCAACCCCATAAACCTGGAATTCTTTTCACATGCTTGCAATAGTCCCTACCACCTACCGAGGTCAACTGATGTAATTTCATCATTGTGGCAGTTGACCCCGGGAGGTGTTTTACACACCATTTACTTCTTCTAAAATGGGCCTCTACGTGTTGGATCCGTCCCCACGCAAGCCTCTAAAAGGCCGGGCTAAGCCCGTGAGAAAATAAAACATAATAATAATAATAATAATAATACATGTGTACTATACATTTATATGAAGTCATTTTTAGACTATGCCACATCTGGCGTAGGATAGGCTCCGGCCAGATGACTCAACCTACATCCCGCAAGACCGTCGCAGGCACACAATATGTGTCGCATTGACTCTTTTATCACCTTCACAGAATTTACAAGTATCAACAGTACTTAGTCTCATTCTGTGGGGATGCTCGTTGGTACCAAAATGACCCCTGGGTGCTGCACCTATTAGGTGCCTTATTTGTGATTTGTTTAAAGTGCATCGAAACGCATCTATCTATACGATAATAAAACTCAAAGAGCACTTTGTCTGTACATTGACTATTTTTCCAAAATTTCTATGTACTATATATACTATCGACATAGAGGCTAAAACTATTTTTTAACCGACTTCAAAAAAGGAGGTTCTGTATTCGACGCGTATGTATGTAATATTAATAGAAATGCGTAATATTCATATACGTTAGTCTATGTGGGCTTCTAAACAAATTTACCAAATTTCACGAGTGTATGTATGTATGTATGTATGTATGTAGGTTTGTCCGCGGATTTCTCAGAAACTACAAGTCCGATTTCGAAAATTCTTTTTGCAATAGTTAGAGTATTTTTCAACTTAGGGTAGAGTACAAGTTTCATCAAAATCGGTCCAGTAGTTTAAGAGATATAAACTTTTTATGTTTTCAGTAAGTTACTGTAATGTAGACGTTCGAGTTGCGTGATAGTGCTGATACCTATCTTGGTAAAATAAGTCACTAAAAAGTGTTAAATAAACTATTTAAAAATAAATAAAAACCGACTTCAAAGTAAATTATCTAAAAAGCATAAAATAACGAAAATATTATTGAAGTTGGTGCAGAATATACACAGCAGGTACGCTAACACCAACTTCAATAATATTTTCGTTATTTTATGCTTTTTAGATAATTTACTTTGAAGTCAGTTTTTATTTTTTTTAAAATAGTTTATTTTGGAATTATTTGGAATTAGAATTTTTTGGTGTCCAGGTATCATTTGAAAACCCGTGGATGGATTTTAATAGGACTTTCACTGATGTGTTGTGTAGAAGTCCGGGCATAAAATGATATATATATAACATCACGCTATGTTTCATAGGGGCTAAGCAGTAGAACGTTACTTGCACATATTACCACATAATTTATATTGTATGTGAATAGGGTAATTATAAACTGACCAGTTAATTAATAAGATATGTACTATTACGCTTTATACATTAGGGACTGAGCAGACCTTAACTGCCGGTCCCAATATCGATCCCTTACTATAAGTTAAAATAGTTACCATCAATAGCTATAATGACATAATTCCGTTGCAATAATTGGTATGTTGTTCAAATGACAGTCTGTCAGGGTTTTAGTTATCGGTCAATTTCGGGGGTTTATCGCGGGATATCGATGACTTGATCGATGATTTTAACTTATAGTTAGAGATCGATAGAATATTGGGACCGGCAGTTAGTTTGCATAAGGTAAGGTATTTCGCTATGTTGAATAAGTGTTCCGTAGTGGAGTGGTTACGGACGCTTCTAGAAAACGTCGTAGGTATCGGGTTCGAAACCCACTCGGGGTTACTTTTTAACTTAACTTTTTTAATAAACTATATTTTTAGAATTATTTTTAAATAATTTAGATATTATTAAGGCTTTTTTTTTGCTTTTCAATTTTACGAAAGGTGGTGGTTTGAATTTATTGATGGCGTCTTATTGTTCATAAAATATAATAGTTCCATAAAATCTTAAAATAGAGGTTTATTTTGAGGTAAAATACGTTGATGTTATAGATATCGAAATCATTGAATAATATCTTGAAATTCAAATGATAGTAGCTAATCTATACTTATAATAAAACTGTAACAGGTCCAATTCTGTACATTGAAGATATTTTGAAAATTATTTTTGGAGGGCATTCTATAACCGATACTGAGGCTGAAAGTGTATTTTTTTTTTATCTGTCTGTATGTCTGTCTGTCTGTCTGTATCACGGCTGAGCATCACGCCGAAACTACAGAATGGATTCAAATGAAACTTGGCATGATTTGAGATCTTACTACGTGGTAGGACATAGGATACTTTTTATCCCGTAATCTAGCACGGTTCTTTTGGGAGAGGGGATTAAAGTCAAAATTATACGCTTGGTCAGATTTTATCAATTTTTCTTTATAATATAATAAATATTAGTAAGGGAACACTCATAGAGAGTTGTTATCAAGGTTTTGTAATCGATCAGGTTAAGCAACGTTAGGTAAGGTCATTAAATAGATGGGTGACCGTTTAACGCCATTTGAACTAAACGGGTCCGTGCTTCGGAGAGCAAGTAAAAAGCCGACTATAAAAAAGGAGGTTATGTATTCGATGCGAATGTCTGTTATTAAAAGTTTAGTTAACGTAAAAATAGCGCAGGCGGAGCTGCGTGGGTCAGCTAGTAAAAAAATATAAGAAGTTATTGACCACTTAAAATAACATTCTTCAATCTATAATACTAAAGCTCCTTCAGAAAGTTTGGGGTGTGAGGCCCTAGATGTCCAACAAGTACGGCAGCTTGTTTGGTGGATGTATAAAGTGTCCCCGGCGGCGGGCTTAAAGGCAAGACGCTGAGGGTTTTCTGGTGTAAATACTGCCAGAACGTCCACGTCTCCCATCTCATGTGTCGATGCGACAACCATGGGTAAGAGTCCCACATACCCCGGTTGACCCCATAGGTCCCAGGACCTAGGGTGGAGGAACTTTTTGTTCTCGCGGGGAACACCCCGCGAGAACAAAAAGCAAGTAAATCACGATATGCATCTTGATACTTATCGCATTGACAGCTTACAAACAAGATCAGGGTTACTTGAACAATAGATTTACGGATAATTCAAATAGCTGGTGTCAGTATTAGTAGGTTGTAAAATGGAAAAATGAATTTAGGTAATATCAAAATAGTAATGCAACAGCCGCGAGGGCTTTAGTGTGTAAGAATCCCATATACCCTGGTTGACCCCACAAGTCCCGTGGACATTTTGAAGGTCTCCCCGCGAAAAATAAAAGGGTCGGATCGAGTGTGACCGAATCTGATCAAGTTGAATGGAGATGGATTGTGTTATGTCGAGTTTGATTATGAAATCAAACTCGACATAACACTCAACTTATTACACACAACATAATACTCATGAGAGTATAATGCGGAAATTACCTGCCTACTGACTGCGTGCGAAGCCGCGGGTGCAGCTAGTTGAGTAATATAGAAGAAATATTTTATTTGATTGTAATTCTTGACTATAAATTGCAATTGCATTGTTTAAATTGGGTCCGGTATAATTAATCCTAATATACGAGTGTAAAATAATACTCCCTTATTTACTTCCTTTACTCTGTTGCTGACTTGATGAAGAGTTTCATAATGTACGCCATGATTGCGCCAGTTTGGATCTATATATAATAGATGGCTATATAGGAGGAGTAAGTGACTACATTTCGAGAATGATATTCTTTCAAGGCGCAAATAAATAACTGTGGGTCTAAAATAACACTTTCAGTGAATCATAATATGAGTAAGTTACGGTTTAATATTTCTTCGTATGGCAGCATTAACACCATATACAGGTGTAAGGGACTACGTACCGAAAACTTTTTTATAAGATTTCTCATATTGTCCGTTACAACATTACAGAAACCTTTTTAAGGAAAATGACATAGGACTAACTTGTTAATTTTTGAACATGTAATGAATATAATGCGAAATATAATTTATTTTTCAAATTAAATTGCTAGTTTTCTAAAATAATAGTAGGTGATTGCCTATGCACTTTTTTGTGCATAAACAATAAATACATGACTAAAAAAAAAATATCCACAAATTATTAATTTATTGTTTTTGAATTTAAATTAGGCTTTATTATAAAACCAATAATTTTTTTTTTTGGAAATTCATGGAAATTCATTCATGAAAAAGCCGATGAAAAATTTCAACACTAGGATGTTCAGCATCATTAACCCTGGTATCGGTTTTACGTACGATGTCCCTTACACCCGTTATAAGTCAGCTAATTAGTGTTAATAAATGAATTAAGTATGATTCAGCTATAGGCGAATAAGTGCGTAACCGTTTTTCGTATACTTGCAGAAATTTTAAGTATATGCTTGAAATTCAAAACAGGAATTGCTTTTAGGTGAATTGCTTAATGTGGCCTTTTTGGACCCGCTGATCTTGATCCATAATCTTAGATTTAGCATTTTGAAATCTAATTTAATACAAAATACAAAATTTAAAAAAAAAACAAAGCAAAAAAAACAAAATAAAAACCTCGAAAATGAAAGGAATTTCATCCACAATCCGGATAAAGATGGATGGATAAAGATCGGTATCGAAATAAAAAGAAATGCCTTGAATAAAAGGATAACGTGTAACATCATCAATTAATAAACTCAACAAACAGACTGGGTTTTGTAACATTCTGTATTTACACAGTGCCATAAAAGTAGTGCGGCAGTGCGGTTGTGGTTAACAGAGCTTCGCGGTGGCGGCGTCGGTAGCCGGTGGGCGGCCGGTACCGTGTGTAATATCCCTTAGCTTGATGTAAATAAACCATGCCCACAAACAACAAAGGGAGTGATGGCTACTGTGTGCGGGTGCTGCTTGGGGGGACTGTTCCGACTTCTATCTCTATCGCATTTTGTTTTTTTTTTGTATTTCTCTCGTATTTTTTTTTTGTTTTATCTTTCGAATGGCCAAACACGTCGCTGTCTATCGTTAATGATATAATTAGTGTCATTACCACTAGCATTAAATCCATCATCACTTCCCTGTGATAAACACTCTTTTGATGGAGGCCATGTTTTTTTTCTTCTAAAACAGTGAAGTGAAGTAATAAGTTAAAAAAATCTGCTAAGTTCCTTGCCTTCCTTAAGATTTTCTCAGTTGAGGCCGCGTTGCAATCCCGTAGTAAATTAAAAAAAATATATTGACTATTCAAAAGTGCTAAGCCTATTTGAGATAAATAATTCTATTTCATAATGTAGCAGAGAAGTATGATTGATAAACGTAACCATGTGAATATTAATTTACACGGTAAAATTTTAGTAGATTAACGGGTGTATCGTGTATCGCATGCCATTTGAACCGTGTGACACTTTCAACTAAATTAAAACACTGTAAGTAAGTATTGGTTTACCCAATCTAAGAAATACCTTTTGACGTTTCACATTTTTTCCGCTATAATACAACTTGTATTGTTGTAGAAGTTCTAAGCCCTTGTATTATACAAGGACTTAGAACTTCTATGTAATATATTACACCTTACAAAACAAACAAAAAAAAATATTTTACCCAAATTTAATGAAATCTGACAGCTGTTAAAAGGCATTCTGTGACTGTAAAACCATATAAAGTCCGCCATCTTTCAGTTTTTGTTGATAAACTCGTTGTTGAAAGGGATTTCGACCTCACCCTCTCGTGCTCGAGTTAAATTTAATTTTTATTCCTTATTTTTTGACGGGCCCGTTGGTCTAGTTGGCAGACACCCTGCCTGCTAACCGATGGGTCGTGGGTTCGATTCCCGCCAAGTGTCTGGGTGTTGTTTATCTATTTAAGTATGTATTTACAAAAAAAAAAGTATATAAGTATTAGTATCAGTGGTCTGGTTTCCATAGTACAGGCTCTGCCTAGTTTGGGATCGGATAACCGTGTGTGGATTGTCCCAAGATATTATTATTATTATTATTTTTAATTACCTTTTTAAGTTGCATACAGGAACATAAATAATAGAAATACATTGCACTGAAAACCAGCGTCGGGGGGTTATATCAAAAATCCTCCGGCTTAAGCTGAGTGCGTCCTTTTGTGGTATATAGTAGTTTGTGTGGTTCTTTCTGTTAAAATTTATATTTGTATGTACATACTTATATCACCACAGTAAAATTTACTTTCTTTCTTTAAATATCTATGCAACTCTTGTTCCGATATTGAATGGATTTTAAATGAACGGTCCGAACCGGCCGATGTTGTGTGGTCAACTGCTTAATTTCTTTTGATTTGAACCGTAAGTAACTTTTTCGCAGCGCAGTTCAAACGAAATGAAAAGATATTTACCTAGATGTGACGTCATTCGCCCTGATCGATGTTCTATATTATGACGGGTTTCTTAATTTATCTATTTTTTTATTCAGAACAAATTAGGGCTTGATTGCAGTTCCTACTGATGGAAAGAGGCGACGCAATCGAAGATGGTAGACCTCTAGCTTATACTTCCCCGGCGAAAAATGGAGGGATGTTTTAGTTTGAAGCCTACGCCTGTTTGTCTGTGAATCGTATCGCTCCCAAATAAACAGACTGATATTTTTTTTCATTTATTTGTATCTTAGCTATCTATCTATACTTATAATAAAACTGTAACAGGTCCAATTCTGTACATTGAAGATATTTTGAAAATTATTTTTGGAGGGCATTCTATAACCGATACTGAGGCCGAAAATGTATTTTTTTTAATTTTTGTCTGTCTGTCTGTCTGTCTGTCTGTCTGTCTGTATCACGGCTGAGCATCACGCCGAAACTACTGAATGGATTCAAATGAAACTTGGCATGATTTGAGATCTTACTACGAGGTAGGACATAGGATACTTTTTATCCCGTGATCAAGCACGGTTCTTTCGGGAGAGGGGATTAAAGTCAAAATGGGTACTTGGTTATACGCTTGGTCCGATTTTATCAATTTTTCTTCATAATTATAATAAATAGTAGTAAGGGATCACTCATAGAGAGTTGTTATCAAGGTTTTGTAATCGATCGGGTTAAGCAACGTTAGGTAAGGTCATTAAATAGATGGGTGACCGTTTAACGTCATTTGAACTAAACGGGTCCGTGCTTCGGAGAGCAAGTAAAAAGTGGGTCCCAGTTTTTAACCGACTATAAAAAAGGAAGTTATGTAAAGGAAGTTATGGATGCGAATGTCTGTTATTAAAATTTTAGTTAACGTAAAAATAGCGCATGCGGAGCTGCGTGGGTCAGCTAGTACTTATAATAAAACTGTAACAGGTCCAATTCTGTACTTTGAAGATATTTTGAAAATTATATTTGGAGGGCATTCTATAACCGATACTGAGGACGAAAATGTAATTTTTTTAATTTTTGTCTGTCTGTCTGTCTGTCTGTCTGTCTGTCTGTCTGTCTGTCTGTCTGTCTGTATCACGGCTGAGCATCACGCCGAAACTACTGAATGGATTCAAACGAAACTTGGCATGATTTGAGTTAATACTCCGAGGTGGGACATAGGATACTTTTTATCACGACATTCGGCACGGTTCCCTTGGGAGAGGGGACTAAAGTCAAAATGTGTACTTGGTTATACGCTTGCTCCAATTTTATCAATTTATCTTTATAATTATAATAAATATTTGTAAGGGAACACTCATAGACAGTTGTTAACAATGTTCGGAAATCGATCAGGTTAAGCAACGTTAGGTAAGGTCATTAAATAGATGGGTGACCTTTTAACGCCATTTGAACTACACGTCTCTGTGCTTCGGAGGGCAAGTACAAAGTGGGTCCAAGTTTTTAACCGACTTTAAAAAAGGAGGTTTGTATTCTATGCGAATGTATATTATTGAAAGTTTAGTTAACGTAAACACAGCGCGGGCGGAGCTGCGTGGGTCAGCTAGTATTTAATAAAAATCTATTTAGCCATGTTTTTCTTTACGCGATCAAAATTGTAGCATTAAATGTATGAACACATTTTTATTTTATTTATTTCTTAAAAGATTTACAAAAACACTTATATAAACAATAATTCGCCAAACTGCACCGCGCAGTTTGTTGGCGAACATGATTGTTGGCTGGTGTTGGTGGCAAAAAAAAAAGACAATCGGTAGGATTCAATATGTCATATGCAATAGAGTAGTCCATTGCACAAAAAGAAACACAAGTATGTACTAGTAGTTGAGTAAAAAAGACGTCGGGCAACGAACCGCGAGAATGGTCGACACCGGACGCTCCGCTCATTGAGGTAACATGTAAGTACAATCTATACTTATAATAAAACTGTAACAGGTCCAATTCTGTACATTGAAGATATTTTGAAAATTATATTTGGAGGGCATTCTATAACCGATACTGAGGCCGAAAATGTATTTTTTTTAATTTTTGTCTGTCTGTCTGTCTGTCTGTCTGTCTGTCTGTCTGTCTGTCTGTCTGTATCACGGCTGAGCATCACGCCGAAACTACTGAATGGATTCAAATGAAACTTGGCATGATTTGAGATCTTACTACGAGGTAGGACATAGGATACTTTTTATCCCGTAATCTAGCACGGTTCTTTTGGGAGAGGGGATTAAAGTCAAAATGGGTACTTGGTTATACGCTTGGTCCGATTTTATCAATTTTTCTTTATAATATAATAAATATTAGTAAGAAAACACTCATAGAGAGTTGTTATCAAGGTTTTGTAATCGATCGGGTTAAGCAACGTTAGGTAAGGTCATTAAATAGATGGGTGACCGTTTAACGCCATTTGAACTAAACGGGTCCGTGCTTCGGAGAGCAAGTAAAAAGTGGGTCCCAGTTTTTAACCGACTATAAAAATGGAGGTTATGTATTCGATGCGAATGTCTGTTATTAAAAGTTTAGTTAGGCCTAACGTAAAAATAGCGCAGGCGGAGCTGCGTGGGTCAGCTAGTATATAATATGTACCTACTCACTCTGCTCTGCTCTGGATATGCTCAATTGCCTGTATAAGTGTATTTATCGATTCAAATCGAGCTAAGGCCGAGCCTTAATTTGATAATCCTGAGGCATTGATATATTCTTAGGTGCCCTAACTATATTCTGGCGAGGTCCAAACGGAGAGTCGAGAGACTTCCCATAACTACATTTGACGGGCCCGTTGGTCTAGTGACTAGTGGTTACACACCCTGGCTGCTGCCTATGCAGGCTCTGCCTAGTTTGGGATCGGATGACCGTGTGTGGATTGTCTCAAAATATTATTATCATAGTATCGATATAGTAGCATAGTATCGTGTTTGTTCAGCATCCGCGAAGAACGGCTGCGTTGCCTTCGCCCTAGTCCGCACTCGGGTAAAGTGCTGACGCAGCAAAAACACTGTCGCGAGTAATCGTCACCGGTCGCCGCGATGACCCAGATTACTACAATAAGTGGTGAATCACAAAAATGTGTTTAAATATAGTTAAGGCGAAGTTACATTTTAATATTTGATTAAAAATGGCTTTGCAAAATACAGTTAGGCTTCAAACAGAAACGGAACATCTTTTGTATGAACGTTTCGTTGAGGAACAAGTTGAATGTAAGAAACTGCAAAGTTTAGTGAATGACTTACATTGCAAAATTGAAGCGCTCCAGCAACAACTGGAGCACTACCAAGAGAAGAACAACGTATCTCAAGCTAAAGATACCACGGCTACCGAGAAAACCTCCGAAGAAGTCCAATATGAGACCGATGAAGAGGAGCTAGCAAAAGAAAAATTGCAGATTGGTCAAATGTTGTTTTCACTTACGAAACTTGGCTGAATGCGAACCACACAGTGTCTAAGAACTGGACTGATGACACCGCTGCTTCCACTAGCTCAGTGCCGATGGGAAAAGGAGAACGCCTAATCATTTGCCATGCAGGGTCTATGAAAGGATTCATGCCAGATGCTTTGTTGGCCTTTAAATAAAAAAAAACAGTTGAGTACCACGAAGAAATGAATTCTGAGGTTTACGGAAGTTGGTTTAAGGAAATGGTGCAATCATTGGAAGAACCGTCAGTCATTATTATGGATAACGCATCCTATCGTTATATCCTGTCGGCCCAGGCCGACAAAAAACAAGTAATCATTGACTGGCTTCAACGTCATGGCGAAAATGTTGATAACTCCTTACTAAAAGTACAATTACTAAATATCTTACGAACAAAAAACACTTCCCAAAACGATATGTAACGGTATGTATGTAACGAAATAGCTGCAGAACATGGTCATTGGGTTCTTAGACTTCCAACCTATCATTGTCAATACAATGCCATTGAATTAATATGGGCTCAAGTAAAAGGACACGCCGCTCGAAATAACACAAAACCCCCATTCACGGCAAACAAAATGCTTGATTTATTAAAAAATGCATGTGTGGAAGTAACTGCGGAAAACTGGCAAAATGTAATTCAAAAAACACAAGAAACTATAATGGCAGATTGGGATAAACACGTG
This sequence comes from Furcula furcula, assembly GCA_911728495.1. NCBI lineage: Eukaryota > Metazoa > Arthropoda > Insecta > Lepidoptera > Notodontidae > Furcula > Furcula furcula. The sequence continues at coordinate 7,907,329 of OU452243.1, forward strand.
GCGATAGATAATATGAATCAACAATTAATTATAAATGTCGGCGATATAATATATTAATATAATATTGTTATATAATATTTATATATTATTTATTAACTATTATTTAGCAAATGAATATTGTTACCTAACACTATGAGTCGTGATACTTGAAAATAAAGAATTTATTATAGCTCGAGTGACAGCGACGATGAATCTGATTTTTATTAATAAATAAATAAAAGTAAAAGTCACAATAATTGTTTCATATCATTTCATACCAATCTATATTTATACTACACTAGCTGACCCGCGCAGCTCCGCCCGCGCTTTTATTACATTTTGCTCCCCTTTTCTCCTTCCACCCTTTATTTCTCTCTCCATCTCTCTTTCCCCTTCCCGGTTCAGTCCCCGTCACACTCCACCTCTTCCACTCCTCCTCTCCCGTTGTCCCCTCTCTGAGCCCCCTCCCTCTTTCTCTTCTCCCACCCTGCTCGCCCTCACTCCCTCTTTCTCTTCTCCCACCTTGCTCCCCTCACTCTCCCCTTGTTCCATCTTAATCCCCCTCTCTCTCACCCCATCACCCCCTCCTCAAATCCCCTTCTCCCTCTCTCTCCTCTCTTGCACACTCCTCTCGTTCTATATATCATCGCCAATCATGGTATCTGGGATTCTTACCCACTTAAACTCCTGCGGCTGTCGCATCGCCACATAAGACGCCTGGGACCTCCAGTGGGATCTGCACCAAATACCCCTCAGTGCGCATTATAGCCCCCGCAACCCTGTCACCGGAGTCGCCGCCGACACCCATCTATGTAATGACCTTGCCTAACGTTGCTTAACCTAGCGGCATGAAATATAGGGTACTTTACGACCTAAACCTACTCAGATCTACCCCATATGCATACAAAATTTCATACAAATCGGTTCACCCATCTATGTAATGACCTTGACTTAACCTTAACCTACTGGTATGAACAACGCACAGCTATTTTTTCATTGGTGTAAATATTAGTGAAGTTTACGTTATATCGAAGAAGGGACAAGTTCATGCTAACAACAATTTATTAATAGTTATATATTTCTCATAAAAAATAAAGGATAAAAAATGTTTATTGTGGGTTATCCCTAGAGATAAACTTAAAGGGCCTACCATAGCGGGCTTTTTTGTAGACCTTGGTTAGGCCTACAATACTGTAGTACATTATTTTGATCTATCTCGTAGTAGGGTTTAGCGTTTGCAATGTAAGCGCAAAAAAATGTGTTTATTTAAGACATCCTACAAACCTATAAAATTATCAGTGTTTCTCTACTATATTATGCATGTATTATACTTATTAACCTTCCTCTTGAATTACTCTATTTATTAAGAAAAACCGCATTAAAATCCGTTGCGTAGTTTTAAAGATCTAAGCATACATATGGACAGACAGACAACGGGAGCGACTTTGTTTTATAATATGTATAGATATAGATTAGAATGCTACATTATAGCCGTGTAAAAATAGTTAATAAACAATATCGATATCTCAATCGTAACATCACTATGTTGATAGCCATAGAACGTAAATTTTTAAAAACGTTTGTTATTTTATGTAATTTATAAAAAAACTACTGCACTTATGGACTCAATTTGTCAAAGATGATTATTATACAGGATCAAGGAGCAAACTTAGGCAGTTGTCATATTTTTAAAACCTCGCATTTAAAAGTGAACTTTTGTGTAACATGACGCGGTTACGTTCTATTGGTGCTGTCAAAAAGAAAATAAACGGTTGGATCTATTATAGTGATTAAGAAATAGATTTACATACATACATATATCCATACATACTTTCGATAAACATTCTCGTAGCCCTCCTTTTAAGGCAGGGCCAAAATATCAAAAACGTAATTCGAATTATACAAAGTTTTACAATAACATGTTTTTGGGTAAACAGGAAATATAAATCAAATTCAAATTATACGCATTGAATCACGTCACAAAAGTTTGTTTAGACGCTTATGTAATTTTCCTTCAATAAAAAAGGTGAAGGAAATTCAGAATGAAAATATTGAAAATTTCTTGAATGAAAGTGAGTCATCGTGTTTTTTCGAGTCCTTCAAGTCGTAGACTTATAAGCAATGATATTAAAAAGTAAAAGCAGGTAGATAGGTTATAGGCGAAAGAGGCGGAAAAGAGGACCTACCTCCAGCTCGAATAGCAGTGCTTACTTAGATCAAAAGAATAATTAGTGTTAATTTAAACATTTAATATAACCCCCGACTTTGTAGAAATAACTCTTGCAATGTCTCTCCTGCCAACTACTGGTCAAGACCTATTAATCGAGGTCAAATTTGGTGGGTCTACGTTGATGGAGCACAGTTCCTGTTACCACCTTCCTGCTCCATCATCAGACCAAGAACACCATTTTTCTACCAACTACTTGTAGAGAGCTATCCAATGACTTCAAATTCAGTGCGTCTACGTTTATTAGTGCAGAGATCCTGTGACCGGCTTCCTGAGGGCAACCTCCGGCATCATCAGACCATAGTGAAGGTATTCACATATTGTTTAGCATCATTGGATTTACACATGAACTAAACTACTACTACATGTCATGTCGTTCATATGAATGGAGTTAATAGAAAATGTTTATTGTATACTTAATATCCCTACCCTGATTTGGAAAAGAGCTAATGGGCTTCAAAAGGTTGATCCGATTTTCATTAAACATGCCTAAGAACTATCTTGATTAATCCAGATTTTTTAATTTGAAAAGAAAACCGCATTCAAATCCGTACATACATACAGTCAGACAGACAGACATAGGCGTCAAACTTATAACGCCCCTCACTTTTGGTCTAGTGTTAAAAATAGACCACTGTTGAAAAAGAAGAAAAAACGGTTTAGACCCTTTTTCTCGTACTGTACTCAATTGGTGGTGGATTTAGGACTTTAGGAGTTCATTTGGCTTCACTTGTGAACCTGTGCCGTCTTTTGTCATTCTTTGAGTGGCAGGGTTAACGTAATCTAATTTTTACGTGGGAACGAGACGAAGTTTATACAGACGGTGGTATAATGCAAGCCCAATCTTGTAAAGTAAAAACTGATTAATAATTGTCGCACTATTTACATATTTGCTTAATTTTAACCTATTGATAAGTCTTGAAAGTCTTCAAAGTCAGACGCAGCGGCGTCTTGAAAGGAATCTCTTGACCTTGAAATAAATCCAGCTAAGTAAAACATAGTCATCAGTGCATACCGAATGAGTATTTGACTTAATTTTGTAGTTGGCAGTTACAACAGTTGACTTTATTCCATCCAATGAAGGTTAACTATAATATTATTTAAAAAAATAAATGGAATATATACTTGCATAAAGAATAAAATATCAAATGCACTTTATTCAAATAATCAAATGCAAGCGTTGCTAGAGTAACCAGTATCAAATCGCGCTTGGTAATTGTAAATGCTATTTTTAAGTCACATTGATTTTATAAGGATACAAAATCCGTCCGTACTACGTTGGGTACAAAATCCTTAATCTTAAGTAAGTATAGGTATTAATTACAACGCGAAACGATTACTACTGGGACTACTGGAATTTGACCGAAAATACAGTTATGAATAAAATCTATTACATTCATAAAAATATATTTAATTACTTTTATTTTGTTTATTGAATAATAAACCATATTTTGCAATTACGTTTCACTCGATTTATTTTTCAGATCTGATGTACGATGTTTCAAGCAAATAAATTCTATTCTATTCTATTATCGTATCACAATCGTATTACCCATTAGCAACTTAAAATAGTTACCAAGTGAATATCGGAAACTGTCGCTAGTTACGTTTACGTAATATACGTTTTCATATTAACATTATGTTATACCCAATAACATCGAAATATACCATAAAACTTTTATCACAAACATAAACATATTAATGAAAAGCTATAATAACTTTATCAATGACCAGTAAATGTATTCAGTTATGCATAAAACTATAAATAAATATAAACACTTCAAGATGATCCAAACAAAAACATGGCCGCCCACGCAAGATCACAGCAAAATGAGCCTTAACGACGAGACACTGACAAATTATAACTGTAGTACACCATAGGGTTTACCCGGCCGATGTCCCATTACCATAACGGCGGGGTGACCTCGCCTACACGGAGATAGACAAAAAATATTTGCTGGGAGCGATCCAAGACGCCGGCTATCCGGATTTTTTGGAAGAGACGAGACGGCGCCGCCCGCCCCCGGCTCAATGGCGCCCAACGCAAAATGAGGACAGCTCGCCGAATCTATAGATTTTAAATCTCTGCTACGTTTTGGCTTTAGTTTAAACTTTATGTTAACAATCAAATAAAATAATAATGTCATGTTTGTTTACCACGGGTTTATTTTTAGTGATGTAATACGTTACGTTGTATACGTTTTTAGTTGATGAAATGCACCTTTTATGTTTTACGTTTAAATATACAGTGGTTTGAAACGAATTAATGGTTTCCCCTCTCATGTGCCGATGCGACAACCGTGGGAGGTTTAGTAAATAACAATACCATTGGGTATGTTGACCCCCGCAAGTCTAGGGACCGATTGAAGGTTTCCCCCTCGAGAACAAAAAATTGCTCTGCTTAACTTGGGATAAAATTATCGTGTGTGGAATATCTCAGGATATTATTATTATTGTAGTATCATTTTGACCAAAGTTACAACTATGACTAAGTTGTAATTCACGAAAAAATAATGATCGATAATGATAATGGAATGCAAAAACCTAAAAGTACTTACAAACGTAGTGAATGTCTCACGAAGAATTTGGTGACGCTTCAGTTATTACGCGTTATGTCTCATCCACCGTGACTTATGCAAGACCCCATTCATCTCTAGTAGTAGGTCAAACGTGAATGTAGTGAAAATATTAATGAAAATGAGGGGGCGAAATTCTCGATAATGAATACAAAGATTACAAAGAATGTCGATTTGAAGAAATAAAATATTGGAAGTTTTTCATACAAGTTAAAGACGAGTTAATGAAGTCGTTAGCTTATTAAACGATGTGGCTACCTATAGGCAGCTCAGTACACTGCAGTTCGTCACTTTAGAAATTAAGTCTGGTACTTTCTGCAGCTACCGTGCCCTTCACACTGGAACACAGAAAAGGTGGACCAGCGGAATAAAAAAAAAATATAAGCATTTTATTATTCTAGTAGAAACACTGTTTCTTAATAACTATTCATGGTGTGTTTAAACTTGTTTTTTAAATTCACAAACACAAACACGAGCCAGGTAGGTACCAACGCAGTGTCAGATATCCTCCACCAAGCATTAGGATGTAAGCATTGCTGTGAAGGGCACCGTAGTTGCTGAAATTAAGACTTAATATCTAATGTCGGCAACGCGTTAGTGATTCTTCCGGTGTTGCTAGCTTCTACACGCTGCGGTGACTGCTTACCACATAGACGGGCCGCACGCTTGATTGCCACATTGGTAGTATAAAAACGTTGCTCCATTATATTTTCCCAAAAGCTTCATGAATGACATCAACCCACTACCAATAATTCGGTGACGCCTCGGCTGCGGCAGCTCGACTGGCCCCGTGATTTATACGTGATCCCATTCATCTGTAGTCTGTAGTCGAACGGTGAATGTTTGAAAAATATTAACGAAGACGGGGTGAAATTCTCGGTTGTGAAATTAATCTTTGTTTATTCAAAGGTCGAGTTGAAGACATAATATTGGAGGTTTTTTTTTTATCGTAGTGACCTGCCTGATGCTTAGCAACATGCCTGCCCATAGACTGCTACAGTGCACTTCCGCTCGTCACCCTGTACCTACATCAGTAATTAAGTCTCTTGAGCTCGATAATTTAACCAGCTATAGTACAGTAGCCACAACGATCTTTGTGTGTCTGAAGTTGGCTGCAAGACGCTGCGCAGTAGCTTTTTTTTGTGTTTTTCTATTGACAACTCATGATTGTAGTTGCGCAATGGTACGCCAAACCTTACTTCATACACGCAAAGATCCGTTGTGACTACGATATCCTTCCTTCGACTCTTATTCTATAGTCTAAATTCCGCACTCTCAATTGTCAATTAACGGTAATTCTAATTAAGACGTTTTTTTATTCAATTATTTGGACTCTCGGAGCCCTTCATGAATATTTTCGATTATTGATTATTAAATAATTGATATCCTTAACCCGTAGGGTGTCCGTAAGAGGCGACTAAGGGAAAACAAGAAGGCGGGCAGCAGCGTCTTTCTATTAGATTCCCTACTACCTATACTGCGATCCCCGAGACGCCTGCCAAGCGTGGCGATTATGGCAGTCCCTCCTTTTTTAGGGAGAGTTCTCATTCAGCTGTGGACGTTTTTCGGCTGCTGATGATAATATCTCTATTCACTATTACCGTATTAAATATTCATTAGAGTGTCGGCATAATCTGATTTCAAGAAATTGATTAATAATATTTAACTGTAGGTAATTGATGTTTATAGGTGCGGTAGTTATTGCCCCGTCTTAGACCGCACCGCAGCAATGTTTACAGATTGCTACCATAGCAATGTTTGTACATTATGGTAAATATTGTGTCAGTAAAATAATGATGTATAATTACTTGATTTATTACTAAATATAGTATTAGCCATTATTTTTCACTGTGGTATATCGTATATCGCAAGAAAGTTAATTGCTTAACGCTTTGTCAAAAATACTTGAAAGTTTCCTGTTATTGCAACAGAAACTAATTATGTTGAAATAATACTACTTTTACGGATTATATCGCGGTTTATTTCAGATTTTACTTTTCCGATGTTTCTAATGTTTACAGCACCCATGGTCACGGGAGGACTAGTTGTTAGTTTTAGTATTCGCGTAAATAAAATACAATATTATTAGAATATGTTTTTAACTTTGATTTTATTTACAATCAAACACATTTACATTCTACAACAACATCATCAATGAAACGCCTACGATTGTAATATGGTTATGTAAAAGATCTGCAGTGACTAGGGCTGCCAGGCGTTCGTCCTTCAGATCCTGTCGTAGGGAGATAAGTCGGCGACGGCGCGGCGCCATGGCTGGCTGTTTGGAGGTCACGCAACCCCCGGGACAACGGGTACCTACCGCATTCTGACTAATACTTGTATTTTTCTTGGAGTATTAATTTGTGTGTGTGAGTGAAATGTTATTTTAGTCTGCGTGACTCGTTGTAAAGGTTATTGCTGAATGATATGTTTTTTTTGTGTGCCAGACACGTTGACGTTGGACTTTTGTGTTTTGGATTTAATTTCTTTTGTGTACTTATAGTTTTTTTTGTAATTCTGGGAGCGGTTATTAAATAAAATGATAGGTCGATTAAATAATATTGTCTCTAAGGTTAGGCGTTGAACGACCAACGACTGTTTTTTGTCGTCAACGAATCAACTAGTTTACAGTCACCGATAAACTAGTATAATGAATGATAATGTATAATGAGGTGGCTAGTATATCGGTGGACTCTTTGTAATACGTCCAAGGTCAACTACTAAACCTTTGGTCAACTGTAGTCAAACTGTAGGTAAACTAGAAACTTTAGACTTTTTAATAAACTAGTTTATCATTGACGATAAACCGTCTCGTTTCGTAAACGCATCAACGACTCATTACTTATTGCGCCTAAGTGTGACTCCTAATAATAGGCACCTTGGCCAATACGTGGCAAAATACGAAAACGCCCGCTTTAAATTTTGTAGTTCATCTAGCGAAATAGGTACTACTAGTACTATTGCTTTTATGTCGATTTATGGCGTAATGTTTGTGAGAAACCGCTTTTGGTGTCTAAACAAGCCAATATGAAAGCGACATAAGCTGCCGTAGCGTTGACAAGTTTCTACTGTTGGGTGCAGAATCCTCTTGATGACGTTTATGTCTTTTGGACGGGCCTGTTGGTCTAGCGGTTAGATACCCTGGCCGATACCCGATAGTTTGTGGTATTGATTCCCACCTAGTGTCTGGATGTTATTTATCTATTTAAGTATATATTTACAAAAAAAAAAGCGTCCGCTGCGTCCCACACCCCGGCAACTTGCAGGGCGGCTGGAGGGGCTGCGGCGGCCGTTAGTGATGCAAAGCGGCGCAAGTATGCAGTTCTAGGTTCCAGCTATATATTTGCGCCCTTTGCGGTGGAGAACATGGAGCAATGGTCAATGAGACGCACGGTTTGGTGAAAGAAATTCCATCCAAACTTATCGAAGTCTCAGAAGACCGTCGGGCTGGTAGCTTTTTCTGGGAACGTATAAGCTTGGCTATACAAAGAGGTAATGCCGCCAGTATTTTTGGTATAGTTAGTATCTTAGAAGAAATGGAAAAACCTACTAGTAGCACCCTCATGCGGAGACTTTTGCAACATTTTTCTGTTCGGCTTACTTTAGAAATGAAACTAAGATAGTAGATCATTATTATGCAACTGCTATCATAAGACTTATAGCGGTATCGGTAAATAGGTTGGGATCAAATTATAAGAATTCTTGGGTTTGAATCCCAGCCCTCTTTTTTGTTTTTTTATTTTATTTTATGCCTATAATACTTAGAATAGAATAGAATAGAATAATGTTTATTAAAACACAAAATTACATGAATTATAAAAATACGAGCGCTAAAACATTTTTTGCGCTTATGCGTATACTATTGACGTCCGCGTGCTTTATATCGGATACTGCAAAGTTTTAGCTATTTTATTATTAAAAAGGCTATTTATAGTTTCAAATCACACCGCTGGAGGCGCTGGTGTTGGGGGGCACGTTTTGATGTGGGAGTTATACCTATCTATTTCTAAGTAATATACACTTATCTATGTAGGTACCCTTCGCTCCCTATGCTGCAACAACTTGGAGGAAGTTTTTTACCTAGTTTAAGTATACATATCTATCTATCTATACTTATAATAAAACTGTAACAGGTCCAATTCTGTACATTGAAGATATTTTGAAAATTATATTTGGAGGGCATTCTATAACCGATACTGAGGCCGAAAATGTAATTTTTTTAATTTTTGTCTGTCTGTCTGTCTGTCTGTCTGTCTGTCTGTCTGTCTGTCTGTATCACGGCTGAGCATGACGCCGAAACTACTGAATGGATTCAAATGAAACTTGGCATGATTTGAGATCTTACTACGAGGTAGGACATAGGATACTTTTTATCCCGTAATCTAGCACGGTTCTTTTGGGAGAGGGGATTAAAGTCAAAATGGGTACTTGGTTATACGCTTGGTCCGATTTTATCATTTTTTCTTTATAATTATAATAAATATTAGTAAGGGAACACTCATAGAGAGTTGTGATCAAGGTTTTGTAATCGATCGGGTTAAGCAACGTTAGGTAAGGTAATTAAATAGATGGGTGACCGTTTAACGCCATTTGAACTAAACGGGTCCGTGCTTCGGAGAGCAAGTAAAAAGTGGTTCCCAGTTTTTAACCGACTATAAAAAATGAGGTTATGTATTCGATGCGAAAGTCTGTTATTCAAAGTTTAGTTAACGTAAAAATAGCGCGGGCGGAGCTGCGTGGGTCAGCTAGTCTGTAAATAAATTGTAAATATTTATTCAAAAGAACTATATAAGTATTAGTATCAGTTGTCTGATTTCCATAGTACAGGCTCTGCCTAGTTTGGGATCAGATGACCGTGTGTGCATTATTATAATATTATTATTTTGTCACCGAGTGCCCCGAACCAAATTTTATTTCAAAACTTGCGACTCTCAACCCCTCTACTGTGCCATTCAGCCCGATTTCCAAGGAGTCTTTCCCAGTTACGATGTTCAACGTTACAAGCAACCACGGCACGTTTGATCAAATCCTTATAGACAAAGACAAAGACATTTATTTAGCCATGCAACAATGAGACACAATTATCATACTTACATATAAAAAATACAAACATAAAAAATACCAAAAAAGTAATTGCAAGAATGTGCCTCATGACTGGACCAAAAAGGTTCCAGATCAGCTTTATTGCCAAGTAAAAGAGCTTGGCGCTGGTTTTCATCTGGACCTAGTAGGTCCACGGATGTCAAGCAGTTGATAATAATTTTAACTTTAACGGGAAAATTTATTGAAATAAAATATTTACAGTTTATTTACAAATATGTACACTTAAACTAGGTAAAAAACTTCCTCGAAGTTGTCGCCGCACTGGGAGGGAAGGGTACCTAAAAGACTGGCGGCATTACCCCTTTGTATGGCCAAGCTTATACGTTGGCAGAAAAAGCTACCAGCCCGGCGGTCTCCTGAGACTTCGATAAGTTTGGATGAAATTTCTTTTACCAAAGCGTGCGTCTCATGAGACCAAGGCCCCATGGTCTCCACCGCAAAGGGCGCAAATATATAGCTCGAACCTAGAGCTGCATACTTGCGTCGCTTTGCATCACTAGCGGTCGCCGCAGCCCCTCCAGCCGCCCTGCAAGTTGCCGGGGTGTGGGACGCAGCAAGTGTGTCGACACATGTCGCATCCCACACCAGCGGCTTACCATGTTGCCATGGTATTAAAGTGACCATCAGGCCTCTTGCCGTCATCTCGTGTAATGCCGACTGGTTCCAGTACGGCAGGGACACCGGCAGTGACAAGCCCCCTGCGAATAATATCATTAAGGGCGGCATGGCGTGACATACGGCCAGCGCTACGCGAGCAAGACAGCCCGTGGTGACCATATTTATCTACGTACTCCCCACAGCGACAACGATGAGGAAGGTATAACGGGAAAATAAAAATATATTTTAATAAAAAATAATATATGTATTCACTACAGGAGAGATAAAAAGAAATAAGTAATTGGCTAAAAATAAAGTGGTGCTGGTTATAGCGAATTACCTAATGCCCTTCCAAAATCTGCTTCGGAGTCACTGGACCTCCGTGGTGTGGCCCCTAGGACGTCCATTAAGTACGGCGGCGACTCCGAGGAGGACGGTGGCGGCGTTACGATCCCCGTCCCCGTGAGCACCGTGACTTTTTTTTTTTGGCAATGATAGACGCTGTTGGCCGCAGATGGCCATTACAGCTTCACCGGACAATAGGAGGCGAGCGCTTGAAGCGCCATAGCCTTTACGGCAGAAGTAGCGACGAGCTCAAGGGCACCTCAGGGAGGCACGGCCTCGTCTTGGGCTGTCGCTTAAGAGAGGGCTGAGTTTACCACCGGTTCACAACGCGCCCCCACTGAGTAGAACCGGTAAGAAACTCAGTGGGGTGATGCACGTCGTTGAGGCCGCATACGCGTACGACCCTTCGGCCTCGCCGGCGAGACCGGTGTCTGATAGCTAGTGTAGCATACGGTTGTCGGGGAGGGTTCGGCGCATCCTGGTCCAATAGGACCGTCATGGGGTCAGGAGGGTCGAGCAGTACGTGCCGTGGTCTGTGGCGCGAGTCAGAAGGACTAGGGGCGTAATCGGCGGCGGCGCGGATTAAACTGTTCGCGTGACGGGACGCGGATTCAAAGTAGCGTTTCGACGCTTCTTTGAGGAACTTACGAAGGGGATCTAACTTGAAATCGGAATGCAGATCTACGTTCCGCACCGTGCACCGTGACTAGTTCCAAAGGGGCTACAATGCGCCCCCCGGAGGCGGGATCAAAGGCAAGGTACTGAGTGCTCCTGGTGCAGATCCCACCGGAGAGCCCGGGTATTCCCCTCTCGTGTATAAATCTTACTGGGTTCCGGTGTAAAGAGCAGTGTAGCTGATAAAATTACCGGACATAGGAGACTTAGGAGTATTAACTAATGTCTCAACTGTCTTCAGGCAGTCGTGTCGCTCACCACCAGGCAAACGTCTTACTTGTCCCTAGGATAAATATAAAAAAATATGACTCTTAAAGTTGTAAGGTTGAGTTATTTAATGACACATTATTTTAAAATTAATAAGAAATAATTGAATAGAAAATAGTTTTGCTATTGATATCTTTATAAAATACGTATTTCCGCTGACCATTAAACAATCCTTTTAATATTGAAAGTATTATATAACACGTAACGAATATTTATAATTGTAAAACTAACTTAATGGCATTAACTTATTAAATTAATTAACTATTTTACATTGTATAATAAAACATTAAATCAATGAAACTAAATAAAGAGTAATATATTGAGTAATGAACAAAGCAAAGAAACTACAAATAGTGGGGACGGTCTTAGTGAGAGTTAGTTGGAATTGAGCATATATTATTTTACTCTTTGAATTGAGCGGTCAACAAATATAGTATAAAAAGTGAATTATGAAACACAAGTGAGAATGATAATAAGGTGTTTATTGTCTATAATATTGTCAGTGTAAGGATAAAAGAAATAAGAGTACTCCGTGGTTTCAATCGTCGAGACACCTTGACATCCTTACAAAGTATAACAAAAAGGTAAATTGCAATAAAATTTATCACCAAAAAATATACTCCTAAAACAACTTTTTTGTTTGTTTATTTCCACTTTTTTCTTCTAACTTTTGTGTACAGTGTGTTTAATAGGCTTACCGATTAAATAGGTCATTGTCTAACTTTCTCGAAGTATTAAGGTTGCTCATTATAGGGAAAAAGGCAGAATTATATAAAAGTACAATTTTTATTGTGTATTAGGCTTAACATTTGTGACAATTTGTAATGGCTTCAATAGGCTGTACGCTAGCAGGCCGTGAATAATCGACTTTCCATGGTTAATCGGGTTTGTGTTAGTATTTATAGACGGATAAACAGGGGTTCAAGCTTATTATACAACGAAGAACAGTCTACGAAATAATATACGTATATTATTAGTATAGTGACTATACTATTAATAGTAAGTCAATGATATATAGTTTAAAATTTACGAAAATGCGTTAAATAAGTTGTAGCGTTAAGCTTCAAAAAGCCTTGCAAATTATGATTGAAAAAATAACTTTCTTTCATAAATACTTTTTTTATTTATTCCCGTTTAGGTTCCCGGTGGGATCTGCATCAGTGCCTTGCCTTTGAGCCCACCGCCGGGGGGCGCATTGTAGCCCCCCGGGAACCTGTCACGGTGCTCAAAGGGACGGGGGTCGCAACCCCGCCACCGTCCTACTCGGAGTCACCGCCGTACTCAATGGACGTTCAAAGGGCCCACACCCCGAACGTCCAGCGACTCCGAAGAATAGTCTAAGGCAACTGCACATGATCCAAGATTTTAGCTGGTTCTTGGTGCACGAGACTGTCGAAGAAGATGTAAAAATGTCCTGCCACAAATGAGCAGTGTGCATCTTACACATCTATGTTTCGGTGTGAAGCATCAGACGTGACTGGATTTTAGAAATTATTGGGCTCCAAATCTTTATAACTAATGTCTCAGGTGACAAGGGGCAATGCAAACTGTCCAAAACGAGGCAAATATCCTATTCGTCTCGTAATTAGGATTGAATGTTTATATTTCCGTTAGGCCTTTGTTGGAAATGTGGGCTAGGTGATACGAAGTTGTTTTCTAAATAATAAAATAACCTATTCTGTACGGTGAGAGATATATCCGGTTAATCACCTACAGGATGATAATCGCTTGCTCGATTCGGCCTAAAATACTCCCGTGCAGGCAGAATAGAATAGGATAAGCCATGTAACACGTAACGTCATTTAAGCGATTTTGTTTGAAAGGTGGTCAAGCATTCGTGACGGTGACAGTACTTTGTTACATTTTTAAAATCAAGTCAAAGTCGAAAATATTTATTTCAAATAGGTTAACTAACGTTAACTAAACGTTAACTTTTGAACGGTGAATTTTTAAAAGCTACCACCGGATCACAACGCTGCCTCAACTGAGAAGATCCGGCAAGAAACTCAGCGGGCTTGTAATTTTTAACCGACTTCAAAAAAGGAGGTTCTGTATTCGACGCGTATGTATGTAATATTAATTGAAATGCGTAACATTCATATATGTTAGTCTATGTGGGCTTCTAAACAAATTTACCAAATTTCACGAGTGTATGTATGTATGTATGTAGGTTTGTCCGCGGATTTCTCAGAAACTACAAGTCCGATTTCGAAAATTCTTTTTGCAATAGTTAGAGTATTTTTCAACTTAGGGTAACGTACATGTTTCATTAAAATAGGTCCAGTAGTTTAAGAGATATAAACTTTTTATTTTTCCAGTAAGTTACTGTAATGTAGACGTTCGAGTTGCGTGATAGTGCTGATACCTATCTTGCTAAAATAAAAGTCATTAAAGTGTTAAATAAACTATCTAAAAAGCATAAAATAACGAAAATATTATTGAAGTTGGTGCAGAATATACACAACAGGTACGGTAACACCAACTACAATAATATTTTCGTTATTTTATGCTTTTTAGATGGTTTACTTTGAAGTCTTTTTTTTTTTTAATAGCTTTATCACTTTTTTTTAAAATTGTTGTCTTGTTACAATTGGATCAACAGTAGCGATAGTGTGTCCTGCCGTTCGAAACATGAAACAAGGGAGAAACGACAGTACTTTGTTGCATTTTTAAAAGAAGACGAATTTAGCCAGAATAAATGCGGATTTGTTCCGATTCATTATATGAAGCATCGATCTCCAGAATTACATTTGTATTTTTAATTGTGTGTGACGTATCACAATGGTTGCCGTGGGTTTACGTTAATTCGCTATTAGCGAATGGACGTGTAGGTACAGTCGGGAATATTATTGAGTGTTAACACGAGATACGACCGCCCGGGGCTGCGTAAAATAACAATTAATAAATATTTTTTAAATTACTGTACCTGTAGCCATTTCAGAGAAGAGCGACTAAGATGATGAGAATGCTACGAAACAAACCTTACGAGCGACTTTTGCGTGAACTGGGCCTTACATCTTGAAAGCCATAGAAATAGGGGAATTCTTATTGAAACGTATAAAATACAATGGCTACAAAGTGTTCCTAGATTAGAAAACTTGTACAAAATGAATAAAAATAAACATTCTCGTTAAAACTATGAAGAACATCATCCAAGAAAAAACCTCTAAAATACATTCTTGCCGATGGTTATACAGTGGAATAAACTCCCTGAAAGCGTGATAAAGGCATTTCAAAAACAGACTCGACAATATCTCCAAATCTTAATGATACACACGCATCAGCTAGTGGCTGCTAGTATGTTTATAATACTATAATAATAACGTACTTTACAATATTCACGACAGTTATTGCACTTATTTTCATAAGTATTGCGATACTATGCCTAAGAAGTAAATCGGGATTGTTACACGACTTTAGTTGTCACACCTGTCTTTTTTTTCTAAATGTAGTACCCAATGTAGCTAAGCAATTCCCTGACTAAATCGGTAGTTATAAATTTATGTGCTAAGTACCAATTTAATTTTTATTACTTGATTTAGTAATTTTACTTGGTTTAGTAATTTTAATATTTTCTGTGAACTGATGCTATCTTCCGCTTTATTTCTAACAATTTTTTTTGTCGCTTATTGGGACACTGATTGCGGTAGTCACCCGTTGATTGATAGGTATGTGCATAATATTTGCTACCATCTTTTAAAAATATGGTCAGAGATCACTATTACAGTCATTTAGATTATTAGTTTATTAATATTTGCTTCTCTATAGGTGTGTATTTAATAATATTTTAGTAGGATATAAATGTATATATATATTATACATTAATAGGTACGCCACCATCTGCCCGTACTTAAAATACACACATCAAAAGTGTCTAGGGATCAAGCATTTTTGGGCAAAAAAATGGGCAGAAGAACAATGGCGTTTCGTGTGCTTTTCTGATGAGTCTCGTTTTGGTATGAGACCGGATACAAGACGTATACGACACTGGAGAACCCCTGGACGCCAACAGCGATTAAAATCCTGCCAGGAAGTCCATCCTTATAGTGGTGGAACCATCATGGTATGGGCGGGTATTTGGATCGGCGGAAGAACTGAGTTGATTTGGATCAGAGGCAACCTCAACGCTCAAATTTATGCTGAGACGATTGTATCAGACGTCATCGTTCCTCTACAAGTGCAAATCGGTCCCTTATTTCAGTTAATGCATGATAATGCACGACCGCACACCGCAAGAGTTGTAAGACAGACTCTCGCCGCAGCTAACATCAATGTCCTGCCCTGGCCTGCTCAGTCGCCAGACTTGAACCCGATTGAGCATGCATGGTATATGCTACAGAGAAGAGCTCTGCCGAATATGGAGGGTATCCAGTCGCAAGAAGACCTTTTTTTGTTGTTGCAACGAACATGGGCGGCCATTCCACAGCGTGATTTGGATGAACTCATTTTGAGTATGCCAAACCGATGTTCTTGTGTTGTTAGTGTTCGCGGTAGAAACACGGATTATTAATTGTTTAAGTTACCCAATAAAATTTTAAAGAAAACTGTTATTTCAGTCTTTTTTTCGAACTTTTGTGTTAGTGGTTCAAATGTCAAAAATCCCTTTATTAGGAAAATGGCAAATTTCTTTATTAATGCAAAGGTGACTTGGTTTATCGTTACTGTGACAAACGAAAACACTTTATTTGATGAATCCTTAAAGAAAATTTTAATTAATATCAATCAGGAGAAAAGTTATTGCATAAATATATGTTGATCCCTAGACACTTTTGATGTGTGTATATAAAATGTAATATAACATTTATAACATTTTTTTATTTAAACATTTAACAAAACACATAACATTTAATCTGTGAGTCTGTCTTACAACTCTTGCGGTGTGCGATCGTGCATTATCATGCATTAACTGAAATAAGGGACCGATTTGCACTTGTAGAGGAACGATGACGTCTGATACAATCGTCTCAGCATAAATTTGAGCGTTGAGGTTGCCTCTGATCCAAATCAACTCAGTTCTTCCGCCGATCCAAATACCCGCCCATACCATGATGGTTCCACCACTATAAGGATGGACTTCCTGGCAGGATTTTAATCGCTGTTGGCGTCCAGGGGTTCTCCAGTGTCGTATACGTCTTGTATCCGGTCTCATACCAAAACGAGACTCATCAGAAAAGCACACGAAATGCCATTGTTCTTCTGCCCATTTTTTTGCCCAAAAATGCTTGATCCCTAGACACTTTTGATGTGTGTATATATGTATGTGTCCCCGTGGGGTGTTGTGGTAAGAATAGCACCCTACCATCTCCTCCCGTTAGGTGTCCGTAAGAGGAGACTAAGGGAAAACAAGAAGACTGGCAGCAACATGTTTCTTGTGGATTATATCATCTATACTGCGATCCCCAAGACGCGTGTCAAGCGTGGGGATTATGGCAAACCCTCCTTTTTAAAGGAGAGGCCTTCGTTCGGCAGTCGAAATCTTTTGGCTGCTGATGATAATGAATAAATGTTAATGTTAGTAAAGCAAAGAGTTGTTTAGTATCAAGTATAATACTGACCTGGTACAAATAGTTCAATTAACTTTGGTACCTATCTAATAAATATTGTTAATATTTATAGCATTTTTTCTGGATACTGGACGCCGGAAACTACACGGAATTGTTAAGTATATTAACTCAAATCAAGTCTTATGAAATGCAACAAAACTACGGAAAAGTTAGCTACTGTTAGTAGTCTTCATCACTGTTATTTCTTGTCTCTATCTGCGAAAACTTTTAATTGGCCTTCTGTTACTTTCCACTCTTTATCCTTGTACTAGCTGTAAGTTTTCTGAATTTAAAAAAAAAAAAAAAAAATAAAAAAAAAAATTTATCAATACATTCGTTCATATTAACGAATTGAATTGAACATTATTGAAAAGTAAATAAGTAGTGTAAAACGAAAGCATTTATGTAAATTAACGAAAATACGCCCGTTTGTAACCATGTAGGTACATAATACCTCAATGTTCGTAAACATTCGTAACACGCCATTCGTACCTAAATACGATTTTTGACGGCGAAAAACAAATCGCGCCGAGATATCGCTGATTGTCGGATATGGAGCAATTTCCCGCCAAAAATGACCGCCACAGAGCTGTCAACGACACCGCCAGGTGCGAGGTGCATGCAGCTGGCTGCGGCGGGATGTCACTGGCACTGGCTGGGATTGGTTGTGATCGCTTGTGCATGGCTGGCTGGGTTAATTATATAAAGAGTTACGCAACATTGTGATGAGTGTGAATTGTAATCGGCATTTCAATTTCCGTATTTATTTAGCGATTATGCTTGTAACATAATTCATATTAGTACGTACGTCACATGAATGAAGGTTTCTCATTTTATAATATCATTTTTATGTTCCTACTGTGGCGGGGTCACAATAATAAGAAAATATAAATGATATTATAAAATGAAAAACCTTGCACTGAAGAATAAATGATAATTTATATTTGACATAAAACAATTTGAATTTCCTAAAATAGTTTCCTAAATACAGTTTTAATGTACTTATCTATTACTTTTGACATAATTTAAACGCAAATCTGTACTTAATTTATTGGCGTAACGCAAGATGAAAAGCAAGCGAATTAGTTAGACAAAAAATCATATTAACTTGCTAAATAGGTATAACTTTTTCTGATAATTTTTAGGGTTGCGGTTAAAACAGGTTCTAAAAGAAAATATAACCCATATCAATATACGTAAGTGTACTAGTTGATGCCTAGACAGCCTTTATGCAAGTTTATTCAGGGTGCATGTCATAACACAATTGGCAGACGCTGCAAAGTGGATTACCGCTGTGCTACTGACTGCCGTCTGTTTCATACTTTATTTAATTACCACTCCTTCGCTGACACAGTTAGTGTTCACTTTTGAATATGTATTCATTTCAGCAAATTGGATTGATTAGGTTTTCTCAACAAAAAGGATGAAAATGTCACTTACATTTTTTTTTCGTCTATTGCTGATATAGTACAGATGTTTTTTTTACCAAATATAAGTTATTGCCATAATAAGCCATTGAGTATTCTGATATTAATTATATCCCTTTCAGCAATGAAGGGCTGGACCCTTCGTCGATCGAAGGGATGATCTTTTGGTATTTGTTTATTTGTAATGTCAAATACAGTGTGAACTCTCCTTAGAGGTACAGCATATATAAATATATATGTCAAGGTAACACAAGGTACAAAAGGTGAAAACTAGTACAGACATTGGTATGGCTGAACCACAATTTTTTTCTAGTAATACGCTAGTATTTGAATGCAGTGCTACCTGATGGAAGGCGCGACTCAATCGAGAATTTAAAGCACACGAGTGTATTAAAAGCGTGTTCACTCTAGTCTTGAATACACCAACATTATAATCGAGCGGAATAACTGCAGGCAAACTGATATAGTCCTAGAGTTCACTACTTCAGCCATGTCTAGATTGATGGATTAACTGCCGAACCTACAAACGTCAATTAAAGATGAAATCGGATTATTTTGCCCTTTAATACTTAATACGCAGAGTGAGTAGAGATATCAATTATCTCGTGTTCAATAACCGAAATTAACCATAAACGGCTCCGACAGTCTAAATAAATAGATTTAAAAAAAGGGACCCAATTAGAATTAAAATTAATTGTGGTTTGTGAGTGCGGCAGTAAGTCTTCCTAAATTCTAAGGCTTGCCTGCCTAATGTGGTGTTTTCGTATATCCTAAGTGTTAGCCAAAAAGTTATCAATCCGTCCTTTATTGACAGGGTATAGAGTGACGGTGACATCTGATCAAAGTCTTGACTGAAGGAGTAAGTCTTCCGTAATTTTAAGGCTCTTCACGTTTGTGTGCCGTAAGTATCAAACAAAAGTCAAAATCATAAGATTTATCAATGACTAGTAACGAAGGAACATATTGTGGTGCTCGATACAAGACTTTCCATATTCTCAAGGAATCTGGATAGACGCAGATACCGGCAGGCATCATATGTTGATATTTCAAGAAGATTTGAAATTCGATTTCAGAGTATTTAATCGATGTGAGGCTTCTTGCAGTTAGTTGAAGTGGCAATGGGCAGGCCATATAGTCTGGAGAGTTGAAAACAGGTGGGTAAGAAAATTTCTCGAGTGGCAACCGGACCAGAAAATGCAGTGTGGAACCGCCCCCAGCTAGATGGATAGACAGCGTCGTCAAGATGGAGGGACGCCATTGGAAGCCAAGTGCAGAGTATCGGTTCTGCTATGATATTCTAACGTAAACTATCATGGCTGTGCTCCACAGCGAGCTCGACGTCGAGCCAGACTTTAATACGACGTCTACCGTAACGCTGTTAAAATCCATATTCATTATCGCACTACTCAGCGTCAACTGACTGTAAAACTACTCGACTTTAAGTAGTTTCACTGAAAATCGTAAATCCTCTAGTGTAACGTAAGAAAACTTAGTGAATACGAAAACTCAACTCACCGCTGCCCGCAGCGTCGAACTTGAGATTGTGGCTTAGAGAATAGTAGGGCTGGTCGACGTGTCATGTATTTTCAATGACGTGATATGGGTGATATGTTGATATGGGTGATATGGTGATGATGATGAAGAAGCTTCTTTGAAACAGGTATAGTCCCTGATATACTCACACAGACCTATACAAGTCTCTTATAGACTTCTACCCAACAGTTTGAAAAAGGAAAGGTTATAGGAAAAAGTATCATTAAGGACTTTCTTAATTTAGGAACCTGCAACAATTCTCGCAGAAGCGGTTATTAAGATTACTTCTAAAGAGTGGTTATCCTGTTTTTTTAGTACTTGAAGGTGTCTATCTTTATACAATCTTTTATTGTTTTAGTAATAAGGGAAAGAGATAAAAATTATTACTTTACTGAATTGTAAAACGGCTTGAACGGCAGTAGGTCAGCTGTTAACCGGGTAAATAGGTCGCGTTAAAACCGTTACTTGCACGATAAGGTTACCTTAATCCCGCCAGGTGCACAGATCGGATAAGGGTACAAGTGGGTACATAGGCCGACTGGAATAGAAGTCTCAATAATTAGAGAAATAACGTAGGAATCGGTGACAATGGAGACACGAGCTTTATCTAATTTATTTATTTTTTATTTTATTTTTATTTTATGTTTATTACAAAAACCACAGCTCTTAGACATAGTAGTAAACGTAGACATACATGTAAATCTTACAGCCAATTAAGGTTTTACAATTTGTACAATATTTAGTCAGAGACTATGTTTATCTAAGGCTACATACATTCAGAGAAATAAAATGATTAGTGAGTACAGAATTAGTATTCATAACTGAAACAGCCAATTGCCATAAAGAGTATGATTAATTATATGTTGTGTGTGTGTGTGTGAAAGTGTGTTTGAGTGTGTATTTATTTTACTACATATAAAAAAGAAAAGTTGGTACACAATGATACTATGTATAAATATATATCATTGTTAGTACTATATATATAATATAACAATATATATAATATAATAATATATAATATAATAAGTGTGTAAAGGGGGATGGTGGTTGTTAATGGTGAAACAAGGGGCTGATTTGAGTACACGTATATTAAAATGGTTTAAGGTATGGTGAATGATACTAGTGGTAGTTAACGCGCTCGCGGCGGTTGATTGTGTACTGAAAATTATATAAAATTAGAATGCGATGCGCGGTGACAACTTGCTGACGGCTCAATATGTTGCAATGCATGTACGTACACCGTACAAAGTGGAAGTTTGTTATTTGAGCCAGACACTATTCCATCAGAAAAGAAATTATACTTACTGCCGCATTCACAAACCCCAATTAACTTTAATTATAATTAAGTTACTTTTTTAAATCTATTTATTTAGACTGTCAGAACTGTTTATGATTAATTTCCATTATTTAAAACGAGATAATTATTATCTCTACTCACTACCTGCGTATTAAGTACTAGCTGACCCTCGCAGCTCCGCCTGCGCTATTTTTACGTTAACTAAACTTTTAATAACAGACATTCGCATCGAATACATAACCTCCTTTTTTATAGTCGGTTAAAAACTGGGACCCACTTTTTACTTGCTCTCCGAAGCACGGACCCGTTTAGTTCAAATGGCGTTAAGCGGTCACCCATCTATTTAATGACCTTACCTAACGTTGCTTAACCAGATCGATTACAAAACCTTGATAACAACTCTCTATGAGTGTTCCCTTGATAATATTTATTATATTATAAAGAAAAATTGATAAATCGGACCAAGCGTATAACCAAGTACCCGTTTTGACTTTAATCCCCTCTCCCAAAAGAACCGTGCTAGATTACGGGATAAAAAGTATCCTATGTCCTACCTCGTAGTAAGATCTCAAATCATGCCAAGTTTCATTTGAATCCATTCAGTAGTTTCGGCGTGATGCTCAGCCGTGATACAGACAGACAGACAGACAGACAGACAGACAGACAGACAGACAGACAGACGGACAGACAGACAAAAATAAAAAAAAATTCATTTTCGGCCTCAGTATCGGTTATAGAATGCCCTCCAAATATAATTTTCAAAATATCTTCAATGTACAGAATTGGACCTGTTACAGTTTTATTATAAGTATAGATTAATGGGCTTCGAGTGTCGAAATAATCCAATTACGAAAAATGCATTAGTGATTATTATGTTTAATTAACGTTTGTAGGTTCGGCAGTTAAGAACAAGTATAAAATAAAATATTAACTTTAAAAAAATTTAAGAGTCTTCAATAACACTAAAATGTATAAAATAATTTAAATAGTATTGAAGTAGGTGTTCACGTACCTACTGTGTATATTTAGCACCGACTTCAATAATATTTAAATTATTTTATACTTTATAGTGATATTTTCATACATTAAGAATAATTTTTGTATAATTTATTTTTTCTAGTTCTATTTTCTGTACTTTTTGGTGTGCAATAAAGAGTTATCTATCTATCTATAAAGATTGAATCATCGAAGATGACAAAATGATCTTTATTTATTTATCCGGTTGGAATGAACCCTGCAGGTTTCCTGCAGTCTCAATTCTTGTTTTTTCAGTAACTACTTATTCGTAAGTAATATATTTTTTTTATGGGACCCAATCAATGGATTCAAAAATGGATGGAAGAAAGATTTTTTCAAATCGGTTAAAAATTGCCAGTTATGCGCAATCATACATAGAAAAAAAGATATATACGAATAGAGAACCTCCTCCTTTTTTAAAGTCGGTTTTAAAATCGTGTTGTTCATTAACATAATTAAAAAGTATTCTTCAATTAAACAAGTAGGTAACCCTATTATCATAAATAGGGCCTGGACGGACCTGTTGGTCTAGTGGTTAGTGACCCTGTCTGCTACCCAACAGGTCGTGGGTTCGATTCCCACCAAGTGTCTGGGTGTTTTATCTATATAAGTATGTAGATACAAAAAAAAGTATATATGTATTAGTACCAGTTGTCTGGTTTCCATAGTACAGGCTCTGCCTAGTTTGGGATCAGATGACCGTGTGTGAATTGTCCCAGGATATTATTATTATTATTAAATAGTTTTATTACAAAATAACAGCACCAATAAAGTTAGACAGTACAGAAATAAAAAACACGATGATTGTTTAATTTTTTAACGTTCGTGGAAGGGCTTTATTAAATAGCGAAATAATATCTATCTATACATATAAAATTACTTATCCTGACTGACTGACTGATTCATCAACGCACAGGCCAAACCGCTGGACCTAGAAAGCTGAAATTTGGACAGTAGGTTCTTCTTATGACGTGAGCATCCACTAAGTAAGGGTTTTTGAAATTTTCACTCCAAATGCGGTGGAAAAGAAAATAGCGGGCGTAGCCGCTGGGAACTGCTAGTTTATGTATATTATGTTAATTTAGCGCAACTTGAATTATTATCCGTAGAAGAGCTTTCTAATTGAAGATGTTTTCCATTTCTGAGTGTCGGTACCGAATACTGAGAAGTACCTACGTATAAGAGCACTCAACAATTTAAGTATTAATGATCGGCTAATTAAATTACTAAAATAAAATAAACAATATTGACACCATTCTTAAATATAGAAAGTAGTCTGATCGCAGCACAGAAGCAAATCGCTGATGCTAAAATTACCGTGTGGGTTGTAATTCTTTGCTAACGCTACTACATATTATTTTGGGGATATGGTACAAAACTGGGGCAAATATGGTAACGTTTATAATTTAAATATATTTTTAATAATATTCTTTAACTGTAGTGAATTATTAAGCCAAGCTGCTAAAATCAAACACAACAAACTATAAAAATTGTTTAGTGAACTAAGATTTTGGTCTTTGTGAAGTTTTGGTATATATAAAATCTTTTTTAAAAAAAATTGAACCGACTTCAATATCACTGAAAAGTATAAAATAATTTGAAGTTGGTGTTAGCTTACCGGCTGTGTATATTTGGCACCAACTTCAATAATATTTAAATTATTTTATACTTTTCAGTGATATTGAAGTCGGTTCAATTTTTTTTAAAAAAGATTTTATTTTAAACTTTTTAGTGATATTTTCATATATAAAGATTGAACCATCGAAAACCGTAAAATTATCTAGGTAGGTTATGATCACATTATCGTCTACATAGTTTTACATAATTCATGTTTCTTTAGAAAAAAATATCCGGTCGTAATGAAATTTGCATGGAATCATCATAGCAGTTTATTCTCTCGAATAAAAAAAGAATCATCGCAATCGGTTCATAATTGTCAGAGCAATGTAATGGAGAACATCAGTTTTATGGTTTTTACCAGATAAATTCTTCCACATCGTTCATGGTCCTCCAGGAAGTTCTTATCCGGTTGTAATAAAATTCATACAGATTTAATACAGTGGTTTCTTCTTTCGAATAAAAAAAGAATCATTGAAATTGGTAAATATTTGCCAGAGTTATGACCATTTTTGTCCTTAAAAAGCGACATAACGTCATCGATATAGGCTTACCTGCAGCTCTCAGTGCGCAGTCACCATTCTTGTTTTTCCAGGAACTACGTATTACTACGTAATAATTTTTTTATGGGACCCAATCAATGGATTGAAAAATGGATGGAAGAAAGATTTTTTCAAATCGGTTCATAATTGACAGAGTTATGCGCGAACATACATAAAAATAAAATATACTCGTATACAGACGAATTGAGAACCTCCTCCTTTTTTGAAGTCGGTTAAAAACAGCGGTGAATATGTGCGGTACGGCGTATTATTTATTTGACGTCGTTGTTTTTTTTTTTTATATACTTTTTTAGCTTTATAAAAAATATTTTTTTCGCTGGGATGTGGGGCTCGACCGGAGTGTCGCGTCGCCACGGGTGGTAGCAGCGCGGGTTATGTCGGACTCTTACTGACTAAAACCCCACGGTATCCTCTGCCCGCTCTATGTGACGGGCCCCGGGAACGTATAGTACTCATCCGGTTCCCGTCAGCGGTCAGCCTAGCGGCGAACTCCTCCTCGTATGTGGGTGTATAAAGCCCACAGACACGTCCGCGGGTATAGAAAGCCCGCGGACTGCACTGGCAGACGTGCCAGGACACTTCGGCACGCCTTCCTACACGAGGGCAATTGCTATCGGCACATAAACCTAGGATATGATTTCAAGGAATATCACTTGTAGAATTATCTTTATTAATCTTAGTGCCAACAAGTCAGACAAAAAAACGTTTGACCTGATGGTAAGCAACACGCCATCCTATAGATAGGTGCACTGTAGTGCCGATCGTCACCCGAGACATTAAAGTAGGGCCAATTTAACAGATTACATTTGACACTTCATCAAAATTTAACAACGTAACTTTGTAACGGCGGGTATAAAATATTATTATTTTTTTCAAGTTTAGAACTTTACACAAATGCTTACCTTTTTTCAATTATTATTACATATTTATCGTAATTATGACAAAAGAAACAGACAGAATTAAGAAACTGACAGATGTCAAATGTGATCTATAAATTGGCCCTACATTATAGTTACTATAGTCTCGCAGGACTTTCCGGACTTGTCCGGTAAATTCACCAGCTACATTGCCCTTTACACCGGAACGCAGCAATGTTTACACACTGCTACTCGGCACCAGATTATCTGATACTGCGGTGTTACCTATCTGGTACATCTTCATATACCGGATGTCCCGGAAAGGGTATATCAAGCCAAAAGGTATGTATAGTAATGATAGTACAGACCCTCAAAAAATTTTAAAAACGGCAAAAATGTATGTTTTCAATTGTATATAAAGTTATATCGTCTTAAAAATGTTTCTAAGCAACACTGTGTCATCATATACCTATGGGGCCACGGATTTTTATTGATTCCGTGCCTCTCTTGTTTAATTAGATATTCACCCAATTTCGGTGAAATAACAAACAAAATATTGAGTTCACTGCACTAAGATTGTTGACTTTTTTATGATTTTATTTCACAAATTGATTGCTTGTAGGTTAAACAATGAGTAATTACCGGCTTGATACCCCATTTCTCGAACAACCTGTATAGTAATCTGGAATGTAAGACGTTGCTTGGGTTGCTTTCCCATTAACGCAAATTCAAGTCGAGTATTACGTCGCGTAGGTTGCGATGATGACATCAAATTCGATCGGTATCCCAAAAAGTTTAACTATGCGAAAAATGGATGTTCCGAATGTCAAAGGTTGAAGTGACTGGCTGACATTTTGCACCTAGCAGTATTTTATGTTTACATACACGAATCGATATGAAAATTATAGAATTTGGGTACTAAGCTGAAGGTCTAATTGCAAATATATTTTGACGGGCCTGCTGGTCTAGTGGCTCCTACGAGATAGTTTGTGGGTTTGATTCCCACCAAGTTTCTGGGTGTTTTATCTCTTTAAGTATGTATTTTCAAAAAAAAAAGTATTATAGAAAATTATTATCGTTAGTATTAGTCCAGTTTTCATAGTATAGGCTATGCCTAATCGTTAGTATCAGTCCGGTTTTCATAGTATGCCTAAATTGGGATCGGATGACCATGTGCAAATTATCCTAGAATAATAATAAAAATCGCTTCGGACGCGTATGAAACCAGTTCTACGTAACAAGTTTCGTACAAAGATTTTTTTTCTTTCGACGTAACCAGTTTCGTACGAAGACTTTTTATGGCCCATTTATACGAAGCAAGTTTCTTGCCTGTTGCATACAGTAATATAGAGGCAATAATTGCCTTGCATCGTCTGAACAATATGTCACATTCTTGCTCTACTGGACAAGATTTGCATTCAATAATATATTATATACTTCAATATATTATCGTTATTTTATGCTTTTTAGATAATTTACTTTGAAGTCGGTTTTTATTTTTTGAAAAATAGTTTATTTAAATGGCGGCACAATGTAAAAACAATTGACAGTCAGATGAAACAAACTGCATTCTACAGCCAAAGCGTTCCATTTTATAAAAAGCTGTAATTACTTTTTAAATATTGTTTACGTAAGTTCCGGAAACTTTTAGTATGACCTATGTATAATGTAATTTTTTAAGCCCATTTTGTTTGATGTTTGCCGTCGAGCTTTTTGTGATTTTATAATATAAACCTTTTACTTATAATATCAACAAGATACGCAGTAAATGGGTTTGTTGTTAATACAATTAAAACAACAAATTGTTACTAAACAAAAAGTGGCCTTGAATACCGTGTTTATGTCCCCATATAGCAATTATAATTTCATTTGAATATATTCCTGGAACGAGCAGTCGTTAGGTAATTAATTAAAGTGTGAGTAATAAGCGGTTCTTTTTACGAATAAAATCTATGAAATAAGTATCTATCTATTGTAGAACATAATGTATCTGGTCAATGGTAACTTACTTTTGACACACTTTTATTTATTTTCAGAGTTATTAGAGCAAATAACAATTGCACCATGTATCTTAAAAATGCTGCATTGTTACAGGGGCTGGAACTCTCCTATCAAGTTTAAAAAACCTGTATGTGTAGAGCCCCGCTATTTCTTAGAATCTATTAAACACTTCTATGTATAATGATTTCTGATATTTACGCGAATGAAACTAATTTTACGGGTTATATCGCTATTGAAATTAAAAAGCATACAAATTTCAATAGAGAAGATGGCTGGGTGCTACTAACAGCTTGGGATCCCGTGATAAATATAGTCAAATCCAAAGACAAGCATTCCACTGCAAGACCTCAAGATACTGTAAGCTCTTTCTGCGTAGATCGGACTAACAATAATAATTAGAAGATCTGAGGGTACCCTAAGACAATTATGACACATGGACAGCTACCACCTCAGTCCGCCCGTGACCATGAATGCTGTATAGTATTCGAAACGTCGGGTAATTAAAATCAAAAATAAACCGCGATATAATCCGTAAAATTAGTTTCATTTCACTTGTTTATACTATAAATACAGAACAAAAGAATACATCAAGTCAGTCAAACTTCTTTCACTTGAAACCAAATGGCTTCCATTGTTTTCCGATGACTTCAACCAGTCAAAAAAGTCAAATAACATTTAAAAGCGTCTCAATCCTAAGTCCATAATACCTATTATGTCAAAGTTTTATAACGACCTTTTACTTAACATTATAGAAACCTAAAAAAAACCGGTTCGCAGTTCTCTTGGCCACCACGTGTACGAAGGCTGCGTTAAAATAAATATTAGTATCGTATTTCTGAACGCGGTTCTTCACCGAGGTAGACCCGCGGTGGGTGGGAGCGGGATGACGATAGATGAGATCACGGGTGCGAACGAGATGACACGAGCTTATCCGATCGATAGCCGCAGCCGCAGAGTGCCGGCCGTGTGACGTCACGTGCCCGTCTCGTCATCTTTGACTCTGTTCAAGGAATTGGCAGTGCACTGTATTTTTATATGGAGGGCAGTATTTCGACCTGAAATCTGCACAAATCTGTCTATATATATACATATGTGGACTATATATACTATGATATATGTATATATATACATATATGTTTGGTAACTCAGTTTATAAACGTAATTCATAAATGATTACAGATGGCATTGAACGGAAACGTGATATAGCTGGTTATCGGATACAGTCTAATACAATATCATTACTTTAACTTCACCCAAATTATATTAAAAACATTCTATTTTACACAAACTTTACATTTTAATATGATCAATGAAATGTACTTATACCATAAACGGCATTATCTTTGTTATATTTTGATAGATATTTTATTACTTTTTTTTTTATACTACCAAGGTGGCAAGCAAGCATGCGGCCCGCCTGATGGTAAGCAGTCACCGCAGCCTATAGACGCTAGCAACACCAGTAGAATCACTAGCGTGTTGCCGACCTTTAAAACATAAGATATTAAGTCTTTGTGTCCTGTAATTTCACCAGCTACAGTGTCCTTCACGCCGGAACACAGCAATGCTTACACACTGCTGCTTGGCGGCAGAATATCTGACACTGCGGTGGTACCTACCTGGACGGTTCCTTGCACAAGGAACTTACCACCTAGTAAACTTAACTTGGATCAGAATATGTCATTGTTCACAAGAATTGTAACTTAATTGTTTTGTAGGTACCTACCAATACATATTTAAGGAGTCAAAACAATATTAATATAATTCATATGTATAAACATTAGGATTCAACCGCATTTATTTAAAATTGATTTCTAATTAGAACACCTGTATGGTGCATTTATTTATAGAAACTAATTGTTGAATGATTCAACACTGCGCTACGTTCGCTCGTAGCACGCCTACGCGCTACGCCGTAGATCGTAGCAGTCTACATTCGTTGCGGTGTAAAATATCATACAAAATGTGCGGATTGTGGACTTTTTAGCGAGCGATTTTGAGATGGAATATATATATATCCTATTCACACTACCTAGCCTTAAAAACACCCACATTATAATGAGAATAATAATATTAGATAAAACCCACACACGGTCACCTGATCCTTTTTTTTGACGTGGGGGAAATCTTCAAAAGGTCCCCGGGAGCTGTGGGGCTTGACCGGGGTATGTGGGATTCTTTCCCACTAAAACCTCCGCGACTGTCGCATCGGCATATGAGAGGGGACTCTAGGGCTCTCCGGTGGGATGTGCACCAGGGGCCCCTCAGTGCCTTGCCTTTGAGCCCGCCGCCGGGGGGCGCATTGTAGCCCCCCGGGAAGCTGACACGGTGCTCACGGGGACGGGGGTCGAAACCCAGCCACCTCCTCCTCGGAGTCAGGGCCCACACCCCGAACGTCCAGCGACTACGAAGGACGGTCACCTGATCCTAAACTAACCAGAGCCTGAACTGTGGCAATGAGAAAACTAACACGAATATTATGTTTAACCATTTTTAAATACATTATTTAATACCAAGACCAACAACACAACAACAACAACACAAGACAAGACAAACAACACAACAACAACAACACAAGACAAGATAAACAACAACCATCAAGAGAAGTGACAAGACAACAAGTGAGTGAGTGAGCGAGGTTGACGAGAGTCATGTTTGTGCCAAAACATGTTGTGGGCTTTTTTTTTATTTTATAATCCTTATACTCCTGCTACTATTGCTGATGCATCTTCATCTAATCTTCTTTAAAAATATCCTATAATTCAAAGCTGTTTATATGTATATATATAAATAAAAATATATATATATAAATAAATATATAATGATTTCTGATATTTACGCGAATATTACACATTGAAATACCACATAATAAATATAATCCGTAAAATTAGTTACATTTCAATAAATATATTTTTTTAATTACTTTAGTCTATATCACATACATGTTGTGGGTTGGAATCGAACCATCTAACTTTAGATATTAGTAAGGTATCTAACCACGATCAACTGCCTCTTCAAATAATATATTAGATTTATAAATATTATTATAATTATTGTGTTGAATAGCGTTTCACCTATAAATACATAAAAAAATATATTTATGGTTTTTTCTTTGATAAGACAAATCACATTCAAAGAACAGTCGTAATAATCTACCAAAATATTATACACGCTACTGTCATTGTTCACTTACTTTTTTACGATAATTTTAATAATTTGTATGGGGTGTCAAGGTAAGAATCCCATCGCTGTGCGTTGGGTGTCCGTAAGAGGCGACTAAGATCATCATCATCATCATCACCAGCCGGAAGACGTCCACTGCAGAACATAGGCCTTCCCCTTAGAACGCCACAATGAACGACAGTTGGCTATTTGCATCCACCGGTTACCTGCGACGCGCACAATGTCGTCTGTCCACCTAGTGGGAGGCCTACCTACGCTGCGTCTTCCAGTTCGTGGTCGCCACTCGAGAACCTTTCTTCCCCAACGGAAGACGCAGCGTAGGCAGGCCTCCCACTAGGTGGACAGACGACATTGTGCGCGTCGCAGGTAACCGGTGGATGCAAATAGCCAATTGTCGTTCATTGTGGCGTTCTAAGGGGGAGGCCTATGTTCAGCAGTGGACGTCTTCCGGCTGATGATGAGGGCAGTGATGGCTGCTGCTCGAGTCAACTCATGCGCGGGTGCTGCTAGGGGGACTGGTCCGACTACTATCCCTTTGGCCTTTTAGTTTGTTGTAATTTTGTCGTAATTTATTGTTTTCTTCTTTTCTCCCTTGTTTTATGTTTCGAACGGCAGGATACACTATCGCTAATGTTGATCCAATTGTAACAAGACAAACAATGTTTAAAATAAGTGAAAAAATGACAAGCCCGCTGAGTTTCTTGCCTGATCTTCTCAGTTGAGGCCGCGTTGTGATCCGGTGGTAGCTTTTAAAAAAAATACCATTCAAAAGTGCTAGCGTTAAGCCTATTTGAAATAAATATTTTTGACTTTGACTTAACATTGCTTCTTGAGCAATATCCCCACTGAGCTACTGCCTTTTTGCATTGCCACAGCACACACATATATACAAATAATCAAAATGTGTATTTTGTTGTGTATCATTGATAGTTACCTATGTATATTACTGTGTTGTTTGTATGTGTGTGAGCTTGGTTGCAAATAAATGTTTTATCTATCTATCTATCTAACATCTTAATAAAGCCAGGCGAAGTCACTAGTATATACATATAAAATTACTTGTCCTGACTGACTGACTGATTCATCAACGCACTGGCCAAACCGCTGGACCTAGAAAGCT
Organism: Furcula furcula; assembly: GCA_911728495.1. Classification (NCBI taxonomy): domain Eukaryota; kingdom Metazoa; phylum Arthropoda; class Insecta; order Lepidoptera; family Notodontidae; genus Furcula; species Furcula furcula. Next base: position 7,939,256 of record OU452243.1, read on the forward strand.
GTAATTTGGACAGTAGGTTCTTCTTATGTCGTAAGCATCCACTAAGAAAGGCTTTTTAAAAACCCACTCCTAAAGGGGTTAAATGAGGTGAAAAAAAAAATTGCGGGCGTAGCCGCAGGGAATTGCTAGTACCCAATAAAATTGATTAGGTACCCGTTGCTTTTACAAGTCCACACGTACATACTCATAATAAAGATTATGCCGTAAGTTTAATTTTTAAACGACCGCGGGCCGCCATGCCCGGCCTGGGTGCTGTAAACCTCTTAAAATACGATAGGGGGCGCTGGCACGCATTTTAATTGTGCCGCGTTAATATTACAGACGATGTTACTCTGTAATTTTAATGTATACTCCGCGTTCCGTAATGTTGTTGAGTACACAATGGTGTGTTCTGATTGGCGGTGTAACTGCGTTTGATGTTTTGTGTTACTGTTTTGGGATGGAAAGATCCTTTTAAAAGGAGTAAGGGGTCCTAGTTTGGGTATCAGAGAAACACCACACTCTCTTACATTTTTAGCTTTAGCAACTGATGTAATTTAGTAAGATCCTACTAGTATGCAGTGGCGTGCACAGAAAGTAGTCAAAAATCTACGAGATATCTATACTCTAAGCTATTTGTTAGTGTGCCACAAATTAATATGTCCATAGAATCTGCTCACTTATGGATGTTTGCTTTCTTCATAAGCTTCTCAACAACAGGATCAATTGTAGTGATCTTCTTGAACTTGTAACGCTGAGTGTGCCCCCTAGGTTGCCACGTTATCCTATATCCAAAAGCTTCTGTATAAAACCGGTCAAGTCCAACCTCGGTTTGAACTCACCAATCAGAAGAATGTGTAACGAGTACAATTGTCTTAACGCTAAACCATCATCAGATTTAGACGTTTTTCACGATGTGCTACCGACCTTCAAAAAGAAAGTGCTGAAACTACTTTCGTATATGAAACGACTAGATAGTCATTATGTCCTAATGCACTGATACATTTTTTTTTGTGGTTTGTTTAGATATTCTTTTTTATTTTAATATTTTTCCTGTATTTAATCATTTCCAATATTTTTTTATTTTAATAATCTTTAACTATTTATACTTTATAGAACACAAGCAAGCATATTATCGACAATGTTGTTTATACCTGTAATAGGTTCACTTATCAGAAATTATATTAACTGTGAACGTTGTAATGTTACTTAATCATAAGTGTACTGTTGGTATATAAATAAATAAAATAAAAATAAAAATAAAGATATTTAAAATGATAATATACATATAATAGGTTAAACAAACCGAATACGTTTCTTTGCCTACCCTCTGTGCACGCCACTGCTAGTATGTACCCTTGAATTCTTAAGTAAATTGAAAATTGAATTGAAATTCAGTAATATCCCGTGTATATGTTTACCGAGCGCACTCTCGACAGATTTCAATCTTGTCGATTGACCAGTCTTTCCCCTACGATATGATTAACGACAAATATTAAGATTTTTTGGTATTTACTTATGTATGTCTATTATAAAAAAGATATTGCTACTATTTTGATGGTTATTATGAGGTGGGTTAACACACATTTAAAGTTGCTCAGCGAGCTATGGAAAGGTCTATGCTTGGAGTTTGTCTGAAATGATCGAATTCGGAACGAGGTGATCAAACAGAGAACCAAAGTTATCGACATAGGCCACCGGATTAGCAAACTGAAGTGGCAGTGGGCTGGCCATATCTGCTGTAGACCCTATAGCTAATTTTGCACAAATATGTAATTTATTGTTTTTAAATTTAAATTAGGCTTTATTATTACACCAATGTTATCCTAATTTTATTTAAAAAAGCGGAATTTTTTTATTGGATATTCATGACAAAGTCGATGAAAAATTTCAACACTAGAATGTTCAGAATCATGTACTGGATCCCTGGTATCGGTTTTCGGTACGATGTCCCTTACACCCCGTATATCAAGTCTTTTGTGTCCAGTAATTTCACTAGCTAAACAGCCCTTTTTACCGGCACAGCAATGTGTACACACTGCTGCTTAGCGACAGAATTACTGACACACGGTGGCACCTACCAGAACGGCTCCTTCCACAAGGAACCACGTAACACCACGTAATCTGGCCTCCACCTCTACGGAAAGCGGGGAGGTACCTTTTTAAGGTTTCCGACTGGTTTGGTATGCAATTGTGTAAGTTGAGGGGAGTGATGGCTGCTGCTCGAGTCAACTCGTGCGCGGGTGCTGCTTGGGGGGACTGGTCCGACTACTATCCCTTTGGCTTTTTAGTTTGTTGTACTTTCGTCGTATTTTTTTTATTTTTTTCTGTCTTATTTGATCTTTTGAACGGCAAGACACACTGTCGCTCTGATCTAATTGTAACATGACACACTGTTTTAAAAAAAAGTGATAAAATGACAAGCCCGCTGAGTTTCTTGCCGGATCTTCGCAGTTGAGACCGCGTTGTGATCCGGTGGTAGCTTCTTTTAAAAAAAAAACATGGCCTTTCAAAAGTGCTAGCGTTAAGCCTATTTGAAATAAACTATTTTTGAGTTTTTTTTTTGAGTTTTGAATTCTGCTGTTCCACGGATCTGCAAGATTCTAAACAGTCGACCTCCATGCTGACTCACCAAACAAGTTACGCAATATCTTGCAAAGGAATTAAGTGTCTTATTTTTGTATTCTTTTGTCAGTTATGATTGTTTATTATTTAAGTAATTTTCATTTTTCGATTAGTGTTATTTTTTGTTAAAGATTTAACTTTTATAAATAGTGCATGCGGTGTTCGCCTGTAATAGATTGTTACACTAGACTAAGTATGACTGTACTTCAGTTTTAGGTATTGCATCATCATTCATTCATCATCATTATCAGCCGGAAGACGTCCACTGCTGAACATAGGCCTCCCCCTTAGAACGCCACAATGAACGACAATTGGCTATTTGCATCCACCGGTTACCTGCGGCGCGCACAATGTCGTCTGTCCACCTAGTGGGAGCCCTGCCTACGCTGCGTCTTCCAAAATTAGAAGTAGCCATTTTTCGATTTGTAGGTAGTACGTCGCCAATAATGTATACGCAGGTAAGGGGAAGTGAAACCACAGACAGCTGTTAGCGCACTGGCATTTATTCGTCGTTCGACTAGTGGGGCGACCACTATACAAGTATACATATATACACAGTAGTGTTGCATATGCCTACATACACAACAGTATATGTTTATCTCTTAGGGATAACCCACAATAAACAGCATGAATTTGTCCCTTCTTCAATATAACGTAAACTTCACTAATATTTACACCAATGAAAAAATAGCTGTGCGTTGTTCATACCGCTAGGTTAAGGTTAAGCAATATAAGTCAAGGTCATTACATAGATGGGTGAACCGATTTGTATGAAATGTTGTGTGCATATGGGGTAGATCTGAGTAGGTATAGGTCGTAAAGTACCTATATTTCATGCCGCTAGGTTAAGCAACATTAGGCAAGGTCATTACATAGATGGGTGACGGCGGCGACTCCGAGGAGGACGGTGACGGGGTTGCGGGGGCTATAATGCGCACTGAGGGGTATTCGGTGTAGATCCCACTGGAGGTCTTATGTGGCGATGCGACAGCCGCAGGAGTTTAAGTGGGTAAGAATCTCAGATACCATGATTGGCGATGATATATAGAACGAGAGGAGTGTGCAAGAGAGGAGAGAGAGGGAGAGGGGATTCGAGGAGGGGGTGATGGGGTGAGAGAGAGGGGGATTAAGATGGAACAAGGGGAGAGTGAGGGGAGCAAGGTAGGAGAAGAGAAAGAGGGAGTGAGGGCGAGCAGGGTGGGAGAAGAGAAAGAGGGAGGGGGTTCAGAGAGGGGACAACGGGAGAGGAGGAGTGGAAGAGGGGGGGTGTGACGGGGTCGTGGTCGCCACTCGAGAACCTTTCTTCCCCAACGGTTATCGGTTCTTCGAGCGATGTGGCCTGCCCATTGCCACTTCAACTTGCAGATTCTGAGAGCTATGTCGGTGACCTTGGTTCTTCGGCGAATCTCCACATTTCGGATTCTGTCGCGCAAAGAAACTCCGAGCATAGCTCTCTCCATGGCTCGTTGTGTGACTCTGAACTTCTCTAAAAGGCCAGCCGTTAGAGACCACGTCTCAGTACCATATGTCATCACTGGCAACACACACTGGTTAAAAACCTTCGTCTTCAGGCACTGCGGTATTTCGGTATTGCATAAGTGTAAACAATTGATGGTGAACCAATTTAATAAATAAAAATAAATAATTTAATCTGTGTGAGGCGTAAGTAGATTCGAAATTCAGAACATGTTAAAGTTACATATTCCTTAGAAAGTTCTAACGTTCTAGGTAGATACCATCGTAGTTTCAGATTCTGCCACCAGGCAGCAGTGAGTCAACTTTGCTGTATTCCGGTGTAAAAGGCACGGTAGCTGGGGAAGTTATCGGACTTATTGCCGAACCTACAAACCTCAACTAAAGTTAATGATCATTAATCCATTTTTAGAATTCGGATTACTTCGGCACTTGATGCCTATTAATACTTAATACGCAGATATTAAGTAGATATATCAATTATCTTGTGTTTAATAATCGAATTTAATCATAAATGGCTTAATTAGAATCAAAGTTAATTGTTGTTTGTGAGTGCGGTAGCAAATAACTAACGCCTTGGGTGGTAAGTAGGTATATAACTTATAATCAGGTAGTCGTCACTTACTTTAGTAAAAATGTCTGTTATTAGTGAATACAATAATATCAAATATCTAATGTCTTAAGGGTCGGCAACGCGTTAATGATTCTTCTGATGTTGCTAGCGTCTATAGGCTGCGGTAACTGCTTACCATCAGTCGGGCAGCACGCTTGCTTGCTACCTAAGTGGTATAAAAAGAAATACAAATATAACAATACCTACACAAAATCTGAACTGCCTTATTAATTTAGGGTGAGTAATATTGTGTAGACTTAATTAATGTTAAAATATAAGTCAAAGTATTATTAAGGACAGACCAAGTTTAATTTGGTGTTGTTTATACAGTGATTTCCTCGTTCATGAGAATAAAAATTCGAGTGCACGCAATCGCATGACGGAAGGCTACTCTAACATTTGGGCATTTAAATTATCAGATAAGGCCCCACTTAAATGTATTTGTCAGGTGAAGTGCAAACAAAAATCACATTGGGAATATTAAGTTTTAAATAATTTATTAAGAATGGTTTATTTTATTTATTTATTAAAAACAACAAGTAGGATACATTGATCATTGTTGACTTACTTAAACGTTGGCCTGACATGAATTATATTTCATGAAAGCAAATTTTCGATGTTTGAAAAATTGAAGAACTTAAAAGGGCCGATAATATAATTAAAAAAAAAATTATATAATATATATATAATTATAGGATATAGGCCATGCTAAAGAAATAGACACACTTATTTACATACACTCTCGAAAAACATTACCTAGCCCTCGGTTTGAGGCAGTTGGCCAAAAATTTAAAGCTTAACCTTAAGCCGGCTCCACACTCGCGGCGCGAAGCCCGCGAAAGCCCGCTACAACTGCGAATCACGAGTGTGGATGTTGTTCACGGCTTCACGTTCGCGCTTCGCACCGTTCCCCGATCAGTGTCGGTTTTTTGGCCCGCGACAAAGGGTTTGCGGCACGCGAACGTGAACGCATCAACACTCGCAGTTTTGCGCAGTAGCGTACAAGAAATCGTAGGGAGTGGCAGCAGAAATCACGTCGTCGTTCATCAAAGTCGCGAACAAGACTGTGAAGCTTTGCGTGTGTGGAGGGACACAGTTCTCGCGCGGATCACGGCGTTTATTCACGGCGCGACTTCACGTGCGAGTGTAGAGCCGGCATTAGGGTAAGGCCAGATGTATTGTTATGAAAATAAAGTAAACAAATCTTTCACTTTGACCTTTATAACACTGTACTAACTAATGTTCGATGGCAAGCAAATGACGCCAACATCAAGTGGTCACAAGTGGGGGAATGATCATTAAACGCACTGCAAGTGATAATTCATAGATATGTCTATAGTGTGACGTCATTGGTGAAGGTCAATTGTACGCCAATAAAAGTGATGTCGTTTTATGACGTAGTTATAATAATTAACGCGGTCGTTCGGACATGACGCACAAACTCAGAGCGGATATGGTGTGATGTGTGAGAGGATGACGAAGAGTAATCAATTATTACTAAATAAATATATATATTATTATTGCGAAATAGTATTTAATATCTATACTTAATATTGTAAAGAGGTAGGCCTTTTTCGCGTGACTGACTCATCATCTTTAAGTATAAAGTGTGTGGCGGGCCTGTTGGTCTAGTGGTTAGTGACCCTGTCTGCTATCCAACAGGTCGTGGGTTCGATTCCCACCAAGTGTCTGGGTGTTTTATCTATATAAGTATGTATTTACAAAAAAAAGTATATATGTATTAGTATCAGTTGTCCGGTTTCCATAGTACAGGCTCTGCCTAGTTTGGGATCAGATGACCGTGTGTGAATTGTCCCAGGATATTATTATTATCGTTTATTTAAGTATTTATCACGGGTTATACCCGGTCATTTTAGAGGCTTGCGTGGGGACGGATCCAACACGCAGAGGCCCTTTTTAGGAAATAAATGGTGGTTAGAACACCTCCCGGTATCAACTGCCACAATGATGAAGTTACAGCAGTTGACCTCGGTAGGTGGGAAGGACTATTGCAAGCATCTGAATAGAAATCTAGGTTTATGGGGTTGAGCATTTGGTGGATTGGCGACTGGGTTATTGCAAAGGCCGGGGTCACTTGCCATAATTACGTTCATAATTATTTTGTGGCAAGTGGTGGCTTGCCACCCACTAGATGGGCTCCCCAAATGATCGTCCGATGACGACAGGGAGCAACACCGGTGTGAGTGACTCAGGGGTATCGAGAGGTGTGCTGCGCTTTCTCCGAAGTTACTTGCGGCGTTATGCCCTTTAACACTTCCACCCCTGGATCATATAACTCTAACAACTCCTCTCTGGAGAGTCCTGCGGGCCCCCTTCGGTTTCCACTCGGCCGACGAAGACACGCCGAGGTGGGGGCCCTGACCGACTCTCTGGAGCACTAGGGTCCGTGGTGTCGTTACGCACCAACAGCTGGCCACAAGCTGCCCTGCGGTTTTATTATTATTATCTATGCTCATCAACGCAGAGCAAAAACTACCGAAGCTAAGTCTACAGAATTTGGAGAGTAGGTTCATTTTATGGCGTAGGGAACCAATAAGAAAGGATTTTTGGAAAATCGAACTCTAAGGATTTAAAACAGGGGTTGAACATTTGTATGGGATGGGTGTAAAAACATTGTCTTTTGACCTGAAATTTTGTACTTAAACTCTTTGCATTTATCATATTTTACCCGAATGGTAGATTTGGAATATCAAAAATTCCAATTATCGCTTTTTATAACGCAACCAACGTTAAAAGTTATGTCCAAATATTAAGCAACACGTGGTTCCTACTCGGGACATACTACAGGCGATGTAGAGGTGCAGCAATTGTGTAAATTAACCGCTAAATTGTTTGTGTACGACGATCAGCCAATTACGCAGCATCTCTTTAGTGCACAAGTGACTGCGCAGATATACTCGTCTGTAGGCCGTGGCACTGTCTTTTGTTAAGGACTTATACGACTGGGGAGCGATCAGTGTGACCAGATTAAAACGGATCATTATGATAGCCGACATACCAAAATATGCTAAATTCTGCTAAACTTTTTGAAAAATGCTAAGATTCTGCTAATTAATTTGCATTACTTACCTACTTTAAAATAAATAAAAACACAAAAAAATATATATTATTTTTAAAATCATTTTGTAAGAGCAGGCATATTAACTGACCGGTGACTGTCCAGAATATCCAATAATACTTTTTTGTTCATAAATGTATTTAAAACACCGATCAGTCGCAAAACCGATATCAAACATGCCTACACACGCATGGTTATACTTACTTTTAAGACAAGAAGGTGGCCTGTCTTGACCTAATCCTTGACCTGAGTTTAATGAGATAAAATAAGCAGAGAAGAACTCTAAGAAATATATATCCGTATCCGAATATATTTATCATGTATGGATGACGCAATGCATTCATTTTAATGATCTAAGTTAAATTGAAAGCGCAATTTATTCAAATACAAACGGTGGTACTAACTTCATATTCTCACGGGGCGTGTAATCCGGATATCGTTCGATAATTTCCAGCCATTTTCACAGCACGGTCGTCGGTGGCATATTTTATAGTTTGAGTTCAATATATTTGTATACTTTACGAATAAGTATAATAAATGTCCTTGGTGACTTAAACTGAAATTGGAAGCAATGATAACTTGGGTCTGGAACACCGTAAAAAAAGGTCCCCGAGAAGCCTCGGGTCAAACCCCACCTCAAGTTATGTACTATCGCGATCATGAACTCTTCACCAGTCTTGAAACAAAATTGTTTGGACGATGTTACGGGCGTTTACCGTACCCACGCGTGTTTTATTTATTTATTTATTTTATTTTATTAATCTAGAAAACTAACAGCTAACATACATTAATATATATAAGAAGTGTACATACTGGAAGGCCAATTACAAGTTTTCACATATAAATAAAAAGTATAAAAAGTGACAGAAATAGGTAGACAGACAGAAAGCGATACGGCACATTTTCTGATAGTCAGAATAAATGAAAAGTTGTGATGGCTTGGCCCTGTTACCATGTCCTACGTGCTGAACATGTAACACCTCATCGCTCCGATCCACTATCTGACCTTCTTAAAATACCCGATATAGTATAACTTTACTTAACACTTGAATTTTCAAAGTTTTCTTCTGTTAACGGTAATGACGATTACCGATAATTATGACGATGCTAGAGTAATGTTAGAACTAAAGATATTCTCGATGTATCACCTTTAGGACGACAAGAACTTGCACAAGCCGGCTCAAATTACGTGCGAATTGGGGAAGCGCGCGTAACGTCACAGTCGTTCGAACAATTCTGATAGAAAACTGGTAGGTACAGTGTTCGCCTGTCTAGAGCCACTGGATGTTCGGTGTGTCCCTTGGACGTCCATTGAGTACGGCGAGTCCGAGGAGGACGGCGGCAGGGTTGCCCGGGGGGCTACAATGCGCTGCTGATGCAGATCCCACCGGAGAGCCCTGGGGTCCCCTCCCATGTGCCGCTGAGATAGCCGCGGGGGCTTTGAAGGTTCCCCCACGAAAGCAAAAAAAAGTATCTACAGCGTTCGTGAACACGATAGCACGTTCAAACCCACAACTCTTAGAAACACACCTATTTCACACCTTGTGTTAAGACAAGTTGTAAACGTTTTTTTGGAAGATTTTTAACGAAACAAACGACTACTCAAAGTAGGTTACACCAAGTCACAATAACTTTGTTATGCAATGGCGTATTACAAATTAGCCATGCAATCGATATATTGTCAGGTACCGCTATATACAATTCATTGATTACTAGTGTTCTAGATATAGCGCTAACAATTGATAATACTGTAACTGACGGGGACCGTAATTTGCTTCATAACTCAATTATTTAATGTTTATTTGAGGTTTCTATGCTCGGAGTTTCTTTGCGCAACAGAATCTGGAATGAGGAAACTCGCCAATGAATCAGAGTTGCAAGTTGAGGTGACAATGGGCAATCTACATCACTCGAAGAACCGATAACCGATGGGGAAGAAAGGTTTTCGAGAGGCGACTGCGAACCGACAAAATTGTAAAAGTCGCGGGCAACCGACGGATTTGTGGAGTTCTAAGGAGAAGCCCATTGATCAGCTGTGAACGTCTTCCAGCTAATGAAAATGAAGATTGTAACTCTATTATTTATTACTAGTTTATATGAGTTTTTTGACGTTCACTTAATGTTAAGGTGTACCACTCTAGCCGCTACCTAATAGGTCATGGGTTCAATTCCTTCTCAGAACAAAGCTTTGTGTGCATGAACATAAATTATCTGCCCTGTCTGAGCCTAATTTATCTTTTACAAAAATAGTACCTATACTTATATGTATTTGTATTATTTATCTGCAGAATGCTGGGAGTGTCATGGACTGAATTCAGAACGAATCAGTCCATACTACAGGAACTCGCCATCGAGCAGCGTCTGTCGTCAATTGTTCAGTCTCGCATCCTGTCAATATTTGGACATGTTTCGCGAAGACATGGCATTTCCATCGAGCGCCTTGTCATAGAGGGAAAAATAGAAGGCATCAGAGCCCGCGGGAGATCACCCATGCGATGGACCGATCAAATAAAAGCGTACATTGGTGGTGCAGTGCATCAATGCGCCAGAAAGGCGGCAGTGAGGGAGGATTGGCGCCGAATTGTCAGGCGTGCTACCACCACTCTCATGACAACCACGACCACTCTGTCAAGAGTGTAATGACTGAGAAAATCTGCAGGGGCTGTATTAAGAGGATCTGACATATTTGCGGTCAGATGACCGTGTGTGGACAGTCCCAGGATATTATAATAATATCTATCACTAGACTAGAACCAGAGAACTAGCTTCATAAGAACATTTGAAAATTGAAATTGACATCAGGCCGAATCATAGTAAGCTGGGATTTATAAACTGTACAGGGGTACACCGATCTTACGCGATTGTGAAAAGCTTATTCCGGTTATGGTATACTTAGTGGCGTTGCATTTACGTCGTGGGTTGCCAGATACATGTTTATAATTTCCTAGGGCTCTACCATCATCTTTAATAACAGTATTACTGTTATCTTTCTTCTTGGATAGAGAATGATAGAGATCTATGCTTACACGTAGCTACGTGTTTTGACTTTTCTACCTTTTGTAAACTAATTAATACTGTTATTTGATATGGTGGTACGCCCCTATGAAATTCTTTATAAATCTAAAAATCAAGGCTAATAACGGACCGGACTACGCAGTGTCCTTTTTTACTCTCAGTGGCCCCCGTTGACCGCCCCATGTTGAAATTAAAATATGCATAAATTCATAATTTATACATACCTACTAAAAAGGTACAAAAAGGCATTCCCTCTACCTATTTATTTTACATTAATTTGCAATGCAGGCACGTACATACATATATTACATAGTATATCATGCGTACATGATAATGAAGCTGTAAATCGTTGTTTTGAAAGACAAAAAATCAAACAGTATAGTATCCGGAAATTCCAGAACAATATAGTGTTTAGGACGCCTCTTAGGCATGTTTCTCGACGTTCTCTCCTTTACCCGCGGGTTGTTTGGGTTAGTTCAGCACCCTTCCATCCTTCCGTTGAGTATCCGTAAGAGGCTAAGGGAAAACATGAAGACCGGCAGCAGGGTCTTTGTATTGGATTTCTTTCTACCACCACCTATACTGCGAGCCCCAAGACGTTTAACAAGCGTGCGGATTATGGCAACCCTTCAGAGGTTGAGGCCTTTGTTCAGCAGTGGACCGCTTCCGGCTGATGATGGTGATTTTTAAAATGAAAAATAATAATCTTCATTTCAAATATCAAATCAGTTAATCATTTTTTAATTTAAATATAGATACAGAATATTTCCAAAACAATAAGAGATACGTACATTTTCGACAAGATTCTCCCCGAAATAGGGTTCCTATTTGACACAGTGTCATAAGTCTAGGCACTGCATTAAGCGGATTGCTAACTTGATATAGTTAATTAATGCACGGTTAAACACATGCAATATATCGCGTAAGTGGTTGAAAGGCTGTGGGCGCCTGTGCGATGAATGAAATGTACTCCATTAAAGGAATATATTTTACAGTATATTTATCCTGTTATTAATATTATACTGTTTTTAACCGAGGTTAAAAAGGAGGAGGTTCTCAATTCATCTGTATATTTTTTTTCTATGTATGTTCGCGCATAGCTCTGGCAATTACGAACCGATTTGAAAAAAATCTTTCTTCCATTCATTCTTCAATGCATTAATTGGGTCCCATAAAAAAATTATAATAATAATAATAATACCAGCCCTTGTTTATGTCCCACTGCTGGGCACGGGCCTCCCTTCAAGATGAAGGGGCTTAGGCCATAGTCCACCACGCTGGCCAAGTGCGGATTGGCGGACTTCACACGTCATTCGAAAGCTAGGCTTCAGGCTTCTCAGACATGCAGGTTTCCTCACGATGTTTTCCTTCACCGACAGCTAGTAACAATCGCACATGATTAATTAAAGAAATCAGAGGTGCGAGCCGGGGTTCGAACCTGCGCACCTTGTTTCCAAGGCAAGCGCTCGCCCACTGAGCTGTTACAGCTTGCCTAAAAAAATATCGCTTACGAATAAGCAGTTCCTGAAAAAACAAGAATGGGGACTGCGCAGGAAACCTGCAGGGATGCTTAAAAACATGACATTTAGATGAGATTATGTCGCTTTTTGAGGACATAAATGGTCATATCTGCAAAATATACACAGCAGGTACGCTAACACCAACTTCTATTCTACCTACGAGTATTTAAATTATTTTATACTTTTCAATGTTATTGAAGTCGGTTTAATATTTTTTTTAAATATTTTATATTATACGCGTAGGTACATAAAAATATAAAAAATAAATAACTAGGTACATTAAGTGTACAATAAAACATATATACGTATATATAAGTATACTTCAACTTGTCTCGTTGAGACCTATCATTTGAAACCTATATCCTTGATTTTAAAAGTAGAAACACGTCGTCCACGATGACATATTTTTTAAATATTTAGCCTAAATCACTGAATCGCTCCTCACTTTTGCCGGGGTGGCCACAATGTTTGCCGGCTCGGGCTGAACTGATTATCTTGTTGCAGAAGTACGGTAAGAGCTGCGCGACACACACGTCTCAACCAACTAATATCTTGCCTCTGTCAACACGACCGCTATTTTAACAAGAGATCGGCATGCCTTTAGTTCCTTGGAAGATGGGACGGCCCCTTGTATGGGACGCAACTTGTGTCGATTCACTCGCGCCGTCAAATCATCCAAAAACTTCGATTGAGGCTGGCGCTGCTGCACACAGAGGAGCAGAGTACCTCAAACGCCTCAAATGTGAGTGCCTTGTCGTAAAAAGGTTACATATTTGAGGCGTTTGGGGTAGAGACTATGGGCCGGGAGTCCACCAGGTGTTCCTGAAAATTTCAGAGCACCTCGTAAGAACATGCAGAGACCGGAATCCATTTATTTCGGTCAGAAAATTAGCATTGCGAACCAGCACGCCATCAATTCCGCCCAAGAGTGAGGACGACTTGTAAATAGTATATATATATTTTAATTCTTACTATAGTTTTTTTTTTATTTAGAAATACCATATTTTGTTATTTGTTCGCATATATAGTCAAAATCTATCAATCTACTTAGGCTGTAGACCATGCCTAAGAAACGAGACATAGAGAGGCAAACTAACTTTTTACACGTACAAAGATGGTATGGCGTAAAATCCAGCTTTCTTCTGGCATAAAGTGTAAGCGGCTAAAGCAAAAGGTTCCTACTACAATAATAACCCTAAACTAAAAGAAAAATTGTTAACTTACACAACTTGACGGGCCCGTTGGTCTAGTGGTTAGTGACCCTGTCTGCTAACCAACAGGTCGTGGGTTCGATTCCCACCATGTGTCTGGGTGTTTTATCTATATAAGTATGTATTTACAAAAAAAAAGTATATAAGTATTAGTATCAGTTGTCTGGTTTCCATAGTACAGGCTCTGCCTAGTTTGGGATCAGATGACCGTGTGTGAATTGTCCCAGGATATTATTATTATTATTATTATGGAACCCTCGGTGCGCGAGTCCGACTCGCACTTGACCGGTATTTTTATTATTATTATTTATTACGTCAGCGTTTACTTAATGCATACGATTATGTCATCATGTCTACGATTATGTCTCTAGTGGTTAGACACCCTGACTACTACCCAATGGGTCGTGGATTCGATTCCCACCCAGTGACTATTGTATCTGACTAGCGTGTTATCTATTTAAGTATGTATTTACAAAAAAAGAAATGTTTTTAAGTATTAGTATCAGTTGTCTGGTTTCCATAGTACAGGGTCTGCCTAGTTTGGGATCGGATGACCGTGTGTGGATGTCCCAAGATATTTATTTATACTGGCGTTCAGATGATAACATGTTTGAAAATATTTTGTATCAGACGCATAAAAAAACTTATATTAAAATAGTCTGTTAGAATTAATATAAATAAAAGTAACCGTTATTGCATTTCAATTAAGCAGTCGTAAAACTTTATAATAGCATTTTCCTGGAAAAGCGAGAACGTATCACACTGGTAGGCATAATTATACTCAAACAGTGTTATCCCGTTTACCGGTAATTGGACATGCAATTGCAAAATGTTTGCTACTTTGAATAGTTTACTGATACATAGCAGCTGCACAGTTTGAGCTAACATTAAATGATTTTCAGGTGGGTCTTTTGTGCTAGGTATGGGCCCTAGGACGCCCATCGAGAATGGCGAAGACTCCGAGGACGGTGGCGGTGTTGCGACCCCCATCTTCATGATGACTATGATGCATCCCGCGGCGGCGGCGGTTCCTTGAGTAGATCCCACCGGAGAGCCCAGTTTCACTCTCATGTGCCGATGCGACAGCCGTGGGAGTTTTAGTAGGTCACACACCATTTCATTTTCATTTTTACTAGGTGGTAGGTTCCTTATGCAAGGAACCGTCCAGGTAGGTACCACCGCAGTGTCAGATATTCTGCCGCCAAGCAGCAGTGTGTAAGCATTGCTGCGTTCCGGCGTGAAGGGCACTGTAGCTGGTGAAATTACCGGACACAAAGACTTAATATCTAATGTCTTAAGGGTCGGCAACGCGCTGGTGATTCTTCTGGTGTTGCTAGCGTCTATAGGGCTGCCGTGGCTGCTTACCATCAGGCGGGCCGTACGCTTGCTAGCCACGTTGGTAGTATTAAAAAAAAAGGTTTCCCTTGACTCAATAAAAAAAAGGTCTTTAGTGCAAGTGACTGTACATTTCTACCGTTAAGCCGCGTTTCGGTGTGATAAACATAACTAATTTCTGAACCAAGCATAACACTTAAAGATCTTTCCTCCTAAGTTCTACTTTATCATCCACTGGTGGTTTATAGCTAATTTCAGTTAATTCGGAGCAATGGTAGGAGACTCACTTGATCATAGTTGCATGACCGCCAAATGGCATACCTAGTCTCCAGTCCTCCCGTATTTACGGAGATATGAGAAAAAAAATAAAAGGATAGTTTTCTTTAAATATTATATTTGTGCTTAGTTAGCAATGATATTTTAAAGGGGTAGATTTTGAAATCAAACTACTTTTACGGATTTTATCGCGGTTTATTTTTTGTTTTTACTATCCCGACGCTTCGAATGCTTTGCAGCACCCATGGTCACGGGAGGACTGAGATGTTGAACGTCCATATTAAACTGACAATGAAATTATGGTCAGTTTTGATGTCCAGACTCTATTTACAAGCCTACCTGTGGTGGACTGCATTGAAATTGTAAAAAAGAGGCTAGCTGAGAAAAAATATGTCAAAGGAGTATGCAGAACTATTAGGACATTGTCTTACATCGGGCTATCTATTGTGGAAGGAGCAATTATATAAGCAAGTAGATGGAGTATCAATGGGCTCGCCTGTATCTCCTGTAGTTGCTGACATTTTTATGGAAGACTTCGAGGAGACATCCCTCCGAACTTCACCTGTTACTCCGAGATTCTACAAGCCGTATGTAGATGACACTTTCACAATACTACCATCTGATAAAATAACTGTATTCCTAAATCATCTTAACTCCATCAATCCAAAAAATCAATTCACAATGGAGTTGGAATCAAATAACTCACTAGCTTTCTTAGATGTATTAGTAATACGTAATCCTGATAACACCTTGGGCCATACTGTGTACAGAAAACCAACCCATACAGATAGGTACTTGAATGGTGAGTTTCGCCATCACCCAACACAGTTAGCTACTGTTGGAAAATCTTTGTTTCAGAGAGCACGCGGAATCTGTGATGATGACCATCTGAGCGCTGAGCTGGAACATGTCAAGCAAGTACTGCATGACAACAAGCTCCGAGTCTCGCGCCGCCGTCATAGTGAACGTGTCAAACCAGCCACTGTCGAGCGTCAGCCTGCTGTTCTACCATATGTTAGAGGGGTTACAGACAAGATTGGCTACATCTTAAAGCTAGCTTCGATCAAAAGTTATTTTAAGCCACCAAGGAAAATTAGTCAGTTTTTACCACCTGTCTAGTGCCATATACCTCTACATGATGCAGGAGTTTATAAACTCAATTGTGACTGTGGGCTCGCCTACATTGGGCAAACAAAGCGTGCAATAAAAACTCGCGTTAAAGAACACATAGCTGATGTGAAACACCGACGCTGTACGAAGTCTGCAGTATGTGAACACGTTCAGGATCGCACCCACCATTATATTAGATTTGATAAACCACAAATCCTCGCAAAACAACACCGATTCCTACCTAGGATGATTCGTGAGGCTATTGAAATCAAAAAACATCCTAATTTCAATAGAGAGGATGGTTGGGTGTTACCACCGGCTTGGGATCCTGTGATAAATATAATTAAATCCAATATCAATCAAAACACTGCACGGCCTCAAGATACTGTAAGCTCTTACTGCGTAGATCGGACCAACAATAATAACTAAGAAGACCTGAGGGTACACCGGCATAATTGTGACATAAGGACGTTCAACATCTCAGTCCTCCCGTGACCATGGGTGCTGCAAAGCATTCGAAACGTCGGGATAGTAAAAACAAAAAATAAACCGCGATAAAATCCGTAAAAGTAGTTTGATTTCAATGTGTAATATTCGCGTAAGTAAAAGACAACATTATTAGATTTGTTATAGGCGATCCGAAAGTGGCGAAAAAAGGTGAGCCAATTAACACAATTTGAATCAGTAGCACACCACCCACGGAACCATTCACAATGTTAAGTACTTCGTTTTAATTTTTATTGAATAATCGCATCAAAAAATACTATTAGGTATGTAAATTATCCAAATATACAAACAAATTTTCTACAAATCAGTAAATCGTAATTTTTTAGTATAAATTAATTCTACGCCACTTGTAATCGCTGATTGCTTAATAGGGAACCTGTCTATTACTTATAATATCATCATCAGAAATCATTACGAAATCTTCAGACTAGTGCGCTTACTTCTTTCTGAAATTAAATATTACCAAATGACGCGGTTCGATGGTACTGCACATTATCAGTTAATTCATCTTCAAATCCATTGACGTCACGTTAGGTCTAATTGTACGCAAATACGGGCCCATTGTACTGGGCCTGTACGAGCTATTAAACGCTTAATATCAACACTACATAAAAGAAATTAGGTAAAGTGATAGGATTAGAAATCTTTTAAATCACACAATTAATTCTATTATGTTTTTTTAATAATACGTTTCGTAAGGCACTAGAAATGCAAATGTGTGTCTTTAAATAATCTATGAGGTGGTCATAGGCAGTTATACTCACTGTTTGGTAAACGATCAGTTAAGCAACGTCAGTCGATGGATGGGTGCCCTTTTAATGGCATTTGAAATTAGCGTGTACGTGCATCGGAGGGCACGTTCAAAGTAGGTCCCGATTATTGTTATCTAGATATCAGTCGTTAAGCCAAGTTAGAGATCTAAGGGTAGAACACTCCAACACCAGTTGAACGGTAACTTTTTTATATTTTTGATTATAAGCCAAAAACTACGTCACATAAACCAAAACATATATAATATAAATTGTGAACCTAATTATGAAGTGACCTTAGTAAATCCATCGGATACAGAAAGATATGATGCTTTTGATCCACCTATTTGTCGTAAAGCTCGTAAATTCTGGTCTCAGTAGTACGTGAGATGATGCGGTTATGTCGAATCAGTACTAAAACAAGATTCGTATGTACTTCACAAAGATGTAGCAAATATTCACAAACAACGGCAGTTCACCTTTTAGTCTGATAACTGTGGCTATAACATCATGGATATATGGGAAAAGAATCTTAAAATACAATACAGTGTGTAGAAGATTTATTTTACGATGGTTCCTGCAACCTTACGCAGAACCATCTGGACATTCAGGCACAAGGACGAAGAGTTTTTTGCGGAAGCCAAGCCAGGTAAAGTAACAGGACTAACCAAAATCAATGTAGAAAATGTAGGGGCCCTGGAAAATGACCACTTGAGCGCATTTGATAATCTTTATAATTAAATCTACGACACTGGACTAGTTGATATCCTTATTAACCTTACCAAAAAAGCAAATGTGAGTAAGTGTGTGGTAATTAGCCACGTATTAAAGACCTTAATGTGAGGAGTGAGAGCACAATTTGCAACATCACCATTCACCATAAGGCGGGGTTGTGGAACTCTAACTTGGAACCTACCTTAGATGTAAAAAAAGACTACATAATTATTATATCCCGTTAGCATCCAGGCACGGTCATCAGATCACAAACAGGCAGTTTTGTAAATAAGTACATACTTATTATATAAATTAAATCGGGTAGCCGTTTTTGAGTATGCAGCATGTTCTTCTAATCTGTGATGAAGTTTATTTAATACTCGTCTCTTTAATAAACAATTTTAAGTAAATAAGTACACTGTACAGCTGGAACAAGTCAGTGGGCGGAACCCCAGCTTGCACCTCCGATTTCTTTCATTAATCATGTGCGAATCGTCTTTGTGCGATTGTTACTAGCTTTCGGTGAAGGAAAATCGTGAGGAAATCTGAATGTCTGAGAAAACCTAACTAGCTTTTGAATGACGTGTGAAGTCCGCCAACCCGCACTTGGCCAGCGTGGTGGACTTGGCCTAAGCCCCTTCATCTTGAGGGGATGCCCGTGCCCAACAGTGGGACAAAACAAGGGCTGGTATTATTATACCGTGCGAAAAGTTGATAACAAGGGTTGACATAAGTAGATACGACTTATTAGGTACAATTGCACTCAGTTACTCGAAGTAAATAAATAAATCGACGTGTTAATAGAATAAAGCGGCCGACAATAAAAGCGATCCGTAATACAAGTGTTGCGATGATGGTTCACATCCTGCGTGGTCCTGGTACAACCATATGTAGAGAGCTGATGCAATAATCTGTCACAGTGTCTATATTTTGAGGAAATTGAGACCTTATAGTGTTGAAATACAGTACAAGTCCGTTTGAATCTGAATAAAAGTTAGAGAGCTTTTTACATATCGTTAAATAATAATAAAAAATAATATATTGGGACAATCCACACAAGGTCATCTGATCCCAAACCAGGCAGAGCCTGTACTATGGAAACCAGACAACTGATACTAATACTTATATATTTCGTTATTCGTATAACACTCTATTCCTATATGGGAGTGGACATCCTTTCAACATCATAATGCGCTTATTTATACTTATTTACGTAGTTTTAAGTTTACACTGAAATATATTTGTGACATTGAATAAACCTTCTTCTGTCTATGCCCAGATAGGATCATAAAAAAAAATAGGTTTCGTCTTTGTACGATTGTTACTAGATTTCGGTGAAGGAAGACATCGTGAGGAAACCTGCATGTCTGAGAGAGCCTAACTAGTTTTCTAATAACACTTTGCCAGCGTGGTGGACAATTGCCTAAGCCTCTTCATCTTGAAGGGAGGCCCGTGCCTAACAGTGGGCCAAAAACAAGGATGTAAAGTGTGAAATATGTGGTTTTCACCGTTAGTTAAGGGTCTCTTTCCCAACATAAGAGCCGAGGGGATTCAGCCCCTCACGTAAGACCAGTGCGGTTCAGTGGATATGAAACGCTTTTCAAATCGAGGGCATGTCGAGTTTTCATTACTATGACTTCATTTGCCGTTAGTGGTTGGTAAATAATTGTCCCAGTTTTTTATAGATTATCTGGGTAGAAGTGATAATTGTCGCTTTTAAATGTATGTTTTAAATCTATGTAACAACCGAAAATATACATCTATTCCAAAAAAAATAAGTAATCCTAAAAATAGTGAAATGGCAGCTAAAGCCATAAATAATTTAGATAAGCTGAACTACCAAATTAATTCAACTGAAGCGAACAGATTTTAATATAACCACCGTAGTGTTAAATTTACTTCCGCGAATCAACAATAAGTAGACCATATTGTGACTACTAGAATAAATAGCTCAATAGCTGGAAAAAAATATGTTCAATAGGCTTAATAACTAATAGCTTAGGTAATGAGAGCTGCATAACTGTCTAGGGGCACGTACGTCACTTAGGTACCAAGACCTAGGTATCAGAAAAACGTCTCACACGCCTCGTCACAAAGTTCTAAAGTGACCGTAATCACTTTGAAATCCGGTAATCGGTCAAAAATCCACCCAGATTTGCTGAAATCAAAGCCATTCAAGAACCCAGTAACATAGAAGAAGAAGAAACACATTTATTTGACCAACACACAATGATAGTAAAACTACAAAGAAAGTACATGAAAAAGAAACAGTTGTGTGTGGCCAAACAGGATGCCACCTCAGCATACTGCTATGCCGTAATGAATTACAACACAGCGCTGGTATTCTGGCAGCACCTTAAGAGGTGACGTCACCGACATTAATGAAATACAGTAATCTTCTATACATATAAAATTACTTGTCCTGACTGACTGACTGACTGATTCATCAACGTACAGGCCAAACCACTGGACCTAGAAAGCTGAAATTTGGACAGTAGGTTCTTCATATGACGTAAGCATCCACTAAGAAAGGATTTTTGAAAATTCAACTCCTAAAGGGGTTAAATGGGCTGTTTTCTTTTGTATGAAACTTTTTATTGTATGGTTCGATTAACTTGAAATTTACTGAAAACTTTCTCTAAATAAAATAAATCAATACGTGTTTCGCGAATTTTCAAAAACAACCTTTAGGGGTGTGTTAGGGGTTGGTAAACTCTGCAAAAAAAATTGCGGGCGAAGCCGCAGGAAATTGCTAGTATATATATACAGAAAAAATACAATTATAATAATTACATAGCTCTATGTAGCAAATGAAACGCACGTCACCACGTGTGACGTCAGACGACAATGGTTCATAGCTAAATCCTCTGCAAAACAAACAGGTCTCCCTCCCTTTAGACATTGTAACATTCTACGAGCATTAACGCGAATAGAGAGTATAAAATGTATGAGAATGACGTAAGACATAGAAAAATCACGTGACGACATATGTTAGCGAATGAAGAAATAGAATCGCTATGAGGTGATTGGACTTGTCTAAGCCCTCTGAATGGTAGAAACGAACAAATTTCGCAAGATATAAAAAACACTAAGCGCATTTCGCTATTGAATTTATCTTTATTTGGGATGAAACAATTATATTTTGAAACCAGTTCGTTCGTACAGGTTATCAGATGCGTAAGTGACAAGCAAAACGTTTTTATGGTGGTATATTAGCATCGACATCTTTTCAAATAAGTTGTCCGAATTCAGAAATATAATTGCACCCGAGGCGCTTTTGCTATCCTAGTTTTTGTACCTTATGTAATTTTACCTTTTATTTATTGTTTTAGTTTTACCCAATCGCATTTCTTTTTAATGTTTGGTTAATGTCTTTGTATTTTTTTAAATGTTTTTAAACTTTTAACCATCTGATAGTTAAGATCAATGCTTGCTTTTAACTATAAACTCTTACGATCGAATTTTAGAAACGTAATTTTAATTAATGTAAATGATGTGCATTCATGTAAGTGATGTGCATTCCTGTAAGTGACATATCCACTCTATTATTAGATATCTGTATTTTCATTCTGTTAGTGTTTAGTGGATTTGTCGTTGGAGTGCCTTTTAATAAAATACAATAAAATAAGTGACATGCCTGCTTTTACACAGGTAAAATGTCAAACGTCACACGTTGCACAATGCTGTTGGCGGGAGAATTTTAGACTACTAACTTCCTGAAAAGATTCTTACAAAAGGGAAGCTACCACCTACGAAATAATAGAATATTTAGCTAGCTAGTTTCGCTAGATGATGACCACAATATATAAAAAGTAACTGTTCATTACAAAAGTCGTACTTTTTATACTACCTACCAAGGTAGCTAGCAAGCAAGCATTCGGCCCGCCCGATGGTAAGCAGTCACTGCAGTCTAAAGACGGTAGCAACACCAGACGAGTCAGTGACGCGTTGCTGACCCTTAAAACATTAGATATTATACTAAGTTTATGTATCCGGTAATTTCACCAGCTACAGTGCCCGTCACACCGGAATACAACAATCTTTACACACTGCTGCTTGGCGGCAGAATATCTGACACTGCGGTGGTACCTACCTGGACGGTTTTTTGCATAAGGGACGTACCACCTGGTAATAAGGGAATATCTGTCTGCAAAATTCGAAATTCATCAGATATTTTGAAATAAGCTTGCAATAGTCAAGGCAACATGTATCCGACCTAATTTCTAACCGTTCTATGTTGTCCTAATTCCAGAGACAACTAAAATATGGCATTGTATAGCCGTGATCATTTAAGGGTTAACCCGTGGGATGTACGGGTAAGAATACCAACCCTCCCATCATCTCCCGTTGGGTGTCCATAAAAGGCGACTAAGGGAAAACAAGAAGACGAGAGCAGCGTCTTTCTATTGGATTACATATCACCTATACCAACTGCAATCCTCATGACGACTGCCAAGCGTTGGGATTATGGCAACCCAGGCCTGGGGATTATGGGGGATTATGGCAACCCAGGCCTGGGGATTATGGCAACCCAGGCCTGGGGATTATGGGAGGCCTTTGTTCAGCAGTGGACGTCGTTGCTGAAGAACATTTGAGGTCTAAATATTAAAATATTAATTTTATGATTTCTAGTATTATTGAAGTCTGTTCAATTTTTTGTTTAATTTTATTACATGCTTTCAAAAACATCAATATGGGTATCAAATGAAAGGTCTTAACGAGCCAAGTTGAAATATATAATGTATACTTTTTATGTATGTATAATTTAATATAATACCATTTTGTTAGTTCGCAGTCGGGCTTTTTGTGCTTTTATATACTTGCTTTATAATGAATACAGTGAATAGTTATTCACAGCACGAACACAAAGTCAATAAAACTTGGTGTTATGTAGTTCACACCAACGCACTCATTGTAGATTGTATTTGCATTTTATGTATGTTATTAATTTAAATGTGATATCATAGCCTAGTAGCACATAAATTTAATATTTCACTCGTATAACGGTTACGTATTCAATGAAATTATGTGTTTCAGACATACTTGTTACCTACGTATGGTATATTACTACGAAGATCGATGCTACGCGCCTTGAACTGGTTCTTTATATAATGGTCATGTATCTTTTGTAAATTATAATTCTAAATTTATAGTCATACTTTTTTTTTGTCGTATCGTCGTGTCGTTAGTGGCCAACTTGGTGTCAGAGTTTTCAAGCTGCCCTTAGGCCTCTGACTTAGCTTAACGACTGTTGTCTAGATGACAATAGCCGGGACCGACCTCAGAGAAAGTACCAAAGGAGTTAGTATCGCGTCGATTCCCCGAACAAATTTTTCGTGGCACTTTTGCGGGGTGCGGGAGGCGAAGTAAACACACACAGATACACTTTCACGCATACCCACACTATAATAAACTCGCAACACATTCAAAAATACACGCACACAAATAAAGAATGACCTGACCATATGACCAAAAACTTGGCAGAGGGGGTTAGCGCATCATGCTCTCTCCAGTGGTATCTCCTCTAAGGGACCGACTTAAGCTGCCTGTCCACCGGAGCGGAGCGAGGCAGCGGAGCGGAGAAACGGAAAATATTAACCAATAAGATTGCACTAAGATTTTGGAGCGGAGTTTTTGTGCAATCTTATTGGTTAATATTTTCCGTTTCTCCGCCCCGCTGCCTCGCTCCGCTCCGGTGGACAGGCAGCCTTAACGTGCCCTCCGAAGCACGGAGACGCTCATTTCAAATGCCACTAAACGGTCACCCATCTAAGGTCTGACCTTATCTGACGTTGCTTACCCAACTGATCGTTTATCGAACAGTAGTTACAACTGGCTATGAGCGTCACAATAGTCATACTGTAATTCTACAAGTGTTTTATATATATATATTTTATATTAATAATTAATTAAATTCAGCAATATTTGACTGCAAGTAAGTCTACAAATTTTATACGGTCTTCGCGTCCAGAGGCCATGAACCACCACCACCATGAACTCATAAAGAAGGGCAATTTATTACGAAAAGTGACCTGAGTACATACCATGAGTGCACTAATTACCAGCTATTACGTCACCCAAACAGGTGAGTGGTCACGTGACAATATTATTGTCATGCTAATTAATAAGCTCATGGCATAAATTTGTAAGATTTAACAAAATTGCTCTGATAAAAGAATTCTGCTCTGATGAAAGAAGAATTTGTGGCGTTCGAAGGGGGAGGCCTATGTTCAGCAGTGGACGTCTTCCGGCTGGTGATGATGATGATGATGAAAAGAATTCATCGTAAGGCCCCAGTTGTTAATTTTGGATCTCAATATACTCTATGCATTATAAACATAATTTTACTGTTTGAATGACTACCGTACTGTTGTACCGTCACGCCTTAGCGAATGGCGAATCGTCAGCAGATGTGTACTAAAATCATGTTTTTCCAGCTGCCGTGAAATAGAGGCCGGGCCTATTTCCATTATTGTTCAATCTGAGAACAGAACCAAAGGTTTTTCGGGGTCCCATATAACAGAGCGCAAATCTATTTAAATTTATCCGTAATAATAATAATAATACCAGCCCTTGTTTATGTCCCACTGCTCGGCACGGGCCTCCCCTCAAGATGAGGGAGCTTAGACCATAGTCCACCACGCTGGCCAAGTGCGGGTTGGCCGACTTCACACGTCATTCGAGAGCTAGTTAGGCTTTCTCAAACATACAGGTTTCCTAACGATGTTTTTCTTCACCGAAAGCTAGTAACAATCGCGCTAAGACGATTCGCACATTCGAAATTTATCCATACTATTTATAATAAAGTAAAATTTTGCAGATAAGGAATCGCAATTATGTTTGTTTATCACTGAGGCTACCAAAAAATCAGGGCCACACCGAACGATATTTGTTCTTTTTTTTGATCTGCAGAAGCACCGGTTCGCTTCTGGAACATCTCTAAAATCTCCGATCTTGTACGACTGTCTTTCATTATCGAAAGTGCTTGTATTCAGCCTAAGGTCACTAGTATTTTTATTTGCCTATTTTTATAGGTATTTTGTCTGACTACAATTTTTGCTACCCTCCTGACTGTAGCGGTCGCAATCTTATTAAAAATTAAAAGAAAAATCTCTGATGATCTCGCTGCGCGGTCAGCAAAAGAGACAGACGACCATGCTGAATAAGGATCCACCATCACAGTCACTCTTTCAAAGCACTAGAGAGAGACTCTTGGGACATTATTTAGCGTAGTAGGGTGGTTATTACCACGTGGGAGAAAGATGCGTGTGCGGGGGACATCGCAACCGCTGTTAACGTACCTGCGATCATCGACTCTCCTCTCGAGACGATCTATCCGTGACAAATTAAACTTACGAGTAATTTTGGGTTTTAAATATGCGGCAATAATCCAAACCTATGTTTTAATACAATCAGTTATATTAAGAACTAAGTGGTCCTTCGAGCCGGATTCCCGTACCCGCTGTGCTCTCTTACCAAGCACTATACCTTGTTATGTTGTAACTAGGTTAGGTGCACTCACGAGACATTTTGGTACCAACGAAGAGAGGTACATAGAATGAGGCTAAGTAGGGTAGATACTTGCCGATTCTGTGAAGATTAAAAAGAGTCAATGCTTCACATTTTGTGTGGCTGCTACGCTCTTGCAAGTCGTAGGTTAAGTCATCTAAGTATAGCTTATCCTGCACCAGATACTTTTTGGCGTAACTTAGAGATCTCTTCGACGCGTCAGCAACAGAGTAAGGGCTAGGGCATGCACAATGGATTCAGTCGCGTCGAAGTGCGTTCCGGTGGTTACCGGGCCCTACTCATAGCCACCAAAAGGAGAATAATTTTAAAATTATAATTATATAGCTATACCATGTTTTAAAGTTCCTGTCTTCGCTGATATTTATTTAGGATGAGAGCAGAAAGACAACACAAAAAATGGAATAACATTACGAAAAATGTTTGTAATATTAAATTTGGGGTGCGCGGAAAGAACCTCCAGGAATGGTGTAATAAGATACGTTCCAATCAGACGTTGAACTAGCTGTCTTACCAATCAAACCAATCAGTCTAATCGATCTTGCAGATTGTTTAGTAAATGATTAGTTGTTTAAACAACGAAAGGCAAGGTCAGTCCAAAGATGTTTGACCGTTTACTGGCATTTAAAACGAGCGTCTTCGTGCTTCGGAGGACACGTAAAATATCTAGTAGGTCCCGGTCGTTGTCAGAATCCTAAGGCCAGCTTGCAAAAACCTTCCCATTACGACACGAATGAACCCCGTAAAATAAATGTCTATACGAAAAAGAAGAAGAATCAAGTACCTATATAATTATGTCAGTTTTGTTTTTAAAATAAGGCCACGATTGTTTTGATACATTATAAATGCATTTCAATATATTATGCACAGTAAAGGCAACCACTTGGTTTTCTAACCACATAGTTAATTGTAAATACTGAACAATAAATGTAAGTTAGGGTTAATTGAAATGTATGTTAGAGTAAAGTGTACACAGATCACGATATAAATACAAAAGTATGGAAACGTCCAAGTTATCGGTTTAAAGTGATAAAAGGCAAATACTCGAGTCTGTGACGTTAAAATGGAACGAAGCCTTACAATCTAGCACTCACCAGTCTTAGGGGCATGGGCGCGGCGGCCCTAGCACCCACCGCACTCCGTTTACTAAATAAATCCACGACCGAATATTGCTTCGATTCTCAACATTTTCTCTCCAAATCCACCAAGCATTTAGCTAAAGACTCAAGAAGATGGTCGCCCTACCGCCACCGTTGTTGCTACGTACAGATCAATCGGCAACCCTTGTAGGTTACATGAATGAAACCTACACATTCTCGGTGCGTCACAGATATCATATCGCTCGCGACCGACAAGGACCAAATTATGAGACACTACTATTCAGAAAGGATACTCGATTATAAGTCGTCGTCAATAACACGATTGTCTGTCAGATCTCGTTTTTGCAACTAATTTGGCATGTAAGAGGGGCGGAGGGTTAGAGTAGAATCTGACGTGTCGCTCGTGTGCCGACCGAGACGTAAACGGTGGCGGAAGGTCGGGGAAGCCGGGCTGGCGGGTCGAGCCCGGGCTCCAGTGACGTCAGCGACGGCTCGGCGCCGAGCGGCGGTGCCCACCACCAGCCTGCCAATTATTATTTTATGTACACGAACGGCGCGAAACAAAAGGCGGCTACGGCGACGGCGGGGCGCGGGCGGAGAGCGCTCGCCGCAGGAGCCACCGCCGGCGCCATCTAGCGGGCCGCGCGGCGACCGCTCGCCTACTCCTTTCGGTCTGCGGACGATCGAATCGGGACGAAACGGTGCGCCGACCGACCCTCACTGAACACTGTCACTGAACGGGGAAGAAGCCGCGGTAGAAGATGTGCGGTTCACTCATACCGTCGTCAGAGCGTGGCTGCGAGTGATGGTGGCGGTCGGGTGGGCCATGCTGTCAGGCGGCGCGGGAGAGGCGCGGGCCGGGCATGGCGGGCTGGTGCTCGACTGCGGTGCGGGCGTCCGCGGCGCGCGCTGCACGCCACTGAGCGGCGCACCGCCCGCGCCCGCCGCTCGCCGCTGCGCGCGCACGCCCGCACCGCCCGCCGAGCCGCACCGCGCCTCCACCAGGCTCCCGCACGGCTGCAGCCGCGTGCACCGGCACCACACAGCTCGACCACGCAACACCACTAGGCTTCCTCAGGACACCAATTTCAATTCATTCCAATCTCAAATTCTACAAATTGAGAGTGGAATTTAAAATTGAAGTCCTGTATTTAATTTCCAGAACTCCTTTAAAGCGGCCGTTCCCACGCTGCCAGGATTCCGTTCCATCGCCTCTGACTCTTGTTCAATTACGATGCGAACATTCACCGATCATTGCACTCATCATAATGACAGCTGATAACACGTGGCTAGATTGATACTGTACGAGCATGCACGTACTCTCGCGGTTATGAACGGTGTACCACCTATATGACGACAATCGCTTGCACGAGCCGGCCCCAAAATACGTGCGGGCGGGGTAAGCGCAAAAACGATTGTTCAAACGATTTTCATTGAAAACTGGTACACCGTTCGTGTCCGCGATAGTACATTAGCAACGTCAGTAATATTTTGTGTGTTACGCATAAGTAAGTAATTAAGTAATCAGAATTTCAGTTTTCTATATAAAAATCAGTTTGTCATCAGTAATCAAGTAGGTACATCCCGCACGTTTATAATACAGATTTATATCAGTTTATCAGTGTTTCAGTTTATCAGTCTTTATAGTACTAGAACCCCCGTAGAGATACTAACTTTTTAGGTTAGAAATGCTAAGCTGCCCATTACAACAAATGTATCAAGATACAACAACTGGAACACTGCCACCCAAATAAATGTTGTCTTTTCTTCTCAGTATTTTATAGAAATAGGGGAATAACGCAATGCTATCGATACCATTGCTTACCGATTCCCAACCTTACAAAACATCGACACTGTCGGATATCAAAAACTGATTGACTGGCGTCTAAACTCGACAAATATTAAGCTCTTACATGACAACTTAGTAGTAAGTATACAAAGATATTTTCACCAGCTGCCTGTATTTTTTTTTAACGTTTTCTTCCATATAATTAGGGTTGTCTGGAAGAAATAGCTATTAGCGATAAGACCGCCGTTTTTACTACTGTGTATTAAGTTGTACCATTTCCTTGTTAATTTGTTTGGTGTACAATAAAGTATATTCTATTTTAGAAACATGTTAGCAGTGTTAAAATACTATGAGTTAACCATAAAGCATAGGGTTCCCATACCAAAATAAAATTTCTACCATGAAAACACAAAGTGAATTCCGTCAACGGCGGTTGAACGGTGGATGATCCCGTTTGGAACCAGCCGTGCATGATGTCGGTGTCGTTACGCGTTTTCGCATGGTTCCGTTTGGAACCAGCCGGGCTTGAGAGGCTCGTCGAGACCTACTTAACGAGCCCAAACTCGGTGGGTCTACGTCTATTGGTGCAGAGATCCCGTGATCACCTTCCTGCTCCATTATCAGAACCTGGTCACCATTTTTCTAGCAACAACTCGTCGAGACCTACCTAACAAGCCCAAACTCGATAGGTCTACGTTTATTGGTGCAGAGATCCCGTGACCACCTTCCTGCTCCATCAACAGACCCTGGACACCATTTCTCTAGCAACTACTCGTCGAGACCTATATCCAACGAGCCTATACTCGATGGTTCTACGTTTATTGGGGCCGAGATCCTGTTACCACCTTCTTGCTGATCATCATTAGACCCTGGTGAAGGTTACCATTTTATTTAGTATCATCGTATTTACATATGTTCCAAATTTCAGATGTTTCGGACTAATAGAAGTAATTAGAAAGGTCTATGGTATACAAAATATCCCTACCCCGACTCGTAAAAGAGGTGATCATCTTAAAACGGCTAAACCGATTTTCATGAAACATAGCTAAGAACCATCTCGCTTAAACTAGCTTTCAATTAAAAAAAACAGCATTCAAATCCGTTCACTGGTTGGACCGCTACGATATCACAGACAGACATACATACAGACAGACAGACATACTGACGGACAAACTTCCGGACATAGGCGTCAAACTTATAACTTCCCTCGTTTTTGGTCGGGGGTTAAAAAGGGCTTCAATTGTACATCTCAACAGATTTGTAATTTGGTTCATGTCACGTAGTTTTTGGTTGTTATCAAAAATTCAAAAATGTCAAAGGAAATCCACCCAAAAATCTGAAATAATTATGGGTAATAAATGTCTATCTATATTTTGCAGGAAAAATAAAATGGTCTTTCTAAATTGTACAGTTTTTTAGTAATCCTAAAAAAACCTCTACAAACAAACTTAGTTCATGTTAGCAGTGTAGTTGCTAGAAACATAGTGATCAGGATCTGATGATGAAGCAGGAAGGTGGTCACGGGATCTCTGTACCAATAAACGTAGACCCACCGAGTTTGGGCTCGTTAGGTAGGTCTCGACGAGTAGTTACTAGAAAAATGGTGATCAGAGTCTGGTGATGGGAGCAAGCAGGTAGGTGGCAACACTATTAAATGTAGGACCCACCGAAATATAAATCTATGGTTAAATATTTACGTTGACGAGTAGTTAGAAAGATACTGATCAGGGTCTGATAATAGCACAGGAAAGTCATTTTAAGAGTTCGTTTACCTATGTCGGGGGATTTTAAAATTTATATAAATAACGTGAGTGGTTCCTGAAATATATTTAGGTGTGTCAGACAGACAGACAGACAGACAGACGAAGTCTCATCATAAGGGTTCCTTTTATTTACCTTTTAGGTATAGAACCCTAAAAAGAACATAATAAAAACACCCTTCAAAACTTCTTCTCTCTTCAATGTGCGTGTCAGTTGTTTATAAACAACACAACACGGGAAGGTAAATACAGCAACTACGCCATTATACATATAAATATTTACTATGTTAATACAAATCAAGTGTACCTACGATGCATGCAGTGCGATTAATTTTAATATCGTTTGAAACATATCAATCGATGATCTAAAATAAAACACCGCTGTATTCAACTGTGAAAGTGGGACAATGTAACAGCTTCATAAAAACGTATTTAGATACAATAAAGTCCACTATTTTTATAAGACTTATAAGACTAAAGTCTAATCTATACATATAACATTACCTGCCCTGACAAACTAACCGATCCATCAACGCACAGGCCAAACCGCTGGAACTGGAAAGCTGAAATATGGACAGTAGGTTCTTTTTATGACGAAAGCATCCACTCAGAAAGGGTTTTTGAAAATTCCATTCCTAAATGGGTGTTTTCGTATGTATGAAACTTTTTATTTTACGGGTCGATTGACTTGAAACTTAGTGAAGAGATTTTAAATAAAATAAATAAATACGTGTTTCACGAATTTTCAAAAACAACCCTTATGCGTGCGCTAGGGGTTTAGTGGAGAAAAATGATTACCTACGTTGTTCGATTGATTTGTTTTTTTTTTAGAAAGACTCATAGTCATAAGTTAAACTTTATAATATAACCATATTGCTCAATGTTCTTCACAAATGTGTAACAATATAATCTACAATTACAAAAAGTTAAACTCAAACGCTTATTTGCGAATGAAATGTTTACAGAGTGCAGTACATAGAGCTAATTTCATTCTACCAGTAAGATGCTGGTATACAAAATTTACAGTAATTAGTAATAATTAGTCAACAATAAATTATATAATTAATAATATTAAACAAATCAGAACGCAAACATGTAGTATGGAAACTAATATAAAAATAATAATCATTAAATAATAATAATACCAGCCCTTGTTTATGTCCCACTGCGGGGCACGGGCCTCCCCTCAAGATGAGGGGGATTAGGCCATAGCCCACCACGCTGGCCAAGTGCGGGTTGGCGGACTTCACACGTCATTCGAAAGCTAGTTAGGCTTTCTCAGACATGCAGGTTTCCTCACGATGTTTTCCTTCACCGAAAGCTAGTAACAATCGCACAAAGAAGATTCGCACATGATTCATTGAAGAAATCAGAGGTGCGAGCCGGGGTTCGAACCTGCGCACCTTGTTTCCAAGGCAAGCGCTTGCCCGCTTGAAATGTTTTTAAACATTTCTTTTAAAGCCAGACATGTAATTTGTTCTTAAAGATAGCTATTAGTAAATTTTTATGTGTATTCAATATGTTTTTTTCCCATCAAATTAGAACCACATTTAAACCCCTAAAAAACCCAGAACACTTTCTACTACAATTCTTATTATATTCTTCTTTATTCGTTTTACGGTTTTGTTTGGTAGTTATGAAATTGTATCAAATGTAGTTCGATTGAAAATTTCATTTGTAGTTCGTTTGCAGTTCGATTGTAGATCGATTGTAGTTCGATTGAAGTTAGATTGTAGTTCAATTGTAATTCGATTGTAGGTCAAGTGTAGTTCGATTCTAATTCAGTCAATGTTCAATTGTAGTTCGATTGTAATTTAATTCGATTGAAGAACAATTGTGGTTTGATTGAAGTTAGATTGTAGTTCGATTGCAGTTCGATTGTAGTTCAATTGAAGTTCGATTGGAGTTCGATTGAAGTTCGATTGTAGTGCGATTGTAGTTCGATTGTAGTTTGAATGTAGTTCGATTTTAATTCATTTGAAGTTCAATTGTAGTTCGATTTTAATTCTAATGTAGTTCCTATTCCAAAGTAAATCACAAACTTTCTAAAAATGCATGTTTTAATTCGCTTACAGTTCAAAACAAATAAAAACTGCTTTCTAGAAGCATTCCTCCATTTGCGTAGCTGCATTCTAGTGCTCTGGCCGGCAAAGAATTATTCTAAGTTTCCTGACCCGGATCTGGATTGGAGGCAAGTTTCTCAAATGTTTAACAAAATTGTATACAATTTAATTTATGTTGAATCTAATGTAATGTGTCATTTAATCTATTTTGTTGTTGTTGTGATCAACAAAACCATTTGAGTTTGTTGTTAAATTAAAATAACTGCGTAACGCATTTCATTCCTTCGGGAGCTACGATAATTACTGCAGCTATGGGCACGGAACGGTCACTTGCACTAAATATAATAATTTTCATCTACATAAGTACTGTATGTCTTAATTGGTAAAATGCAGTGAAGATTGTCCTCACATTCAGTCCGTAGTATCGTAAGTGTTAGTATAAATCTTTCATCCAACTTATAACTTTCTCATTGCACTACTATCTTGCAATTCAATGAGCCTATGACTTTGACACGATTCTTGTCCTACAATTACAGCCACTACTTGTTATCATTACGCTATTCATGCGACAAGAGTATGGAATAGAAAAGAAAAAAATATAAGTACAGAATATAAAAACATATGCAGCACGATGGAAAATCTTAGCCTACATCCATTTATCCATGGGGGATCCATGTGGATTTTTCATTACTTGGATGATCTACTGGGGCATCATCATCATCATCATCATCAGCCGGAAGACGTCCACTGCTGAACATAGGCCTCCCCCTTCGACCGCCACAATGACCGACAATTTGCTATTTGCATCCACCAGTTGCCTGCGACGCGAACAATGTCAACGGTCCACCTAGTGGGAGGCCTGCCTACGCTGCGTCTTCCGGTTCGTGGTCGCCACTCGAGAACCTTTCTTCCCCAACGGTTATAGGTTCTTCGAGCGATGTGGCCTGCCCATTGTCACTTCAACTTGCATATTTTTCGACCTATGTCGGTGACCTTGCTTCTTCGGCGAATCTCCTCATTCCGGATTCTGTTGCGCAAAGAAACTCCGAGCATAGCTCTCTGCATAGCTCGTTGCGTGACTCTGAGCTTATCCCACGTAGTTTCCCGAACGCTGCCCATCCGAGTTGGATTCTTCGGGCGACCTCTTTGTCGACGTTGGACCGACCTAACTGGACAATCTGCCCAAGGTAAACATAGTGGTCAACAACTTCGATTGTATCGTTCCCAACAACTACCGGTACGGGTGCAACATGGACATAAGACATGATCTTCGTCTTGTCCATGTTCATTTTAAGACCCACCTGTTGGGAAACGCTACTGAGGTCGCTGAGCATCGTATTGAGGTCCTCCAGCGACTCTGCCATAATGACTATATCATCGGCAAAACGAAGGTGAGTGATGTATTCGCCATTGATGTTGATGCCGAATCCGTACCAGTCCAAGAGCTTGAAAACGTCCTCCAATGCGTTTGTGAACAGTTTCGGAGAAATAACGTCTCCCTGTCTCACACCTCGCTGCAATGGGATTGGTTTCGTGCTCTCGTCCTGTAGTCGGATCGACATGGTGGCGTTGCTGTACAAACACTTCAACACTTCGATGTACCTATAGTCAATGTGGCACCGCTGGAGCGAATGCAATACCGCCCAGATCTCGATTGAATCGAAGGCTTTTTCGTAGTCCACAAACGCTAGACAAAATGGCCGATTATACTCCTTGGTCTTCTGTATAATCTGGCGGAGCGTATGTATGTGGTCTGCGATACTAAAACTACTGGGGCATATACTTTTGAAATTAACTCCCGCGGCAGCGGTTAAAAGGATACAAAAAACTAGTACTTATAATCTTTAATCTTATTAATTTTGGTGTGTTGTAAATTTTGTAAATATACTTACCGCTAAGTACCTTTCAATTTATTAATAATAATAAGATACGATCACGAATAAACGACACGAAATCGTTGCGAGAACAAAGCTACTCTTCACTTCAGCAAATTTTCAAAGCGAATCTGAATTTCTGCAAAGCATGGCTAGATTTAAGAGTTTAATATAATATTGAAAATATTGTACATTTCACAAAGCTCTGCGCTTGCAGAGATAGGAAGTATAGTATAATTATAGAGATTTACGTGTGAAAAGTTTCGGTTGCAATAGGTTTCTATGGTATTTGAGTTTTTAAATATTTTTAAAATACCATAGAAACCTATGATACCGAATTTTTTAATAGAAATTTTAATCTCAATTCTATTCTTTTCTATTTTATTTTATTCTATTTTCAATAGAAAGTCCATCCCATCCGTCCCATCGGCAATCTAATCCCAAAGTAGGCAGAGGCTGCACTATAGTTACCAGGTAACTGATATAAATACTAGGCGCTTAACCACACTATCTATACCCTAACTTTCTTTAGAAGATCAAAAATGGAGCATTAAATGTACCTATATGAACACGGGAGTGGTGGTTGACTGGTGGCAGTCGTAGGTAATGATGGTAATAGGGTTGAATATGACTTATCCTACCCTACCAGTTATCTCTGGCTGGCCAAAGGGCCTAGACAAGATGCAATCGCATTATAGCGAATCTATTTCTTCATTCGCTAACAGTGTCAATTATCTATAATTAGTCACGTGATTTTTCGATGACTTATGTCATTCTCATACATTTTCATACTTTCTATTAGCGATAATGCTTGTAGAATATTACATTGTCTGGGGGGCAGGCCACATTTATTGTTCCATCTTGTATAGAATAAGCAGAGTAAGTATATGTGTAATAACTTTTTCTTATCTTTTATAGAAATACGGACACAATAGCCATAATGTGCATTCATCGTTGATATAAAACCAAATAATATACCTATTTGTAACTCTTGCAGCGTTGTAAGCACAGTATTTATATTTTCTTACAATAAAAGCGATAGTTTTCAGCTCAACTAAAATGTAGGCCAACAAGCATCACGACGTTGGGACGGCGACTGCGTATGTTTTTTTTAAAACAGAATATTTTATTTTCTTTTATATCTTTTGCACGCTCTGAATAATTTTTAAAGCAATTTAGTAATCAAATTATCATCATCACCAGCCGGAAGACGTCCACTGCTGAACATAGGCCTCCCCCTTGGAACGCCACAATGAACGACAATTGGCGACTTGCATCCACCGGTTACCTGCGACGCGCACAATGTCGTCTGTCCACCTAGTGGGAGGCCTACCAACGCTGCGTCTTCCGGTTCGTGGTCGCCACTCGAGAACCTTTCTTCCCCAACGGTTATCGGTTCTTCGAGTGATGTGGCCTGCCCATTGCCACTTCAACTTGCAGATTCTGAGAGCTATGTCGGTGACGTTGGTTCTTCGGCGAATCTCCTCATTGCGGATTTTGTCGCGCAAAGAAACTCCGAGCATAGCTCTCTCCATAGCTCGTTGTGTGATTCTGAGCTTCTCTAAAAGGCCAGCTGTTAAAGACCACGTCTCAGTACCAACTTAGTAATAAGAAAAGGAAAATATGCAAACATTCTCCTTTTGGTCTCCGTATGGTAAGCAGCCTGCCTACCCCTAAACAGCACTCTCATCACCCTAGACAAATTATTAACTCTCTTGCCATAATGCCCGTCGCACTTGAACATGGTTGATAAGTAGCAAAATACTGTAGTCGTACTACCTAGAGAGATATGTAGTCATGTATTAATCAATAATTCAATGTTTTGTTTTATATATAGTTTTTTTTTTGTAAAATCTTTACTGTACAGTCAGGTCAGAACGGCATCTAGGTGTCACGGAGGTTGGCACTGAAAACCAGTGCTGGACCGGTAGCACAGCTTCCGGTTCAGCTATAAGCTGAGTGGCTAACCTCATTTGCTGGAA
The DNA here is from genome assembly GCA_911728495.1 of Furcula furcula. Classification (NCBI taxonomy): domain Eukaryota; kingdom Metazoa; phylum Arthropoda; class Insecta; order Lepidoptera; family Notodontidae; genus Furcula; species Furcula furcula. The sequence continues at coordinate 7,975,557 of OU452243.1, forward strand.
TTGTGGCGTACAATTTCGCTCTGTACATACATAATTAATATTAATCTGGCTGTAAACATAACATTTAGTTATGCATTTTACCATAGTTTAATTGTGTACGTCGTTTTTTCTAGCAAATAAATATTATTTCTTCTTCTTCTTCTTCAGTCTAGGTTCTAGACGGTCAAAAATAAGTCGTAGTCGTCACCAAATATTTACGTGAACACATTAAATAAATAAAAAATACGGATTTCTGCATTTATTCCTACCGTAACGATAAATGATGAAGTATTCGAAACGGCAGGAAAATAAGAATGAAAAAAAAAACGTAAAATTTGTAATAAAATTCGTAATTTTACTAGAAGTTAAACAATTTTTACGGATTCTGACAATCAACCGCGTACGGTTCGAAACCTAGGTTCTTCGAATATATTTAAACAATCAGTTCACCAGTGACAATAAATGATAAACAAAATCGGTAAAATTAGTTCGTCTTCAAGTTTTGCTTACAAGGGTTGGCTGAATGGTCAAGTTTCTCGACCATTTGTCACTTTATAAAAAAGCCATTCGTCCCATCAATACCGATCAATTACAGCTAACAACTCTTTCGGCCCCCATGGTGAACGCAATCGCTTGTTATCACGCCACCCTATGCCTACCGTGTTTGTTCTATTATCCTCTGCAAAGTCCCGGCCATTTTGAAGTGCTCCGCGCCGGCGTTTATGTTAGTCTCAAGTGTCATGCGCGATAACGGCGCACGTGATTGAAATGACGATATCTCAAGTTGTTTGTATTAAGAGTACTATACGATACATACATCGTTAGAATCGTTATGAATTAAGCTAATAGGATATGTATGAATGAGTAAAATTGTTTATACATTTTAAAGGTAAGCCCATGTAAAAAAAAAGTGTTTTTCTTTCAAAAAGGTTAATCTAATGAGACTAACTCTACTCAAAAGTCCCTAACCCCGTTTTTACATAAGAAGGAAACAAATTCTTGGCCAGCCTAATAGTAAATCCACCACTCATTCCTACTACTGTGACTCTTGTAAGCCACGACCTACAGGGGGTCTAGTACGAGTTCCGATAGTTTAGTTTTCTCGATCAAAGTGACAGTTTTCTCCATACATTTCACACCAACGCCCCTAGCGGTAACTATCAAGAACTAGGAAAATGTACGGACAAAAACTGTCAGTTTGATCGAGCTCGTAAACTATCGGGACTCGTACTAGACCCCCAGTAGTTACCACTAAAAACACCCTTGCTGAGGAGGTGTGACCCTTGGTGAGTCCCGATGAAACACGGAACTGTCTTGGAACCCGCAATTAATTTAATAGAGAAGTCGGTTAAAAAGTAGAGGAGTCGCAAAGACACATACTCCGCTCCCCTTCTTTTTAAAGCGGGAGGTAAGGTCGATACAACCTCGAAAAGGGTAGATTTTCAGGCAGACCAACGAAGGCGAACTTACGGTAAGGCACCACGAATGCTTTTAACCGACTTCGAAAAGGAGGAGGTTCTCAATCCGTCTGTATATATTATTATAAAACCCTAAGTAGAAATATTAAAAAAATAAATAAAGACGAACAGTGTTTACATACCAAAGCTCCTTTAATCGAACTTACACTTGATAGGAAACACAGATTCATGATAACATCGTTATTAATACACACCAATTGATAACCACAAGAATATGAACCAGCACTATCACATTATAACAACTCTAGTGACAGAATGACAGAGTGACCGCTCTATACGATTACTCGCACAACCGTTCCGCACGAGATCTAATAATTGAATGTCCCTTGCACCGCCAGAGCAGTGACATTTATACGCGTTCGGTCGGTCATTCCACCATTCTACCCTCCATTTATTTTATTCTACCCTACATTTTATTTTATACTAATCGGTAATATCTAACAATATATATACATATATATATTTTTTCTATGTTATGTTATTTTTTCCTAGATCTTACTTGCCTTTGATACTGTCTCTGTTCCAAATCTTCTTTTAAAAATTGAGAGGATAGGAATACGGGGATACGCCCTTCAAATTTTTAAAGATTATCTTTCTGGAAGAACTCCTGTGAAGATTGATACTGTTATAAGTAATAGTGCCCCTGTTGATTTTGGTGTACCCTAGGGATCTATACTAGGCCCAACTCTATTTCTTCTGTACATAAACTCCTTATGTAATATCTCTCTCCCGAATACCGCCATTTTTACGTATGCTGACGATACAGCCTTACTTATTCATGGTATAAACTGGTCTGATGTATTCACACAAGCTGAACAAGCTTTAAGTGTTGTGATTCAATTGCTAACTATGAATCCCTTAACCCTTATCCTCAGTAAAACTACTTACCTAACTTTCTCGATGACAGCGCCTATGCAACCATCTACGAACTCCTTCAGTCTCAAAGCCCACACTTGCTCTTCAAGAACTTCTTTCATACCTTGCAACTGTCCCATTTTAACAAAATCTAGTGACGTCAAATATCTCGGCGTACATATTGACTGTCTTGTCAATTGGAAATGTCACCTACGTAATCTTACTGCTCGGGTCCGTAAAATAATTTTCGTATTTAAAAAACTTCGCCACTCAGCAGACGCTAACACGCTGAGGACAGTATATTATTCCCTGTGTCAGTCAATACTGGGTTACTGCATATCGGTCTGGGGAGGTGCTGCCAAATCATATTTCCTAATTTTGGAAAGGGCCCAGAGAGCTGTACTAAAAACTATGACATCCAAACCTTTCAGATTTTCTACCAATAAGCTTTATAATGATTGTCGGGTTTTAACAGTGAGACAGCTCTTTGTGCTAGGTACAGTTTTCAGGAAACACGTTTCTCTTAAATATGACCCAAATATTACTAAGAAACGTCGCAAGTATGATGTCTGTCAATCCCTAAGTTTTAAAAGTTCATTGGCTGCAAGATACTATAGAGTGATTAGTAATCATTTGTACAACCAACTAAACAAATTTTGTCATATACACACATCAAAAGTGTCTAGGGATCAAGCATTTTTAAGCGGATTTCTTGAGATTGAGATGTGGCTTTGTAATAAATTTATGATTTTATAAATTTATATGGATCCTTTTTGGTGCATTTCATAATTTGAATCAGGAACTGTGAATCAAATTCGAGTAAAAGATGAAAATCAGCTGTCAATATTTTCCCTATAAAAACATACAACGCATTGAAGACATTATTAGTGCTACTGTTTCCCTACTACTGATTAAAACCAACGTTATTATGGAGCGGCGACGTCATTTAAGCAGGGAAGAAATGCTCAGAGCCGTGGGAATGATAGAAGCTGGTTCCCGGCAACGTACTGTGGCTTTAGCTCTGAATACAAGTCAGAGTGTTATCAGTCGACTTTGGACACGTTACCGAAGCACTGGTACCGTGGCTGAGCGCCATGGAGGACGGTATCGCTGCACCACACGGAGACAAGACCGATATATTCAAATCTTAACTCGAAGAGCTCCAACAATAACTGCCATGATGTTAGCCGTGAGGCTTCATCACTCTTCAGGGAACTTAATTAGCGACCAAACAGTCAGAAACCGCTTGCATGAAGTGAACCTTCATTCCCGAAGACCGCTACGGGTACCACCTATAGCAATGCACAATCGTAGGATTCGATATCAATGGGCTCTTGAACACAGAAATTGGGCAGAAGAACAATGGCGTTTCGTGTGCTTTTCTGATGAGTCTCGTTTTTGGTATGAGACCGGATACAAGACGTATACGACACTGGAGAAGCCCTGGACGCCAACAGCGATTAAAATCCTGCCAGGAAGTCCATCCTTATAGTGGTGGAACCATCATGGTATGGGCGGGTATTTGGATCGGCGGAAGAACTGAGTTGATTTGGATCAGAGGCAACCTCAACGCTCAAATTTATGCTGAGACGATTGTATCAGACGTCATCGTTCCTCTACAAGTGCAAATCGGTCCCTTATTTCAGTTAATGCATGATAATGCACGACCGCACACCGCAAGAGTTGTAAGACAGACTCTCGCCGCAGCTAACATCAATGTCCTGCCCTGGCCTGCTCAGTCGCCAGACTTGAACCCGATTGAGCATGCATGGGATATGCTACAGAGAAGAGCTCTGCCGAATATGGAGGGTATCCAGTCGCAAGAAGACCTTTTTTTGTTGTTGCAACGAACATGGGCGGCCATTCCACAGCGTGATTTGGATGAACTCATTTTGAGTATGCCAAACCGATGTTCTTGTGTTGTTAGTGTTCGCGGTAGAAACACGGATTATTAATTGTTTAAGTTACCCAATAAAATTTTAAAGAAAACTGTTATTTCAGTCTTTTTTTCGAACTTTTGTGTTAGTGGTTCAAATGTCAAAAATCCCTTTATTAGGAAAATGGCAAATTTCTTTATTAATGCAAAGGTGACTTGGTTTATCGTTACTGTGACAAACGAAAACACTTTATTTGATGAATCCTTAAAGAAAATTTTAATTAATATCAATCAGGAGAAAAGTTATTGCAAAAATATATGTTGATCCCTAGACACTTTTGATGTGTGTATATCCACTAACCAGATCGCTATGCAGAAAAAAGGTAACTGATGGGTTAATCTCAAAGACTTACGACGAAACGGAAAAACTGCTCAAAGTTTCAATGTTATAAAGAATTATAATACACTCACACACACACACACACACACACACACACACACACTCACACACACGTACACATACACTCGCATACACTTACAATCTAATATAGCTAAGAATTGAATTGTGCAGTAATTAGGTAAGACTGTATGGCTAAAGATAAGCGTTGAGCGAGAGCCCTGGTACTCATAACACAAGTTAATTCTTACATTGGGTACCAGTGGTCAACAAATAAATAATGTTTAAGTTTAATATAAGGCATACTTAAATTTAGTTCTAAATGATGTATCATTTGTTGCTAATAAAATATTCTTTTCTATTCTATTCTATTCTATTCTATGTATGTTCGCGCATAACTCTGGCAATTATGAACCGATTTGAAAAAATCTTTCTTCCATCTATACTTTAATCCGTTAATTGGGTCCCATAAAAAAATTATTGCCTACGAATAAGTAGTTCCTAAAAAAACAAGAATGGTGACTGCGCAGGAAACCTGCAGGAATGCCTCTAAGATGACTTTATGTTACTTTTTAAGGACAAAAATGGTCATAACTCTGGCAAATATTTAGCAATTTCAATGATTCTTTTTTTATTCTAAAGAAAAAACCACTGTAATGAATCTGTATGAATTTTATCACAGCCGGATATGAACTTCCTGGGGGACCATGAACGATGTGGGGAATTTATCTGGTAAAAAACATAAAACTGATGTTCTCCATTCCATTACTCTGACAAATATGAACCGGTTTCGATGATTCTTTTTTTATTCAAGAAAGTAAACTACTGTGATGATTCCGTGCAAATTTCATTACAACCGGATATTTTTTTTCTGAAGAAACATGAATTATGTAAAAGTATGTAGACGATAATGTGATCATAACCTACCTAGATCATTTTACCGTCTTCGATGGTTCAATCTTTAAGTATGAAAATATCACTAAAAAGTCCAAAATAAAATCTTTTTAAAAAAAATTGAACCTACTTCAATATCACTGAAAAGTATAAAATAATTTAAATATTATTGAAGTTGGTACCAAACATACACAGCAGGTACGCTAACACCAACTTCAATTATATTTAAATTATTTTATACTTTTCAGTGATATTGAAGTCGGTTCAATTTTTTTTTAAAGTATTTAAAATTTAAATTTAAGGGGCCTATTTAATTTTAGCCTAATGGTAAGCAGTTATTGCAAAATTCACTACACTACACACTGGCCGCTGTGAACGTATCGGTCAGAAAGCCTGCGTGGGGTGCAGTGGGAAACCGCTAGCTTTTCAAACAGACTGATCACCTGATCGTCTGTAAAGTAAGATGATCATGCATCGGATGTAAAAAGTCGGACCTGCGCCTGACCTCTCCCCTGTCGTGTCGGTCTTCCATCGCATCGAATTGTGATAGGTAAAGAAAGAGTGAGTGCACTTGTGTACACATACGCACAAGCACTTGTGCACTTTACTATGTTCCGTATAAATGGCTGAACTTGTGAAAGATGTGCCGAGGTTCTCGTATCGGCCAGAAGTAAATATTATTTTTAATGGCAGGAAGACATTATTTTTATAAGCGTGCAGGTCCAAGCTCTGGGGCTTGGACCTGCACACTTATAAACCTCGCACCTCTGACCTCGCACCTCTGATTTCTTTGATTAATCATGTGCGAATCGTCTTTGTGCGATTGTTACTAGCTTTCGGTGAAGGAAAACATCGTGAGGAAACCTGCATGTCTGAGAAAGCCTAACTAGCTTTCGAATGACGCGTGAAGCCTGCCAACCCGCACTTGGCCAGCGTGGTGGACTATGGCCTAAGCCCCTTCATCAGAGGCCCGTAAATAAAAATATATTAAAATTAAATTATAATATTTTTTTTTACAACCAAGGTGGCAAGCAATCTTGCGAGCCGCCTGATGGTAAGCAGTCATCGCAGCCTATATACGCTAGCAATACTAGAAGAATTACTAGCGCGTTGCCGACGCTTAAGACATTAGATATTAAGTCTTTTGTGTCCAGTAATTTCACCAGCTACAGTGTCCTTCACACCGGAACACAGCAATGTTTACACACTGCTGCTTGGCGGCAGAATATCTGACACTGCGGTGGTAGCTGCCTGGACGGTTCCTTGCACAAGGAACCTACCACCTTGTAAGTATATAGGAAAATAATAAAAGGGGAGTTTGAACCTGCGCGCCTTTGTTTTCAAGGTAAGCTTGCCCACTGAGCTGTTACTGCTACTAAATAAAATTATTTTAATTTAGTTCCAATTTAAATACACACATACACACAACAACTCAGCGATCGCAAAGTTCAAGTGTAGGCACAGCACGGCTGCCGGGGTGGCAGAGGATGCGGCGGCGACCTACTGACCGAGGTCAACGGCCTGCCCTGCACTCGCGCCGTACTCGCTGCCCCAACTCACTGCAACTGGGGCTCTTGCATACAGAGGTTTCATCCTCATTTTCAACAAACAGATGAAAAATACTGTAATTTTCATACACAACAAATAGGACAGGCAGAGAAAATGGGTTAGATTCTTTTGCCTTTTAGTGCAATGTATGGTGGTTTTAAAAAGTTGGCATTGTGCTACCGATTACATTAAATTATTAAAAAGTTACCAAAGTGTGAAAGTACCTATAAAAACATTAGAACTTAATGCAGGATATTAGAACTTAATGGATCAACTGGGTCGTTCGTGTGCGTACGTTCCGGTGGCTACTGGGCCCAATTCATAGCCACCCATCACATATATCGTTGTTCGCTATTCTCTAGCGTTAGTTATTCGTCTAAATATCAATACTACTAAGTATACTGTATCTTTTATTTTAATTAAGTTAAGATTTTTTGATATAACTGTATTTTTTTATCCGATTTTAAGGAAAAATCCTACATCTTATGTCATCAGCCATCATCAGCAGCTGTAAGTCGTCCACTGCTGAACAAAGGCCTCTCCCTTAGAAGGGAGGGGTTGCCATAATCCCCACGCTTGGCAGGCGGCTTGGGGATCGCAGTATATGTAGGTAGTAGGCAATACAATAGAAAGACGCTGCTGCCCGTCTTCTTTTTTTGCCTTAGTCACCTTTTACGGACACCCAACAGGACGAGATGGAAGGGTGTTAACCAGACACCCCACGGGTATCACATCTTATGTATATGGCTTCCACTACCAATAAGAGATTTCAGATACAAAGCCATGAAAACCTCATCATTATAAAGTATAGATATCGCCCTAGTCTATGCTCTATTTCACACCACTTACAGCGCAAAAATCCGCAGAGATCAATGACCTAAGGACCTAGTAGTATGAACACAATACAATGGGGGTGGTTTGTATAGAATCTGCACAGAAGTGGGGCACATTTGGCGAGGTTGTTCCGAGCAAGACACACGAAATATATTGGAGGTATACGCTGCTGTTTGCACACGAATTGCAAATGGTTGGATGTTTATTTACCTAACATTCATAAGGGGATATTTACCACCCATTTATATATTTTACTTATGTAGGTGCGTACATTATAATCGTATGATTTATACATATATCAGAAAAGCCAACATATTTGTTAGTTAAAGGTATGAATCCAACATCATTTTTTTTATATTTATACAAGTGTAGATTACAAATATATAAACACTGAAACAAAAAATGGCCACACATAGATAAGTAGACCTGTTAACTAAGGTGTTTTCATCATCAGCCGGAAGACGTCCACTGCTGAATATAGTGCCCTTAGAACGCCACAATGAACGACAATTGGCTATTTGCATCCACAGGTTACCTGCGACGCGCACAATGTCATCTGTCCACCTAGTGGGAGGCCTGCCAACGCTGCGTCTTCCGATTCGTGGTCGCCACTCGAGAACCTTTCTTCCCCAACGGTTATCGGTTCTTCGAGTGATGTGGCCTGCCCATTCAACTTGCAGATTCTGAGAGCTATGTCCGTGACCTTGGTTCTTCGGCGAATCTCCACATTTCGGATTCTGTCGCGCAAAGAAACTCCGAGCATAGCTCTCTCCATGGCTCGTTGTGTGACTCTGAACTTCTCTAAGGTGTTTTCATATAATATATGAAATTCGAAACGTAGTGAAAATACTTTCCGAATAAAATAAATAAAGACGTTTTTCACAAGTTTTCAAAAACATGTTGGAGTAAAATTTTAATGTACCGAGTAATATAGGTACAGACGTACATACATACATTACTATCTTCTTGGTGTATTATGTACTTATTAGTTTTAATTGTGTTTTGACTGCTAGTTGTCACCGTGCCTTTTGTTTGTCGTCTTCTTACTGTCATGATTTAATATATACAAATAATATATTTATACTATAGGCCGACCGTTTAACTCGCGCATCGCCTGCGCGGCAAGAAGGGAGCGAGGGGAGATGTTAGCGGATGGGTGAAAGGGGTGCGCGGAGCAGAGAGCTTACGTCAAATGCGGCAGTGCGCTGGCAATAAGCTCTTGTAAAACCGAAAAATTTCGATGTTTTTTTAACTTTACAGCTCTTTTTTCCCATTATCTACTACCGTTTCTGGTGGAGAAGTCTCCCCCTTTCCCCCCAAAAACAAGGGTTACCCCTAGTTTTTTACACATATTTTTAATTTTAATTTATAAAATGAGGAAAATTTCCTCAAAATTAAAAACCTCGAAAATGGGGCGGCTCTGCAACATTTCCTATTAGGTAGGGGGGGGGGGGGTAGTATACTGTTTTCCGCCCATTCTTAAATTGTCTGCTGGCAACACTGGCTGGCTGTGCTCGCAGCAGCGCGCGGTTGGTGTTTTTGTTACGGACGCTTGAAGATAAACGCACAAGGTATACGACTGCCAAGATAAATCTCAAAATGAATCGCTCTTCCAGTTTGTTGATGAAGAGATGGACCGATTTATTATTAATTTGCAAGATTCTGACTCCTCAAGCTACACAGACAGTGATGATGATTCAAGCGATATGAATATTAGTGACGAATAGTCCTATAAAAAAAATATCTGTGGTTAAATATTTCTTAAACGGAGTTAATTATTGTTTTATGATTTTGTACCTATGAAGCTATTATAAAATATTTGTAAAACTTAAAAATAAATACTTAAAAAAAGATACTTATTATTTTATTCTTTACCAACAATGTCTATCTCGAGATAAATCTTTGGATTATTGACTCCGTGTGTAGCGTTACCCGCCCCCGCTCCCCTCCCACCGCGCAGGCGACACGCGAGTTAAACGGTCGGCCTATAGAAAATCTCAGTGCTTTTAATTACCCAAGGGCAAACCTGAACAGGTTATGGGCCCAGAAGACGCTAAAGACTGAAGATCAGCAAAAAAAAAACAGTAAAGAAAAAGTGTTAGAAATCACGACTCGTTGCTCTAGAATTACGTACAAAATGGACACGAGATCGATGAACATTAATAAATTTGATGGGAACAACTTTAAACAGTGGAAGTTCCAAATGAAATGTGCATTGAAGGCCAGAGGTATTGATATCACGAAACCAAAACCAGAACACGATGATGAAGAATGGTTGAAAAGTGATGGGATGGCAATGTTTATTTTAACGTCGTCAATGGATTTAAAACAAATCACATTAATAGAAAACTGCCAAACCGCGAAAGAAATTATGTCGAAGCTGGAGTCAGTTTACGAACAAAAAAGTGAGTTGAATAAGATGATGATTCATGAAAGGTTTTATCAATACAAGATGTCACCAACTGATAGTGTTACACAGCATATCTCTAAGGTAGAAAATATAGCTATGCAGTTGAGAGAAAGTGGAGAAACTATAAGTGAGATGGCTATTATAACGAAGATATTGGGAACTTTACCACCCAAATTTAGAACTTTACGTCAAGCGTGGATGTCATTGGATCCAAAACAACAGAACATTATTAATCTGACAGCGAGATTAATTGATGAAGAAGCTAGTCTTACGTGTGAAGAAGAACAAGAAACTGCCTTTATTGCATCTAGTAGTAAAAATAAAGATATGAAGTTGAATGAAGCCAGCGAAGCAAGTCAAAGCAAACAAGTTAAACATCGGTTTGAATGTTATAACTGCGGAAAAAGAGGCCACTTTGCTAGAGACTGCCGCGCTCCAAAGAAGTTCAACAGAAACCCGCAGTATGACAGTAATATGTCAGCATTCCATGTCGAAGACAAGTCAGGTGACTATGACAGTACTGAAGAAAATACTTGAATTCTCGATAGTGGAGCATCTGCACATATAACATTCAGGAGGGATTTCTTTGAAGAGTATCATGAATATAACCAGAAGTCATTAAGTCTTGGTAATGAACAGTCATTAGAAGTTCATGGTATTGGAACGATTTTGATAGAACGATGTGTAGACGGACAGTGGGAGACTAGTACTCTGAATGAAGTATTGTACGTACCACAAATGAGAAGAAATTTAGTTTCCGAAGGAGTCATTATGCGAAAAGGTTACTCAATTGTCAAGAAAGAAAGTAATGCTTTAATATACAGAAATAATGAAGTAGTAATGAGTGCCAATATCAAGGAGAATAATTTATGCAGGTTGAATATACGAGCTATGATTCCAGATAATTGTAATTTAGTGCAAAACAAAGAAAATAGTATGAAAACGTGGCATGAAAGATTGGGTCATATAAACGTCAGAACGATTAAGAATATGAATACGAATAAAATTGTTGAAGGATTGTTGATTGATAACAATGAACAAAATGATTTAGTATGTGAAGCTTGTGCATATGGCAAGCAGTGCCGTTTATCGTTTAAAATGTCACAAAGAGAAAATATCCAACCAGGAGACTTAGTATACAGTGACGTATGCGGACCTATGAGTCATTCATCAGTACAAGGTATGAGATATTTTGTGTTATTTAAAGATGGAGCCACCAGTTATCGACATGTGTATTTTATGAAGAATAAGAGCGATGTCATGGAGTTATTCAAGAAGTATAATGCTATAGTCAATAACAAGTATTCGCATCATGTACGGATTCTTCATACATATAACGGAGGGGAATACGTTAACAAGATGTTTAAAGAATATCTAGACCAGAGAGGTATAATACATGAATGTACAGCACCGTACACTCCAGAGCAAAACGGACGAGCCGAGAGAGAGATGCGTACGATAGTAGAGAGTGCGCGTTCTATGTTATATGGTAAAGAAATACCAATGTATTTATGGGCTGAAGCGGTTAATTGCGCCGTATATATATTGAACCGAACAACATCAAGCCAGACGCCTAACAAAACACCTTATGAGTTATGGACGGGTGTTAAGCCGCGACTTGATCATGTGAAGATTTTCGGTAGTGAAGGTTACGTGCATATTCCTGGTCAATTAAGAACGAAATTAGATAAAAAGAACGAGAAAATGATATTAGTTGGCTATGATAACACTAATTACAGAATGTACAATATGAAAACAAAAGAAATAAATATATCTAGGAACGTAATTTTTAATGAAAACAAAAATCCAGAGATAAGAAGAAATATAGCAAAAATATATATAGATGAAGAAAAGAAATGTGAAGAAACACCAGCAGAACGGTTAGAAAGTTCTTCAACGGAAGATGCAGATTCAAGTAGCTGCATTAGCTATAACAGCAACGATCCTCCGTATGAACCACCTCAGGAGATGAGAGAAATTGAACCGACGAATATAAGTTTGAGACCACGAAGAAATAAAAACTATGAAGTAAATATTGTCGAGTTGTCAGTACCGTTGACATGTGAAGAAGCTATGAACAGTCCACAGAAGAAGGAATGGTCTCAACCAACAAAAGAAGAATTTGAATCGGTTAAAGAAAATCAAACTTGGTCAGTTATAAAGAACACTGGTCAAAGAACACTTACAACTACGTGGGTTTTTGTCATTGGGAGAAAAGTAAATGGTAAAAAAGTACGATATAGAGATCGCTTATGTACTCGAGGATTTACTTGTAAGAGGTATAGATTACCAAAAAGTGATCCAACAACGAGGTTTGATACCATAAGGACTAATATTGTATATGTACAGTCTGATGAACAATTAGCAGACTTGTTAGCAAAAGTACTACTCACTCAAAAAGTTGGGTTTCTCAGAAGTCAAGTACATAGTGATAGTACTTGCGAATAATTAGAAATAGTTGTGCGTACTTATTATATTGGTATTGCCAGAAGTGAAGATTTTTGTTAACATTATTAGATAATGTATGTAAATGATGGGATAGTAAGTACGTAGCTATGCGTGAATAAAATTTAGTGGGAGTGTTGGAGTAAAATTTTAATGTACTGAGTAATATAGGTACAGACGTACATACATACATTACTATCTTCTTGGTGTATTATGTATTTATTAGTTTTAATTGTGTTTTGACTGCTAGTTGTCACCGTGCCTTTTGTTTGTCGTCTTCTTACTGTCATGATTTAATATATACAAATAATATATTTATACTAGAAAATCTCAGTGCTTTTAATTACCCAAGGGCAAACCTGAACAAAACAACCCTTGGGTTAGTGAACTTTGAATGGAGAAAAATTATAACGTTGTTTGAATGATTTTAAATTTAGTGAAAATACACCTGAAGTAAAATGATTAAACACGTATTTTTTTTACAATATGGCGGGTTAAAGGAGTTTAAAAATTTTCCTAAAGCAATTTTCTAGTGGACTGTAAATATAAATATATAATTATATATTAAAAACGCGGACAAAAGAAACTATACTACATTCGCAGCATACTGGATTGCAAGGACAAGGAAGTTAGCAACTGCAGGGAACACAAATGGAATAAATCGCAGCTGCTGCAAGGAAAGGATGGTGCGCCCTACCTTGAACGGCTGCGATGCGATGATGGCGGCGTCCTCTGCTGCTCCACAAATTAGATAGTTGTATCTGCTGCTACTGTCTCTGGCACTTCTTTTGCTTTTAACGAGGGCGGAATTAATTATTATAATGTATTATTTTTAAATAATATCGCGATCACGCCATAAGAAAATATTTGACGGCGGCGGTGACAAATTCACGTCACATTTTCAGAACGTCAATTTCTTCTTTTTCCTATATAAGGCGCACTAGGGAAAGGATGAAGGATAAGGAAATCCAGCCTGCTACAAGTGCATTTTGGTAAATAATAAGTTTTCAATAACGAGATCCAACATCCCCCCGGCCTTGAAGGAATCCCTTCAAAAAATATAGACTACTAAAATCTATATTAAATTGACTATATCAGTCTTCAACTAAAATAAATAACAAAAAAACTGGTTAGTTACCACCGCTTACAACCTGTGTGTCGCTAACATAAATTACTAAACTTAAATAATAAATATAATAAAATTATTAGTAAAAATGCTACTGCGTTGGTAACGGGCACAACCGTACTATAGGTCGCTCGTAGGTACCACAATTAGTTTGCACTTCTGCAACACGAACAATTCCATCTTTACCAGGAAATAATCGTGTTATAACCCCCAATGGCCATTGCAGAGGGGGCGCATTATCAACATTAATTATGACAATCGTACCTACAGCTACAGGGTTGGTAAGAGTGTTCCATTTTTCCCGCATTTGTAAGTTATGAAGATATTCAGAACGAAACCTCTTCCAAAAAGACTGGACAATCGAGTCCATCAAAGAAAACCTAGACAGTAAATTAGCTCTCTCATTGGTTACATCCGCTGCTGGTAAGAATGCCAAAGGAGCGGTATGTAAAAAATGTGAAGGAGTAAGAGCTGTGGGTTCTGATGGATCAGAACTTAGGAGATAAAGTGGCCTGCTATTAAGAACACATTCTATCTGATTAAGAATCGTAAGCATCTCCTCATAAGTAAGGATTTGTTTACCTATTACTCGAAAAAGTAAAGCCTTGGCACTTTTTATATTTGCTGCCCAGATCCCTCCAAAATGTGGGGCGGTGGGAGGATTAAAACGCCAAATAATGCGGTTTTTAGTAAGCTCATTTTGAAAAGTTTTATAATAATTATCAGACTTTAAGAAGTCATGCAACTCGTTTAAATACGATTTTGAAGCTATGAAGTTTTTGCCGTTGTCGCTATATAAAAATTTACATGGACCACGTCTTGACAAAAAGCGTTTAAACGCGTCTAAAAATGTGGCAGAGCTTAAATCAGAAGCTAATTCGATGTGAACAGCTTTCGTCACCAGACATATAAAAAGACAAAGATATGCCCTTTGACTGCGAATCCCACGCTTCCTAGCCATTGTAATATACAAAGGGCCAGCATAATCTACCCCTGTATGAGTAAATGCGTTGCATTGTTCTAAACGGCACTCAGGTAAATCAGACATTATAGGGAAAGTTGGCCTTGGGTTCATACGAAAGCAAGTATTGCATTTATGTATGCGTTGTTTTACAATGCGTCTGGCCGACAGAATCCAGAACCTTTGCCTTATTATTGAGAGCAATAATTGAGGCCCAGCATGTAAATAAGTGCGGTGATAATAATCAACTAAAAGATCAATCACATGTCCCTTTCTCGGCAAGAGAGCAGGATGCTTATGAGAAAACTTAAGTGAAGAATAACTTAAACGTCCTCCAACTCTTAATAAGTTATCGGAAGATATGAATGGACTAAGCTTACGCAAAGCGGATGAAACAGCTTTCCCAGTTTGTAAATTCTTAATGTCGTTAGAAAAATAAAAATGCTGGATATGTTTTATTAAATATATCTCAGCGGTATTTAAATCATTAGCGGTAATTACATCGTTGCGAGGCAGTTGTTTCAAAAATCTTAAAACATAAACCACACAATGAAGCAGTTTACTCCATGAAGAGCACCTATCACTCAACAATAATATTGGATCTTCCTTTACACTAGCGGTTACACAAGTGACAATTTTTGATTCTAGTGGTGCTACCGAACTTGGAGAGAAAGTTGAAATAGGCCATTCGCTAATAGGTAGAGTGCACCATGAAGGGCCATTGAACCATAGATGATGGTCCTTTAATTGGGAAGGCAAAAGGCCTCTCGACAAAGCATCTGCGGGGTTTTGCACACCCGGAATATAATATAAATGTTCAGGGTCAATATAAGATTGACATTGTGCTATTCTGTTAGCAACAAATGTGTTAAATCTGTGCGGAGATGATTTCACCCAACACAGTGCGACTTCAGAGTCAGAAAAAGCATAAATACTATCAACAGGATATCGTTGCGATAATGTGTCACACACCATACGCAATAACTTCGTCATAAGAACGATACCACACAGTTCCAATCGAGCAACTGTGACAGTTTTAATTGGAGCAACGCGTGATTTTGAGCAAATAAGACGAACGATTGGTTCTCGATCACCTATAGTAACATGAGTATAAATGACGCATCCATACGCCTTCTCACTGGCGTCAGAAAATGCTATCAACGACAATTTACAACCAGGTTCAATTCCCATGTGTCGCGGGAAGTCTAATTCAGAAATTAGATGCAACTCACTAATAAAGTGATGCCATAAGCTTAAAATATGCGGGGGAGGTATGTCATCCCATCCCAATTTGAGAAGCCATAGCTCTTTGATTAATAATTTGGAATATAAAATTACGGGACTAACCAAATCTAAGACGTCATAAAGACGGGCAGTAGCCGATAAAATTGCACGCTTTGTGCCTACTGGTTGAGGAGGTGAAGTGGAGAAAACAAATTTATCAAAAGCAGGAAGCCAACGTAGACCTAAAATCTTTAAGCCACTGTCACTGTCAAAAGAAATTGACTCAGACTTACGTTGAGACACTGGTATGTGTTCTAGAAATTCTGAAGAATTGCTAGCCCACTTCGCCAACTCAAACCCCCCGGCCTTAAGCATATGGATGAGCTGATAGGCTATATCAGCCGCCAAAGATACAGAAGATGCCGAAGAACATACATCATCCATGTACGTATCCCTTTCCAACACATCCACGGCAAGTGGGTATTTGGGACCCTCATCCTTAGCCAACATTCGCAAAGTTCTCATCGCTAAAAAGGGTGAAGAACATAAACCAAACGTGACTCTATTATATTCGAAAGTATCTAGCGGTTCATCGGAAGAGAACCGGTACAAAATTCTTTGATATCTGCGGTATGCAGCATGTACTTCAATACATAAGTACATCTGCCGTATGTTAGCAAAAAATGCTACACTAAACATACGAACATTAAGAAGAATACGGAATATATCAGCCTGAAGATTACAACCAGTATGTAAGATATCGTTTAAAGAAACCCCAGCATCCGTTTTGGCACTACCATCGAGCACAATACGTAACTTCGTAGTGTCTTTATCTTCGCGGATAACAGGATGGTGCGGTAGATAAAAACCTGGCTGTATGCACTCCTCTGGTGGAGTACGCAAAATTATACCCTTATCCAGATAGTCACGAATGACATCATTATATCGAGCGCGTAACTCAGGTGACTTGTCTAGCTTATTTTCCAGAGACAAGTACCTCTTCTTAGCTGTAATGTAAGAGTTACCTAATTTATCAGGACTTTCTTTAAAAGGCAACACTACAGAATAACTGCCAGTGCTATTGCGGGTAGTTGTGGAAATAAAAATATTTTCACATTCTTCCTCTTCAGGACTTAAAAATTTATTAGCGGGTAATTCCTCAAGGGTCCAAAATTTTTCTAAAACTTTGTCAAGCGAGTCTTGAGTGAATGAACAAAAAGTGCGGGATAAGTTGGGTGTCATAACAACAGGCGTATTACCCATTACGATATACCCTAATGTAGTTTCAATAGCGGAAGGCATATTATTATTACGCATAATGCGATCAAATAATAAAATTTGACAGTAAATATTTACTCCCAACAATATTTCAATCGGTCCAGGTACGCCATAGGAATCGTCACTGAGTGGAATATTTTTCAAGTAATCTAAGCTTGAAGTATCAACGTAAGAGTCTGGCAAGTGTGTTGTAATATTGTCCACTACTAACGGTTTGATAGAATACACAGTGGAGTTACCAAAACGCGAGCTAAATTTGATATCAGTTACGCCAAGAATACGCTGTGAACTTCCACCGATACCCTGTACTTCAGTAAACCGGTTTTGTGTCGATACTTGAAGGGATAAACGCTTACAACAAGCAGATGCAATATAATCGCTTTGCGAACCTGGGTCAATCAAACATCTTACAATATGATGCTGGTTATTGTTATCAATAATAATTATTTTTGCGGTTCCTAATAAAGTAGTAGATAAAGAACGATCAGAATGATCGCGAGAAACATTACACACAGAAGTGTGTATAGCGGTAGGTGCAACATTCACTTGATTGACCTTATTCTTATTAGACATAGAGTCGCTATTTGCAGGTGTTGCGGATATATGATCCGATTGAGATACACCGCGAGTCACATGTAGAGGTGGAGCGGACACACTTCTATTGGAAGTGCAATTATTAAAATTATTTAATTCACCAAAATGTAATAATGAATGGTGTTTAGCGGAACAGTGGGAACAATATTTTTGCGAAGTGCATTTAAAAGTTCTATGTTTGCAACTTAAACAGTTATTACAAAATGAATTATTTTTTACGTAAATAAACCTATCATATGGTGTTTTTGACTTAAAGACAGGACACTGATACAGATGCTCATGAGCGCTATTCTTGCACAGGGTACAAGAAACTTTATTCACTTTATTTGTAAGGTTAACATCAGTGTTAATAAAAGACTTAGTTGGTTTTGGCGTTGGAACTTTATTACGTGATTTATCGAAATCTGGAACTGAAAATCTTTGCCCAATAGAACGAGACATAATCTTGCTTTGCTCTTTTACAAATTCAATTAGATTAGCGTATGATGGAATTTTTTGCTTACGATACATTGTTTCAAATAATTTGATCGTATTTAAATCCAATTTTTGTAACGCAAGGTGTAAGAATATAAAATCCGATAAATCAGTAATTTTTAGTTGTTTAAGTGCTTCTACAGACGAATTAAAATTATTAATGAAACTTTCAAAAGCTGAAGCACTGTTAATATTCAGCGGTTTAAATTCAAACAACTGGTTTAAATAACTACCAGCCAATACGCGAGGGTCATCATATTTATCAATAAGTGCATTCCAAATTATATTATAATTCTCGGCGGTTGGTGGCAAACCAGCGCACACAGACTTTGCGCTGTCAGTCAACTTGCCAACTAAATAGTAAACACGATCACCATCAGTTAAATCCGCATTGTCATGTATAACACTTTTAAATTGCTGGTAGAATAGTGGCCAATTGAGAGCGTTTCCATTAAATGACATCAACTCAATAGGAGGCAACTTAGGCTTGGATTTCGATGCTGAAGAAAAGTTTTGATTGTGACTTTTATTACTAGCGGCGTCTACTTGTGACATAACTCGCTTTATGTAACAGTACATTTCTTCAAATGAAAGCCATGCCTGATAATCAATTTTATCCTCTGGGTTTATTTGCAATTTAAATGTGTTATATTTATCTGTCGCTTGTTCGAACTCACTACGCAAAGTATCAATATTACTCACATTATACAGGAAAACTTCACGTTGGGATTCATTGGTAGCAGCAGACTTAGATAAATCATATATAGACTGCAGCCTGGCAAATAATACATCGCGCTTAGAGCGCAGGATAGTCAACTGGACATGATCCTCGTTAGATATTTCAAACTCTTCCTCACTATCTGCCTTCTTACCCTTCCCCATTATTAATATTTAGTTAATTAAAAATGGGTACACAAATAAAATATATTTTATGTCACTGTTAAATCAGTCATAAAACACCGTTGAACTATAACAATGCTCAATCAGTTGGTAAATACAAGAAATTAAAAATTAAGATAAATATGAATTATCAAAGGCATGTGTGAAGTTGCCTTAATACATCTGAACGCATATATGATGTAACCTTAATTACTCCGAACGCGTTATAATAAATCCTTTTTGCGAGTATTGAGGGATCGCTCAGGCGTGACCTTAAAACAAAAGCTACACACGCGCACTGCGTTGACAGCTGATGCGGTTGCAATTAATTTTGCACTATAATAAATATATGCGAAATCACTCTCAATAGAAAATATTAATGGGTATAATAGGTAGAATAAGAGTATTCTAATGCGATTATGTAATAGAATGAAACAATTATCAATGCGGGATGCGTAAGAATACGACTTAAAATAATAAATTTGATAATTATTTCAATACCAATTACGTTAAATTATACGTATATAGACATAGTACGTAAGTTGTAAGCGGTGGCTAAGAATAACCATATCATTTGCTTTACTATAATAGTATAAGCACAAATTATATTCGGAAAAATCTAAGATTCATTATCAGGGCCGAAGTGACCAAAAAACTGGCGGGTTAAGGAGTTTAAAAATTTTCCTAAAGCAATTTTCTAGTGGACTGTAAATATAAATATATAATTATATATTAAAAACGCGGACAAAAGAAACTATACTACATTCGCAGCATACTGGATTGCAAGGACAAGGAAGTTAGCAACTGCAGGGAACACAAATGGAATAAATCGCAGCTGCTGCAAGGAAAGGATGGTGCGCCCTACCTTGAACGGCTGCGATGCGATGATGGCGGCGTCCTCTGCTGCTCCACAAATTAGATAGTTGTATCTGCTGCTACTGTCTCTGGCACTTCTTTTGCTTTTAACGAGGGCGGAATTAATTATTATAATGTATTATTTTTAAATAATATCGCGATCACGCCATAAGAAAATACACACATCAAAAGTGTCTAGGGATCAAGCATTTTTGGGCAAAAAAATGGGCAGAAGAACAATGGCGTTTCGTGTGCTTTTCTGATGAGTCTCGTTTTGGTATGAGACCGGATACAAGACGTATACGACACTGGAGAACCCCTGGACGCCAACAGCGATTAAAATCCTGCCAGGAAGTCCATCCTTATAGTGGTGGAACCATCATGGTATGGGCGGGTATTTGGATCGGCGGAAGAACTGAGTTGATTTGGATCAGAGGCAACCTCAACGCTCAAATTTATGCTGAGACGATTGTATCAGACGTCATCGTTCCTCTACAAGTGCAAATCGGTCCCTTATTTCAGTTAATGCATGATAATGCACGACCGCACACCGCAAGAGTTGTAAGACAGACTCTCGCCGCAGCTAACATCAATGTCCTGCCCTGGCCTGCTCAGTCGCCAGACTTGAACCCGATTGAGCATGCATGGGATATGCTACAGAGAAGAGCTCTGCCGAATATGTAGGGTATCCAGTCGCAAGAAGACCTTTTTTTGTTGTTGCAACGAACATGGGCGGCCATTCCACAGCGTGATTTGGATGAACTCATTTTGAGTATGCCAAACCGATGTTCTTGTGTTGTTAGTGTTCGCGGTAGAAACACGGATTATTAATTGTTTAAGTTACCCAATAAAATTTTAAAGAAAACTGTTATTTCAGTCTTTTTTTCGAACTTTTGTGTTAGTGGTTCAAATGTCAAAAATCCCTTTATTAGGAAAATGGCAAATTTCTTTATTAATGCAAAGGTGACTTGGTTTATCGTTACTGTGACAAACGAAAACACTTTATTTGATGAATCCTTAAAGAAAATTTTAATTAATATCAATCAGGAGAAAAGTTATTGCAAAAATATATGTTGATCCCTAGACACTTTTGATGTGTGTATTTGACGGCGGCGGTGACAAATTCACGTCACATTTTCAGAACGTCAATTTCTTCTTTTTCCTATATAAGGCGCACTAGGGAAAGGATGAAGGATAAGGAAATCCAGCCTGCTACAAGTGCATTTTGGTAAATAATAAGTTTTCAATAACGAGATCCAACACAATACACCCCTAACTTTTGTTAAAATGGGGTGGAAAGTTGTCTCACATTCAAAATTAAAATTTGGCACACAGGTTTATTACGTAATTGGTATACTTACTGAAAATATTTTCTTTGAAAATCTGAAATGCTTGTGAAACTTTTTTTACCCTAGATCCATCAGACCTTACTCGATATGAAAATACCCTCCCATGCACATGACCGACCCAAAAATACCAGGGCTTAGTGTTAGAGGAAGCAGTACGTTCGTCGCAAAAGGGAAATAATAAGGGTCCCCTCAACCACTTGCACAAGTCACCCGCAACCAGCGACATTGAAAAAAAGCTACATGATACGTTGTATTATTCATGAAACATGCATGATCACGACATGTTCGCAGATATTGGTGCTGTGTGATATTGGCGATGGAGCCTACTATTTATTTTATACTCGACGTTATTTGAACGAGCGAGTCGAACGAAACGAGTGCAAACCTATATTAGGCCCGTGGCTGGGCTTGTAAAGCTTGCTGTGGAATTGATTGAGTATTCAAATTAGTAACGAGTCAAGCAAGACATTATAAACATAAATAAAAATAAAATGCGTTAAAAAACGTTTAATATTATTATTATGTTTGGTCGTTCATACATGACCATAAAGAACGCTTGTCCGATCCCTAAGGGTATTTTTCAGTATATCAATACACTTGTGTGTATGTAACTCATTTGTGCTTATCAATATAATACGAATCCAAAGTTGTTTCAGGTACAAATTAGAAAAAAAGGGATATAAAACATATAACTTACATATCTTTATAACGGGTGTAAGGGACATCGTACCGAAAACCGATACCAGGGATCCAGAACACGATTCTGAATATCCTAGTGTTGAAATTTTTCATCGGCTTTTTCATGAATTTCCAAAAAAAAAATTCACTTTTTTTAAATAAAATTAGTATAACATCATTATTGGTATAATAATAAAGCCTAATTTTAATTTAAAAACAATCAATTAATTATTTGTGTTTTTATTTTATTTTTATTTATTTATTTATTCTTTATTCACAAAAGCAGTGCATAGGCAATTAATTAATAGGCAATTAACTATTATTATTTTAGAAAATTAGCAATGTAATTTGATAAATAAACACTATTCCGCATATATTCATTACATGCTCGAAAATTAATAAGTTAGTCATTTGTCATTTACCATATAAATGGTTACTGTAATGTTGTAACGGACATTATTTGACGTCTTATAATTTTTTTTTCGGTACGATGTCCCTTACACCCTGTATATATAATTCTACTGTACGTACTGAACTCCTCCTAAACGGCTGGACCGATGTTGATGAAATTTTTTGTGTGTGTTCAAGGGGATTTGAGAAGGAAATAAAGGGAGGAAGGAGGAGGAAGGAGAGAAAGAAGAGAGGTTTAGATTCAATAAAAACGCGGGCGGTGCTGCGCCGGTCAGCTAGTGTATATATAATTGTAATGATACACCGAGTAATACCTTAGGAACAGGGGTTTTTTAACACTCTGTATCGCGATCTGAAGGTAGGCAATACAGCCGATAGTCAGATGCACTGCAATTTCATTTTGTCACCCGAAATATTACCCAAAACGTTATAAGTTTCTTGAACCCGGTACTTTTTATCAGTTACAGTGCCTTTCACATCAAAGCACAACAATCGTTACACAGTGCTGCTTGGGGGCTGAATACCTGATATTGGGATGATACATTCACGGTCCTTTACACCTAGCGGGTAAGGTAAGGTTCAGATCAAAAGGGACTAATTTTGAAAAGTAAGATGATTCAGCCTGCCTAAAGATGTCACAAAGCTCTCAGAGCTCTCTGCTCCCATAGAAATAGAAGAGAGCCATAATCCCACGTTTTGCAGGCGTCTGGGTGATCGTAGTACTCTAAGTAGTAATCCAAGAGTAAGCCGCTACTAAGCCACTAAGAGGTGACTAAGGCTAAAAAAAGAAGACAGGCGACTTCTTTTTTAGCCATAGTCACCTCTTACAGCCATCTGACACTCAACGGGAAGAGATGGGAGGGTTCTATTCTCACCCGGACACCTCATGGGTAGCCTTGAAATGAACTACCTTAATCCATATCCAAACGAGTTTAAAAGAATCCCTTAGTATCCGGCCTAGAGTGCGATGTGTGGACCAGTGTTAGAGTGCGCATTTACACCCGGCGACAGCACAAAGCAAAAACTTGATGGTCTACAAAGGAGTGGTTGCATTGTTTCGCGACTTTTCAATTATTTTAAGCTCCGCTCCGTCCGACTTACTTTGCCAACTGTTCCGTTATCGCCCACTGGAGCGAAAAATTGTGCATATTTTTTATGTTTTTTTGTTTGTTATACAAGCGGGAACGAATTTTTTTTTTGTTCGACTTAGTTACATTCACCTCACGATAACAGCGACACTCGCTACCGGCAGCACTGCCGCTATAATAATAATATTCTGGGACAAACCACACACGATCATCTGATCCCAAACTAGGCCGAGCCTGTATTATGGAAACCAGACAACTGATACTATTACTTACATACTTTTTTTTTGTAAATACATACATAACACCCAGACACTTGGCGGGAATCGAACCCACGACCTATTGGGTAGCAGTTGTCTTATTTTAATTAGATTTACTTTTAAGGTATTTTTCTTAATATTATAATCTAAACATACATTTTTACCCGTACAGAGCCGGGGCGGGCCCTAGTTTTAAATGAAGAAGCAACTCTCGTAGTTCAGACTGTCACTTTTCACCACTTAAAGGTGTGTACGCGCTGTGCGTCTGGTCGAAGTCATGGAATTCCTGACTCTTTATATACCCCTATAATAACCCTCTACATAGTACAATAGGTGCCCGCCCCGGCAGCACACGGGTGAACATGTTTTTTTCTAGTCTATCTATACCATAATAAAACTTAAAGAGCACTTTTTCTGTACATTGAATATTTTTCCAAAATTTCTATACTTCCTATACTATACTATCGACATAGAGGCCAAAACAATTTTTTTTGGAATTATTGTCTGTCTGTCTGTCGTTCTGTTCGTCCAGGTATCATTTGAAAACCCGTGGATGGATTTTGATAGGACTTTCACTGATGTGTTATGTAGAAGTAGGGGTATAAATTGGTATATAAAACATTACGCTATGTTTCATAGGGGCTAAGCAGTGAAACATTAATTGCACATATTACCACGTAATTTCCTTTGTATGTGAATAGGGTAATTATAGACTGATCAGTTAATCATTACGATATGTATTATTACGCTATATACAATAGGGACTGAGCAGACATTTAGTTTGCATAAAATATGGCAGTGGCAAAGGGTCAATTTTTGTAAGGGGTAAGCCGGACCGGTACACCCAGGACATTTTCATTAGATTTCTGTATTGTTCTAAGTACTTTGCTGATAGCAATATGACATTATATCTTAGAAAAGTTAAAATCTGTAAATCCCGAGCGAGTCCAAACTAGATTAGGAAAGAAATAGGCAAGGGAAAAATACCATTTCATTTCATTTAAAAGCCAGCGGTTAGGTCCGTTGCACCACCATGGCTACATTTGTATAGGTAGGTAGAAATTGAGAATACGAAATTGCTAAATTTTTACTTAGGTAAAAGACCTAAAATGACTCGAAATGATCTAACGCAATAAAATGTACAACTACAATTCACATTAGGGGTCGTCCATTAATCACGTGAGGCTCGAAAGAGGGGGGGTCCGAAAAAATCACGAAATATCACCAGGAGGGGGGAGGGGTATAATGAGACATCACGTGTATTTATTTTTCGTTGAATACACGATTTCTAAACCAAATAGCGGCACGTGACCTTGACTCACCGTAGCCAGCAAGGACTTCCCCTTCAACATTTAATCAGTTACCTGTATTTAAAGATAATATTCCGAAAATTTCAATATAGTTTGTACAAAAAAAATACACGTGATTTTGGGTTGGGGGGGGGGGGGGGGTTAGTATTTTAAAACCTCACCACATGTCACCAGGAGGGGGGGCAGGGGTTAAAAAGTTGCTAAAAAACATCACGTGATTAATGGACAACCCCTTACACATACACACAATGAACAGCGCTCCCAAAAAACGCTTCAAGGT
Organism: Furcula furcula; assembly: GCA_911728495.1. Taxonomy (NCBI): domain Eukaryota; kingdom Metazoa; phylum Arthropoda; class Insecta; order Lepidoptera; family Notodontidae; genus Furcula; species Furcula furcula. Next base: position 8,001,037 of record OU452243.1, read on the forward strand.
CAGGGCTCAGGAGGGGGGTTCATGAAACTTTAATGAAACTCCCCAAGTCCAGGTAGTGTATAGGTATTGTATTACAGTCGCAACTATAAAAGATGCGAAAAACTTTCATTATCGAATATAATTAGACAGTAATTTACGATTTATAGCGTGATTTACATTATGAACAGTGCCATCTATCGGTGAAATTGAACATACAATCACTATAGAACTTTAAATTATACACAGTAAACAAAACTTTAAACAGCCACAGAATCTTCTTGATTCTAAATATCTATACATATTATAAAACAAAGTCCTCCACCGCGTCTGTCTGTCCCTATGTATGCTTAGATCTTTAAAACTACGCAACGGATTTTGATGCGGTTTTTCTTAATAGATTCAAGAGGAAGGTTTATATGTATAATACATGCATAATATACTAAAGAAAAACTGATAATTTTAGATGTTTCTAAGGTGATGTTGTAAATAAACACATTTTTTTTGCGCTTACATTGTAAACGCTGGTTGAACCCTACGAGATAGATCAAAATAATGTACTACAGTATTGTACACCTTAACAAGGTCTACAAAAAAGTCCGTGATGGTATTTATGTTTATCTCTTAGGGATAACCCACAATAAACATTTTTTATCCTTTACTTTTTATGAGAAATAATTAATTAATAATAAATTTTTGTTGCATGAATTTGTCCCTTCTTCAATATAACGTAAACTTCACTAATAATTATACCAATGAAAAAAATAGCTGTGAACGTTGTTCGTAACGCTAGGTTCAGGTTAAGCAACATAAGGCAAGGGCATTACATAGATGGGTGAACCGATTTGTATGAAATTTTGTGTGCATATCGGGTAGGTCTGAGAATAAGTCGTAGAGTAGGTATAGCAACGTTAGGAAAGGTCATTACATAGATGGGTGACGGCGCGACTCCGAAGAGGACGGTAACGGGGTTGCGAGCCCCGTCCCCGTGGTCATCATGATGCCAGGTTTAAGGAGGCTATAATACGCACTGAGGGGTATTTGGTGCAGATCCCACTGGAGGGCCTAGGTCCGCCTCTTATGTGGTGATGCGACAGCTGCAGGGGTTTATGTGAGTAAGAATCCCAGATACCATGATTGACGAGGATATACAGAACGAGAGGAGGGTACAAGAGAGGAGAGAGAGGGAGATGGGATTCCAGGAGAGGGTGATGGGTTGAAGGATAGGGGGATTAAGATGGAGCAAGGGGGGGTGAGGGGGAGTCAGGGGAAGCAAGGTGGGACATGAGAAAGGGGGAGGGGGTTCAGAGGAGACAACGGGGAGAGGAAGAGGGGGAGTGTGACGGGGACCGAAGCGGGAGAGGGAAAGAGAGAGGAGGGAGAGAGCATAGAATTAGATTTTTCTTATAAGAGAAAGATGGAGAGAGAAATAATTCAAGGGAAGAGGGAGAAAATGTAATAAAAGCGCGGGCGGAGCTGCGCGGGTCAGCTAGTAATAAATATAGTTACTCAGGATTAATGTAGCATTTTAATGGTGAAAGAATTTTTGAAGTCGGTCCAGTACTTTTTGAGTTTATTCGTTACATACATACAAAAATACAAATCTTTCCTCTTTAGCGTAGATGTAGATAAAACCAGCTTTACCCATATATATATTTTAAGGCATTTTTTGTTAATTTTACTACGGTCACTAATATATTCCAATATCACACGTAAAGTACGGCCAATTATTGTTGTTAAGCCACGGTATTCGTTGTACTAAGCCGAGTTGCGGTCGGATGCAGGTGGCGGGCAAGGCGTACCGCCCGCACGTGCCGTAATCCTTTGATATACAGCTTAACACTTGATAATTGTAAGTTACGTATAGTAATATTTACTGATATTGTTCATGACAATCGTTATTATTAATCAGACGATTTTTAGTTGTAATTTTACGAATTAACAACGTGTGAATTTTCCTCAGAGATAGAGCGAAATCTGTCGTGGCCGCCCCATATAATATGTCATTGAAGTCAGCCTCATTCTTCTTGGTGTGTAGTGAAAGTTCATAGTGACGAAGTGTTAAACTTACAGACTTACTTAACCCAATCATCGCTGGTGTGTCAGTACGCGCAGTGAGTACGCGCGGTGAGTACGCGTGATGAGTACGCGCGGTGACTACGCGCGGTGAGTACGCGCGGTGTGTACGCGTGGTGCGTACGCGCGGTGAGTATGCGCGGTGAGTACGCGTGGTGAGTACGCGCGGTGTGTACCTAGGTACGCGAGTGAATCACGCAACGATATGGCCGCGTATGAGACGTAAAAAAAGGTTAGAATATAAATACACAAATTGACTCACGAATCGTAACGAATTGCGTCAGTCATAGGTAGTGCTCAGGAGCAGATTTAGGATTTTACCCGGTAATAAAATCTCTAATAGAATCCACGACCTAGTGGGAAGTAGCTAGGGTGTCTGACCACTAGACCAACAGGCCCGTCATTACCGGCAACACACACTGGTTAAAAATTCTTCACCAGTTACTTATATATTCGCAGCCGGATCAAGCATAGCGCTAAATTAATTAATACACAACTAAATTAGAAAAAAAGCTTAATTCAAGCTGTGTTTTCCATTTTCACAGTAGGTAAAATATAATTAGCATTTAACTGAATGAAATGTAAATCGTAATTACTAGTACAAGTTTTGACAATTCCTCTTAATTATTAGGTATTATTTATTTATTGTCAGGTCTTTAGTAAAAGCTTAAAACTAAGTGTTAGTTATCCTAATAATATACGGTGCTCCTCAACTTTTTCTACGTACATCCTAATAAAATGATTCATGTAGAAAGAGAGCCAAGACTGCTAGCTATCATCGCTAGGACGCGATTGGGGCTGGCCCAAACTTTGCAGAGCAAGGACGCGCATATCTTACGAATGATAGCAGAAAAGCAGTTCACTCTGGCTTCTGAAAACATTCCTGATGCACTGCAAGATCGTGGCAGCTCCATCAGGACCCGGAACGCGTTATTATATTGTTTTCGCAGAGCTTTGTACGAATATTGTGCATATTTTGCCCATAGGCTGCTAGTGTATTATTTTAATTTTAACATCAACATCATCAGTCGAAAGACGTCCGCTGCTGAATATAGGCCTCCCCCTTCGAAAGCTGCAGATAACCGGTCACCAGCGACGCGCACAATGTTGTCTGTTCACCCAGTGGGAGGCCTAACCACGCTGCGTCTTTCGGTACATGGTCGCCGCTCGAGAACCTTTCTTCCCCATCAGTTATCGGTTCCAATTTCATTTACTTTAATTTGTTAATAACTACATCGCCATGACTGAAATTATTCTCATTCCTTGGATTTAACCTAATAAGCGTAACAAATATCGGGAATGCGACATTGCGCCCGACCGACGCCCGAGTGTCGACGGAGGGAAATGTGGGTTACTGTGTTAGCGTGCACAGTAGCCGAGCGGGCAGACTGCTTGGAGCTTTACACTTCCAAAGCTCAGGGCACAAGAGTACGAAATACGAAATCGCAAAATACAAACTATAGTATAACTTGTGTGTGATTACACCCGTTTATTATAGGTGCTTCTACTATATTAATTACACTGTGGTAATGCGCGATTTGGCATTAATTTCAGTGCTCTCAATTATTATGCGCTGTCTTTTGTTATTAAATGTTCTGAGTTTTTAAAGTAGGTTGAAACTTAACGTAGATGTTATTATGATATTGATTCATTTACCAAGGTTGGTTGGGTTTTGCAGATTACAATTACATGCGGCGGTTATCCGTTAATAGTAATTGTGATTAAAGATTCTTACGTCACGGGTTCAATTCTCAGTCACAGCCTGGTTTTTGGTTCAACATAGGTCAAAATCGGGGGATTTAGTACAGCTCAGCAAACAATTATTACGCAATGGTAACCTACACATAAGTATGAGATTGCTAAAAAAATTAAGTTTTTGCATAGTTGCAAATGTTGACGTACTTATATGGAGCTTAAAGAACATTATATATCGGTAAACAAATAAATATCAATATTAGAATGATATGATGATAACTATCTCTAAGCGAGGTATTTTAGCCGTACCGTAACAATGATAAAAACATGGGAAATAGAGGCAGTGGATGCAGCCATTTTGTAATTTGACAGTAAATAGACTAAAGTAGGAAAAATGTTACTTAATCGGCACCTATTTGTATTCTTGTAGATATCATTCTAACTCTAACTAATAAACTAACTCTAAATAATAATCTTTTTCATTAGCTAGTACCGATCAAGAATGGAAATGCTATAAGTATATCATAGTAAAACAAAATTATAAAAAAAAACAACCAACAGTTGCACAATCGAAGTATTGCTTAGATTACATCGTGCCAACCAAACTCTCACCTAATTACTTAGGCTGTATTAATATAGGGAAAGCGGAATAAAAATAGGTCATATATTGGCGAAAGAGCGAAATGGAAAATAGTGCAACAAATATTAGTATAACGCCGTCCCTGTCCCTCGCCGGAAATCAATAACGGCATCTCTCCACGTGGAGAAAACGAAGCTCGCTCCATTTACACCGGCCGAACGAGGGGAACGGACGCCCGGACGTCTCGGCGATGTTACATTCAGACAACAGCCCCAACCTCTACTGTTTTTACTCGAATGGAGATTGAATTTCTAGTACAGCTATTTTATTGACTCGGAACTTGATCGAATATCGACTTTTTTTGTAGATTTTATACATAAACAAAATAGCGGATTACATTGAGCCAGGAATTAGTGAGGATTAGGTAGATACAGATAAAATAACACATTAATTTTAGAACTTTATCTTTTAACATTATAAATTTATCATATTTAATGTTAAATATTTAACAAAAATCAAGCATAATTTTTTTTTTACATTTTTTGTTTTAATGTTTCACATATTTTTAATGATGTTTCTTATGTTGTATGAAAATTTATAATTTCAAACTAACCATCAATAACTAATTATTTTCCGCTGAAATGCGTAGCATTAGCGTAGTGGTGTATGCTACGCCAATGCTACATTCGTGTTTCTCAACTCCAAATTACGGCAACTATAGACATCTATCGAGAGCTAACCAAAACCGATTTAAGGCGGCGCCACATATAAAAGATCCTTCACTTAGCTTGTTTTGATAACTTGCGCAGGGATTTCTAATACAAGTGGCGCTCTCTGTTTGACGTTTTCACCCTCGAAAACCTAGATGCCGTTGCTGACCAAATTTTCCGTATTGTAGTCCTGGGTAACATCTAACAGATGGCGTTCGAGAAGCTTTTAGTTTCAATTTTCTCCGCAGAAACCAATGTCGCTACTAGGTGTTCGAGAAGCTTTTAGTTTCAATTTTCTCCGCAGAAACCAATGTCGCTACTAGGCGTTCGAGAAGCTTTTAGTTTCGATTTTCTCCGCAGAAACCAATGTCGCTACTACCGCAATGTAAGAAGAAGCTGTACCTAACGAAAAGTTTTATGGAACATTGGGACAGAGGGCGTGTGGTAATAAATGGTAGATGATTCTTAAATTCAACAAGTTGGTGTTGTTTTATAGTCGACTAGAATGTAACGTTATTATTGTTTTGACTAAAGATTTCGGTTTTCCTCGCGACCTAATTATGCCTTTAAACTTCGGCATCGGTTTTTTAAACCTCTATGCCACCATTACCAGGACCAGTCGCAACTACATGAGAAAAGAAGATATGTTTTAGAGAGATTATTCCTATTGTGCAATCTTAAGATAACACTTTCGTCTTTTTAGTATTATTAAGGTACGCGTCCATTGGCCCGCGCCGGACGCACCACACGCACGGCACGCCACGGATTTTAGTTTGCTTTCTATGATTTTGACGGCCCGCATCGGAAAATGACGGCGTGGATAGTTGACGCAGCACTATGTCAATTCCGCTTCGGCCGTCTACAGAACCGGAGTTTCGGAACTGGTTCCGATCGAGGCTTTTTATTTCCTTGTATGGAACTGGTTCCGATCGAGGCTTTTTATTTACTTTTACGTAACCAGTGGACCCAGTTCACCCAAAAATGGATATTTTTTGTTAATTAGCAAAATTTGAAACTTAACTAATAGGATTCATTTGTTTCTTTTCACCTTTTTTTTAAAATGTGGTACTAGGTAATTGCTAATTGGAAGTAACCCTATATAGGTATACTAACTGACACGCGCAGCTTCGCCCGCATTTTTTTACCTGCACTACAATTTTTAGTTTCTGGTATTTTTTTATATATTCTTCTCCCCCCTCTTATCTCTCTCTATTCCTGTCCCCATCTATGCTCGTAACTTTGATAAAGACTTCCGTTGTTTTTGATGATGCGTGCAAATAGTGTAATATTTTTTTCCATACAAACTTGACTAACCTCTAGCGCAACCGCGCGGGGGATATCTTTCTTTATTTTGTTCGGAAAATATTTTCAGTGAGCTTCGATTCAATCGACTCGTAAAGTTTCGAATACGATGACACCCTATTTAACCCAATTAAGGATTAAATTTCCAAAAATCACGTCACTCATGGAATCCTCCTTTATATTTAAATATAAGATATAGATTAGAAGATTTGATTTCCTGGTTAATAACTTGGTAAGACCAAATGTTAAAACAGAAATAAATGTTCATGTTTACTTTATAGTTGTATGATTATTTCTAATATATAATGGGGTTAAGTACCTACCTAGTTATTGGTTAAATCCGTTTTATAGTTTTTGCGCGAAACAAGCTTAAACATCCATCTATCCAAACTTTAACGTTTATTATATTAGTAGGAGTAGGATTATACCTTCTGTTATAGACCTGTCTGTGTCTGTACTTCAGTTATGATCACGGCTGGTGGAATACGATAATTACTTGATCAGAACCAGTTCCATACAAGTAAATAAAAAGCCTCGATCGGAACCAGTTCCATACAAGGAAATAAAAAGCCTCGATCGGAACCAGTTCCGAAACTCCGGTTCCGTAGACGGCCGAAGCGGTCAATTCATACGAAACAAACTAAAATCCGTTGCGTGCCGTGCGTGCGGTGCGTCCGGCGCGGGCCAATGGACGCGTATCTTTAATAAACATGTTTAAATATTATTTGAGTTATAAATATTAATAACGGATCTATTTATTCGTGATAAAAACTGTTTACTAAATTATCTACAACACGTGTTCTTTAAGCAAAGCAAAATCTAGCTTAAAATATTAAGTAGTAGTGTCAAAACCGCACTTAAAACAAAGAATAATTTATGACTTTTGTTGGAATTATACTGTTTACTGCAGATGACCATGACATCTTCACCGGACATGACTGGAGGCGAGTGATTATAGCACTCCAGCCTAAAGGCAAAAGGAAGCAACGAGCTTAAGGACTCTAACACAACGCGCCCCTTCTTAAAGTCCATCTGTCTTTATACACATTATTATTTTTGCAGTATGCTGGATGACGTGCCTAGTAGCCTGTATTTCACACAAAATAAGTTTTTTTTTATTTATGTCGGAAAAAGTCATGCCGGATCTTGCTCGCCTCTACGTTAGTATGACGCTGTTTACATTTTTCGGGTGTCGGGGCCGACTTTCCTTCTAATTAATGTAAATATTGGCATCCTAAAATAATTGAAAAACTTAATAATAATAAATAATAATAATACCAGCCCTTGTTTATGTCCCACTGCTGGGTACGGGCCTCCCCTCAAGATGAGGGGGCTTAGGCCATAGTCCACCACACTGGCCAAGTGCGGGTTGGCGGACTTCACACGTCATTCGAGAGCTAGTTAGGCTTTCTCAGACATGCAGGTTTCGTCACGATGTTTTCCTTCACTGAAAGCTAGTAACAATCGCACAAAGACGATTCGCACATGATTCATTGAAGAAATCAGAGGTGCGAGCCGGGGTTCGAACCTGCGCACCTTGTTTCCAAGGCAAGCGCTCGCCCACTGAGCTGTTACCGCAAAAAACTTAATATTGCACCCAAATTTTCTTTCCTTGACTCTCTTTCTTAAAGAATAATACATCACAGCAAGAACTTCGTCGACGTCCATCGTGCACAATCGCCTCGCATAGAGTGCTTAAAATTGGCACCAGCTTCGACCGTGGCCGGCAACCGATTAATAAACGGATCCGAGACACGATAAGTGGGAACCAGCTCTTAAGTCTGAATAGAATAAACAGTCCATAGAGGTTGGCCGCCGTAAGTCAAATGTAATGTAAGAGAATAATGTACTGTACTCACATGATGTCCCCCAACTTGAGCCTCGTGTGTATGAGGGCGCATGTCTTGTGGTCGCTGGCGGCGAGCGCGGCGCGTCGCCGGCGCATCGGCCGCGGCGACGCCGGTGGTGAGTCGCCATCGGCCGCGACGGCGCCGGCCGCCAGCCGACGCACGCCCGGCGAGCTGCCACGCCGACGCACCGATGCGTGCCGACCGCCCACGCCGCCCAGCATCCTGGAATAGAATATAGATAATCTATAGCTACCACAGACATAGACCACCGACGATCATTTCAATTCTTGTTATCTGTAAGTAAATTGGGTCTGGCCAAAACCGGAACGTATTTCGACCCAGTTGGAGGCCTCTAGCCCTTAGGGTGACCTCAAAATTGCAGCATAACAGCAGCGCGGCTATAGCACTGCTTTGAAAATCCATATAAATAAAAAACGCTGCTGCTGCGCGCTTACAAAGCAAAGTGATCTTCAAGTTTGAAGTCACCCTTTCTCTGTTTCTGACGGATCCAGCAGTTCCCTAAGATACGCCGCGATTGCGTCAACTTGGAGCTGTATATATTCATCTGGTGTCGGATTGACCGGGTTTGTACAAGGGGTTTGCCCATCTGACACTGTCCTAAGGCGGGAGACGAGTCAATAAAGGATGTGCGTCGTTACAGCCACCTCGAGGGTGCCGGAGGAAGCGTGCATTGTCTTTTTCATCCCAGGATGTGCTCTAGCGGGCATCTAGCGCTGGAGGTACTTTGGCGAGGTCCGAAAGGAGTGCCACCACAGCGTCCATGCAGGTGACCGAAGTTATAATAGGTAAAAATCACACGTCTTCGGAGTCGCTGGACTTTCGGGGGACTGGTCCGGCCGCTGTCCTTTTATCCTTTTTTTATTTTTTATTTTTCTTTTGTAGTCTAGCAGCAAAATTGATTATTACTTTATTTACGTTCTGAAGGCAATTCACTTGAGCTTGTAAATTATTCTTGGTGTGTATCTAACTTAGACGACTTGTGACAAAAGTTGGTAATATGTTAAAGTGCTTTGTGTCTTGCCTGACGAGGCACTGCTTAACAGCAGAAGGTAAATGTTTAACGTGTGCCACTGTGATTTTGGATCGGTCATGCTCGCCATCGAAAAGTCTTTGCTTGTGGCGGCTTCGTGTGGCGGGTCACACCCTTCCCTCCAATATGGTTGAGGGGAGTGATGGCTGCTGCTCGAGTCAACTCGTGCGCGGGTGCTGCTTGGGGGGACTGGTCCGACTACTATCCCTTTGGCATTTTAGTTTGTTGTATTTTCGTCGTATTTTTTATTTTATTTGATATTTTGAACGGCAGGACACACTGTCGCTGGTGCTGATCTAATTGTAAAAAGACAAACTTTGTTTTAAAAAAAAATGTGAAAAAATGACAAGCCCGCTGAGTTTCTTGCCGGATCTTCTCAGTTGAGGCCGCGTTGTGATCCGGTGGTAGCTTTTAAAAAAAAAATGACAGTTCAAAAGTGCAAGCGTTAAGCCTATTTGAAATAAAAAAAATATATATTGAATTTTTTTTAAATTTTCGGGGTGTGGGCCCTTTGAACGTCCATTGAGTACGGCGGCGACTCCGAGGAGGACGGTGGCGGGGTTGCGACCCCCGTCCCCGTGAGTACCGTGTCTGGTTCCCGGGGGGCTACAATGCACCCCCCGGTGGCAGGCTCAAAGGCAAGGCCCTGGTGCAGATCCCACCGGAGAGCCCTGGGGTCCCCCCTCTCATGTGCCGATGCGACAGCCGCGGGGGTTTTAGTGGGTAAGAATCCCACATACCCCGGTCGAGCCCCACAGCTCCCAGGGATCTTTGGAAGATTTCCCCCGCGTCAAAAAAAAAGGTAAAAATCACACGTAACCCGGGCTTCTATCCCGACGGAGACCGGATACCTTTTGGGTCCTAACAGTAGGAATGATGAGCTCAAATGACTTAATAAATAATACCTAGGGTGATGAGCGGCAGCGTAATGCAGCTATGCAGTGTTATGTCTTATGGTATACTACTGTGGGGATCTTCTGCAGAACTTAATGCCATTTTTATTCTGCAGAAAAGAGCTGTGAGAGCCATTTATAATCTGGCTCCTACCGATTCACTTAGAGAAAAATTCAAAGAAATAGATATTCTAACGGTTGTTTCACAATTCATATTTGAAAATTTAGTTTATGTTCATAAAAATATTGGATCTTTGAAAAAATATAGTGATATTCATGGTGTTAATACCCGGAACAAACACGATCTTGTTTTGCATTCCACGCGTCTCCACAGAACAGGCAAATCCTTTATGGGTCAAAGTATACGCTTCTATAACAAACTGCCACAGGATATCCGAGATCTTCCACTGAATAGATTTAAACCTTTGATAAAAAGCCGATTGTCGAAAAAGGCTTATTATAAAATCTCGGATTACCTAGAGGATAAAGCTGCATGGGCTTGAACTGCCTGACTTATGCAAGCTTTGAATTTTAAGGCTTACAATTTGTAACACCATATAAAGTGGTGGATAACTGATGGCTGCTGCACTAGTCAATTAATTGATGACATCAATAATATGTTAAAGTGCTTTGCGTCTTGCCTGACGAGGCACTGCTTAACAGTAGAAGTTAAATGTTAGAAGTGTGCCACTGTGATCTTAGATCGGTCATGCTCGCCATCGAAAAGTCTTTGCTTGTGGAGGCTTCGTGTGGCGGGTCACCCCCTTCCCTCCAATATGGTTGAGGGGAGTGATGGCTGCTGCTCGAGTCAACTCGTGCGCGGGTGCTGCTTGGGGGGACTGGTCCGACTACTATCCCTTTGGCTTTTTAGTTTGTTGTACTTTCGTCGTATTTTATTATTTTTTTCCGTCTTATTTGATCTTTTGAACGGCAAGACACACTTTCGCTCTGATCTAATTGTAACATGACACACTGTTTAAAAAAAAGTGATAAAATGACAAGCCCGCTGAGGTTCTTGCCGGATCTTCTCAGTTGAGGCCGCATTGTGATCCGGTGGTAGATTAGGTGGTTAGAGTATTTTTGAGTTTGAGTTTGAGCTGTATATAGACAGTTGACCGACAGATGAAAATGACAGCTACGTAGTGAAAAATTTGAAATCTATGGCTACACCGGACAAGAGTTATTGGAGATAATTACTAGCCGATATCGAGTAAAAAACGGGTCTAGTGCGAACACAACGCTACACGAAGGTGGTGTTATTAAGCCGTGGTCTTCACTCAGGCGTTGGTACGCATTTTCACTGTTCCCTCTCTCAAAACTCTAATACATTTCGGTTTAATCCCAATAGATCAAACGAAAATTATTCAAATAGGAACCCGTATCTCATCAATCCGATACGTACTTCAATTAATAAACATAAAAGGGCCAGCCTTTAAAAAAATATTAAAATGAAAAGCACGCTATATACATCAACAGAAACAAATTTATAGGTAGCGGTTACCTCGACCGTTTTCAGTAAAATTGTTGGTTATTTGCCGTGATTTTGGGATGAGAGCCGTCAGAATTTCTAATTAAAGTGACCGCATCGGATTTTGGGATCACTTTCATAATTAGCTGGACTTAGTAGGGTTGTCCAATAGATTTGCCATCGCACGAAAAGTGAAGACACGAAATTCACCCAATTGGGTGGCATGCAATGATATTATAAACCATAGATATGTTATATCCCTACTAATGAACAAATATAGGTAAGGCATATGTAAGGTATCCGGTCGGTCCAACTTCGATAAAGAGGTCGCCCGAAGAATTCAACTCGGATGGGCAGCGTTCGGGAAACTACGCAAAATCTTCTCGTCCGAAATACCGCAGTGCCTGAAGACGAAGATTTTTAACCAGTGTGTGTTGCCAGTGATGACATATGGTACTGAGACGTGGTCCCTAACTGTTGGCCTTTTGCATAAGCTCAGAGTCACACAACGAGCTATGCTCGGAGTTTCTTTGCGCGACAGAATCCGGAATGAGGAGACTCCGACATAGCTCTTAGAATCTGCAAGCTGAAGTGGCAATGGGCAGGCGATATGGCCTCTGAGAACCGATAACCGTTGGGGAAGAAAGGTTCTCGAGTGGCGACCACAAACCGGAAGACGAAGCGTAGGTAGGCCTCTCACTAGGTGGGCAGACGATATTGTGCGCGACGCAGGATGGAAGGTGGATGCAAATAGCCAATTGTCGTTCATTGTGGCGTTCTAAGGGGGAGGCCTATGTTCAGCAGTGGACGTCTTCCGGCTGATGATGATGATGATGAAGGATATCTATATTTTACTCGATTTTCAAAGGCGCACGTTCGTTACATTTTACCGATGGGAGACTTACTGCTAGTTCACCCAATTGGGTGAATTTCGTGTCATCTCTTTTCGTGCACTAATAGCATAGGTATCTATTTTTTATATATAGTTGTATCATGGTTTTATCATTAGGGACTGTCAAAGACTTAAAATATGCACCACCACTAGATATGCGACGGGTTCAGACTTTCACATCAACAATTTAAATTTGATAGTTATTAAATGAGCGCGCATTTTGTAAGTACTTAGTGGTACTTAGGGTTATGTGTATGCACAGTACTTGTTAAAAAAAAGATTCTTCATTTCATTTTCAATTTATTTTATTTAAATAAACTACTACACTACTACTATACTTCTACTATATGCCTTTGTACTATTCTTTCCTATATTTCCATTTTCCTATACTTTCATTGTGTGTACAAAAATTATAATATAAATAAATAAATAAATACTACTGCTTTCGCTACAAAAGCTTTTCTTAACCCTATAAGCAAAAAGAAGTCGTGTTATAAGTTTCACATCTATACTCTGTCTGTCTGTGGCATCGTATCTCCTCAACGAATAGATAGATTTAAATGTTTTTATAGCTGAAAATTTGTTTAATCTGTTTAGTTCTTCGCCAATAATAATATTATCCTCAAACAATTTCACACACGCAATCCGACTGCAAAGAAAAGCAGAGGGTGTAAGGAACACAGCAACGCTTTCACAATGGTACATGGTGGCAGAATATTTTACATTGGGGTGGTATCTCCCATATATCAGTCCCTTAGACAAAGGGTACCCTACCTACCCTTAAAATGTCTATATTTGGTGGGTGTCTAACCACTACACCGATTGGTCCATCCTTTAGTATGTCAAATCTTAAATTCGTCTTCATGTGACGTTCGAGGGGTTTTCTATACTTATAATAAAACTGTAACAGGTCCAATTCTGTACATTGAAGATATTTTGAACATTTTATTTGGAGGGCATTCTATAACCGATACTGAGGCCGAAAATGTAATTTTTTTAATTTTTGTGTGTCTGTCTGTCTGTATCACGGCTGCGCATCACGCCGAAATTACTGAATGGATTCAAATGAAACTCCGATTTTATCAATTTTTCTTTATAATAGGTATAATAAATATTAGTAAGGGAACACTCATAGAGAGTTGTTATCAAGGTTTTGTAATCGATCGGGTTAAGCAACGTTAGGTAAGGTCATTAAATAGATGGGTGACCGTTTAAGGCCATTTGAACTAAACGGGTCTGTGCTTCGGAGAGCAAGTAAAAAGTGGGTCCCAGTTTTTAACCGACTATAAAAAATGAGGTTATGTATTCGATGCAAATGTCTGTTATTCAAAGTTTAGTTAACGTAAAAATAGCGCAGGCGGAGCTGCGTGGGTCAGCTAGTCTTTAAATATTTTGTCACAGTTTCGTGTTAACCCTATAATATCGCTTCCAGTTTCAAAGTTGACGAAGCAATCAACTGCGGATACTTAAGTATTTAATCATTCTGTTTCATTATGAAAACCTAGATGCTCCTAGATGTTTAATTAACAGAATGAAGCTTTTGATATTAGTGAGGATCGTTAACTTGAAAGTGAATTAATTTAAATGGCAAAGAATAAATTACATTTCAATCTTAAATTTTCATTATTAAACCGTAATATACAGCGTAGATCTTTTGCATGTTTTACAGTGTTTTGCTTAGATTATCTTTTTTTCTTTTTTTTTGACGCTGCGGAAATCTTCCAAAGATCCCCGGGAGCTGTGGGGCTCGACCGGGATATATGGGATTCTTGCCCACTAAACCCCCGCGGCTGTCGCATCGGCACATGTGAGGGGGGAGTACGGCGGCGACTCCGAGGAGGACGGCGGCGGAGTTGCGACCCCCGTCCCTGTGAGCACCATGACAGGTTCCCGGGGGCTACAATGCGCCCCCCGGTGGCGGGCTCAAAGGCAAGGCACTGAGGGGCCCCTGGTGCAGATCCCACCGGAGAGCCCTGGGGTCCACCCTATCATGTGCCGATGCGACAGCCGCGGGGGTTTTAGTGGGTAAGAATCCCACATACCCCGGTCGAGCCCCACAGCTCCCGGGGATCTTTGGAAGACTTCCCCCGCGTCAAATAAAAGAAAAGGTACAATTTATTCTTAGTGCAACAGGCTTTAACAATCCGTTACGTATTGTGTCGTAAAATTCACACAAAGCTTACTTCAATCAACAGGTATATCAATTTGAGAGAGTTCAGCGAAATTGGAGCTCAGACACAGGCGCACCACCGGGATTCCAGTTAATCTAGACGTGGATGTAGTAATAGAGCTTTTAAAAGGTAGCATTTCAGACATGATTGTAAAATACACGCACCTATGTGGATTTATTTAATACAAGGTGTAGTTTAAGAAGACTATGAACTTAAAAAACTATAGTATACATAATCTATGTACATTAAATAAAGTACAAATGAACAGCCGTAAATCTCTCTGATCTAAATAATTTAGATTTTTTGTGGCAGTGATGGACACTTGATTATTCACAACAAATAGAAAAGGACTCCGTGTCAACTTCGCTATGCCAGCGGCATAAGCGACGAATTATGGTCCCAAAGTCGCCAGTGACCAATAGTCAATGGCTGTATCAATACAGCCCTCTACGTCCTCAGTTAGCTCTCTTCATTCTCTGATTTACAGTAGGAACGCTCGCTCAAAACTTCAAGCCGGACAACGTACAATTGTGTATTTAATAATAATATAATAATAATAATTAATTTCTCCGAACAGGCCTCTATGCGTTGGATTCGTCCCCACTCAAGGCTTTTAAAAGTCCAGGTGTAAAAGTCGATGATAAACAAAATAAAAATAATAATAATTTATTATCAGAAAAACAATAAAAATAGGAACGGATTATCACAAAATTTTTCATCATAAAATTTGCATCCACAGTTTGCCTGCAACATGTTATCGAATTAGTTTCATTTCAATGTGTAATATTCGCGCAGATCAAAAGAATTACGACTTCTCAATGGATTCGTAGCTCGTGAGTCACAAAGTTAGACAATCCACCGAGTGTTCTGAGTTGATATTGTATTAGGATAACAGCAGCACGTCTGTGGCTGATAGTTGTCGTTGCTTGGTAAATAGAAAGGTTCTCGTATTTTGTTTGAGCGGTACGATTACTTTGAAAAAGGCTCAATACAGAAAAGGAAAATTTTCAACTAAAAAGTTTATTTTAATCAAAATTAAAAGTCACACTCACGTATTATCCGTTATTAGGTATGTGGTTTGTTTATATATTACTAACGTCTATACTGCCTGCCTACCTATAAATTAGTAACGTCGCTTAAGGTATTAGTAAGTCACTTGGGTCTATTAGTTTCTCTAGCCACAGGGCCCTTCTTAAAGCTTTGCCACTTTGCGGAAAGAATCTGACAAACGTATGGTGGCCCTAAGGTCTCATGTAAGACTACCTACAAGTTACCTACTGCCATAAAAAGATTACAAACTACTTAGAATTAGAATTTGTGGTATTAAATAATTTGTAACTTCAACTACTCGCGTTTTTATAAGTCTCTGGTGACAAACGAAATAACTTTGTTTCTGTGGCTCTTCGGTATTGTATGTAGAGTATGTGGGCCGTAGCGGTGGGTACGAATCCCCAGCATATAAATATATCTAGTCTATATAGCAAATATGGCATAACGTGCAACTGACACTGATATTCATCTGATATTGTATTCCTTACACAGAAGGATAGAGAAAGGTTGGAAGCATTCGAGATGTGGTGTTGGAGAAGAATGGAGGGAATAAGTTGGACAGAAAGGAAGACAAATGTGGAAGTTTTAGAACTGGTCAATGAAGAAAGAGAAATTTTAAGATATATTGAGAATAGGAGAGGAAAGATGATTGGCCACTTGATACGACACGACACCTTCTTTAAAACGATAGTGGAAGGTAAAATAGAAGGGAAAGGGGAAGAGGAAGACCCAGACGAACTTTTATGAAGCAAGTAGCAGAAAAAGTGGGTGGAATGTCGTATCAGGAGGTCAAAATGAAAGCATATAATAGATCAGATTGGAAATTGCTTCACCGGAGATCACTTGGAGAGAGAGATTGTATTCTCAACCCATATCCTTCAATTGAGTGTAAGAGACGACTAAGGGAAACCAAGAAGACGGACAGCACTGTCTTTCTATAGGAAAGCCTACCACCTCTACTGCGATTCCAAAGACGCCAGCCAAGCGTGGGGATTATGGCAACCCTTACCTTCTAAGGGCTTCTGTTCAGAAGTAGACTTCTTTGGGCTGCTAATGATACTGAAGAAACAGTAATGTTTTTTATCACAAAAGTTTTGAATAATGAGGTAAAATTACCCATTGTAGGTATACTTCAGATGAGTATGTGAGTTTGAAGAGAATCTGAAACTTGAAAAAACAAATTTGTGAGTACAAAAACCGAAACTTCGTCTTTCCGTCTAAATCATTTATGAAGTTGGTAACCTATTCTTC
Source organism: Furcula furcula (assembly GCA_911728495.1). Classification (NCBI taxonomy): domain Eukaryota; kingdom Metazoa; phylum Arthropoda; class Insecta; order Lepidoptera; family Notodontidae; genus Furcula; species Furcula furcula. The sequence goes on from OU452243.1 coordinate 8,018,002, forward strand.
CGAATTCTATACATAATTTTCAATGAAAATGAATAACTTTTATAAAATTGAAGTAGATTTTCGTTGGCGCGGTGGGAATGCATTATTACTATTATTCTAAATTAGCTATCTTATTTAAGTAACTAGTCGACGTTGATATGTGTACATTTTTATTTTATGTGGGTACCTACCTACCAATACGAAAAATAATCTTAGATTTGCATCAAATACACAATATATTAATTAAATGAAAGATAGTTTTGAATATTTAGATATCGGTAGTGTGTTTAATATTGTTTTGAACTTACAAACTGGTGGATTTGATTTAGTGTTGTTGGTCTTGCTATAGTGATTCGCTTACAAATAACTGACCCATTAGTAAACTACTTAGTATTTCGTTATATAAAAGTTATGTAAGTGATTCGGTTGTTACTCTTGCGCATGCAGGTATTTAATTTAAATAATTTTAAGTTTTGCTTCTTATTATGTTCTCATGTAAGTGAATTTTGTAATTCTTTATGAGAATAAAGTTTCTTAAACCTTAAGTAAAGTTTAGCTAAATTACAAGATAAATTGTTTCCCGATAAAGTAATGTTAGTATGTTAATATATAGCTGTTAATTTAGGGCACTGTATCTGGTGAAATTACCGGACACAAAGGACTTAATGTTTATCGTCTTAAGGGTCGGTAACGCGCTAGTTATTCTGTTAATGTTGCTAGCGTATAGACGCTATAGAGCCTATAGCCTATAGAGGCTACGTTGACTGCGACAATAGGCAGACCGCTTGCTTGCTTGCCACCTTGGTAGCAATTTTTATTTTATTTTAATATGTACTTATGAAAAAATATTTGATCCAATACTGATTTAGTGTTGCAAGACTTTAAATACTAACTAAGGAAGAAAACAGCAACTGGTGACTTTAAACACTAACTAAGGCAGAAAACAAGCAACTGGTGACTTTAAACACCAACTAAGGAAGAAAACAAGCAACTGGTGACTTTAAACACTAACTAAGGAAGAAAACAAGCAACTGGTGACTTACACTAACTAAGGAAGAAAACAAGCAACTGGTGACCTTAAACACTAACTAAGGAAGAAAACAAGCAACTGATGACTTAAAACACTAACTAAGGGTGAAAACAAGCAACTGGTGACTTTAAACACCAACTAAGGAAGAAAACAAGCAACTGGTGACTTTAAACACTAACTAAGGAAGAAAACAAGCAACTGGTGACTTTAAACACTAACTAAGGAAGAAAACAAGCAACTGGTGACTTACACTAACTAAGGAAGAAAACAAGCAACTGGTGACCTTAAACACTAACTAAGGAAGAAAACAAGCAACTGATGACTTAAAACACTAACTAAGGGTGAAAACAAGCAACTGGTGACTTTAAACACTAACTAAGGAAGAAAACAAGCAACTGGTGACCTTAAACACTAACTAAGGAAGAAAACAAGCAACTGATGACTTTAAACACTAACTAAGGAAGAAAACAAGCCAAGGAAGATCCTCCTCATCTATAAGGACAGCTTCAGGAGCTGTCAGAAAACATGGATGATGTTTACTGGAGAGTATTGAATGGATGCCGGAGTAGACGACCTCATGGTACAGCCTAATATAATTAAATTAGAGAATTGAGGGTACACCGATAAATTATAACAGTATAAATAGAGCAATGACGTTCGTTCGTTCTTTCGTGGACGTTCAATATCTCAGTTCAAAGTATTCGAAACGCCGGGAAAGTAAAACCTAAAATAAACCGCCATATATTCCTTATGAGTAGTTTTATTACAACGTAAATTAGAGAGAAGAAGGCTCACAGACTCCGTTGTTTGGGCCATGTCTAAATAATGGTAGAAGAACGGAATATAATAATATAATATATAATAATATAATATAATATCTTGGGACAATCCACACACGGTCATCCGATCCCAAACTAGGCAGAGCCTGTACTATGGAAACCAGACAACTGATACTAATTCTTATATACTTTTTTTTTGTAAATACATACTTAAATAGATAAACAACACCCAGACACTTGGCGGGAATCGAACCCACGACCCATTGGTTAGCAGGCAGGGTGTCTGACCACTAGACCAACGGGCCCGTCAAATGTAAAGAGATTAGAATTATACATATCTTTGGAGTCTCTGGACGTATGGGGCATGGGCCTTACACGTCCATCGAGAATGGAGGTCTTCCTCGGAGTCGTCCTGAGGAGTACTTTGTGCAGATTCCACCGGAAAGCTCAGGTCTCCCCTCTTATGTGCTGATGCGACAGCCAGGGGCTTTTAGTGGGTAAGAATCTCACATATCCTGGTTGACTATAGGGTTCCAGCGACCTTTTGTAGGTTTTCCTCGCGAGAACAATAAACAAAATAGGATCTAGGAGATCTAGACAGAGAATAGGACTTAGGTACTTATACGATATGTACCTAGTTTGGACTAAAATATTTGAGTCCACCTCAAGTCCATCTAGTTATAGACCGGTCGGTTCCGGTCGGTTGAACGGGATATCCTTGGTAGGATGGAAACGAGACCCCTTGGGTTGTCCATGTAAGCATAGCATACACACAAGGCCCTGATGGGTATTGTAAGAGGCGACTAAGGGAATACAAGAAGCCCAGCAGCAGCATCTTCCTATTAGATTACCTACCTATACTGCCAAAACGCCTATTTATGGTATGAGTGCAAGGCAAACCCTCCCTTCTAAAAGGGGCCTTCTAATTTTGACTGTTGCTGAATACGAGGTGAATCTGTGAGAGCTAGAAATTGGCCCAGGCCCAGGATAGGGATAAGTGGAGAATGCTTGTGTCGGAAGTAAAGACACGCTTAGGTGAAGGATCCCCCGACCGAGCGAAGCCTCCCACTAGGTAAACTGACGATATTGTTCAAATGGCAGGAAAACGGTGGATGCAAATAGCCAATTGTCATTCATTGTTGCGTTCCAAGGCATGTTCAGCGGTGGTCGTCGTCCAGCCGATGATTATCTATTGTTTTATAAATATGGACAAGGACAAGAATCATTATTCGATTTTATTAAAATAAACGAGCGTGTTTGGTGCGTAAAGAGGTTTTATTAAACAGGTCAGGTGGAAAATGTAATTTACGAGACGTCTAACATCGTAAAATGCGCTCTACGATTTTAATATCAGAGATGCTAGTGATTAATTTTAATCCCAGAAATACTTATTAGCTAGTAATAAACTGCAATTATTAAGATGATGGGCCCGTTGGTCTAGTGGTCAGACACAATTATGTTTGGAGGGCATTCTATAACCGATACTAAAGCCAAAAATGTATTTTGTTTTTGTCTGTCTGTCTGACTGTCCGTCTCGGCTGAGAATCACGCCGAAACTACTAGATGAATTGAAACGAAACTTGGCATGATTGGAGTTAATACTCCGAGGTAGGACATAGGATACTTTTTATCCCGGCATTCGACACGGTTCCCTTGGGAGAGGGGACTAAAGTCAAAATGTGTACTTGGTTATACGCTTGCTCCGATTTTAACAATTTTTCATTATAATTATAATAAATATTTGTAAGGAAACACTCATAGACAGTTGTTAACAATGTTTGGAAATCGATCAGGTTAAGCAACGTTAGGTAAGGTCATAATATAGATGGGTGACCGTTTAACGCCATGTGAACTAAACTTCTCCGTGCTTCGGAGGGCAAGTACAAAGTGGGTCCAAGTTTTTAGCCGACTTTAAAAAAGGAGGTTTTGTATTCTATGCGAATGTATATTATTGAAAGTTTATTTAACGTAAACACAGCGCGGGCGGAGCTGCGTGGGTCAGCTAGTCGTAATATAAAGCAGAAAATCCTAAATATTTTTCAGTGACAAATACAAATATTAATTTTCAGTATATTTAATATCGGAAAAGAAACTATTTGTTAACATTAAGATGTTGTCATTGTATTACGGTAAAGACCCTCAAGGACCTAAAATATGCTTATCTTGTTTGTTCTTGACAAACAAGATAACAAATTTTGCATGGATTACAAAAATAAAAGCATTGATTTTTTACATCATTCTTGTTTTTCGCGGGGCGTACACTTAACCCCAATTTTTCTTTTCGCGGGGCATTCTTACTAAACCCCCCGTAGCTGTAGCATTGTCACATGAGGGGGGGGGGACCTGGGCTCTACCTGGGCAGCTGATAATCTAGAGCCATCTTCCCGGTTGAAATTTTTATATTTCTTTATTTCAATCGCTTCACGAACAACTCTAGAATAAAAGTGTCGATCGGTGGAAAGGACTTGTGGGCGATGAAACTCAATCCAGTGATTTGTATCCGACTGAAGTATATGCTCGGCAATCGCTGACTTGCTAATCTGACGGTTCTTTACAGCTGTGATATGCTCTTTAATCCTTTCTGCGATAGTCCGCTTCGTTTGGCCTATATAGGAGCTACCACAACTGCAATTTATTTTGTAGACACCTGGTGTTTGTAATGGCAGAACATCCTTTGCAGTACCTACAACGTTGCTTACTTTGGACCCAGGTACGTACACAATGGGTACAGAATATTTTCTTAACACTACACCCATTTTGTCCGTTACTCCCCTGACATAGGGCATATAAGCAGGTTGTCTCTTGGCTTCAGGATGTCTGCATTTCTTCTCTGATTGCCCCGGCCGTCCACTCGTTCTCCAAAACTTCGCTATTTGCCGGCGGTGAAATATACAGATACTGTAAGTGTAGTGTGTAGTGGGCTTAACGTTACAAGTGAAAGAACGGGGGTAGACGAAGATATTTCTGCCTCGCGCACGGAGCCGTCTCGCTGAACCAATCTGCTTGTGACCACGGCTGGTGCAACCCGGCCGAAACGTCAAGCCAAAATATAAGGTAAATCGCGTTAATTCCCGATTAGAATAAAGTTTACTTACTTATATTTCCAAATTCCCAACAGAAAAACCCATAAAACAAAATTCAACCCCGAAATCAGATTAGTTGGCGTTCTTGCCATTAATTAATAAAAACTAAGCTTCTTTACAAAAAGCTGACAAAGGAAGGGGGTATTGTGTAAACTCTTATCGAGAATCCTTTCTAATTGAATAATAATAAAGCAAAAACATCCTTTTAGCCATTATTATAAAGATCAAAATACTATCAACGTAAAAGCTTCATCAAAACTAAATGCAATCTATTCGGTTTTGCATGGCGTTGACGCGTGAAAGTTTCACAAATTAAACATGGCGTCGAACTATGGCTGGGAATTAAAAGCTTTTGTAATTGCTTTATGGATGCATATAAAGAGTTTGCACGAATTGATTACAAGCATGATATTGAAAATAAAAATGTTTATAATATTGGTTAAAACGCTTTTATTGGGTAATAAAAAGTACATGTCAGTGAGTTTTTTTTACACTCACTCAGTCATTAAAGGACTCTGAGTGTAAGCATTAATAACTTGCCAAAATATAATTAGTGTACCTACTAATTATGGCAAGTGACCTCGGCCTTTTATAATAGCCCAGTGTTTAGTCCACTTAAAGAAATCAAGAAATCTTTCCATAATACTTGCAATAGTCCCTGCACCTGCCAGTCATATCTTAATCCCAGCAGTTGATTCTGGCAGATGTGTTCCATTTCATTATTTTCTGCTAACAGGCCTCTACATGTTGCATTCGTCCCCACGCAAGCCTTTTAAAAGTCCGAGTGTAAAAGCTCGATCAACCAAAATTGAAATACAATAATAATAATATCTTGGAACAATCCACAGACGGTCATTCGATCCCAAACTAGGCAGAGCCTGTACTATGGAAACCATTTTTGTAAATATATTTTTTGTACATAAGTAGGTACAACTTAAGTAGATAAATAACACCCAGACACTTGGTGGGAATCGAACCCACGACCTATCAGCCAGGGTGTCTAACCACTAGAGCAATGGGCCTGTCAAATAAGGAATAACTTAGTATATTCTTCTAAGCAATACTTAAAAAATCTATGTTGGAGTGCATTTTTTAATTCTCTTTTAATAAGCTAATTAGAAGAATTCCGGCCGCATATAACGGCCATAATTTTAATAAATTCCGATCTTCGGAATTTACAACGAACCTACTCTATCCTTAATACCTATGAAGTAGAATAACACAAAGCCATGTTTAATACCTTAACTAATGCTTTGAAATAGGATGTTCCAATTAATTTAATTGTAATATCCAATGTACGTGAAATCATCAAAGTAAATGGGACTAAGTCGCACGGAAACAGTGGAACACATTTACATAATCGTTTGAACAGTCTGACAGATCTCACGGGCATTTACCAGCTATTCAAACAGACAATGCCTTTAACATTTCGGCACAAACAAATACATAGGTATGTGATAAGTGACTCTCAAAGTTTGACGAGTGCAAGACTAAAAAGACGGCCTTACCATCAATTTCTTTACTATCAACCAGTGCAAAACGTGGTGCGAGCGGTATTTTTTTGCCATTTTTGATATAAGCCAAAAACTACGTGACAAATTAAAATTAAAATCTGTTGAAATGTGCAAATGAATTCCTTTCATATGATACTCCATTCGATATAGTTGTTTCACTTCGAAATTTTCACGTCACATTGGAAATAGCATTGAAAAACAATTTTTTTTTTGCTATTAAGTCGGTTAAGTAGGTAAGATCTAAAACTATTCTAAATATCAAATCCATAGTACCAGTGGTTCCTAGAATATATATGTAGGTGTGACAGACAAATAAACAGACGGACAGACGCATAATTTTTACCTTTTAGGAGTGGAACCCTAAAAAAACGGATTCCAATTGACAATTTGATCAACAATCTACAAAAATATAGCTTATTTTCCAAATACTATACCCATGAGACAAATAATATCTAGGTAGATATATGTTATATAGGTAGGTAGGTATATATTTGAACAATCAAACAATCTATCAAAACAACATTGAAGTTAGCGTACACAGTGCTTGTTTACAACTCACACGATCAAATATTCATTACCAAAACAAGAACTTGATACGAAATCACTGAGAAGGAACTAAATAGTTCGATACCGAGAAGCAACAAAACAGTTCTGAAGCCAAACTTTGAGAGCCGTCGCCGTACCTTAGACGAGATATTGAGAGGGTCGCAGTGATGGATTCCGGAACTACTCTAACAAGGGTGAAACTATTACAATTTCAGGAGCCACTGTCGAACCGGGTCCGGGGTGATTACCATTAATTGAAGGCACGGAATGCATTTGTATTTGTTGGTATGTGAAGTAACTCCGTCATGCTTATATACCTAATTAGGTTTTAGATAGTGACATTATACGAACGGTTGTTTTTAATAAACTCAAACTCAAAAATTGTTAATTTCAAATAGGCTTAACGCTAGAAAGGTCGTGTATTTTTTTTAAAAAAAGCTACCACCGTATCACAACGCGGCCTCAGCTGAGAAGATCCGGCAAGAAACTCAGCGGGCTTGTCATTTTATCACTTTTTTTTAAACAGTGTGTCATGTTACAATTAGATCAGAGCGACAGTGTGTCTTGCCGATCAAAAGATCAAATAAGACAGAAAAAAAAAAATACGACGAAAGTACAACAAACTAAAAAGCCAAAGGGATAGTAGTCGGACCAGTCTATGTCATATTCATTACCATCAACCACATAATTTTTTTGACGATCCCGTTTGTCTATGCAAACTGTGGCCTCCACAGTTTGCACTCAGTGGAGTAGATAAGCGTGCTAAGTTGGGTTAGTGGAGGCCTATTTACAAATCCTAGACCACAGACACTAAGTTGCCACGCCTCGGTCTCTACAGGATGCATCTTGAAGAGTGTGCGCAGGAACAGCCTTATGTAGTGAATGTATCTTCACTCCCGACTATTATTAAGAACAGCTAAGGACTGGAACAGTAACTAGCTGACCCGCACATCTGGGCGTCCGTAAGAGATGACTAAGGGAAAACAAGAAGACGGGCAGCAGCGTCTTTCTATTGGATTACCTACCACCTATACAGCGATCCCCAAGCTACCCTCAAGCGTGAGGATTATAGCAAGCCATCCCTGGGCGGCCTTTGTGTGTGCTTCAGCCATCGATATAATATATAAACTAGATAAACATTTACGAACAAAATGACATCTAAAATGTGGTCGCGGAGTTTGCAAACTTATCTGTGCTGGTGGCGGAAACGTGAACTAACATTTATATTATATTAATTACGTGTAGTTTGACAGTTTCATATAGACAGTAGCGACAATCCTATCGGCAAAAATAAATTTGTCAGGATGTGGCTTGTAAAGAAATAGCGACACAAGGGCGTTATTTCTCGCTACCACTTTTTGAACCGTGACACCAAATCTAGTTAATATATTATATCGATGGCTTCAGCACTATGTTCAATGTCCCAATGTCAGTACATATATCCAAAACTATAAAGTAACAACAAAATAAACAAACAATTAAATTAGTAATTAATGTTTAATGCCACCACAACAGATTAACAATGTGTAATCCTATTACATTCCGACACTGTTCCAATTATTTCAAGCGGAGTTCATCAAAGCTGCGAGCTCATCTTACGAGTAACATTGGTGTTTGTAGCGTAACATGTTCTGTGGTGTTTGAAATCTTATGAATGGAACGGCCTATTTTTGAGATGTCGCCTCTCTTAAGCGCCGACGAGTTATCTGGTTTAAGCTTAAACCCTACTTTACTGTAAAAACACCTAAAATGTTTCCCACACATTTTCGTCTTTTGAAATAGTTATGTAGGTATAATTGTGTTCGTGGGTGGGGTTTGATAAAAAGCAGTTTGTCAAAAAAGGCTTATTATAAAATCTCGGATTACCTGGAGGATAAAGCTGCGTGGGCTTGAACTGCTCAACTCATGCAAGCTTAGAAGTTTAAGGCTGACATAAGTATAATTTGTAAAACTGTTTAAAAAAAAAGACAAAAAAAGACAAGCCCGCTGAGTTTCTTGCCGGATCTTCTCAGTAGCGGCCGCGTTACGATCCGGTGGTAGTTTGTAAAAATGATTTTTGTGTAAGTGCCTCCGTGGGGCCTATACATAATAAAGATATTTTGACTTTGACTTTGTCTGGGTAAGAATAGCACCCATCCATTGTCCGTTGTCCTTAAGAGGCGACATAGGGAAAATAAAAAGACGGGCAGCAGCGTCTTTCTATTGGATTACCTACCACCTACACTGCGATCCACAAGACGCCTGCCAAGCGTGGTGATTATGGCAACCCCTCCCTTCTATGGAAGAGGCCTTTGTTCAGCAGTGGACGTCTATCGGCTACTGATGATAATGACAATTTTAACAGCAGATATACAGTTTTGGTTATTTGTATAGTTCTGACGGGCAGCAGCGTCTTTCTATTGGTTTACCTATCACTTATATTGCGATCCCCAAGACGCCTGCCAAGCGTGGAGATAGATTATGGCTACCCCTCAAGTCTTAGCAAGAGGCCTTTGTTCAGTTGTGAACGAAGAAGAACCCCGTAGCCAATACGAAAATCAATTGTGCCATATTAATGTAAAACATCTTTAATGTATAAAAGCGTCTTTGGAAATGCTCCGAGAATTTATAATAAATTATCTCATGTACTAAAATGAATGCCTCGACATAAATTCAAACAAGAACTAAAGAAATTAATGATCAAGAAATGCTATTACGATGTAGAGGAATTTTTAAATGATGTATCTCTATAGTAATTTTATACTAATTAAATAATAATAAATGGTTAATTTTAGTTAATATTTTGACATTCCATTCTTATTTTTTGTCATTCATATATTTTCTTGACATTCCTTTTATTATTATGCCTATTATTTTATTTGATGATTTAATTACCTAATTTTTTTTACTTTCTTAAAATTATAATCAGGATATTGCCATGAACTATTTAATATGATTTTTTATTACTTGTCAATCAGTAAATTTGTCAACAATTTATTATACTCATACTGATTTATGTCATACTGATAAAACATAGTGCACTTCTCTTCTTATGTAACATCTTTATAATTTCCCATAAAAAGTGAAGAGAAGTGAGCATCTTTATAATCTATGTTTAACAAATAAATTAATTTGAATGTATGTGTTTGTGTGTGACTGTGTCGTAATGAATCGCTGCATCATCCAGGCATACGCATACCTACGCCATACCCAATAATTAAAGGATTCCCGAATTCTAATTAAAACGAATAAGAAATTCATATTCAAAATTACGAACAATATTATTTTTGAAATGAGTTTCGAAATTTAATTTATCAAGTCAAACAAACCAATATTATATTACTGAACATTCTGAAACAAATTTCCGGCATCGCGGCGTGCTTAAAACAGACGCTTTATAAATGATTTCGCATTAATTTCATTCATTAATTTATTGTGAATATTCGACGGATATTTTAATGCCATAAAGCATTTCAGTGATTTTTTTTAAGCAACACCTGTTGATCATGAAAATATCAATCTTTCTGCTAAATTGTGACCTAGCTTAAATATGTACTCTGCCCCTTCACGGCAGTGGAACTGAGGAGGTAAAGACTAGAAATTGACTAGTAATAATATCACTTTTAGAATGAAAATGACTTAATTCAAAAACATCTGGTATTCGATTAAAAATTTTGTTTGTCATTTTATGGAAACAGAATTTTGTTTGTCATTTTACGACGCATATTCAATTTGTTTTTGAAGTGAAACTTCTTATGCGACTTCCAAAAATGTTATCATTTAACGCGTTAGACATTATGCATTAGATGTTAAGCATAATGATAGGTGTTAAACGATAGGCGATAGGCGTTAAATTTGTTAAGGTTACTCAGAGTAATTAGAATGGAGCTAGTATCGCGTTGATTCCTCGAACAATTTTTTCGTGGCACCTTTGCGGGGTTGCGGGAGGCGAAGTAAACACACACAGATACAATTTCACGCATACCCACACTATAATAAACTCGCAACACATTCAAAAAGATACGCACACAAAATAAAGAATGACCTGAACATTTGAACAAAATTTGGCAGAGGGGTTAGCGCATCATGATCTCTCCAGTGGTATCTCCTCTAAGTAAGGTTATGAAAGCGCTCATGTGACGCCGTCACTGAGTGAGTGGGTAAGTGGGTGAGTGGGTGAGTGGGTGAGTGGGTGAGTGGGTGAGTGGGTGAGTAGGTGAGTAGGTGAGTAGGTGAGTGGATGAGTGGGTGAGTGGGTGAGTGGAACAGTGGGTGAGTGGATGAGTGGATGAGTGGGTGAGTAGGTGAGTGGGTGAGTGAGTGGGTGAGTGGGTGAGTGAGTGGGTGAGTGAGTGGGTGAGTGAGTGGGTGAGTGATTGGTGAGTGAGTGGGTGAGTGGGTGAGTGAGTGGGTGAGTGATTGAGTGAGTGACTTCGTTGACTCCGTTGACTCCGTTGACTCCGTTGACTCCGCCAACTCCGCCGACTCCGCCGACCCCGCCGACTCCACCGACTCCGCCGACTCCGCCGACTCCGCCGACTCCACCGACTCCGCCGACTCCGCCGACTCCGCCGACTCGATCGATCGACTGAGCGAGAATGAAGTTTCACTTCTTCCGCGCGGAGGGACTCCACGCACGCACATTTTTTTCAATTATGTCGTTTTCTTTCTAATGTATATCGAGAGTGAGTTTTTATTCACAAGTGACAGAAAACAGTGATAGAATCGAAGTATATTGGCGGTTTATCTCTCTCAATCTGATCGGATGGAAGACCGACACGACCGGGGACAGATCAGGCGCAGGATCAGCTTTTATACGGACATCAGACGCCTGGGTCATCTTATCAGGTGATCGGCCTGCATTATCCTAGCCAATAAGGAATAAATACAAAAAGTTGTTGCTCTGTGCAGGATTCAAACACGCGACCTCGGGTTTGCAAAGCAAGCGATTTCCCACTGCGCCACGAAGGCTACAAATGACAACACCAATTACATCGTTGTTGACTCAGTGTAATGCGAGTAATGTAAAACACGCACTGAAGGAGAATTGTAATTATCATCTCTCCTTACTCGTAGATATTAAATTAGAATGATTAGATTATTCACGCGAAGTGCGGAATGGCATCGCGTGAAATTATATTTAGCCACGTCGCTAACCGTAAAACGGTCCCCGTCGTATTATTTTTCATTGAAATATTATACGGATGAGTCGTTATAATATTAATTTCAGATGTAGCATCTGTGGCACAGCAGGACATTTCTCGCTGTGCAAATCGCCGATCGCGGGATTGAATCTTCTGGCTAAGACAATACGGGCCGATCAACTGTCTAAAAAGTAAGATGATCCATTCATTGGCATGTAAAAAGTTGGTTCTGCGCCTGTACTCTTCTTGGTCGTGTATGTCTTCCGTACCATCGAATTGTGAGAGTAAAGGAAGAGAGAGTGCGCCTATGCCTACGCAAGCACTTGTGAACTATATCTATTGTGTAGTTGGCTAATCATGTTAAAATATAAAGATTATTTCAGATATTTTGCAATTAAGCTTTTAAAACAAAACAGAATCTAAGTGCCGCAGTTACAACCGTCAATTACTGTTAATAATCGTTAATCCATTTCTTGAAATAGGATTATTCCGATACTTTTTACTCTGATACTCTACTTACGTAGAGATATCGAGTATCTCGTACTCAATAATGAATACTATGCATAAACGGCTCCGAGCGTCGAAATAGTTAAGTTTCAAAATATGCCTTAATTAGAATTAAAGGCAACTGAGGTTTGTGAGTGCATCAGTTATGTTGTAATCGTCGCATCAGTCCGGACGAAGCAAGTTGCTTCGTTATTTTATAATACGTACAAATAAGGACTGGAATAGTTTGCCTGCTTTGGTTTACCCGTCCGATTATAACGTAGGTGTCGTCAAGGCTAGAGTCAATAGGCTTTTAATAACCTAGTGAGGTTTATGATCCTCGATTGCATCGAGCATTTTATTCTTCGGACTTTTGAAAATCGGAAAAACTAATCGGATTTACAAATTTCGGTAATATCAATTTCGTGATTTTTAATAATAGACAATTATAATTCTTAGGTATTATGAAATTCGGACTTTTGAAATTCGCAGTAAATTATTTCGGAAAGTTTGAGTGTTCCCGATATCTATGGTTGATATTACTAAGCTATAAGCGTTGGTGCAACTAAACATGTTCAACTATGTTCAAGTTTTAGCTGAATTTATAATTTCAATAGCGTGTATCGGAACTTTTACCGGCCTATCATGTTGACGTGGGTTTTTATTTTGATTTACCAGCGCTTAGGTGTGTCAATAAATATACTTTTTACTGAAATTAATAAGTACACTTTAAGACGAGGCTACTCATACTTCATCACAAGAGATGAGAGAGAAAGAGAGAGAGAGAGAGAGAGAGAGAGGGAGGGCTTGGGAGGAGAGAAGATGTTTGTATAAAAACTATTAAATAAGCGTGATATTGAAATTTTTCATTAAATTTCATTTCTATAGGTAATGCTCAAATGTATTGATGTATTATTACTTTAGCACCATTTCAGGATTATGTGCTGAAAAACGTAGTAACAATAATCTAAATCTATGGCTCAAAGAGATTTTTGGCCATTTTTGCATTTCATTCGTTTTATTTTTATGTTATGTACTTACATAAATTTAAATGCTAAATAAATAAACAAACAAAAACATATAAAGTTGTGATTACCAATATTAAAAAAGAGTAAGTAATCTGAAAGTATATGGCAAAGAGAAATGGTGAACCAGAGCTCGACACGAACATTTTTATCCTCATGAATATATGTATCCGCTCCCGTTCCACTTCTGACAACTTTGTTTGGATTTCTCTCATCTTTTGAATAGCATACGGCAAGGAGTTTCAGTTGCAACATGAAATACGGTACTTTTCAAATGTATAAAGCTCCGCTGAAATATAATGTTGTGATTCCCGTCTTGTCTTGAATATAGATTTTGTTGTTGATCAACTGCAATTTAATAAAAAACTAACAATTTCCGGCGCCTTCGCCTGCAAATTTTTTTACAGAGTTTAACAACCTCTAACACAAAGGCTGTTTTTGAAAATTCGCGATCACGTATTGATTTATTTTATTTAGAGAATCTTTTCAGTAAATTTCAAGTCAATCGAACCATACAATATAAAGTTTTATACAAACGAAAACACCCCATTAAACCCCTTTAGGAGTCGAATTTTCAAAAATCCTTTCTTAGTGGATGTTCACGTCATAAGAAGAACCTACTGTCCAAATTTCAGCTTTCTAGGTCCAGCGGTTTGACCTGTGCGTTGATGAATCAGTCAGTCAGTCAATCAGTCAGGACAAGTAATTTTATATGTATAGATTAAATCCACCTAATGGGCGGTAACGACAAGGAGCCAGATATTCTTATAGACGAAATAAGAGCTGCTATAAAACATCTAAAAAAGGGTAAAGCTACGGGCAGAGATTGCATCCCAATAGAGACCATTAAAGCGTCAGTACGGGGTTCAAATATTTCATATATCTATCTATCTATCTATCTATACTATAATAAAACTCAAAGAGCACTTTTTCTATACATTGAATATTTTTCCAAAATTTCTATGTGGAGATACTATACTATCGACATAGAGGCCAAAACAAATTTTTTTGGAATTATTGTCTGTCTGTCTGTCTGTCTGTCTGTCGTTCTGTTTGTCCAGGTATCATTTGAAAACCCGTGGATGGATTTTGATAGGACTTTCACTGATGTGTTGTGTAGAAGTCTAGGTATAAATTGGTATATAAAACATCACGCTATGTTTCATAGGGGCTAAGTAGTGAAACATTACTTGCAAATATTTGTATGTGAATAGGGATTATAGACTGATCAGCTAATCATTAAGATATGTATTATTACGCTATATACAATAGGGACTGAGCAGACATTTAGTTTGCATAAGATATGGCAGTGGCGAAGGGTCAATTTTTGTAAGGGGTAAGCCGGTCCGGTACACCCAGGAAATTTTCATTAGATTTCTGTATTGTTCTAAGTACTTTGCTGATAGCAATATGACATTATATCTTTGAAAAGTTAAAATCTGTAAAATCTGTCGTTCATGAAATTTTAATGAAACTCTCCAAGTCCAGGTAGTGTATAGGTATTGTATCACAGTCGCAACAATAAACGATGCGAAACACTAAGAACTTTCATTATCGAATATCATTAGACAGTAATTTACGATGTTAGCGTGATTTACAATTATGAACAGCGCCATCTATCGGTGAAATTGGACATACAATCACTATAGAACTGTAATCTAGCTAAATAAAAGAAAGTCCTGTTAGTTACATTATTTATAACTCAGGAACGGCCTAACCGATTCGGCTGAAAATTGTTGGGGAGGTAGCTAAGAACCAGGAAACGGACATAGGATACTTTTTATCCCGGTAGGTTAAGGTTAAGCAACGTTAGGTAAGGTCTTTAAATAGATGGGTGAACCGATTTGTATGAAAGTGTGCATATCGGGTAGTTCTGAGAATAGGTCATACAGTATATTTCATACCGCTAGGTTAAGGTTAAGCAACATAAGGCAAGGTCATTAAATAGATGGGTGAACCGATTTGTATGAAATTTTGTGTGCATATCGGGTAGGTCTGAGAATAGGCCGTAAAGTATATTTCATGCCACTAGGTTAAGGCTAAGCAACATAAGGCAAGGTCACTAAATAGATGGGTGAACCGATATGTATGAAATTTTGTGTGCATATCGGGAAGGTCTGAAAATAGGTCATAAAGTATATTTAATGCCGCTGATACCATGATTGACGAGAATATATAGAACGAGAAGAGGGTGCAAGAGAGGAGAAAGAGGGAGAGGGGATTCGAGGAGGGGGTGATGGGGTGAGGGATCGGGGGAGTTAGGTGGAGTAAGGGGGGAGTGAGAAGGAGCAAGTTCGTAGAAGAGAGAGGGGGAGAGGGTTCAGAGAGGGGACAACAGGGAGAGGAAGTGGAGGAGTGTGACGGAAACCGAAGCGGGAGGGGAAAGAGAGAGGAGAGAAAGAGCATATAATTAGATTTTTTTTATAAGAGAGAGAGATAAATCTAGGGAGGAGGGAGAAAAGGGGAGCAAAATGTATTAAACTCACGCTAGCAAAATTTTACTACACGTGCTCTATGAGCGTCTTAAGTCCTACTTATCAAAGGAGATAGCCCCAGAGCAGGCTGGCTTTGTGAAAGGAAAGGGTACCCGTAAGCAAATTTTGATAGTTCGGCAAATAATTGAGAATGAATTCTTGCTTGCATGCGGTGTTCGCCTGTAATAGATTGTTACACTAGACTAAGTATGACTGTACTTCAGTTTTAGGTATTGCATAACTTGCATAAGTGTAAACAATTGATGGTGAACCAAAATAATAAATAAAAAAAAAATAAAAAAAATTCAACAAACCAACCGTTATATCCTTTGTCGATTTCCCAAAAGCATTTGGCTCAATGAAATGGCCAAAGCTGTGGACAACTTTAACTTCGATGGGCACGCCAAAACATCTTATAAATTTTTTGAGACAGCTCTATAAAACAGGAACGGCATGTGTTAGAGCAGACAACATATACTCAGAAGATTTTTGCCCTACCGCGGGAGTTCGACAGGGTTGTATCATATCTCCGCTCCTATTTAACATCTATAACGAGCTTATAATGAGAATTACTCTCGAGAACTGGACGGATGGTGTTACTGTGGGAGGCCTGAAGATTTCTAACCTAAGGTATGCAGATGACACTACCCTCTTCGCGACAAGCGCTCGTGAAATTGAGGAACTTCTAGGAAGAATAGAAAGCGTCAGTCTAGAGTTCGGGCTTAAAATTAATCGAGACAAAACGAAGATCATGATTGTTGACCGAGTTCATAACAACATGCCAGAGGTAACAAGAATAGCAGACTGTGATGTGGTCCAATCATACACCTATTTGGGGGCATTGATCTCAAGTAGCGGAGGATGCACAGATGAGATAAAGAGGCGTATAGGGATAACTCGATCTGTAATGGATCGACTAAGGATAATATGGAGAAACTGCAATGTATCTAAAACCACAAAGATCCGTCTTGTTAGAACACTGGTATTCCCTATATTCCTGTACTACGCTGCTGAGACATGGACACTAAGAGAGACAGATAAAAAAAATAAACGCTCTCGAAATGTGGTGCTGGCGAAGAATGCTGGGAGTGTCATGGACTGAATTCAGAACGAATCCGTCCATACTACAGGAACTCGCCATCGAGCAGCGTCTGTCGTCGATTGTTCAGTCTCGCATCCTGTCATTCTTTGGACATGTTTCGCGAAGAGATGGCATTTCCATCGAGCGCCTTGTCATAGAGGGAAAAATAGAAGGCATCAGAGCACGCGGGAGATCACCCATGCGATGGACCGATCAAATAAAAGCGTCCATTGGCAGTCCATTGCATCAATGCGCCAGAAAGGCGGCAGTAAGGGAGGATTGGCACCGAATTGTCAGGCGTGCTACCACCACTCTCATGACAACCACGACCACTCTGTCAAGAGTGTAACGACTGAGAAGAAGAGAATGGGCAGCTTAACCACCACACCACTGAAAATTCTAATTTATCTATACTTATAATAAAACTGTAACAGGTCCAATTCTGTACATTGAAGATATTTTGAAAATTATATTTGGAGGACATTCTATAACCGATACTGAGGCCGAAAATGAATTTTTTTAAATTTTTGTCTGTCTGTCTGTCTGTCTATCTGTCTGTCTGTCTGTCTGTCTGTATCACGGCTGAGCATCACGCCGAAACTACTGAATGGATTCAAATGAAACTTGGCATGATTTGAGATCTTACTACGAGGTAGGACATAGGATACTTTTTGTTCCGTAATCTAGCACGGTTCTTTTGGGAGAGGGGATTAAAGTCAAAACGGGTACTTGGTTATACGCTTGGTCCGATTTTATCAATTTTTCTATAAAATATAATAAATATTAGTAAGGGAACACTCATAGAGAGTTGTTATCAAGGTTTTGTAATCGATCGGGTTAAGCAACGTTAGGTAAGGTCCTTTAAATAGATGGGTGACCGTTTAACGCCATTTGAACTAAACGGGTCCGTGCTTCGGAGAGCAAGTAAAAAGCGGGTCCCAGTTTTTAACCGACTATAAAAAATGAGGTTATGTATTCGATGCGAATGTCTGTTATTCAAAGTTTAGTTAACGTAAAAATAGCGCAGGCGGAGCTGCGTGGGTCAGCTAGTTATATATAAATTCATAACAAAGTAAATTTTTAGTAACAACAAAAGCTTTCCCATCTCCTCTCGTTGGGTGTCGTAGAGGCGACTAAGCGAGAATAGGAAGATCGGCAGCAGCGTCTTTCTTTTGGATTTATCTTCCACCTATACTGTGATCTCCAAGCCGCCTGCCAAGCAGGATTATGGCAACCCCTCCCTTCTAAGGGGAAGGCCTTTGCTTAGCAGTGCACGTCTATCGGCTGCTAATGATGATGATAATGATATAAGCGTAATTTCGTAAACCTGATTTCAGACCAGAAGTGGGATCTTAAAACGGTCATAGAGAATGAGGGCCAGGATTGATTTTGATGCAACCCGCATATTATGTTAAACCTTAATGTAGACATGTCATTTCCTTCGGAGTCGCTGGACTTCGGGGTGTGGGTCCTTAGGACGTCTATTGAGTACGGCGGCGACTCCGAGGGCGACCCCTGACCCCGTGAGCACCGTGTCAGGTTCCCGGGGGGCTACATTGCGCCCCCCGGCGGTGGGCTCAAAGGCAAGGTACTGAGGGGCCCCTGATGCAGATCCCACCGGAGAGACCTGGGTCCCCTCTCATGTGCCGATGCGATAGCCGCGGGGGTTTTAGTGGGTAAGAATCCCACATACCCCGGTCGAGCCCCACAAAAAGCTATGCAGCAATGAGCTGCTGCGTACCTTTTTCTTAAATTTCGACCGTTTGATTTCAAATTTGTAATTATTTTAAACCGACTTCAAAAAAGGGGGAGGTTCTCAATTCGTCAAGATTTCGAATACTCGCGCATAACTCTGGAAATTATGAACCAATTTGAAAAAATCTTTCTTCCATCCATTCTTTAATCCGTTAATTGGGTCCCATAAAAATAATATTGCTTACGAATAAGTAGTTCCTAAAACAACAAGAATGGTGACTGCGCAGGAAACCTACAGGAAGCCTAAGATGACTTTATGTCGCTTTTTAAGGACAAAAATGGTCATAACTCGGGCAAATATTTACCAATTTCAATGATTATTTTTTTATTCGAAACAAAAAACCACTGTAATGAATCTGTATGAATTTTATCACAACCGGATAAGAACTTCCTGGAGTACCATGAATGATGTGGAGGAATTTATCTTCTAATAACCATAAAACTGATGTTCTCCATTACATTACTCTGACAAATATGAACCGATTTCGATGATTCTTTTTTTATTCGAGAGAGTAAGACCGGATATTTTTTTCTGAAGAAACATGAATTATGTAAAACTATGTAG
The DNA here is from genome assembly GCA_911728495.1 of Furcula furcula. Taxonomy (NCBI): domain Eukaryota; kingdom Metazoa; phylum Arthropoda; class Insecta; order Lepidoptera; family Notodontidae; genus Furcula; species Furcula furcula. Next base: position 8,037,442 of record OU452243.1, read on the forward strand.
ACGATACTGTGATCATAACCTACCTAGATAATTTTACCGTCTTCGATGGTTGAATCTTTAAGTATGAAAATATCACAAAAAAGTATAAAATAAATTTAAAAAAAAAAAAAAAGAACTGACTTCAATATAACTGAAAATATTAATATTATTGAAGCTGGTGCCAAATATACACAGCAGGTAAGCTAACACCAACTTCTATAATATTTAAATTATTTTATACTTTTCAGTGATATCGGTTCAATTTTTTTTCAAAGATTTTATATCATGATGATTCAGATGTTAGGGTACTTATTATATCTTATATCTATGCAGATAGGGTGAAATACTGTGTTGGTAATCAACAGTAGGTACCTATTAGTTAATGTATTCTCTGTAATTCAATATGCACTATTATGCGTCGTGTATAATTCATAATAGGTAGGTCCATACCTACAACAACAACAACCCATGTTTTTTTGTAGCAAAGTGCTCGAAACACCATAATATAAGTGTTTTGGGTCAACAGTTCACTAGCCTTCCGTATAAACATCAATCACGCCTGTCAGTTCCACCCTTCCCTTCAAGGTCAACTACGAAGTAGGTTAACCATTAATTTCGATTTCTTTTCTATAAATAAATAACCTTTCTTATAAAAACTGGCAAAACCATAACAAGATTTTAAGCTACATATACTTAGGTTTATGTTTAAAATTGACTGTAGGTTTATTTACTTAAATAAACCAGTATTTACTTAAATAAACCAGTGCTTTATTGTAACACAACCTAATGACATCATATTAAATTATTTCATCTTTAAGGATTAATTATGTATCATCATTTACCATAATAAATATCGTGACAAGTCTGTGGTAATATATTTTTTTTTGTCACAATCAAGAACGGTTGCAACCAATTGTTGATGATTTTACCTAAACACCATAATAGATTACTAAAGATTTACTCTTACGGACTATATCGCGGTCCATTTTAGCTTTCACTTTCCCAACGTTTCGAATGCTTTGCAGCACCTACGGGCGGACTGACAGTAGTAGGAGATGTAAATCTTAGGTCCATTCTCCCTTTAAGTGTGGTCCGTTTTACCAACCCATGCGGGCAGAATGGACTAAAATCCGGATTTTGGAAATCATCTAATATCCTCTTATTCCTGTGATTTCATTAATTAATATTGTAGAGTAATAAATCCTTGTTAATTTGCTGCAAGAACTTCATAAATAAAGGTATTGATTATTTAAATATTATTTTTTTCCCTTAAGTGTACCGTTTTGCCTTGCTTTTCCCTATATGGTAGTACTGCATTATATTAAAAAAATCAAAATCAAATCAAATATTCATTTATTTACCTGAATACAAAATCTATAATCAGTAGAGGCTCTGTAGCCTGCGCTAGTTAATAAACTGTATTACAGACTACAGCGATATATTTTTTATTATAAATACTAAGTAAAACAAAGTATCGCATTTAATCAATTAATTAATGAAACAATGTAATTAATCCAATAAATTAAGCATCTTTGCTGTACCTGTGTAAAGCCAGGCGAATAGTCGGTACCGGTGTGATGATGTATGGAATTATCCGTGAAATATACGAATCCATGGTCGTTATAAAGTTGAGGAGGTGGTTGCAGGCAACTTGCGTCGGACGTGAATCGCTCAACGTCAGGTGAGGTCGTTAACCTTTTGGCTTCTTTATGGCGTGCAGGGAGGGGCTACGATTGGCAGGGGGATTCTAATGTTCTCACTGAATTCCTAGTACCTACTTCTGATAGCACAATGGCTTTTACTAAACTTTTAAACATACCGTTTATTTGTTTTCTAGCCTTTAAACAGTACAAAATAGTCGCTGTTTGCGTCTACCTGTCCATTTTGTTAGCTTAATTCTTAAAATCTACACAATGGAATTTACTGCAGTTTTCATATCTTTTATAGACACCATCAGCGTTGTAATTTCTAGAGGGCCCACATGCTAGACGTCCAGAGACTTAGAAGAGTTATAAATATGAACATGGACAACCCGTGAGTCAACCTAACCCGAAAAAGACCAGACCAATCCACGGCGGGTTGCAGTAAGAATATAGGTTTTTTTTTATACTACCAAGGTTGCAAGCAAGCATGCAGCCCGCCTGATGGGAAGCACTCACTGCAGCCTATGGACGCTGGCAACACCAGAAGAATCACTAGCGCGCTGCCGACCCTTAAGACATTAGATATTAACTGCCGAACCTACAGGCGTCAATTATAGTTAATGATCATTAATCCGTTTTTTGAAATCGGATTATTTCGACACTCGAAGCCAATTAATACTTAACACTTTGGTAGTGAGTAGAGATATCATTAATCTCGTATTCAATAATCGAAAACAATCATAAACGGCTCTGACAGTCGAAATAAACAGATATTAAAAAGTGACTTAATTACAATTAAAGTTAATTGGCGTTTGTGAGTGCGGCAGTAGGCCTTTTGCAATGTTTACACATACTGCTTGTAAGCAATGTTTACACATACTGCTCGTAAGTATACACAAATGTTTGGATCAATGTCCACCGTCTCGATGAGGAAGTCATCAGTTAGGTTGCATTTTCTTTAAAATCTGTGTACGTACATGACTTTTAGGTGCTAAAAATTAAAAGAAACCTTCATTTTTAGGGTTCCATACCTAAAAGGTAAAAAAGGAACCCTTATGGTCTGACTTCGTCTGTCTGTCTGTCTGTCACACATATATATTTCAGGAACCACTGATGCTATTGATTTCAAACTTGGAATAGTTTTAGATCTTACTTACCCAACCTCATCGCAAATAAAAAATATATATTTTTTCTTTTACTTTTTTTATAATGGGGGTCGAAATAGGTCATCAAAATTTTAAAGTGAGACTACTATATCGAGTGGGATATCATATGAAAGGGCTTCATTTGCACATCTCAAAACAGATTTTTATTTTGGCTTATGTGACGTAGTTTTTGGCTGATAACCAAAAATGTCAAAAAAACAACGTTTAAGGGTGGTTCCCTTATCTCCGAAGTTTGTGGAGGGAAAAATCTGAAATAATTATGGATAATGCATGTCTATCTATATTTTACAGGAAAAATAAAATGATCTATCTAAGTAGTACAGTTTTTTAGTAATCCTAAAAAAACCTCGTCAAACAAACTTAGTATTGCGGTTTTTTTTTGCTATCTGAGGTGTTACATGAATAGTAAAATTACTTTAATACGTCCAAAAATGGTATGAACGCGCACCGAGGCGCGAGTCCGACTCGCACTTGACTGGTATTTTTTAAAGTATGTATTCATGGAGCTCAGATAGTTTTTTTTTATTAGTACTACAAGAAGATTTAAACTTTTTCTAGGTGGCAGTATCTGTGTCTTGTGTCTGGGTATTATGTGTATACTTACATGTAAGGATATAAGGATTTATATTTTTATGTAATCATTTCGAGGAAGAAGCCCTGACAGGCCTCTCTAGTCTACGGCACTCGACTCCGACTTTTTCCTCGTCAGTAAAATAATTCGAATGATATCAATTAGAAGAAAAATAAGAAAAATTGTTTATTCGTAGCAATAAGAAAAATATGTACAAAGTAACAAACAAGTAAAATGGACACAATAAGACAGTAGACACATAAATAAAACCAAAATATTACAGCGATTTATTTACTGATGTCACACACGTTATACAAATGCAGGAAACAAAAGGCTTTTTTTAACACGCGTTTTTCTGTAGATACCTATGAGTCGACAGTACAATATAATTGCGCGCACGTCAGTCGAAACGTCGGCCCGGTGGAACACCGGCAATATAAATGTAAATCATTGTGAGAGCCGACCGGGAGGTGGCGAGTGTGGCAGTGATTGTAAAGGTTGTACTATACTATACCCCTCTTCAAATGACCTTGTCAACGATTGCAAATTCGTTTGCGCCTCGATAACAACTTACTGCCTACATTGTTAACGTGGCGAAGCAGCAGAAATAACTTTGTATTACCAATCCGTTTTTGTTGTCACGTTGCATTGTTAAATAGGCGGGGGGCATGTTTTACGACCGCATAAAAGAATCTGAAATCGTTTTCAAGTTTATTTGAAATGAAGTATTATACTCGTAGTTTGCTTTTTTATTTTATAGAAAATTTTAGTCTATAAACAAGACCTTAATCTCTACCAATAGAAATAAATTTTGTTATAAATAAACAAGCTACATGTGATTATGTGCATAATATTTTGCTTTTTTTTATTTATTTAGGGATAATTTTTCAATCACTAAATAAATATTCGTCAGATATCGCATTATACCCACAAATTGGAAAAGCGTAGAAATCTTTCATTCGCTACTTTACCTACTTGTGTAATGTATTGTAGGATTGAAGGTGATATTTCTTTTTAGTATAGTTGGTATAGTTTACCCAGCTGAAATTTTTTAACCAAAGATTGATAAAACAAGTTTAATGAGCTCGTAAAAAACGGCTTATAGTAGATTGTTATTAGATATAGCTAAAAACTATCTTGATTAAATAAACCCGGTTTCAGAAACCAGATTTGTGATAATTTTCAAATACGACCCCACATATGGAAAACCCAACAAATAAAACTGAGTTATATACCTCTTTTTTACGCCGGGAGTTGAATATGAGATTAGGTACTATATCCAGACAGACGCAGAGGACGCTCGCTGCTAATTAAACTCCAGTTCCGTACTTTCAGAAAAGTTTACCGTAAAAAACGATTCAACAAAAATCAGTGTATTCCAACCCTAACTAAAACATAGCAACATTCGAATTTCGAATTCCGAAGCGCATGTAAACAAAGGAACTATTTTGTGATTACTGCCAACGAGTATCAAATGTTACAAAGTATGGTGTTTGTTTTGATTCAAGAACCCTTTCCCCCTCTGTCTTTATGTATTTTTTACAATTTCTAAATAAATCTGGTGATACAAGTTTGATCAAAATCAGACTATAGTATATAAGTAGGTATACTATGTGCTATTTAATGATTATAACACTTTGTTTCTCTTTATTAATCAAAAACATTTTATAAAATCATTACTTATTTTACGTATTTCATCGAAGCACCTTCATCATGACGTTGCGTCATACTTCATTATATAGATATCTAGTTATTTTACGCCACTGTTAAGCTTTTATAGAAGCGTCACGATCACTTGGTGGTTGGTTCCTTGTGCAAGGAACCGTCCAGGTAGGTACCACCGCAGTGTCTGATATTCTGCCGCCAAACAGCAGTGCGTAAGCATTGCTGTGTTCCGGCGTGAAGGGCACTGTAGCTGGTGAAATTACAGGACACAAAGACTTAATATCTGGTGTTGCTAGCGTCTATAGGCTGCGGTGACTGCTTACCATCAGGCGGGCCGCATGCTTGCTTGCCACTTTGGTAGTATAAAAAAAAGCTTCAGTGAGCGGCTTCCCAGTGACGTAATTAATCCAGTCAGCTCACGGTCTTTGCCTACGTTTTTTTTAAATTTTCTCGCCTGAACATGCTTATTCGTTTTTCCTCGATGTCTGGATCGTATCTCGTGAATATAATTGGTTTATTATTGCGAGGTACGGTAGTCTATCAGGATAGTTAATTGCTTGTGTCAGTCACTTGCCTTCCGGCTGTTCGTGTTAAAAAGAAGCATTAATAATTGTTTTTTTTTTGTTCAACGTTTTGCTGAAGAAACTTTAATTCGTTGAAATGAAACTAATTTTACGGATTATATCGCGGTTTATTTTTGATTTTAATTTCCCGACGTTTCGAATACTTTACAGCATTCATGGTCACGGGCGGACTGAGGTGGTAGCTGTCCATATGTCATAGTTGTCTTAGGGTACCCTCAGGTCTTCTTATTATTATTGTTAGTCCGATCTACGCAGAAAGAGCTTACAGTATATTGAGGTCTTGCAGTGGAATGCTTGTCAATATACTGTAAGCTCTTTCTGCGTAGATCGGACTAACAATAATAATAAGAAGACCTGAGGGTACCCTAAGACAACTATGACATATGGACAGCTACCACCTCAGTCCGCCCGTGACCATGAATGCTGTAAAGTATTCGAAACGTCGGGAAATTAAAATCAAAAATAAACCGCGATATAATCCGTAAAATTAGTTTCATTTCAATGTGTAATATTCGCGTAAGTATCAGAAATCATTAAACTTTAATTCGCTTTATTATTCTTTTAAAATACAAACACTTGTCGCTCGCGGGCCTGTTAATAAGTGATATTGTCTACGCATCTGCTTACCTCTATGAACGCACCTCAATATGCCAACACCACAGCGTCAAGAGTGAAGGGACCGACCGGAGGACATGACCATTCGCCGTTCACTCTCATTCATTCGATCGCCAACCGACACGAACGCGCAATCAAATACATCGTTCTATCAGAGTTTTGATTAGCCATCTAACTTCCATTCCCAATATCCTATCGATCCCTTAATATAAGTTAAAATAGTTACCATCTATAGCTATAATGACATATTTCCGTTTCAATAATAACATATTAGCAGCTTAGGTACTGTTGGTTGTTCAAATGACAGTCTCTCAGGGTTTTAGTTATCGCTCTATTTCAGAGGTTTATCGCAGGATATCGACGATTTTAACTTAATAGTTAGGGATCGATAGGATATCGGGACCGGCATGTAAGAGGACCTTAAGTAATCACAAACAGTTATGATTTATTTTATCTCACACAAAATCCTCGCTCCGATTATTTGTGCAAAAGAATCAAAATAAAATAAGAATTAAAATAAAATTCAAAGCATACTTTATTTCATCCGTCATTAATAAAAAAAAATACAGCAACAGTACTCAGGCTCCACGACGCGTAACCACAGCTTCTATTCAAAACTATCGATGCGTCAGTACATACAGCACACTGAACGCTGTTCATAAGTCCCGCGATGAAAGGTAATTAGTCCAACCCTACGTCTGCATGTCGGCCTTATTCTGTTTGGCAGTCAGTGCGCGGCGCTCGTTAAGGCCGAGCGACGCGTGCTGCGGGGAGGGTTGCAGTTTCTAAGCCGCATGTCCTGCCCGTGCCTTGCACGTAAACATAACAAAACAATGTTTGCTACACAATTTTGTTGATTACCTGAGCAGGCGACGCCGTGCGAACTTTGTATACATAATGTAGGACCACATAATTTACATCTGTCAGTTTCTTTGTTCTATCTGTTTCATTTGTCATTATTACAATAAATGTTATCGTAATTTTAAAAAAGTTAAGCAATTGTGCAGTTCTAACTTCTAAATTAATAATATTTTAGGCCCCCCGTTACAAGGTTACATTGTTAAATTTTTATGAAGTGTCAAATGTGATCTATTAAATTGGCCCTACTTTACATTGTAAAGTTTTTGAGTGAAACAATGTTATGAAGATGTTTTTGTGTAGTGTTAAAAACATGATACCCACTGGATATGCAACTTTTCTACTTTAAAAAGAAATACTACTAGGTACCTACTATTACTGTCAGATATTCAAGCAGCAGCTTGACGGCAGATGATTGCAGCAGATGTTGCTTGATGTTTAAACATTATTGTATTCCGGTGTGAAGGGCAGTGTAGCTATAGAAATTACTGGGCTCATGAGGCTTAATGACTTATCTCTCATGTGAACCGGCGACCATTAGGTGAACGTTTTGCTTGTCAAGTCTCGTCACTAAAATAATTTTAAAAAGTTAGTCTGCTGCAGTTATCACAGGTTTTTCACCCATTTTGATATCAGAAATAACGTCGCCGGAAAGATGTCTACTGTTGAAAAAAAGCTCCCTGAAAGGGGAGGATTTCCCCACGATTGGCAGGCGTCTTGGGGATCTCAGTAGGGTAAGTCCGGGGGAGATGGCCGTACGGGAGAGATGGCCAATTCAATTATTTTCGAAACTAATGGCTAGATGGCCCAGGCTTACACTCAGTTTGATCCTTTCAGTGGAGGTCACCAGCGGCACGCGCAAAGTGATAGTGAAATTAAATCAAAAGGTAAGTAAAAAGCAGATTATTTGTTTTCAAAAGTACAAATGATTAAAGACTAATTTAAAATAAAAAATTGAGAAAAAATACGCCTAGTTTGATTTTTATAGCGCCTCATAAAAACTACGGCCATCTCCCTCGGACTTACCCTATAGGTGGTAGGTAATCCAATAGAAAGACGCTGTTGCCCATCTTCTTGTTTTCCCCTAGTCGCCTCTTACAGACACCCAACGGGAGGAGATGGGTGGGTGCTATTCTTACCCGGATACTGCACGGGTGATGCAGATGTGATGACAATGTAAGTGGCAATAGGACTGCGCCTATTGGACTGCGCCTATTGGACGCAAGCTAATTTCCTTAAAAAACTTCATTCACTCGAATTCATGGTACTTGGCAGCATTTTACGGTGGCATTTGGTAGCATTTTACGACTTACCTTGTTAAGATTACTTAAAACATTGTGGTCGTCTTTGTAAGTTTGTATAGATTTTCATCATTATTAGTGTAAATATACTGCATTTTAGGCCTCTTATGTTGTTGTAATGTTGATTTAAATGATAATTTGATATTCCTGTACCTACTAAGTCTTGCCAAATTACACTAATATCGGATTTCGAAGGAATGTTTAATTATTTTAACTGCGAAAGCCGGTGATTGTTTTCGTCAGTTCTATACGATAGCTCATCCTTATTCTATTCTCTCAAAAGTTCCTTTATTATAACGATATAAATGTAGTTTCGTAGACACGACGAGAACGTAGAATCTTAATAAAATTGTCAAAGATAATCCAGACGCTTGCTGTACTGTACGAAGTTAGACATACGGATAGATAACATAAATCATAAGGACAAAACATTGTGTATACAAAGCCTCCACCACGTCTGTCTGTCTGTATGTTTGCGATAAACTCAAAAACCACTGAAAGGATTTTCATACGGATTTCACTAATACATAGTGTAGGAAGTAGGATAGGAAGTAGGAAGATGTATTATTATATAGTATGTAGTAGTAGGAAGGTGTATCATTTGTCAAGGTTTTGTGTAAATTGGTTGTAATATAACGATATACGTTGTTGGAAGCTTGAAGGTGTCGAATAAATTATTTTTACAAAAATAATAACCGACTTCAAAGTAAATTAGTCGGTGCTAGCACATCATGTTAACTAACACTAGCACCAGCTGACACCGACTTCAATATATTTTCGTTATTTTATGCTTTTTAGATAATTTACTTTGAAGTCGGTTATTATTTTTGTAAAAATAATTTATTTAACGCTTTTTAGTGACTTTTATTTTACCAAAATAGGTATCAGCACTATCACGCAAATCGAACGTCTACGTAACAGTAACTCACTGAAAACACAAAAAGTCTATATCTCTTAAACTACTGAACCGATTTAACTTATACTCTTCCCTAAGTTGAAAAATACTCTAACTATTGCAAAAAGAATTTTTGAAATCGGACATGTAATTTCTGAGAAATCCGTGGACAAACCTACATACATACATACATACATATATACATACACTCGTAATTTTTTTGTAAATTTGTTTAGAAGCCTACATAGAATAACATATATGAATATTACGCATTTTTATTAATATTACATACATACGCGTCGAATAGAGAAACTTCTTTTTGAAGCCGGTTAAAAAAGCGCGTGCGAAGTAGCGCGGGTCAGCTAGTTATGTATAAAAAGTAGCTTTTGAATTAATTAAATTTATGGCAGTCTAAAGCTATGCATTCTGTGTAGTGACACTGTCAGCGTTTGATACGGAAGTTAATCCCCGTCACTGTGGGGCTAGATTAGTGGTTACGCGATGCCAAGAATGGCTGAAGCCGAAGAAGGTCTTTGTGTCTGAAAATTGCAAGTGCAAGAACCTCCACCATATCTCCACGAAGCCTTTAGAAACTGCACAAAGTACTGTACTATAAGTAAATAATAAGGAAAGGATATGAGAAACTATTTTAATTACATGAGTCACAATTTTTGGCTTAGGGATATAACATATCTATGGTTTATAATATCAATAGCATTGACGAAATAATAGAACTCGAGATACTGAATAATAACGCCTTATTTGTAACAAGAGACAGTACGAGTACAATACGTAATATGTACGCATCATAAAACTTATATACATTTTATCACGTCGTACACGCCCGGAGGTTAATCAAGTGCGTAAGAATAAAGCATGGTTGTATTATGTTATTTCTGCTCTACAAGAGCCTTTGATTAAACTAGAATACTAGTATCGTTAGCGAGAATATAAATTAATCTAAACAATATGCTATTTGATTTATCAATGTTACTCCAATCATTTGTCTTCATGGGCCTTCAGTTAATTGTAATCTGTTTGAGATTAGGTACTGTTGGTTATAAATATTCATTTGACGTTATTGTAGCCAATTGAACTTTGTGAAATATTGTACTTATTTTTTACAAAGTAAAGAAAATTAGAATTCCATATTGTACAAATTTACAGTAATCGCCATTAAAGCACATAATACATAATAGTACTTACATTAAAGTTTTAAACCAATTTAGTTTTACAAGTAAACCATTCTGGGACCATGATTTTTAGGATAAGGTGTCTCTTTCTTCTTCTTCAGAAGAAAGAGAACCCCTTATCCTAAAAATCGGAATGTCCTAATTAAGATCTATATATATGAACACATTGTGTCAACTAATGCACTAAATAGGTTACCATCCTAGTAGGTGCCATGTGCCACCACATTGCCTGATGTTCTGCCCTAAAGCATTAAACTGCATTTTGGATTTTCGTAAGTTTTTTCGAATTTATCTCTTTAGCTCTACTTGTAGCAGATATACCTATACTTACACTTATATGATTGGCATTCGTCGCTAGGAATTTCGTCGTAATACTATAGGCCAGCCATACTCAACCTGCGGCCCACGGCCCGCTAGCCTTTTTTATACGGCCCGAAGTCTAGTACAGTATGTTTATATTAACAGTAGTATTTTATTGATATGTGTACAAAAGTAATGCAAAAAAATGTCGTTCGAATAAGGTTCGAATGAATAAATGTTCATTTCACTCGCTTTCTCTCATAAAATAGCGCGCACACAGAATTTAAGTAAAGAAATGTCTTCAATTAGTGAAAAATCCCTTAATTTTTAAATAAATGCTATATTTCATATATGCGATTTATTGTTATTTAATATACTTAGGGTAGTTATAATTAAACATACTATTTAGGCTAGATTATTGCGGTTCGCAGACTAAAGCAGAAGCGACTATGCGGCCCGCAGGGTAAAGCCGAAGCGACTATGTGGCCTAGGAGTAAAAAAGCTTGAGTACGGCTGCTTTAGGCTGATGTGTGCCACTAGGTGGTAGGTTCCTTGTGCAATGAACCTTCCAGGTAGGTACCACCGCATTGTCAGATATTCTGCCACCGTAGTGAAGGGCACTGTAGCTGGTGAAATTACCGTACACAAAAGACTTAATATCTAATGTCACAAGGGTCGGCAACGCGCTAGCGATTCTTCTAGTGTTGCTAGCGTCTATAGGCTGCGGTAACTGCTTACCATCCGACGGGCCGTATGCTTGCTTGCCACCTTGGTAGTATAAAAAAAAACTTTCTCTAGCACAAGGGGTCCACCCTTGTGCTAGAGAAAGTTTTTTTTTGGGGTTAAATTGTTGAAACTTAACAGATCACAAATAAGGCACCTGATGGGTGCACTCCCGGGACATTTTGGTACCAATGAGCACCTTCATAGAATGAGGCTAAGTACTATTGATACTTGCAGATTTTGTAAAGGTGAAAAAGAGTCAATGCGACACATATTGTGCGGCTGCGACGCTCTTGCGAGACGTAGGTTGGGTCATCTGGGAGTAGCTTATCCTACACCAGATGATTATGCACAGCTCCAAGCTGGTGCAATCGTTGCGTACCTGAGGGAACTGTTCGACACGCCAGAAACAGAGTAAGGGCTAGGGCATGCACAATGGATCCAACTGGGTCGAAGTGCGTTCCGGTGGTTACCGAGCCCGACTCATAGCCACCAACAATTGAATAGAACACTATGAGCTGATATAATATCTTAGATTAAATCTGACAGCCTACGGATATTTGATCCAATATCTATAGATTGTATCAGTCATATAGACAAATAAAAAACAAAAGAATAGATCAAGACTATTAATGTCTACAATATGAGTTGTTTATAAAATTCCTTTAGACTAATAAAATAAAATATGTTTGATGTAAAAATACGCCCTCTGTTTTTCTGACAATCACTCGCAGGATAGAGCAAACTTCCAAGAACAAAAGCTAAAACACACGCATATAATTCACAAAACTCGCGTATATTACATTGTTTCAGAGAAAACTTACTCAATATTTATTTTAGTACTTCACGTACCTGTTGCGTACACAAAAAGTGAGAGTAATCCTTCAAAAACAAGTTTTATTGTTCACGTAATACGGTGCGAAATCGTTTATAGGAATAGAAAATTGATAAGAACCGAAGCCAAAGTGAAACATTGCGAGTAAACTCAATTTAGTGATACGTTGAATGGCACCTTATATGTTATAAGACGAGGGAGGGAGTGGTATTTTATTTGAACATCCTAAAAAAAAGACGCCAAGCATCATTAGAACATAAGTATTAGTTATGATTTGCGTGATGCGCTGCCGGCGCAGCATAATGCTGAGCGGTCAACCTCATTTGGCGGAAATGCAGCGCACTAACGCCACTTTTATTATTATTATTTTATAGTTTTTTTTTTTATGATTGCAATGTTTAGTTTTATTGTTTATTGTCTCTGTATGTGCGTTATTTTCCGACTAAATAAATGTAGTTCTTCTTCTTCTTATACATATCTCCCTTCGGAGTTGCTGGTAGTTCGGGGTGGGGGCCCTAGGACGTGCATTGAGTACGGCGGCAGCTTGGCGGGGTAGCGGCCGGCGGGACTCAAAAACACAAGTCACTGAAGGGCTTCTGGTGCAGATTCCACGGGAGAGCCCACCCTTCCCCTCTCATGTGCCGATGCTACAGCCACGGGGGTTTTAGTGGGTAAGCCACATACCCCGGTTGAGCCTCACAGCTCCCGGGGACCGATTGAAGGTTTCCCCCTTGAAAAAAAAGGTAAATATTTTCGCGGGCGTGTTCGTCTGCCATGTCATTATGATAGTACAGAATGAACTTGTGTCTGTGCGAGCACTTGTGCACTATATTACTATGGTCAATACTCTTGTGTTGATGGCAGATCTATTAAAAATTGGCCAGTAGGACGTTCTAGTATAATAGAAGAAGAATGAGAAGAAGAAGTACTACTACAATACTGCTAAGAGCCAAAAGTTTGTATATGTAACAAGTCTTTAATATTCAATCCCGAAGAGTTCTCAAGTTATAACTACTGTGTCTGTAGGGCCAATTCAATAGATCACATTTGACTAGTCAGTTTTTTTGTTCTGTCTGTTTCTTTTGTCATTATTACAATAAATATGTAATCGTATATCGTAATCGTGAAAAAAGTTGAGCAATTGTGCGGTTCTAACTTAAAAAAAAAATTTGCCCGCCGTTACAAGGTTACGTTATTAAATTTTGATGAAGTGTCAAATATAGTCTATTAAATAAGCCCGACTTAATAAACCAGCCCTTGTTTATGACCTGTTGGGCACGGGCCTCCCCTCAAGATGAGGGGGCTTAGGCCATAGTCCACCACGCTGGCCAAGTGCGTGTTGGCGGACTTCACACGTCATTCGAGAGCTATTTAGGCTTTCTCAGACATGCAGGTTTCCTCACAATGTTTTCCTTCACCGAAAGCTAGTAACAATCGCAAAAAGACGATTTGCACATGATTCATTAAAGAAATCAGAGGTGCGAGCCGGGTTTCGAAACTGCGCACCTTGTTTCCAAAGCAAGCGCTCGCCCACTGAGCTGTTATCGCATTACTACTTAGTACTTATAGAGCGTCCAACCGTTTATTTTCTTTTTGACAGCACCAATAGAACGTAACTGCGTCATGTTACGCAAAAGTTCACTTTTAAAAGTTCACTTAAAGTGAACTTCACTTTAAGTGAACTTTTGCGTAACATGACGCAGTTACGTTCTATTGGTGCTGTCAAAAAGAAAATAAACGGTTGGATCTATTATAGTAGGCCCTACTTTAGTGGTAACTTTCCTACCAACTTCTGTTATATACGTACCTATCTACCTTAGATTTAATTTCAAATCCAGTACCCATGAGTACAGAAAATTAAATCACATCATTAAAATACCTTTTAGTATGATCCCCTCGTTTAAAAGGGTCTTCCGTAAACAACTGTGAAATTCTGTAATGACTTGCAATAGCTGTTTACACAAACAAAATCATGAGGAAGTCTGTGCTTGAAATAAAGTCCTGTTTCTAAAATACCACCGGCGGACTTGTTTATTTAGTCGCAAATAGCAATTAAGACACTTGTTTTATCCGATAAAATTACTTTTAAGCTTTTTGTAAAATGTTTTTCCCGAGATTAAGGATCCGGAGTTATAAATGACTTGTTACAGCGCGGTTACGTTGACGTTAAATTTATTTGGGTAATATCGGCTAAAGCAGGTTTCAGACTACGCTATACTATTGAGCTATATAGTATAGCAAAGAAGGACCTTATGCTATACTATATAGCATGGCGTTCACATTACGCGATATTATCGCAAGCATTTATAGTATATCGCTCGTTTCGCTTGTGGGACGGCCGGTGGTGAGGGAGGAAGAAAAGGGGGCTGCGCGATATAGCACAGCATGAACTCAGCACATCGCACCAATTTATAGCGTATAGTAAGCCAATAACATATAGTACAGTACAGTGTGAACGTATCCATAACAATGTACGGCGCGCGATATTGTTGTGCTATGAGCTATATGCTATTATATTATAGCGTAGTCTGAAACCCGCTTAAGGGTTGGCCTTGTGATGAAATATACAAAAACACAGAATGTTTTTTTTTTTTAAATTGTTGTATACTAGCCAGTGACTTGTAAGCTTTTACATATTTGTCGTTATTTTTTGTTTGGGTTTTAAACCTGTTACTATGTACCTACTGAGATATAAGGAAATTAATTTCACCCACTTACACAGCACACAACTCTGCTATTCTCGCTACGGGCAACAGTGAGTTGCGTTTTCGTAGTCAGTAACTTTTCATACGTTGCCGCCGAGAATTTACGGTTTTCAGTGGACCTACCTAGGGTCGAATTGTTTGTCAGTACAACGTTTAGCCGGAATGCGATAGTCAATATGGATTTTAGCAGCTTTAAACTTGAAGTCGTATTGAATGCTGGCTCGACGTCGAGCTCGCCGTTTAGCACTGCCACGATAGTTTATGTTAAAGAATAAATTGCCTGTAGTTGTTGAAATTCATTTAGAAGTTACTTTTACTATCATGAAACTTTGCAATTACGTGTACCTACTTCGCTGACAAACAATAATATGGTCTGGTATGATAATGGAGATGGAAGATGTGTAATAAAATCTTAATGGAATGGCTACGACTCAGCCATTGACTTTGATGGCATTAGGTTTTATTAGTTGACATACATTTTATTTTACACTGAAGAGAATTCTTTGAGATTACTAGATAATACAGCTTTCTTTCGTCCCGAATAATACATATAGAAATAAGCCAATAAGGGTTCAAGTAAGACCGACTCCCTTCGGAGTCGCTGGACGCTCGGGGTGTGGGCCCTTTGAGCGTCCATTGAGTACGGCGGCGACTCCGAGGAGGACGGCGGCGGGGTTGCGACCCCCGTCCCCGTGAGCACCGTGACAGGTTCCCGGGGGGCTACAATGCGCCCCCCGGCGGCGGGCTCAAAGGCAAGGCACTGAGGGGCCCCTGGTGCAGATCCCACCGGAGAGCCCTGGGGTCTCCCCTCTCATGTGCTGATGCGACAGCCGCGGGGGTTTTAGTGGGTAAGAATCCCACATACCCCGGTCGAGCCCCACAGCTCCCGGGGATCTTTCGAAGATTTCCCCCGCGTCAAAAAAAAAAAAAAATAAGTCCGACTCTTCGGAGTCGACAGCTATTCCGTGTGGAGCGTGGGCCGTAGACGTCTACCAAGTACTCGAATGATTTCGACCCTCCTTAAGACCGTAAGAGGTTCCCAGATGTCTATAAATATCCCTCTCGGCGACGGGTTCAAAGGCACTGAGGGGCGCCTAGTGTAGATCGCACTGGAGAACCCAGGTTCCCATCTCATGTGCCGATGCGACAGGCTCAGGGATTTTAGTGGGTAAGAATCCGGCTGACCAAGCAGGGTCCTGGGAAGATTCTGAAAGTCTTTTGAAGGTTACAAAAAAAATGAGGTAACAGCTCAGTGGGCCAGCGCTTGCCTTGGAAACAAGGTGCGCAGGTTTGAACCCCGGCTCGCACCTCTGATTTCTTCAATGAATCATGTGCGAATCGTCTTTGTGCGATTGTTACTAGCTTTCGGTGAAGGAAAACATCGTGAGGAAACCTGCATGTCTGAGAAAACTTAACTGGCTCTCGAATCACGTGTGAAGTCCACCAACCCGCACTTGGCCAGCGTGGTGGAATTTGGCTTTAGCCCCCTCATCTTGAGAGGAGGCCCGTGCCCAGCAGTGGGACATAAACAAGGGCTGGTATTATTACAAAAAAAGGCTGTCCATCTATCTGAGAGACGATATTAGAGAGCAGTATCTCACCGAGGGAATGTAGGGTCAAAAATGAAGTACCCGTAATTGCATCTCAGGTTTGGGGTTATTTGCCTCGTGTTCTGTATAAGATAGTACACCCCCAACCACGATTTCATTACCATTTTCAACTGGTGGAATTGCAGTCTAGTACCTGACTGCTTATGTATAAAGAACCTGTGGGAATCAACCGGGGGGTATATAGGATTCTTATCCACTAAAAGCCCTGCTGTTGTCGCATCGGCACATGCGGGGATACCTGAGCTCTCTGGTGGAATCTGGACCAGGAGCACCTCAGTGCCTTGCCTTTAAGCCCGCCGCCAAGGGGGGGGGGGGGATTATAACCCTCCGAGAACCAGACACTGCGCTCAAGGGGACGAGGATTGCAACCCCACCGCCGACTTCGTCGGATTCGCCGCGTCACTCAATGAACATTCTAGGACTGAAAAGCTCTAGCGTAAGCTTTTCCCCCTTAAGTTATTTTGATTACAGAATAAATTTACTTAAACCAAGGTTAGATTGTAATCCATTATCTTTGATTACCTTTTTCTTTAATAAAATGATGTTACATTTTTATTTCCGTCTAATCCGAAAACAATTTTCAATTAAATGGTGTTTAACTAAGTAATTACCGACCAAGCTTCCCCGATCCAGCGAGTTGGGATAAATACGAATTGAGAAAAGGCTTTATGGAAACAAGCGAGGTTGTACAAGCCTTAAGACGTTATTGACATTGACAAAACAATGTTTTTCATTTTTGGTACCAAATGTTTTTTTTTAAATTATATTTAGAGACAGACGGGACCAGAGGCTTTAGTGTTGTTTTTAACCGGCTTCAAAAAGAAGGTTCTCTATTCGACGCGTATGTATGTAATATTAATAAAAATGCGTAATATTAATATATGTTAGTCTATGTGGGCTTCTAAACAAATTTACCAAATTTTATGAGTGTATGTATGTATGTATTTATGTATGTATGTAGGTTTGTCCGCGGATTTCTCAGAAACTACAGGTCGGATTTCAAAAAATTTTTTGCAATAGTTAGAGTATTTTTCAAATTACAGTAAAGTACAAGTTTCATCAAAATCGGTCTAGTAGTTTAAGAGATATAAACTTTTTATGTTTTCAGTAAGTTACGGTAACGTAGACGTTCGAATTGCGTCGTAGTGCTGACACCTTTTTTTGCTAAAATAATAGTCACTAAAAAGTGTTAAATAAACTATTTAAAAAATTAAAAACCGACTTCAAAGTAGATTATCTAAAAAGCATAAAATAACGAAAATATATTGAAGTCGGTGTCAGCTCGTGCTAGTCTTAGTTAACATGATGTGCTAGCACCGACTTCAATATAAATTTTCGTTATTTTATGCTTTTTAGATAATCTACTTTGAAGTCGGTTTTTTTTTAAATAGTTTTTTTAGTAGTACTGTTGGCTGATGATGGTCATAACAGCTTTACCGGGCAAGAGGGCACATAGAACCGTCCAGGTAGGTACCACCGCAGTGTTAGATATTCTGCCGCCAAGCAGTGGTGTAAGCATTATTCAGCGTTAAGGGAACTGTAGCTGGTGAAACAACCAGAAACCAAAACTTAATGTCTAATGTCTTAAGGATCGGCAACACGCTAGTGATTCTTCTGGTGTTGCTAGCGTCTATAGGCTGCGGTAACTGACTGCTTACCATCAGGCGGTCCGCATGCTTATTTGCCCCCTTGAAAGTATAAAAGAGAGAGTGATTAAAGCGCTCCAGCCAGAAACATTGTTAAAAAAAAATATACATCAGTGATTCTATTGCAGAAACGACAGTAAAGATAAAAATAGTATATAATTATTATTTGTATCAGTCGTCTGGTTACCATAGTACAGACTCTGCCTAGTTTGGGATCAGATGACCATATGTGGTTTTTTTATTTTATTTATTATCATAATAAGAAAAACATACAAAGACATAAATAAGATAGCAACACTTAAGGCTTGTGGATTGTCCCAATATATTTTTTTAAACCATTACGAATACTTTTACGTCATAAAGGGTTTGCAACATTTATCTATTAATTGTATATTATTAGATCTAAGGTTTCAGAGTTCATTTTTGCTTTATGGCATTTTTGACACTGACCACTATAAATGGTTGATCGTAAAACGTTCTGGTTTCCGGTCATGGGGTCGTCATGGCGATGACCGGTCAACAAACCGAATTACGATACCCCCTAGTCGGAAACTAGCATAATGAGCTGACATATATTCGAACTGGGTAATCACCTTTGCGCAGAACAAAAATAGACTCTAGATTTTAATCTAAAAAGCATTTACTCAATATAAACAAGGGTTTAACCCTGTTTTTGCCGTAGAATCTTTCTAAAGGTCACCAGGCCTGTGGGTTGACACTCACCCATCTCAGATAGATGGTCATCCTTTTTTGTCCTCGCGCGGAGAACCTTTCAAAAACTTCCCTGGACCCTGCTTAGTCAGCCGGGGTATGTGGGATTCTTACTCACTAAAACCCCCGCAGTTGTCACATGAATTAGCTCTCCAGTGGGATCTGCACCAAGAACCCCTCTGCGTCTTGCCTTTAACCCCCCCCCGCTGCCGGGAGGCGCAATATAGCCCCCTCGGTTACTGCACATGGTGCTCACGGAGAGGGGGTCGCAGCCTCGCCGCCATCCTCCTAGCAGCCGTACTCAATGGACGTCCTAAGGCCCACACGCCGTACGTCCAGCGACTCCAAAAGAAACAAATGTTTAACCTCGGACCAACCTGATAGTTTACCACCAACATGGTAGTGCGGTGTGCGGATAGAGCCTTCTTGAATAGTGAAGTAATATCTATCTATCTAATAAGCGCCACAAATATGCAGTATGTACCCAAATTAAAGCAAAGAAAGCATTTTCTAGACGGCACTATCGATACCTTAGTAACCGCCTATACAATACCGTAAATAAGTCCTGCAATGTTTACCCACGGAATAGATCGGAATGTAAGACAATAGTAAAAAAATTTTTGTTGAAACAAAGCTATGACGACACTGAAAGTTTATTAGTTAAAATTGTATAGCATAGTATTATTAGTACATAAGTTTATCAGAAACACACACACACACACACGAACGCACACGCACACACACGCACGCACACGCACACACACGCACGCACACCCATCAACCACACATATAAACACACAACATACATTTCCATTTAGATTTATACTTATACGTAATTAATTAGTTTCTTATATTTAATTGAAAACATTTTGTAGCTCTCACCAAACAAAATGTGTTATATTTGTTAGCATAAGTTCTGGAGGAGGGCGCCGATGCCTGTAACACAGTTTTACACTAGCACAGGCATTGACGTACATTTTGTAATGAATAACTCATTTTCTGTGAAATAAAACATTTATTATTATTATTATTATTATTATTATTAATAATGCTAAGAGGCTAATTAGTGGTTTAGGTGACTTAAAAAACCTAGATCACAGACACAGAGTAGACCTTACCTTTAAAGGTTTTTAAAAAGGCGTTGTCAGTTCACGTAACAAAGAACAAGTAGCATCTAAATATATGATATGTTTACGTAAGTGTGTAATATTTACCTATGTTTTTTTTTATAATATAACTATTTCTACTTTGATATTCTAGACAATGTTTACAACTTTAAAACACTCAGATTTAAAAATATATCCGTAAATATTTGAATTGCGTAGCCTTACAGTATTTTACAGGATACTTTTTTGAGAGTGTGCGCAGGAATTACATGACTTGATTTCACTTTCCCTCTTCTATCATCAGACGAGACGCACGGCAATCTGAAAGCGTTTATCTAACCTTGAAAGACTTGCTGATTGGCCGATCTTTCTATCATGACTTAAATGACCTTGTAGTGTTCCCGTCGATACGAAGAAGAAAAAGAACTGATGGGCCCGTTGGTGTAGTCGTGAATTTGATTCCCATCTGAGATTTATGTGTATGAACGTGTCAGTCTTGTCTCTAGGTGCTATCTACAGTATGTAACAAAAACCCTTTAGGAACTGGGTGTATCATTCGATGTGTCAATATGTAGTATGTATGTAACTCATTTGTTGAATATCTCATATATTACTACTACTACTTAGACTTCTTTGCGCATAATTATAATTGCTACTTGAAAAGGTTAAAGTCGGTTCACCCACCCAATTCTTAATTAATTACATAACACATTCCCAATTAATACCATTTAACTAAATTTTTTTTCTAAATTTCTCATATGTTTGTTTGATTAGCACTATAAATATGTTCACTCCATGTACCTTAATTCAATCATTAGTAGAAACTTTGTTGGCTAGACGTTTTAATTGTATGTTCCATATTATGAACTATTTATGCTGTTTGTTTCTCTTATCTAATTAAATAAATAAATATTTTTTCCTAATTTGTACCAGAAATACGAATCCGGTCTTGTATCTCTGATACACTGAATCCAACAGGGCGTTTGTTTCAATTTGTATATTAAAATATTTTTTTATATAACATGTTTATGCCTACATACGTATCTATATTAGTTACTAAACGAGTTACCAACGAACAAGTAGCATCTATATGATATGCTTACGTAAGTGTGTAATATTTACCTATGTTTTTTTTTATAATATAACTATTTCTACTTTGATATTCTAGACAATGTTTACAACTTTAAAACACTCAGATTTAAAAATATATCCGTTAATATTTGAATTGCGTAAGGAATATAATTCCCATCGATTGATTCATAGCTCTATTAAATTCGCGGAGCAAACAGAAATAAACTAGGACCGTAAATTCCAGTGAAACGCGTTAATGTCTTTGAACAAAGGCGAAGAAAAACGTAGGTATTACGGGCTACTGCTGAAGTGAAATCATAGTCAGCTTATATGTCTAGATGTATAATACAAGTGGTGTTCAGTAGCTGTGATCTATATCTATACATAAGGTATTATTGCCTAATAGCCAAACCATTCGGATGATGGATTACGTTTTGTAGGTAGGGACAAGAAAAAAAGGGTTTATTCCCACTGTGTGAAAATCATTATTAAAATAATTCACTGAACTTTTTTTTTAAGTTGTGTCACTGTCCACCCCGGGTGGAGTAGGAAGGGGGTCTAGAGCGGGAATAAACCCGAATATCAATACTTTGTAGTATTGAGTACTTTTCCTTGCGATACTGATACTTTTGTACTTGATACTTTGTAATCTATGCGATACTTTTACTCAATGAGTACTTTTAGACAGGTATCGAATCGAATAAATCTAAGAAAATGCCTTCTTAAAAGCTTCTTCACAGCTCGTAAAAACTGACATCACTGACTGGTGATGTCTGTTAGTCAGTCTTTACGAGACTTTAAGGACCATTTTTTTGGCCATTACTGCTTCATCGGACGGAAGGAGGCCAGCTTTCAGGCTCTAACAGACTGTGACTAACTTTTTTTAGCCGTTCCTGCAACGTCATGAAGTAAAGTACTTGATCCTTAGAAAAGTACTCGATACCTTGAAGTAGGTACCTATCGATATTTGATACTTTTGTTTCGGTACTTTTACGAGTACGATACTTATTTTTTCGATAGTACTCATGAGTATAGTATCGATACTTTCTATTCGATACCTTGCCCCTATTTGTAGGTCGGAACCAAATTAGTAAGTTACAGGCCCACTCTTAAGTGAACTTTGATATAAAGAGATTAAATTAATTAGGCAATACATCAACCATTTTATATTTTTTCTACAATAACTCGTATTACTTTGTACAACTAAAACTGTATACGCTCAAACGAAACTATCGCCATAGTCCTTGACTTGTTAATGGCTTTTTTGTTATTAATTTACATTTTTCATATTGTTATTATTGTAGCCGATAGCCTTCTTAATCTATACTTATAATAAAACTGTAACAGGTCCAATTCTGTACATTGAAGATATTTTGAAAATTATATTTGGAGGGCATTCTATAACCGATACTGAGGCCGAAAATGTAATTTTTTAAATTTTTGTCTGTCTGTCTGTCTGTCTGTCCGTCTGTCTGTCTGTCTGTCTGTATCTCGGCTGAGCATCACGCCGAAACTACTGAATGGATTCAAATGAAACTTGGCATGATTTGAGATCTTACTACGAGGTAGGACATAGGATACTTTTTATCCCGTAATCTAGCACGGTTCTTTTGGGAGAGGGGATTAAAGTCAAAATGGGTACTTGGTTATACGCTTGATCCGATTTTATCAATTTTTCTTCATAATTATAATAAATATTAGTAAGGGAACACTCATAGAGAGTTGTTATCAAGGTTTTGTAATCGATCGGGTTAAGCAACGTTAGGTAAGGTCATTAAATAGATGGGTGACCATTTAACGCCATTTGGACTAAACTGGTCTGTGCTTCGGAGAGCAAGTAAAAATTGGGTCCCAGTTTTTAACCGACTATAAAAAAAGAGTTTATGTATTCGATGCGACTGTCTGTTATTAAAGTTTAGTTATCGTAAAAATAGCGCATGCGGAGCTGCGTGGGTCAGCTAGTATATAAATAAATAAACTCTGCAACCTTTATAACCTTTACCTTTCTCTTCAGTAAAAAAAAAATCTAAACTTCCGAATGATGATACATTGGACACTTTCCTTTAGTGATCATCACTTTAGTTGTCGAAAGAAATACGCAATAGCCCTGCTGGACGGTCCTTTGCACAAGTAACCTACCCACCTAGGAAATTAATTAATATAACTGAAATGAGTTTTATTGTTGGCTGAACGTAGTTCCCAAGTGTTATATAGAATTTTATATATCAACCAATTAGATTAACAAAATGACTCAATTTATCATCCTTATCTATACTTATAATAAAACTGTAACAGGTCCAATTCTGTACATTGAAGATATTTTGAAAATTATATTTGGAGGGCATTCTATAACCGATACTGAGGCCGAAAATGTAATTTTTTAAATTTTTGTCTGTCTGTCTGTCTGTCTGTCTGTCTGTCTGTCTGTATCACGGCTGAGCATCACGCCGAAACTACTGAATGGATTCAAATGAAACTTGGCATGATTTGAGATCTTACTACGAGGTAGGACATAGGATACTTTTTATCCCGTAATCTAGCACGGTTCTTTTGGGAGAGGGTATTAAAGTCAACATGGGTACTTGGTTATACGCTTGGTCCGATTTTACCAATTTTTTTCTTTATAATATAATAAATATCAGTAAGGTAACACTCATATAGAGTTGTTATCAAGGTTTTGTAATCGATCGGGTTAAGCAACGTTAGGTAAAGTCATAAAATAGATGGGTGACCGTTTAACGCCATTTGAACTAAACGGGTCCGTGCTTCGGAGAGCAAGTAAAAAGTGGGTCCCAGTTTTTGACAGACTATAAAAAAGGAGGTTATGTATTCGATGCGAATGTCTGTTATTAAAAGTTTAGTTAACGTAAAAATAGCGCAGGCGGAGCTGCGTGGGTCAGCTAGTTAATCTATAAAAATATGTACTACAGTCGAACCTCCTCCTTTTTTGAAGTCCGTTAAAAATGCTCTTACTTTTTATACTCTTATAATAATTGTTTCGTCTTCCCTTTTATCTCTCCCTTCAATACGATTTTGATGATATTCTTGAAAGCTTTTAACTCCTTTGGTGTATTAATAAAAACAATCCCAGATACCTACCGCCTAACGAGATAAATATAAAAGCTCCATAACATTAGATTTGTTTTGTACCTAATAGTATTTGTACAAGCCAGTTCTTGACGACATTAGCACTTGATATAATCTATATACTCGTACGATTTTTTTAAGTAGTTTATCTACATAATATTAATATATTGATATGACCACGCAACAATCATCTACAAAATTTTACAAAGATAAATGTGGAGGTACAAATTAATAATATTAATAACAATGTCCCACTGCTGGGCACGGGCCTCCCCTCGAGATGAGGGGGCTTAGGCCGTAGTCGACCACGCTGGCCAAGTGCGGGTTGGCGGACTACGCACGTCATTCGAAAGCTAGTTAAGCTTTCTCGGACATGCAGGTTTCCTCACGATGTTTTCCTTCACTGCTAGTAATTATCGCACAAAAACGATTCGCACATGATACAGAAATCAGAGGTGCGAGCCGGGGCTCGAACCTGCGCACCAAGGCAAGCGCTCGCCCACTGAACTGTTACCGCAGTTAACTATAGGCCGACCATTTAATACGCGTATCACCTAAGGGGGTAGAAGGGAGCGAGGGGAGATGTTAGCGGATGGGTGAAAGGGGTGCGCGGAGCAGAGAGCTTACGTCAAGTGCGGCAGTGCGCTGGCTGTGCTCGCAGCGCGCGGTTGGTGTTTTTGTTACGGATGCTTGAAGATAAACGCACAAGGTATACGACTGCCAAGATAAATCTCAAGATGAATCGCTCTTCCAGTTTTGCGAACAAAATTAACAAGCAAGCTAAACAAATAGCATACAATGTATATTCCTTTTTTAAAGCCAGAAAACAAAATCATAATTCTACAGAGTATCTTGAAGACGTAAACCTAAACAAACTTGTTGCTAAAGCTACAGAACTTTCGGTGACTACCATATGTAAAATAATAAAAGAAGAAAATGAACTGAAAGATGAACAAAATAATGTAAATTTTAAATCACCAAAAAAAATTAAACAAATCCGAAAGAAAAAAATTGAAGTTGACAGTTTTACAGAGGGCGTTGTTAGAAGAAAAATAACTCAATTTTATACGGTTTATAAGAAGGTTCCTACATTAAAAATTTTGAATGCGAAACTCAGAGAAGAAGGAATTTTAAATTGTGGCCGAGAATATTTGAGAACATTGATTCCTAAACTTGGCTTTCGATTTAAGAAATGTCAATCAAAAAGAAAATTGAACAACCAAACATCGTATCGTGGCGGTGGCGTTATCTTAATGCGATAAAGAAGCACAGAAGAGATCAAAGAAACATTGTTTACCTCGATGAAACATATGTCAATTCGTCATTAAATGTACCGGCGTGTTGGCAATCCAATGAAGAACGAGGGGTGCTGTCGCATATTGGCAAAGGGCCACGTTTAATTATTGTACATGCTGGTAAACAAGCCGGATTTATCGATGGAGCTCTTTTAATTTTTAAATCCAAAAGCAAAACCGGAGATTATCATAGCGATATGAATTTTGTAAACTTCAGCAAATGGACTAAAGAAAAGCTATTGCCAAATTTACCGCCAAGCTCAGTTATTGTTATGCATAATTCCGCATACCACTCGGTACAAGAGGACAAAAAGCCTACAATGACATCCACAAAAGCCATCATGCAAACCTGGCTGCAAAGACACAATGTTGAATTTGATACGTCTCTAAGAAAATGTGATTTATTGAATTTAATCAAACAACACGCGACAGAAAATATTTACAAAATAGATGAAATGTTAAAGGCGGCAGGTCATGAAGTCTTACGACTGCCTCCATATCACCCAGACCTGAACCCAATCGAATTGGTTTGGGGGGATATCAAAGGACAGCTCGCAAAAATTGAAATTGATTCTAATTTAGACAAAAAGAAAAATACACTGGAACAGTTATTTGCCGAATTCTCTGTAGAAAAATGGGTTAACTGCGATAAACATGTACAAACTATTGAAGATGAATATTGTCTGCACGATCGCATCGTTGATGAAGAGATGGACCGATTTATTATTAATTTGCAAGATTCTGACTCCTCAAGCTACACAGACAGTGATGATGATTCAAGCGATATGAATATTAGTGACGAATAGTCCTATAATTTTTTTATCTGTGGTTAAATATTTCTTAAACGGAGTTAATTATTGTTTTATGATTTTGTACCTATGAAGCTATTATAAAATATTTGTAAAACTTAAAAATAAATACTTAAAAAAAAGATACTTATTATTTTATTCTTTACCAACAATGTCTATCTCGAGATAAATCTTTGGATTATTGACTCCGTGTGTAGCGTTACCCGCACCCGCTCCCTTCTTACCGCGCAGGCGATACGCGAGTTAAACGGTCGGCCTATAAGTTTAATAATATTATTTACAAAATAACGCAGTTTAATAATATTATTTACAAAAAAAATAAGAATATAACAAACTTTCAGAAGCACTGAATCTTTCAGAGGTATATACTTTTAAGGTATCAATAAATAATGAGCTGAAGGAATAAAACATTCAAATGAAAAATTTCTTAAAAAGCCTGGAAGAAACCGGAGCTGTTCGCTTATAGATAGTTTTATTAGCTGAACACTTTCCGTTTCATACAAACGATTAGGATTTTTCTAAGATTATGTCAAACAGAATAATCCAATAGCACCTTAATCCTCATCTAAGATCTTTCTCATTTCATAATCCACTCTCGGTCGATTAGTGGCAGGGTAATCACGAGGTGCTTTGCATCACGGCTTATTACTAATCCAGTAACCTCGGTGTGGAGGCAGAGTTGCCTAAATGAGAGATTAGTGGGGATCGTAATTATTTCCACTGGAATGTATAAGGTTTTAAAGATTTTCTAGGAGTAAAGTATGTTTTTTACACGACCCACTCGAGGTGAGCGCGTACTTAGTTCGTCCAATAGAGAGTGACATGTTTGATTATGGACGTCGTTAGCCATTTAAGATAGATAAAAGCTGGTTGGTTACTTATTTCTTAAATTAGAGGTGTTGCTGTGTTCATACAAAAGGGCAATCTTCCTTAACACGTTAAACGGCAAGTGTCCGACAAACAATGTTTTTTTTCTATTGTTATATGACCCGACGGTGGTCAAAGGCTTAAAATTTATATTATTTGTAATGCTGCGATTTTATATACGCAGACTGGTCGCACATGGGACTTACCTACTGAAGAATATTTTTATACGTTATAGGTAACGTATAAAAAAGTTAAATGACATAAATACCTACGTATAAATAACAAGGAAGGTCTATTACGATAATGTGCAAACTTGTATTTTCGTTGTCACACGAAAATCTGTTCAGAGGCGCGTGTGAGTGAGTGTATTTTTCTGATTGATAGTTATGCTAAATATTAAGTATTTTTAGTATTGTAATTTTTATTGTCAGATCAAGCGTTTACTTACTCAACCTCTTCAAAAAATCACAGCAAAGATTTAGCAATACATCATACTCACTCGCCCGTCATTTTTGCTCTTACAAGGCAACGTGCGTAGCCTCAAATTGCCTAACACTACATAAAGGAGGAGCCTCGGAGAACCAATCTGCCGTGTTTACGAGCCCAGACCTCTTTATTATGATCCAAAACGATTCGGAGCAGATGAGAACGTTCCTCACGGTTTGGCAAGACGACTCCGTTGAGCGGCGAGGCTTTAGGACCGCTTAAATTGTTGGTTGAGTGGAAGCTATATTGAGATAACTGACAGGAAAGCATATCTCTTATACTTTGTCCATTTTATTATTGGTTTTTTGACAGTTCGTCGTTTGAAGTTTATAGGAACGTGAACATAGTAAGTAAACGAAAGAATCGATATCGAAAAATGTACATTCGATTAAATTATTTTTTTTTCATTCTGACGACTCATGTTAATGTTTCAACCTTAAAATGGTGTCTTTCTTTGTTATGTTATGCATGAGGCCCTCAAAATAATATGAATGAAAGTAATGAAAACATATTACACCTTATTTACATTTTAGCATTTATTTCTATCGATTATTTGTAATCTGTAGCACAATCGTAGTAATCGTTATGTGTGGCAACTCACTAAAGTGTCCATGAACTACAATATTATTTCTGTGAATTTGTAACTTTAACAATACGAAACTTTATGGGCGTCAGCTGTCAAAAAAAACAATAATAAAATGGACAGAGTATAGAGTATTTATATATATATATATTTGAATTTACATACAAATATTAGGGAGTGTATGACCACGAACCTGTATGACAGCGCAGTCTACTAAAGATCCCGAGCCGAATGAGAGGTCCGAAAGTAGTAGTGTATCTCTGTCTAATAGAGTGTCCACGTATTACTATGTGGAAGGATTCTTTTTTTCACTTCTAAGGTCTTTTGGCGGCGGATCGCGTCACATCGGGCGGTGCCACATCGGTGCTCCTGCGTGACCTCCGTCAATCTGAATGTTGCGAGGCGCACCGCATGAGACGATTTTTGCGTTCAAATCGTAGTTTTGGTGACATAATACTAATTATAATTATTATTTGTATTGTATAATTGGATGGAATTTAATGGAAGTCCGCAGTCATTACATATAAGATCTGCTGTACTTACCACAATTAAGACAATAAATTATTTGAATTTGTGGTAATACCTAGCTATCGTTTTCTTCCAGCGAGTTAATAACCAACGTTTAAGTTAAGTTAATAACCATGAGAGTTAACCAACGTTTGTATGGAAACCATCATCCGAGACGACCGACGCGACGCCATACATAACAATGGTCACCCTACTCTAACAGTACACCGCGACACCGGTTTACTTACTACGACAATGTCGACAATCACACAACAGCTCAGTGCTGCTACCTTCATAATGATAAATTGTTACTAATATTATTGTTAATAAAAGTACTGCATGTTGTTTGTGTGCTAATTTATAATATTACATTTCATCGTCCTAGTAGTATTATATTTCGATGTTTTATTACAGGAAAAACTTATAAGCAAATGTAATCAACTTTTAAGAAATCTACCTAACACTACTAAAAAGAATCACATTTTGCGTTGGCAACTTACTTGACAAAGGGGCAGACAAGGACACACGTCTACTTTTGAGCTATCTCACTCGGCTCGTTTTTCTACTTCGACTTGTGTCAATGAAAAACAAACCTTAAGAATGTAGTATAAAGTTTAAATTTGTGATATTAATATATTTAAGTGATCTATCCAGTTTTTACGAAGTAAATATAAATTCGTGGGTCTGACACGCTTGTATTATTAATGATACGATCGAGGGACGATCCACACACGGTCATCTGATCCCAAACTAGGCAGAGCCTGTACTATGGAAATCAGATAACTACTTCTTTCTTCTTTATCTTTATTTTTATAATATTCTAGAATACTTTACACAAAGCCATTCGATTTCAAACGAGGCAGAGAACTAATACTGATATTTTTTTTGTAAATACATACTTAAATCACAAGACTTAATATCTAATGTCTTAAGGGTCGGCAACGCGCTGGTGATTCTTCTGGTTTTGCTAGTGTCTATAGGCTGCGGTGACTGCTTACCATCAGGCGGGCCGTATGTTTGCTTGCCACCTTGGTAGTATAAAAAAAATAGATAAATAACACCCAGACACTTGGTTGAAATCGAACCCACAATCTATTGGGTAGCTAGCCAGGATTCTAACCACTAGACCAACAGGCGCATCAATAAGTTACCTATATTCTTTTCTTTAGAAATGCTATACCATCTGGGGTGGATAATACGACAATAAATTAAACATCATGTGCGTAATGACGTTCCTATACGAATGCCTAATAAGAGATTATAAAAAGTGACTGTAATTAATCTAATAAATAATTACTAGAGAGGTGACTATTCGGTGTGATCGTGTCGAAACATACGAACGAGTAGATATTTCCGCCCGCGCTGTTGCTGCCCGTACCAGAGGTTAATGGCCCAATATTTACAAATGGTGTTTTATTTTGATTACGTCTTTCTGCAGTATATTTTGTTCAAAAGTAACATTTTTTGATTTCTTTGCAAGGATTTATTCGACGGTTCCAAAATACTCCTGTGTAGTGGTATTACCAGATATTTCATTAATTGTCGTATAGTCTTCCCCACATTGTATAATTGATAGGTTCATAGGTGTAGTTTTTAGACAGTCTGGTCAGTACCTTTTTTTTTGACGCGGGGGAAATCTTCGAAAGATCCCCGGTACCTGTGGGGCTCAACCGGGGTATGTGGGATTTTTACCCACTAAAACCTCCGCGGCTGTCACATCGGCACATGATACCCAGGTCTCTCTGGTGGGATCTGCACCAGGGACCCATCAGTGCCTTGTATGTCTGTTTGTCTTATGTGTATGTAAAAAAATATGTATACGAGTGATAACTAACGGTTACCATAGTACAGGCTTTGCCTAGATTGGATGGCTATCTGAGCCATGTGTGAACTCTATAGGACTTACATTTATACGAAACACCTTGATCGCCACCCTACCCCACACATCTCGTATCATCGATGTTACTTTCTCCTCACCACTTAGCAAAAACTGACAACTACGATCGAAGAACCAGTAATATTATTAATCTTCTTTCAAATATAAATGTTGCTAACTTCCACGAAACAAAAAAGAGAAACACAAATTCAAAACAACAATTATAGCGTGCAGCAAAATTAATCGCGGTAGATTGGTATTAAAAACAAGTAATAAGTTTTAAAAACTAAAACCCGACGACTACGGATAAAATCGCAGTCTAATAATGTGATATTATACCTATAGCCTATAACCAGCGGACAATCAAGACGCTTCTAACGACACCCTACTTGTCAAATTATGTTAAGTGGATTAGAAGATATTTGGAACAGATGAACATACATACATACATTATTGTTAAAATCATAACCCTCCCTCCGTTCCGTAGTCGGATAATTAATATTCAAATAGCAATATCCGAATTATTTATTAACATTATGTACTCTTAGACCGTAAATAAAATACAGATCTCCCTTAGATTTTCAATAAAGTCACTCTTTATGAATTTGAGATCTACGATTGCACACAAAAGGATTTCGCTCGCAATATTTTTACATTATGATCCCCATTGGAAATATCTCGTATCTTCTAGCGATACAGCACTCAGGAAGCTTTTATCGATTGCTGCGAAGTAAACAGCTAATATAGACCGATGGATCAAACAGCCCCGAGGAATAATATCATATCTAGTTAAGGAAATGATGACGAGCTACTGCGATCCAATTGATATTGGTATAATAACGTATAGCTATAAATATAACTGCAATCTGTTTGATAGCCAATCCCAAATTACCGTTATGATTATCGTTATTAGAGTTCCATACCTAATAGGTAACAAAGGAACCCTTATGGTCTGACTTCGTCTATCTGTCTGTCACACCTATATATTTCGGGAACCACTGATGCTATCGATTTGAAACTTGGAATAGTTTTAGATCTTACTTACCCAACTTCAACGCAAATTAAATAAATATATTTTTTCTTTTACTTTATTTATTATTGGGGGTCGAAATGGGTCATTAAAATTTCAAAGTGATACTACTATATCGAGTGGGGTATCATACGAAGGGGCTTCTTTTCCACATCTTAAAACAGATTTTTATTTTGGCTTTTATTACGAAGTTTTTGGCTGATAATAAAAAATGTCAAAAAAAAAAACCGTGTGAATAACCGGTCACAAGAGTCATAATAACCTTATGTTTTTGGTGACAAGCGGCAGTACAGTGTAGTTGTCTATACTATATGCAGGCCTGTCGCTTACCATCAGGTGAACATCTGGTCCCGTCACCAAGTTTAATATTAAAAATAATAATAATAAACTATCGACCTATTTTCGTAAAGATAATGTTTGTATTTCACTAACATCTATTTCAAGTAAATTTCAGGGATGTCGGTACCTATTCGAATAAATCGAATTGCATACTACAATACTTCAAACACGATGTTGACATGGCGTTCAATATTTGATTTATAAAAGAAAACATTTTACTTTAATATTTGTTGAACTTTTTCAGTTTTTTTTTTGTAAAACATTATCTTTAAATTACAGAATACATATATTATACGTATATAGAAGAACTGTTCAATTTTTTGTTTAATAGGTATATTATAAAATGGAACCACTTAGAAATAATACTTTGACTACCACGCGTGTATACCTATATAACATTAATAGGTCGTCGACACACAAGGATTTATGGCTATAATTTAGTAACATTTTATCAACATTACATTTTCCAAATATCCTATAAATAGAGAATATTTGGAAAATACAAGAGATATTTTGTGAATGTTACAATTATCAATATTGACTGATGATCAATTCAGCCTAATTCGTGCAGAGTAAATACGCCCGGTACATTTGCATTTCTCTGTTTGCATTTCCCATTACATTTATAAGCTTCAGATTTACATAAATAGTCGTTTAATTTGGATATATATATATTTATTTATTTAATTATTATAAAGGAAAATCTACAGCTATTATAAAGGAATGATAACAGAAGAGAAAACAGAGCCATTTCTAGGTTCTCACGATTATAAGACAAAATGCAAAACAGTTGTGTGAACATATTAGAGTTGTTAGAAAATAAAGTAAAAACTTAACTCTACGGTATGCGGATATTATCTATACTTATAATAAAACTGTAACAGGTCCAATTCTGTACATTGAAGATATTTTGAAAATTATATTTGGAGCGCATTCTATAATCGATACTGAGGACGAAAATGTAATTTTTTTAATTTTTGTCTGTCTGTCTGTCTGTCTGTCTGTCTGTCTGTCTGTCTGTATCACGGCTGAGCATCACGCCGAAACTACTGAATGGATTCAAGCGAAACTTGGCATGATTTGAGATCTTACTACGAGGTAGGACATAGGATACTTTTTATCCCGTAATCTAGCACGGTTCTTTTGGGAGAGGGGATTAAAGTCAAAATGGGTACTTGGTTATACGCTTGGTCCGATTTTGTCAATCTTTCTTTATAATATAATAAATATTAGTAAGGGAACACTCATAGAGAGTTGTTATCAAGGTTTTGTAATCGATCGGGTTAAGCAACGTTAGGTAAGGTCATTTAATAGATGGGTGACCGTTTAACGCCATTTGAACTAAACGGGTCCGTGCTTCGGAGAGCAAGTAAAAAGTGGGTCCCAGTTTTTACCCGACTATAAAAAGGAGGTTATGTATTCGATGAGAATGTCTGTTATTAAAAGTTTAGTTAACGTAAAAATAGCGCAGGCGGAGCTGCGTGGGTCAGCTAGTCTATACTAAAAGACTATTTATGTGTAAAGAACGAGTCAAGTGCGAGTTGGACTCGCGTTAGATTTACGGTAGGTACTTTGTTTTGACCTTAATAATTATATTAAGTCAAAAACCACAATACATAAAAAAATAGAAATATACATATTTTAAACTATTGCAAATAAAGTCCTTTCATATTTTATGATAGTCCACTTGTACTGGTAGTATACAATGTTTAAAAAATAAGTAAAATTCGTTATTAAAAAGAAAGTAAAATAATAAAAAATATATTTGGGTAAAAAAGGTTGGATAAGTAATATCTAAAACGATTCTAAACTTAAAACCGATACCATAAGTAGTTACTGATAATATAATCTGTACCTATATGCGTGTGACAGACGGACAAATAATTTTATTTATTTTTAACCGACTTCAAAAAGGAGGAGGTTCTCAATTCGTCTGTATATATTTTTTTATTTATTTTTTTTTTTATGTATGTTCGCGCATAACTCTGGCAATTATTAACCGATTTGAAAAAATCTTTCTTCCATCCATTCTTCAATCCATTGATTGGGTCCCATAAAAAAAATATTGCTTAGTGATAAGTAGTTCCTAAAAAAACAAGAATGGTGACTGCGCACTGAGAGTTGCAAGAAAGCCTATATAGATGACGTTTTAGTCGCTCGGACTCGCTCGGTTGGACAAAAATGGTCATAACTCTGGCAAATATTTACCAATTTCAATGATTCTTTTTTTATTCGAAAGGAGAAACCACTGTATTGAATCTGTATGAATTTTATTACAACCGGATAAGAACTTCCTGGAGGACCATGAACGATGTGGAGGAATTTATCTCGTAAAAACCATAAAACTGATGTTCTCCATTACATTGCTCTGACAATTATGAACCGATTTCGATGATTCTTTTTTTATTCGAGAGAGTAAACTACTATGATGTTTCCATGCAAATTTCATTACGACCGGATATTATTTTCTGAAGAAACATGAATTATATAAAACTATGTAGACGATAATGTGATCATAACCTACCTAGATAATTTTACGGTTTTCGATGGTTCAATCTTTATATATGAAAATATCACTAAAAAGTTTAAAATAAAATCTTTTTAAAAAAAAATTTAACCGACTTCAATATCACTGAAAAGTATAAAATAATTTAAATATAATTGAAGTTGGTGCCAAATATACACAGCAGGTACGCTAACACCAACTTCAATAATATTTAAATTATTTTATACTTTTCAGTGATATTGAAGTCGGTTCAATTTTTTTTTAAAAAGATTTTATAATTAATAAAATAAAGTCCACACTGAAGTCCTACATATATGGTTTAATATGCAAATGCAGCATAAAATCCGTAAGAATGCCTATTAAAAATACGAGCCAGCTTTGCCCTAGATCGATGGCCCAAGCGGCAATGCCCGGGGAGGCAACAGGTTCTCCATAGCAACAGACGTGAAAGGTTTCCGAGGAATTATCTCCTCTTCGCCATTTTTAAACCCGCCTCGCAGCGCGGTTTCTTTGTGGGACTTCTTGTTTTATTGACTTCCCACGCGACTAGACTCTTTGATATTACGCGAGATATTTCATAATATGAACAGGAATATAGTCATTTTGAGAATTATAATATGCTAAGACAAAGCACACATGCTCGCTTGATCCCCAACTAGGCAGAATCTGTACCATGGTAACCAGACAACTGATGCAAATACCTATATGCTTTTTTTTGTGAATACATACTTATTAGATAAATAACACCCGGACTGGGAATCGAATCCACGACCTAGGACGGCTGGGTAGGTTTTTTAACCACTAGACCAACGGGCACGTGAATTTGTGAGAATTGTATGCTTCAAACGATACTAAATGGAGTGGAAAATAATAGAAAGTACAAATTTTAACAATACTTATATACCGACAGTTTTCTGGTAAGTTGATAATAGATTTCTGATATCTACGCGAATATTTTACATTGAAATAAAACTAATCTTAAGGATAATATAGCCGTTTATTTTTATCTTACCTTCCCGAAATTGCGGATGTTGAAATTTAGTTAGGAAATAGCAGATTCCGAAATTAGAAAGAGTTCGTGTTTAAGGGTAACACGACACATGTGGCACAGACAGATACTGCGACAGCGACTTAATCCCTTTATAGAAAAGCTTGCCACGGATACTAAGCGCTAAACCCCGCACACTTTTAGTATCAATGATTAGCGAATTAGTCGCTATAATAAGCGATTCTGATACCACGCTCTATAATGAGTCGCCTAAACACTATGCAGCATGTAAACAGTCCTTAAGGGGGTAACAACGGTAAAATTGCAAAAATAGCCTTAGTTTAAAGAGTTCGATGGATCAATCCGCTATTGCATTGGCTATGAAAATTATATGTACTTATACCTCAGATCTTCAGCAAATAGTTTTATTGATTAGATATTGGATTAAGTATAACGTTTTCAATCAATATGTATTTAAAAAATGTACTATGTTGGATATGAATTGCGTTAGCGTTCAACATCCGTTCATCGGATAGACGTCAAACTTGGACTATTAAAAAGCACATAATCTATTCTACAATTTGTATTGATTACATTTCTTAATTTCATTCATGTTTTACAAGAAATTATAGAAAAACCACGTACGCTATGCATTTCCCCTTGCAGCGCCCCCGCGATCGCCTTCTATCAGTCCTTCGTGGACTGTTACGGCGGGTGGACGTGCTCGAATTTTTTTTGACAAGACGAAATTAATTTAAATGATTTTGAACATATTTTTAATTAAGATATGTTACAAATGGTATAATTATAACATTATAAATCATTTCAAATGAAATCTATACATGTATATTTAATTAAATATAGTTTTATGGTAATACCATATTTTTGGTTCATCATAGAGTATGCGAAAGTATTGTTGCCGAGTATTATGCCTAACTTTTAAAGCGTATCAGAGTCATATGATCTTACTAATTTAAATCGTATTTTATACTGTGTAGGTCAACAAAATGACATACATTATGATATCCTTTAGCCTTTACATTATGATTTTTTTTGTCAAAACATTAACGGTGTTATTATTACTATCATGTTGGTTTTTGCAACTTAGCAACGAGTCGAGTACATGGGTTGGCTTGGTGGTGAGCAACACGCTTACCTACGGACAGTTGCATTGGACAGTTGCTCGTCTTTTGAGACATCTGGATGGTTAAGTTGGAAGGGTACTTGTGTGCTATCTAGGTGGCGCCACTTTAATCTTAGATTTCTTCCGCTGTGTAACATAAGTAGAAGGTCACTGTAGCTGGCAAAAAAACTATTGGACCAAAAGGCTATAATTATAGTTTTGTATGACAGGGACAGGAAGAGGCTTTTCTATGGGTGGGTGCTTCGATTACTATCAGGTAATACCTTTTTATTTATCTAAGTTGCGTAACAATAAACTGATGGTGTTGTTGGCAGACACGAGAAAAAATACCACCGTATATGGTTTTAGAGTAACTAACATATTAATAATAATATATTAGTTAGTCTAAAACCAGATTGTTTATTACAATCAATGTCAAATGCTCCGCGTAGTTCAAACCCCGCAAGAGGTACAGAACTCAAGATGAAGTTACGTTACGTTCATAATATGACGTTACACTAAAAAAGACTATTACTGAATTCGTGCGTTCAATCAAACAGTGCTACGGATTCCTTTGGCAGCCACGTATATTGAATAACAACACAGGTCAGCTGATTTTGTAGTTTGCTACCCTGGCCGCTGCCGTTAAGGTCTTGGGGTCGATTCCCACACAGGAAAAACATTCATGTGCATGAACATAATCTGTTTGTCTTGAGTCTGGGTCATTTCGACCTGTACTTAATGATGTAAAAAGTTAAGTATCTTATCATAGTTTCAGTTCGATGACCATTATGGAGTCGATCGCGGAACTCATCAACATCATCATCAGCAGCCGAAACGTCTACTGTTCAACAAAGGTCCTCTCTCCCTTGGAGGGGAGGGGTTGCCATAATCCCCACGCCTGGCAGGCGGTTGGGAATCACATATAGGTGGTAGGTAAACCAATAAAAAGACGCTGCTGCTCGTCTTCTTGTTTTTCCTTAGTCACCTTTTACGGACACCCAATGGGAGGAGATGGATGGGTGCTATAATTCTTATCACGGAACTAATTGTCGCAATAATAATAATTTATGATTTTTGGGTTTGCACGACTTGGGTCGACGTTGGGTATCTGGTCTTGAGCAAGCTTCCAAGATTCGGGTACTTGTGCCGCTCTTAAAGAGAATATACGCATTAGAATAGGAAACACTACAGTTACACGCTTCTTTAATAATACCGCTAGTGTCTCATCAGGGCCACTGGCATGCATTGCAGCATCTTAAGTCACTCTCTTTATCAAACTCGAACATCTCAATCAATCATCAATTTGGTTTCAGTTCATTTTTCCAGGGATCAAAAAGCTTAACTATCAGATGGATGTTTATTGGTTAGAGAATTTGGAACTAATTCAGGACATATGTTAAAAAGGTCCCTTTTTAAGAAAAAAATCTACTTAAAAAAAAAAAAACTATATTTTGAAGGCTCTGTTAAACGCTTTTGTTTTGACGTGCAGAACAGAAACCTTAGAACTTTGCGCATAGTTTCATTTCAAGTACGCTTACAGTAGTCACGGCGGATCTTTGGGTGTCTGAAGTTGGCTGCAAGACGCTGCGCAGTAGCTATGTTTATGTATTCAGTACTCACAACTGTACTTGCGCAATGCTTCGCCAACCCTAACTTCAGACACACAAAAATCCGCTATGACTACTGTAAGTTATAAGTAGTACGAATTCATATGGATTCCGAATGGCAGGCACAATGTATTCAGCTGGGTCGAAGTGCGTTCCGGTTGTAACCGGACCTAACTAATAACCACCAATAATAGAATAGAAGTATGTATAAGTCTTACTAGTCAGGTATTGGCCATTCTATAATAGACGAACTGAACCTTTGATATGAAGTATGGAATATGAAATGCAATAATCCATATCCTGACGCAACATGTCAACTACGTTACCACTGTAAGTTATTGTTATCAGATTGTAATTAGGTGGCACGCCAAGGTATAAATCAAGATATTAAATATTGGGTTACCGTTCTTAAACTGCATCAGTCTTGTTCTTTTCGTGTTACTATGAAATGACAAAAAGCTTTGAGTTAAAATCGGTTTTTATCATGCATTTAAATAATTCATCAGTCATTTATTTTACGTATACATAATCAACAAAACATTCAAAAGTGATATTATTAAGTATATTTGCAATAGATAAAATTTTATTGAAATTTCATTCTATAACGGAATAGGCAAAATTAACAAAACTTCATTTGACACATCTGCATACTTTAGTCTATAATTTTTCAAATGTAATATTCATAGTTGCTGGTAGCGCCCTCTACGATGACAACTCTCGGCTGGAGCGGTCAGATTCTCAAGGTCATTGGCGCATGTTACCCCCTTAAAGCTCGCTATTGTTATGAGGGATGGGCCCAATAATCCTTTCATATCGGCATTCGGCATTCGGTATTCGGCATATTTGGCAGGTTTACCGAATCTACGTATTCGAGGTTCGGTAAATTTTTTACCGAATGTTCGGTCCATCTCTAATTTTTCAACAGCAATCAAGCACAGTGTGTCCCCAAAACGCGTTGTATTCACAAAATCGCTGATCGCTAAAAGGCTCGTGTGTGGCTCTAAAATACACTTAACTCAGCGCAGAAAATACTTTAACTATAAACTTCCAACTAGCGGTTCGTGACATAACCGCCTGAACCGTTCCACTTTCCGCATCTAAACTTTTTATTTCCTGTATAAAATTCTCAATACCTACAAGTGTGTAGAGTGAGATAGGGCTGCCACTAAAGCCAACTTATTTTATACCAGATCGAGAAAATAATATACAATCAAACGAACTTACAAGTGAAGTTTGATAGATATTATATGAGTCACTTCATTCGAAGATATAAGGATAATTATGGATCTTACAACGTAGTCCCTTGAACCTACAAAGTAGCTCGCACGATTATTTAAAGAAGAATCGATTACATTTTCTAATCGTTTTTTTTTTTTCGCTTCCCTAGTCTACTAACAACACTATGTCCGATATTCCTTCATTTACTTTAGAGATTATTATTATTTTTTATTTTAATGCAAAACTGTCCTTAGGGTATTTTTGGGAGGGTGGGTTCTTATATCTTCGAATGAAGTGACTCATATAATATCTATCGAACTTCACTTGTAAGTTCGTTTGATTGTATATTATATTTCGTCACTTCATTCTCGATATAAGGATAATTATGGATCTTACAACGTAGATGTTTAGAGTAGGAAGTTTTGTATTAAAAATAAAGGCGTTGAATATGAACAAATAATTTTTATTTATTAAATTAAAAACATAAATGCTAAATATATTTTCCATTTTGATTTTTCAAATACCTTATCTAGACAATCAGCATTTTAATCAGATCTAACTTAGTACAATATTATTTAGGCTGAGAAAAACAAACGGATTTTGCGAATTCACTATCGTCAACTATGGGCCGATTGTAAAATTTGGCGAATGTACATGAGGTGTTAGACCACCCTGCTGTCTTACGTATGACATCTATGTAGAGTCCGGCAGCATTTGCCGTGGACGTTGACGCATGGCGAGTACTATGGGCTTTATAGTGTTTACGCCACTTTCAGACAGCACACTTTTAATCCATTTACTGATTGTTTGAGATGTCACATTCTTATAAGGACGTTTGCACGTTAAGAACAGGTTTTTATTATTATTTCTAATATCATTTGTTCTTAACAAATAATCACTTAAAGTTGTGGCCGGACATATTTTAGGATTTTCTTGAAAGTAAGGCAGGAAGAGTACGGGTTGATCACGACCCGGTCCTGAAGTTTTAATGGTAGATGTAATATTGATTTGAATACCATTGGGGTTGATATTAATTTCATCTATTTTAATTACAGATAGGGTCTGTACCCTATGAGCCGTACAAAGAGCTAGTAGTACTGATAATTTTTTAGTTATTTTTTTAATAGAAATATCTTTATGTGGTACCCATTCTGAAATTTTATTGAGAACTAGCTGCGGATCCCACGTTGAACTGTACCGTGGTACTGATGGCTTTAACTTGTACGCCCCTTTTAGCATACGCTTAATACGATCATCATCTCCAATATTACTATTTATCAATAGTGATAAAGCCGAGCGATGATTATTTAACGTACCGTAGCTAGCTCCCTTGTTAAATTGCTGGGCAATAAATGACATGACTATTTCATTTGACTGATTAAATGGTTCTATATTGAGATCTGAACAATACTGCCACCACAACTTCAGAGATCAGCTATATTGTTTAAGTGTGTTGTCTGAAAGTGAAGCAAGTATTAACTCTAGGGCAGCTGTCGGTGATTCACGTCGGATGAACGCTGCCCGGAGAGCCTCGCGACACCCAGGGTAAGTTGTTTGTGGAGCGGATGATGAACTCTGAATGGAGATTGCAATAAATTTTTATTTGGCTCAAAAAATTTAATATCGGAATCCAATATACTTTTAAGAAGGGGGAACCATGGCTGTGATGGCCAATATGGAAACACTAATAATCCGTTTGCTTTGTCTTCTATAATTTTTCTAATGCATTTTAGTAACAACGAAAAAAGAGGAAATGCATAGAAGTCAAAACGACTCCAATTAAGAGTAAAAGCATCTATGGCTACTGCGTCAGGATCTTGTTTCCATGATACGTAACAATCACATTTCGCATTGGTACGAGAAGCAAATAGATCTATCTCTGAATGCCCAAATGATTTTAATATTTTTTGGTAAGCCGACTTCGAAAGTTCCCATTCTATGTCTGGATTAATCCTTCGAGATTCTTCGTCGGCTTCCGTGTTTTCTCTGGTGTTTATGTACGATGCATACAACCAAATGCTTCGCTTCTCGCACCATTGCCAAATTTGTCTAGCAATGTTATTAAGGTGGGGATATTGGATTCCCCCCATCCGATTAACGTAACTAATAGCCGTAGTATTATCCAACCAAATATTTGTATACATAATATTTGTAACCAAAATTTGGTATTTGCTTGTATTTGTAATTTTTTATGATAAAAATGGCATAATACTTTATGTATTTATACATATTGGGAGAAGCCACTGACTCCCGACACACAGTTTATTACTAGTTCGGGAGGCTATGGATTCATATTAACTTGTGTCAACTTATTATGTCACAATAAATCATTCTTATTCTTATTGTTATCTATTCGTAATAATATCGCACAACTATTTTGTTCACGTAATAAATTTTTAAGCCCCAAAAATACCGCTAATAGCTCTAAGTAATTAATATGAAAATTTCTTTTTCTATTTTCCAACTACCATTAACTCGTTCACCATCGCAGAATGCGCCCCAACCAGTTAATGAAGCATCTGTAAATATTTCTTTATTATAGCTAGAAATCCTCATGGGACAGAAAGTTATAGGTATATTCTTTAACCACCATACTAAATCTTGCTGAATCTCGTTGGAAAGAGAAATTATTGCTTCGTAATTGTTATGCTTCTCTAATAGTAGGTATTTCTGCCTTTCTAAAATTTTTGTATACAGCCAGCCATATCTGACTGCCGGGCAAGCTGCAATTAATACCCCTATGAGCTGAGCAAATTCTCTGATCTTGCAGCGGGACAGGCTCAATTTTTTTTTTACTAATTGTGCGATATTATTGCTAATAATAATCGGGTAATGATAGTGTTAGATTCTTAGTGTGAAAGATAAAACCAATAAATTTGCGTAATTGCAGAGGTTGTAAACAACTTTTTTCATAGTTCACTATAAAACCGAGACATTGCATCAAATTAACTGTCTCAGTTACATTCTGCAAACACTCAGTATAATTATTGCCTATGCATAAAATGTCGTCCAAATATTGGACTGATTTAAAGCCACGACTTCTTAGAATAGTTACCACTTCTTTCATAATTTTACTAAATACTCTTGGTGCTAC
Source organism: Furcula furcula (assembly GCA_911728495.1). Taxonomy (NCBI): domain Eukaryota; kingdom Metazoa; phylum Arthropoda; class Insecta; order Lepidoptera; family Notodontidae; genus Furcula; species Furcula furcula. The sequence goes on from OU452243.1 coordinate 8,080,037, forward strand.
TGAAAGGCCATAAGGCATAGCCGAAAATTCATATGTTTTTAAAGGTGAACCCTCAAATTCCTCAAATTGAATCCGAAAATATTTTCGATCTCGAGGGTCTAACGGTATCAAAAGATAAGCTTCTTTTAAGTCAATAATGGCTAAAAATCCATCCTTAGTTATTAGTTTTGAAGCAGTTCGATGATCTTCCATTTTAAAATGCTCGGTTGTTATAAATTTATTAAGTAATTTTAGATTTAAAATGAATCTTTTGCCTCCATTAGGTTTTGTAGCTAAAAATATTTTTGAAATAAACTGCTCTGGAGTTGGCGAACATGTGGTAACTGCCCCTAAACTTATTAAGTTTTGTATTGCTAAAGACATAGCAGATGTTTCTCCTGGTAACAAATTATTTTTAGGAACAGTGTATTGTATCACTGGTTTATATGTATACAAAAGGTATTGTAAGACCATATTGAATCCACTTCAAAAGTAATGAATTTTGGGTTATATTTTTCCAACAGTTATAATAATAACTAACACGACCAGCGTGAGGTACCTGTTCTACTGTTGTATTTGAGCACGGGGTTGTGATTTGGTCTGCTTTACTGCAGCAGGGAAGGAAGACGGCGGCTTGCGCGACGTCGATGGCGGTGGTTTCCTGATGTTTCCCTCGTTGAAAGTTGTTGTTTTTGTCGAGATTGTAGTTATCCCGGCTCCCAACTGTTGCTGTCCGTATGTTAACTATTTATCACGTAGACGGCTAGGATCTGTTATTGCTGCTGCAATTTCCGGGTTTAGTTTGGGTGCCATCAACAAAGGACAATTTTGTGGAACTTAGTATTCCTTTAGAATCTTCTCTTTTTCCTATTTCTGCAAACCTTTCTTTAATAGAGGAAGCCACAAATCTGCTAGATTTTGGTAGATTTTGTCTCCATATTCCGGTTCTTCGCTAGTTTTTGGGCCAAGAGCGAGGAGAATGTCTGAACAAAGTTCATGTTCTGGGATATTATTTTCCTGTGCCTGTACTAAATCTAATATTTCTGGATCGACGGTAATAGATTCTGGTGAAATCTCATCTACGCGTTGTGGTTCTGATGGTATCTTTCGTCAATTTCTTTAGGCACATCATCGTTATCTAAAAATAAAGACTACGATAAAAATGCTGGAAACGTAATAACCATCGTCTCTAAATAAGAAAGGAGGTACCTACATAAAATACCTTCGTGTTGATTCTCGACCAACCCCCAGGTTTTATAACAAATAATACGCGTAATTAGTAATTAATTGGTTCTCAACCAATCATTAGGTATATATTTTGCAACCTTTGTGTTGATTCTCGACCAACCCCTAGGTACTTTATATAACTTTTGATGAATCATGATCACCAGCGCTTAAGCGTATTAAAAATGCCTTCGTATTGATTCTCGACCAATCCCCAGGCTAAGTAGTTTACATACTGGCCCAGGTAATAACGAAGGTTTGTAAATAAAATACAAAAATACATACTTGAATTTTCTGAATCCGAGGAATAAATTATGAGCCTTCGGCGTTTTATTTTTTCTGTGCTTCGACTGCGTTTACTACATTTTCGACTTCGCTCCGGCATTTTTCAAGTCAGTCTTGATATTTTATTATAATTTTTTTTTTTTTTTTGTGGGTAGTTAGTACCCTCAGGCTAATTTTAAGACACTAGTGCGCGCTACCTCGCACGAAAAAGGAATGAAGGAATATCGGGCATAGTGTTGTTAGTAGACTAGGGAAGCGAAAAAAAAAAACGATTAGAAAATGTAATCGATTCTTCTTTAAATAATCGTGCGAGCTACTTTGTAGGTTCAAGGGACTACGTTGTAAGATCCATAATTATCCTTATATCGAGAATGAAGTGACGAAATATAATCACCAATCCACACGGTTTCGTAAAAGCCAGATCAGCCGTAACCAATTTAATGATTTTTACTTATTCGTTATTTCAAAATATGGATAAACGCATGCAAACTGATGCTGTGTACACTGATTTTCGCAAGGCTTTCGACAAGGTGGACCATAAACTACTTCTCCAAAAAATTGCATTTAATGGTGTCCGAGGTAACTTGCTTCGTTGGTTTATTTCATATGTGACAAATAGATCCCAAAAAGTTGTAATAAATGGATATCAGTCTAGTACTTTAGTTCAGATAACATCAAGGGTTCCACAAGGATCCATACTAGGACCATTTTTATTTACTCTGTTCATCAACGATATTGATAAATGCTTTAAAAATTCAAGTTTTCTATTGTATGCAGACGACCTGAAGTGCTACAAACCAGTTACTAGCAATTGCGACTGTGAATTACTTCAAGAGGATCTGCAACGGCTATCTGAATACTGTATTGCCAATAGGCTGTACTTGAATATTGATAAATGCTGCTCCATAACATTCACTAAAAATAAAAAGACTATCAATAATACATATTATCTTTGTGATTTGCCATTAAATAAAGTAACCTCCTTGCGAGACCTTGGTGTTACCTTAGATACTAAACTTCATCTAGATTTGCATATATCAACTATAGTCAGTAAAGCTTATAATATGTATGGATTTATTATGAGAAATTCTAAAAACTTTCGTCAGCTATCAACGTATCGTCAAATATTTATGTCAATTATTCGACCACAATTGGAATATGCAATTGCCATTTGGAACCCAATATACCAAAAATATATAACCTCTATTGAAGCTGTCCAACGTAAGTTTTTCCGTACTGTTCATTACAGGCAATTTCGAAGGAATACATCCTATGAAAAACTGTGTGTTTACACAGTTTTTCATTAACATAATTTTACATAATTCCACATTTAACATAATTCCGCTTCAAAGTAGAAGAATATTACTTGGAGCTAATTTTCTTTATAATTTATGTCATAGTAAATTAGATTGTATGTTACTTACTAACGAATTGTTATATATAATTCCTCGAACTGTAAACCGTCGCGGAGCACGCACTTATAATTTTTTTGGTACAATATCTTGTCGCTCGAATGCTGGTGTGCGTTCGTCGTAAAACAAATAATGTTGTTTATGATATTACCTACTATAATATATTACTTACAAACCCTCCCTCTTAGAAGGGAGGGTTTGTCTTCACATTGCCTTGTTCAGCAGTGCACGTTTCGCCTGCTGATGATGATGATATTTAATGTCTCCTTTCTTTGCATAGTTGTTGTAACGGATATACAACTACTACTGGTCTTCCGTGAACACCTAACGGAAGACCAGGGTCGTGTAGCCAAATAGGTGTCACGGCAAAATGCTGAGTGGACTCCTCTTTAACGACTAAAGGTACGCGTCAATTGGCCGGCGCCGGACGCACCGCACGCACGGCACGCAACGGATTTATATATATATTATATATATATTTTTTTATGTATGTTCGCGCATAATTCTGGCAATTATGAACCGATTTGAAAAAATCTTTCTTCTATCCATTTTTCAATACGTTGATTGGGTCCAATAAAAAAATTATCGCTTACGAATAAGTAGTTCCTGAAAAAACAAGAATGACGACTGCGCAGGAAAACTGCAAGAAGGCCTATAAGATGACTTTATTTCGGTTTTTAAAGACAAAAATGGTCATAGCTCTGGCAAATATATAACTATTTAGATGATTCTTTTTTTATTCGAAAGAAGGAACCACTGTAATGAATCTGCATGATAAGACTAAGTTTGGTGTAGATTTTTTCTTGGCATAACTGACAAACCTCAGCGGTTTAATTTAATGCCAATTATGTTTTACCTATGGAAACAGTTTTTTGTATTTTGATAAATAAATTAAAAAAAAAAAAAAGAACTCGCTGGAGGACCATGAACTATGTGAATGAATTTATCTGATAAAAACCATAAAACTGACGTTCTCCATTACATTACTCTGACAAATATGAACCGATTTCGATGATTCTTTTTTTATTTGAGAGAGTAAACTACTATGATGATTCCATGCAAATTTCATTACGACCGGATAAATCGTTTCTGAAGAAACATGAATTATGTTAAACTATGTAGACAATAATGTGACAATCTACCTAGATCATTTTTCCGTCTTCGATGGTTCAATCTTTGATTGAAAAATATCACTAAAAAGTATAAAATAAACGATTTTTGAAAAAAAAATTGAACCGACTTCAAAACATTGAAAAGTATAAAATAATTTAAATATTATTGAAGTTGGTGCATAATTTACACAGCAGATACGCTAACACCAACTTCTATAATATTTAAATTATTTTATACTTTTCAGTGTTATTGAAGTCGGTTCAATTTTTTTTTTCAAAAATATTTTATTAAAATACATATCCAACTATTTTGAGTTGCATACCCTCAACAAGTTCACAATTTTAAAACTACTTGCCACAGAACTTTAAATCTGTGATCTTAAAAATAGCGTTTCACAATTACACTACAACTCAAATATTTTATACAATTTTACAATTTGACAGCCCTATTTTAGAGTTCAGAGTTCCATTGCAGAATCATAACGAAGCAGAGTCTAACCACAAACTTTACGTGAAGTTGTAAATACGTCGATACAATACCTACCATAAAATAATTTTGAATGTGGTCTAAAGACAACCGACAAAGAAAATATCATGGCTTTGCCCGATTGCCCTTGGAGGAGGGCTATGTTTTTTTGAGAGTATGTATGTATGTCTACTTCTTTGGCACGGCTGACAGCCTAAACGACTTGATGGACTGTGACTTATATTACATACTAGCTGAAGCCCGCGGCTTCGCTCGCGTTTACTTTGTTACTCAAACGTGTTTTGAATTATGGATCGAGGTTTTTAAAATATTGTTTACACTAATGTAACAATATTGTTCACTTTTATTAACCCTGATCTAATAGGTATCAAGTATGTAGCCTGTATTTTTATGTAAGCTATTATATGTGTAAGAAATGGGATTCTTAAATATTTACTTCTTTTTATTCAAAAAGATACTGTACTTATTTTGCAAATCCATTAAAAAACTTATGAGGTTGTTAAGTGGAAACCATTTGGTAACCCCATTGGTAGACGCCCTTAGCGGTTGATTTTCGAAAAATGCTGGAATATTGTTTATTCAATAGTTTTGTTTAGTTCATTCACTGAGTTTCGTTACCATAGTAATTGCATTATAATAATAATACTCGTACATATACCAGCCCTTGTCTAATGTCCAACTGCTGGGCACGGGCCTCCCTTCAAGATGAAGGGCCTTAGGCCATAGTCCACCACGCTGGTCAAGTGCGGGTTGGTGGACTTCACACGTCATTCGAAAGCTAGTTAGGCTTTCTCAGACATGCAGGTTTCCTCACGATGTTTTCCTTCACCGAAAGCTAGTAACAATCGCACAAAGACGATTCGGACATGATTAATTAAAGAAATCAGAGGTGCGAGCCGGGGTTCGAACCTGCGCACCTTGTTTCCAAGGCAAGCGCTCGCCCACTGAGCTGTTACAGCTTAATTGCATTATAGCATTAGGTAAATGGTAATGGTAGATTTTCTTCACGCTAACTTCAGGGATTTTTCGAAGAAAGCCGGAAACGGTTTCTTAGATTCTTGTATGCAATACATAAAATATGTCGTGTGGCTTTAAGAGTAGACTATTTTTGGAACTCAATTGAACGCTATTAGAGGTTAATTTAAATAAAATACATGGATTACTTCAATATGACGAATGTATCCACAAAGCGTTTGATAATCAAAAACCGTGCTTAAACCCCGTTAAGGGTTGGTTTTCAAAACCAATGTGTTAGACGTGTTTCTCAATTTTTTGATGAGTACTCTGACAAAGTTTCGTGTCTTTGAAAAAATATTTTTTACATACAAACTTTGATACCTACCTCATTTGTCCCACGGGTTGATATTCGAATAAAACACTTTATCGGGTCCTAATGATAATTGCATGAAATCATTACAGTAGTTTACTATCTTGAATAAAAAAAGAATCATCGAAATCGGTTCATATTTGTCAGAGTAACGTAATGGAGAACATCAGTTTCATGGCTTTTTAACCGACTTCAAAGGAGGAGGTTCTCAATTTGTCTGTATATATTCTTTTTTTTATGATAAATTGCTACACATCTATCATAGTTCTCCAGGAAGTTCTTATCCGGTTGTGGTAAAATTTATACATATTCATTACAGTGGTTCCTTCTTTCGAATAAAAATAATCATTAAAATTGGTAAATATTTGCCAGAGTATGACCATTTTTGTCCTTAAAAAGCGATAAAAACATCATCTTTCTACAGTTTTTTCTGAGTCGCCATTTTTGTTTTTCAGGAACTACTTATTCGTAAGTAATATTTTTTTTAACCCTTCGGAGCCCGGGCCTATTTTTTTGCGCGGTTTTTTCATGTTACGATTCGAGCCAACGGGCTCCGAGTTCGGTACCCAATCAGTGGAGCGGCCTATCCGTACCAGAAAGAATTTTTGAAATCGGTTCATAATTGCCAGTCTCATGCGCGAACATACATATAAAAAAAATATATGTACCTACAGACAAATTGAGAACCTCCTCTGTTTTAAGAGCAGGTTAAAAATGCTGAAAATTAGTTTGTTAAATTGTTGTGTCAAGTTTACTTACCGAGTTTCGTGACTGTAGCTGCCTTATAACTTTCTGCATGCAAACTTTGAAACCATTAATTGACCTTAGGGGTTCTTTTTCGATGAATTCAGGAAACAGATTTCTTAGATTGTTATGTGCAATAAATAAAATAAGTCTTGTGACCGTAGGGTAAAAAAAACATGATTTGGACCCCAATTAATCCCGTTTGGGGGTCAAATAAAAAAAATAATTATTTTTATTTTATTTATTTATTTAATTTAATTGTTACAAAAGTACATTAGGTATTACAAAGAAAAAGGTGCAGCATAAACTCATATGAAACATCATTAACACATGGATTTCTTTAATTTCATGAATGCGTCCGCAGTGTCGTCAGTGGCATCAGTGCAGCCGCATCCATACTCAAAAAAACCGTGCTAAAACCCCGTCAAGGGTTGATTTTCAAAACAAAATGTGTGAGACGTATTTCATAAATTCTTTTGATGATAAATTTTTGTGTCCGTCTGAAGAAAAATATTTATTTTCTAACTTTGATACCCAATTTGACCCTATTTGGCTGATTTCCGAAAATTGCAGAACATTTGTTTCTCGTTATGTTGAGTTTATTTATTGAGTTTTGTGACTGTAGCAGCATTATAGCTAAAATGAAAGTCCTTGTTCTTGCGAACTTTGCAACCACATAAAATGACCTTGGAATTGTTTATTGAAGAATGCCTAAAATAAGTTTGTTAGATTATTGTGTGCAATGCATGAAATAAGTCCTGTGACTGTAGGTCAAAAAACATTTTTTGGACAAAATTGGACCTTTTTAGGGGTTGATTTTCAAAATAAATTGCTTTAACTTGATAAATTTATTTACAAATTTCATCAGTGCAGCATGATTTCCTTCCGCGTTTGATACTCAAAAACCATGTTTAAACCCTTTCAAGGGTTGATTTAAAAAAATAATGTGATACACGGGTTTTTTATCAGTAGACTGATAAAGTGTCGTGTTCATGGATTTTTTTTCTATAGTAATTTTGATACCCCATTTGGCCCACTTAGGGGTTGATTTTCGAAAAATGCTGAAAATTAGTTTGTTAAATTGTTTTGTTGAGTCTATGTACCGAGTTTCGTTACTCTAGTTGCATTGTAACATTCAATGGAAATCGTTCTACGAGTAAACTTTCCAACTCCATTATATGACCTTAGGGGTTGTTTTTCGCTAAATGCCGGAAATGGGTTTCTTAGATTCTTGTGTGCTATACATAAATTAAGTCTTATGATTGCCGGTCAAAAAACATTTTTGGAGCCCAATTGGACCTCTTTAGGAGTTGATTTTCAAAAACTATTTACACATGGATTGCTTTAGTTTGATTAATGTATTCACAAAGTTTCATCAATGCAGCATAATATTTTTCCGCTGTTCACACTTAAAAACCATACTCCCTTTAAGGAACGATATTCAAAAAGTTGTGATACATGTATTTCTTCATTTCTTTTGTTTATTACGCTGACAAAATGTCATGTAAGTGTGGTGAAAAAAAAAATGATTTCCATACAAACTATGAGACCCCATTTGACCCACTTAGGGGTTGATTATCGAAAAATGCTGAAAATTCGTTTATTAAATTTTTGTATTGAGTTAATGTACCGAGTTTCGTTACTCTAGCTGTATTATAGCATTAAATGGAAATCGTTCTACGTGTAAACTTTCTAACCCGATTAAATGACCATAGGGGTTGTTTTTGCAAAATGCCGGAAATAACTTTCTTAGATTCTTGTTTCAGACAAGAATCTAAGAAAGTACATAATTAAGTAAGTCGAGAAACATTTTTTTGACCCCAATTGGACCCCTTAAAGAGGCGATTTAAAAAATATATACATTTATACAATAATTCCTTTAGTTTGATAAATGTATTCGCAAAGTTTCATCAATGCAGCATGATATTTTTTTCCGCGTTTCAAACTCAAAAACCATGCTGACACCCCTTTACGGGTCGAATTTGAAAAAGTTGTGATACACGTGTTTCTTAATGTCTTTGGCTTAGTACATTGACAAAATTTCATATCCATGTGATGGAAAAAAAAAAATCCATACTAACTGAGAGCCCATTCTACCCACTTAGGAGTTGATTTTACAAAAATACTCAAACTTAGTTTGTTCAATGGTTATGTTGAATTTATTTACTGAGTTTCGTTACTCTAGCTGCATCATAGCATGAAATGGAAATCCTTCTTTGTGCAAAATTTTCAACCCCTTGATATGACCTTAGGGGTTGTTTTTCGAAAAATGCCGGAAATAGGATTCTTTAATTCTTGTGTACAATATATAAACTAAGTCTTATGACTGTAGGTCGAAAAACATGTTTTGGACCCCAATTGGACCCACTTTGGAGTTGATTCTCAAAACATAATGTTTACACATGGATTGCTATAATTTGATAAAACATGATGACCTGTGGTTAATTTTACGGAAATTATCAGGTAATGAAAAATAATGATTGTGTCTATTTTTGTGTATTTTTTAGCGATTGATTCTTGCTTTGTTATAAGGGCCTCCGCCGACACGATACTTTTTGCATCCGCGTTCGGCAACTCTGTTGCTTTTCGGAAGCTTGATACCGCAGCCGATCGCGAACCCCCGCACACTACTAGCAGATAGCGACCAGCGATTTCGACGCTTTCCGGTCGCTGGATGCAGCAACCGCGCGCTACACCACGCACACTACAGATGCCAGTCGCCGCGACTTTGGTAGTTCCGGGGTTCCCAACTTTAAGGATTTCTCCCTAAATAAATGGAGCATAATACATTGAACTATTTGTATTCTGATTACGTAACATTTATTAATGGGCAATGTTATTAACCCTTCGGGCCCGGTAAGGCCCGGCCGCTTTTCGCGCGCGCACGTTTTGTGATGACGTAATTGTTTATGTTATTCGGCGGCCCGCCGTGGTTTCAAATTACGAACGTTATATAAACACAACCACTTAACCGATTTGCGTTCTGTAAACAGAGTTCTACTGAGACAAGTAAAAGCTATCCAGTATATGCTTTTTTAGAGTTATAAATATCGATTTTTTAAAGGGAAAGTCTAAAATAGGTGATTTTTTGGCAAAGATGATTTTACCTATTTTTGAATTCGATTTTGAGGGTAGAATATTGACTCAGGCACTAAGAAAGATCCATTCTTTGCATCCAAACTCCTTTTTTACAAGTTTTAAACAAAACACTACCAAAAAATCGAAATGAACTCAATTTAAAAAAAAAAATGACGTCACTGCGCGATATGACGTCATGGTATGCAAAATTTTCGATAGTTAGATAGGATTTTATGACTTTATCTTTGAGTTATTATCGTTATGATGTAATTACGATGTATTTACAACAACTACATTACAAAACTTAAGGTTTCCACAGCCGGATTGACATAAAAAAACCAGATTTATTAATAACTATTTAATTAATAAAAAAAATACATTAATTTAATATTATTTAAATCTAACTAAAAACGAGTGATAATTGCCCGATGCTTGTGGCAAGAATACAGGTGGCAGGCCCTGCCGGGTGGCCGGTGACGGTGGCATGTCACAATCAATTCCCACTGACTCGGCGTTTGGATTCCGGTAATCTTCCGAAATGCATTTGCCGTCCGCCTATTACACCGGAGCATAACAGCCGAAATGCATTTACGGTCCGCCTGTTACACCGGAGCATAACACCTCCCCCTTCAGATCAGCGACCATTGAAGACTGTCGTCGAAAATGGAGCTGAATGTTGTTCTGAATTGATTCCCGCGCTGCTCGAGACAGTATAAATCCTTTGTTCTTCAGGACCATTGCGATGTCGCTGACAGTAGCAATTGGCGACTTCTTCATACGCTTTTTCCGAAAAAGTAGTCCAGAGAATATTATGTAATTACGTAGATTGAAATTGTAGTGTACTCGTAATTCACGTTCGTCTTGAAGTCCAAAGGCATGAGTTCCGTGTCCATAATTCTCAACATAGTGAAATGCCTATCAACTCAAACTGGTAGAATACATGGTGAAATTCCTGTTGAACGGGAACGTAATCTTGACTGGGTTGCAGAGCTGTCCTCAGCTGGATGACAGTGGGTTGTTGGATATAATATTTCGTTTCGACGACTGGTTCTGGATGCCATGGTTTTCATTGAAAATATACCATTTTTTGGATCTTCGGGCATTCAGCCTCTATGTACCTGTATCGTCCTTCGTATTTTGCCAGGAATGGATAAAGGGGTGTAAGGATATCAGAATACTTTTTTTTTAGGTACTTACTATAGATAATATATAAAAATATATCCTATATAAAAAAATTGTACTTGGGAAAGGATAATATAATATAATTTTTTTTTGTTAAAACGTAATCTGAATTCTAGTGCAGTCTAACCTAATTTTCTCCTAAAATACATAATACCTGACCTAAATGGGCATACCTAATGAAATCTTGTATGATTTCGTTAGTAGCCTCGGTCCGGCTAATCTTAACTGGTACCTAGCCTATTCTATACTGATTATAAACTACGTTGCCTAATATCTAAGAGGAATCATCCAGTCTTCGATAGACTGACATGACATTTATAGCGAGTCGCTGTCGCTATTTTGTATGCTTTAATCGCATGAATCATCAGGAGGGTCAGGGGGTTCCGGTAGCCAATCTATTTTAGTGGTACCGCCCGCCTTTTCTATGATTTCAGGATACATGTAACGTATCCTAGAGCCTAACAATAGTTTAAGGTCACTTAAATGACACTGCAAGGTTAACTTTTTATAAAAGATTCGCTTAGCAGCAATAGTGGCCAGAACCGTTTCTTTTAAATTTATATAAGAGTAATTCATTGTAATACTAAAAACTAAACTAAAAATCTTGGAAACTGCTAGAAACTACTGTCTGTCTGAGAGGACTCCATATATCAATCCAGTTTTCTGGAATATCATTGGAGTTAATTGACAGACCAGTGGGACCTGTTATCTTAATAATACAATTTAAAATAAATTTACCTACTTACGTATTTAATTTCATTCTACGTATATAGGGGATTCTTATATAAAGGATAGTCTGACTAATAGAAATAAGGATTAGCAAATACTTGAACGATTCAAGGACTTGCAACATTGGTATCTTTATGTCGGCATCAATGTCTGGATGCTCCGGGCTGTAGATCACCGTGGTTCTTCTGGATTCTCGATGAAGGCTAGAAAGCACACGCAGCGGCTATGCGGAGCCGACAGGATCGATGCTAGAGTCCTTTTTACGCGCCGCGCACTGCTTCGAGAATCCTACCGACTGCGCCACTTAAGGTTTCCACAGCCGGATTGACATAAAAAACCAGATTTATTAATAACTATTTAATTAATAAAAAAAAATACATTAATTTAATATTATTTAAATCTAACTAAAAACGAGTGATAATTGCCCGATGCTTGTGGCAAGAATACAGGTGGCAGGCCCTGCCGGGTGGCCGGTGACGGTGGCATGTCACAATCAATTCCCACTGACTCGGCGTTTGGATTCCGGTAATCTTCCGAAATGCATTTGCCGTCCGCCTATTACACCGGAGCATAACAGCCGAAATGCATTTACGGTCCGCCTGTTACACCGGAGCATAACACAAATAATAACGGAATTATACCAAAAGTAAACAAACAAACAAAAAAATCACCTATGGTGATTTTTTTTGTTTTTTCAGTTCGAAAATATACAATATTTTGACAAAATACGAACTAACTACCCTCTACACAGCTTTATTATTACGTTAAAACAAAAAAATAAAACATTTCACCTGAAATAAAAGAATACTTACGATTTAAAACTAACATTCCGTGACCACAACTTTTACTCCGTCCAACCGAGACCAGCCGACTTTCGTAACTGAATTTATGACTTAAAATGTCAAAAGAACTAATGAATAACTGGTCTATTTTAAAGATGATACTATGATGTAACCATAAAGCATAGGGTTCCCATACAAAAATTAAATTTCTACCATGAAAAAAAAATTGTGAATTCCGTCAACGGCGGATGATACAAATACGTATCACCCGGGCCTGAGGGATTCATTGCGGTGCGTTATGTCATGATACAAATACGTATCACCCGGGCCTGAAGGGTTAATCTTAAAACCGACTTGTAGTTAAGATCTTAGTGTAAAAAACTTGCTTCGAGGAAAATATATTGAATTTGATTAATTTTGTTAAAATTTTATTCGTTGAAATATTTTTTCGTACCGTGCAAAGCCGCTTGTAGTGTATGAAATTTAAAACAATCTAAATAAGTAGATACCTAGGTACTTATTAGATATAAAATCAGTCACTATCCGTGTTATACGTATAGTCGCTCCTGTTTGTTTGTTTCCTTAATCTAAACTAAACATTGAATTTTGACCCAATTTCTACAATCATTTTGAGGGTTTAGGTACGTTTTAATATTATACGTAGGTATAATTATAATGTATAATTATAATGTATAATTATAATGTATAATTATAAGATTTAAAACTCCGGCGAGGGAAGCTGATGTCAGTTAATATGTTATGTTAAGCACCGACTTCAATACATTTTCGTTATATAGTACTTTTTAGATCATAATAATATCGTTAAAGTCGGATTTTAATATACTAGAAATATTTTATTTAATCTTTTTATTGACTTTACCTATTATAACGCTCTGAATGCATGAAACTATCACGCAACTAGAACAACTATGCTAGACTTTACTAGGAACAAAACAGTGCATTATATACTAAAGTACCGAACTGATTTTGATGAAGCTATTACAACAAGAATTACCGCAATCGGATTTGTAGCTTCTGAGAAGTATGGGAATAAACATATATACATACACACACAGACACACATATATGTATGTATATATGTCGCAGCCGGGTCATTAGTATAGGCTGTCAATTAATACTAAATGTCCTGTTAATTCTAAAATGTAGGGTATGAGGTCAATAGTATCAAAGTCAAAGTCAAAATAACATTATTATGTATAGGTCCCACGGAGGCTTACACAAAAATAATTTTTACGCGGCCGCTACTGAGATCTTTTTTTTTTTTTTTTTTTATTTATTTAAGGACAACCAACAAGACTTACACTAATACATTGCATTTTTTACATTGGTGAACTTAAAACTAAGTGCAAGCTTAATTATAGGTCGCCACAGCAAGCAAAAAACGCGTTAATCTTGGAAGACACTCAGCGGGCATGTCCTATTTTGTAATATTTTTTTAAACAATTGTGTAAACAGTTTTACAAATTATGTATAGGTAGCCTTAAAATTCTAAGCTTACATGATTTGAGTAGTTCAAGCCCACGCAGTTTTATCCTCCAGGTAAATCGAGATTTTATAATAAGCCTTTTTTGACAATCGGCTTCAAAAAGTTTAAATTTCTTCATTGGAAGATCTCGGATATCCTGTGGCAGTTTGTTATAAAAGTGTATACTTTGGCTCATAAACGATTTGCCTGTTCGGTGGAGACGCGTAGCATGTACAACAAGATCGTGTTTGGGTTGTTATTTGACAAGTAAAGGTCAATGTCTTGTTGTGTCTTAAATGGAAGGTAGAAGTATCGTTTTCACAAATTGTAATGGGAAGGGAGACTAACAATAGCCGAAGGGGTTACTCGGATATACATATGCTTAGATGCCCATATATAGTCTAACATATGTCAATTATTATAATATGTATACGCGACGAATACAGAACCTCCTTTTTTAAGTCGGCTAAAAAATAAAGTATAATTGGGGATCACTTAATTTGATTTAGGGAGGAAACATTTTTAACCGACTTCAAAAAAAAGGAGGAGGTTATTAATTCGGTTGTATGTTTTTTTTTTATGTTTGTTACCTCAGAACTCTGTCGTTTACGAACCGATTTGGAAAATTATTTTTTTTAATTGAAAGGATATGCTTCCAGATTGGTCCCATTTTTTTCAAAAATAGGTTCTGATGATGGGAACCATGAGTAACTGAGGGAACTCCTTAAATATTATAGGCATACATATAGCGTTTTTGGTATTTTTAGAAACTAGTCAAGCATTTTCATTCAGAAAGTATCATTTGGTGAAGTGGATCTGATGAAGAAGGCCATATACGGCCACCGGAACTTTGTAATAAAATTAACAATCCATCCTATCCTAGCCGTGCCTACTAAACGTAGAACTACCGAATTTGGACTCGATGGATAGTTCTCGACGAGTAGTTGCTAGAAAAATGGAGATCAGGGTTTGATGGTTGAGCAGGAAGGTTGTCACGGGATCTCTGCACCAATAAACATAGACCCACGAGTTTGGGTTCGTTGGGTAGCTCTCGACGACAAAATGGTGATCAAGGTCTGATAATGGAGCAGGAAGGTCGTCACGGTATCTCGGCACCAACAAACGTAGATCTACCGAATTTGGACTCGTTGGAAAGGTCTCGACGAGTAGTTGCTAGAAAAATGTAGATCAGGGTCTGGTGATGGAGCAGGAAGGTCGTCACGGGATCACTGCACCAATAAACGTAGATCCGCCGAGTTTGGGCTCGTTGGGTAGCTCTCGATGAGTAGTTGCTAGAAAAATGGTGATCAGCGTCTGATGATGGAGCAAGAAGGTCGTCACGGGATCTCGGCACCAACAAACGTAGACCTACCGAATTTGGACTCGTTGGATAGGTCTCGACGAGTAGTTGCTAGAAAAATGGTGATCAGGGTCTGACAATGGAGCAAGAAGGTGGACACGGGTTCTCGGCACAAATAAATGTAGACCCACCGAGCTTGCAGTCCATGGTTCTCGAGAACTACGAGTATAACACCTAGATATCTTCGGTTTATGGCAATTGGTTTGTTTTATTAAGATATTGTCACATCTACATTTTTTAAAATTTTTGCTTAAGCTTATATTTTAGTGATGGTTCATAGTTGTGTTATGTAATGGGTGTTTTTAAAATAAATATTAAACTGGCTGTTTGTCAGAATAAAATATAAGTTTTTAAAAGTTAACCTAATAATACACCAAGGGAACCACTAAAAAGAATAAAATAAAAATATTTTTTACAAAAAAAAGGACCGCCTTCAAAATGCAACTAAAAGAATTCTAAGAATTAGTGGTTTTTACATATACATAATACATTGTTGGACTTGGGCTACAACATATTATAAATACATATTACTATCGAAGTCGGTGCCTAACGTCTAGCAAATACTTACAAGGGCAGTAGGTACCTAACTGTTTTACAGTTTGGCGCCGTCTTTGATAGTAATATGTATTTATAATATGTTGTAGCCCAAGTCCAACAAAGTATATATAAAAACCACTAATTCTTAGAAATTATTTCAGGCCTTTTAGTTGCATTTTGAAGGCGGTTCTTTTTTTTGTAAAAAATATTTTTTAAGAGTAGTAGTGGGCCCGGTGCGGAACGAGACTCGTGCAATATGTGTTCAGTGTAATAATAAATATTGACGATGCTAAACGTTACCATGGACTCTTATAAAGCTGCACTGCTTCTTGCTTTACTAATAAAGTGAAAATATAAATCACGGTGAAGGCGGTACTGGCTACATCCAATTACCAGTTTTCAAAAACCTATGTGTTGAAGCAAACATTATCATTCAATCATTCATGTAGATTTGTGTTAAAAATCATGTAGAAGGTGAAATATATATTTTTGCAATACGTGCTTTCTTTGAAATTAAAAACCAAAGCAGCAATATTCCTTAAAAAGTGGTAACTTAAATCGACCCCGAAAATAATCTAGAATACCAGAAAAAGTTGGTAACCTAAGTTGGAATCCAATACACTGTAACTTCAGATACAGTGTTTTGAATTAACAACGTTCATTCGATTTCTTTTAACCTGTTTGATGTTATAGCATTCATAGTTTTGTTTACTTTGTATGAAAAATACTGAGATATTGCAATGCAAATTACACTGTTTTTACTAAAAACTACAGGCCTGAAATAGTAAAACACGGCAATTGATGATGCAGTGCATTGTCCAAATAATCTTCGCTGATAGCAAGATACAGTGTTTTGTCAAAACAAAGTAGAAGGGCTAGCGCGACGCGGCTGCGCCAATCATATTGAGGCTGGGCTATCGATTTCAATTATTATTGGTCGATCTGGCCGAGAGCGACGGCGGCGCAGTGGCTGGAAAGTATGAGCTGATGAACTAATACGTACTGAAATTTAAAAATAAATATAGTATTATAAATACACTAAATATTAAAATAAATCTATATAGAGAGGAAATGTTGTTTTTTAAATATGACTAAAATACAGCTACTACGCAAGGAATGTGGAAGCGAATTCCATAGCCGCACTGCTTACATGGTAAAAAAAAACATTATAGCTACTATAATAATGAGGAGGAACTTCAAAATGCAGAGATATACTGGAACGTCAAGGCTTGTCACAAGACACGAGCAAGGAATAACGCTCACAAAGATAAAGAGCAGATTAAGGATTGTTAAGTATACAATTTAGAAAATAAAAAATGTACCAGTTCCGCCGGTGACGGATTGGCAGACATTCTAGTTGAGCCCGAAATTCCGACACGATCATATTTCCGCAGACCAAAGATGAAATGAATACACAACTTTTACAATTGCTCCAGTTTATTAAGAAGCTCCTCAGTTGCATCTAGAAACATACATCAGCATAATCGAAAAGAGCTAAAGATCAAGCAAAAAAGATTTTTGTCTGACGCAGAAGAAATTTTTGGAGACGCTTGTGAGACTGATAAGAGTAAAAGATCTTCTTACTTATACCTAAGTATCTCCCACATGAGATTCCCAAGAAATATTATAATCAAACAGAACTCTAAGAATTTTAACTTATTTGAGTATGCAATTGGTACGGAATCGAAAACTAAACTGGAGAGTGAGTTAATGTCAACCAGATTCATCACGTATCCGCCACCAAATATGATAGCCTGAGAATTAGTAGAGTTCACTAACAAGCCAATTGATTTTGCCCACTGACTTATGCTATCTAAATCTTTATTAAGCGTATATATCGCTTACCGAAGCTTATCAGTATTGGCATGACGATAAAGCTAAGGATGATCATGCATAGAGATGATAGTTAGAAAACCCTCGCGATAACATTCATGAAAACTGAAAAGAGGAGAGATTACGCCACCCAGTGGAACACCCACCTCAAGCTCACACCACACAGATGATGTCTCCTCAAAGCGGACAGACTGGGAGCGCCCACGATGATATGAATATGATCAAAGCAATTGATAGCTGAAAAAGCGACATAGAGAGAGGAAAGAATGCCTAGAAGTATGTCAAAATAAACAGAATTGAAGTCACTACCAAGATCCAATAATACCAGAATAATCAGTTGTTTGCTTTCTATAACCAAGCGTCAAACATCACTTATGTTTACTAAAACTAAGGACTAAAAGACAATTAGGTGTAAAATAGTCTGTCATTTGTTTGTAAACAATAAATACCTTCCAGGACTTCCAGAACAGAACAAGGAGTGTAGATATAGGACTAAAATTTGTAACCGAAAAATTTGGCTGTTTGGGAAAAGGAATGACAATGACAAGCGTTCTTCCCAAGACGGGAAAGAACAGGATTCAATTTAAAAGTTTAAGAAACGAGTGATTATTGGACAAGGATTGGTCAAGGTTACTTCAATGTTAGGTAACAACAATTTTAACTGAAGACCATGATGATATAATTCCCAACCCCCTCAGTAACCGAACTCAAAGAGAAAGGAGAAGATAAAGGCAAAGATAGCTAAGAGAGACAATTTAAAGTGGACAACTTAACATTATCAAGAGTAACAAGTGACTTCTAAAAATGTGCATTAATTGAAATCAAGATCTAAATATGGAGCATTCTCAATAGAAAATACCAAAATATATCAAGAACTGCCACGTCTGTGCAGTATTATGGTTCTCCAACTTATACCTACCAATACACTTTTAGGCCCTGTTTTCCCAAGTCAATACACTGTAACTATATGATACAGTGTATTGCCTTAACAATATCTTCCTTAGCTTCTGACAACTATTAGAGCAACACAAGTTATCGACGATAATTCATTATGTATACTCTAAATATATATAAAACTTAATAGGCTGGATAACTTATAAAATTATTTTTAAATTGGCAGCAAACACTAAAAACTTTCTAACGAAAATTTTGGAGTAATCTTGAATCATCATCATCATCATCATCATCACCAGCCGGAAGACGTCCACTGCTGAACAAAGGCCTCCCCCTTAGACCGCCACAATGAACGACAATTTGCTATTTGCATCCACCGGTTTCCTGCGACGCGAACAATGTCGTCGGTCCACCTAGTGGGAGGCCTGCCTACGCTGCGTCTTCCGGTTCGTGGTCGCCACTCGAGAACCTTTCTTCCCCAACGGTTATCGGTTCTTATCTTGAATAAACTAAAAAAATCTATTTTGCTCATTTTCTCAAAATCAGTTTTTCGTAGTTACAGTGTATTGGATTCACACGTTACAGCGCACAGTGGGCGTTAAAACAAGCTTCTCTTTCATAAGATTTTTGATAATGTATTTCTTGTGGTTTTTAAATACAAACAACCGTATTCATAATCATAACGATATAAGATCATTGCGTTCGATTACCACAATACGTAGGTACTAAAAAGATTTTTTAAATAAAATAAATAAATATTTCGCAAGCTTTAAGTGATTTTAAAGATGCACTAGGGGTTATGAAAATGGAGAAAATTTTATCCCGCAGTTCAATCAAGGTTTCATGAACTGGCCGTTTTTCATTTATGTAACTAACTTTGTTGCTTCGGAAGCGCAGGGAAACCGCTTGCTTTAGAAACTGAAGGGCTCCGGGCTCTTCTTTACACTTTGCTAAATGCGACGAAACGCGAAACGAGCGAAGTAAGTTATTTATTATTGGTTTGGACAATACAGGCCGATTGAAAATAAGATGAAAATGAAATGACGACGTGTAAAGGACGAAGTTTTCTTGCATGAAATTATTATACAATATGCGTTGTTACTGATTGTTTAAAACCTGTAAACAATCTATACCTAAGTACTAACTGATGACGGGCCCGTTGGTCTAGTGGTTAGTAACCCTGTCTCCTACCCAACAGGTCGTGGGTTCGATTCCCACCAAGTGTCTGGGTGTTTATCTATATAAGTATGTACTTACAAAAAAAAAAGTATATATGTATTAGTATCAGTTGTCTGGTTCCATAGTACAGGCTCTGCCTAGTTTGAATCAGATGACCGTGTGTGAATTGTCCCAGGATATTAACTAAATATGTGCAAGCGATGCTGCAGGATAAAGCTAGTACATAATATACAATACAATACAATACAAAAACTCTTTATTGCACACAAAAGAAATATACATTTGAAATTAAAACAATTAAAAACAGTGAACAACAAGGCGGACTTATCGCTAAAGCGATCTCTTCCAGTCAACCTTGGGGTACAGGACAGAGCATTCTTATGGGCAGGTGCAGTTATATAAATAAATTAAGTGGATTAAAAAAAAATATATATATTTTAAAAAAAAATAATAAAATAAAAAATAAACTACATATTATAATATATTATGATAGACTAATACATATCTATTACCAAGAAAGTGAGAGAAGATCAATTTTTTTAAAGCTAATGTTCAAACTTAAGTGCATTTATTTGAATCATACTGTAAAAACTTCTACACTTGCCAACTCTGGACAAATTATAAAAGGAGGTCATTGGATGGTATTCGTGTACAATATAATAACATTTTCAGACACCTCATGGGTTTTAAATAGGTACTGTAGTGCCTCTAGCAAGTATACGGAGGCGCGTCTGAACACGTTCAATGCCATTCAGAGAGAGCTGAATTGCTTCATATATGGCCAGGGTTTGTCAGTGTAGAAACGGTATTATTAAAGAAATCGCGGACCGTTGGTCTATAACGAACATGTGTAGACGTTGGCGTGAAATAGCTGCTTAAAATTCTTTTTTTTACTGGAATGTCTGTGTTTTTTGTTTAGTTTGGTTATTATTTATTTATTCTGTTTGGTTTCTTCCTTTTTTTGTCAATGTGTCTTTGTATTTTTTTGTATGGATCAAGAGTCTGAAATAAACGTATATTATTATTAAATACATTAGTTTAATTAAAAGGCAGATGAAGTTCTCTTTTTATAAAAAAAAACTACGCATTTGTAGTTTTTTTTTCTGTCTAAATTGTTCTTATTGTGCTTGTTTATCGTAAAGATTATATAATTAAATAATAACTGAAAATTGTTTTGGGTGAAGTATATAATATCATTTTTTTTATATTTCATTCAACTTCTTGATTATGTATTTGCATTTCAAAGTTCTTAAGCGATTTTACCATTATTCAGAAGGATTAGTCAAATCCTGGTGACTTAGATGCAAAGCGAACTTGTTTTTTTATAAAGTACCTACTGGGTATTAGTTTATACATACTTATATGTATATCAACATAATAACAACGACATCTATAATACCGCAATAGCAGCATGTGATATTTGTAAAAGGGTTAAGGTTGAAACTCAGACGGTTTTGTTACCATAACCGTAACGTGACCAAAAAGATTCAGCTTTACAATTCAAACACAAAAAAAGGGGAAACAAATTATATTTTGATACATTTGGAATGTTGTTACAACATTTAATGTTGTTAAGTTAAAAATAAAATGATTACTAAGTAATTCGATGTTATGGTAATTTTAACAAATCCGTGTATTTGAACTACATAAAATATATTTCATTTTTCAAAAAAATTAAGCTAGTGAACCTTATTTTTGGCCCACTGTGCATCGATGACAGCAGTCGCTAAAACGCGGTGCAGCATTGATGCGGTTGCTAAAACGCGCGACTCCGATACAGCGACCGAGCGCAAGGAGTAGCTCAATGGTCGCTAATGAGTTGCTAAAACGCGATGCAGTCGCAAAGTTGCCAGTCGTTGCAGCTAGAAAACGCTAGTGGGCGGAGGCCCTAAGGAGTTATATACAAGTAGCTATTTTATAAAATTCTGTTGCGGCTTCATTAAAATTATGTGAACAATTACGTCACTATAGTTCAAAAACTGCGGTTTGATTGCCAATTTTATTATACTACTAGCTGACCCACGCAGCTCCGCCCGCGCTGTGTTTACGTTAACTAAACTTTCATTAATATACAATCGCATAGAATATAAAAACTCCTTTTTTAAAGTCGGTTAAAAACTTGGACCCACTTTGTACTTGCCTTCCGAAGCACGGAGACGTTTAGTTCAAATGGCGTTAAACGGTCACCCATCTATTTAATGACCTTACCTAACGTTGTTTAACCTGATGGATTTCCAAACATTGTTAACAACTGTCTATGAGTGTTCCCTTACAAATATTTATTATAATTATAATGAAAAATTGTTAAAATCGGAGCAAGCGTATAACCAAGTACACGTTTTGACTTTAGTCCCCTCTCCCAAGGGAACCGTGCCGAATGTCGGGATAAAAAGTATCCTATGTCCTACCTCGGAGTATAAACTCAAATCATGCCAAGTTTTGTTTCAATCCATCCAGTAGTTTCGGCGTGATGCTCAGCCGACATACAGATAGACAGACAGACAGACAGAAAGACAGACAGACAGTCAAAAATAAAATAAAATACATTTTTGGCTTTAGTATTGGTTATAGAATGCCCTCCAAACATAATTTTCAAAATATCTTCAATGTACAGAATTGGACCTGTTACAATTTTATTATAAGTATAGATAGATGTCATCTTTTCCCCGTGGGGTGCCGGGTGAGAATTGTATCCCCCATCTCCTTTCGTTGGGTGTCGTAAAAGGCCACTAATATAAAATTACTAGACTAATATAAAAAAAACGGCTTCCAACCGGCTGCGGGAACAGGGTCCTGGCAAACGGTGGCTAAAGACTCCAGACAGAGGTACATCCTCACAATACGTGCCATATCCAGGATCACAGAGTTCTGCAATTGGCCCTTGATCTAGCCGTCTAACGTGAGCCTCTTGAGGTGTTTATCGAGGGTCTTGACCATTAGGCCATGGGCAGAAACGGCTATGGGTACAATGATTGTCGTATCAATGTCCCACATGCCAACAACCTCGTGCCTTTACAAGTTTCTCATACTACTACTTAGTCGTACACTCCTGGCGGAGTAGTCGTGGTCATGGACTGTCTGTCATATTGGTCACGGCTTTTGCGAGACTTCTCCATGTCTCCCTATTCGTGGCACTGCGTGTACATTTAGTAAGGGAACACTTTGTTGATGATCTTATGAGGTCTGTCCATCTTGTGGGTGATCGGCCGCGAGAACGTTGACCCTCTACTCTTCCTTGTATAATAAGTCGTTCCAAAGAGCTTTCATTGCGGATGATATGTCCAAACATCTTAAGCACTCGCAGTTGCACAATCGACGACAGCCTTTGTTGGATGCGAAGCTCTTTCTCATAATGAGGGACAATTAACGAAATTCACTATTTTCCGATACAATATGAAAGTGTATAGTAGGACGGAGGAGTAGGAGTGTGTGTAGTAGGACGAAACGATCGCAAGGGCAACATGGGACGGAAATGAGGAAAATTCAAGTGTCTTTAAAACTCGTTTTTCATGATATTTTAGATAGGACTGCAAGTCAGCAAATAAAATTAGGTGATCTTCAATGCATATGACGAGTATATGTATTGTTACGACCGGGACGGAAAAATGTTAATTACTCCCTTAATTATTACTTAATTGCAATGATCTCAAAACGCGTTGTTAGTCTATAGGTCTACTATCAAAAAAAAACTAGACTTCTCAATAGAAAGTAGTTCCCTCCAATTCGCAAGTACTTATGTAAGTACCTACCGCTCGCTCGCTCTCGGTTCAATGCCCCCGCCTATTGTTAGTTTATTCTCGAAGGCCGCGCCGCTATTGTATCTCGCGAAAATGATAGAATAGGTAGGTACGTACGAGTACATTCGAGAGATTTCCACCCCTCTATTAATTCAGCTATATAAGCCGCCGCATAGAGGCGTCTAGACAGTTTGTGTTTACAAGCGACAGCGGAAACATCTTAAGGAAGTGATCGAAGAGAATTGTACCAGCGACCCTTGCGGTCGACTTTGGACTACTGTGAAGTACTGTGCGACTCGGACTACTGTGCCTTGTGTGTATACTGCGTATATAGTGTATACAGTGTGAGTGGAATAAAAGCTTATTTTACGTTAATCGGCATTTTAATACCCACCCGCACGTAACAGTATGTAATATTAAAAATAATTATGTATTAATCTCAGATATTAAAATTATTTTAAATTCTTAATTTTATTTTTGACTCTAATCTTTTAGGAATAATCTTTTCAAGACAGTGATTAGTTAGTGCGTTTATATTAACTAGATGTCGCTACCTTTGCTTTTACATCGCGTTATCATTAACATTTTAACACCTAGTTTTGGGGTAGTGTAAAGCGGTAGTTGGAGTGAGACAACAATCCACAGGAGAACTGTTTTAAGAATTTTTGATGATCACGATTATTTGAATCGTGTCATGGTCAATGAGATTATTTTAAAAATTGTGTTTCTGCACTGTCCACCCCGGGTGGCCAAGCAGGGGGTAGACAGTGGGAATAAACCCATCAAGTAATTAATAATAATACACACATCAAAAGTGTCTAGGGATCAACATATATTTTTGCAATAACTTTTCTCCTGATTGATATTAA
This sequence comes from Furcula furcula, assembly GCA_911728495.1. Taxonomy (NCBI): domain Eukaryota; kingdom Metazoa; phylum Arthropoda; class Insecta; order Lepidoptera; family Notodontidae; genus Furcula; species Furcula furcula. Next base: position 8,104,273 of record OU452243.1, read on the forward strand.
TTAAAATTTTCTTTAAGGATTCATCAAATAAAGTGTTTTCGTTTGTCACAGTAACGATAAACCAAGTCACCTTTGCATTAATAAAGAAATTTGCCATTTTCCTAATAAAGGGATTTTTGACATTTGAACCACTAACACAAAAGTTCGAAAAAAAGACTGAAATAACAGTTTTCTTTAAAATTTTATTGGGTAACTTAAACAATTAATAATCCGTGTTTCTACCGCGAACACTAACAACACAAGAACATCGGTTTGGCATACTCAAAATGAGTTCATCCAAATCACGCTGTGGAATGGCCGCCCATGTTCGTTGCAACAACAAAAAAAGGTCTTCTTGCGACTGGATACCCTCCATATTCGGCAGAGCTCTTCTCTGTAGCATATCCCATGCATGCTCAATCGGGTTCAAGTCTGGCGACTGAGCAGGCCAGGGCAGGACATTGATGTTAGCTGCGGCGAGAGTCTGTCTTACAACTCTTGCGGTGTGCGGTCGTGCATTATCATGCATTAACTGAAATAAGGGACCGATTTGCACTTGTAGAGGAACGATGACGTCTGATACAAACGTCTCAGCATAAATTTGAGCGTTGAGGTTGCCTCTGATCCAAATCAACTCAGTTCTTCCGCCGATCCAAATACCCGCCCATACCATGATGGTTCCACCACTATAAGGATGGACTTCCTGGCAGGATTTTAATCGCTGTTGGCGTCCAGGGGTTCTCCAGTGTCGTATACGTCTTGTATCCGGTCTCATACCAAAACGAGACTCATCAGAAAAGCACACGAAACGCCATTGTTCTTCTGCCCAATTTCTGTGTTCAAGAGCCCATTGATATCGAATCCTACGATTGTGCATTGCTGTAGGTGGTACCCGTAGCGGTCTTCGGGAATGAAGGTTCACTTCATGCAAGCGGTTTCTGACTGTTTGGTCGCTAATTAAGTTCCCTGAAGAGTGATGAAGCCTCACGGCTAACATCATGGCAGTTATTGTTGGAGCTCTTCGAGTTAAGAGTTGAATATATCGGTCTTGTCTCCGTGTGGTGCAGCGATACCGTCCTCCATGGCGCTCAGCCACGGTACCAGTGCTTCGGTAACGTGTCCAAAGTCGACTGATAACACTCTGACTTGTATTCAGAGCTAAAGCCACAGTACGTTGCCGGGAACCAGCTTCTATCATTCCCACGGCTCTGAGCATTTCTTCCCTGCTTAAATGACGTCGCCGCTCCATAATAACGTTGGTTTTAATCAGTAGTAGGGAAACAGTAGCACTAATAATGTCTTCAATGCGTTGTATGTTTTTATAGGGAAAATATTGACAGCTGATTTTCATCTTTTACTCGAATTTGATTCACAGTTCTTGATTCAAATTATGAAATGCACCAAAAAGGATCCATATAAATTTATAAAATCATAAATTTATTACAAAGCCACATCTCAATCTCAAGAAATCCGCTTAAAAATGCTTGATCCCTAGACACTTTTGATGTGTGTATCTTGGGACAATGCACACACGGTCATCCGAACCCAAACTAGGCAGAGCCTGTACTATGGAAATCAGACAACTGATACTAATACTTATATACATTTTTTTTTGTAAATACATACTTATAACGGGTGTAAGGTACATCGTACCGAAAACCGATACCAGGGATCCAGAACACGATTCTGAACATCCTAGTGTTGAAATTTTTCATCGGCTTTTTTATGAATTTCCAAAAAAAAAAAAAACACTTTTTTTTAAGTAAAATTAGTATAACATCATTATTGGTATAATAATAAAGCCTAATTTTAATTAAACAACATTTAATTAATTATTTGTGTTTTTATTTCATTTTTATTTATTTATTTATTCTTTATTCACAAAAACAGTGCATAGGCAATTAATTAATAGGCAATTAACTATTATTATTTTAGAAAATTAGCAATGTAATTTGAAAAATAAACATTATTCCGCATATATTCATTACATGCTCGAAAATTAATAAGTTAGTCATATTTTGTCATTTACCATATAAATGGTTACTGTAATGTTGTAACGGACATTATTTGACGTCTTACAAATTTTTTTTCGGTACGATGTCCCTTACACCCTGTATAGATAAATAACACCCAGACACTTTGGTGGGAAACGAACCCACGACCCATCGGTTAGCAGCCAGGGTGACTAACTACTAGACCAACGGGCCCGTCAAATTATTGCGTAGTGTTAAAATTTCATTTATAAAAAAACAGTCCATGTTTTAGTCCCACTGTCTGTTGGACGAGCACGACTAGTCCATCACGCTGGCCTAGTGCGGGTTGGCAGACTTCATACGTCATTCGAAAGCTAGTTAGGCTTCCTCAGACATGCAGGTTTCCTCACGATGTTTTCCTTCACTGAAAGCTAAAACGCACAAAGACGATTCGTACATGATTAATTAAAGAAATCAGAGGTGCGAGCCAGGGTTCAAACCTGCACACCTTGTTTCCAAGGCAAGGTTGTTTAATTAATAATTATATCTTCGTCGGCAATGTAGTAACTTACCGTCGAGTGGACTAATGAAACGTGGCAGTTTATATTTATGGTCAACAATAAACCAGTGTTAAAACAGTATAAAAAGTTTCCAGTAGTTTATATCGCTGATAAAAAATATTTTTATATTCAAAACATATTTTTTTTTCACACTACCCTATACACAAGTAAAAATCTGCCTTAATTTTCAAATATTAGAAGACTGATTGGATGGTCTTTTGGACCCCGACAAGCGGTACATCGTAATACTTGTTAGGGTTTGCAATTTTGTAGAAATTTATCGCTACTTATTTAATACTTTATTTTAATTGTTTAATATTTTAATATACTGTTTTCGAGTACTGACAGAAGCGGAAGTTAGTCATAGACTCTGCAATTGATTCGTAGCGCCGCCGCCGGCCAATCACGGGGCCGCATTAAAGAGAACTGATGCGGGCTGTGATTGGTCGTGGCGATTCGTTTTCGGGTAGGGATTTTTCTTATAAAAGCATGGTCGGTGGTATTGTGAGGCAATTCGAGTGTCAACCACGAGACTGTTAAGAGTTGGAAGTAACTGTTTATTGTGAATCTAATTTATCTAATTTATATTAGTCGCGTATAATCAGTGTAGTATGGAAACAGTGTGTTTTTAATAAAAGTGATTTATATTCTGTGATATCGTATATTCTTCTCCTCGGAGCCTGGTCATCCTTATATACTAAACATTTACATTTGAAGGCCTTAAATGCGGAGCAATAAAATTGTTCTTTAAAATTTATTGAACAGTCACCGAAGTCTTATCCGTGATGTATTTAATAGCAAAGCAAGGGAGAGTCATCATCATCATCATCAGCCGGAAGACGTCCACTGCTGAGCTTAGGCCTCCCTCTTAGAACGCCACAATGATCGACAATTGGCTATTTGCATCCACCGGTTACCTGCGACGCGCACAATGTCGTCTGTCCACCCACAAGGGAGTGCAAGGAGGATTTTGGCATATTTGAAATAATCGATTTAATTTTCAAAAACAACTCGTACAAGGGAACAAAATTATAATAGTAGACGACTTTGACTTAGAAAGTAAATAAAAAAAGCGTGAAAAATTAAGCAACAATCTATATATGCTTATAATAAAACTGTAAGGCCTCGTTTACGGAAACGCGGGGCATCGCGCGTCGCGTGTGGCGTGGCGACTCGCGGCGCGTCGGACGTTTTTATTGTTTACGTAGCGGCGGCGCGTGAAGCGGCGCGTATCATCGCACGCGTAAACACAAACTTATAGCAATATATGATGCTGTTTATAGAGACGCGGGGCGGGAAGAGTGGCGGTGCCCGCCGCTGCGCCCGCGGCGGGTACCGCCGCGTGCAACGGCGATGCAACTCACTATTTAACATACAATTTTCTTCAAAAAAAAATCGATCATATCATACTCCATTGCGATGGTGACTACGTCTGTGTCGCATGATTACCAAATAGACTGGCAGAAGGTTCCGCCACAGGCATCGCTTCATCGAGAATCGCCGCTGCGTGCGCCGCCGCGATGAACGCCGCGTGAGACGCGGCGATGCCATCCGCGGGCGCCGCCGTAAAACACGCTCCATTTCAAGCAAACACGTGTAAAATCGCTTCTCCGTAAACACACTCATACAACGCCCTACATTTGAATTTAGTGCGGGCCGCGCCGCCACACGCGACGCGCGACGCCCCGCGTCTCCGTAAATGAGGCCTTAGGTCCAATTCTGTACATTGAAGATATTTTGAAAATTATATTTGGAGGGCATTCTATAACCGATACTGAGGCCGAAAATGTAATTTTTTTAATTTTTGTCTGTCTGTCTGTCTGTATCACGGCTGCGTATCACGCCGAAACTACTGAATGGATTCAAATGAAACTCCGATTTTATCAATTTTTCTTTATAATATAATAAATATTAGTATGGGAACACTCATAGAGAGTTGTTATCAAGGTTTTGTAATCGATCGGGTTAAGCAACGTTAGGTAAGGTCATTAAATAGATGGGTGACCGTTTAACGCCATTTGAACTAAACGTGTCCGTGCTTCGGATAGCAAGTAAAAATTGGGTCCCAGTTTTTAACCGACTATAAAAAAGGAGTTTATGTATTCGATGCGAATGTCTGTTATTAAAAGTTTAGTTAACGTAAAAATAGCGCAGGCGGAGCTGCGTGGGTCAGCTAGTCCAAAATAAAAACGAAAAAATCTGGCTGACAAATAACAATAAATTCTACACTTCGCACATTGGAGCCACAACCTAATAAAACTATGTATACATGTTCTAGTAGATACGGGCCCGTTGGTCTAGTGGTCAGACACCCTTCCTGCTAACCGATGGGTCGTGGGTTCGTATCCCACCAAGTGGCTGGGTGTTGTTTATCTATTTAAGTATGTAATTCCAAAAAAAAAGTATATACGTATTAGTAACAGTTGTCTGGTTTCCATAGTACAGGCTCTGTCTAGTTTGGGATCGGATGACCGTGTGTGGATTGTCCCAAGATATTATTATTATTATATATTTCTAGTTCGAACTCAATCTGCTAGGACTACGAAAGCATTTCCAACACGGGAAATAGCGGTGTGATCCGACGCGGCTTACACTCGAGTTTTTGTAGATACGGAACTGGGTTTACCGGGATTCAACAAGTATTTACCGGATTCACGCAAGAGATCGCGTCGGTTTTTCACAGTTGAACTGTGATATTTATTTTATGCAGTATGAAAACCTGTAATGTAAACATATTAATGAAGGCTGAGATAAAACTAACAATATATTTTACTACGAAAAGGAAAAAAAAGAATTCCCCGGAATACATATTTTTAGTTCCAAAAATTATGTCATTTATTTTGCTACATATTAAATATTGAAAATTTATTGAAGCTCCCCTTTTACGTTAAAATGCGGCAGTCTCGCTCTTTCTACAATTTTGCTTTTAAAATAGTGTATGTATGTCAAAGAGCAAAACAGCAAAACAACAAGATAACATAAGAGATGCAAAGATACGGCCCATTTGTGTGAATATGTACGTATTTCTCTAAAGGGAAAGGCTGTCAGACATCCATTCGAGTCCTTATTATTTCATATTCATATAAAACTTCTCCTTTTAATATTTCTGATGTATACTTATAGACTTTCGCGTTCCATTATCAAATATCTATACTATAATAAAACTCAAAGAGCACTTTTTCTGTACATTGAATATTTTTCAAAAATTTCTATGTGGGGAGACTAAAAATTGTTTTGGCCAAAACAATTTTTTTTTGAATTATTGTCTGTCTGTCTGTCTGTCTGTCTGTCGTTCTGTTCATCCAGGTATCATTTGAAAACCCGTGAATGGATTCTGATAGGACTTTCACTGATGTGTTGTGTAGAAGTAGGGGTGTAAATTGGTATATAAAACATCACACTATGTTTCATAGGGGCTAAGCAGTGAAACATTACTTGCACATATTATTACCACGTAATTTCCTTTGTATGTGAATAGGGTAATTATAAACTGATCAGTTAATCATTAAGATATCTATTATTACGCTATATACAATAGGGACTGAGTAGACATTTAGTTTGCATAAGATATGGCAGTGGCGAAGGGTCAATTTTTGTAAGGGGTAAGCGGGTCCGGTACACCCAGGACATTTTCATTAGATTTCTGTATTGTTCTAAGTACTTTGCTGATAGCAATATGACATTATATCTTTGAAAAGTTAAAATGTGTAATTCCCGAGCGAGTCCAAACTAGATTAGGAAAGAAATAGGCAAGGGAAAAATACCATTTCATTTCATTTAAAAGCCAGCGTGTAGGTCCGCTGCTCCACCAAGGCTACATTTGTATAGGTAGGTAGAAATTGAGAATACGAAATTGCTAAATTTTTACTATGGTAAAAGACCTAAAATGACTCGAAATGATCTAACGCAATAAAATGTACAACTACAATTCACACTACACACAATGAACAGCGCTCCCAAAAAACGCTTCAAGAAATTTTAATGAAACTCCCCAAGTCCAGGTAGTGTATAGTATATATATTATTTTTATAGGGAATGAACGCGATTTACCTTGTATTTCGGCTTGACGTTTCGGCCGGGTTGTCTAGCCGTGGTGGTTTTTGCCGGCGGTTAAATACAGATAGGTACTGTGAGTGTAGTGTGTAGTGGCCTTAACGTTACGATTACAAGTGAAATAACGGACCCCCATTACGAAGATATTTCTACCTCGCACACGGAGTAGTTCTTCACGAACCAGTCAACACAGTACTTACTTTGATGATCCAGTCAATTTCAGTCTGCTTGTGACCACGACTGGGGCAACCCGGCCGTAACGTCCAAGCCAAAAGTATAAGGTAAATAGCGTTAATTCCCGATAAAAATAATGTTTGAATATAATATGTATTGACTTATGGAGAGGAACAAAAAGAACACATAGAGCGTAGAGCGTCTGTTATGTCTTCTAACATAGATAGACAGAGGGATATCAATTACTCTAACGTCACCTATAGGGTCATTCAGTTCTGGAGATAAATACAGGATATTTTTTTATTACGTGCGAATATTTTTACCACGTAATAAGTATCGTTAATAGACCGTATTTATATACTTTTTTTTTGCATTTTATTATCCACCACTAACTTACGGAAAATGTATTCACCATGCGCACGGCAGTGATAGGAGGTAGGGTAGGGAGGTGACTTCGGCAAGCGGCGAACGTCCCTGATCATGATCATTGCGCATGTGTGCATACTTTATAGTGAAGTTATTTTTATACTTTTGTACCAAGGTGTAAGGTAAAACCAAAAAGACTCATCTTTGTTTATGTACGCAAAATTTAAGTATAAGTTACTATCCAAAGGTATTTTAGATACCACCAATCAAGTCGTCTTGTCAGTGCTATGTACCAATTTTCAATCAAAATCGTTTGAACGACGTTTCGTGCGCTTACCCTGTCCGCACGTATTTTGAGCCGGCTCGTGCGACTATCTTCCTATAGGTGACACACAACTTGTGACCGTGAGTGTACCTACATGGCCGTGCCACAGGGTTGGTAAAATTTGAAATTAGACTGGATCTACACTTACATTGGTTTCTAGAATGAGTTAGCTGACTAACTGATCTTTTCTGTTCACTATGATCAAAAATTTTGAACTTTGACATTGTTCTTTGATCTCCAATTTTCTTCCCTCAAGGGAGTTTGACTGACACTTATATCAGTACAAGTTTCAGATTATACGCGAACACCCTTGTCGTCCCGTTGCGTAGAATAATTTATGAAGAATCTTATCTAGACGAGTTTAAATATGATTTATTTATGAGTTACCTTTATAAGTGGATAATATTGAAAGCGTCCATTTAGTTTATCTAAATTTCAGTCGGGTTTTATCGCTTTTTAAATTTAGATTTGGTTAATTCAATCTACTAAAGTAGACCGTCTAGGAAGATAATTCTGTGTTTGATGAAAAAAAATATTTCCTCGAAATGTATTATTACCTTTATTTTTTTGACGCGGGGGAAATCTTCGAAAGATCTTGTGTGAGGGATTCTTACCCACTAAAACCCCCGCGGCTGTCGCATCGGCACATGAGAGGGGACCCAGGTCTCTCCGGTGGGATCTGCACCAGGGGCCCCTCAGTACCTTGCCTTTGAGCCCGCCGCTGGCGGGCACATTGTAGCCCCCGGGAACCAGTCACGGTGCTCACCAGGACGGGGGTCGCAACCTTGCCACCGTTCTCCTCGGAGTCGCCACCGTACTCAATGGACGTTCTAGGGGACCACACTCCGAACATCACCTAGTCCAATCATAAGCGGTTATTTGAATCCACCCAAATATTATTTTTATCATCTAAACAATAATAATGGTTAAACATTATCAACATTTACATTATCATCAGTCGAAACACGTTCACAGCTTAACGTAGGCCCGTTCTCCTCTTCGGAGTCGCTGGACGTTCGGGGTGTGGGCCCTTTGAACGTCCATTGAGTACGGCGGCGACTCCGAGGAGGACGGCGGCGGGGTTGCGACCCCCGTCCCCGTGAGCACCGTGTACGGTTCCCGGGGGGCTACAATGCGCCCCCTGGCGGCGGGCTCAAAGGCAAGACACTGAGGGGCCCCTGGTGCAGATCCCACCGGAGAGCCCTGGGGACCCTTCTCATGTGCCGATGCGACAGCCGCGGGGGTTTTAGTGGGTAAGAATCCCACATACCCCGGTCGAGCCCCACAGCTCCCGGGGATCTTTCGAAGATTTCCCCGCGTCAAAAAAAAAAAAAAAAAAAGGTATCTTGGGGATCACAGTATACGCAGAGATGACCGTGTCTCTGGTTCTTCTCAGTGGGGGCGCGTTGTGAACCGGTGGTAAACTCACTTTCTCTAAACGGCAGCCCAAGCCGAGGCCGTGCCTACCTGTGGTGCTCTTGTGCTAGTCGCTACCCCAACCCTTCTGGCTGGAGCGCTTTAAGCGGTCACCCTCTTGTCCGATGAAGCTGTCATGGTTATCTGCGGCCAAGAGTACTAATCGTACAAAAAAACCCCTGTATGTAAACACGAATTTTGTTATAATATGTACTATCGCGGTCACGAACGCTGTACCGGTTTTCAATCATAATCGCTTGAACGACGCTATTTGCGCTTATCCCGGCCGCACGAATTTTGGGCCGTATCTAAGGTTGACCAGGTCTAGCACGACTTGCAATCTTGACAGATTGGTGTGGAGTATGACGTAGTTTTCAACACCGAAACGTCAGTTCTCCATACAAAAGTGTGAAATACTACGTCATCGTGACGTCATACTCGCATTTATCTGTCAAGATTTTCACATTGTGCTAAGCCTGCTGCAGGTGTTTATTACCACGACCGGACGTATAGATAATGTTTTGTATAGATAATGTTTTGTATAGATAATGTTTTATATAGATAATGTTTTGTATAGATAATGTTTTGTATACAACGTGTTAACGAATTATCGCAAAACGTGTAACTAGTTTGTGCAGTGTCGAAAGCGGATTCGAATTTAATTACTAGTTTTTAAAATAGATTAATTTTTATTATATATCTATTTTTTTAGCAAGCTAAGTCAAAACGTACATGCGGTCTGTTAAATACACAGGCGGTAATAAGTTATTAACCTCCAGAAAGGATATACGAAACGAGTGTAATGAGTGTAGAGTTACGAACTTTTAGTAGGATAAGGCGAAGTGCCTTAATCTACTAAAAGTTCGTCCACAATAAAAAAAAAAGTATCATTTCTTAGTAGTGCAATCTTGTAATGATATAATCGTATAGATTCACTAAAATATAAGATCTTAGGGCATGTATGTACACGTAGAAAGATCGCATCCGGCTCCGATTGGCTAGCTTTTTAATACTTATCGCTACACAGTGGAAGCTATTGGGAAATATATTGAACATAAAAATAAACATAAATAAACTAAAATGAGAATATGTAAATAAAGTAGGTACATAATAAGAAAATGTGTTCTTATATTATTAAATTCCAATCAAAGCAGATACAGTAGATTGCAAGTCAGAGCCGAAGTTTTATACGTCATTAAATATAGTAAGTTGGTAATCACTTGGCACCGCGGTTCTCGTATTTCTAGTTGAACGCGCCCTTAGAGGTAATAAGTTTTCCAATTCACTAGACATTCAAAATGAAGGTCTCGACATTGACCTTGTCTTCGCCCTGTAAAAAAATAACTTAAATCTTGCTTATTATTTGTTGACTAATTTTATCTTAAATCTATACTTATAATAAAACTGTAACAGGTCCAATTCTGTACATTGAAGATATTTTGAAAATTATATTTGGAGGGCATTCTATAACCGATACTGAGGCCGAAAATGTAATTTTTTAAATTTTTGTCTGTCTGTCTGTCTGTATCACGGCTGAGCATCACGCCGAAACTACAGAATGGATTCAAAAGAAACTTGGCATGATTTGAGATCTTACTACGAGGTAGGACATAGGATACTTTTTATCCCGTAATCTAGCACGGTTCTTTTGGGAGAGAAGATTAAAGTCAAAATGGGTACTTGGTTATACGCTTGGTCCGATTTTATCAATTTTTCTTTATAATATAATAAATATTAGTAAGGTTACACTCATAGAGCGTTGTTATCAAGGTTTTGTAATCGATCGGGTTAAGCAATGTTAGGTAAGGTCATTAAATAGATGGGTGACCGTATAACGCCATTTGAACTAAACGGGTCCGTGCTTCGGAGAGCAAGTAAAAAGTGGGTCCCAGTTTTTAACCGACTATAAAAAAGGAGGTTATGTATTCGATGCGAATTTCTATTATTAAAAGTTTAGTTAACGTAAAAATAGCGCAGGCGGAGCTGCGTGGGTCAGCTAGTATAAAATAAATTGAGTGTTCTGCAACCATAGGAAACTTGCGTCGAATATGTAGCTGGCTCAGCATGTGCTGGTCACCAAATGGAACCAGCGCTGGTTTTCAGCCAGTACCTCTAGTGACTCAGGGTGCTCTAAGTGGACCTTAATAATAATAAAACTTTTTCGGTCAGGGCCCCCACCTCGGCGTGTCTTCGTCGGTCGAATAGAAACTGAAGAGGGCCCGCAGGACTCTCAGCTCTGGCTTGCCTTAATTGGCCGTCCAGAGAGGAGCTGTTAGAGCTATATGCTCCAGGGGGTGGAAGTGTTAAAGGGCATAACGCCGCGAGTAACTTCGGAGAAAGCGCAGCACACCTCTCGACACCCCTGAGTCACTCACACCGGTGTTGCTCTCTGTCGTCATCGGACGATCATTTGGGGAGCCCATCTAGTGGGTGGCAAGCCACCACTTGTCACAAAATAATTATGAACGTAATTATGGCAAGTGACCCCGGCCTTTGCAATAACCCAGTCGCCAGTCCACCAAATGCTCAACCCCATAAACCTAGAGCTCTTTTCACATGGCTTGCAATAGTGCCTACCACCTACCGAGGTCAACTGCTGTAATTTCATCATTGTGGCAGTTGACCCCGGGAGGTGTTTTACACACCATTTTCTTCTTCTGAAACAGGTCTCTACGTGTTGGATCCGTCCCCACGCAAGCCTCTAAAAGACCGGGCTAAGCCCGTGAGTAAATAAAACATAAAACTTTCTCCAATAATAACTTTTTTACTTATAAAATATTATATAAATATATAACTACGTATATCTTATTATCATTATTAATATGCAATGCATATTATATTTTTACATTGCATTTTATGCATTAGGTATATTTATAGGTATATTTTATATAGACGCATACTTAAAATACATAATAACACTTAAATAACAAACTACGAGAGGCTAGAACATGTGTAATGAGACTATTAAAAAAAACAAGTAAATAAATATACGACGATAAGAATAGAGTATTACTGAAGGTATATGTTCACCCTAAGAGTAACTATGTATGCTAGTACTAGTGTAGCTAGTGTACTTTTCGATGGACCATGATTTATTTATCAGATGGGGTGGAGTGTGAGGGATTAAAGTGGCAACAGGTCGCCTATTAAGCGTAGTGTAGCTGAAAGGTTTCGACACTTATTCGATTGTCCCCAAACTCTTTATTGATCATAGTGGATAAAAGTTGATTTTATCAAATAAAGGTAACATTCAAGATCTCGAGAGTTACAGTAGTCGCCTTAATGTTTGTTGTAGATAACTTATAAGTGAATATTTTATCTTATTTACGCGAATATAAAGGGGAGGCCTTTGTTCAGCAGTTGACGTTTTCCGGCTGAATTTAGTATTTTATTTTTGAAATAATTAACAAGTTACACTTCTTCAACTATGTATTAGGTAAACATTTGTATTTTAAAGTGCAATAAATTTAATTCGATTTCTCCGAAAACTGTAGACCGATTTCAAAAATGTTCATTCCATTTGGTGTCATTGTCACCTTGTCAGGATCTAGGGATCCCAAAATTTATGGCCACAACAAATTTTATAGGCGCCTATTACGTTTTTGATATATATTTTTTATGTTTTCAGTAAGTTAGGAACGCAGACGTCCGAGTTGCGTGGTAGTTCGTGGTAATACGTATCTTGGCGAAATAAGTCACTAAAAAGTGTTAGCACATCATTTGGACGGATTTCAATATATTCTCGTTATTTCGCCTTGCTAGAGCGTGGATAGAGGTGGACCACTGTGTCGCACAATTCTTGACGGGGCATGGCAACTTTAAGAGTAAACTATTTTCCTTCAATCTAGTGCCTTCGCCTCTCTGTCAGTTTTCTACGATAAATAATGAGTACGAACAAACTGCCCATCATATACTTTGGGAGTGCAGTCTCTGGCAACATGAGCGTAGCCTTATGCTAGAGAGTTTGGTTGTGACATCTGGAGTCGTATATTACATGGACCTTGTGGCAACTAAGGAGAACTTCCGTGCGTCCAAACGTTTTTGCCATACCTATTATTGGAAACAAGTTTGAAAAATCAAATAGGCCCCTTAAAATATTAGCAGAATCCGTGGTGCCTTACGGGTGGACTAGCCTTCATTGGTCCGCCTGTAAGAGTCTTCCTTTTTGAGGTTGTATCGACCGTTTATTAATTCTTTGCTTGTCTCCCACTTTGCAAAGGAGGGAAGTGGAATATGTATTTCCAACTCCTCCTATCTACCTTTTTAATTAAATTTGTTGCGGGTTCCAAGACAATTTAGCGTTCCCCTGGGACTCGCCGAGGGTCAAACCTCGGTGTCTTCATCGGTGACCACTGTAGATCCTGGCTTACAGGAGTAACAGTGGTGGGAATGAGTGGTGGGATTAGTCCCAAATATTCTCGTTATTTAATGCCTAATACATCAGTTTCTATGAAGACGGCTTTCTTTTTTTCTAAAAATAGTTTTTACTATAGCACTGAAGGATCTGGCTGATTAACGAATCTTTCCACTACATGACATAATATATAAACTCTGTTCTTCTTATCTTTTATGAATAGGTGGTTTTCTGAATATGATTCAACCTTACAAATGGGGTATCCGGGTAAGAATAGCACCCACGCATCTCCTCCCGTTGGGTGTCCGTAAAAGGCAAGTAAGAGAAAACAAAAAGACGGGCCGCAGCGTCTTTTTATTGGATTACCTACCACCGATACTACGGTCCCCAAGCCGCCTGCCAAGCGTGGGGTTTATGGCAAATATCCTTCTAAGGGGGGACCTTTGTTCAGCAGTGGACGTTTCGGCTGCTGATGAACATGAACCAACCAATTGTCTTTGGCTGGCCACCGATCGCCCATCACTCCTGTTCTGTGTTCATTGATTTATTTATGATCTTATAAATAAAAACAGGGTATACCTCCGTGATTGCATCGAATGAAAAACAAACAACAAGAAAGAGAAAGCCAAATTCTTTAGATATAGAACTAATGTAAGCAAAGACGATCAATGACTAACTGCTGCACCTACAAACGTCAATTACAGTTAATTGTGATTAAGTCATATTTTGAAAATGGATTATTTCGACTTTCGAAGCCAAATAATACTTAATACGCGGATGGTGAGTAGATATATAATGTCATTAATACTAATAATATCAATAATGTCATTAATACTAAAAGATAAGAGACTCGGAGAGTCGAAATAAATAGATGACAAAAAATGACTTAATTGCGATTAGTTAATTGATGACTGTGAGTGCGGAAGTAATTACGTACTGTTAATGTACACAATAGTACCTACCTACCTACGGACCGATGCCGCGACGTACTCAGACACGTCTTATTCATAATCCGACCCAGTCCAAACTAAATTATAGCTATATGACCCATGTCAAAGGACAACTGAGATTATGGTTGCCATTAGGTTCATTGTATCACTTATATATCTTTTTCTTATGGTAATAATAATATAATAATTAAGGTAAAATCGGATTCAAACTACAATTTTTAGTACAGATATATCTCAAATAGAGGTTTCAATACTCACTGTAGTGGAGTGTTGAAGGTGAATTTCTAAGAAACTAATTAGTCATCATCAGCCGGAAGACTTAAACTGCTGAACATAGGCCTCCCCCTTCGAACGCCCCAATCAATGACAATTGGATATTTGCATCTACCGGTTACCTGCGACGCGCACAATATCGTCTGTCCATGTGGGAGGCCTACCTACACTACGTCTTCCGGTTCGTGGTCGCCACTCGAGTACCTTTCTTCCCCAACGGCTATCGGTTCTCCGAGCGATGTGGCCTGCCCATTGCCACTTCAACTTGCAAATTTTAAGAGCTATGTCGGTCACCTTGGTTCTTCGGCGAATCTCCTCATTACGGATTCTGTCGCACAAAGAAACTCCGAGCATAGCTCTCTCTATAGCTCTCTCTATAGCTCTCTCCATAGCTCGTTGTGTGACTCTGAGCTTATCTAAAAGGCCAGCAATTAGGGACCACGTAACTAATTCATTCAAATCCGTCCACTCCTTAGAGAGCTACGATGCCACAGACATACATGCCATAGACATTGAAATGGATTGTACGCCTGTGGTTGGCCACAGTGAACGCGCGGTGACTTGAGCCTAGCGCGGGCGCGGCGGCGGGCGCGCAGGGTGGCCACAGTGACGCGCGGGCTGTTGTGGCGATAACACTTATTGCAGGTGTCGCAAACCTTTTATGAGGATTCTGTATTTTCTACTGGATAGGCCAATCCTGAGATGGGAGGCGTTGATCATAAGAGATGGTGTGCTGGGTGCGCACGAAATAATTAAAAACAGTTAAATGAATGGAGATTTAAAAAAAAACAATATTAAGAATTGAAATTCTAGTCAAAAAAGTTTATTTTATTTATTAAGGAACATCAACAATATACATATTATACACTTAAAATTTCAAATTTCCAAGAAAACCTTTTTTATACATGTATTTAAAGTTATTTAATAATAAAAAAATACTTAAAACGAGCGACACGACCGAAATGGTTTGATACCCCGCCAGCCGCGCGATCGGTCGCTTGTTGACTAGCCCCGCAGTGTGGCCAGAACGAGCGGATAGGAACGTTTGAAAAGTACGCCCGTAAACTCGCTCAAGCCGGTCGCGCTAGGCTCCCGCCTCCGCCGCGCTAGGCCTGCAGTGTGGCCGACCACTATGTCTATACGCGTCCAATCCATTCCAATGGGGATGCCTATGTTCAGCAGTTGACGTTTTCCGGCAAGAGCAGGACCGACTTTTTACATGCATGGATCATCTTCCTTTATAGACAATCAGGTGATTGACCTTTTTATTTATTTTTTCGCTGAGGAAACCTTCAAAAGGTCCCTAGAAGCTGTGAGGTTTGACCGGGGTATGATTCTTACCCACTAATGCCCCCGGGGCTGTCGCATCTGCACATGAGAGGGGACCCCGAGGCTCTCCGGTGGGATCTACACCAGGAGCCCCTCAGTACTCCCGGGAACCTGTCATGATGCTCACGGGAACGGGGGTCGCAACCCCGCCGCCATCCTCCTCGGAGCCACCGAAGTACTCCTACGTCCTAGGGTCCCACACCCCGAATGTCCAGCTTCTCTGAAGGGAGGCAGGTGATCGACCTGCTTTATCCGTCAATAAGCAACAATTACACTAAGATGTTGCTCCCCACGGAGGTTATTTTTTATATTATGGTAGTAGCTTAATATTTACTGCAAGCAATGGGTACTCTTGGATAGCTAGGTACCTAACGTTTAATTGCCGTTTACGTTGGTAAAAATCACAACGTTTAAACTATAATACTATGTACGAAAAAACTTTAGCTTGACACGTTTTCGCACGGCGGCGAATGATCGCATATACCTGATATTGATCGATATTTTTTTTTTTTTTTTTATTTATAATCATGGAATAACAAACAGTAATACAATAGGTCGTAACTTAACAATATACACATGAACACAAATACAATAATTGCATTACTCACAGCGTTATTCTCAACTTACTTAAAAAGTTATACGTTGCTGTGTGTGGTTTAAACATGTACTTAAAAAGAACAGCACTATAAATTGAAAAATTGCACAAGTTGTAACAATTACACACTGAAATATATAAAATAATAACTATGTTCCTAAAACTTCAATAACAACCCTCTTGTATTCAGATCTTGACAGGTGAATAATATCAAGTGATGAAAAATTTTCATTGTAATCATGCACAATACGTTTTATTGGAGCACGAATACCAGCGTTAGAGCGACTGGTACCCATAGCAAATAGTCTATGAAGACGTACAGCGCGTTGTTTATTGTGTGGTACTGCATAAGACAATTTATTGTTAAGGGCAATGCAATCAAATTTATTATGACAAAGTCCATGCAGCACCATGGTATCCAAAAGTAGCCTCCTAGATTTGAGCGAATACAGGCCACATAAATCCAGAATGCGATCGTAATCTTTTATATAGCGATGGTGACAACGGTATATGGCAGATCTTAAGTACTTTCGCTGAACCTTCTCTATCACATTTGTGTACTTATCATAAAGAGGATTCCATATGCTGACAACATATTCTAATTGCGGACGTACCAGTGACATGAAAAGGTAAATGTAGCTTTGCAGACGTTTAAAGTCCTTACAGGAACGCATGATAAATCCATACATCTTATAAGCTTTTTTTACAATATTATCAATATGTATATCTAAATGTAATTTATGGTCTAAGGTGACTCCAAGATCACGAATGAATTTAACTTCCTCCAATATAATATTATTTAATTTATAGTCATTGTGTACATTATTATTTTTTTTAGAAATTATTATTTTTTTACATTTATTAATATTTAGGTGTAATTTATTATCGGAGCAGTAATTTGAAAATCGATCAAGATCATGTTGGAGATTATTACAGTCAAGAACACTTTTTATAGGAAGGTAAATTTTTAAGTCATCAGCATAGAGTAGGAAGTTACAATAATGGAAACAGTCTTTAATGTCATTTATGTATATAACAAATAGCAGGGGCCCTAAGATAGAGCCCTGTGGCACTCCAGATGTGACAATAAAAGGTTCAGATTGGTATCCATTCACTACTACCCTCTGTGTTCTATTTGATACATATGAAGCAAACCAACGCAATAAGTCCCCTCGTATACCATTGTACGCTAGTTTTTGCAATAATAATTTATGATCAACTTTATCAAATGCCTTTTTGAAATCAGTGTAAATTACATCAACTTGTATACGTTTGTCCATATTCTCAAAAAGGTCATTTGTGAAAATCAAAAGATTAGTGAGAGTTGAACGTTTACGTACAAAACCATGTTGTTCCTGTATAATGACATTCTGAAGCAAAGGATAAACGATATTATGTACTAATCTTTCAAACAGCTTGGACAAAACAGATAAAATGGAGATAGGGCGATAGTTACGAACATCGTGAATATCACCCTCCTTGTACACAGGTATAATGTTGGCCAGTTTCCACTGAGATGGGAATACTCCCTCCTTGATACACCTGTTAAATATTATATGTAGCGGGGTCGCAATAGTATTGGCAGTGTTTATAAAAAAGGCAGGGGGTATATGGTCAGGCCCGGGTCCTTTATTCGAGTTTAAAGCTTTTAATTCCTATTTATTGTGCCTACTGGTATTATATGAGTATGAATATTACAATCAGTAGCAGCACCATCCAATAGAGGAATCCAATCATCCGATTGAAACGTACTTGGCTCGTATACAGATTGAAAATACTTAGAAAAGGAGGAGCAGATTTCAAGAGGGTCACTTGTAGTTTTATCTAAATATGAAATATTTGATGGAATAGAGGATTTATTTTTTTTACTAGAAATATAGCTCCAGAAGTATTTGATATCTTGCTTAATACCTTCTTCAACCCTGTTCATATACTTTGCAAAGCACACTTCGCAGTCATGTTTAAATTTTTCTCTATATAAAGAAAATAAATTATAATCAGAGTTATTATTAAATTTTTTCCACCTCACCCAATACTTGTTTTTAGCATTATATATTCTTATCAAGGACGGCGAAAACCAATTAGGGAAATTATTCGATTTCATAGAATTTACAACTGGAACATATAATTTAATAATACCATATATAATTTCATATATAAATATATAAACGAGGTAGCGAAGTAATTGGGCATGAGACGACGTGGGTCCGGTCAGCGGAGCACAAAGGCAACTCTTTGTGACCCTAAAGAGCCCCGACGTGGCTCATGCTATTTGCAACTACACAATAGGGTGATTTTTTTGTGTCGTTCAAGTACTTGTATTATATTCGTCGGTAATGATATCACTGATCCTTTATTATCGGTTTTTCGACATCGAATCATCGTTATTAAAGATGCGCGACTATGAATGATTTTATTCGAATTATTCGAATATAAAAATCATTCGACTTATTCGAATGATTTACGAAGTTAGTAACTAATTTGATACTTGCTCGACTTTGCGACATTATTCGGCGGATTTAATGATGTGATTTGATAGGCACTCTGACATTATTCGTTCCGTGACCAGAACGGCAAATAATTCATTCATATTTCATTCCAAAAACTGACGAATGACTCGCGAACAATCTTGTTCAACCGCCGTTAGTAGTTACTAATTAGTAATAGTTATTAGAATATGAACATTAGTATATTACTAATATTCAAGTCGAATTAGTAGTTATCGATTATTCGAATTGTCGAATTAGTAACAGTCGCGCATCTTTAATCGTTATCTACGGCATGTTTACACAAAGCATTGGAACATTTAAAACTAAGCCTATAATTATACTTTGTGATTAACTGAAGAAGTAAATAGGGAAAATATTTAAGAAGACTAAAGACTGGCATATCTTCGGGTAGATTAGCTAAATGAACAGAATACAGAAACGCTTAGACACAGGTGCAATCTCTCTTCTCTCACTTTCATACTTCGATGAGATAGAAGTCCAACACTTCCAAGAATAAGTCAGATGTAAGGCAGACTCTAAATGCACATTCGACTAACACATATCAGTGTTCTATTTGCATATCTAAATAATAGGTATGAAGAGTATCAGGGAGATACGAATATACGTCGAATTTAGGCAAAAATAAATGGAGTTTCTTACTCTCTCTCTGAGAATCTCTTACTTTTCTTTAACAGCCCTTGGACTTGTCACACGGTTGGGCACGGGCCTCCCCTTAAGATGAAAGAGCTTAGGCCATAGCCACTATGCTGGCCAAGTGCGGGTTGGCGGAATTTACACGTCATTCGAAATCTAGTTAAGCTTTCTCAAAAATGCAGGATTTCTCACGGTATTGTCCTTCACCGAAAGCTAGTAACAATCGCACAAAGACGATTCGCACATGATTAATTAAAGAAATCAGAAGTGCGAGCCGGGGTTCGAACCTGCATAACTTGTTTTATAAGCCAAGCGCTGTAATACTTAGAAATGGCAATATAGTAAGTAGCAAAATGACTAAATTTAACGTTAAATTAAACAATTTCAATGAAACTAGATTTTCAGTATTACATCAAAACCAGATGCCAGAGTTTTGCAAGATGTCTGTCGCAACTCCAATGAGATTTAGAACTTAGTAAATCTAAACCTAACTAACTTAACTCCGTCTCGGCCGAGTTTAATGGAATAAACAGCAATCAAGAGTTAATCTTTACCCAACCCGCGAATAGTGCGTACCTACCTAGATATAGGTATCGTCAGTGGCGTGCACAGAAAGCAGCCAAAAATACCTTCGAGTTGTTTATGCTTTATGCTAATTGTTTGTGTTCCAACACAAATATCCATAAATTAATCAACATTACCAACATATCCATTTACATAAAAAAAATACGTTAATTCATGTCCTAACTAAGATTTTTTAGAGAAATACTAGGGTAGGCAAAATATTTTTGTCAGTATGGAGCCGCTGAATGAACTTATTAATGTTTTGAAATGCAAATTAATATGTCTATAGTATTTGCTTGCTTATGGATATTTGAAATGGTATACTAATATACTTAAAATAGGTTAAACAAGCCGAATACATTTTTTTGAAATTTCATTGAGTAAGTATTTTTATTTTTATTTTTTATTTTATTTATTTGGGAATGCAAACAATTGTACATTATATATTAATAACATAAGTAAAGAAAAACCATTATAAACTAAATGTACAATCCACGGCGCTATCCACAAATTACTAGTAAGTAAGTAGACGACAATAAACAAACATAACGTAAAAAGTGAAGAAGGAAATAAGAAAAGAAGATGCATGCGAAGAAGAAATACATTATGACGGTAAATTAAGCGAATTGACTGACTCTAAAATACATTTTTTAAATTTAGAAAGATTTAAATTAAATATGTCTATATGTTCAAAATATGTGTTATAATTTTGTACTAGCGACCGAAGCGGGGAACGCACACCAGCATTCGAGCGACAAGATATTGTACCAAAAAAATTATAAGTGCGTGCTCCGCGACGGTTTACAGTTCGAGGAATTATATATAACAATTCATTAGTAAGTAACATACAATCTAATTTGCTATGACATAAATTATAAAGAAAATTAGCTCCAAGTAATATTCTTCTACTTTGAAGCGGAATTATGTTAAATAGTTTACACAGTTTTTCATAGGATGTATTCCTTCGAAATTGCCTGTAATGAACAGTACGGAAGAACTTACGTTGGACAGCTTCAATAGAGGTTATATATTTTTGGTATATTGGGTTCCAAATGGCAACTGCATATTCCAATTGTGGTCGAATAATTGACATAAATATTTGACGATCCGTTGATAGCTGACGAAAGTTTTTAGAATTTCTCATAATAAATCCATACACATTATAAGCTTTACTGACTATAGTTGATATATGCAAATCTAGATGAAGTTTAGTATCTAAGGTAACACCAAGGTCTCTCAAGGAGGTTACTTTATTTAATGGCAAATCACAAAGATAATATGTATTATTGATAGTCTTTTTATTTTTAGTGAATGTTATGGAGCAGCATTTATCAATATTCAAGTACAGCCTATTGGCAATACAGTATTCAGATAGCCGTTGCAGATCCTCTTGAAGTAATTCACAATCGCGATTGCTAGAAACTGGTTTGTAGCACTTCAGGTCGTCTGCATACAATAGAAAACTTGAATTTTTAAAGCATTTATCAATATCGTTGATGAAAAGAGTAAATAAAAATGGTCCTAGTATGGATCCTTGTGGAACCCCTGATGTTACCTGAACTAAAGTACTAGACTGATATCCATTTATTACAACTTTTTGGGATCTATTTGTCACATATGAAATAAACCAACGAAGCAAGTTACCTCGGATACCATTAAATGCAATTTTTTGGAGAAGTAGATTATGGTCCACCTTGTCGAAAGCCTTGCGAAAATCAGTGTACACAGCATCAGTTTGCATGCGTTTATCCATATTTTGAAATAACGAATTAGTAAAAATCATTAAATTGGTTACGGCTGATCTGGCTTTTACGAAACCGTGTTGTTCCTGCAAAATTTGGCTGTGCAAAAGTGGATATAGTTTGCTGTGTACAAGCTTCTCGAAAAGCTTAGACAAGGCAGATAAAATTGAGATAGGACGGTAGTTCTCAACATCATGTTTTGAATCAGATTTGTGTACAGGAGTAATATGAGCCTGTTTCCAAACATCAGGGAACACCCCTTCCTTCAAGCATTTATTAAAAAGTATACAAAGCGGTTTGCAAATGGTATCCGCGGTATTTATTAGGAAGGAAGGCGGCAGCTTATCGGGTCCTGAGCCTTTAGTAGGATCCATTTGTTTTAGGCCCTCACGAATTTCAGTTTCTGTAATAAGTAAATCGCTAATAGGGGAGCATCCTTCGGAAAAACCAAGATTCTCAAAGCTACAGTTTTGATCTAATGTTGAAGTTTCATAGACAGATTCAAAGAACTTCGAGAACGTATTACATATTTCAACTGGATCGTTAGCTGATTTGTCTTTATAGTGGATATTTAAGGGGACCTTATTGACAGGTTTTAAGTTAGAAATGTACGTCCAGAAATATTTAGAATTTTTGCAAATATTTTCTTCAACAGACTCGATATATTGTTTATAGGTGGTGTCACATACCTTTTTAAATCTTGTTCTAAACTCTGAGAATGTTTCATAATCCGAGATATTATGATAGGTTTTCCACTTTTTCCAGTACTTAGTTTTACTTTTTTGTATTCGTATAAGAGCAGGTGTGAACCATGTAGGATAGGTGGTAGTCCTGTATTTGATTTGAGGAGTATATTTATCCACAGTTTTATAAATAATATCATAGAAGATAGCTATTGAGTGGTTGACTGAAGATTTACTGAGTAACTCCACCCAATCAATACTAAGAAGTTCCTCGTTTATGGATTGGTAGTTTGCCCTGCGGAAACAATACCTTGTATGTGGATGAGACTTCGTAAGTAATGTAGTATTAAGTGTCATGATAATATCTAAGGGGGGGTGATATACGTCGATTGGCAGTAGAGGATCTTTTGTCTGTTGAATACAGCAATCTGCGTTCGCAATGACTAAGTCTAGTAGTTTTTTATTGGTATTCATGACTGTGTTATATTGTAATAAGTTATTGAATGATAAGAAATTTGACATCGTATTAGCAACATTTGATGATGAACAGGTCATAGATTCATGTATTTTAATTTGACCATTAAACCAATCCAGATTAGGGATGTTAAAGTCTCCAACTATTAAAAGTCTGTCTATGTCGATATCACACAGAAAATCGTTTAGGGATTCAAATAATAGAGAGTAGATTTCACCTTTGGTTCCTGGCGGTATATATAGTGCGCAAATAATGTGAAAAGAATTATTCCGAGAACTAGGCAGTTTTATCAAAACATGCTCGATTGTCTGGCTAAGCAATATAGATTGTGACAACGTGGCTCTTGAGGCTTGAAATTCCTTAAGGACCGCAATTAAGACTCCGCCCCCATCGTGTTTATTTGTGGCTTCGCGATCACGATCGCATCTGAATGTTATATACCTACTATCAATAAATTCGTTATCGGTTATTTCGGGTATCAACCAAGTTTCTGTTAATATTATAACATCATAACAATTTGACAAAATATTAATAAATAAGGCCTGCAGTTTAGTTCGAACCCCTCTACAGTTGTGATAATAGACTGAGGTATTACTTTTGTGGTTAGACATTACAAGGGTGTGATAAATTAGTTAGTATTAATAATCCAGTATTGAGAAAGCTAGTCCAACGTAATTTCCAGATATTTAAATGATAGAACATATTAATAAAGTATAATGATAGTAAAGTAAAACGGCAATGACATATATAAAAACTACTGCTTAAGGAACAAATTATGTTAGTTTTTAAGTTCTTAATTTTAAATATAGCATAGTTTGAGTCGGCGTAATAAAAGCTAATAAGGAAAATAAAAACATAAAGAAAAATATTTAAAAAAATACAAACATATAAAACATGAATTGAATTTTGTACTGACTGAATTAATCTATTCTTTAATGACGTGATGATCTTTAATTTTTTTATCCATATCATCACGAGTACGAATAGCAAATGCTGGGGAGGCATCCGACTGCCGAACAAGTATAGTCGAGTGTCGAACCCACACATACTTAAAGTGGCACTTTTTAGCTTTCTCACGACAAGCTCGAAATAAGAGTTTTGTATTTAACGTCAAGTGTTCGTTTAAGTATATGTTATAAGAAGTGCCCTTCAATCCCAAGTGATCTGACTTTAAATCTTTGTGTAGGCGCGATGCGCTAAGGATATTATCACGTAAAATACGGGTGGTGAACTTAACTATAATGTTTTTTGGTTTGGTACTGTTTTGTTGTGCCTGAGGTACGCGATGGATTGAAACGACATCTTTCTGCGGAATAGGGTGCTTAATAGTATTACCAATAGCTTCGAGTAATACAAATAAATTCTCGCCACGCTTTTCCGGGACGTTGCAAATCTCGATGTTACAGGCACGTGCCTGCTGTTCTAAAAGTTCAATCTTGTGTTCAAGCGACTCAATCGAGTGAATTGCGCTCATTTCTTGTTTTTTTGCAACTTCGAGAGTTCCTACTCGATTTGTAAGCTGGGTGACTTCGTCCATGGTGGACGTCATAGAGGTTTGTAGCGAAGTTATCTCAGATGTAAGACCACTTTGCTCACTGCTCAACTTCTGGATGTGTTTCTTAATTTCACAATGCTCTGATCGAATAACTTGCAACTCGTTCATTATATCAGCAGTAGTTTTATTAAGGTTGTCTAGGTCGTTTTTTATAGTGACGCTAAATTGCGAAAAACTGGATTCGATATCTTGTCTTAATTGCTGAATACAAAGCCGCATTTCATTGGTGAACGCGACGAACGAAGCATCACTTTCTGGTTGCTTTCGCTTTCTTTGAACCTTTCCAGTATCCGTGGATATATCGGAATCAGACCCTGACATTTTAGGCAGGGAGCGAAGCATACTTAGGTTTGGGAATTGTTTTATATAATTACTAATAATTATTATATATTGTAGTAGTTTTTGTCCGATGATATTGTGATATGTGATCGCTATTACAGGTTCTTAAATTTTTAAAATCTTTGTGTTTACAAAAACAGCCTTGGTGACCGGGGATCGATCCTGGGTTCATATGACACTCCAAGCCGCCGTTGTAGAAACCGACGTCGTTCTGAGTGCGCTACGAGCTGTTATCAGGTTTCATTCAAATATTGTACCACTTTGCGTCTTCATGTGCTGTTTTATCGACTTAAGCGTGGGCAGCAGTATTATATTCAATATCCTAGATGTCACTAGTTTGTAGTATGGCGAGCGGGGCGAGCATAGTTTTGATGTAGGTACAAAAACAAAATGTCATTTAAATAATAAAAAAAACGGACCAGCCAGCCAAATGCGCAATTGTTTAGAGTTTTCTTCGATTCAATTTTCACTTTTTCTCACTAAATACACTGTGTTTTAGCCGATGTTGCTAAAATAAAGCATAATTACGCTTATCGAGGACAGTATTTTATAACTAAAAGTCCACGATGACCATGTTGTGTGAACTGTGATTAGGAATTAAGTTTTGGTTGTTATCACTATAATATTTCACTTGGATAACACTATCACTGCATATTCAGACTGTACACTCTTACAATTTATTATAATATTGAATAAATTCTTATTCATTTAATTTTAACAAAACTTTTTTACGGAGATGTTTGCTTATACGACGCCACCTAGCGGAAAAGTGTATGTATGTATTATAGGAAATTGCAAAGGTAAATGCTGTCGCAAAATATGTAGATACTTCGTTATACGCACGTAATAAAAAGAGTACCTAGCTTCACAGCCGTGACTATTAATTTAGAAATGATAATGATATTATAAACCATAGATATGTTATATCCCTACTAATGCACGCCAAAAATTATGACTCATGTAATTAATATACAGGGTGTCCCAGAAATGGGGTATCAAGTCGGTAATGACGCATTGTGTAACCCACAAGCAATCAATTTGTGAAAGAAAATAATGAAAAAGTCAACAGTTTTAGTGCAGTGGGTTAAACATTTTTTACGTTATTTGCCCGAAAATGCTTGAATTTCTTATTAAACCGGTTAGGCACGCAATCTATAAATAGCAGTCTTTCCATAGGAGTAGGCACGATGGCACGGGGTTGCTTAAAAACGGTGTTACGACGATACAATTTTTTTTTATGTACAAAATATAAATTTTTGCTATATTTGAGATCTTTTTCGGGGTCTTTACTATCAATACTATGCATACCCTTAGGCTTGATATACCCTTTCCAGGACACCCAGTATATTCCCATATATGGTTAAGGTATGATATGCTTTCCTTGTTATTTCCTCTTTTACAGTAGGTACCTACTTTATGCTTTTTTTAATACGCATGAATGAAGGCATTTTACTAGATTCTCAAAGGCACACGTCACGTTCGTTACATTTTACCGACGCGTGACTTACTGCTAGTCCACCCAATTTGGGTGAATTTCGTTGTTTCACTTTTCGTGCGCTAATGGTATATCTATTGTATAAAATATCATTGGAAAAGACGTTGATGTTACATAGGTACCTAGGTACTTGATGACTCGTGACAATGTATTCGTATATTTTTTTAAAACCTTTATTTAGGTACCAAGAAAAGTAAAGTCAAGTAGGCGTGCCTAGCCCGGTTGGCACATAGGTTTATACATCGAGCATATAAGTAATAAGTATAACAATTTGTCTCGGAATAACTGTGATCATTACTTGTTTTAATGTGGAAAAGATGAGAAAATGTTGAATTTCATATTTTTTTAATGTTAAAGATAGTACCTACTTACCTACCTATTATTAGAATAGTCCCATTCTTAAAAATTACATTTACCTATCTAATAGCAGGCAGATAGAAAGCGTTTCGTTCCTTATTGTTGCGATTTCAGTTTTTGTTTTATATTTTTTTGTAACAGTGGAGACTTCGAAATTGCTTCTCGTTTCTATCATAATTTCTGTAATTAATTTTGAAAGCTGATAATCTTCCTAAAATATAATATAAATAAATATTTTTTCTATTTCCTTTGGTTTTACGTTAGTTAATTTGTTGTCTCTTGACTATCGCCTAGTTTATTAAGTGTGCACAACCATATGCCTTTCAGCCTTAATAAGAGTTATCATAACGTATTTATGTTTCTACATATTTTTGTTAGAATGAAAGATTGAATCAATTACGGCTATTTAATAATAACTTCATTACTATTTATAGGTAAAGATTTTATAATTATTACAAACAGAAGTAACTTAGTGCTGTCGATACATTGGATAGTTATTACAGGAATTCAATCAAATG
This sequence comes from Furcula furcula, assembly GCA_911728495.1. Classification (NCBI taxonomy): domain Eukaryota; kingdom Metazoa; phylum Arthropoda; class Insecta; order Lepidoptera; family Notodontidae; genus Furcula; species Furcula furcula. The sequence goes on from OU452243.1 coordinate 8,131,491, forward strand.
CAAATATCGGGGGTGTTCCGAATAGCTCATAAACGATCAATTTTGGCTCACAACCGCCCAACTCGATTATCGATAGCCAATCCGCTGCGAAACACTAACAGGGAATTTCTGAATGTAGGTTTACGAAACACAGTATGTAACACAACGAACAAAATATAAGCCTTGAAACGAAATTTACGAAAACGGAATTTAAGCTTTGAAACGAAATTTACGAAAACGAATTTCAAGCCGTTAATCTGGTTGATGTCGGGTAGGTGGAGTATAATTATTGATACACTTTTGTCACCATTCATGCTATCCATTTTATTTTGATTTGAATACAGGACATCATTACTAGTAGTTTTGAAATGGCATTTGTTGAGATTTCTCTGTAAATATAAAGTAATTTATGTAACCACAGAGAATGGCTAACTAAATCTCAAGAAATCTTATAACTAAGCCTAAGTACTTAAGCCTTTGACTGCCGTCGGGTCACACAACAATAGAAAAATCCATTGTGCGTCAGACACCTTGGTGTTTAACGTGTTAATAATATCCTATATTGAAATTAAAAATAAAGAGATTAGCCTGAAGAACCATTTTACTACAGGTACTCCACGTTCTCAAGCACACGGGTGGACTGTGGGGTTAAATTATTAAACCTAAGCAGATCACAAATAAGGCACCTAATAGTTGCACTCACGGGACATTTTGGTACCAATGAGCACCTTCACAGAATGAGGCTAAGTACTATTGATTCTTGCAGATTTTGTAAAGGTGGAAAAGAGTCAATGCGACACATATTGTGTGGCTGCGACGCTCTTGCGAGACGTAGGTTGGGTCATCTGGGAGTAGCCTATCCTACACCAGATGATTATGTACAGCTCCAGGCTGGTGCAATCGTTGCGTACCTGAGGGAACTCTTCGACACGCCAGCCACAGAGTATGGGCTAGAGCATGCACAATGGATCCAACTGGATCGAAGTGCGTTCCGGTGGTTTACCGGGCCCGATTCTTAGCCACCAACAATAGAATAGAATAGAATAGGTACTCCACCTACCCATCGACCAGTTTCACGGTATGAATTTCGTTGTGTTACATTCTTTATAGAGTACTAAAATATTGTATCGAACATCGAAATGTTTCAGTCGGTAGTTCAAAATAACATTTTCGCAGTTCCTAACTACCTACAGGTAGTTAGGAACTGCGATTACCCTAATTCTATCAAACTTCGTGTATTCGTTTTTAGGGTTCCATACCTAAACAGTAAAAACCCTTATGGTGTGACTTCGTTTGTCTGTGGATTACCTATATATTTCAGGAACCACTGATGCTATCGATTTGAAACTTGGAATAGTTTTAGATCTTACTTAACAAACCTCATCGCAAATGATAAAATATTATTTTGGGGTCGGAATGGGTCAACAAAATTTCAAAGTGAAACTACTATATTGAGTTGGGTATTGGTGGGGTATGAAAGGGCTTCATTTGCACATTTCAAAACAGTTATTTTTTTATTTTGTTTATATTTAGTTAGTTTATATAACATAGTTTTTGGCTTATCTTAAAAATGAATAAGAATAATAATAAAAACGTTTATTTGTGACGCATACAAAAACACATAAACACAGTTACAGTAAAGACATTAACACACTACAACATAATTGATGCGCCACAAAAAGGTCCCAACTCAGCATATTGCTGGTCGCGAATAACCAGCGCTGGTCTTCCGTTGAGACCTCTTTGGTGACGTCACGAGACAAACAAAAAAAAATACTAACTACAAAAAAAAAATACCATACCTCCCAATAAAAAGAAAAATAAAGATAAAAAGATAAAACGAGCAATGCAATTATTGCATACGACTCTAGTCCCCGGCGGCTGCTCTATTCCTCGCCTTGGTAGAAGACAGGGTAACGGTCGAGCACGGGGTGCTAAGAATCTCCGGCAGATGCCCCACTGCGACCCCCAACAAACTTTGGCCCTGGCAAACCACAACATCCGCACAATGAGGACCGATGAGAAGATTGTCATGCTGGAGGAATAATTGAGCAACTTTCGTTGGGACATCTTGCGATTATCCGAAATCCAACGAGAGTGACAGGATACAATAACTCATGATTCTGGCAATTTGCTCTTCTTCCGGGAAGGAGACCGGAAATCCCAGGGTGGTGTTGGGTTTCTCGTCCGTAAGTCCCTTATTAACAACGTGGTAAAGGTCGATAGGTAGTGTTTTGAGCAGGATAGCGTACCTTACCTGGTGTGCCCAGGTGCATCGCTCGAACATCTTCATACTAAAAATATTTAAATAATAGGTACTTTAGACCACTGAAGCAAGGGGAGTATGCACTATTAAGCACACTTGTGACTTTAATGATCAATGAGACAGTCTGTTATTAAAGCGTATTTTATGACAGGTTCATAAAATCGACTTAATGAGAAAAAGATAGATAAAGATGGCTATAATTAAATGAATACGGCTATAATTCACTGCTTTACTTCTTTTAAGCAATAAAAAGATAATAATGGTTCTAGATTAAATAACTGTCGTACTTTGTATTCGACTTTCTTTCAGTAGCTCTAACAAGTGTATTATATGATATCAATGGGGAACTGGTACAATATTTATTTTTTACATACATTCATACATACATAAAATCACGCCTTTTTCCCGTAGGGGTAGGCAGAGCCCAAGGGCTGCTTTTCGCCTCCGTGAGAAACGAGACGTGATGGGAGGCGAACCACATCGCCGCCATTTTGGTTAATTAAATTATTTATATCATTGACCATTGCGTTCTCACGAATAAGGAGGGAAAGGGAAGGATAGGTGTTAGGATTTATTTTTTAGTGTACTATAATAAATAATTTAGACTCGCTGAGAGATACCAAAAATATAGTTTGGGGTACCAGTCAGTTAGACTTTCCCATTGCTAGTGCATAGTAGTGGTTAGCGATCATCGCCGTTTTTCATCTTATAATAAAAAAAACTGCTTTAAGAAAGCCTTTCTTAGTGTCAGTGCTTACGTTGCGATTTTTCTTGAAAATTTATTTGCATATGGTCGACTCGTAAAATTCTGACGTCACTCGCACTTGATTGTGTTTCAAATTACGTTTCATTTTACGTAACTTAAATTTGAAATATTTCGTCATTGAAATATGTATACATACTGCAAATCATTCCGAAAAACAAGACTTTAAACATCAAAAATATCCCATAGATGTAGTTAATTCATAAAACACACAGTTTATGTTTAGTCACTTCAATACAGAATTGTTTAGAACTATAAAATTGTAACACTTTTCAGCATTTCAAATGAAACATTATGAGATTACACAGACCACTAGCCTCACCGGACTCACCAAAACTAACTTCAAACTCAAAGTGCACTACACTAATACATCCCCAGCCAGTCGACATTACTGCTCACATAGAGACACTTAACTCATTTACTAACTCCGTGCATCGGCCAGAGCCGAGCCTGTAGTTGCACCAACTTACAAAGCTTAAGCTCCATATTAGTCTCCGTTCACAGACGAAACCGTGTTCGGGGGTAGCTACATCCCGAGGGTGGGTGAGGAGGATTTTAAGGGAGGCAACAAACCAAGCAACAGGTGCCTGGAGCGTTGCCAAGCACCCCCGCCACTAAATCATCCTACGACACTATCGCATTCCCAATTTCGCTGTACATTGAACTGTGCAATCGAGTGAACACAATCGTTTGTCTTAAATAGCCAGCAGTGGATATTGCCATTGCATTTTATTCGTATTAACTGTCTGCAATTTTATGATCTACCATTATTGTAATGAAATAGCACTTTAGTCTGCTGTAAATTAACAAATAACGCATTCATTGTAGCACTGGGAGCTTATTAAAAGCTCGCAATTTACCATGTAGCGGGGAACAGCTCATTTATTGCCATCGCAAATTGAATTTATTTAATGAATATACACACATCAAAAGTGTCTAGGGATCAAGCATTTTTGGGCAAAAAAATGGGCAGAAGAACAATGGCGTTTCGTGTGCTTTTCTGATGAGTCTCGTTTTGGTATGAGACCGGATACAAGACGTATACGACACTGGAGAACCCCTGGACGCCAACAGCGATTAAAATCCTGCCAGGAAGTCCATCCTTATAGTGGTGGAACCATCATGGTATGGGCGGGTATTTGGATCGGCGGAAGAACTGAGTTGATTTGGATCAGAGGCAACCTCAACGCTCAAATTTATGCTGAGACGATTGTATCAGACGTCATCGTTCCTCTACAAGTGCAAATCGGTCCCTTATTTCAGTTAATGCATGATAATGCACGACCGCACACCGCAAGAGTTGTAAGACAGACTCTCGCCGCAGCTAACATCAATGTCCTGCCCTGGCCTGCTCAGTCGCCAGACTTGAACCCGATTGAGCATGCATGGGATATGCTACAGAGAAGAGCTCTGCCGAATATGGAGGGTATCCAGTCGCAAGAAGACCTTTTTTTGTTGTTGCAACGAACATGGGCGGCCATTCCACAGCGTGATTTGGATGAACTCATTTTGAGTATGCCAAACCGATGTTCTTGTGTTGTTAGTGTTCGCGGTAGAAACACGGATTATTAATTGTTTAAGTTACCCAATAAAATTTTAAAGAAAACTGTTATTTCAGTCTTTTTTTCGAACTTTTGTGTTAGTGGTTCAAATGTCAAAAATCCCTTTATTAGGAAAATGGCAAATTTCTTTATTAATGCAAAGGTGACTTGGTTTATCGTTACTGTGACAAACGAAAACACTTTATTTGATGAATCCTTAAAGAAAATTTTAATTAATATCAATCAGGAGAAAAGTTATTGCAAAAATATATGTTGATCCCTAGACACTTTTGATGTGTGTACATATATTGTTAATTAATTTTGTAAACTCTACGCTTATTATGTTTTGTGATAGGTATCTTGTGTAAGATACCGGCCAATGTAGTGTCAGCAAAGATATTATAAACCATATACTTAGTATGTTATATCCGTACCGTAATGTTCGCCAAAATTGTGATGAACTCGCAACTTGAATTCGCGATTTTGTCGACAAGGAGCAATGTGTAAACATTTGTATATTTTTTTGCCTTTTATTTTGACTCTTGCGGCAGAAACATTCAAAAAGCACCTAGAACCTTGGTCAACCACCCCATTGATCAGGGTTATGGGACCGAGGGTTTCAGGATTTTAGGTACCTATGTGGGATTCTTGCCCATATCGCATCGCCACATAAAAGGGCCTCCGAGGCCTGGGCTTTCAGGTGGGATCTGCACCAAGTACCAATCCGTGCCTTGCCCTTGAGCCCACCGCCAGGGGACGCATTATAAGTACTCACGGGGAGGGGGTAGCTTCCCCGTCTCCATCCTCTTTGGAGTTGCCGCCGTACTCGATGGCCCACGAGGGTGTGGGCCATCGTCCATCGGCTCAGAAGAATATTGTTTTGCCTACCCTGACATAAAAGTCTGTGCGCGCCACTGTGTAAATAAGTAAGTGTAAATTTGGCTTAACCCCTGTTAAATGCAAGTCACTAGTAACTCAAGAATCATTTTCACACATAATTCAAACAACATCAAGGAGCGATAACACAGTGTTCCCAACTCTCAAAAATTTATACCCCTAAGATCCAATCAAAAACCCCTAAAACCACCACAATTTCTAGAGATTCCCCCCTAAAAAAAATATTGTTTAATAAATAAATAATTAAATATTTTTAAATAAATAATACATTACAAATGATAAAATCTCATTAAACGAACAATCAATTTTAAACAACCAATAATTAAATTCATTCAGAAACACCATTTTTTTTTATCCATAATTTATAAATTATCGAAAACTTCAACTAGAGACATTTGCCCACTGTTTATTACTTAGTTAATTGAAGTTATAAAAATCCCTAAAAATACACCTAAGAATATAGCACCCCTAAAAAAAACACATTTTTTTCCCCCTAAATTTGGGGGGGAAACCCCTAAGTTGGCAACCCAGCGATAACATTTAATTTAATCACGGCTGAACGGTTTTACACCCACGCCCACACACTTTAGCCAAACCTCTGTGGCTTTCTAAATGACCTTATGAAGTTACTTTAGAGAGAATTAAGCTTTGAAAAGGGTCACATTCGCAACATGAGTGAGAAAATAATTAGAGGAAAATTGTAGAGTGCCTGAGAAGGCTTTGTACATTTTATAGGCACAACACTTGTTAGTTTGTAGGAAATTAACTTCTATCTGTTTATTCGTAATAGTGTATTTTTTACAGCTGTACCTATGTTTGCTTGATCTTTTATCTAATCTCATCTCGTAATATTCAAATTATGAACTCAAAACTACTCTAATGACAATCTTTATTAGCATGCCTCTTTAAAAAAAAATTAAAGCAATTAACATTACAAAACGATGCTTTAAACTAACTTTTTTTCTATTCGAAAACACCTTCGTTTTTTTTTATCTGGGACCATACCGTCGGCTTACTGCAAGAACTCATTAAGTGACATTTTCAAAACTTTGAGTTAAGCCACTAATAAGATTTCGTTATAGTGTTTGCCCTATATCATCGTAAGTATGATTATGTTAAAGAAACATAAAACACCATTATATTGCTGAATACTTCTAGTATTCAAATCAAGTGATTATTTTAAATATTAACAAGTAGTTTTTTTAATATAATGATTTCTGATACTTACGCGAATATTACACATTGAAATGAAACTAATTTTACGGATTATATCGCGGTTTATTTTTGATTTTAATTTCCCGACGTTTCGAATACTTTACAGCATTCATGGTCACGGGCGGACTGAGGTGGTAGCTGTCCATATGTCATAGTTGTCTTAGGGTACCCTCAGGTCTTCTAATTATTATTGTTAGTCCGCCGCCACTGTGAACGTGTCAAGCCATCCACAGTCGAACGTATGCCTGCTGTATTGCCATATGTTAGAGGGGTAACAGACAAGATTGGCTATATCTTAAAGCGAGCTTCAATTAAAACATTTTTCAAGCTACCAAAGAAGATTAGTCAGTTTTTACCATCAGTCAAGTGCCATATACCTCTACAAGATGCAGGAGTATACAAACTGGATTGTGACTGTGGGCTCTCATACATCGGGCAAACAAAAAGATCGGTAAAAACCCGTGTAAAAGAACACATAGCTGACGTTAAACATCAACGCTATACGAAGTCTGCAGTCTGTGAACATGTTCAGGATCGCACCCGTCATTATATTAGATTTGACAAACCACAAATCCTCGCAAAAGAACAGCGCTACCTACCAAGGATGATTCGTGAGGCTATTGAAATTAAAAAGCATCCAAATTTCAATAGAGAAGATGGCTGGGTGCTACCACCAGCTTGGGATCCCGTGATAAACATAGTCAAATCCAAAGACAAGCATTCCACTGCAAGACCTCAAGATACTGTAAGTTTTTTTAAATAAAAATAAAATAAAGTTAGTGACTTTTTGTCATTGCGACTTTGATCGAGGGTTGAATTAAGTATTTCTTAAAATAGATCCGATAACTAATATTTAATAGAAATAATGTATGATTTAGTATCGAAAGTTACAAACAAAATAATCTTTATCATTAACAAAACATAATATAAATCCTTAAAACAAAAATAAGGACAATATTAAGCTAAAAACCACATAAAACATTGGCATAACATTAAATCAGTCAATAATAATAACCCTGAATAATAAATGAATGGAAAGTTCATGAAATTCATGAAAAGTGTGCTCTACAAATCGTCATCAGAGTTCTCTTTTTCAGTAACAAATTCATGAACTTCATTAGCTAGTAAAATCCCTGTGGTTTACGTTCGTATGGTTTCATAGTTCCATCATTTTTATTTTCTTTTATTATAAATAACGTTACACAGATCGATCATCGTAAAACCTTGCATAAGGGTCATCAGATTTTCCATTTCACTATGGATACTGGCGACCACCATGAGTGTGTCCAGACTCGAGATATTTGTGTTCGATAAACTCAAGGTGCGTTGCCTAAACCTAAACACAGTTGCAGGCACAACAGAAGCTAGGTTGCAATTTTGACCGCAGGCGCAGGGGTATCAGAGAATATAGATATTTCTGTACTGTAAGTGGTAAACATTGGATCCAAAGATAAAATGCTGTGTACTTACCACATGACTTTTTTTCCATCTACTTCAGAACACCGATAACATAGGCTATCATTTGAAGAACAAGTTTTATAGATGGTAGCATTGTACACTCAGGTTTGCATTGGTAGTAAAGGAAAGAAACATTACTAGTTGGTAAATACAATACCTACCTTTTGTAAATTCAATGTAATGGAATTAAAGCTTTCATCTTCATAAGCCCAATGTTATCTAACTGATTAGTATCTCGACTTTGTTATTTTACATAAACATATAACATAAGCTAGCGTTTGCCGGCTCACACCTGGTGGAAAGCGGTAATCGAGGATTGTAAAGCACACACTAGCTTATTAAAAGCCTAATCATGGTAGTCTTGAAGTTACCTACATTAAAATCGGGCTGGAAAACCGACGCAGGCAAGCCTTTCCAGTCCTTAGCTGTCCTTATTATAAGTGAAGAAGCAAATCACTTAGTCCGGAGTCCGGACTCAATGCACGTTCACCGATGATAGAAGGTGGAAAAGTCATGTAATTCCTGCGCTCACTCTCCTAAAGTATCTTGTAGAATACCGAGAGGCTGGCTACACTACGCCTATTTTATAAGCTATGCAGATTGGCCTCCACGTTATTGGAGTGGATGAGTGGAGATCTGGATTACCAGATTCTCCAATTAGCCTCTTATCGCGCCTCTTCACTAAGTGCAAAGCTGCTACATGGCATTTTGCAGCACCAGCCCATTATATGACTACAGTATTCCACACACGACCGGACTTACGATTTATTAACAGAAGCTGTCCCGGTATGAAGTACCGTCGGACCTTTGCAAGCTTTCTTGTAGCTACTTTGGCCTTTGGGCTCAAACTATTCCTTCCGACGATTAAAATCAGATAATTTGGATACGATCTTCATCAGTGTTTAGTGAGCACTTTAATTTACACTTACAGTCTTCTGGCTTAGGCTGTGGGTGACCAATATTTCTTTAATGTATTATATCTATAAGTATCTCATTTTTTACCATCTAGTAGTCTTAATTTGTCCATATGAATAAACTTAAGCTTTAATATGTTTGCCGTTACTTAATTTGATAGAATTAATTAAAACCTTTTAATAAGAATTATTATGTTATAAAAGTAATTAAGCGCAGTTAATGAACTATCATATAAATGAGTTTTGTAAAATAATAAAATAGGCATTATGACATTACAAGAATTTTTTAAAATTTTATAATATCCCTTCATGATTTTAGTGGACCTAATATTGCCCAAAATTGTAATTATTGAATTTATACCATATCAATAACGTCCAAATCTGAATAGCTAGAAATGAGTGTGTTTTTGCAATATATAGAGCTCGTCAAGACGAGTTCGAGGCGCTATTTAACTGTACTTGATGACTTTGTGCCATTAGTGAGTTCTTGCAGTAAGCCGACGATACTGCCAAGTCTTCAGTTATTCATTCTTTTAAGAAATGTTTCTATTCTACTTCATCCCTTGTGTACTAATTTGAACTTGGAACTTACTACCACAGTGTTTGTTTACACGCAATAATTTACTTAAACTTTAGTAAAGATTTAGTTACCATCTTACCGACTAAAGATATTACAAATCGAATTATAAAGCCAGATCTAGTAGGCCGCAACGCAAGCAATCTAGTAGCGATACTATTACAAACACACACTCGTGTCTTTTTAACCTCTATAAGCAACAGTTTCATAAATAAATTAATATTAATCCACTTATTGAGGTAAAATTAATTTGTAGTACTTGGTAATTTGGGAACGTATGGGCGAGTTAGCTATTCGCCCAGGTTGTTTATATTGTAGATTTTTCTCAATTTTTTCCTTAAATATCAAAAACACAATAGTTATCATTATTATAATATTTTTAAAATTCATCATCATCATCATCATCATCAGCCGGAAGACGTCCACTGCTGAACATAAGTCTCCCCCTTAGAACGCCACAATGAACGACAATTGGCTATTTGCATCCACCGGTTACCTGCGACGCGCACAATGTCGTCTGTCCACCTAGTGGGAGGCCTGCCAACGCTGCGTCTTCCGGTTCGTGGTCGCCACTCGAGAACCTTTCTTCCCCAACGGTTATCGGTTCTTCGAGCGATGTGGCCTGCCCATTGCCACTTCAACTTGCAGATTCTGAGAGCTATGTCGGTGACCTTAGTTCTTCGGCGAATCTCCACATTTCGGATTCTGTCGCGCAAAGAAACTCCGAGCATAGCTCTCTCCATGGCTCGTTGTGTGACTCTGAACTTTTCTAAAAGGCCAGCCGTTAGAGACCACGTCTCGGTACCATATGTCATCACTGGCAACACACACTGGTTAAAAACCTTCGTCTTCAGGCACTACGGTATTTTGGACGAGAAGATATCGCGTAGTTTCCCGAACGCTGCCCATCCGAGTTGGATTCTTCGGGCGACCTCTTTGTCAAAGTTGGACCGACCTAACTGGACAGTTTGTCCTAAGTATACGTAGTGGTCAACAACTTCGAGAGTATCGTACCCAACAACTACCGGTACTGCACCCGTATCGTCGGCAAAACGAAGGTGAGTGATGTATTCGCCATTAATGTTGATGCCGAATCCGTACCAGTCCAAGAGCTTGAAAACGTCCTCCAATGCGTTTTAGAACAGTTTCGGAGAAATAACGTCTCCCTGTCTCACACCTCGCTGCAATGGGATTGGTTTCGTGCTCTCTTCCTGTAGTCGGATCGACATGGTGGCGTTGCTGTACAAACACTTCAACACTTTGATGTACCTATAGTCAATGTGGCACCGCTGGAGGGACTGCAATACCGCCCAGGTCTCGATTGAATCGAAGGCTTTTTCGTAGTCCACAAACGCTAGACATAATGGCCGATTATACTCCTCGGTCTTCTGTATAATCTGGCGGAGCGTATGTATGTGGTCTACGGTGCTAAAGCCTTTTCGGAACCCGGCTTGTTCGGGAGGCTGGAAGTCATCAAACCTGCGTTCGAGACGGTTCGTAATGACTCTCGAAAACAGCTTGTATACATGGCTCAGGAGTGAGATGGGTCTATAATTCTTCAATAAAGTGTTATCACCTTTTTTGAAGAAGAGAACCACCACATTCCCGTGCCATGCTTCTGGCGTAGTACCCTCGATTAAGACGGAATTAAATAACTTCTGGAGGACTAAAAGTACCGGTTTTCCACCCGCTCTCAGAAGTTCTGTTGTGATTCCGTCTTCACCCGGCGCCTTGTTATTCTTAAGCTGTTTGAGAGCCATTCTAATCTCGTACAAGCTGATGTCTGGGATGTCCTCAGTGTAGTGTCTTTAAAATTAACATGATTCAATTACGATGAGAACTATAACGCAAATTATTACGAAATTACTTAATTACCAACTTAAGTAACTTTAATTAAGAAAATATTAATTTAATGTGTAAAGACTGTCTCAAGTTTAATAACGCATTATATTTGGCACTTATGACTAGTTGCATTCACTGTTCGGTGTGATTGTAGGTGCAAAATGAGACAAGGTCACTTTATATATGGGTAACCGACCCATTTATACCTCGTATCGCCCATCTGACGTATGAATCATTTTACTTTTCGAATAAGATGTTGGCCTAACCACTAAGAAAAAATTACACATCTTTCTTGGCTGATCTTGTAAAAGATTGGCCGCTGTGGTTCTAATAGCGAGACGATGCAGCGTCGCAGTCGTTAGCATTATTATATCATCCATTAATAATAAAATAAAAAAGCCTTTATTTCTGGAAGTTATCAACTATTAATGAGTTTATTAAACTAAAAATTTAAGTAGCAGTCGCCACCTCCCCGAACTTATTCCACTCGGTTTTCACTTGCGCGGTCTGCATCCAGTTGGGTCCACGTTTCGGTTTAAATAGCTCTCCCCAGCTCCTTCTTTGTCGCCCTTGCTTCCTTTTCCCCTACAATGGAACCCAATCCGTTTTTATTCCAAGCTAGGTCAATTCTTCTATTCAATCCATTGATAACGTACCTATAAAAATATCTAGTATAGCAATGCGATCTTAAAGTAAAGAGTGCACCTATATAACTACATATATAATGAATACACTAACATACTGACAATATGTACTGGAGAGCACATTATCATAACATATGTACAGGTATATTACGGAATAAGCTACCGAGTGTAACGAGTGCTTTTACACAATGAAATATTAACAAAGCGTGCCTGAGTGCGCGGATTCAGCTGACACTGCCAAGTGAAACAGACGCACGAGAAATATACGACGGAATTAGTGTCTTTGTGACTCTATAAAATCTCAACACGCAGCTATTAGTGATTTAGAGGCTTAAATTAGTCGTTAATTCCACTGTTCCATATTGCCATGATGTTGGTATAGTCATTATGGCAGAGTCGCTGGAGGACCTCAATACGATGCTCATTGACGTCAGTAGCGTTTCCCAACAGGTGGGTTCTAGAATGAATATGAACAGGACGAATCATGTCTAATGTCCAAGTTACACCCGTTCAGGTAGTTGTTGGGAACGATACACTCGAAGTTGTTGACCACTACGTATACCTAGGACAATCTATCCAGCTAAGTCGGTTCACCTTCGACAAAGAGATCGCCTGAAGAATCCAACTAGGATGGCTACCCATTTTTTCGGGAAACTACGCGATATCTGCTCGTCCGAAATGCCACAGTGCCTGAAGACGAAGCTTTTAAACCAGTGTGTGTTGCCAGTGATGACATATGAGACATTGAGACGTGGCCTCTAACTGCTGGCCTTTCAGAGAAGCTCAGAGTCACACAACGGACCATGGAGAGAGCTATGCTCGAAGTTTCGTTGCGCGACAGAATCCGAAATGTGGAGATTCGACGAAGAACAAAGGTCACCAATATATCTCACAGAATCTGCAAGTTGGAGTGGCAATGGGCAGGCCGCACCGATAACCGTTGGGGAAGAAAGGTTCTCGAGTGGCGACCACGAACCGGGAGACGCATCGCAGGCAGGCCTCCCACTAGGTAGAAAGACGACATTGTGCGCGTCGCAGGCAACCGGTGGATGCAAATAGCCAATTGTCATTCATTGTGGCGTTCTAAGGGGGAGGCCTAAGCTCAGCAGTGGCCGTCTTCCGGCTGATGATGATGATGATGATGACCACTGTTCCGCAATCGTATATTCGCTTTTATGTTTCACGCACCTTTCATATTTCAATTCCCGATATATCGATCGCTAGCGCTATTTCGCAGTGTCGCTATACGTGCACTCAAAGACAGAACGGCTCAGAGCTCGAATAAAAAGAAGACATTGGTTGAGCCTCAAGCGCACATGAGACAAGAGCCAGTTGAGGTCTCCCGTTAAACAAACAAAAAACCATACTGACGCTGGAATTCAGGATTTTCTTACAAGATTTAGACGTTATTAGACAGCCGGCAAGTTTTTTGTTTTTGTAAAATCAGTGCCTTAAAAATGCAACTAATCGGCCTTCGGTGTGAATCGACCGGGACTGCAGCTGAAGAAGTCTCCACGTAGCCGGAGCCGACACAATCAGATTAGCACACTGAATTGTAAGCAAATCATTATCGGGTTATTGAATTATATTATCAAAAACTATTTTCTTAAATCGTTCCCCCATGGCCTTATTCCATTTAGTCTAGGTCCAACACGATTCTGCCAATCTCAGCGTAGTAAGCTTACACACGCGGGGGTTATTGATTAATCGGTGTGTAACGTTACAGTAAAAAACTTGTTCGATGTGCAGACCACCACCTACAACAAACAACAAAACACACTAACAAAAAGGGAGGGACGTCAGTAGGTTAAACAAACGGGCGTTAAATTCAGAAGACAAAAGTAAGTTACAATCTAATATCAAAACATGTAATGAATTTTAGGACAATATTTACAAAGTGGGATTCAACAAACGTAAGGAGGGTATGTAAATGAATATGACGTGGAATATTGGGAGGGATGATTTTCTTTTCCTGACCTAAATACCCTATGTATTTAGGTCAGGAAAAGAAAATATGGCCAGTGGTTGATGGTTTTGAAGAAGGTTCAAAACCACACTCATAGAGAGAGTGATTCCTTACCCTAATTTTATTTAGAAATACAGTGCAGCAATGTCTCAGACGTAGCCTACATATGGTCGAAGTAGCGAATTTGTTGCCATGTCGGTATTTTTGGAACCAAGGCTTTTTCGGAACAACTGGTTGGATTCTAGCATAGTAACGACCACAAGTGGAACTGGAAGCACGCCATTGAGAATTCCAGGACCTAAACATTAAATCTTTGGCAAGGGATAGAAGATCAGAGAGGAAGATTTTATAATGAGATAAACAACCAGAATGAATAGCACTTTTAGCCCAAGAATCCACACACTCTTTACCTCTAATGCCACTATGACTGGGCATCCATGCCAGAGCAATATCCAAACCTATTGTCTTGCATTTGTATAAGACTTTGTGGATGTCTTCAAGACTAGAGTATATAGGCTATTAATAAGCTAGTGTGCTTTACCATCCTCCATTGTGTCACCACTTTCCATCAGGTGGGACTGTGGTCAAGCACTGGTTTATATAGGATAAAAAAAAGACTTCCTTTGTCTGCAAGGTAATAAGGAATTTGGATTTATTTTTAAATGGATTAGCTAATAGAGCTTGCAAGCAACTTTTGAAGTCTGTAAGTCTGTATTAAAACCTTATTTACATTTTGGAATTCAACAAAAGAAACAGCCTCTAATATTGCCACTGATTCCCCAGTAACTTTGAGTATTAATCCAATAAAGTATTAACATTGGATTAATGCTCAAAGCCCAGTAAACACTGAGGAATGTGGAGCACATTTATAACTTAGAACTACATATATGAAACTTCGGTATCCATACCGCAGCGCCGATAGAATCCCTTTTTCTTACAATGTTACCATTAAAAAAATATATAACCGACTTCAAGGAGGCGGTTCTCGATTCATCGTATAGGTGAGTATCTATTTCTTTAAATACTTGTATATTCCTTATCTAGTTCATTCTATTCACGTAGACGTAGGTATAAAACACCAAGCAGTATGTGCCTAATTCATTTTGCTGGCCACCCGCTACTGTCCGTCCCTCTGCATCTTCGCTAAGTAATGCAATAATACCGTTGAATTACTGAACTGAAACCACTGTCTATTTCTTTCTACCACGAGGTGAATATATGATTTTATCTTCTGATTCTATATCAAAAACTGACTGGTCAAAATGTACTTATATTTGTATTTAAAACATACACGAAGTGTACAGCATTTATGCTAGTCAATGATATTATTATTAAAAAGAGGTAGCACACCACCCACGGAAGTATTGACAGTGTCACTTCGTTTTAGTTTTATTGAATAATCGCATCATAACAATCGAAAACACTATTATGTAAATTATTCAAATACACAAACATATTTTCTAGAAATCAGAAATCACATTTCATTCGTTAGTATACATTAATTATGTGCCACTTTTAATCGTCAATTGCTTAGTAGGTAACGTATCTATTACTTATAATATTTTTTAATGTAAATACATAAGTACTTACAATAAATGTAGAAAATTAAGCCCATGTGGCATGGTACCCAAAATACTGGCAGCATTTCCTCGCTGTATGGAAATAGAAACCCGCTGAGCTGTGACGTCGACCAGCCGTTTTGATATCAAATTAAACAAACAATGGGCAGAAGGAGCCCATGGACCCAGGGTCTCGACTCCGAAGGGCATAAAAATATATTCGGAACTGATGACCCTGTATTTGTGTTTTTTAATTATTTCGGCCACCCCCGCCGCAGCACCAGCTCTCTTAATAGTGTCCTGGACATGCGAAGGAGCCAGTGTGTCAACACAAGTAGCATCCCACACCAGCACCCGACCCCTGATCAAGGCCACGAGAGTCATACCGTCTGGCCTCTTGCCATCATCACGCACGATACCTTGCGGCTCCAAAATGGCCGGTACGTTAATGGTGGCAAGAGCCCGACGAATGATGTCGTTTAGGGCTGCATGACGGGAGAAGCGGCCGGCGCTCCTAGCGCAAGAAAGTCCATGGTGTCCCAGCCGGTCGACATCGGTACCACATGGGCATTTATGTGGAGTGCAGACGTCAGCGCCGAGACGCAAACTTATGGCTATACGAAGTGTGTTAGGGTCGAGGCAGTTTCCCGTATTCGGACACGGATACGCCTGTAGCCAATATCCAGATTCTTTACAGGAAACTGCCTGAAGCCTTGCGAGCTCGGAGCCTGAACTGTTGCTTATTAAAGTTTGGAAAGTAGCACTACAGGACAAATACTTATAATAATATCATTGGTGCTCCCTTAAATGTTCAGCTCATCTTATTTATTCAGTAGCCTCGTGTAATCATCTCGTGTTTCGGTGTGACGGGCACTGCAGTTGGTGAAATTACTACTCGAGTTACTCTCGAATTACTTGTTAACTTATATTCAGGCGACGATCATCCAGTGATCGGAACGTTCGCATTAATCAACCGTTCCAGTCGTCTCCTAACTAAAGTTATATAGAAATATCCAATAGCTGTCTGTGTATTGGTATTAACTAGAAAAATTCAATAAGACTGCTCTCAACTTGTGTCAGTGCTGACCCGCAGAGTGAATTAGACGTAAGTGTTGGACCACTCACTGTTGTAGTAACAGGGTTGCTACGCACATAAAAGTACAACATTTCTTGCTGACTTCTTTTATTAATACTTAAACTTTAAAACGTTTGTCATGCTTTATCAAAATAAAACGAGTTATGTTGTATCTTCTTTTCATCATTTTATGTTGTATCTTCTTTTTTTGGTGTACAATAAAGAATATTTGTATTGTATTGTATTGTATTGTTATGATAGTGCTATTAGATTTTAACAAATTCGACGGATTAGTTGGAAATGATTACTTGGCTACTATTCAAAAGGCCGTTCATTGGATTCCCACACGGATGAACATTTGTATGTCGTTCGTATTGGTTCTGGGTTCAAGTCTATCGTACCTATGTGTATCAGATAAATTTACCATTGCAATACAGGCTACGCCTAGTTTAGGATTACATAGCCATGTTTGGATTATCTCAAGATGTTATTGAAAAACCTATTACATAAATATAAATCGGTAAATATATTGAAATGAAATAACTTTCAAGGATTGTATCTCGGTTTATTTTTAACGAGCTACTTGCCCTGGCTTCGCGTTATAAATTATCTAGCTAATATAGTGAACAGCTTGAAAACCATAATGATTTCTGATGTTTACGCGAATACTACACATTGAAATGAAACTAATTATCGAACGAAGTCTGCAGTCTGTGAACACGCACCCGCCATTATATTAGATTTGACAAACCACAAATCCTCGTAAAAGAACAGCGATTCCTGCCAAGGATGATTCGTGAGGCAATTGAAATTAAAAAAACATCCAAATTTCAATAGAGAAGATGACTGGGTGCTACCACCAGCTTGGGATCCCTTGATAAATATAATCAAATCCAAAGACAAGCATTCCACTGCAAGACCTCAAGATACTGTAAGCTCTTTCTGCGTAGATCGGACTAACAATAATAATTAGAAGACCTGAGGGTACTCTAAGACAACTATGACGTATGGACAGCTACCACCTCAGTCCGCCCGTGACCATGAATGCTGTAAAGTAACCGAAACGTCGGGTAATTAAAGTCAAAAATAAACCCCGATATAATGCGTAAAATTAGTTTTATTACAAAGCTTGAAAACCGTTGTGTGGACCGCGACTTTCTTATTTATCTACTATGCAAAGATTTATGCACAATGGATCCAACTGGGTCGAAGTGCGTTCCGGTGGTTACCGGGCCTGATTTTATAGCCACCAAAAATATGAATGGGCATTCACCACAAAAAATAGAATGCAATGATTTACTTCGGAGTTTTTTTAATTGTGGTATTCGCGTAAATAAAAGAAACATTATATTGATCAATATAACCTAATAATAGACAATATGTTAGAGCAATTTACCACAACAAGTATAATATTGTGGTGATTAATAATTAAATTACCAACGTATCTATTTAAATTTAACATTGATGTTTGATCTGTTCAAATTACGTGAGAACCCTAAGCAAATCCGAAATGCATTATGGGGGTAAGTGCGGAGAGGCTTTGTGCGAACTGAATTATAAACCATATAGTGTCCCTACCTACAACTAAACCTACTACGTAGTCTTGGTGAATGCTAAGCTGAATAAGCTGGAAAACTATAGAATTTTCGAATTCAAGCGCTTTTATAAATATGTTTTACTTTGGTAAACAGACTCCAATACATTTATTATTCAATGTGTCTACCACTGTGAGCACAGATAATTGTTACCATAGTGTTTTCTTTTTGCTGAATAAATATATTTTCTTTTTCATTTTTCTTAATGCTGCTTTTTGCAGGCCTGACAACATTTGATAATGATTGACAGCGCCACATGATTGGAACTGGTTGGAACTGAAAATGACTATTTCAGTTCCAACCAGTTTTGGTTGGAACTTAACTGGTTTCTAAAAAAAACCTGACGTAACGAGGGGCGTAAGTAACTCTTAAACGTATCGGACATGATTTTTTTTTAAATATATTTAGTTAATATATAAACAGAAATTATAAGTAGCGTTCGCAACTATGGCTGTGATTAATTTAATCTATTTGGTTAACTTTCTATTCATGGATAGTAAAGTCACGTATTATATAATAAGTATAATATTCTGGGACGATTCCACACACGGAAATCTGACCCCAAACTAGACAGAGCCTGTACTATGGTAACCAAACAATTGATACTGATACTTAGATAGACGAAGAAGAAATTCATTTAAAAACATTTTATTTTTATTTTATTATATTTGGGAAACAAACAAATGATACCACTTATTACTTAGGTATATAAAATTCAATAGTACAAAAATCAATTAAGTTTCCAATAACTAAATCATAACATTAGAGAGAAGCTAACCACGTATGCATGATTTTGGTTGTATTGCAGGCGTCTTAGGGATCGCAGTAGGTTTAGGTGGTAGGTAACCTAATGGAAAGACGCTGCTGCCGGTCTTCTTCTTTTCCCTTAGTTGCCTTTTACGGACACCCAACGGGAGGAGATGGGAGGGCGCTATTCTTACCCGGACACCCCACGGGTAAGCAAGTATTATCTAAGGTTAAACCAAAGTTCTCGAGAAATTTTCTTACTGTTATAACAGCCCTTTGATGTAAATATTAATCCTAACTTTTGGTGTATTCAGCAAAGTTTGAAATTAATATCCTTAAAACAAATATAAGCTAATATAAAATTGATTTTATTTGCTCATCGAACTTACCCGTTTGAATTTAAAAACAATTTAGAGTGTATTGGAATTATGAAGCTCTCATGTAATAAATTGTGGGTAGGATAGCCGAACGCGTATATCATATAAGTCACTGCTCTAGCGGCACCGCGGTCATTCGTTTCTCAGATCTTGTACAGTGCGGACGTCTCAGTGAAGCTTCTGCATCATTCATAGTTATTACAATGCATTCCTGTTGCAGGAGTGTGGTAATAATACTTCAGAGGTATGTTCAGTGCTTGTTTTACTAAGGTGGTCCAGAGACCATGGTTTCTGGACCTGTTCTCTTATTTTTAAATAATTATTCCTACCGTACCGTAAGAAATCCTACTTCGGGTCGCTAATAATACTTATAATCTATATTCTGTTTTTTCTTTACACGATCATAATCGTAGCAATAAATGTATGAATACAGAAGTAATGGCTAACCGGTGGTTAGCCAAAGACAATTGGAAGGGTTCAGAATGTCATCTTTAACCCTACCAATTGTCTTGACCTTGTAAAGAAAAACAGGGTTTATATATAAACGATATAACGGAAACAGCTTGCTTTGTAATCCGGAGATTGCGGGTTTGAATATGGCGGGAGCAACCACTTTGTATACTTGTTAGTTGTTCTACACTGTTTTGGACAATGCGGACTTGTCAGGAAAGTAAGATGACCCCTGCGTCGGATAGGTATCTATGTAACAAATTGGTCCTGCGCCTTAACTTTCCTCTGACGGGGTGGTCTTTCATGCTATTGGATTATAAGAGTAAAGGAAGAGTGTCTACGCATGAACTTGTGCACGATGTCTCTAACGTACCTACTTAGATGGTTGATCTTTTAAAAGATTGGTCATTTTTATTATTATTTATAACTAACTAGCTGTCCCTCACAGCATGGCCCGTGTTTTTTTTTCTGTTTTTAAAAGGATTTTCCCATTCGTTTTTCTTTTAAACCACCCCTGGATTACGGTGAACAAAACAAAATTATTCAAATTGGTCAATCCGTTTGAGTTTTAGTAAGACTAACGAAAAGCTAACCGTTTTTAAACAATTATGCCGATGGAAGATTAATATGGAATTATTAAGTCCACGTCACGAGCTTCTCTTACTTCTTCAGATCCTAT
Source organism: Furcula furcula (assembly GCA_911728495.1). Classification (NCBI taxonomy): domain Eukaryota; kingdom Metazoa; phylum Arthropoda; class Insecta; order Lepidoptera; family Notodontidae; genus Furcula; species Furcula furcula. The sequence goes on from OU452243.1 coordinate 8,152,035, forward strand.
GCGATGTTTCGCCAATTTCTGGCTTCAAGATCCTGCAGATCGAGCTCCTTTTCAACGTACCAGTTATAACTCAGTCGCCTGACTTCGACTGATTAGGTCGAAGAGTCACTTTGTGTTGACATATTTGAATTTGACTTGCAAAAATAAGAAGTTATCTAATATTTTTTTGTCTTCCTGTTTGATCTGCGGCGTGTTCCCAGTCAGTCGTATCTGAGCATTCGTACCATTAACAAGTCTCAGACGTACAACCTTCCTTGCATTTAAAATCAATATTAAAATATTGAACAATTAATATCTAAATTCCCTCGTTTCATTTTGGCCCATAACCCTAATATCGCAACACTTTGGCGAGTTCCAAACGGAAGTTTCAAATTTTATCAACAGCGTTCGAGGACAGCGGGGAAGTTATGGTTGGTTAAAATACCACATATTCCACCTTCTAAAGAGGGTGTCATTAGGAAACAAAAAAAAAATAAAAAAAATGTGTCAGGATAGTCGGTCCAAAAACTATCCGCTTTATCTACCTCTCTTAATTATGTTATCGTAAAGATTTTTTTTTAAAGTAGGGAAATATGGGTTATGAAATACGGTACGTACCACATTATGTAATGATAAAAACAATATATATGTATTAGAAACACAATCAATCTATTGTTCATTATGTAACCGCGAACAACGGATATATACTTCAATGGCGACATGCGAAGACAAAGGATTGCTGATATGCTTTCAAGTTGTATAGGGGCACATTTAACATAATACATTGTAATAGAAATAATATCGTAAATTTTCAATGAAGAATCTAAATTCTAATAATTAATATTGGTCTCATTTTAAATACGTTTACTGTTAATGTTGGTAGCTAATATGTAACGCCGAAATTATGAAGAATTATCCGACTTATTTCAATAACAGTCTATATAATGCGTAAAAGCAGCTTTCGAACTGTACAATACAATGAATGAATTTTAATATTTTGGATATACTTAGGATATACTTATCATTAAAGGACTATCAGATAGGATATTCCTATCAGACATGTACAAACGTTGGCTACTAATCGCAGCCTGATTGAGTAATATAGGTACCTACTTCACTTACACTATTATTTAACTGTATTTTATATTATTAAGTAAGTAGTTGTATTTCCTTTTTATGTTCTTTCTGGAACTTTTATTTTTTTATGGATCTTGTGTCTGACAAATTAAGATATTATTATTATTAGGTACATAATCTGACTCATAATATTATAGAAAGTTGGTTTATACAAGTTGGGTGAAAATTTCAGCTATGGTTCTTCCGAAATACCGCAGTGCCTGAAGACGAAGGTTTTTAAACAGTGTTTTGCCAGTGATGACATACTTGTATGATACTGTGACGTAGTCCCTAACTGCTGGCCTTTTAGAGAAGCTCAGTCACACATGGAGAATGAATCGGAAATGTAGAGATTCGCCGAAGAACTAAGGTCACCGACATAGCTCTCAGAATCTGCAAGTTGAAGTAGCAATGGGCAGGCCATATCGCTCGAAGAACCGATAACCTTAAGAAAGGTTCTCGAGTGGCAACCGCGAACCGGAAGACCCAGTGTAGGTAGGTCTCCCACTAGGTGGACAGACGACATTGTGCGCATCGCAGGCAACCGGTGAATGCAAATAGCCAATTGTCGTTCATTGTGGCGTTCAAAAGGGGAGGCCTGTCTTCCGGCTGATGATAATGGTGGTGGTGCGTAATGTAAAAAAGGTTGGGAGCCCTAGACAGGTGTGTCGTTTAAAAAACATATTACGTATATACGAAGAATCCTATTTTAATAAACAATTTAAAACGAATGCTCCGTGTTTATTTTCCCTTCTCTAGATACTAAATAAATAACACGCCCACTTCGTAACTTTTCTTATTACTTGAAAGTTATGTACATATTCGCCTACTGAAAAGCGCCTTAAGGAATTCAAATTCGAAATATCCTTAATATGCATAGGCCTCGTGAGGGCTCTTACACCGAATCAACTTTTTTACTACTACCACCGGATCGTTATACGGCAATGTACTACTGCGTATGTAATGTGTTTACTAGCATATGAATAAACGAGCGACCCGAAGGTTATTAGAACATTTTATTATGAAAAAAGAAGAAAAAAAAGAATATTAATTTTATTAGACTTAGATTATCTTTTAGATTGAGCTTTCCCCAGTCCAATTTTGAGTATTCCTTTTTTTTAATTTGCTCTTAAGATTATAGAGTATAAAGTTTAGTAGTGGAAGCAGATATAGATTTCAGTACAATAATGTACTTACTGTGAATGCGTAGCTTAGCTAACCTACGGTGTTCGCCTAATATTGGGTTTTGAAATACCATAATCTGATAGCTTACAGTCCAAATACGTGCCTTTATTACGTATCAAATATCAAACCAGTTACTGTTTTGAATAGGAATTTTATTAATAGAATTAAAAAGAAACAAATTAATAATATATACGAAACTTTATAAACAATTTGAAGTCGGAAAAAGCGAGCGTTAATATAGTTACAAAACTTTTTTGTATACTGAGCAAAACATATCCGCACTGCTTTGAAAAAATCAACCCTTTGATCCCAATGTATACTGTATAACTATTTTTTCACACACGTACACGTCTGGACAAAGTTTCCCCGCATAATCTGACTTCTTCAACAACCATGTTGGTAGGGTTGTCGCTGACAACATTGATTATGTTCAGGAGACCTGCGGGCCTAAAAAGGTCACATTGTCATGAGCAATTCATCTAAAAGGAATTGGTATTCTACATTCCTCTTATTTTCGTAAACTGACAACACATTGTAGGTGAATCATACTCAATTAATTTATAAGCAGATTCATATTTAGTGACACCAAAATAATATATAATTTTTATTCATAAGCAATGCAACAGCAATAACACCAAATTGGGTATAATCACCGAAAGTGGGCTTTTAAGATCCGCTGTTTTTCTTTCTTTTTTGGCCTTATATCATTGAGTCTAGGCCCAACACCCCGCTGTCATTAGAGCAGTTTTGCCGACAGGCCAGTAAAATTCTTGTCTCAAATGACGAGCGGTACTGCATTACAAACCTCAGGCCTCTGCCTAGGCGGCGGCGGCGGCGGCGGCGCGTGAGCGGCGGGATCTTATGCGTAAAATCAAATGGACCGGTTCACGAAAAAAGCAGCGCGGCAGCGGCGCCGCCACCGCCGCCGCCGCCCCGCTGCTGCCCTCAAAATTCGAGCCAGAGCCCTCAATGTCACTTCGTCACTAAGTTGTCTATTTGTTAAAGAAATTGAAACAAAACACAATACAAGATACGTAGGTATATCACTGTCACGCATTTTCCTTAAAGAAAAGATGTCACACCCATGTTTCGTCCGGCAATGATAAGCCCAATGGTTCTTACTTGATAAACATTCTATAGTACTTAAACACATTCTAAGGTTGCAATGAATTGCCAAACGTAGCCCTACACTTATTTCTTTTTAAGAACTACTTAGTGCCTATTTTTTCCTTTTTACAAAATGTTGTTCGAGAGAACGTATGTGTGCATTTAAATTCAATATAAGGTAGTGCTTGCTAATGCTGTACCGCCTGATAGAAAGCGGCGACGCAATCGAGGATGGTAAAGCACACTAGCCTATTAAAAGACTATTCACTCTTGCCTTGAAAAAAACCGACGCAGGCGAACTTTTCCAGTTCGTAGTTGTATTCATTTCATTGTCATCCTTTATAGCCCAAACTACTTTGCTAGATATTTGTAGCTTGATTTCAGATGTATGTATAATATTTGTCCCTTTTTAGGGTTCCATACCTAAAAGGTAGTAAAAAGGAACCCATAAGGTGAGACTTCATCTGCCTATCTGTCTGTCACACCTATATATTTCAGGAACTACTGATCTGCCATCGATTTGAAACTTGGAATAGTTTTAGATCCTACTCAGCCAACCTAGATCGCAAATGAAAAAAAAATCTTTCGAATGTAAAAAAAATTGTTTTTTTTTTCAGTTTTTGTAAATAACGTGTAGGACAAAGATTTTTGTGACACATAATAAACATTACAATCGCCAGCCCTAAATAAAACTCGGCAAGGGTCGTATGCGAAAACGGAATGAAGGGCCCGCGAGACCGTGCTTGCCTCCTCACCCCACTTTGTCCAACGAACCAATAATATGATTTATCGCAAAACCGTTGATACACGTTGGATTTGGAACACCCGTCCCCAGTGGTCAGTGATGTCTATAGAGACTGGGATTGGATCCTGCGATCAACATTGCATTATGTCCAAAAATGCAACAATAACCTCGCGGTATGTTTGAAAAAATCGTACATAAATATAAAATGTATTAGATTCGAGACTTAAATAAATAATTGTGTCGTACGTAATAGCACCCCTCCTATCTCCTCCCGTTTGTTGTCCGTAAGAGCCACCTAAGGAAAAACAAGAAGATGGGCAGCGTCTTTCTATTGGATTACCTACCACCTATACTGCCATCCCCAAGACTGCCAAGCGTGGGGATTATAGCAACCCGCCCTTCTGAGGGCCTCCCCCTTTGTTCAGCTGTGGACGTCTACAACTGCTGCTATTGCAAAGTAGTCATTTTAGTACATTATGTACGACTAGATAGAAAAACAATAATAATAATATAACCATACAGAAGATCGCAATTATACAGGGTGTAAGGGTCCACGTACCGATTTTTTTTTAATAAGACGTCAAATAATGTCGGTTACAACATCACAGTAACCACTTACTTATATGGGAAATGACAAATGACTAACTTGTAAATTTTCGAGCATGTAATGAATATATGCGGAATAATATTTATTTTTCAAATTACATTGCTAATTTTCTGAAATAATAATAATTAATTGCCTATGCACTGTTTTTGTGCATAAAGAATGAATAAATAACTAAATAAATAATCCACAAATATATAATTAATTTTTTTAAAATTAAAATTAGACTTATTATTATTACACTAATAATTACGTTATATATAAGTACTAATTTTATTTAAAAATATTTGGAAATTCATGAAAAAGCCGGTGAAAAATTTCAACACCAGAATGTTCAGAATCATGTACTGGATCCCTGGTATTCGGTACGATGTCCCTTACACCCGTTAATATAGGTACACTCATTCATCAGACTCCATAACCTACCTAAAAACCTTAAACCTTAGCCCACTTGGCTGACGCATAATACATTTTATTAATACAAATTCAGGCACATCCCAAACAAATATTGGCATCAATATCACGATAGTAAAAAAAAATATTTATGATGTACAAGATGGTGTAGAAATAAGGAGGAAGATACATCACACATTTAGCTTGAAACACATTTGTATCGGGACACGCGTCCCGTATATTTCATAAACACGTCCACACTATGAACATCGACGAGTTTCCTTATGAAATTTGTCATAGCAAGTTGAACGTTCTCTCCTGCCGTTGAATTTTATATTATTCATAGTTCGAAATTATTTACAGGGTTCCAGTCATACTGCAATATCAAATGTGTTTGATATTAAACGTATAAACGCACTATACGTAGGCTTGGGATTTAAGATAAATCTAACAGAAAGTATTTTCATGTATACAAACCGTATTTAATACTACATTAGTATAAAATAATAGGTGGGTAGTAAAATAACGTACTAAAAGTATTTAATTTCGTTTTAATTCAACGTGTACTTAGTTGTTTTGTTGTGCAAAAACAACAGGCTCAAAACAGGCTTCAAAGATTTTTATTTTGTGACACATATGAAATACCCAACGCAGAACTCAGTGAGTGTTTTAAGTTCAACTGTTCGATGTCATGTCTGTCTGTGGCATAGTCACTCCTATGGGATTTTAATATAAATATATATTTATTTTGATAATATCATCATAATAATCATCATCATCAACCGAAAGTCGTCCACTGCTGAACAGAAGCCCTTAGAAGGGAGGTTTTGACATAATCCCCACGTTTGGCAGGCGACTTGGGGATCGCAGTATAGATGGTAGTTAGGGCTGAAACAAATGAATTTTCAATACAAGTTCCTGCAACTTGTATCGAAAATTCATTTGTTTCACGCCGCATCGCATCGCATCGCAGTTATGTGTGGGAGCCCTTAATCCAATAGAAAGACGCTGCTACCCGTCATCTGGTTTTCTCTTAGTCGCCTCTTGCGGACACCCAACGGGACATAAACCTATAAATTTTAACTTAACACGGGATAACCACATAAACCTATAAAATTACAAAAATAAAAAAATAATAACAAAAATAAAATTTAAAAATATTTTTTTTTTAAAGTTTGAATTTCATATCGATTTCTTCGATCTAATGAGATCGATGTTTGAGTTCGTGATTAATTCCCTTTTGAATTTCATTTTAGAAATAAACTATTTAAAAAAAAATAAAAACTGACTTCAAAGTAAATTATCTAAAAAGCATAAAATAACGAAAATATTATTGAAGTTGGTGTTAGCGTACCTGCTGTGTATATTCTGCACCAACTTCAATAATATTTTCGTTATTTTATGCTTTTTAGATAATTTACTTTGAAGTCGGTTTTTATTTTTTTTTAAATAGTTTATTTAACACTTTTTAGTGACTTATTATACCAAGATAGGTATTAGCACTATCACGCAACTCGAACGTCTACATTACAGTAACTTACTGAAAACATAAAAAGTTTATATCTCTTAAACTACTGGACCGATTTTGATGAAATTTGTACTCTACCCTAAGTTGAAAGATACTCTAACTATTGCAAAAAGAATTTTCGAAATCGGACTTGTAGTTTCTGAGAAATCCGTGGACAAACCTACATACATACATACATACTATTAGCAATCCTAGGTAGGATTACTTAAAAAAAAAGAGAAGCTGTCCAGAAACCATTGTCTCTGGACCACCTTAGTATAACAAGAACTGAACATACCTCTGAAGTATTATTACCACACTCCTGTAACAGGAATACATTGTAATCACTATGACGCAGCCACTTCACTGAGACTTCCGCACTGTACGAGATCTGGGAAACGAATGACCGCGGTGCCGCTAGTACAGTGACTTAAATACGCGTTCGGCTATCCTACTACCCACAATTTATTTTATGAGAGCTTCATAATTCCTAACACGGCCTCTCCTGACACGAGCCCGTCCCCGGGCTCGCTAAATATTGACGACGGTTCCCAAAGAGCAACACGAAATGCAGACTTCACTATCCACCGTTCACAGAAAATGCCGGAGTCTAGACTGCGACACAGCTCAGTTACGTTGACTCGTCCTGAACAAAACACAACATCCAAACAAAGTACGCACATACTTCTAACCCGCTGTCATTTAATTGCAAGACGTATCTTTACCACCACTCTGCAGGAAGCGCATAAGGGTCGTCCCGCATCACAACGGTTTTAGCCCTTCTCAAACATTCATCTTAAAATAAACAAATTAATGGAAGTCTAATAAAATAATAAATTTGGTCCTGTTACTCGTATCTTAACTGCGCTCACTGCACAGTCTTGGTGACTGAAGACATAGAAATCATGTAAATTTTAAATTCAGTCAAAACAGAGCACTGTCAAAACATTCAACCGATACCTAGTGCGTAACCAGGCTTTACATCGGTCTCCAACAGGTCACCTCGAAACCTAAGTAACGTACAGGCTTTACACACGTCTAGTCAGCGTGCGCCCCGTTGATGCAACCCGTTACCCTCACGGCATGGTCAAATCAACTTCTAGGCTAAGATAATAAATAAAATACTTCCCAACGTAAAGACGAAGACTTTGCGACAAAACACCAACGCGAAAGTCGGCTTGCTGATCAACGCCAACATGGTCCCATAGCACACGCTTCGGCACACCGCTCGTTGTTGCATCACATCACGTCATGACAGGCGCCCAATAGTCTAAATTTTCATACTGTGAACAGAACATTAGAACGCAAGCATCTCCGCTTGGCCACAGCACCATAACGGCACAGCCCCATTCACAAATTTGGCCAATGACACTAAACTAGGCAACGACCCCTTGTCATTTACGTATTTCGCAACTTTAGTCCATCTAAGAACACTGCCAGACCCGGGACTCGAACCCAAGACTTACTGACCACAATACCATGGAAGTATGTCAAATAACGTTTCAGTTATCTGCAAAAGTATGCTACAAGCGCACCTAAAACCACTTTCGGTGAGCAAGCCTCCACCGATTATTAAGTTTTACTTTGAACACCACTTGTAATTGATACATGTTACAAATATACTGTCGCAAATAAAATTGTAGTATTGCTCCCACAGTCTACTCCTGACCAATAAACAATTTCAAAAGAACATACCCTCCATGTGCTTGCTTTTACCAAGTAACAGTGTGCAACTTACGCCAATGCGGCTGTCATTACCACAGTCCAAACTGCAGCTGATTTTCTTACTTCGGTGTCTACTCATCTTGACCACGGTGCAGCGACCAACGCCAATGTGGAGCGCAGCGACCATCGATAGATCGCACTTCGGTCCCGATGAATAACGCCACCGTGTGTATGTCAGAGCCCTCAGGATGACCGAGACAGTGACCGCAGTATGTCTCACAATACCTAAAATATGATATGTCAGAGCCCGCAGGATGACCGTGACAGTTACCGCAGTATGTCTCAAAATTAAATGTTTACAGTGGCAGAGCCCTCAGGTTGCCCGAGACAGTGACCGCAGTTTGTCTCAAATTAAATGTTTACATTGGCAGAGCCCGCAGGTTGCCAGAGACAGTGACCGCAGTTTGTCTCAAAATTAAATGTATGTCAGAGCCCTCAGGATGACCAACGATGTAAGCGGTAGCGAACGGTGGTACGGTGCCACAGTCGTGTGGCGGCCCATCGCCACCGTAGTGTGGTGGCCCGGCGCCACCGCGGTGTGGCAGCCAATAGCCACTCATGCCGTGGCCCATCGCCACCGTCGTATGGCGGCTCAGCGCCACCGTCAGGGCGGCCACGCCACCTTTAGGGCAGCAGCTCTGCGTTTAGCGCTCAACACCACTCGTGTAGCGGCGCGGCGGCCAGCGCTACAATGCAGCCACTAATGCCACAATCGCCCTGGCGAGTCGCACTTAGACATTCTGTGAACATAACTACAGAAACCGAATTAAAAATTTGACATGGCAGTAAAAATCAGGTAGGTAGTCAAATCAACAAAAACACAATCAGCACTCATCAATATATTAGGCCCGTACAACCCACCGGACTATAACCGCTCGGCCTTCCTTTACACAACATATTCAGATCTAATCAGATTTTAACTACGATTATTAGTCATCGATCGAGAAAATAATAAGCCAAAACAACGCTTTACAAATTTCAATGACCAAACATCTTTAGCAAAATACAATTTTACTGCGAAAATTATTATCAATCGCACTTTATTATAACTAGCAGTCTGAACTCAAATCTACCCACTGTTGAAAATAATACGAATCAACTAAATAATAAATCAAAACCAAGTCTTGTACTGAATGTTTATACCTGAGGTTTAAACACACCCACACAACATGTCTAAATTTAAGCAAGTTCTATTTTTTTTTTATCAACACACCAACAATAAAACAACACCATTAATTAGACCGTACTAGAATGTGACCAATAAAAACTTTAAATATCAGATTCTTGTTTTTGTGACCACTATCACCAATGATATTTTACTAAAAATACTGATTGACTATCACCATCAAAGTCTTTGACAATACCGACGTAAATCGTACAATCTGTAGGCATCGCTATTAATTTTTATTAGAACATCAACTACCCGCATATGTATTTTTTCTTCTTGAAAAATAAAAACATGAAAATAATGGAAATTAATATAACAAAATGCATCAGAAAATGAAGCAGATAGGCTAGAATCCAATCCCACTTCTGATATTAGCAATCCTAGGTAGGATTACTTAAAAAAAAAGAGAAGCTGTCCAGAAACCATTGTCTCTGGACCACCTTAGTATAACAAGAACTGAACATACCTCTGAAGTATTATTACCACACTCCTGTAACAGGAATACATTGTAATCACTATGACGCAGCCACTTCACTGAGACTTCCGCACTGTACGAGATCTGGGAAACGAATGACCGCGGTGCCGCTAGTACAGTGACTTAAATACGCGTTCGGCTATCCTACTACCCACAATTTATTTTATGAGAGCTTCATAATTCCTAACAATACATACATACATACATACATACATACATACACTCGTGAAATTTGGTAAATTCGTTTAGAAGCCCACATAGACTAACATATATGAATATTACGCATTTTTATTAATATTACATACATACGCGTCGAATACAGAACCTCCTTTTTTGAAGTCGGTTAAAAATCAAAGCTAATCGCAACTAGCAGAACCTACTAAGTACCCACTTTGGTTGTTTAGGTCACGGGCCCATGTTTCACGAGTAGGTGTTGTTACAGTACTACGTCACAAAACAGTTATTAATCAGTGGGATTATTTATTACTGAAATTGCTTTGAATAATTGCTAACTACCGCACTCACAAACGCAAATTAACTTTACTTCAAATTAAGTCACTTTTTAAAATCTATTTATTTCGACTTTCGGAGCCATTTATGATTTAATCCGATTATTGAACACGAGATAATTGATATCTCTACTCACTATCTGCGTATTAAGTATTAATGGGCTTCGAGTATCTAAATAATTCGATTTCAAAAAATAGATTAATCATCATTAACTTTAATTGACGTTTGTAGGTTCGGCAGTATGAGCTATATCAGTGACCTTGGTTCTTCGGATAATCTCCTCATTACGGATTCTGTCGCGCAAAGAAAGTCTGAGCATAGCTCTCTGGTGAATCCATTAAGAGAATTTAAGTCATAATACAAAATTATGGCCTACTTTGTTGCTGTAATCTTGTCCTCTGTCTAATAATCTATGCACTCTTCAAAGAACATGAAAATAAAAGTACCTATTACTTATTAATGTATGTTCTGCACGGAGTGGATCTTCTGTTAATATCTTGTTGTATTTTTGTACCCTGTTAACGAGAATTTCATACCTACGCCTAGACTGATTGATTTACGAGTTTGGAGACGGACGTAGGTTGGAACTAAGTGCTGTAATTTATGCGATAATCTTTTAAATGTAATTGGATTTGTGATTGAAGATTTCTACCTACTAATAAATGTAAGCAGACTAAATTAGGTAAGACTAAAATAGGAGCAACACGAATTAAGGTAAGTCGATAAAGAGATGGTCACGGTGGGATGCGATTCTAATCCGTCACCCCATCTCCTCTAGTTGAGTGTCGTAAGAGGCGACTAAGCGAGAACAGGAAGACGGGCAGCAGCGTCTTTCTTTTGGATTTATCTTCCATCCATACTGCGACCCCCAAGCCGCCTGCAAAGCGTGGGGATTTTGGCAACCCCTCCCTTCTAAGGGGGAGGCCTTTTTTCAGCAGTCTATCGGCTGCTAATAATGATTTTGATGATAAAAAGACAATTTTCAGACTGGCTAAATGCACTGAATTAAAAAAAAAACCATCTAGATAGAAACGCGGGGTACAAAAATAATAATTCAAAAACTTTCATAATAAAAGACATTTTTAGAGGTAATAAGACATATTTTAATGCTAAGTGTACATAATTAAAAACAAAATAATGAGCTAATACGAGTGTAAGTATAACTAACATACATACACAGTCCACCTATACAATAAGTATGTATTTACAAAAAAAAAAATTAATATAAGTATTAGTATCAGTTGTCTGGTTTCCATAGTACAGGCTCTGCCTAGTTTGGGATCAGATGACCGTGTGTGGATTGTTCCAAGATATTATTTAATATACAGTGTGCCTACGCAAGACTTGTGCACTATAATATCTCCTGCGTGGTTGGGTAATCTTATAAATAAAATCGGCCGAAATGTCTGAATACTGCCTGGAGAAGAATATTATTTATTTGATACATAGCACAAACCTAAATTAATAATAATATAATAATAATATCTTGGGACAATCCACACACGGTCATCCGATCCCAAACTAGGCAAAGCCTGTACTATGGAAACCAGACAACTGATACTTAAACTTATATAATTTTTTTTTGTAAATACATACATAAATAGATAAATAATACCCAGACACTTGGTGGGAATCGAACCCACGACGCATCGGGTAGCAGCCAGGGTGTCTAACCACTAGAGCAACGGGCCCGTCAAAAAATTGTTACTGGCCAGACCAAATCCTTTTAATAACAAATATACAAAATATCGACACTAAGGCCTCATTTACGGAGGCGCGGAGCGACGCGCGTCGCGTGTGGCGTGGGGTCTTGCATCTCTCTCTCACTACTACAACGCCATAATATGTTTAAACTCACTGCGGGCCGCGCCGCCCATCGCGACGCGTGACGCCCCGCGCCTCCGTAAACGAGGCCTTAGCATTATAATTTTCCAGCGCCCTTTCTCAGTTTATATACATTGTTTTTCAAACAATACTAAATTGAGTTGGATCTGCTGTTAATTCTGAAGTACTTAAAAGAGCCAATTACGTCGGTATTGTACGCACATTTATTCTTACAACCAACCATCTAAAGCTACATAATGGGAACCGGCACGCTTACTCAAGGACTAATAAATTAATAATAACTTCTCCAGATACAGTGCCTGTTACACCCGAACAGAGCAATGTTTACATACTGCTGCTTCGAGACAAAATATCTATTACTCTGGTGTTACCTGAGGAATGACCCTTGTATAGATGATACCATCTAATAAAATAATAAACTATATAGAAAAAAATAAAAACCGACTACAAAGTAAATTATCTAAAAAGCATAAAATAACGAAAATATATTGAAGTCGGTGCTAGCACATCATGTTAACTAAGACTAGCACGAGCTGACACCGACTTCAATATATTTTCGTTATTTTATGCTTTTTAGTTAATTTACTTTGAAGTCAGTATTTTTTTTTAAATAAGTAGTTTATTTAACACTTTTTAGTGACTTTTATTTTAGCAAAAAATAGGTATCAGCACTATCACGCAACTCGAACGTCTATTACGTTACAGTAACTTACTGAAAACATAAAAAGTGTATATCTCTTAAACTACTCGACCGATTTTGATGAAACTTACACTTTATCCTAAGTTGAAAAATATTCTAACTATTGCAAAAATAATTTTCGAAATTGGACCTGCAGTTTCTGAGAAATCCGCGGACAAACCTACATACATACACTCATAAAATTTGGTAAATTTGTTTAGAAGCCCACATAGACTAACATATATTAATATTACGCATTTTTATCAATATTACATACATACTCGTCGAATAGAGAACCTTCTTTTTGAAGCCGGTTAAAATTTTTATTAATACTCGTATTTGCGTAAATAAGATTGTTTTGAGTAATACTCGTATTTGCGTAAATCATTACGCGCATCTAAAATACACACATCAAAAGTGTCTAGGGATCAAGCATTTTTGGGCAAAAAAATGGGCAGAAGAACAATGGCGTTTCGTGTGCTTTTCTGATGAGTCTCGTTTTGATATGAGACCGGATACAAGACGTATACGACACTGGAGAACCCCTGGACGCCAACAGCGATTAAAATCCTGCCAGGAAGTCCATCCTTATAGTGGTGGAACCATCATGGTATGGGCGGGTATTTGGATCGGCGGAAGAACTGAGTTGATTTGGATCAGAGGCAACCTCAACGCTCAAATTTATGCTGAGACGATTGTATCAGACGTCATCGTTCCTCTACAAGTGCAAATCGGTCCCTTATTTCAGTTAATGCATGATAATGCACGACCGCACACCGCAAGAGTTGTAAGACAGACTCTCGCCGCAGCTAACATCAATGTCCTGCCCTGGCCTGCTCAGTCGCCAGACTTGAACCCGATTGAGCATGCATGGGATATGCTACAGAGAAGAGCTCTGCCGAATATGGAGGGTATCCAGTCGCAAGAAGACCTTTTTTTGTTGTTGCAACGAACATGGGCGGCCATTCCACAGCGTGATTTGGATGAACTCATTTTGAGTATGCCAAACCGATGTTCTTGTGTTGTTAGTGTTCGCGGTAGAAACACGGATTATTAATTGTTTAAGTTACCCAATAAAATTTTAAAGAAAACTGTTATTTCAGTCTTTTTTTCGAACTTTTGTGTTAGTGGTTCAAATGTCAAAAATCCCTTTATTAGGAAAATGGCAAATTTCTTTATTAATGCAAAGGTGACTTGGTTTATCGTTACTGTGACAAACGAAAACACTTTATTTGATGAATCCTTAAAGAAAATTTTAATTAATATCAATCAGGAGAAAAGTTATTGCAAAAATATATGTTGATCCCTAGACACTTTTGATGTGTGTATTTGAAAAAATTTTTTTTTTGCTATTTTGCTATTTTTATAAAGGTCTTTTTTATCAGCTTGCACTATCCCACTGCTGGGCAAAGGCCGCGCTTCCGTTTGTCTATTCGCCCATTCTTTGGCATTAGTTTCCCAATCCCTTCAAAATTCTCGCAGCTGATCGCACCGCCGTTTCTTCTGTCTACCGCGACGTCAAAATCCCTCAAGGGGCCACTCTTTAGTAACTTTGGCCCAGTAGTTTTCTAGCGTGCGGCAAGCATGACCAGTAGCGATGGGTCGTTGACGGTTTTTCCTTTAACGTAACGGTAACGTTCAATTTCGTTTGTTAACTAGTTAATTAACGGCGTCGCGCCGATACATTTAACTTGTTAATGACGGTTAACGTTGAATACGTTAACATGAGAGTAACGTTAAATTTAACTAGTCCATTGATTTAACGCTCATCGCTAGACTAGCCTAGTCCCCTTTCAGTTTGGCCGCTGGGCGCTCTAACGTCCCATATACGTGTCATGGAACGCAGTACTGTATATGTAGGTACTATGCGTTTCAACTAAGAATGTGGCCGCCATCTCGCCATTTCAAATATTTAATTACTAAAAATGATGTATTAACAAAAATAGATAGCAAATTACAATAAATAATCAAAACTGGGGCGAATTTTTTATTTTGTGTTTACTCTGCTGCTGGTACAAAAATCGTAAAAAACGAGTGAAGTTCCGCAGTGGCAATCATCATGGCGGCCACATTCTTAGTTGAAACGCATAGTACTTGCTTATAAATTGATACTTGTATAAAAATCGTATTATTGTCTATAATTAGTCGGTACGCCGATGCTCGCGACCTTCCCCTGTCTATGGTAACACGTCGTACGCTGCTAAATAAAGCGATTCACTTTCCGACTCAGTTGCTTTGGGTATGGCACGTGCACAAACTAAAGGTTAGATTCTAAGTATGTTTTACACAATTATATTGAGAGAAATAGGGAATGACGAAAACGCCTACTCAAAATAGATTCAGCCTGTCTCTCGCAGAAGTTTTCTGAAGCAAACTATTTACTAAAAGCCGCCTTGAAAACATCCACATTATTGTTACGACCGGGACATAAAAGTGTTAATTACTCCGTTAATTTATACTTAATTGCAATGATCTCAAAATGCATTGTTAGTCTATAGGTCTACTATCAATACATGTAGAAAGATCTCGAATTCTCAAAAGAAAGTTGTTCCCTCCAATTCGCAAGTACTTATGTATGTACCTACCGCTCACTCGCTCTCAGTTCACTGACCCCACCTATTGTTCGTTTTCTCGAACAAGTGCCGCTATTGTATCGGCTCGCGAAAACACTAGAAGTAGGTATTTACGAGATTAATCTCGAAGTTTCCACCCCTCTGTTATTTTAGGTATATAAGCCGACGCATAGAGGCGTCCAGACAGTTTGTGTTTACAAGCGATAGCGGAAACATCTTAAGGACGCGATCGAAGAGAATTGTACACGCGACCCTTGCGACGACTTTGGACTACTGTGAAGTACTTGTGCGACTCGGACTACTGTGCCTTGTGTGTATACAGTATGAGTGTAAGTGGAATAAAATCTTCTTTTACGTTAATCGGCATTTTAATACCCACCCGCGCGTAACATTATAATTGGGCGGAAAAACCGACGCAGGCAAACTATTCCAGTCCTTAGCTGTAGGTACGTATTCGTATTATATGCTTAGTCCAGAATGATGCGATCTTACAACGTTAGGATGCGTAGTTGCCGTGCGACTCGTCGTCTGATCGTGCGTCTTTAGACCTTGTAAGCTAGCCCCTTTTTTTTTCTAAGGTCTCCGGGAGCTGTGGGGCTCGACCGGGGTATGTGAGATTCTTACCCACTATTCTTAGCCCGCGGCTGTCGCATCGGCAAATGACTGCACGGTGCTCCAGGGGACGGGGTTCACAACCCCGCCGCCGCTCTCCTCGGAGTCGCCGCCATACTCAATGGAAGTCCTAGGGTCCACACCTTGAACGTCCAGCGACTTCGAAGAGTGTAAGCTAGCCCCTAATAAACCAGGGTTATTAATAGCCTCTATAATAATGCTGTAACAGCTCAGTGGGCGAACGCTTGCCTTGGAAACAAGGTGCGCAGGTACGAACCCCGGCTCGCACCTCTGATTTATTTAATTAATCATGTGCGAATCGTCTTTGTGCGATTGTTACTAGCTTTCGGTGAAGGAAAACATCGTGATGAAATCTGCATGTCTGAGAAAGCCTAACTAGCTTTCGAAAGACGTGTGAAGTCCGCCAACCCGCACTTGGCCAGCGTGGTGGACTATGGCCTAAGCCCCTTCAACTTGAAGGGAGGCCCGTGCCCAGCAGTGGGACATAAACAAGGGCTGGTATTATTATTATAATTATTAATAGCCTCTTAGCTAGCACGCCTCTTTACTTAATAATAATAATATCTTGGGACAATCCACAGACGGTCATCCGATCCCAAACTAGGTAGAGCCTGTACTAGTACTAGAGAACTATGGAAACCAGACAACTGATACTAATACTTATATACTTTTTTTTTGTAAATACATACTTAAATAGATAAACAACACCCACACACTTGGCGGGAATCGAACCCACGACCCATTGGTTAGCAAGCAGGGTGTCTGACCATTAGACCAACGGGCCCGTCGCTAAATAATGTCACTATCAAGTGGCGTTGCGTGTTCCTGCGTTCAATAAAATATCGCTGTGCTTCCAACCAAGGCTGTATCACCCCTTACCTTTTAAAAAGACATCACCGCATCACCTAGACCATAGTATAGGCTTTTGAAAACAGCTATCATCGATTTTATCAATTTTATACTGCATAGCGTTTTAGCGATCGGTCATGCTAAAAGTATAAGACTTGAAATTTCACACAAAGATTGTTATGTGCACAAAACCGCTGAAACTTTATATGAGCCTCACTATAATTGCCACGCTGAACTACTAAACCAATTTACTATCATAACAAGTATCACGACCGTCTACGAAAGTGGAAATGTACTGAACACGTGTATTGTAGTTCTTTACGACGAAAATACAGGGATCGTTAGACCGTGTTATCTTATTACGTGCACATAAAGTTTATTATACTATATCAATGTGCCGTATACAACCTCCCTGAGGTGACTACGGCCGTCGTTGCAGGCACCACGAGGGTGTCGGGGTGAGCGTGCATTACTACTCCGCCCCGGGATGCGCTCTGACGAGAGAGAGACGAATGGCACTATAGGGCCCTGGCAAGGTCCAACTAGAGTTCGTAGATAATATCCAGTGTCACTAAAAGCGGCCAAAATGTTTTGTTAAGTAAAAATCGCCCATAACTTGGCCTGCGCCATCATGAAGGTATCCTCCCCGAAAAAAATAGTATAATATAAAAGCATAAAAATCCAGATAGCGAACAAACATAATGGACTTAAACTTCATTATACATACATAATACATACATATACACTTAATATTTGAACTCATCTCGTTAAACTCTTTTATTTGGTACCCATATTGACGTTTTGGAAGTAATAAAAAAGAAGCCATTTTTTTTACATACATACCTACATACTCTAGAAAAACATAACCCTCCAGGGGCAGTCGGGCAAATGCGAAAATGATGTAACATTATTATCAGTTGTGCTATGAGCTATATACTATACAGCTATATATTATAGCGTAGTCTGCTACACTTCCAATGACACAATAACATACTCAGTAAAATTAGTATGTTATTGTGTCATTGGAAGTGTAGCGTTTAAAATACAGGCTCGGCCTAGTTTAAACGCTAGCGATCACCGAAGTAATTAGTAAGTACAGAATCTTGTATGTGAGAACTCTGTCAAATGTATTTTGAGCAATAAAGTTATATTATATTATACTTTTTTGTCTGAAACAAGCTTATAGGTGCATAGTTGCCTTAAAGTACGTTTCGCCGTCTACTGATAGTTTGTGATCGCTAACCAATTTTATTAGTTTGGTGAACAAAATGATTATTTATCTTGGTAGAAAATATACGACCCAATAACGAAGAGGATCATGAAAAACAATATTTTGACCTTTTTCTTGTATGTATGGTATCAGGTTTTACATTGATGTTAGTATATTACAATTCTATAAAAATACATAGACGTAAAATAAGTGAAATGGAAAACAGAAAAACATAAACAGTTAGTAATTCGTCAGAAATAAATTAGTAATTTTCTAATTGATGGTCGCCCATCTATGGTTACTCCTTGATAAATATCGAATACATTATATTGCACACCAAAATATATTTACATGCAAAACGGAAGTCTATATTATGCATACATAAAATGTACATTATATTAAAGTAGCCATCACTTTGAAATAGCTACGGAATTACTACGAGAGTACTACTAGCTCGTAGCTCGTAGTAACCTTGCGTAGTGACACGCTACGAGAAATGCAGTGCCGTCACAATGGTCGCTAATGGCACTCTCCTCTCCACAAAACGTAAACAGCGAAGGCTCTCAAACTTTACGACAACTATAAACTTTGCTAGGGACGTGGTATTCTAGTATGTTTAGATCCTGATCCGGATCCGTGATCCAAAGTATGAAGTACATAGAAGTTAGATAAGATAATGATGATACGTGAATGTAAAAATACTACGTCTAAATATCTAAATAAATATGATCTACATTAAAAGATATGTTAAATTCTTTCACACTTATCCCAGACAAACTTTTTGAATTTAGACAGCGATTGATATCGTTATCACAGTAAAAATAACATTGGGCCGACCTATCTGGTAAGCCCAACTAGAATTCAACCAAATCTCATGATCACAGTAGCCACACTTGATCAGTTGATCCGTATGCTACACTAGCTATCAGACACCGGTCTCGCCAGCGAGGTCGAAGGGTCGTACGTATGCGACCTCAACGACGTGCATCACCCCACTGAGTTTCTTGCCGGTTCTTCTCAGTGGGGGCGCGTTGTGAACCGGTGGTAAACTCAGCCCTCTCTTAAGCGACCGCCCAAGCCGAGGCCGTGCCTCCCTGAGGTGCCCTTGAGCTCGTCGCTACTTCTGCCGTAAAGGCTAGAGCGCTTTAAGCGCTCGCCTCCTATTGTCCGGTGAAGCTGTAATGGCCATCTGCGGCCAACAGCGTCTATCATTCCCAAAAAAAAAATATCAGTTGATCAACATTTTTTTTATAATAAAGGTATAGATTCTAAATTATATCATGTTATAAACTTAATAATAATGATCATATACTTATAAAATATACCAAAAAGATTGTATCCGTACAATTTAAAGTCACATGATCTTTAACGGATGTGTATCCTTGAATAAATTCCCATGTCTACTAAAACAACAGTTGATTTATATATTTTCCCTAAGCGATAGTGCTTTATGACCTTTTATATAAAGTTTATAAATCTCTTGGTAGTCTTTGCATCAAGAAGATTATTGTGTGTATTTAGAAAGAGAGCGTTCAACTATAGTCGTCTTCACTTAGTCGTATTTAGAGTGTTGCTTCCACTCTTACCTATAAGCTTGTTGTTCTGTAGTACCAAATGACGTCCAGGGAGATATAAGATATCGATAAAATATGCACGCATAATACAAAAGTTGTAAACTAAAAGGAAATACTTTAGATTCTTCAAAGGTTGAAACTTACTACAATTTTATAGCACTCTTATAAATTTGCCTTGCACGACATGCAATCTGATACATATGTATAAGATTGTAACTTCTTCAAAACATCATACATTTATTACAAAAAGTGTGTTGTTTTTTAAATTCTAAATCTAATTTATGCGAAATGTCTTTTGGTATCTCTTCATACACTGACGAAAGTTTATAATCAAAAGCTTATCTATATCTATGTGATATACATAATCTGACAGGTCTTTAAAAATTATATCAAGTCAAGTCTTAAATAACATTTTTAATTCATTGAATATTTCGCAAGTAATAAACTTCTAGGAGCCGTTAAAACAGTGCCGCCAACCCAAAGCCTTCTACCAAATTTCCAATAAAGGGATTAATCCTGTAAAAAATTCAGGACAGAAGTAATTAGTACTAGTAACTTTCTGAAAGAAAATTAATTTTAACAAAATAAATTGTATAACATTTTCTTCTTTATATAAATTTAGACTTTCGCGTTCGTTATTAGACACTTTCGGGAATTTTAATTCTGGCTCAACGTTGCAGGTTGCACCAGCCGTGGTCACAAGTAGACCCAACCCAAAATCTTATCTAGAAAAGTCTGACCAAAAGATATAAATTGCGCTAATTCCCGAAGAAAATAATGAAGTTTGTTCGATATTCGTAATTTTCAATTCCCAACAAACTTAATGCTTAGGCCTCATTTACGGAGACGCGGGGCGTCGCGCGTCGCGTGTGGCGGCGCGGCCCGCACTAAATTCAAATGTAGGGCGTTGTATGAGTGTGTTTACGGAGAAGCGATTTTACACGCGTTTGCTTGAAATGGAGCGTGTTTTACGGCGGCGCCCGCGGATGGCATCGCCGCGTCTCACGCGGCGTTCATCGCGGCGGCGCACGCAGCGGCGATTCTCGATGAAGCGATGCCTGTGGCGGAACCTTCTGCCAGTCTATTTGGTAATCATGCAACACAGACGTAGTCACCATCGCAATGGAGTATGATATGATCGTTTTTTTTTTAGAAGAAAATTGTATGTTTAAAAGTGAGTTGCACCGCCGTTGCACGCGGCGGTGCCCGCCGCGGGCGCAGCGGCGGGCACCGCCACTCTTCCCGCCCCGCGTCTCTATAAACAGCATCATATATTGCTATAAGTTTGTGTTTACGCGTGCGATGATACGCGCCGCTTCACGCGCCGCTTCACGCGCCGCCGCTACGTAAACAATAAAAAGGTCCGACGCGCCGCGAGACGCCACGCCACACGCGACGCGCGACGCCCCGCGTTTCCGTAAACGAGGCCTTAGTGTTGCGGCCCGTGAAATAAGTTTTGTTTCGGAGCTATAATAGATTGAAAATCCAAGGTACGTTTTGCAACTACGTAGAATACTGGAAGTGATACCGACTTAGGGCGGAGTAAGTAATAGATGTTTTTTTTTATTTTGTCGTATGCTTAGTAGCCAACCTGATCTCAGAGTTGTCAAGCTACCCATAGGCTAAAGATGGGCGACTATGAATGATTTCATTCGAATTATTCGACTTTATAAATCATTCGACTTATTCGAATGAATTTTTGAAATTAGTAACTAATTTGATACTCGCTTGACTTTAATTATCGGCGAATTGAATGATGTGATTTGTCAGGCGCACTGACATTATTCGTTCCGGGACCGGAACGGCAAATAATTCATTCATCTTTCATTCGAAAAACTGCCGACCAATGCTATTTTAAACAATAGATATGCCATTAGCGCTCGCCAGACGTTCAGCGAGTATCCCCCAACTGGGTTTTGTAGCAGTTAGTCGCACGCCGTCCCGCGTAGTTAATGCGACATCGTGACGTCTATCATTAAAAATTGAAAATGCCGTCCTGCGTATTTATAATGTGCACAAATTACCAGGCAAAAGTAAATAAATAGTCAGGAATAATATAGCACATGTAACTTTGAAAAAATAATTTGATTTTCAATTTGTATTTCAATTTTCATAATAATATTGTAAGAAATAATTGTAAAATTGAATGTGTCAGTTGACAAGATGACACTGACAAGCGTTTAACCAACGCTGACAACGGAACGCACAAAATATAGCCATCTCGTTTTCTCTTACTTTTCTCGTTATGTATCTGTCCTTGTCAGACTATATGTAGGAAAATGTATAGCTAGGTATAGCTAACTATAAGTGAGACAACTTTTATCGTGCGTTAGTAGGGATATAACATATCTTTAGTAAAATATCATTGCTGCCGACTGAGTCGCGAATTGTCTAGTACAAACGCCGTTAGTAGTTACTAATTAGTAGTGGTTATTCGACTATGAACATTAGTATATTACAAATATTCAAGTCGAATGCGTACATTAGTAGTTGCAGATGATTCGAATCGTCGGATTAGTAACAGTCGCGCATATTTACCATAGGCCACTGACTGAGCTTAAAGACTGCTATCTAGATGACAATATCCGGGACCGGCTTTTTACGTGCCCTCCGAAGCACAGAGACGCTCAGTTCAAATGCCACTAAACGGTCACCCATCTAAGGTCTGACCTTGCCTGACGTTGCTTACCCAACTGATCGTTTTACCGAATAATGGTTACAACTGTCTATAAGCGTCTCAACTCAGTAACTGATGCAACCTTATATTTAGCTGTCTTTTGAAATGTCATTGGTTTCAGAAAAAACTTCAATTAAGACAGGGATTTGATGATTGAGTTGAGTAATATATTATAGATTTGATCAGAAATTTGAAGATCGGTTAGTAAGTTCGGTCGTTAAATGTGAAAATTATTAAACTCAAAATTAAAATATAATCCTTAAAATAAACTGTCCGTATACGTACGTAGTTTTCACCACAAAGCCCAAGACGCAAGTCACGCACTTGACATTTTTTAACCCATCAGTAATCCTCTACAAAATCGATTCCTGTTCACCAACATGAGAGCTCAGGCGGTTTACGAACAGTGCTATGGATCTATGTATAAGAAAAAAAAAGAAAAAGCTTGTCCCGCACATAGAAAAATACTAAAATCTAGATAGATTGCAGACTTCGCAAATAAAATACATTCGATTTCAATACTTGGTGAATCGATAGATACAACATTTATACAGTGTAGCGATTTGTTTGCTATTTTTAAAATACATATTTACACGTATTGGAGATCGGAGTTCTGTCTGTTCAAATGTTGATCTTTAAGAAAACGTTTCGTTTATTTGCATTGCTCCAGGGTTTATTTTCTTGTATCGTCAACTTTCTCCATGTTATTTTTCCACATATGTTTTTTTTTTCATGAACTGAATAAAATAGATAATAGCGTCGCAATGTGTTTATACGAAGGGGATATGACATTGCAACAATAAATTAAACCACAGGACGTACATACTATTATTAATTATTCAAATTAAATTAAAAAAATATTTGTTCACTTTATTTTTTAAAGATGTGTTTTGTTTATCGTAGTTAAAGTTAAAACATCACAGAACTATTCTCTCATGATATTCACGCGATTGTGAACGATGTATTCGTAGACAAATTTCATATACGAGCAATGCCCTGTTACTTCCTATAAGGTATGGATAAAGGGATTGTTTCGGCGATACTACATATAAATGAAAACTAGTTGCAAAAGTCATTGACCCACGCGACCGATAGGATATTAGGACCGGCAGTAAGTGGATACTGCTCAGTCTACTCGCAGCAGTTCTATACATACGACTGCTCAAACAAGTGTACCTATGACTATTTGCCTCGAATAATTAAGTACCTCGTTTAAAACTACCGAACTAACACATGTTCATAATATCGTATGAGTGCGCTTAAAGAGGTAGGTACTACAATGCTTTTGTTACGAGATGTTAATTTGGTAACGAGGTTAGAAAAACTTCCGTCTGGAGTTTTTTTTATACTACCAAGGTGGCAAGCAAGCGTGCGGCCTGCTTAATAGTAAGCTGCCACCGCAGCCTATATACACTAGCAACACCAGAAGAATCACTAGCGCGTGGGCCCCTTAGGACATTAAATATTAAGTTTTTGTGTCCGGTAATTTCACCAGCCACAGTGCCCTTCACGCCGGAACACAGCAATGCTTACACACTGCCGCTTGGCGGCAGAATATCTAACACTGTGGTGGTGCCTACCTGGACGGTTCCTTGCACAAGGAGACTAGCACCTAGTAACTTCTTCTGGACACCTGCACTACAGTGCCGCTTGCCACCCATTTATTCTATCAGCGAGGTGACTTCACCAGAAGGGCACTATACTCTTACCCTTGAAATCGAAACACGGCTTGCGATCTATTTAATTCGTTTGCCTTTCCACTTTCGTTCATCTATACGATGAAGCTGAAGTTGTCAGCGATATAATATTTAAAGTAGATTAAGGTGTTACGGAGCTGTAACAGCTCAGTTCAAACCCCGGTTCGAACCCCGGCTCGCACCTCTGATTACTTTAATTAATCGTGTGCGAATCGTCTCTGTGCGATTGTTACTAGCTTTCGGTGAAGGAAAACATCGTGAGGAAACCTGCATGTCTGAGAAAGCCTAACTAGCTATCGAATGACGTGTGACGTCTGCCAACCCGCAGTTGGCCAGCGTGGCCTAAGCCCCTTCATCTTCAAGGGAGGCCCGTGCCCAGCAGTGGGACATCAACAAGGGCTGATATTATTATTATTTTATTAGGTGTTACGGTCTGAAAGACACACAGGAATAGCGCCTTTGTATTTTTTCAAGCCACAGGCTGAAAAAAATTACATTTACCGATAGGAGTGTCGCTACTGTCTATATGAAACTGTCAAACTACACGTCATTATCTTATTAAAACGGTGAATTCACGTTTCCGCCACCAGCACAGAAAAGTCTACGACCCCCGTGACCAAATTTTAGATTTAATTTTTTTAGTGAATGTTTATCTAGTTTATAGTATATTATCAGGGGCGTAGTTACTGCCGTATCAGCCGTATCTATGATACGGGGCCCCGGGGCTAGTGGGGCCCCGGGGCTACAGGGGCCCCGAACATGTGTAAGCCAAAATTCGTAAAATCCATGATCTCACATAATCTCTTAGGCCGTACCATCATTTGAGCCCCCCAACAAATTTTGATACAGGACCCATCTAAGGCAAGCTACATCACTGGCTTGGGATCTATTTAAT
Organism: Furcula furcula; assembly: GCA_911728495.1. Classification (NCBI taxonomy): domain Eukaryota; kingdom Metazoa; phylum Arthropoda; class Insecta; order Lepidoptera; family Notodontidae; genus Furcula; species Furcula furcula. The sequence goes on from OU452243.1 coordinate 8,177,181, forward strand.
TCGTTTGCCTTTCCGTTTTCATTCGTCCGTATGATGAAGCTGAAAAGTCTTACCTGTAGTTTGATTGGTCGAGCGGCGTGAGGCGCGGCCGGCTGCCGCCGTCAACTAAGCGGCATGTCGGAAGCCGCAGCGGGCGGCGACCGAGCAGACGCGCGCGCGCACCGCGGCTATCGCACTGCCACTACACTTCACACGTCAGTTTGTACACATTTTCATATGACACTGCGGTCGACACTCGCATTGAATTGACACTGCACTTTATACCTGAAACAATGGAGAACTTTCATTAGGATTTATGGAAAGAGATATTCAGATTTTGTTAAAAAATATATATGTTGTTGAATTATATAAGTGATATAATACGATACTGACTATAAACGACCAAATTTAATATACTTATCTAACACAATAAAAAATTACCGGTCTAGTGCGAGTCGGACTCGCGCACCGAGGCTTTCATACCATTTTTGGACATATTAATAGTAGTTTATGCACCAAGGGGATAAAGCAGTGTCTTATGTCACGGGCGTGAAATTGAATCGCGAGCATAACGAAGGATTCTAGTAACTCCCGAGCGTAGCGAGGGAGTATAGAGTTAACTCCCGAGCAAAGCGAGGGAGTTAATACTAGAATCCTGAGTACAGCGAGAGATTCAAGTTCGCCCAAGACAAAGACACCTTTATCCCCGAGGAGAATATACTACTTTTCACACCTACTGCGAGGTAATGAAATACAAGTACGAGGAAGAGTTTGCTTAGGTTATCTGGAAGAGCTAGCTTTTTAGCGATAATGCCACCTTTTTACATCATCAACGTATTGTTCAATTTACATGTAATTTTTGGTGTAAGATCTCAATGGTACAATGAAGTGTATTGCTTATTATTATTAAATACTTACTGCTAGAAATAAAATAATCAACACACCGATTTCTAGCGTTCGCGCCCACACCTACTGCGAGGCGAAACAGTAAAATACAAAACTTCTAGAATTAAAATAATATCAACAGCGTTAACGCCTTCTTTCTAGAACAAGGTTCGGCTCCAATTCGGCTCCTGGCGCTCGGTTCAATTTTCAAATGTATTTTTTCGTGCAAGCCTCTGCTTAGAGAGAGTGGTTTATATACCTACTGTAAAGCGTCTCCGTGGTAAAAAAATATTTGACGTTCGTAATTCAAATTACATTTTAATGAAGAATTGGCTTCGGCCTGAAAACATGAATGGAAAATGACAGCAATTTAATGAATAATTGGCTTAGGCCTAGCTACAAATTGATTTATTACGAGATTACTTATGACGAGACTGTATGAGCTAGAACCTTTCGCCTTCCCAATTAGGGAGAACTAAACGGCAAGAAAAAAACAAATCACATTATTACCCTAGGGAGTTTAGTACAACATTATTACCCGGCTAGAATATAGGGATATAATGACCTACTTTATGTCAAGTTTATATGACACATAATGGGACATTGTCGAGCAGGTGGTGTGAAAAGTAATTTTACTATTCATGTACCTAACAACCCAGATAGCAAAAAACCAAACGCAAAACTAAGTTTGTTTGTCAAGGTTTTTTTAGGATTACAATAAAACCGTACTATTTAGAAAGATCATTTTATTTTTCCTGTAAAATATAGATAGACGTCATGTATTACCCATAATTATTTCAGATTTTTCCCTCCAGAAACTTCGGTGATAATTACGGATTTTTTTTTGACATTTTTGATTATCGGCCAAAAAATACGTTACATAAACCAAAATAAAAATCGGCTTTGAGGTGTGCAAATAAAGCCCTTTCATATGATATCCCACTCGATATAGAAGTCTCAATTTTAAATTTTGATGACCCATTTTGACCCCCATTATAAAAAAAGTAAAGTAAAATAAAAATTATTTTCATTTGCGATGTGGTTGGGTAAATAAGATCTAAAACTATTCCAAGTTTCAAATCGATAGCATCAGTGGTTCCTGAAATATACAGGTGTGACAGACACACAGACAGACGAACTTAGACCATAAGGGTTCCTTTTTTACCTTTTAGGTATGGAACCCTAAAAATGAAATCTTAATAACAAATCACGATTTTAAAGACCTATCTAACTGTATTAAACGTGTTACATAAACTGTCCCGCAGCTAGTAACTAACAATCTAAACATATTTTAACAATAATTCCTAATAACATTGATTCTGTCTTTAATTTACCTCTAAACATTTTCTTCCTGTTTTCGGTTTGACGTTAAATGACGTCACTGTAAAGAACTTATCTGTTAATGAGAAGGTTGGTCAGTCGGCATCACAGACCAGCATATACTAGGGCGAATGATCAAGAGTGGTTCAGGCGAACACATAATTTTATTCTAGCTTATCTTTAATAATGTGTAAAACTAATATAGGTATCTTAACTGGTGCTCTTCGTGGCATAACCAAGTGTTTACCACACCATGTAAAATATTACTTAAGCAATTCTTTAGTTATGCCGTACATTGACAACTTGATTGAAGACGCCAAAACCAATTTAAAAATACTACAAACATCGCAAAATAAACTAATAAAAACATTATTTAAATCTTGATTATCGGGCACAAACACTAAAATTATAAAGGGACCACGAACCGATTATTTTTTTAAAAGATTTAAAATAATGTCCGTTACAACATTAGGTACAGAAACCATTTATATGGAAAATAACTAACTTATCAATTTTCGAGCATGAAATGAATATATGCGGAATAATATTCATTTTTCAAATTGCTAATTTTCTAAAATAATAATAATTAATTTCCTATGTACTGTTTTTGTGCAAAAAAATAAATAAATAAATACATTTTCCACAAATAAGTAATTTAATGTATTTTAATTAAAATTACTCGTATGCTTTATTATTTTACCAATAATGATGTTACACTAATTTCATTTCAAAAAAGTATTATTTTTTTGGAAATTCATGAAAAAACTGATTTCAACACTAGAAAGTTCTGAATTATGTACTGGATCCCTGGTATCGGTTTTCCGTACGATGTCCCTTACACCCCCGTATAACAATACGAAATTGATGGATATAAGAAAAACGTACAAATAGTATACATGTATTACGGTTCGGTTACGGAAAAAATTTAATAAAGACACACACACAAGTATAATATTTAAAACTAAAAATACACACCCGTACTTGCGACGGCTTAGAAATAGTATAATCTTGTGGGCCCTCAGAAAAATTATGGTAAAGAAAATATTACCTACGTTTGAAAGTGCACAATTGTACATAGTTTACATAATAATATCATGGAAGCCAATGATATTTTAAACAATAGATATGCCATTAGCGCTCGCCAGACGTTCAGCGAGTATCCCCCAACTGGTTTTGTAGCATTTAGTCGCACGCCACCCGTCCCGTGTAGTTAATGCGACATCGTGACGTCTATAATTAAAAAATGAAAACGCCGTCCTGCGTATTTATAATGTGCACAAATTACCAGGCAAAAGTAAATAAATAGTCAGGAATAATATAGCACATGTAACTTTGAAAAAATAATTTGATTTTCAATTTTCATAATAATACTAGCAGTACCCGCGGCTTTGCACGCAGCCAGTAATTTTCATGACCTCAAGCAATGTTAGCCTCAATCAAGCAATGTTTGTCAAGCACTTTTTTCACGTAGGAAAATCCCCATGGTTACCCACACCACCGCGGGCAATGTGGGTTATGTATGATTCCTACTGAATCAAGACCTTCGGTGTTCACATACCGCTGTATTGGAGGGCCCTGAGAACAGCCCATTCCGAGTCCCAACAGCGGCGAGCGAGCCCACCCTCGTAGACCTGCCTGCCGATGTAAAATGCCCGCAGAATCTCATCAAATGGCGTGCCGAGACACTTTAGCACGACATATCCGCAAGGGTGAACACAGGCAGTGGTTCCCCGTCCCTACTCCTTGCACATCCTCGCTCGGGCGGGATAAGGTCGGCGTTGGCCCCTCATCTGTGCCCAGGCCTCCTCCTGCATTGCGGATCACCGAAGGGATCCCTCTACTTGATCTGCTCTGCCACCACATTCTGTGACATAAAACTTTAGCGACCCTTTTTCCTTTAAAACCTCAAACCTTCAAAAGGTCCCCTGTTTACTGTGGAGGATCAACCAGGGTTCAAAAGATACTTACTGACTAAAATCCAATGATATTATAAACCATGTTTAGGTTATATACCTCTAATGCGCGCCAAAAATTCTGACTCAAGTTATTAAAATAATTTCTCATATATAGCTAAAGTAAGATAAGGTTAAGGTATATCCTCTCCTTATTATTTACTTTTGTACAGTAGGTACTTTGTGCATATTCTAAATACGCATGAAGGCACTTTACTTGATTTTCAAAGGCACACGCCACGTTCGTTACATTAAAACCCTACCCCGGCGACTTTCGCATCGTCACATGAGAGGTGGTACCTGGGTTCTCTGGTGAGATCTGTTCCAGGTGCACCGCAGTATTCCTTTGAGCTCGCTGCTGATGGAGCGCATTATTCCTGTTTTTTTTCTCGGGAGCTGTGGACTCGATCGGGGTATGTGGAATTCTTACCCACTAAAACCACCGCGGCTGTCGCATCGGCAAATGAGACTGGACCCCAGAGCTTTCCAGTGGGATCTGCACCAGGGGCCCCTCAGTGCATTGCGTTTGAGCCCGTCACCAGGGGGGGGGGGGGGCATTGTAGCCCTCGGGGAAGCTGTCACGGTGCACACGGGGACGGGGGTCGTAACCCCGCTGCCGTCCTCCTCGGAATCGCCGCCTTGCTCAACGGATGTCCTAGAGCCCACACCCCGAACGTCCAGCGACTCGGAATAGAAGCTCGAGCCACCCTTTTTTTTTTTTTTTTGACTCGGGGGAAATCTTCCAAAGATCCCCGGGAGCTGTGGGGCTCGACCGGGGTATGTGGGATTCTTACCCACTAAAACCCCCGCGGCTGTCGCATCGGCACATGAGAGGGGGGACCCCAGGGCTCTCCGGTGGGATCTGCACCAGGGGCCCCTTAGTGCCTTGCCTTTGAGCCCGCCGCCGGGGGACGCATTGTAGCCCCCCGGGAACCTGTCACGGTGCTCACGGGGACGGGGGTCGCAACCCCGCCGCCGTCCTCCTCGGAGTCGCCGCCGTACTCAATGGACGCTCAAAGGGCCCACACCCTGAACGTCCAGCGACTCCGAAGAAGCTCGAGCCACCCAAGCCAACTCGATATAACTCGACATGCAGCCTTCAGTATCTATCCCTGCGACTTGTTGATTCGAGAACCTTACGCTTACAGTAAAATTGACATCTTCGAAACCAGTTCTAATCCCTCTTCGCTAAACGATTAAATGGTTAAGATACTTTAGGAGTCCTTAGATGGGTGACTGTTAAGTGCCATTTATACTTAGCGTTTCCGTGGTTTGGAGGGTACGTAAAAAGCAGTTCCCTGGTTGTTGTCATCTAGACAGCAGTTGATTAGCCAAGTCAAAGGCCTAAGGGCAGCTTGGACTTTTATCTAGACTATTTATTCTGTGGGCTAGTCCTGAAAAGTGATGTTATGAGTTGGGATGCTCGCCTCTTAAGAATACTAAGGACTCTTTGAACTTCCTATTGTTGTATTGAATTTAACCGAAACAACGCATAACTCATGCTTTTATGGATTTAATCTCCCCCTCTCTATTTATGGATTTAATAGTAAGCATACGACCCAAGACAACTGCCAAGCGTGAGATTGTGGCAACCCCTACCTTCTAAGGGGTAGGCAGTTGTTCAGCCGTGGACGTCCTTCGGCTGCTGATGATACACCTCTGCCATAGCGCCAATATATTCAGTGTTCAGCGAAGTTAATACATATGTATTTGCGTTGTATAACAGTAAAAAGCCATAGCCAGAGCCATAGCCAGTGGAGATAATCTACAATGTACTATGTATAGATTGTGTCCAACGCAGACGGCCTTGGTCTGTTTGCACTTTACACGTTACTGTCACGATCTCGTAATAGATCACCGATTCGATCGATATTCATGCTGTGCAGCAGCACGATGGTGCTCAAGTTGACATGGCGTACTAAGAATGAAGTGCGCGGAAAGAGCCTCTTCAAATGGCAAAATTATATATTTAGTGCAACGGGCGTAGCCTGGACCATAAGTCTAAAAGATCTTGGTGATTGACCAATCTTTGTGCCGCTTACAATCATCAGTGAGTTGAGCTTCACGCTTGCCACTGTTTTCAAGGAAGCTCAGAACGCGCCCTTCCTTGTGAGGTAATGTTACAGGCGCAAGCTTCAGTTTAGTGTTCACAACCGCGTATAACTAACATTTTCCATATTTGGTTACTTACTTTCTTTATATCGAGATGCAGCTATTCAAATAAAATAAACTTTATATTTAATTTACTTAGATCATATAAAAGAAATGTATGAAATGTAGTTAATTTATTATAAATTTCAATCATACGTTTTTAGTTTAACAGTATGCAAAAATATACTTAGTTGGTTAGTTATTATTTTGTAATAATAGTACTACCGAAATAGTACTACCAAAAGCGAAATAAAAATGTTTAAAATCACAAAAAGAAACCGAGTTTGTCGGGGATCGAACCCTAAAACATAATCAAACCGGAAGACCATTAAACCGTTAGGCTGTATCGACTGTTAGAAGGTGTGTTGAAATTCCCGTTCATATTATATATATATTATATATATATTATATTATATTATATATATATTATATATATTATATATATATATTATATTATATATATATTATTGTAAATATTTCCTGCTTAGTTCCTTAAGTTAATATAGCGTAATGATTTTAATTTTGAGTTGAAATCCATAAAAAATCTGGTATATTGTAACATTTGTCTAGTCTTTTTATAATTTCGCGGCAAATTGTAGAAGAAAAGTACTTATTACAGTATTGCTAATTCCCAGTAGCAAATAGCTTGATATTTGTTATACTAATAAGGTGTTTATCAAACATGTTCGTCAAATATCAGCTTAATTTGTTGAACAGTATTGGTACCTATCTTCAAAACATAGGAGTTTCGCGGCAAATTGTAGATGTAAAAGTACATATTACATCACTGCTCATTCCCCGTAATAAATAGCGAGATAATTTATATCCTATAATTTTTCTAGGTCTTCAATAAATATTTTTACCAAATAGCAACTAAATCTGTTCAGCTGTTTTGACGCCAAGTCGGCACAAAATCACAGACATACAGACAGACAAAAATTCTAAAAAATATATTTTCGGCATCAGTATCGTTCCTAGAACACGTAACAATTACATTTTTCAGAAAATATTCAATGTAAAGTTTTTACTTTTCTACGATTTTATTATATGTATAGATATAGATTGAAAGCAATACCTATCGATTTAAGTTGTAGAAGTACCTCGTACTGTACCGGTATGTCGTAATAGTACTATAAAAAATAAAACAAAAATGAAAAATAAAACTGAGTTCATCCGGGATCGAACCCGGAAACAGAAAAATACCGGAAGACCATTCAACCGCTACGCTGTATCAGCCGTTAGTATACATCTCGAAATTCCCTTGCTTATGTAGCAATATAGAAAGTTACTGCTTAGCTCCTTATGTTAATATTGCGTAATGATTTTAATTTTGGAGTTTAAATCCACAATTATTCTGTTATATTATAACATTACTCTAGTTTTTTACAATTTCGCGGAAAAATGTAGAAGAAGAAGTGCATATTACAATATTGCTCATTCCCTGTAACAAATAGCTTGATATTACTTATATTAAAGTCTGACCAGGTCTATAGTAAATATGTCCGTTAAATATCAACTTAATCTGTTGAACAGTTTGTGCACAAATCTTCAACACAAAATAATTTCGCGGCAAATTGTAGTAGAAAAAGTACATATTTCTACACTGCTCATTCCCCGTAACAAATAGCGAGGTAATTTATATCCTATAATTTTTCTAGGTTATCAATAAATATTTTTGCCAAATAGCAACTAAATCTGTTCAGCGGTTTTGACGTCAAGTCTACACAAAGTCACAGACATACAGACAGACAAAAATTCTAAAAATCATATATTCGGAATCAGTATCGTTCCTAGAACACGTAGCAATAAACATTTTCAAAAAATATTCAATGTACAGTTTTTACTTTTCTACGATTTTATTATATGTATAGATTGTAAGAAATAATTGTAAAATTGAATGTGTCAGTTGACAAGATGACACTGATAAGCGTTTAACCAACGCTGACAACGGAACGCACAAAATATAGCCATCTCGTTTTCTCTTACTTTTCTCGTTATGTATCTGTCCTTACATATTACATATTATATTATATTATATTTATTGCATAGACACACATTACAAAAAATCGTAATCTTAGTTAACAATGTCACTAGTCATATTAAAGCACTAAGAATGAATCCCTGCCGCCCAAACTAGGAGAACCTGTATCTTGGGAAGCAGTTTCGCCATAAGATACATTATAACATGGTAAAATGATTACGTCTCTGTATTTACACTCATCTATGCTGTGTGCGCGCGCGCGCGCACACGTGTGTGTGTGTGTGTGTGTGTGTGTGTGTGCGTGTGCGTGAGTGTGTGTGGGTGAGTGGGAGGGTGCGTGAGTGTGGGTGTTATGGTGGTAATAAGTGATTGGATGATTCAATGGCGTAAGTATTATAATGTTGTATGTGGGATAAGAAACCACAACAAGTTTACACAATAAAGGTAAGTAAATCCTCTGTTTTAGTATAGTCTAGTGAACAAAGCCAGCTAGTAACTTTGAATTTAATTTCCTGTCTGTTTAGAGTTACAATCCCAATAGACTTATTAATTGTTATAAATATGTGGACTAAGAGCGTAGTACTGACGTCTGGCAAATGTCGTTTTATGTGGGACTACGGGACAAACAAAGGCCTTACTGCGTTTATTAGGATTAGGTAGGGGCACGGAGGGGTGAATTTTAAGAATGCAGAATAGTATGAATAGCTGACGTACCGTAAGTACCTCGCAATCAGCAAACAGTTGAGCAGTGGAGTAACGGAAAGGTTTGTGGGTCATTACTTTGAGGATAGCTCTCTGTGCTCGCTCTAGACATAGCAGGCTGGTTTTAGGAGCACCACCCCAAACTGGTATGCAATATGAAATAACTGACTGACAGAGTGCTAGGTAAGTCATTTTTAGGGTTTCAAGGGGAGCTGCATTCCTAAGAGCTTTAAATATTGAGATTAGACGAATTATCTTGTTAACTAAGGTGTTAATCTGGATATCCCATTTTAGCCTGTAATCAATTATGACTCCCAGATATTTTATATTGTTTGCACGACTAAGGGATTGACATGTACAGTTATCTAAATGGTCAAAGCAGGTGTGAGCTTTTATGGAAAAGTCAGTAGGGGCGTTGGTACTATTCATGATAGAAAAAGGGATATACTTTGTCTTGTCCACGTTTAATGTTAATAGGTTAAGAGTGAGCCAATGCATTATTGTTGCTAAGGTACTTTCAGCAGTATGTTTTACTGACTGCCAATCACGGCCGTATACTAATACTCCAGTATCATCAGCGTACGTGAAAATTTTCGTGTTTGGGAGTTGAAGGAGGCACAAATCATTAATATAAATCAGAAATAAAGTAGGGCCTAATATGCTACCTTGTGGTATTCCGTAGGTTAATATTTCAGCGTCACTTATGAATTCGTCAATTTTGACATGTTGTTTTCGATTTGTTAGGTAGTCTTTAAAAATAGCGAGCATAGAACCACGAACACCGATGTGTTCGAGTTTATTCAGAAGGATGGGAACAGAGACTGTGTCAAAAGCTTTGGAAAGATCAAGGAAAAGACCAAGACATTTAAGTCTTTCATCTAACTTCCTAGCAATCACTTCAGTTAGATCTAGGACTGCGTCCTGAGTTGAGATTCCTGACCTAAATCCGTATTGGTTGTCTGCTATGATTTTGTGTTTCCTGAGGAATCCCTTTAAGTTATTGTTAAGGATTTTTTCTAATATTTTAGATAAGGCTGGTAGAACAGAAATAGGGCGATAGTTATTGACACAATCTCTGTCTCCACCCTTATGAACAGGGTGAACAATAGCTTTTTTAAAGGCATTTGGAAAAGTCCCTGTTGCTATAGCACGGTTACAAATGTGAGTAATAGGAGGGACCAAAATATGGCGGCATAATTTTAACAGTTTTGGTGATATTCCGTCCCATCCAGTTGAGGAACCATCACGTAGTTGAAGAACCAGGGAATCTACATCACGCTCATCCACCTCCAACATAACAAGTGAGTGAAGGTTTGAGGGAATAGCGTGCTTAGGAGTGGATGAAGATGAAACAATTTGTGGAACAGGATGGTTTTGATTAGATATTTCAATTAATTTGTTAGCCAGGTCGTTGCCAACATTTGCAAAGAATTTACAGACTGAATCAACAGATAATTTAGGATTGTCATACATGCTAAGCAATTCACTAGGAGAGGTACGAACTCTTTGTGTATTGGTTATTTCCTTTATAGCATTCCAAAGGGCCTTAGGATTGTTCTTTGATTTTTCAAGCTGTGTTTTTTCATAGATCCTTTTTAGTTTACGTAATAAGGAATTACAGAAGTTCCTGTAGCGAGTGTAAGTTATAGTTAGAGTCATATTGTTTGGCGATTTCCTAGCCTTATTATGCAATTTGTCTCTATGTTTTATGCATCTGATCAACCCGGGCGTGATCCACGGTTTTAAATTTCGTTCCCGTCTGGGAGGTTTTTTTTTGCATGTGTGTTTGGAAATCACATTTGATACAATAGAGATAAACCTATCTGTAGCAACATTAGGATCTATGGCGTCAAAAACTTCAGCAAAATTTGTGGATTCCAGTTCCAATCTTATGGCATTGTAATCGATACTATATATAAGATGATTTTGGTTTTTAGGCGTATTGATATATTGAAGAGAAAGTAGGATGGGCATATGGTCTGTTATATGAGAGTCTAAAATCAGGACGGTAGCTGGTTTTTTTGTTTTTAGAAACACATGATCTAAGCAGTTATTGTTTCTAGTAGGGAAAAGGTGGGCTGGCAGGAGGCCATGTGATGCGTTTAAAGTGAGGTATTCAGTGCTGCGATCCTCGGTGTTATTAAGCTTAATATCTATATTTAAGTCGCCTATAAGAGCGATATTAGGAAGTTTAGCGAGGGAAATGTAAACACTGTTTAAGCTGTTTATAAAATTATTAAAATGTTCCTTAGTTTTATAAGAAGGTGACCGATATATTGCTAGAACTGCAAACTTATCTTCTATTTGGCACACTAGACAGTTTGCACCAACAAAAGGTGGTTCATATAAACGGTATTTAATCGTATTTCTAATATAAATTGCAACACCCTCATTTTGATTGGAATTGTTTTTGGTGAAGTGTGACTTGTACCCTGCTAACTTTGGTGAATTGGACATTTTACTCAGCCAGCATTCCGTCAAAACTATAACATCATATTGTAAATTTGTAGTATTTATCAATATATTTAATTCATGGAAATTTTTATTTATGCTGCGAATGTTAAGGTGAAGGATTTTTATTGAATTTGAAAAATTATTTAGATGTCTTCTACAGTCATCTGGAGATACCACAAATGAGTTAGCAATTTGTAGGGAATCCAGTTCTAGATTAATATCGGTTATGTCAGCCATTGGAAAAATAAAAGGTAATTTCTAGCCATTTGTCTAAAGAGGGTCCTTTGGTTATACATATTTTTAAACAGAAGGAATAGTGTGGATTCAAAAAATTATAGTATGTAGTGGATTTTAAGGAAATATTGTTAATAACTGTAAATAGTGTAAAGTTTGTGCATAGTTTGTGTGGAGTGTAATAAAAATATAAGAAACAAAGAAATATTATTCTAAGTTTAAACAATAATAACTTAAATTTAGCAAAACAAAAAAGTGTACATATCCATAGAACACAGAATGAATAGTGCAAAATGAGTCACATATTATTTTGTAAGTTTTGAAGTGATTGCTCCGAATAAATCATTATGTGTTTATCACGTTCATTCTTACGAAGGAAAATTGCACCATTAGAAGTCCAGCAGAATTTGAATTCATGTTTTTTAGCGAAATTCCTGGCAAGATAGAACAGCTTTTTAGTGCTAGGCGGCAGGTGTTCCGTGACATAGATGGGTTGTTTCATTCCCTGTATTCCGATTTGTTCAGAGTTCAGCTTATCTTCCGGTTTTTTAGTCCTGTTGTTGAATTCGCGAACAGCAGACAGCAATTTTTGTTTTGTTTGGACTGAGGCGAAATCGGCGACTATAGGGCGGGGTGTAGATGATTGTCCAGGAATTCGGTAGACATCTCGCACCTCAGTAGGAGACAGAAGTACACCAACTGCTTGGCCTATGTTACACACAGTAGTCGTTAAGTCTGTGGTATTTTCTATGCTTTTTGAAGAAATATTTCTAATTTCGATACTGGATGATCTTGATTTACAATTGAGATCCTTGATTTTATTTTCGAGCTGTTCAATACACGACCGCTGAGCCTGGCGCTCCTGATTTAGTTTATTTATCTCCAATTTGACATCCTCATATTGGTCGTTTACGAATTTCATGGACTTCTCCATCTCTTCATTTGATTTTTGGATCTTAGAGTTTTGCAATTTTAGGTCGGCTATGTCAGAAACTAGTTTAGATATTAGCGCCGTCTGGTCTGCGATCATGCGGGAGAGGGCGCATTTTTGTTCGGTTTTCCATGTAGTAAGCAGCTCTTTAATTTCATCTTTGAACCGATTGAGTTCACTCTTACCCGGAGATAGCTCAGATCGCGGCCGTTTGGTTCGAGTTGTAGTAAAACTTTTAGGTTCTTTTATAGATGATGATGACTTGTGATCGGTTTCTGAATCCGTTTGGGTTAGGAATTCATTGGGTTCAGTCGTCGTAGGAGGCGGAGTGCGTCGTAGACGTGACATTTTTGTATGAGCTTTATATATCTTCTTTGTTTACTCTTGCTGTGGTCGTAACAATATACCACTGTTTATATAAGTGGGGGGACGGGTGCTGTCCCCTATCGATGGATAAAAGGTTTAATTATGAGCAATAAAGACTGAGTTTGGATCAGCTTAAAGTTTGTTAGAGGTTTGAAGCAGATGTCACTGTTGGCTATTGCAATTTCGCTACCAGCAGAGGCCTCTAGCGGCGATTTGTCAGATCTCATGTAAAATTCAATATTAGATCTGAGTTAGGCACTAATGAGTCTCAAAGGTAAAATAGTTAAGCCTTAGGTGTGTAGATGTCACTGTTTACGGAATCCAAATTTGACAGTAATTAATGCTTAGTATCCAGTTGGGAGGTAGGTATTTAGGTATAAAATTGTTCAATAGTTCTATAACTGATCATAACCCATAATAGTTAATAATACCATTTTTACACACTGATTAGGCACAGGGTCTCACTGATTTGGCATATAGACGTCCGCTTAGAGCCCAACAGAGGCCACAACAATATTAGTACTTAGTAACAATTTATAGTGATAATGCTCAAAGTGAGTCGTATCTTGAAATTCACTGATTTTATATACGAGTCAGTCTGTTTGAAATTTGCACAATTACTTTATAGATTAGACACTGTCCTCCACTGCAAGTTTAAGCACTGATGAATGATGATTATAATAATTAAATTTTGAAATTTTGACAGTCATGACGACAAACGATATCAATTTAGAAAAACACGATTTATACACAAATTAGTTATTGTCACTCTTGAATAACACTGTCACATAATAGTTACTCGATAATTTGCGTAGGAAAGTATTTGATAATGCACGAGACACTTTAATTTATTTTATATTCAATGAAAATACAGAGACGGTATTGACTTGTACGGTGGCGCCACCCTATATGAAATGTAGTTAATTTATATGTCCTTGTCAGACTATAGGTAGGAAAATGTATAGCTAGGTATAGCTAACTACAAGTGAGACAACTTTTATCGTACGTTAGTAGGTATATAACATATCTTTAGTAAAATATCGTTGATGGAAGCTAAATCTATCCAAATGTTTAAAAAACGTAGTAAACATCTTTTATTCCTTAAGTAGCTTAACGCATCTAGTCGACGTTGATCTATGTAGGTACATTTTTATTTTATGTGGGTACCTACCTACCAATACAAAAAATAATGTTAGATTTGCATCAAATACACAATATATTATTGAATTAGAGATAGTTTTCAATATTTAGATATCGGTAGTGTGTTTAATATTGTTTTGAACTTATTACAAACTGGTGAATTTGATTTAGTGTTGTTGGTATTGCTTGTCGTGATTAAAATACTTCGTATTTCTTTATATAACAACTAGCTGACCCGCGCAGCTCCGCCTGCACTTTTATTACATTTTGCTCCCCTTTTCTCCCTCCTCCCTTGATTTATATCTCTCTCTTATAAGCAACATCTAATTCTATGCTCTCTTTCTCCTTCCCTCCCCCTTTCTCATCTCCAACCTTGCTCCCCCTCATGCTCCATCTTAATCCCCCTATCCCTCAACCCATCACCCGCTCCTCGAATCCCCTCTCCCTCTCTCTCCTCTCCTGCACCCTCCTCTCGTTCTATATATCCTCATCAATCATGGTATCTGGGATTCATACCCACTTAAACCCCTGCAGCTTTCGCATCACCACATAAGAGGGGGACCTGGGATCTGCAACAAATACCCCTGAGTGCGCATTATAGCCCCCTTAACCCTGGCACCATGATCACGGGGACGGGGCTCGCAACCCCGTCACCATCCTCCTCGGAGTCGCCGTGTCGTCACCCATCTATGTAATGACCTTGCCTAACGTTGCTTAACCTAGCGGCATGAAGTATACTTTACGACCTATTCTCAGACCTACCCGATATGCCCACAAAATTTCATACAAATAGGTCCACCCATCTATGTAATGACCTTGCCTTATGTTGCTTAACCTTAACCTAGCGGTATGAACAACGTTCACAGCTATTTTTTCATTGGTGTAAATATTACTGAAGTTTACGTTATATTGAAGGAGGGACAAATTCATGCTAACAACAATTTATTAATAGTTAATTATTTCTCGTAAAAAGTAAAGGATAAAAAATGTTTATTGTGGGTTATCTCTAAGAGATAAACATATACCATCCCGAACTTTTTTTGTAGACCTTATTAAGGTATACAATACTGTAGTACATTATTTTGATCGATCTATTAGGGTTCAGCCAGCGTTTTCAATGTAAGCGCAAAAAAAGTGTTTATTTACGACATCACATTAGAAACCTCTAAAATTATCAGTGTTTCTCTACTATATTATGCATGTATTATACTTATAAACCTTCCTCTTGAATCACTTTAACTATTATGAAAAACCGCATCAAAATCCGTTGCGTAGTTTTAAAGATCTAAGCATACATAGGGACAGACAGACAGCGGGAGCGACTTTATTTTATAATATGTATAGATAGATTATGTAAGTGATTTGGGTTGTTACTCTCCCGTATGCAGGTAATTTAAATAATTTAAATTTTTGCTTCTTGTTATGTTCTCATATAAGTGAATTTTGTAATTCTTAATGAGAATAATTTTTCTAAACATTATCTTAACAAAACGTCATATGAACAGTGAACAACTTAACTAATCTAAAATTGTATGATTTTCTTTTAAATAAACACTACCCCGGGTGCAAACGCAATTTATACCTATCCAACATAATATGTATGTACCTACACATAAATATGTATAATGTATGTGTTGAATTCAAATTACCAAAGAAGTAAATCAACAATATTGTGTACCTTCGTCTTCATAAAAGTCTATTTACGGGACAAAACCATATAAGACGTAATATGACAGTCATAAATGGTTCGTAAACATAAAACATGGTGTGTTCATTAGATGGTCCAAATATAGTCCACAATCATTTTTTCATAATACAGGGGTACTCCTCTAGTGCTACAGCACTATATCATTTTTTTTTAACCGGCTTCAAAAAGCAGGTTCTCTATTCGACGCGTATGTATGTAATATTAATAAAAATGCGTAATATTAATATATGTTAGTCTATGTGGGCTTCTAAACAAATTTACCAAATTTTATCAGTGTATGTATGTATGTATGTATGTATGTATATAAGTATGTATGTAGGTTTGTCCGCGGATTTCTCAGAAACTACAAGTCCGATTTCGAAAATTCTTTTTGCAATAGTTAGAGTATATTTCAACTTAGGGTAGAGTATAAGTTTCATCTAAATCGGTCAAGTAGTTTAAGAGATATAATTTTTTTTATGTTTTAGTAAGTTACTGTAACGTAGTCTTTCGAGTTGCGTGATAGTGCTGATACCTATTTTTCTAAAATAAAAGTCACTAAAAAAGTGTTAAATAAACTATTTAAAAAAAAATTAAAACCGACTTCAAAGTAAATTATCTAAAAAGCATAAAATAACGAAAATATATTGAAGTCGGTGTCAGCTCGTGATAACATGATGTGCTAGCACCGACTTCAATATATTTTCGTTATTTTATGCTTTTTAGATAATTTACTTTGAAGTCGATTTTTTTTTTTAATAGTTTATTTAAAATCTGGTTGGTGACGAAACTAGCAGACGTTTGCCTGATGGGAAACGTCACGCCTGCTAATAGACAGAAGCACTGCACTGCCGACACCCGAGACATTAGGTCTTGTTACTTTTACCTAGAGTGCCCTTGAGAGACCTACCAAATAGTGAGTAAAAGAGCCAAGAGAGAGAGTAGTGAGTAATAGTGAGAGTGAGTAGTGAGTCGCTAAAGTGCCCCTCTTCACTGGAAACCTTTATACACTTAATTTTCGGCAAAATATTGGACTTTGTAGGCGGACCTACTACAAGATACTTGTACGAAAGACCTGGTAAAATCTCTATTAATCTTATGATGTGCAGTTTCTTTATTGAAGATCACTTTAGAGCAGAATAAAGATCGAATGATAGGTAATAATAAGAGTCCGTTTATGTGTAGTGACCGCGCGAAGTACCTACTTATAGGAAGTTTTACGATAGTATGGATTTAAAGTTAACAGAATTATATATTTTTTTCTGTTTAAATAGGATATTATTTATTTATTCATAATTTCTTTATAAAATTCATATATTCTAAAACTAATTTATATATAGAACTAATAGGTATGTACTAAAATATAACTAACTATAATTGACTCATCGTTTCTTCAAAGCGGGGATTTTAGTAAATAAGAATCTCAACATACCACGGCGGACCCCCCACAACCAAACATTAGACAAAAGATAATATAAAAACTGCTTCGTCTAATCTGAACACAGGTTGTATGCAAATTTATGTATGCTTGTGCATACAACTCCAAAATACACCTGAACAAATTACATACCTAGTGATTTCTGATATTTACGCGAATACTACACATTGAAATGTCCACACACACAGTCCGCCCGTGACCATGAATGCTGTAAAGTATTCGAAACGTCGGGTAATTAAAATCATGAATAAATCGCGATATAATCCGTAAAATTAGTTTCATTTTAAATTACATACATAATAGAAATATACAGTAGTATATATCGCAGTTAATTTTAGGTTTTAATTTTCCGACGTTTCGAATGGTTTACAGCACTGCACCATGAGATGTTGTACGTCCTCATGTTCAATTCATAAAGTCATAATTTACCTGGCTTAAAGGTCTATGCAACCAAGCCATAAAAACTACAAAAAAATCATAATTTACCGATGTACCCTCAATTCTTATTATAATAGTTATTATTGTTGGTCCGTTGTTGATCAGAGTATGTGGCAAATATAATGATTTGTGGTATGTGGCCGTGCAGTGTTTTGCTTGTGAAAATGTGTACTTAGTATTCGCGTAAATAAAAGACAACATTAGGTACAAAATTACATAAATTTCTTTCGGATCGTGCAGTGTTTTGCTTGTGAAAATGTGTAGTATTCGCGTAAATAAAAGACATTACGTTTTTTTAAAGTTTTTTTTTTTCGTAAATTAATAACTTTTTCGTATTATTCCAAAACCGGATTAATAACCATCAGCTTTGTGTTTATTTAATTAAACCCAAAAACTTTTACATTGTTGTGACTTCCGTTATAAATATAATAAAAATATGCCGCCGCGTGATCACACCAGGTAAATCTCGCAAAGAGAAGAAAAAAATTAAAGCAATTAGTACAAATTAAATGATGTGATAGCTCATCATTTAATTTGTACTAATTGCTTTAATTTTTTTCTTCTATATATTTCTTTTTAGTATTTTTTTAGTTTCTGCTGAATATGTTGCTAAGTGTTCGTTTCCTTTATGGCATCAATTCTGCATGGTCGTTTGCCGGTCGTTATGTAATTAGCATCAGTAAGGCTGGACCCCACGGATCCGTGCGTAATGGCGTGCTTACCTTAAGATGCATGGTCATCAGAACTAAACCAAGAATTCAAATCTGTGAGAAGAGAAAGTGGTTCTAATTCAGCTTCAAAGAATAGAGTATACTCGTACACACAATCATACAAACATTGCAATTTAAATAAAAGCTTGTAAAAGTCGGTTAAATTCTAAATTTAAATAAATGATTGGAAACAATCACAGTTCTATTGTGGAGTAAAAATCCGCGAATAAAAATGTTTGCATCGTAAAATTGGTCTGACGGCGCGGTAAAGAATTTTATCGTACATCACAAGGCTGGCCAGCTGCCAACAGGATACTGTAGGAATGTGACTAGCAGGACTAAATGCCTTCAATGATATGTATTAGGACTGTTCTCTAGTCTTCAAACGGTTTTTTTTAGCTAAAATAATCTTTTTTACCTAAAAAATGAGCCGTTTGCTGAAAACGTGAAGTCTTCTGGGACCAATAAGTTCTTCAGATATAGTGCCTTTTACACCGAAACTCGGAAATGTTTACATAGCAGTTAAGATCCAGCATTCTCTTTATTTTTTAACTTTGTAATATTATTGACGGGCCTGTTGGTCTAGTGACTAGTGGTTACACACCCTGGCTGCTACCCAATAGGTTGTGGGTTCGATTCCCGCCAAGTGTCTGGGTGTTATTTATCTATTTAAGTATGTATTTACAAAAAAACGTATGTATGTATTAGTATCAGTTTTCTGGTTTCCATAGTACAGGCTCTGCCTAGTTTGGGATCAGATGACCGTGTGTCACATCGCTCGAAGAACCGATAACCGTTGGGGAAGAAAGGTTCTCGAGTGGCGACCACGAACCGGAGGGCGTTGGCAGGCCTCCCACTAGGTGGACAGACGACATTGTGCGTGTCGCAGATAACCGGTGGATGCAAATAGCCAATTGTCGTTCATTGTGGCGTTCTAAGGGGGAGGCTTATGTTCAGCAGTGGACGTCTTCCGGCTGATGATGATGATGATGATGACCGTGTGTGGAGTTGTCCCCAAATATTATTATTTATTTTTATGTTTTTTTTTGTTTCAGGGGATTTACCCGGTTTAAGAGGCTTGCGTGGGGACGAATCCCACATACAGAGGCCCCTTTTTAGAATTATATGGTGTGGTGGGTGTCTGCCGAGATCCAACTGCTTAACACGTTAAACGCCAAGTGTCCGGCACACAGTGGATTTTTCTATTGTAATGTGACCGGACGGCAGTCAAAGGCTTAATTGAAGAAAAAATAGCAGTATACCTCGGCAGGCTTGGGAACTATTGTATTGGAAAAATTACTTGTCTATCTGGTTGAACAATTGGTGGATTGGCAGCTGGGCTATTGCAGAAGACCGGGGTCACTTGCCATGATTACATTTACTTATAGATAATTATTTCGTGGCAGGTGGTGACTTGTCACCTACTAGATTGGCTCCTCAATTAATCGTCCGATGACGTCAGAGGTGTTTCTCACATCGGTGTGAGTGGTTCAGGGGTGTTGAGAGGTGTGCTGCGCTATTACGAAGTTACTCGCGGCGTTATGCCCTTTAACACTTCCACCCCTGAAGCTTATAACTCTAACAACTCTTCTCTGGACGGCCAATTAAGGCAAGTCAGAGCTGAGAGTCCTGCGGTCCCCCTTCGGTTTCCACTCGGCCGACGAAGACACGCCGAGGTGCAGGCCCTGACCGACTCTCTGGAGCACTCGGGTCCGTGGTGTCATTACGCAACAACAGCTCGCCACAAGCTGCCCTGCGGGCTTATTATATTTTATTAGTATTATAGTCATGTTTAGGGATTCCTTCTAACTCAAACATGCCATCGACAGCTTGTATTTAGACAAACCGGTTAATTTTTTTATCTATACCTATCAAATAATTGTCCTGACTGACTGACTACTTTATATATCAAACAATATTTTTTTTTACCGTTCCGTAGATAAAATGAACGCCACGGGAAATTATTTTATTTCAATCGTAAAATCTTGTTATGTGCAAATTTGCACTTTACCAGAACACTGAGATTGTTTTTTTTTTACCAAAACGTTTACAGTCCTGGCAGTTAAGGCTGCTTTAGCATTCTAAACTCCAGAATTTTATATTATAAAAATTCTGACTCAAGGTCTTAGGGGTTAATCTGGCATTGGGCATGCAGTTTTATTTGGGTAATTATTCATTTAGATTTCGCAACATCTAGTATTTTTAGTTAACTAGATGTTAAAATGTTTATCCTCAATATCTTTCTTAATAAAAAAACGCTAAAATAATTAATTAAATACTTAAATGTTTTGTAATAGTAGAAACTTTTACTATGTGAAGAGGGACTTCCGGCGAAGGTGGATTTGGTGGAAACGATGACTGTAGCAGTGTGACTGTCTTCGCAGTTCTAATTCATTTCGAGATGATATTGCATCCATATGTCTAAGGTTGGATAAGGGTTAAGAATTTAAACATTCTTCATCGTTTTTCCGTGCGTGCTGAAATAATTTATCTAGTACTTTCTTACCTTAAAGTGATGGTGGAGGCGGTGGCTGTAAAACATTGTAACCTCTTTGTGATGGCACATTAGCTATTATTTTTCGAACATATTATCATGTAGGTCCAAACTTGCACTTTGCACAAATGTAGTGAGTATTGTTTATTTTTTTACAAAACGTGTACACTCCTGACTGTTAAGACAGGATTTACTGTGCAAAGTTGCATGCGTGGCCTCTTTTCGCACTTGCTGTAAATAAACTTATGAAAGAGACTGTAGTCTCTTCGTAGTTATCCAGTACTTGGGAAACTGTTTAATTATTGTAATTATTTTTTAAATTTTGCAACTTCTAGTACGTATTTTGTCGTTTTTTCAGTTCCAATTGATATCGAGATGTTATTAGTTCCATATCTTTAAAGTTGGGTAAGGGTTAAAAATTTAAACATTCTTCATCGTTTTTCCGTGCTTGCTGGAATTTGTCTAGTATTTTTAACTAGCTTTGCTCGCGCAGATGTCGTTTCTTACCCTTAGCTGATGGTGGAGGTGGTGGCTGTACAACATTCATCTCTTTGGGATGGCTCATGGTATACGGTAGCAGCTTACCTATTATTTTTCAAACATAATTATTATCAGGCAGGTTCATACTTGCATTTTGCATAATAACACAGTGTGTATTTTTTTTACAAAACGTGGACAGTCCAGACAGTTAGGCAGGATTAACTGTGCAAAGTAGCATGCGTGGCCCTTTTTGCAAGCGCTGCAACTTAACATAATTATGAAACACAGCCTCTTCGTGGTTATTCAGTACTGGGGAAGTTGTTTTTATTTGTAATATTTTTTTTTAGATTTCGCAACATCTAGTATTTTCAGTTAACTAGATTGATTGATATTCATGTTTATCCTCAATATCCTTCTAATAAACGCTAAAATAAATGCTGTAGTAGTTAAATGTTATGTAAAATTAGAAACTTTTGCTATGTGACGAGGGGCTTTCCGCGAAGATAGATTTGGCAGAAGCGATGACTGTAGCAGTGTGACTATCTTTGCAATTCCAATTGATTTCGACATGTTATTGGATCCATATGTCTAAGGTTGGATGAATAAGAGTTAAAAATTTAAACATTCTTCATCGTTTCCGTGCTTGCTGGAATTTGTCTAGTATTTTTAACTAGCTTTGCCCGCGCAGATTTCATTTTTTTCGTTTCTTTCGGTGATGGTGGAGGCGGTGGCTGCAAAACATTCACCTCTTCGGGATAGCTCATAGTATACGGTAGCAGCTTACCTATTATTTTTCGAACATATTATCATGTACCTTGCACTTTGCAAAAAAATACAGTGACTATTGTTTTATTTAAAAAAAAAACGTGTACACTCCTGACAGTTAAGAATTATCTGTGCAAAGTTGCATGCGTGACCCCTTTTGCACGTGCTGCGAATAACACAAAAACACAGTCTCCTAGTGGTGATCCAAAACTGGGGGAAGCTGTTTTTTTTGTAATATTTTTTTAGATTTCGCAACATCTAGTATTTTCAGTTAACTATATTGATATTCGTGTTTACTCTTAATATCCTTTTTAATAAACACTAAAATAAATGCTAAAATAATTAAATGTTATGTAAAATTAGAAACTTTTACTATGTGACGAGGGGCTTCCGGCGAAGGTGGATTTGGTGGAAACGATGACTGCAGCTACAACTGGCGTTATTGTCTTCGCAGTTTCAATTGATATCGAGATGTTATTGGATCCATATGTTTAAAGTTGGGTAAGGGTAAAATTGAAACATTATTCATCGTTCTTCTGTACTTGCTGGAATGTATCTAGTACTTTTAACTAGTTTTGCTCATGCAAATATCGTTTAATATTATCGACATTGTATCATATAGGTCCAAACTTGCACTTTGCACGACAATGTATTGTCATTGTATTTTTTTTTACAAAATTGTACAGCCCTGATAGCTAAGGCAGGATTAACTGTGCAAAATAGCATGCATGGCCATTTTTCACTGCTGCGAATAAACTTATGAAACACACAGTCTCCTCGTGTTTATCCAGTACTGGGAAAACTATTTCTAATTTGTTATTATTTTTTAGATTTCACAACATCTAGTATTTTCAGTACAACTGACGTTGTTGTCTTTGCAGTTCCAATTTATATCGAGATGTTATTGGATTCATATGCTTAAAGTTGGTTATGGGTTCAAAATTTAAACATTCTTCATCGTTTTTCCATGCTTGCTGGAATTCATCTATTATTTTTAACTCATTTTGCTCGCGCACTGATATCGTTTCTTACCTTCAGGTGGTGATGGAGGCGGTTGTTGTAAAACATTCACCTATTTATAGACATTACCTAAACAAATTTAGGACAGCTCAGGGTATGCATGGAAAATGTATTATTTTTCGGACATGTACCTAATCATGTAGGTACAGTGAATATTGATTTCTTTTACAAAACGTACTCTTCTAGAAGTTGGGCAGTATTAACTGTCAGAAGTTGCACGCGTGGCCAATCATGTAGGTAGATGCTACAATTTATATTATGTAACACTGTCTCCTCGGGGTTATCCAGCTCTGAGGATTCGGTATCCCCGTTTGATTTTTTTTCTAATTTAACTAGTATCTCTAGTTACACTACATCCATATTCATCTTTACGTCCAACTTACTTCCACTTTTATTATGAAAGATTTGTTGGAAGCGGTTTAGCCATACAACTGACGTTTTACCATATATTTCTATGCAGATTCCAATTGCTTTCGAGATGTTAATGAATACATGGATCCAATATGCTTAAATTAGAGTTTGGGTCAAATATTTAAACATTCTTCATCGTTTTTCGAATTTCGAATTTAATTTATCTAAAGAAAGAAAGAAAATAAAGAAAGATAATTTTATTTGACTGATATAGATAATTATTACAACACAAGTTTGAAAAGTGATGCATAAACAAAAAAATAACAAACAAAAGCAAGAAATACAAGAAACAAAAACACATATCTACATCAGTCACAAAAGGACGCACTCAGCTCAAGCCGGAGGTCTTGTGTGACCACCGACGCTGGTTTTCAGTGCGCCCTTATGTGGGTGACTATTACAACTATAATAACAATAAATCACTAACTACTAAATATTACCCTGTGATATTACATAATATAACCTATTAAAATGTGACTTTATATACACACGTACTTAACTATAATAACATATTTCGCAAAATCTAGTATTTTCTACTACCCTACATCGATATTCATATTTACGTCCAATTTCCCTCCACTTTTACTATGAAAGATTTGTTGGAAGCGGTATAGTGACGCTTTACCTTCTATGTCTATGCAGATTCCAATTGTTTTTGAGATGTTGATGGATCCATGGGTCCAATACGCTTAAAGTTGAGTAAGGGTCAAATAATTAAGCATTCTTCATCATTTTTTGGATTTCGAAGAGACTTTATTTTAGGTGGTGGCATTAAACATTCACCTATTATGGCTCATAGTGTCAAGTAGCATTTATATAAATATTTATTTTTCATTTCGCAAAATCTAGTATTTTCGGTTATACTACCTCGATATTCATCTTTACGCCCAATGTCCTTCCTAAACTTTTAATATGAAAGATTTCTTGGAAGCGGTATAGCACTACAACCGACGTTCTACCATCTATTTCTATGTAGATTCCAATTGTTTTCAAGATGTTGATAGATCTATGTATCCAATATGCTTAAAGTTGAGTGATGGTCAAATATTTAAACATTATTTATCGTTTTTCGAATTTCTAATAGACTTTATCTAATATATTGAACTAACTTTGCTCGTACTGTTGTCTTTTATTTACGTAAATATTACAAAATCAAACTACTTTTACTTTGCTGGCGTAGATATCGATTCCTTTTTATCATTTTATTCAAATTACATAATTACGAGTATCTTGATCTTACATTCAGGTAGTGGCGCAGGTGGCAGCGTTAAAACATTCACCTCTTTAGGGATGGCTCATGGTATAAAGTAGTAGTTACATTTTTTTTTTGTTCGCAAATCTAGTATTTTCAGTTACTCTACATCGATATTCATCTTTACGCCCAATGCCCTTCTACTTTTACTGTGAAAGATTTAATTGAAGCGGTACAGCCATACAACTGGAGTAGTAGCAATCATATCTATGCAAATTCGTTTTTTTATTTTTCCAATATGATGGATTCGTGAATCTATGCTTATAGTTGAACAGAGGTGAAATATCATCTATGTCTATGCAGATTCCAATTGCTTTCGAGGTGATCATGGATCCATGAATCCAATATGCTGAAAGTTGAGGGTTAGGGTTAAACATTCTGCATCGTTATTCGAATTTCGAATGGACTGTATGTATTATTTTGAACTAGTTTTGCTCGCTTAGATATCGATTCTTTTTTATTAACTTTTTTATTCAAACGACAAAATTACGAGTATCTTACATTCAGGTGATGGTTTAAGTGGCGGCTCATGGTATAAAGTAGCAGTTTTTTTTTTAATTCACAAAATCTTGTATTTTCAGTTATACTTCATCGATATTCATCTTCACGCCCAATGTCCTTCCACTTTTACTAGCAAAGATTTGTTGGAATCGGTATACCCATACAACTGACGTTTTATCATCTATGTCTATTCGGATTCTAATTGCTTTCGAGTTGTTCATGGATCCATGGATCCAATATGCTTAAAGTTGAGTTAGGGTCAAATATTTAAACATTCTTCATCGTTTTTTGAATGGGCTTTATCTAGTATTTTGAACTAGCTTTGCTTGCGTCGATATACTTTTAAACTTTTTTTATTCAAACGACAAATTTTATTTACGAGTATCTTACATTCATATGGTGATTTAAGTGGCGGCGTTAAAACATTCGTCTCTTTAGGGATGGCTCATGGTAAAAATTAGCAGTTTTTTTTTTTAATTCGCAAAATCTTTTATTTTCAGTTATACTACATCGATATTCATCTTTACGCCCAATGTCCTTCCACTTTTACTAGCAAAGATTTGTTGGAAGTGGTATAGCCATACAACTGACGTTTTATCATCTATGTCTATGCGGATTCCAATTGCTTTCGAAATGTTTATGGATCCATGGATCCAATATGCTTTAAGTTGAGTTAGGGTCAAATATTTAAACATTCTTCATCGTTTTTCGAACGGGCTTTATCTAGTATTTTGAACGAGCTTTGCTTGCGTAGATATACTTTTAAACTTTTTTATTCAAACGACATATTAACGAGTATCTTACATTCAGGTGGTGGTTTAGGTGGCAACGTTAAAACATTCATCTCTTTAGGGATGGCTCATGATAAAAAGAAGCAGTTTAATTTTTTTAATTTCGCAGCAGCTAGTATATTTAGTTACACTACATCGATATTCATTTCATCTTTGCGTCCATTTTACTTCCACTTTTACTATAAAAGATTTGTTGGAAGCGGTATAGCCATACAACTGACGTTTTACCATCTATTTCTATGCAGATGCCAATTATTTTCGCGATATTGTTGGATCCATGGACCCAATATGCTTAAATTTGAGTGAGGGTCAAATATTTATACATTGTTCATCGTTTTTCGAATTTCGAATTTAATTTATCTAAAGAAATAAAGAAAAAATAGAAAAATAATTCTATTTGACTGATATAGATAATTATTACAACACAAGTTCGAAAAATAATGCATAAACAATAAATAACAAACAAAAGCAAGAAATACAAGAAATAAAAACACATATCTACATCAGTCACAAAAGGACGCACTCAGCTCAAGCCGGAGGTCTTGTGTGACCACCGACGCTGGTTTTCAGTGCGCCCTTATGTGAGTGACTATTACAACTATAATACCTTAACAATAAATCACTAACTACTAAATATTACCCTGTGATATTACATAATATAACCTATTAAAATGTGACTTTATATACACACGTACTTAACTATAATAACATATTTCGCAAAATCTAGTATTTTCTACTACACTACATCGATATTCATATTTACGTCCAATTTCCTTCCATTTTTACTGTGAAAGATTTGTTGGAAGCGGTATAGTAACGGTTTACCTTCTATGCAGATTCTAATTGTTTTTGAAATGTTGATGGATCCAATGTGCTTAACGTTGAG
This sequence comes from Furcula furcula, assembly GCA_911728495.1. Taxonomy (NCBI): domain Eukaryota; kingdom Metazoa; phylum Arthropoda; class Insecta; order Lepidoptera; family Notodontidae; genus Furcula; species Furcula furcula. Next base: position 8,204,149 of record OU452243.1, read on the forward strand.
TTAGGGTCAAATAATTAAGCATTCTTCATATTTTTTCGGATTTCGAATAGACTTTGTTTTAGGTGGTGGCGTTAAACATTCACCTCTTATGGCGAATGAGCCATAAGAGCTGAATGATTAGTGTGTCAAGTAGCATTTATATAAATATTTATTTTTAATTTCGCAAAATCTAGTATTTTCAGTTAAACTACCTCGATATTCATCTTTACGCCCAATGTCTTTCCACTTATAATATGAAAGATTTATTTGAAGTAGAATAGCACTACAACCATCGTTTCTCTATTTTCGAATTGAATTTATCTAACATTTTGAATTAGCTTTGCTCGCGTAGAAATCCATTTTTGTTCATCCACTTTTTTATTCAAACAACATAATTACGTGTATATAACATTTATTTTATTAATTTCGCAAAATCTAGTATTTTCAGTTCTTAGAGGAGATACCACTGGAGAGAGCATAATGCGCTAACCCCTCTGCCAAATTTTTGTTCATATTTTCAGGTCATTCTTTATTTGTGTGCGTATCTTTTTGAATGTGTTGCGAGTTATTATAGTGTGGGTATGCGTGAAATTGTATCTGTGTGTGTTTACTTCGCCACCCGCACCCCGCAAAAGTGCTACGAAAAATTTGTTCGGGGAATCGACGCGATACTAGCTCCATTCTAATTACTCTGAGTTTCAGTTATACTACCTCGATATTCATCTTTACGCCCAATGTCCTTCCACTTTTCATATGAAAGATTTCTTTGAAGCGGAATAGCGGATCCATGGATCCAATATACTTAAAGTTGAGGGTGGGGTCAAATATTTAAACATTTTTCATCGTTTTTCAAATTTCGAATTGGATTTACCTGGTATTTCGAAATAGCTTTGCTCCTGTGGATAACGAATCTTTTTATCATTTTTTTATTCATACAACATAATTATGAGTATCTTACATTCAGGTGGTGGTGGGGGTGGTAGCGTTAAAACATTCACCTCTTTAGGAATAGGTCATGGTATAAAAAGTAGTTACAAAAATATAATTTTAATTTCGTAAAATCAAATATTTTCATTAATACTACGATCGATATTCATATTCACACCCAATGTCCTTCCACTTTTACTACGAAAGATATGTTGACAGTAGTATAACCATATAAGTGACATTTTACTATATCTTTCTATGCAGATTCCAATTGTTTTCGAGATGTTGATGGATGCATGGATCCAATATGCTTAAAGTTGAGTGTGGGTCAAATATTTCAACACTCTTCATCGTTTTTCTAATTTCGAATTGAATTTACCTGATATTTTGAACTAGCTTTGCTCCTGTGGATATCGATTCTTTTTTATAAACTTTTTTATTCAACCGACATAATAACGAGTATCTTACATTCAGGTGGTGGTTTAAGTGACGGCGTTAAAACATTCATCTTTTTAGGGGTGGCTCATGGTATAAATTTATCAGTTATATTTTTTTTTTTATTTCGCAAAATCTAGGATTTTCAGTTATACTACATCGATATTCATGTTAACGGCCAATGTCTTTTTACTTTTACTCAGAAAGATTTGTTGGAAGCGGTATAGCCGTACAACTGACGTTTTATCCTCTATGTCTATGCGGATTCCAATTGTGTTGAGTTAGGAACAAATAGTTAAACATTCTTCATCGTTGTTTGAATTTCGAATAGACTTTATGTAGTATGTTTAGTATGTTTATGTTTATTTTGAACTAGCTTTGCTCGCGTAGATATCGATTCTTTTTTATAAACTTTATTATTCATACGACATAATTACGAGTATCTTACATTCCGGTAGTGGTTTAAGTGGCGGCCTTAAAACATTCATTTCTTTAGGGATGGCTCATGGTATAAAGTAGCAGTTTTATCTTTTATTTTTAATTTCGCAAAATCTTTTATTTTCAGTTATACTACATCGATATTCATCTTTACGCCCAATGTCCTTCCACTTTTAATATGAAAGATTTCTTTGAAGCGGAATAGCACTATAACCATCGTTTCTCTGTTTTTTAATTTAATTTATCTAGCGTTTTGAATTAGCTTTGCTCGCGTAGACATCCATTTTTTTCGTCTGCTTTTATATTCAAACAACATAATTACGAGTATCTTATTTCAGGTGGTGGCGTTAAATCATTTACTTCTTTTACATTTATAATTTTTTTTTATTTCGCAAAATCTATTATTTTCTATTATACTACATCGATATTCATTTTTACGACCAATTTCCTTCCACTTTTAATGTGAAAGATTTGTTGGAAGCGGTATATCCATACAACTGACGTTATACCTCCTCTATGTAGAATCCAATTGTTTTCGAGATGGATCCATGGATCCAATATGCTTAAAGTTGAGGATGGGGTCAAATATTTAAACATTCTTCATCGTTTTTCAAATTTCGAATTGGATTTACCTGGTATTTTGAAATAGCTTTGCTCTTGTGGATAACGAATCTTTTTATCATTTTTTTATTCATACAACATAATTATGAGTGTCTTACATTCAGGTGGTGGTGGAGGTGGTAGCGTTAAAACATTCACCTCTTTAGGAATAGATCATGGTATAAATAGTAGTGATAAAAATATATATATTTAATTTCGTAAAATCAAATATTTTCATTAATACTACATCGATATTCATATTCACACCCAATGTCCTTCCACTTTTACTACGAAAGATATGTTGACAGTGGTATAACCATATAACTGACGTTTTACTATATATTTCTATGCAGATTCCAATTGTTTTCGAGATGTTCATGGATCCAATATGCTTAAATTTGAGTCAGGGTCAAATATTTAAACATTCTCCATCGTTTTTCGAATTTCGAATAGGCTTTATCTAGTATTTTGAACTAGCTTTTCTCGTGTAGATATCGATTCTTTTTTATAAACTTTTTTATTCAACCGACATAATAACTAGTATCTTACATACAGGTGGTGGTTTAAGTGATGGCGATAAAACATTCATCTCTTTAGGGGTCGCTCATGGTACAAAGTATCAATTATATTTTTTTTTAATTTCGCAAAATCTTGTAATTTCAGTTATACTATATCGATATTCATCTTAACGTCCAATGTGTTTTTACTTTTACTCTGAAAGATTTGTTGGAAGCGGTATAGCCGTACAACTGTCGTTTAATCCTCTATTTCTGTGCGGATTCCAATTGTTTTTGAGATATTCATGGTTCCTTGAATCCAATATGGTTAACGTTGAGTTAGGGACAAATATTTAAACATTCTTGATCGTGGTTCGAATTTCGAATAGACTTTATGTAGTATGTTTATGTTTATTTTGAACTAGCTTTGCTCGCGTAGATATCGATTATTTTTATAAACTTTTTTATTTATACGACATAATTACGAGTATCTTACATTCAGGTAGCGGTTTAAGTGGCGGCGTTAAAACATTCATTTCTTTAGGGATGGCTCATGGTATAAAGTAGCAGTTTTATCTTTTATTTTTAATTTTGAAAATCTTATTTTCAGTTATACTACATCGATATTCATCTTTACATTCAATGTCCTTCCACTTTTAATATGAAAGATTTCTTTGAAGCGGAATAGCACTATAAACAACGTTTCTCTGTTTTTTAATTTAATTTATCTAGCTATCATTCAAACAACATAATTACGAGTATCTTACTTTCAGGTGGTGGCGTTAAATCATTTACTTCTTTCACATTTATAAAGTTTTATTTTTTTAAGGTAAAGTAGTCGGACCAGTCCCCCCAAGCAGCACCCGCGCACGAATTAAGAATTCTTCATAATTTTTCGGATTTCGAATAGACTTTATTTTAGGTGGTGGCGTTAAAACTTCACCTCTTATGGCTTATGAGCCATAAGAGGTGAATGTTTAGCGTGTCAAGTAGCATTTATATAAATATTTATTATTACTTTCGCAAAATTTTGTATTTTCTATTATACTACATCGATATTCATTTTTACGACCAATTTCCTTCCACTTTTAATGTGAAAGATTTGTTGGAAGCGGTATATCCATACAACTGACGTTATACCGCCTCTATGTTGAATCCAATTGTTTTCGAGATGTTGATGGATGCATGGATCCAATATGCTTAAAGTTGAGAGTAAAGTTTTAAACATTCTTCATCGTTTTTTAAATTTACCTGGTATTTTGAACTAGTTTTGCTCCTGTGGATAACGAATCTTTTTTTTCTTTTTTTTTCTTCATACAACCTAATTATGAGTATCTTACATTCAGGTGGTGGTGGAGGCGGTAGCGTTAAAATATTCACCTCTTTAGGAATAGGTCATAGTATAAATAGTAGTAAAAATATCTTTTTTATTTTTATTTTGTAAGATTAAATATTTTCATTTATACTACATCGATATTCATATTCACAGTGTGAATATTAGGTGTGAATTTCACACCTAATGTCCTTCCACTTTTACTACGAAAGATATGTTGGCAGTGGTATATATATATATGGTATATAACTGACTTTTACCATATATTTCTATGCAGATTCCAATTGTTCAATTGATTCAATTGTTTTCGAGATGTTCATGGATTCAATATGCTTAAATTTGAGTTAGGTTCCAATATATAAACATTCTCCATCGTTTTTCGAATTTCGAATAGGCTTTATGTATTTTGAACTAGCTTTGCTCGTGTAGATATCGATTCTCTTTTATAAGCTTTTTTATTCAACCGACATAATAACGAGTATCTTATATTCGTGTGGTGGTTAAGTGACGGCGTTAAAACATTCATCACTTTAGGGGTGGCTCATGGTATAAAGTATTAGTTATATTTTTTTTTAATTTCGCAAAATCTTGTATTCATTTAAGGTTGTCTGGAAGAAATCGCAACCTGCGATAAGACCGCCCAATGTATACCATTGTATATTTTCTTTGTACTTGTTTGTTTTCCTGTACTTTTTGGTGTGCAATAAAGAGTTCTCTATCTATCTATCTATTTTCAGTTATGCTACATCGATATTCATCTTAACGCCCAATTTCTTTTTACTTTTACTCTGAAAGATTTGTTGGAAGCGGTATAGCCGTACAACTGACGTTTTATCATCTATGTATAAGCGGATTCCAATTGTTTTCGAGATGTTCATGGATCCTTGTATCCAATATGCTTAAAATTGAGTTAGAGACAAATATTTAAACACTAGCTGACCCGTGCAGCTCCGCCCGCGCTTTTATTACATTTTGCTCCCCTTTTCTCCCTCCTCCCTAGATTTATCTCTCTCCATATCTCTCTCTCTCTTATAAAAAAATCTAATTATATGCTCTTTCTCTCCTCTCTCTTTCCCCCTCCCGCTTCGGTTTCCGTCACGCTCCCCCTCTTCCTCTCCCTGTTATCCCCTCTCTGAACCCTCTCCCCCTCTCTCTTCTACGAACTTGCTCCTTCTCACTCCCTCCTTACTCCACCTAACTCCCCCGGTCCCTCACCCCATCAATCCCTCACCCCCTCCTCGAATCCCCTCTCCCTCTTTCTCCTCTCTTGCACCCTCCTCTCGTTCTATATATCCTCGTCAATCATGGTATCAGCGGCATTAAATATACTTTATGACCTATTCTCAGACCTACCCGATATGCACACAAAATTTCACACAAATCGGTTCACCCATCTATTTAATGACCTTGCCTTATGTAACTTAACCTTAACCTAGCGGTATGAAATATACTGTATGACCTATTCTCAGACCTACCCGATATGCACACTTTCATACAAATCGGGTCACCCATCTATTTAATGACCTTACCTAACGTTGCTTAACCTTAACCTACCGGGATAAAAAGTATCCTATGTCCGTTTCCTGGTTCTAAGCTACCTCCCCACCAATTTTCAGCCGAATCGATTAGGCCGTTCTTGAGTTATAAATAGTGTAACTAACACGACTTTCTTTGATATAATTTATAGATTAAAGTTCTATAGTGATTGTATGTTCAATTTCACCGATAGATGGCGCTGTTCATAATGTAAATCACGCTAACATCGTAAATTACTAACTAATGATATTCGATAATGAAAGTTCTAAATTTTTCGCATCTTTTATTGTTGCGACTGTAATACAATACCTATACACTATCTGGACTTGGGGAGTTTCATTAAAATTTCATGAATTTAGCAATTTCATATTCTCAATTTCTACCTATCTATACAAATGTAGCCTTGGTGGTGCAGCGGACCTAACCGCTGGCTTTTAAATGAAATGAAATGGTATTCCCTTGCCTAAAGTTGCCTATTTCTTTTCTAATCTAGTTTGGATTCGCTCGAGATTTACAGATTTTAACTTTTCAAAGATATAATGTCATATTGCTATCAGCAAAGTACTTAGAACAATACAGAAATCTAATGAAAATGTCCTGGGTGTACCGGACCGGCTTACCCCTTACAAAAATTGACTCTTCGCCAATGCCATATCTTATGTAAACTAAATGTCTGCTCAGTCCCTATTGTATATAGCGTAATAATACATATCTTAATGATTAACTGATCAGTTTATAATTACCCTATTCACATACAAAAGAAATATGTGGTAATATGTGCAAGTAATGTTTCAATGCTTAGCCCCTATGAAACATAGCGTGATGTTTTATATACCAACTTATACCTTGACTTCTACACAACACATCAGTGAAAGTCCTATCAAAATCCATCCACGGGTTTTCAAATGATACCTGGACGAACAGAACGACAGACAGACAGACAGACAGACAATAATTCCAAAAAAAATTGTTTTGGCCTCTATGTCGTTAGTATAGTATCCCCACATAGAAATTTTGGAACAATATTCAATGTACAGAAAAAGTGCTCTTTGAGTTTTATTATAGTATAGATTCTTCATCGTTGTTCGAATTTCGAAAAGACTTTATGTAGTATTTTGAATTAGCTTTACTCGCGTAGATATCGATTATTTTTATAATTTTTTTATTCATACGACATAACTACGTATATCTTACATTCAGGTAGTGGTTTAAGTGGTGGCATTAAAACATTCATTTCACTAGGGATGGCTCATAGTATAAAGTAGCAGTTTTGTCTTTTGTTTTTAATTTCTCAAAATCTTTTATTTTCTGTTATACTACATCGATATGCATTTTATTTATTTTTTTATTTATTGATGGCTTCATGGATCCAATAAGCTTAAAGTAGAGCGAGGGTCAAATATTCAAACATTCTTCATCGTTTTTCGAATCACGAATAGTCTTTATCTAGTATTATTAACTAATTTTATTCGCTCACCGCTTTAGATACTGCTCATTGTGTAAAGTAGCAGTTTTATTTTTTCATAAAATCATGTATTTTCATTTTTACTCCATCGATATTCATATTTACACCCAATGTCCTTCCACTTTTACTATGAAAGATTTGTTGGAAGCGGTATAGCCAAATAATTGAAGTTTTATCCTCTATGTCTATTCAGATTCCAATTGGTTTTGAGATGTTCATGGATTCATAAATCCAATATGCTTAAAGTTGAGTGAGGGTCAAATATTCAAACATTCTTCATCGTTTTTCGAATAGACTTGATCTAGTATTTTGAACTAACTTTGCTCGCGTAGATGTCTATTATTATTTATCAACTTTTTTATTCAAGCAACAAAATTACGATTATCTTACATTCAGGCGGTGGTTCAGGTGGTGGCCCTAAAACATTCACCTCATTATCATCGTTCATGGTGTAAAATAGCAGTTATGTTTTTTTTATTTTGCAAAATCTAGTATTTTCTATTACATTACGTCGATATTCATCTTAACGTCCAATTTCGTTTCACTTTTACTATGAACGATTTGTTGTAAGTGGTACGAGTATAGCCATATAAATTACCTTTTACCATCTATGTATATGCAGATTCCAATTATTTTCGAGATGTTGATGACTCCATGGATCCAATATGCTTAAAGTTGAGTGAGTGTCAAATATTCAAACGATTTCGAAAATGAAATTTATCTAGTGTTTTTATTTAACTTTGTGCACGTAGACATCGATTCTTATTTATCAACTTTTTTATTCATACGACATAATTAAGTGTATCTTACATTCAGGTGGTAGTTTAAATGGCGGCGTTAAAACATACATCTTCTTAGGGATGGCTCATGGTATAAAGTAGCAGTTATATTTTTTTTTATCGTAAAATCTTGTATTTTCAGTTATACTACATCGATATTCATCTTAACGCCCAATGTATTTTCACTTTTACTCTGAAAGATTTGTTGGAAGCGGTATAACTGACGTTTTATCATCTATTTCTATGCAGATTCCAATTATTTTCGAGATGTCAACATCTCGAAAAGCCAGCGAGCCATCAATGGCTCCATGGATCCAATATGCTTAAAGTAGAGGGTCAAATACTCAAACATTCTTCATCGTTATTCAAGTTTCGAATTGAATTTATCTGGTATTTTGAACTAGCTTTGCTCCTGTGGATAACGATATTTATTTATTCATATAACATAATTATGAGTATCTTAGGGTTAAATATTTAAACATTCTTTAACATTTTCGAATTTCGATTAGACTTTATCTAGTATTTTGAACTAACTTTGCTCGCTCACCTCTTTAGAGATGGCTCATGGTGTAAAGTAGCAGTTATTTTCTTTTTAATTCTCGAAAAATCTAGTATTTTCTATTACACTACATCGATATTCGTCTTAACGTCCAATTTCCTTCCACTTTTACTATGAAAGATTTTCCCCGCGTCAAAAAAAACTTACTAACTTACAATACTTATTTAAAATATTATTTTTCATACTTTGCACAAGAGTGCACTGAGTTTTGATTTTCTTTTACAAAACGTGTCACTCCTGGCAGTCAGGGTAGTATTAACGGTACAAAGTTGCACGTTTGGCCCTTTTTGCATGTATTGCGAATACAATTTTGACACAATCATGGTCACCTCAGGATATCATTAATCGGGGAAGAAGATTCAGTAAGTATGTTCGGTTATTCGGTATTTTTTGGCTTCATCGATATTCATAGTGCACGGAGATCAGGCGCAGGACTGGCTTTTCACATGCCCATCCGACGCATGGATCATCTTATTGTACACACAATCAGGTGATCGGCCTGCATTGTTCTAGCCTGTAAGGAACAACTACACAAACTTGCTGAACCCCACGGAATTCCAACCCGCGACCTCGCGTTTGCAAAGCAAGCGTTTTCCCGCTGCGCCGCGGAGGCTACAAATTAGGAGTATTATAATCAAGGTTCCGCAGTCCTCAGCCTAACAATCTGGTTCATTTTATTATCAAGTTTTTATATAGTCATATTCTTAAAACTTTGCGCCCAAAAAAAAACAAAATTATAATCAGTAATAGATTTTCGACTCATAAAACACGGTTGGCAAAGTGACTATTGAATATTATTCTAATGACTGGTCGCCAATGGAAACACGGGAATTTAGGGATGAAATCAATACCCTCGTAATATAAAGACCGATCATTGAGTTTTATTTCGTTTTTCAGATTTAATGATACCTAAAAGGTAAGGCCTCGTTTACGGAGACGCGGGTCGTCACGCGTCGCGTTGTGTGGCGCGGCCCGCACTGAGATAAAACATATGGCGTTATATGATTGAGAGAGAGATGTGAGACGCCACGCCACACGCGACGCTCGACGCTCCGCGCCTCCGTAAACGAGGCCTTAAGGTGAATCCTCTTCAAGATTTTTAATGAGTTTCCAAAATCACAAAACAATTGTCAAAACAGCAAGTTTATTGAAATGAAATCATTTAAAAGAGGTCAATACTTTCTAATTATCATTTTTGTATGACAACCATTACGACGCGGCCTTAGCTGAGAAGGTCTCGTAAGATACTAACTGCCGCACTCACAAACGACATTTAACTTTAATTCCAATTAAGTAATTTTTTGTAATTTCTTTATTTTGACTTTCGAGCCCCATAAGATTATTTTTGACAAATTATTACAAGATTATTGATATATCTACTAACTCTGAACGTAATTAAGTATTAATTGGCTTCGAGTGTCGAAATAAATCAATTTCAAAAAATGACTTAAATGACAATTTATTAAAATTGACGTTTGTAGGTTCGGCTGTTAGAGGGCTTATAATTTTCCTGTATACTTCATGGATTTTTTTTAGCATCTCATGTACAATAGTGCTGAACTGAAAATTATTGATAATATTAGTGTGCCTGATGAAATTTTTGAATGGATGAATTTTCTAAATCCCTTTCTTAGTGCTGACCAACGATTGATACACGTAAGTAACGCAAGTAAATGTTTAAACATTTATTGAGTATATTTTATCATTTTCCTGAATGTATTCTATACATATATTGCGTATAGGTGATATGAGGGAACTGAAACCTGGGTGTACCTAAGAAATTTCCCAAAAAAGATTGGACGGCTAACTTGTTTTTTTTTTAATTTTAAGAAATATTTCGTATTCGAAAATTAGAACTACCTAATACTAGAAAGTAATACCTACTCATATTAATTCATGCTCAAACATAAAGTAGCAATCGTGCATGGCTGTATCACACTACTTATCTAGCTGTTGTGTTAATGATTGCCAGAGACGGAAATGATTGCGGAAGCGAACACTGTGTGTTGCTACCATGCGCTTGCTGCTTAGACACAAGATTAATCATAAACCAAGCAATCATGGTTATAAATAAAAGATGCGATAAAATACTTATATTTTTGTTATTTTATTCACTTTCAAGATTTTTTTCCAGCTATTTGTATCCTAAAACAATTCAACTTCCATATAACACAAGCTACAATAATAACGCAAACTCCATAAAATTGACAATAAACAATAATTCCCTGTAAGTTGTAATGGCCTGCACATAGGGCTATTATGGCAAGATGCGAACTAACAATGTGAGAATAATTTCTAACTACTGTGCGACACGATATAAAGTGGGCAAAGAGCTGACCGCTAAAATAATTAAAGCCACAATTTAATAAACAAAGAAGTATATTTTTATCATATCCTTATACAGGGTGTTTGGAAGATACAAGCACCAAAAAAGTAGCTCGAAATTTAAACATTTCCCATTGAAAAGTGTGGAATACTATGCACCAAAACAATAAGTACCTGTTTCATGGCACGGGTGTTCAAGGCCTTGAGGAGGGAGATCCTCAGAATTCAGTTTTGTCGGTTTCTTCTCAACTCAGACATTGAAGATGCATGGTTCCTAAAGTCAATTTTGTGGACAGATGAAAGTAAATTTTCTAGGGAAGGAATAACTAATTTCCATAACCTTCATAAAAGCAGGCTGAAGAACAGCATAAAGTAGCTGAAGACCTTTCAACAAAAATTCTCGGTCAACGTCTGGGCCGGAGTAATTGGTAGAACACTGATTGGGCCTCATTTCTTGCCAGATAATTTAAATAGCAACAAGAATTTCTACAAAATGGTCTTCCAAAGCTTATAGAGGAATCCGGGGCTCCGATATTCACTATAAACCGAGAAATAATCTTTCAACTAGATGGTTGCCCAGCGCATTGGACATTAAATGTACGGGAGCATTTAAATAATTGCTTCCCTAACAGCTGGATCGGCAGCGATGGGCCTTGTCCCGCCCGGTCACCCGACCTAACTCCGCTTGACTTTTTCGTGTAGGTTCGAGCCAAAGAATTCGTCGAAGAGTCCATACGAATGTGGAAATCAACACAAGAGAAGAATTGATTGACAGAATTAATTCAGTATTTGAAACAATGAAACTGGAGATGAAGTTAAAAATAACAACTGCTGAAGTGAAAAGACTTGTGTTTGGAACCGCGGCGAACATTTTGAAATGATTAATAAATAATTTTAATAAAATCTTCGTTTTAATTATTCCGCTTATAAATTTTAAAGATTTTTACTATTTCAAAGCTGACGTAAAATTTTGTTCATTTGAAAGTATTACACATTATCTCTTCTTCATTCGAAATTATATTTTTTTAATGTTAATAGTAGGTACTGTAAATAAAATACCTTTCGTATTTTGTTTAGTAAGTATGTCCAATAATAAATATTAGTAATTATTTTTCCATTTTTAAATAAATATATTTTCACATTTGTTGCCTGCCCCTCCTGGTCTACAAGCACAGTACAAGCGTACACTCTATAGATAAGACTTTATCATGGTTTTATGCTATTACAAGGCATGTCGCTATGGCGTGTCCATGGTGTATTAATACACCTGCGTCAGTAAATGATTTTACTCGCCACTTTAGATAACGCGTCGATTTACATGTAGGAAGGCTTATCAATTATTTTACCTAACAATATAATATTCTACACTGTTCTGGAATATTAGAAAACAGCTGCAACTTCGATACCATCTGTACCAAATATGGTAGGTACTTTGTGTTCAATATTATTACATACTAACTCTCTTCACTAAAATACATATGTTATCTATGCCTGTCTCTCGGCACTTCCCTTTCGGCTGTCCTCTATAACATACGCATTATTTTACCCAAAATAGGTGCAAATCTGCTGCAAATGTCATATGTTAAATAAAGGTGATTAATCGGCGTATTACATAAATATCTCCTGCTATACAAATCATAATGACTGTTTAATATATTTTCTTCTTCTTGTGCTGCTTCTTCACTATCTTCCCCAGTGCATTGGTGGACCAATGTCTAATATTTCTAAGCTACGTCACGAGCTGTGCGAATCGCATTTTGATTTAAAGAATATGATATTGATCATGTCTATATTATGTCCCTACCAGGGAATTGATTTTTCTCTTTTTTTGTAGAGTCATGATGTTGTACCTGCGACCGTACAATGTGACCTATCCATTGCCACTTTAACTTGCAGATTCTGAGAGTTCTGTCGGTATATTTTTTCTTCAGCAAATTTTCCCATTCCGGACTTTATCGCGCAAAAACTCTCTAATTGCTTGACAGCAATTCTAGCCGTAAAGCGGCGACGCTATATAAGTGACAACAGGCTAGCTTATTAAAAGCCTATTGATTCTAGCCTTGAAAACACCTACATTCGTTCATTCAGCTTTTTTTTTTCTTTTTTTTTGACGCGGGGGAAATCTTCGAAAGATCCCCGGGAGCTGTGGGGCTCGACCGGGGTATGTGGGATTTTTACCCACTAAAACCCCCGCGGCTGTCGCATCGGCACATGAGAGGGGAGACCCCAGGGCTCTCTGGTGGGATCTGCACCAGGGGCCCCTCAGTGCCTTGCCTTTGAGCCCGCCGCCGGGGGGCGCATTGTAGCCCCCCGGGAACCTGACACGGTACTCACGGAGACGGGGGTCGCAACCCCGCCGCCGTCCTCCTCGGAGTCGCCGCCGTACTCAATGGACGCTCAAAGGGCCCACACCCCGAGCGTCCAGCGACTCCGAAGTCGTTCATTCAGCTAGCTCAACTCTCATAATTAATTTACCAACTTATCATAATTTATTTTTCAACATTTGAATGGGGAAACTTGTATACCAAAAGCAAAATTATTCGGTAAATGGTCACTGCCTTTCTACCTTAAACCTAGGAAAGGAGGGATAGATAGCCAGAGATTGTGATAAAAAAAATCACCTACATTATAAACGAGCGCACCCGAATAGGCAATTCCGGTCCACAGCGTTTTTCGGAATAACCAATTTGTATAGAAAATTGCTATCACAAAATTGAGAATACTACTACACTAATTGACCTCGGCTACAATAAAGCTGTATTGCAAATACAGACCCCGCTAGAACCGAACTAAGTTGGGCGGGCTGATGTTTTAAGTATTTCGCTTCAGTCTGTCTAGTTTCCCAGCCGGGATGCGAATGTGCAGTGCTACTTGAAACTTCGTGTTCATAAAACAATATAGGGTCGACGTAACGATCGCAATCAACCGTATTTTTGAGTTATTTCCCTCGAGACTGGGAATGACGAAGAAATATCATTTTTTTAATAACTTAAGCGGAAATAACTTGGCAATCTGTTTTGTAACGAAACATAATTTGATATTTCACTAAATATCTTCTTTTATTCCTTTATTGCTATGTAGGTTTTATGTTCTTGTTCCCTTTTTTTCCGACTGCTCCAGAAGGAGCGTTATGTTTTTGAAGAGTGTGTGTATGTCAACATCTTTAGCACGGCTTACAGCCTTAACAGCTCGATGGGTTTTCGCTAATGATAATTGATTAGATTCGTCTTGGTTGTAGGAGTAACATAGGCTTTAATTAATAAACAAAATATGGCGAGCGCCATTTTGTATTTTCTCACTACCAAAAAATATTTTTCTTCTTAACGAGGCAAGTGTATTATATATAGTATAATTTATACACACATGTATAATGTAATTTAAGATTTTTATTTGTTTTCGCAGTCGGGCTTTTTGTGGTTTTATAATTTATATCTACTTTTTGACATGTCCCGCAAAGCTTACTAAGTAAATACATATCCACTTCATAAGCAATATAAAACTTACCTACTAAATTTTATATTAAAGTCCGTCGGCCATATTAGACACTAGCTGACCCACGCAGCTCCGCCTGCGCTATTTTTACGTTAACTAAACTTTTAATAACAGACATTCGCATCGAATACATAACCTTCTTTTTTAAAGTCAGTTAAAACTGGGACCCACTTTTTACTTGCTCTCCGAAGCACGGACCCGTTTAGTTCAAATGGCGTTAAACGGTCACCCATCTATTTAATGACCTTACCTAACGTTGCTTAACCCGATCGATTACAAAACCTTGATAACGACTCTCTTTGAGTGTTCCCTTACTAATATTTATTATATTATAAAGAAAAATTGATAAAATCGGACCAAGCGTATAACCAAGTACCCAATTTGACTTTAATCCCCTCTCCCAAAAGAAGCGTGCTAGATTACGGGATAAAAAGTATCCTATGTCCTACCTCGTAGTAATATCTCAAATCATGCCAAGTTTCATTTGAATCCATTCAGTAGTTTCGGCGTGATGCGCAGCCGTGATACAGACAGACAGACAGACTGACAAAAATTTAAAAAATTACATTTTCGGCCTCAGTATCAGTTATAGAATGCCCTCCAAATATAATTTTCAAAATATCTTCAATGTACAGAATTGGACCTGTTACAGTTTTGTTATAAGTATAGATTTTCTGAATTATTTTGTTTAAGATTCTCATCGAATATTGCTATGCAAAACTAATAATAATAACTCGAAACTAATAGATTGCTTCTTCAAGAGCTCACACCATGAATCGGAGCATATAAAATATTTTCAAAATCAATCGTCTCCTACGGATATTTTCTAGATAACAAAGCGAAAATTTGGAAAATACACTGACATTGGAAAACGCGCACACAAATAGTAATTTATAAAGCAAAACTGTTATATTTATTATTTTACTAGCTGACCCGCGCAGCTCCACCCGCGCTTTTATTACATTTTGCTCCCCTTTTCACCCTCCTCCCTTGATTTATTTCTCTCCATCTCTCTCTCTCTCTCTCTCTCTCTCTCTCTATTATAAGAAAAATCTAATTTTATGCTCTTTCTCTCATCTCTCTTTCCGCATCCCGCACCCGCATCGGTCCCCGTCACATTCCCCCTTTTCCTCTCCCCGTTGTCCCCTCTCTGAACCCTATCCCCCCATCTCTCTCTCCCAACTTGCTCCATCTCACCCCTCCCTTGCTCCACCTAACTCCCCCGATCCCTCTCCCCTCCTCGAATCCCCTCCCCTCTCTGTCCTCTCTTGCACCCTCCTCTCATTCTATATATCCGTCAATCATGGTATCATCATCATCATCATCAGCCGGAAGACGTCCACTGCTGAACATAGGCCTCCCCCTTAGAACGCCACAATGAACGACAATTGGCTATTTGCATCCACCGGTTACCTGCGACGCGCACAATGTCGTCTGTCCACCTAGTGGGAGGCCTGCCAACGCTGCGTCTTCCGGTTCGTGGTCGCCACTCGAGAACCTTTCTTCCCCAACGGTTATCGGTTCTTCGAGCGATGTGGCCTGCCCATTGCCACTTCAACTTGCAGATTCTGAGAGCTATGTCGGTGACCTTAGTTCTTCGGCGAATCTCCACATTTCGGATTCTGTCGCGCAAAGAAACTCCGAGCATAGCTCTCTCCATGGCTCGTTGTGTGACTCTGAACTTTTCTAAAAGGCCAGCCGTTAGAGACCACGTCTCAGTACCATATGTCATCACTGGCAACACACACTGGTTAAAAACCTTCGTCTTCAGGCACTGCGGTATTTTGGACGAGAAGATATCGCGTAGTTTCCCGAACGCTGCCCATCCGAGTTGGATTCTTCGGGCGACCTCTTTGTCAAAGTTGGACCGACCTAACTGGACAGTTTGTCCTAGGTATACGTAGTGGTCAACAACTTCGAGTGTATCGTTCCCAACAACTACCGGTACGGGTGCAACATGGACATTAGACATGATCTTCGTCTTGTCCATGTTCATTTTAAGACCCACCTGTTGGGAAACGCTACTGAGGTCGCTGAGCATCGTATTGAGGTCCTCCAGCGACTCTGCCATAATGACTATATCGTCGGCAAAACGAAGGTGAGTGATGTATTCGCCATTGATGTTGATGCCGAATCCGTACCAGTCCAAGAGCTTGAAAACGTCCTCCAATGCGTTTGAGAACAGTTTCGGAGAAATAACGTCTCCCTGTCTCACACCTCGCTGCAATGGGATTGGTTTCGTGCTCTCTTCCTGTAGTCGGATCGACATGGTGGCGTTGCTGTACAAACACTTCAACACTTCGATGTACCTATAGTCAATGTGGCACCGCTGGAGGGACTGCAATACCGCCCAGGTCTCGATTGAATCGAAGGCTTTTTCGTAGTCCACAAACGCTAGACATAATGGCCGATTATACTCCTCGGTCTTCTGTATAATCTGGCGGAGCGTATGTATGTGGTCTACGGTGCTAAAGCCTTTTCGGAACCCGGCTTGTTCGGGAGGCTGGAAGTCATCAAACCTGCGTTCGAGACGGTTCGTAATGACTCTCGAAAAACAGCTTGTATACATGGCTCAGGAGTGAGATGGGTCTATAATTCTTCAATAAAGTGTTATCACCTTTTTTGAAGAAGAGAACCACCACACTCCTGTGCCATGCTTCTGGCGTAGTACCCTCGAGTAAGACGGAATTAAATAACTTCTGGAGGACTAAAAGTACCGGTTTTCCACCCGCTCTCAGAAGTTCTGTTGTGATTCCGTCTTCACCCGGCGCCTTGTTGTTCTTAAGCTGTTTGAGAGCCATTCTAATCTCGTACAAGCTGATGTCTGGGATGTCCTCAGTGTAGTGTCGGGTTAGTTGGGCTCTGGTGTCCTGAGCTGTTCGGGCAATGGGTTTTCGTGTCGAGGTGTACAACTGTCCGTAGAACCTCTCGAGCTCTCTCAATATCTCCGACTTTGATGAGATGACACTGCCGTCGTCGATCTTCAGCTTGGTCACTTGGCTTTGCCCAATAGACGAATTCTTTGCAAACACTTTAGAGCCTTGGTTCCGCTCAATTGCGTCCTTAATACATGCTGTATTATAGGAACGCAAGTCGTGTCGCATGGATTTCGAGATTCGTCTATTGAGTTCAGCATATTCCGACATATCAGCTGAAGATTGCAGTCTCATCTCAGTTCGGGTTTCCATTAACTTAATGGTTTGATTGGAGAGCTTCTGAGGCTTATTACGGCGTGGGGTCTTAAAGAACTTGGACCCCACTGCATGGACAGTTTGCACCAACCCATTGTTTAACTCGTCCGCAGTTTCGCATTCGGCTAGGCACTGGAAGCGATTGTGTAGTTCGAGTTGAAAGTCTTCGGGGTTTTGGATTTGGGCGGTTCCCGGACGGAGCGTGGACTTCATCAGACGGGACCTCTCAAGCTTGACATTGATATTCAATGTGCCTCTAACAATACGGTGATCGCTACCGGTTTTCACCCTGCCGATCACGGAGACATCATCGAATATATGCTTGTTGGTCGTCATGATGAAGTCGATCTCATTTTTGGTTGAACCATCGGGGCTTATCCACGTCCACTTCCTGGATGGTCGCTTCTTGAAGAAGGAGTTCATCACAAAGAGTCCCTCCTTCTCCATGAAGTCGACCAGCCGCTGGCCCCTTTGGTTCCGCTGCCCGTACCCATATGACCCCACTTTCAACTCATCGCCATTCCGTGTGCCCACCTTCGCGTTGAAGTCCCCCATAACAACGGTGAAGTGTGTTTTGGAGGTATGTATGGCTTCTGCTATCTCCTCATACATAGCCTCTACTTCATCGTCAGGGTGTGCCGAGGTCGGCGCGTAAACCTGTATAACCTTCAACGAATACCGGCTGGTTATTCTGAGTATAAGGTACGCTACCCTGCTCGACACACTATCGACCTTTATAACGTTGTTAATGAGGGACTTACGGACGAGAAACCCAACACCACCCTGAGATTTTCGGTCTCCTTCCCGGAAGAAGAGCAAGTTTCCGGAATCAAGGGTTATCGTATCCTGTCCCTCTCGTCGGATTTCAGATAATCCCAAGATATCCCAACGTAACTTGCTCAATTCTTCCTCCAGCTCGATAATCTTCTCGTCAGTCCTAAGCGTGCGGACATTATGTGTTGCCAGGGCCAAAGTTCGGTGGGGGTGGTAGCGGGGCATCTGCCGGAGATTCTTCGCACCCCCTGCTCGACCGTTACCCCGCCCGCTACCAAGGCGGGGAATAGAGGAGCTGCCGGGGACTGGGGGCCGTAAATTAGCATTGTCAATCATTGGGGGGGGGGGGGGGGGGTTTGCCATAATCCCCACGCTTGGCAGGCGTCTTGGGGATCGCAGTTCCGAAAAGATGGATATATTACACAGAAGACGCTGCTGCCCGTCTTCTGGCTTTCCCTCAATCGCCTCTTACGAAACCCACGGGAAGAGAGGGGGGGATGCAAATTCTTAGCCGGCATCCCACGGCTACACGGCCACGGCATGGTATCAGCGGCATGAAATATACTTTACGACTTATTGTCAGACCTACTATACCCGATATGCACACAAAATTTCATACATATCCGTTCATCCATCTATTTAATTACCTTGCCGTATGTTGCTTAACCTTTACCTAGCGGCATGAAATATAATTAATGGCCTATTATCAGACCTACCCGATATGCACATAAAATTTCATACAAATCGGTTCACCCATCTATTTAATGACCTTACCTAACGTTGCTTAACCTTAACCTACCGGTATAAAAAGTATCCTATGTCCGTCTCCTTGTCCTAAGCTACTTCCCTATCAATTTTCAGCCAAATCGGTTGAGCCGTTCTTGTGTAACTAACACAACTTTCCTTTAAATATATAGATTAAAGTTCTATGGTGATTGTATGTTCAATTTCACCGATAGATGGCGCTGTTCATAATGTAAATCACGCTAACATCGTAAATTACTGTCTAATCATATTCGATAATGAAAGTTCTAAGTTTTTCGCATCTTTTATTGTTGCGACTGTAATACAATACCTATACACTACCTGGACTTGGGGAGTTTCATTAAAATTTCATGATCTAGTTTGGAATCGCTCGGGATTTACAGATTTTAACTTTTCAAAGATATAATGTCATATTGCTATCAGCAAAGTACTTAGAACAATACAGAAATCTAATGAAAATGTCCTGGGTGTACTGGATCGGCTTACCCCTTATAAAAATTGACCCTTCGCCACTGCCATATCTTATGCAAACTAAATGTCTGCTCAGTCCCTATTGTATATAGCGTAATAATACATATCTTAATGATTAACTGATCAGTCTATAATTACCCTATTCACATACAAAGGAAATTACGTGGTAATATGTGCAAGTAATGTTTCACTACTTAGCCCCTATGAAACATAGCGTGATGTTTTATATACCAATTTATACCTTGACTTCTACACAACACATCAGTGAAAGTTCTATCAAAATCCATCCACGGGTTTTCAAATGATACCTGGACAAACAGAACGACAGACAGACAGACAGACAGACAATAATTCCAAAAAAAATTGTTTTGGCCTCTATGTCGATAGTATAGTATCCCCACATAGAAATTTTGGAAAAATATTCAATGTACAGAAAAAGTCCTCTTTGAGAGTATAGATTGCTTCTAATACTTTTTATAGGTCAGTAATTATAAATGTAGTATGTCTACGAAATTCACAGACCTATTTATTTTCTTCATACTGTATACTACAGTTCGAATGTTGATCTACTAAAATGTATAATTTGGCGCTACAGCTTATTAAATTAATTTAAGTAGTAGTAGTAACGATAACGTTATGAACTTATGAAGGGTTACTAATCTATTATGTGGAAAGGTACAATGTAGATTAAAATAAAAGAACGTTTATCATTTTATACTTCCATAGAACGACCCATTGTTTCCAAACTTAAGTGCATCATAAACTCTTTAGCAATAAAAATGATCCAAAATCAATAGTATAAAAAGTTTATGCCAACACTATGAAAAGTAACGACAGATTCTATTAAAAACGTATAAAAACTAATGTCTCTGGCGACGATGGTGGTGGTCTTTAAGCAGGCGTGTCGCTTACCACCAGGAGAACGTCTTGCTTGTCTTGTCACTAGGTTGAATGAATATAAAAATATTTATTTCAGTACATCAATTTTAATGCATGAAATAAAAAATATTATTATTTGCATGCATAAACATAAAAACTTATCTACGTAAAATAGACTAAAAATTAATACGCACACTTCCAAATTCGAATTCCAAACTTTTTTAACAATCACTGACTGAAACCACAGACACAATATAATAATGCCACTGCACTTAAATCGGGTTCGATATTTAAATTATCTCAATTCAAATGTCCCGCCATTAAAATCGTACCGTGATATACCGGTAACGCGTTTGCCAACCTAACTTCAACAGGTCGCATCCCATACTGATATTTCCCCGGCCCGTCTCGTCCCGTTCGCGCTCGTGCCAAAAATAATACTCTCGGAAGGACATTGGAGGTTTCCAATGGCCCTGTTGCTATTGGAAAATGGCTTTCTCTGGTACTCCATTGTCCACGAGATGACAGACAATCCCGTTAGAATCGCATTGATTTGATATTCAGTGTACGCTGTGATTTATTAGAGGGCGATAAAAAATTGGGTGTCATCCTTTTTGGAAAGTAAATTATTGCTTTTTATTGGAAGCTTTTATTTCACACGAGTCTATGGTATAAAAAACGCTGTAGAAAATTTTAAATTAAAACTTTTTTATTTTATTTACTATTCGCGTGCCGGATTGAACGTAAAATTCAATTTCATTGGTATCTCTTAGTGTTTCGTCCACTTACAGAGTTACAGCTTCTCGCGTTGGTTTTATTCAGTTAGTTTTAACTACTAATAAAATCTTTAAAAAAAAAATTGAACTGACTTCAATATCACTGAAAAGTATAAAATAATTTAAATATTATTGAAGTTGGTGTTAGCGTACCTGCTGGGTATATTTGGCACCAACTTCAATAATATTTAAATTATTTTATACTTTTCAGTGATATTTTTTTTTAGTGATATATTTTTTTTTTAAAGATAAAATCTTGTTCTTCATAAAATCAAGTTGGTGCCAAATATACACAGCAGGTACGCTAACACCAACTTCAATAATATTTAAATTATTTTATACTTTTCAGTGATATTGAAGTCGGTAAATTTTTTTTTTTTAATATTTTATTTTAAACTTTTTAGTGATAGTTTCACATATAAAGATTGAACCATCGAAGACCGTAAAATGATCTAGGTAGGTTATGATCACATTATCGTCTATATAGTTTTACATAATTCATGTTTCTTCAGAAAAAAAATATCCGGTCGTAATGAAACTTGCATGGAATTATCATAGTAGTTTACTCTCTCGAATAAAAAAAAGAATCATCGAAATCGGTTCATAATTGTCAGAGCAATGTAATGGAGAACATCAGTTTTATTGTTTTTACCAGATAACTTCCTCCACATCGTTCATGGTCCTCCAGGAAGTTCTTATCTGGTTGTGATAAAATTCATACAGATTCAATACAGTGGTTTCTTCTTTCGAATAAAAAAAAGAATCATTGAAATTGGTAAATATTTGCCAGAGTTATGACCATTTTTGTCCTTAAAAAGCGACATAAAGTCATCTATATAGGCTTTCTTGCAGCTTTCCTGCGCAGTCACCATTCTTGTTTTCTCAGGAACTACTTATTACTAAGCAATAATTTTTATGGGACCCAATCAATGGATTGAAGAATGGATGGAAGAAAGATTTTTTCAAATCGGTTCATAATTGCCAGAGTTATGCGCGAACATACATAAAAAAAAATATATATACAGACGAATTGAGAACCTCCTCCTTTTTGAAGTCGGTTAAAAATAGTTTGAAATGTTACATATCACCATCGGCTCTTAGAGCTAGCGGCCTGCCCATTGCCATTTCAATTGGCTAATTCTGATAGCTATGTTAGTATTTGTAGTATATATTACTAAATATTACCGATCAAACCGGTAAAGTTCCCGGTAAAGTTCAACGTTATCCTGAATATTAAAGGGACGTGAATTCAGCCAAAAAAGCTTTAAATCCTTTCTGACGCTTAAATAGAATTGATACAACAAAAGTATTTCTTCTAAAAGAATACGAATAAAACATTAAGTGCTTCTCCTTAACTCATAAAAAGTTTAAGTTATTTAAATATTAAGGGTAAAGTTACCCTTACCCGTAAGGACCTTTCTGATAAATAGCATCGCAGTGTCGGATCGTCTGCTGTCAAACAGTAGCAAAAACATTATCTGTCTGTTCGAGTAGTATTAAAAGTCACACTAAAAGTTTCCGGAACTGGCCACTTACATAACTGTTTATGTAAGTGGCCAGTTCCGGAACTAACCGTAATTACTTTTTAAATACTGTTATTTAAAAAGTAATTACAACATTTTAAAATGGAACTCTTTGGCCGTAGAATGCAGTTTGTTTCATCTGACTGCCAATTGTTTTTACATTGTGGCGCCATTTTAAAAATTGCGTGTACCTATACATTAACATGGATAACTCGGAAAAATGTTCGTAGTATGATTTTCTACGATTTTAAGTGTAATTCGACAGCTCAACAGAGCATTGCTCGGCTTCAATCTGCTTTTGGCGATGAAGCACCATCCAAGACGACTATTTATAGCTGGTTTGCAGAATTCCAGCGCGGTCGTGTTGTTGCAAATATGTAACATCAAACTATTTTATATACTGGCTGAACTGTATTGGCTGTTGCCATGGTGTCGTATAGTCATTGTATTGTAAATTATTGCAAATAAATAACTGGGTGCTTCCACGATAAATGAAGTATTTTCTTTTGTAGAAAATAGGAATTCTAATAGGTCATGGGCCTCAATATGCCCAGTAGGCAATAATTGTTTTGCTAGGTAGTTTTATTTAGCATAGGTTTACAATTTTTTGAAACATTTTGATTTATTACGTCGTTTTTGTTTGGAATGAATAAGATGGCTTCCCAGAAGTCATTTATCTCCAGTGTGCCAAGACTAAGAGGCAGAGAGAATTACATGGAATGGGCATTTGCAGTTGAAAATTTGCTCGTACTCGAAGGTATGCTAGATTATATTAAGAGTGACAAAGTTGCTGCAGATGAAAGCCAAGTTAGTCCTTACAATAGATCCATCGCTATATGTTCACATAAAGAATGCATCTACTGCAAAAGATTTGTGGTTGAAGCTAAAGCAACTGTTTGATGATTCTGGATTCTCAAGGAGAATATCGTTGTTGAGGAATCTGATATCCATTAGACTCGAGAATTGTAATTCTATGACGAGCTAAGTGACGCAGATTATTGAGACAGGCCAGAAATTATCTGGAACAGGCTTTTTAGTGAATGACGAATGGATTGATTGCTTAATGTTGGCTGGATTGCCGGAAAAGTTTTTTCCAATGATTATGGCTATTGAGCACTCCGGCATCGCCATAACAGCAGACGTAATAAAGACGAAGTTAATTGACATGGAAAATCCTGACGACGGAAATAATGAGCCTGGTAGTGCATTTGTTGGTAAAAAATATAATAAGGTCGGTCATGTACCGAAAAGTACTGGCCAGTATCACCATGAACAAAGTACATATGGTTCTACGTCAAATGTCAAGAATGTCAAAGTTCGATGTTTCAAATGTAAACAATACGGTCATTGTATGAAACAGTGCAAAGAGCCGAAGAATATTAAGAATAAGAACCCAGCGGCATACAGTGCTGTATTCCTAAGCGGAAATTTTAGTAAACAAGACTGGTATTTGGATAGTGGTGCAAGTGTTCACTTAGTGTTCACGGCAGATGAAAACTTGATCCTCAAAAGATTAGGGCCACCGCACATTAGATCGATAATAGCTGCGAATAAAAGTACGATGCCAGTTACATGTTCGGGACAAGTCGATATTGTAACCGTTATTCCGAGGCGAAATAAACACAGAAAACGTGTTCAGAATGTTACGTTGATGGAAGTTTTGTGTGTACCAGATCTTGCAACTAATTTGATATCTGTAAGTCAATTGATTAAAAATGGTAACAGAGTAGATTTTAGTAAGGAGCGCTGTTATGTATATGACAAGCAAAATGTCTTAGTGGCTGTTGCTGACTTAGTTAATGGCGTTTATAAGTTAAGAACGCAGAACAAGAATTGCTTATGGGCTACGTCGCCTGTAAAGAATGCCAACAGTGTATTGTGGCATAGACGATTGGGACACTTGAATTCAAATGACATGAAGAAGATGAGAGACGGTGCTGTGACTGGAATATCATACAGTGATAAGACAGCTATTCATAAGTCCTCATGTACGGTTTGTTGCGAAGGAAAACAAACACGTTTACCCTTCAATCATACAGGCACCAGGTGTGATGGTGTGCTAGATGTCATTCATGCCGATGTGGCAGGTCCCATGGACAAGGCTTCGATTGGTGGTTCAAGGTATTACGTAATCTTTTTAGATGATTTTACACGTATGGCATTTATATACTTTATGAAAAATAAGAATGAAGTTTTAAGTTATTTTAAAGATTTTAAGGCCATGGTAGAGAATCAGAAAAATAAAAAGATTAAAGTTTTGAGAACTGATAATGATTTAGACTTTTGTAGCAATGAGTTCGAGAATTATTTAAAGGGTGCTGGTATAATTCACCAGAAAAGTAACGTTTATACGCCAGAACAAAATGGTATGGCTGAACGGATTAATCGGATAATAACTATTGTGGAGAGAGCCCGCTGTATGTTGTTTGATGCAGGATTAGACAAGAAGTTTTGGGCAGAAGCAATGAGCAACGCCGTATATCTGCGAAACAGGTCGATAGCATCGGGGCTAAAGGACAAAATTCCATTAGAACTTTGGACCGGTAAAAAGCCAGACTTAAGCCATGTGCAAATTTTTGGTAGTCGCATAATGGTGCATGTGCCAAAGCAGAAAAGGCTGAAATGGGATATGAAGTCGAAGAAACATATTCTTGTAGGCTATGCTGACAATGTACAAGGATACAGAGTCTACGATCCCATTAAAAGAACTGTGTTCATTAGTAGAGACGTTATTATTCAAGAGAATGTTAATCGAAACAATGAAATATTGGTTTCAGTGGGGGAAGATATTACTCAGAAACCAATATCCACAGTTCAAGAGTCTGATGATTCGGATTCAGAATATGTCGACGTTCAAACTGATTCAAGCGACATTACAACACAAGAAGAGGAATCAGTAATTACGAAACGGATAAGACGCCCACCTCAGCGTTACGGGTACACCAATATATGTGCAGGTGAGCGCAACAATTACTTCAGAGATCCAGTCAGTGTCAAGGAGGCGCTGAGCAGACCTGACAAGGACAAGTGGATCGAGGCCATGAAGGATGAGTTGCAGGCGTTTGAGGAGAATGAAGCTTGGGCACCGGTGAGTGAGATTCGTACAAATAAGTCACTTGTTCAGTGTAAGTGGAACTTTAAAGTGAAGACCGAAAGTGATAATAGTGTACGATATAGAGCGCGTCTAGTGGCGAAAGGCTTTACACAAAAGCCTGGTATAGACTATGATGAGACTTTTTCGCCAGTTGTTAGACATTCTACACTTAGGTTACTATTCGCTCATTCTGTACAGTTAAGTTTAGATATTACGCATTTAGACGTTAAGACAGCTTTTTTAAATGGATTTCTTAAAGAAGAAATTTATATGGCTCAACCAAATATATTTGCGGATGACCAGATAGGGCATAAGTTTGTTAAGTTAAACCGCGCCATTTACGGTTTAAAGCAGTCATCCAGGTCGTGGTATGAGGGAGTAGACAAATGTTTGCTCGAACAGGGTTTTAAGAGAAGTCATTTAGAATCTTGTCTATTCACCAAGTTAAATGATAATGTTAAAATAATTATTGCTCTGTATGTCGACGACTTTTTCGTATACTCAAATAGTAAAGTCGAGACTGATAAGTTGATCTCTGTGTTGAGTTCTAAATTCAAAATTAAGAATTTAGGGGAACTAACGTAATGTTTGGGTATGAGGGTGAAGATTAATAAAAAGGATCATTCAATTTCCCTTGACCAAGAGCAATACATTGATCATTTATTAGAGAAATTTAACATGTTGGATTGTAAAATTGCCCATACACCAATGAAATGTAAATTAGATATTGGTAAAGGCGAGATATGTGATACGAGAGTTCCATATCAACAGTTGATAGGTAGCCTGATGTATCTGTCAGTGCTGACCAGGCCTGATATATCTTT
Organism: Furcula furcula; assembly: GCA_911728495.1. Taxonomy (NCBI): domain Eukaryota; kingdom Metazoa; phylum Arthropoda; class Insecta; order Lepidoptera; family Notodontidae; genus Furcula; species Furcula furcula. Next base: position 8,230,811 of record OU452243.1, read on the forward strand.
TAGTGTAAGTTTTTTGAGTCAGTTTAATAATTGTTATACTAGTTTACATTGGTTGTATGCAAAACGCGTTTTACGTTATTTAAAGAAAACTAAATGTCATTCTTTAAGGTATGTTAAGGGCAATCATCTTCTTGAGGGTTACGTAGATGCGGATTGGGCCAGTAACTCAATTGACCGTAAGTCCTATATCTACCGGATATTGTTTTGTAATGTCTGGTGCTGCCGTCTTGTGAGAGAGCAGAAAACAGAGGACAGTAGCCTTATCAACCATGGAGGCAGAGTATATGGCAATCGCAGAGGCGATTAAAGAAGCTATTTATTTAAGAAGCTTAGTTTTTCAATTAACTAGTAAATTATATACTATAACTTTACATAATGATAATCAAAGCGCACAAAAGTTTGTGGCCAATGATACTTTTCACAGGAAAAGTAAGCATATTGATATTAGATATCATTTTGTTAAAGATGCAGTGGTTGATAAGATTGTGAGTTTTAAGTATTTGCCCACATCAGATATGCCAGCTGATGTTTTAACTAAAAGTCTTAGTTTTGTTAATCACAACCGTTGCATTAAGATTTTAGGTGTAACAGAGAAATGTTATTTCACTGGTGTTTGATGTAGTGGGGGTGTTGCAAATAGGTAACATCAAACTATTTTATATACTGGCTGAACTGTATTGGCTGTTGCCGTGGTGTCGTATAGTCATTGTATTGTAAATTATTGCAAATAAATAACTGGGTGCTTCCACGATAAATGAAGTATTTTCTTTTGTAGAAAATAGGAATTCTAATACGTGTCAATCTCAGTGACGAATCTCGCGATGGTCGCCCGTCCACCGCTGTGAACAACAAAAACATCGATGCTGTGCACCGTACGATTGAAACAGACAGGCATGTGACCTACCATGAGATTCGCATGACATAAGCATGAGTCAAATACAATCAGTCCTACATTTGGGTGTGAGAAATCTCTGTCAACAATTTCCACACAATTTGACCGTGGCTCAAAAAACGGATCGCGTCACTTAGTGCAGTTCCATGCTTACCAGATTCAACGAAGGTGCGTCAAATTTGCTGTGGGACATAGTAACAGGTGACGAAACATGAATTTATTGCTACGATCCCAAAACAAAGCAGCAATCGAGCGTATGGGTCTTTCAAGATGCGCCAAACAAAGCGGCGCGCGTGAAAAGTGCATCTAAGCGGATGATTGCATGCGAATAAAACTGAACACGTGGCTACTGTTGCTTTAGAGAATCGTCGTACCGTGAATAGCGACTGGTACACGACCATTTGTTTGCCGAAAATGATTGACGAACTCCGTAAAAATAACCGGAAACGCCGTATCATCTTGCACCACGACAATGCTAGTTCCCACACGGCCAGATAAACAAACGAATGTTTGAAGGTGAAAAACGTAGAACTTATGAAGAGTGGCGCAAAGATTTCCAAAATTGGTTTAATCGCATGATAAAGTGCATTTACGCAAAGGGAGAATATTTTGAGAAACAATAAATTCATTTTTGACCTTTATTAGTATTTTTTTTTCTTATTTATTCCGGAAACTTTTAGTGCGCCCCGCGTATTGTACCTGATCTTATGTTTGAAGAGACAGGAACTTAGCTATAAACTGAGCACCTATATATTTAAGTTCCTTTAAGTTTTTCTCTGTCGAGCTCGCTGGAAGAGATTTATTTTGAAATAATCCTCTCTTTTAACTTGACGATATTATTTGCCTGTATGTACTGTTAATTATAATTTCTGAGTAAAACACTGGAGTACGTGGTACGTCTTTATTCCACCACGCGCACAGATAGAATGAATAGAATACAATGAGGTTCCACCTTAAATACTACTAGACATTTCCCCCCACCACATTGAATGGCATTACAGCAACCAATTCATAACACATTACAAATACTACCTTCCAGATTGTTATTTTTAAAATACATCTCAAACTATTTTGAGTTGCATACCCTCAACAAGTTCACAATTATAAAACTACCTGCCACAGAACTTTAAATCTGTGATCTTAAAAATAGAGTTTTACAATCACACTAACAGTACATATGTTAGGGTTTGCAATTTTGTAGAGATTTATCGCAAATTATTTAATTCTTTATTCATTGTTTAATATTTTAATATACTGGTAACTACTTTTCGAGTACTGACAGAAGCGGAAGTTAGTCATAGACTCTGCAATTGATTCGTAGCGCCGCCGCCGGCCAATCACGGGGCCGCATTAAAGAGAACTGATGCGGGCTGTGATTGGTCGTGGCGAGTCGTTTTGGGGGTTTCGTTTTCGGGGTTTCGTTTTCGGGTAGGGATTTTTCTGATAAAAAGCATGGTCGGTGGTATTGTGAGGGAATTCGAGTGTCAACCACGAGACTGTTAAGAGTTGGAAGTAACTGTTTATTGTGAATTTGATTTATCTAATTTATTGTAGTCCTGTATATTCAGTGTACAAAGTGTGTTGTAATAAAAGTGATTTATATTCTGTGATGATATCTTCTATTATTCTCCTCGGAGCAAGGTCGTCCTTATAGATCAGAAGTGGCTATCGCAACTAACTTCAACAAAACGTAAGTACACGCCTGTACGGGCGGTTTAGATATTATGAAATAAAAAACTTTAAGTTCGATGTATGACTGGTGTAATATCCATTGTAAGAGAGGGACGCTAACGGTCATTGACATTACAATCAGTTGACAGTTAACAGATACATAGGAGGGTAGGTGACATAATAAATAACATTTGGAGGGTATATCTCCATATCTACCCTCAATCTATAAAACATGATATAAAGTCTTGTCCATGCCCCCGCGTGTTGAAAGCTCGCCTTTCAACAGAAAACTTCCTCAGGCAAGGGACAAATCTTGCTAAAATCTTCGCACAAATCACTACTTGTCCTATTGTCCGGCACTCTTCAGATGCCATCAGTTCCAGGGTAAGCGGACAGGACACGATTGGCCTCTTCCATTTCAGCGGTGGAGTATTGTCCTCTTTCAAAATAACTGGCGTGTTTGGCTTAGAGTACTTGCATGATCACCATCTTACTCTCAGCTAGAGTTCTGCAATGTACTTTACTCCACCCTGCTCAATAATGTTGACGCAGCTCCTTGATCCGCTGAAATCGTGTCATACTACTGGCAGAATGATCCTGATGATCCCTTTCAGGTAACTCTATGAGAGGTCGATCGATGGGAAAATAACCGATAGTGAGTGGCGTGAAGTCTTCTGGGTTTGATGAGTGAGGTGTGAGTGGCCGAGAGTTGAGAATACTTTTAATTTATACCAAGACAGTACTAAAATATTTAAATGATAAAATACAATTTCCCAGCACTCTCGATAAATGGTACTTTACCGTTTTAACTCCTGCCTCCCAAAGACCTTTGAAATGTGGTGAATGCGCGGGTATAAAATCTGAATTATTGTTCTCTTGGGCAGAACTATCAACCAAGAGGTTGCAATTGGTCTTAAGGAACCTTTACAAGTCATTATATAATCCCACGAATAAGGTACCGTTGTCCGAATAAATATGATGAGGCTTACCTCTACGTGCAATGAACCGACGCAAAACTAGTAGGTAATTATTGCTCGTTAAATCACCGACAAGCTCTAAATGAACCGCCTTAGTGGTGAAACATATGAAATTGACAATACAATATGATGAGCCAACAGCCGCGGCCTGCACGATTGGCGCAAAACACTTGTTCTGCGTAATTTACGCCAACACTTACAAACGGATATCCTCTGGGGGTAAGTCCCTGTGGTGATAAACTCCCATTAGCAGGGCAAATATGTTCAACAGTAAATACTTATGGTAAAATGAAATAAATAATTTGTAAAATGATGTGGACTGTAAAATAATTGTTTCTTATATATTTAAAATAATAAATAAATATTGAATTTAATTACTTAATGGGATTTTATGTTTTGTTTTTAATCAATAAATTATATTCAAGAAAGGATTGCATTTGATTCTAGTTAAGGAATTTAATTAAGTTAATAATTATTAAATTTAATGGATCCTGTAATCCGTCACAACTTAAATATGAATTTTTAAATTTGGTATTTATATTTAAAACAGTTACAAATCGTCACACGTACCTAAGGAAACGGTACGCTGAAACCTAATATAATTTAAATGATTACAAATTAAATAATTGCCTGGTGAGATATCTTTGAATGAAAGAAAAGACCTCAGCACAAAGTTCAGGCAACCTTTGTATGGTACTTTGAAATATTTGTTTTTAACTTAGACTTGTGACCTAATGCTTTGTATTTGGTCATGACACCTTTGTACATATTATGAGTAAACGATTCGTTATTTTGTAACCTGCGCTCAAGTGATGGAAAACAACCTTTAGCTCGCTGATAAGAATCTCCTAACACGTTTGGTGTTTGCTTTGATGGGATTCTACTGCAGAAACGCCTATCTGCAAGGCGAGTGGTGTTGTTGATATAATGTTCCTCGCATAATAATTTTTCCTCAGGAAAACACTGAGATGATGACTGATGGCTAACTTCTTCAAGTTGCCGAAACCGCATTGATTGGGTTTGGATGTCATCATCAGAGCAATAAAGGGAACTGACAGGATTTACTACTTGTATTAAATTACATTTGATGGTGTCTGATGTCGATACACGGTCGCCGTTAATGGGGCCGGAAACAATCCAACCTAGTCTTGTTTCATGAAGTATCGGCATTCCTTTTCCTAATTTGATACTCTGCGAACCTAAAATATCCCAGAATATTTCACTACCGATGACTAAATCAACGGCGGCTGGGGCAAAAAACATAGGGTCTGATAAACTAATATTACTCGGAATGTTCAAATTTCTTATATCTACTTGACACCTGGGCACATTATGGGTAATAGACGGCAAAACGTAACAACGTATACAGGTTGAATAATTCTTGTTTAATGAATTAATGCGCAGCCGACACATCTTACTAATAGGCGATGCTTTACTATTTATTCCTATAATAGATTTATCTACGCGATCAGCTGTGAGGCCTAACCGTTCACGCAATCTTTCGGTCATGAGACACGAAGTACTACCGCTGTCGAGTATGGCACGAATGATTATCTCGCGGTTATTAAAATCGTACGCCTTAACTAAGACAGTAGATAACAAAACATCGCCCTGTCCCACTCCTGCACATGCAGTGATGTTGCTCATTAGCGCAACGCTCGAGTTCTGAGGTTCGTCTCCAATGGGGTGAGAGGATTTACCTGTGTTGCTACTGTTATCACTATCAGTGTGCGTCGACGATCTGGAGACTGGTTTCCCATTGAACTCATTTATATGTATAAGTGTATGATGTTTACGCTTACAAATCTGGCAGCCCAGTTTTTTGCACGTATTAGCGTAATGACCGCTACGGAAACAATTAAAACAAATCTTATAATTCGATATTAACTTATATCTCGCGTCAGGACTTAAGGCTAGAAAGTTGGGACAGTTATTTAAGTAATGTTCATCATCGCAATTAGGACAAGGTTTTACTGACGTCGTGCTCGAGTTATGGCTAGGGGTTTGAACCGAAACTAAAGCCTTAATCTTAGACGTGTTCAAGTGTCTGCCTGTGCCTGTGTGATGTGTAGTGTGTGACATTTCTAACGTCTCCAACAAGTCTGCTCGGTTGCGAATAAAAACTAAAAATGACGTGAGATTGATCGGTTTGTTATTGTCTAAAGTTCCCTTGTATTCTTCCCATTCGCGGTAAGTTTTTGTATCTAATTTACGCGTGACTAAATAAATTAAAAGAGTGTCCCAGTGCTCGACTGGTTCTCCTAGGGATTCCAAGGAACGTAAATTCTTATTGAGCTGATCAATCAAACCTTTCAATGCGGCTGATGACTCCCTCGTGAGTAAGTCTATGTTAAATAACGCGGCTATATGGTTTTGTATCAACAATCTCTTGTTGTCATACCGCTCACATAATAGTTTCCAAGCTATCGAGTAGTTACGAGCCGAAAATTCAATGCATTGAATCACCACAGCGGCTGAACCCTGCAACGATGCCCTTAAGTAATGAAATTTGTTTATTTCATCAATTTCATCGTTATCATGAATCAAACTTGCGAAGGTGTCGTGAAATTCGAGCCAATTTTCATATGAGCCACCGAATTTCGGAAGCTGAATGGTCGGTAATTTAACCAGCTTATGATTACTACGTGTATTAGACTCACTTTCTAGTTTATCTTGTGTCTTAGTATAGGTTTCTAGAATTTCCTGAGCGTTGGCAAGTAATTTATAATATTGCCTTTCAAATTCTATACGCTCAGATAATTGTAGATCCACATCGTCAGTGTTACACTCTAATTTAGTTTGTACCTCATCGTATAGATCATATAATGATTCGACCTTACAAATTCGCAGTTGCAACTCCCTGGCATCCGAGGGACTCAGCGAAGAGACATCCAGTGCTGTCACATAGTTAGAAAAGGCAGTCAGACGACCCTTAATGCTGCCTCGTTTCCTAATAAGTTCCTTTTCCTCGGTCATATTGGGAGACTGGAGATAACGGTCTCTTAAAATAGTCTGCGGAAGTGCAATACAATAAATTAAAATAAATGATTAACTAAACGAACAAAACTGTGTACTTATATTGTTAACTGACTAATGGAAATTAATAATTCTACAATTGATTTTAAATAACGTTGTATAGTTTGTAAATAAGGTATAAATGTATTATATAGCTAAAGTTGAATATAGTGTAATAATATAATTGGTAAAATGTGTCCTTTAACACAATAAAGTATAGATTAACAGTGTTATAATTTTGATGTACTATGAACTTGCTAACTACATAAGTACTACAAACTAAAATACTATTTTACCAGACACTACGAATCTAACTACATACAAATGTTCCTATTTATTAGGTAATCTTCTAATGTAACTACTTATGTAATAATGTAACAACCAACTAAGTGCAAATGTCTAATGTGAATGATTGATAATTCGGTACAAAATATGATGCTAGCCAACTAAATGTAACAAATAAACTACAAGCAAACTAATTTGACTAACTGACCGGAATTTATACATATAACACAGCACAAAAATTAAATTAATGGTAGGTAATTTGACTACTAGCCGTGGGATGCCGGCTAAGAATTTGCATCCCCCCCCTCTCTTCCCGTAGGTTTCGTAAGAGGCGATTGAGGGAAAGCCAGAAGACGGGCAGCAGCGTCTTCTGTGTAATATATCCATCTTTTCGGAACTGCGATCCCCAAGACGCCTGCCAAGCGTGGGGATTATGGCAAACCCCCCCCCCCCCCCCCAATGATTGACAATGCTAATTTACGGCCCCCAGTCCCCGGCAGCTCCTCTATTCCCCGCCTTGGTAGCGGGCGGGGTAACGGTCGAGCAGGGGGTGCGAAGAATCTCCGGCAGATGCCCCGCTACCACCCCCACCGAACTTTGGCCCTGGCAACACATAATGTCCGCACGCTTAGGACTGACGAGAAGATTATCGAGCTGGAGGAAGAATTGAGCAAGTTACGTTGGGATATCTTGGGATTATCTGAAATCCGACGAGAGGGACAGGATACGATAACCCTTGATTCCGGAAACTTGCTCTTCTTCCGGGAAGGAGACCGAAAATCTCAGGGTGGTGTTGGGTTTCTCGTCCGTAAGTCCCTCATTAACAACGTTATAAAGGTCGATAGTGTGTCGAGCAGGGTAGCGTACCTTATACTCAGAATAACCAGCCGGTATTCGTTGAAGGTTATACAGGTTTACGCGCCGACCTCGGCACACCCTGACGATGAAGTAGAGGCTATGTATGAGGAGATAGCAGAAGCCATACATACCTCCAAAACACACTTCACCGTTGTTATGGGGGACTTCAACGCGAAGGTGGGCACACGGAATGGCGATGAGTTGAAAGTGGGGTCATATGGGTACGGGCAGCGGAACCAAAGGGGCCAGCGGCTGGTCGACTTCATGGAGAAGGAGGGACTCTTTGTGATGAACTCCTTCTTCAAGAAGCGACCATCCAGGAAGTGGACGTGGATAAGCCCCGATGGTTCAACCAAAAATGAGATCGACTTCATCATGACGACCAACAAGCATATATTCGATGATGTCTCCGTGATCGGCAGGGTGAAAACCGGTAGCGATCACCGTATTGTTAGAGGCACATTGAATATCAATGTCAAGCTTGAGAGGTCCCGTCTGATGAAGTCCACGCTCCGTCCGGGAACCGCCCAAATCCAAAACCCCGAAGACTTTCAACTCGAACTACACAATCGCTTCCAGTGCCTAGCCGAATGCGAAACTGCGGACGAGTTAAACAATGGGTTGGTGCAAACTGTCCATGCAGTGGGGTCCAAGTTCTTTAAGACCCCACGCCGTAATAAGCCCCAGAAGCTCTCCAATCAAACCATTAAGTTAATGGAAACCCGAACTGAGATGAGACTGCAATCTTCAGCTGATATGTCGGAATATGCTGAACTCAATAGACGAATCTCGAAATCCATGCGACACGACTTGCGTTCCTATAATACAGCATGTATTAAGGACGCAATTGAGCGGAACCAAGGCTCTAAAGTGTTTGCAAAGAATTCGTCTATTGGGCAAAGCCAAGTGACCAAGCTGAAGATCGACGACGGCAGTGTCATCTCATCAAAGTCGGAGATATTGAGAGAGCTCGAGAGGTTCTACGGACAGTTGTACACCTCGACACGAAAACCCATTGCCCGAACAGCTCAGGACACCAGAGCCCAACTAACCCGACACTACACTGAGGACATCCCAGACATCAGCTTGTACGAGATTAGAATGGCTCTCAAACAGCTTAAGAACAACAAGGCGCCGGGTGAAGACGGAATCACAACAGAACTTCTGAGAGCGGGTGGAAAACCGGTACTTTTAGTCCTCCAGAAGTTATTTAATTCCGTCTTACTCGAGGGTACTACGCCAGAAGCATGGCACAGGAGTGTGGTGGTTCTCTTCTTCAAAAAAGGTGATAACACTTTATTGAAGAATTATAGACCCATCTCACTCCTGAGCCATGTATACAAGCTGTTTTCGAGAGTCATTACGAACCGTCTCGAACGCAGGTTTGATGACTTCCAGCCTCCCGAACAAGCCGGGTTCCGAAAAGGCTTTAGCACCGTAGACCACATACATACGCTCCGCCAGATTATACAGAAGACCGAGGAGTATAATCGGCCATTATGTCTAGCGTTTGTGGACTACGAAAAAGCCTTCGATTCAATCGAGACCTGGGCGGTATTGCAGTCCCTCCAGCGGTGCCACATTGACTATAGGTACATCGAAGTGTTGAAGTGTTTGTACAGCAACGCCACCATGTCGATCCGACTACAGGAAGAGAGCACGAAACCAATCCCATTGCAGCGAGGTGTGAGACAGGGAGACGTTATTTCTCCGAAACTGTTCTCAAACGCATTGGAGGACGTTTTCAAGCTCTTGGACTGGTACGGATTCGGCATCAACATCAATGGCGAATACATCACTCACCTTCGTTTTGCCGACGATATAGTTATTATGGCAGAGTCGCTGGAGGACCTCAATACGATGCTCAGCGACCTCAGTAGCGTTTCCCAACAGGTGGGTCTTAAAATGAACATGGACAAGACGAAGATCATGTCTAATGTCCATGTTGCACCCGTACCGGTAGTTGTTGGGAACGATACACTCGAAGTTGTTGACCACTACGTATACCTAGGACAAACTGTCCAGTTAGGTCGGTCCAACTTTGACAAAGAGGTCGCCCGAAGAATCCAACTCGGATGGGCAGCGTTCGGGAAACTACGCGATATCTTCTCGTCCAAAATACCGCAGTGCCTGAAGACGAAGGTTTTTAACCAGTGTGTGTTGCCAGTGATGACATATGGTACTGAGACGTGGTCTCTAACGGCTGGCCTTTTAGAAAAGTTCAGAGTCACACAACGAGCCATGGAGAGAGCTATGCTCGGAGTTTCTTTGCGCGACAGAATCCGAAATGTGGAGATTCGCCGAAGAACTAAGGTCACCGACATAGCTCTCAGAATCTGCAAGTTGAAGTGGCAATGGGCAGGCCACATCGCTCGAAGAACCGATAACCGTTGGGGAAGAAAGGTTCTCGAGTGGCGACCACGAACCGGAAGACGCAGCGTTGGCAGGCCTCCCACTAGGTGGACAGACGACATTGTGCGCGTCGCAGGTAACCGGTGGATGCAAATAGCCAATTGTCGTTCATTGTGGCGTTCTAAGGGGGAGGCCTATGTTCAGCAGTGGACGTCTTCCGGCTGATGATGATGATGATGAATTTGACTACACAATTTATCAAATACTAAGTAGAACACAAAATACACACCTTAAAGCACATACATCGAATTAATATCTAATTTATACCTGATTAGAGTGTTGGGTTCAAATATTAAGCACTAATATGACAATTGTTACATTACGGTTTAATGTCCGGACTTTGAACTCTCAACCTCTTTCCTTGGCGTGCAATCCCGATGCATTTATTTGCACTCCACGGTTTCCAAACTCATTTAATAATGATCTTCCTTCGATAACATTGGTATTAATTATATCCGGCGCTGATTAGGGCCATGTACGGGGTTTAGATATTATGAAATAAAAAACTTTAAGTTCGATGTATGACTGGTGTAATATCCATTGTAAGAGAGGGACGCTAACGGTCATTGACATTACAATCAGTTGACAGTTAACAGATACATAGGAGGGTAGGTGACATAATAAATAACATTTGGAGGGTATATCTCCATATCTACCCTCAATCTATAAAACATGATATAAAGTCTTGTCCAACGCCCAAATCTACAATTTTTAGACAAGAAGTGTTTTGAATTAAGTAATCTTTGTCTTTTGAATTAGTTTGAATTGATATTTATCTCTACGCGTTGTAGTTTTTCTATATCGGTTTGCTGCTTAAAATTTATCATAGTGCATTGTGATTTCTAAATGAAATTTGAAGGTACCCGCAATACCTGGAAAAATAAAAATGTTTAAATATTTTTAAAGTACCTACCCTCTATTTTTATGTACAACGCTAATTGAGCAAATCAAACTGTTCGTATATTATATTTTGTATTTTCTCTGTAAGTGATTATCTTGTAATCTTTTGCGAAAATAAATGTCTTAAACCGTATAAGTATAATCCGCTATTTTCTGCAAATAAAAACAGCTGACGGTAAGCCGGAGAAATTTCAATAGGTAGTCCAATGATTGACAGATACATCCATACCAATTGTATTCTTATAAAAAAATACATAGGTATGTAACAGTTTCGGATAGTATATAACTAATAATATAATTGGGAGATTGTATTTATTTCTTGCATGATATGGAATAATATGGAAGATGATAGCAGTGTCTGTATTGTATCGAATTATATCTGAAGTGCGCAGTATTAGTGTCAGATTGCAGTATTAGTAATGTATTATGGTCTCATCGGTTATTATTGGGTCGATACCAAAATATTCCTACAGTGTATGGCAGTGATTGTGTTAGGTAGTCGTCAATCTGTTTTCTTTTAACTACATATGTAGTAATTTTAGTTTGCCTATATAAAATGCTCTCTAATATTTACAAGCTACCGTCATAATACGATACACGTGTAAGTCTGTAACATAATATTCACACAACCTTTTTGTTGCGAGTCGAGCGTGAGCTACGGAATGACGGCCACGAGGATGACTAAGGTGGATCGGAATCAGCGTTCACAATCACGGCGGGACAACGACCGTCGTGGAAGGAGCCATCGCAATCGGTCCGCTGACTGCCGGTAGCACAGAGCCACGTGTCGACGCGGGACAATCTAACAGGTCATGTAGTCCTTCATTATCCAAAAAAAATAAAAGTGTTTTCGATATTTTTAAATGCGTTAGGGATGGTGTTGCAATCTTCCCAGGACGCAAAAACCGAGACAGATTTTGGATCCTTCAAATCACGCATGCATGCTTTGTTAAATTAATTATATTTGTTTAACAAGTGTGCATCGCTATACGGGAGGGTGATAGAACTATCACTGATTTTGGTATTTAGAAGTTCTAGGATCTGGCCGAGGTCTGGTAGTTCGATTCTATTGGCCTGGTAAGAATGGCAAGAGAAATTACTGTTTGTTTTTCCTTTCGAGCAGAACATAGCCGGGTCTTATGTCTTGAAGGGGGGGCTACTTAGGAGTCTTAGGACGAAGGAGTAGGTACGAGGTTTATTATGAAGAATTGACACACAATCAACGTGATATTGTAGGGAAAACGTGCGGTAGATTGTATTATTCGCAGATATAAGTATCGAACTTTGAGGTCTGGCTCTCTGGCATCGCGATGCTCATATCCTGATAAACTCTTGCAATATCTTTGTGGCATTAAAGATCATCAGTCCTTTTTAAGATCGAACTCTCTTTACGAGCCAAAGTTGCTGACTGGTCACCAGTATGAGTTCACCAGTATGAGTTCACCAGTATGAGTTCACCAGTATGGGTTCACCAGTATGGGTTCACCAGTATGGGTTCACCCGTATGGGTTCACCCGTATGAGTTCACCAGTATGAGTTCACCAGTATGAGTTCACCAGTATGAGTTCACCAGTATGCGTTCACCAGTATGAATTACTGGTGCTATCCTTTTTCTATTAAAATGCATTGCAAAAAGCGACATGTATAGGTTTAATTAAGTCAGAATAGCCGAGCCGTTACTCAAAATTTATGAATGAAGTACGGAAAATAGGACTCTTCACGGCCTTTGTACCCTTTGGCAGTGACTCCACTTTAACGAATGGATATGTTGTACAAAAATTAGGACTTTGTCTAATCATCTCTCATCGGTTTTACAAAGGACAATGCCCATCTGTGCCCCATAAATGCCCAGATAAAGTATATTATAAGATTGCTCTAATAAATAAAAACTAGAATTATGTTGTTAATTTTAAATCATATGAAGCACTAGATATAAAAAAATAATAAGACGTTCTTGTTAACATTGCAGTACCAGTGTATCTAACCAAATTGTTTTCACATACATATTGACATTATACAATGGAGACAGATTAGATAATTCTAAATAACTGACATGTTTATCTGATAACATACAGATAAGTATATAAAAGAACACTGATCTGACTTAGCTTATGTGATGATCATGAAGTTCCTAGTGAAAAACTAATAGCAATGCTGTCTGTGAACGATAAAATGTAAAAAAAAAAACCAGTAGGAAGTTATCATGTTTAATGTCCAATATCTTTTGAACCGGTGCTATAAATAACATTAAATCTAGATATCATATAAATACTGTTAAAAAGTTATGACATAGAGTGCAATTTGGGCATTGCATTGCTGACTTTCAGCTCCATACTATGAGCATGGTCCTTTGTTAAGTCTGGGTATGTTATCACCTCAACTATGCATAGACGTTACTGCCCAAGTTGTATCAGGGGGTGGTGAATGCATGTAAGACAAGCCAGTGTTGATGCGGCTTCAGCGGAAGCGCACGAACATTAATCGCTTATAAAAACTTGACTCAGTTGCAATTTCTTGATGTAGGTAATAAATTCTCCTTAACCTGAGTTTGACAAATGAGTGAATGTTCCCTTACAGCTTGATCAGTCGATGTCTTTGGGTTGTACGGTGCAGCCACGGTATTGGCTGATTTATCTACCATTTAGTAGAAGTATTGAAAAAAAAAAAACACATTGCACCCGAATAGTACACATGAAAGAGAGTAGAAACAGTAATACATGTCTAAAGTACTCTTATCAAGCTAAGTGCGGACGTGTTGATGTTGTGATAGTACCATCATCAGCCATTTGTCGGATCTTGATAGATTTTGTATTTTGTCGTGAGAATAGTGCAATTTTCGGACAAGGCCATAACGGGACTACCGTCAAATGTAGTCACAATCACAGCATTATAATAATCAGGCTCGTTGAAAAAAAAAAATGTGTCTGAAAATTAGCAACGTCTATTAGAAAATGTTGTATCCCGGAATAGTTAGCCCGTCTCAAACTAGTCTTAGTTTGCTTGTTCGTAAAAGGGATGGTTCATTTAGAATGTGCATTGATTATCGGCTGTTAACTTGAAACTATCTTATTCCTGTCATTGAAGACTAGATACCTCTACTTGCTGAACAGGCCTGTCATCGGTATTACCCGTAGTGCTGTTCTCTAAGCAGCAAGGGCTCGAGCTCGATGCTACGACAGCGGCTTGTCACGTTTTCGTGTTCAATAAATTTGCTTAAGCAGCACTACCGTCACGAGGGTTATGGTTTTCAGTGAAACTACTTAAGGTCTAATAGTTTAACGGTCAGCTCTACGTTGAGCAGAAATTCGATAGTGAGTACGGATCCCAGCAGCGTTAGGCTCTACGTCTAATTTGGTGCTGGCTCTACGTCTAGCATGCACTGCTACAATAAGTTGGGTTGATAGCTGGGTTCCAATTTCTGAGCAGAGCAAGCATATCGTCGCTTACTATACTACATCACAGACTTTAGCAGAAGCGAAGAACCTCTACTCAGTTATAAAGTTTAGCTGTTATTTTCCTTCTGCGAAAGTTTAGGGTTATCTGCTAGGTACGGTATTTTAATAATTACCGGTCAGTGAACTGCATTCCACATTTCTGTACCGGGGTTAATTCTGAGAATCTCTAGTGGGGGTGGCTGTATGTGTAAACTTTGCAAGAGTTCGATTGTTCTGTAACATAGGACTGGTTCAAAAGTGGGTCATGTCGCCAAATAAGCTACCGCGAAATCCCGTAGCCGTCAATGACCAATTTCTGAGTGTAATAACAATATTTAATGACTACTGGTTGCACTGTCCAACTGGGAGACAAATCTGTAGAATCAAAAGTATTAACAGCGATTGTGATGAAAAGTGCCTAAATTACATAAATAATTACGTTTTAAAAGACTGTCAAGTATTAAGTTATTTACATGGTAATAAAAGCAGTATTCGATGGGTAGTTCCGAGGGGTGACAACTGTGTCGTATGAACCACGGCGACATTGAACATTTCAGTGTCAAAAGAAGACCTTAGAACAGACAATTCTGGTTCGTCAGTCAGAAAACAATGTTAAAATTAATATATTCATATCGTTTATTGCATTCCATAATATGTACAAGGTGGTTATTTATTAAATTGGTAGCTTAAAGCTACATAATTTAAAAGCGAATGAGGGATTACTCCACAATGTCGCAAAAACAAAAATAGTGGTGCCGTTTCATGATTTGTATGTTGAACCACCTTAGGCCCTTCGTAAGATCTATGTAAGGTTATACGCACCTACTTGTAGTTGTGGGTGTGTTTACTTGATTGATTATACCTGTCAAGAAAACAAACAATCTGTGTTCGTTTTTGAAGATTATAATTTACACAATTAGGGTCGATCAGGGGATCGCTTGGCAAGCGATCACTGTAGTTATTCTGCATCACATGCTTTCACAAGATTTGCTTTTAAAAAGGTTTTAAACACTGTTTAGTCGGTGTTGATGGTTGTTGATTCAATCGTACTATCCTTGAATCGCTAAACGCACTAACATGATGAGAAAGATTGAGATAGGCTTTTGGGGAGGGTTCGCTGGATACTTAACAACGTTAAAATAAAACATAGGTGTATTCAGAGGTGTTATTTGGTGGCAGCATGAATGGGGTCAAAGCTCATTCTTAACGTGATACTTGATAGTCGATCAAAAACTCCTTAATAGCGGTCTGTTATTCGCAGTGGGGTTCAAGATAGGTAAGATAAGACAGAAATATAAACCCTGCATTAACAGTGATGGGCAAAGCAAAAAGCTTATGTCCATGTTTATAGAACCCTATCAAGACATTAATGTTTTGCGGTTTAGCAGCACGCATGCAAAACAAAAGTATGAACTACAGGCCTTTGAGCCACATAAGTTCAATAGAAGTTCACGAAAATGAATCTAAAGCTAATGTAGTAGAATAGTAATGATGGTGATTAATTTGAATCCATAATTTTGTGTGTATAATTTGAGATGTTAAGAGTAATGTTGCTACAGAAGGTCTTTTGTATCTTTCCAGATAAATCGCAAGCAATCGATCGGTTTGTGCGCATCGACCCACTACGCCGTCGCAAGTAATCGATCGGCTTGTGCACGCCGTTGGTTTTAATCTGATTTCGAATTGGTAGTCGGGCGGTCATGCATGGTATCGAATCGATCGTGCCATGTTTTGATACGTTCGGTGCCACGACGGTGCGTCTCCACAAGTAATCGATCGGCTTGTGTGAGCCACCACAATGCATCGACCCACTGTGCGGTATCAAGTAATCGATCGGCTTGTGCCGCCAGTTGGTGTTTCGAATTGGTAAACGGCCGGTCATGCATGGTATCGAATCGATCGTGCCATGGTTTGATACGTTCGGTGCCACGATGGTGCGTCTCCACAAGTAATCGATCGGCTTGTGTGAGCCACCACGATGCATTGTGCCACTGTGCGGTTTCAAGTAATCGATCGGCTTGTATATCCGCCAGTCGGTGTCTATATTATTTTGAAATGGTAGTTGGGCAGTCCTCATGGACTCGATTCGATCCCAATGCCATTAAATAGACTCACCTGCGCCGTGTGAAGCAATCGATCGGCTTGCGCTGGTGTGCCAGTCACCAGTCTTTCGTAGACCTGAGTAAGTCCATATATGTACATATTGATATTTCGATGTGATTTCAATTCGTTGTCTAATAAATTAGAATAGAATGGATAACTAGATGTTTACAATATTATACAAGTGTACAGTTTTCCTAACAGCAATTATATTGATGATACATTTGTTTTTAATAAAATAAAAGGAATGGAATTAATTATCTAATAACTAACGAAGTTTATTGTAATGTAAAATATTTAAATGATGTACAAATTGTTGATGTTTAATTGATTGTATTAGAATGTTTAATTGTTAATTCATGTAATGGTTATAGTATTTGGGGACTTTCGTGCTGCTGACCATGTACTCGATACCGATTGTTAGGGTTTCCACCTGGGTCGTGTGCGGGGACGCACACGTCGTCAGGATGGTCGATTGTTAGGGTTTGCAATTTTGTAGAGATTTATCGCAAATTATTTAATTCTTTATTCATTGTTTAATATTTTAATATACTGGTAACTACTTTTCGAGTACTGACAGAAGCGGAAGTTAGTCATAGACTCTGCAATTGATTCGTAGCGCCGCCGCCGGCCAATCACGGGGCCGCATTAAAGAGAACTGATGCGGGCTGTGATTGGTCGTGGCGAGTCGTTTTGGGGGTTTCGTTTTCGGGGTTTCGTTTTCGGGTAGGGATTTTTCTGATAAAAAGCATGGTCGGTGGTATTGTGAGGGAATTCGAGTGTCAACCACGAGACTGTTAAGAGTTGGAAGTAACTGTTTATTGTGAATTTGATTTATCTAATTTATTGTAGTCCTGTATATTCAGTGTACAAAGTGTGTTGTAATAAAAGTGATTTATATTCTGTGATGATATCTTCTATTATTCTCCTCGGAGCAAGGTCGTCCTTATACATAAATAAATAAAATAAATGAAAACCTATATCTGTACCTCTTTCCGAGATAAGAGCATGGCAGTTTGTGTGAATCATTTATGTAATACTAATCGAAAGATTTACCATTACCGTTTGTAAATGTTAATTAAAATTTAGGCGTAATATTAAGGTTTATTTTTTAACTGACTTCAAAAAAGGAGGAGGTTCTCAATTCGTCTGTACATTTTTTTTTTATGTATGTTCGCGCATAACTCTGTCAATTATGAACCGATTTGAAAAATTCTATCCATTCTTTAATCCGTTGATTGGGTCCCATAAAAAATTAAGGTTTACGAATAAGTAGTTCCTGAAAAAACAAGAATGGTGACTGCGCACGAAAACTGCAGGAATGCCTATAAGATGACTTTATGTCGCTTTTTAAGGACAAAAATGGTCACAACTCTGGCAAACATTTCCCAACTAGCTGACCCACGCAGCTCCGCCCGCGCTGTGTTTACGTTAACTAAACTTTCAATAATATACTTACATTCGCATACAATACAAAACCTCCTTTTTTAAAGTCGGTTAAAACCTTGGACCCACTTTGTACTTGCCTACTTACAAATTGCGTTAAACAGCCACCCATCTATTTAATGACCTTACCTAACGTTGCTTAACCTGATTGTTTTCCAAACATTGTTAACAACTGTCTATGAGTGTACCCTTACAAATATTTATTATAATTATAATGAAAAATTGTTAAAATCGGAACAAGCGTATAACCAAGTACACATTTTGACTTTAGTCCTCTCTCCCAAGGGAACCGTACCGAATGTCGGGATAAAAAGTATCCTATGTCCTACCTCGGAGTATTAACTCAAATCATACCAAGTTTTGTTTCAATCCATCCAGTAGTTTCGGCGTGATGCTCAGCCGAGATTCAGACAGACAGACAGACAAAAATAAAAAAAATTACATTTTTGGCTTTAGTATCGGTTATAGAATGCCCTCCAAACATAATTTTCAAAATATCTTCAATGTACAGAATTGGACCTGTTACAGTTTTATTATAAGTATAGATTTCAATGATTCTTTTTTTATTCGAAAGAAGAAACCACTGTCATGAATCTGTATGAATTTTATCCCAACGGGATAAGAACTTCATGGAGGACCACGAACAATGTGGAGGAATTTATCTGGTAAAAACCATAAAACTGATTTTCTCCATTACATTACTCTGACAAATATGAACCGATTTCAATGATTCTTTTTTTATTCAAGAGAGTAAACTACTATGATGATTCCATGCAAATTTCATTACGACCGGATATTTTTTTCTGAAGAAACACGAATTATGTAAAACTATGTAGACTAACTAACTATGTGATCATAACCAACCTTTTTTTTTTGACGCGGGGGAAATCTTCCAAAGATCCCCGGAGCTGTGGGGCTCGACCGGGGTATGTGGGATTCTTACCCACTAAAACCCCCGCGGCTGTCGCATTGGCATATGAGAGGGGGGACCCCAGGGCTCTCCGGTGGGATCTGCACCAGGGGCCCCTCAGTGCCTTGCCTTTGAGCCCGCCGCCATTGTAGCCCCCCGGGAACCTGTCACGGTGCATACGGGGATGGGGGTCGCAACCTCACCGCCGTCCTCAATGGACGTTCAAAGGGCCCACACCCCGAACGTCCAGCGACTCCGAAGGGATCATAACCTACCTAGATCATTCTACGGTCTTCGATGGTTCAATCTATACTTATAATAAAACTGTAACAGGTCCAATTCTGTACATTGAAGATATTTTGAAAATTATATTTGGAGGGCATTCTATCCGATACTGAGGCCGAAAATGTATTTTTTTTAATTTTTGTCTGTCTGTCTGTCTGTCTGTCTGTATCACGGCTGAGCATCACGCCGAAACTACTGAATGGATTCAAATGAAACTTGGCATGATTTGAGATCTTACTACGAGGTAGGACATAGGATACTTTTTATCCCGTAATCTAGCACGGTTCTTTTGGGAGAGGGGATTAAAGTCAACATGGGTACTTGGTTATACGCTTGGTCCGATTTTATGAATTTTTCTTTATAATATAATAAATATTAGTAAGGAAACACGCATAGAGAGTTGTTATCAAGGTTTTGTAATCGATCGGGTTAAGCAACGTTGGGTAAGGTTATTAAATAGATGGGTGACCGTTTAACGCCATTTTAACTAAACGGAGTCCGTACTTCGGAGAGCAAGTAAAAAGTTTTTAACCGACTATAAAAAAGGAGGTTATGTATTCGATGCGAATGTCTGTTATTAAAAGTTTGTAAAGTTTGTTAACGTAAAAATAGCGCAGGCGGAGCTACGTGGGTCAGCTAGTCTTTATATATGAAAATATCACTAAAAAGTTAAAAAAAAATATTTAAAAAAAAAAAATTGAACCGATTTCAAAATCACTGAAGTTGGTGACAAATAAATATATAAGTGCCGGTAAGCACACCAACTTCAATAATATTTAAATTATTTTATACTTTTCAGTGATTTTGAAGTCGGTTCAATTTATTTTTTTAAAGAATGTATTAATATTATTGTAACTGTAGGCAATAATATAAATAGCTAAGTTGTTAAAAATAGGTTTTATGACGGGAAATATTAAGATGTGTTTAGGATGGTGTACTACTAGAAACCTTTCGTGTTCGCAATGGTTTTATTTTATGGAGGCACCGGCACATTGTAAAAGGCGGTGTTTAAAACAGTTTATTTTGTATATTTAACTGTTAAAAGGGATTAGAAAACGTGGTAATTATAAAACTAATTGCCATGGGAAACAAGCAACGGTTATCGAATTACCGTTACGATTGATAAGAGGGTGTTATAAAAGAGGGGCAACTTTCTGTGGCAAGTCATTCCGAAACTAGCAGCCTTACAAGCAACAACTAAGAAGAAAAAGAATAAATACTTATCAAGAAAAGTGTGTTTAATTTCTGCAAATTCTGATCCTACGGGGAAGCACCTACTCGAAGACCTCCCGTCAGCGAACTTACTCCACCCATCATGTCAGTCAGCGTCAACAGTGGTCCTTCGAGCCGGATCGCGTTCAAGGTACCGAGAAGATGCCTATCACAAGGTCAGGATCGGCGCAAAAATCCACAAGTGAAAGTACTGCGGACTGGAGAACGAATATGCCGAGCGACTCTATGAACACGGCGACTACAAGTGCATCAATTGCCGATCGAGTCGATCGACGCTTACGAAGAGATCCCCGTAGCGCTGCGTACGAGAACACCAGCCGCCAAAGGATGCTGCCAAAAAGGAATCAGCTCCAAGTTCGATTCACATCGACCCCCCGGCCCACACCATAGAAGAGAGAATCGAAGCACCGAACACAGCACGCCATGAAAATAATTACCCAATGCCGCAGATCCCGGACAGAAACTAAGCGGTTGCGCCGCGCCGAAATTACGAAAGTACGACGATGTCACGAGAAGAAAGTCTGCAGCGGCCTCGCCTAAAGAAGCCGACTCGCAATGTAGACACACAATCTGTTCGCTCGTCGCATAAGAAAAGGGCAGAAGCGCAAGCAAAAATGACGCTAGCATTGAGGGAGCTGGAGCTGGCCGAAGCATGATCAAGGGTGGCCCGAGCCGAACTTGAGCTTTTGGACGCAGAATCGGATAAAGAAGATGGTGACGGAGAAGAAATTTTCAAACTAACTCAAGAGGTCGAGAACTGGATCATCCAAACCGAAGTCAGACCTAACCAGGAAAATAGGCCTGTCAGGACGGAAGAAAAGAAGAGCGATATCCAGGAGTTAGCCTCAGTCATACTCAAGTTATCTGAGAAGTCGTCGTTCCGAGACACCTTGAACTCCCTCAATTTAACGGGGCCTGCCACAAATGGTTGGCTTTCAAGAGATCATACGAAGATACTGCCGCCTGCTTCAGCGACTCACAGAACCTAGCGCGCCTTAGAAGATAGTTCCAAGGAAAAGCAAAAGAAGCCGTCCAAAGCCACTTGCTATTCACGGCTGAAAACCCTCGCGAAGTAATCAAGGGTTTGGAGCACTGGCATTAGCAGAACTGGAGAAGGTGAAGAGTTTGTCAAGAGTCGGCGAAAACCCGAGTGACATAAGCGTATTCGCATGCCAAGTAAAGAACGCCATCGAGACAATCAAGGCGCAGAAGAAACACACTACCTCAGTTCTCCTGAGATACTAAAGGCCATAGTGGACAAGATGCCAAAGTCTATTTGGTTGGTTTGCCTACCACCAAGGCCGAAGGAACGAAGAAGTTCAATAATTATTACTTATCGAAGCGTTTTTGGAAATAGAAGCCGATTTGTGCGGGGACTTTGCTCAACCAGAAGTGTCCGTAGAGCAAAGGAAGCCGATAAGAAAACCCGTGCATATGGTACAAGAAGCGTCACAGGAAATATACAAGAAGACGTATCCCATTTGTTGAGGAGCATTTCGCGATAGAATGCAAGAAATATAAGGAAGCTAACCTAGACGAAAAATGGGACATGATCAAGAAGGCAAAAGTATGCTTTAAGTGTCTTCGGTTCAAGCACTCAAGATTCAACTGCAAAGCTCCGGTTTGCAAACAGTGTAAAAGATGGCATCACACTGTCATACACTCTAACAAGCCACTAATGCCAATAGAGAAGAAATCATCCAAAGAAGAAGAGGAGATCACAGAGGAAGAAGAAGGAAAGGTCGCGTTGATCCACAACGTTAAAGGGGAAGAGAAGGCTTACTTGAAGAACATCCCAGTGGATCTTTTTGGACCTAAAGGTCATGCGCGCGAGCTGACACTGTTAGACGAAGGATCAACCGTCACACTCCTAGACGCATCAATAGCCCAGCAGATTGGAGCTGAAGGAAATCAAGAAAGACTTACAATTGAAACCGTCGGTGGGAAAATTATAAGAAAGGATCGTTCCCAGAAGGTCGAGCTGAAAATAAAAGGGGCTCATAGAAGAGACAAGAAATTGATCACAGCTAGAACTATCGACGATTTGAAGCTGTCCGAGCAAACTATAAGCAAGGACACTATGAAGAGTGGCCAGCATTTTTTATTTTATTTTTTATTTAAAGGTAATTGAAGGTCAACTTCTCTACGCTGCAGAGAGGCCCCTGTTACTCATAGGCCAAGATAACTGGGCGCTCATAATAACAAGAAAACTAAAGAAGGGCAAGCCACCCGAACCCGTAGCGTCCCTCACCGATCTAGGATGGATGGATCTACATGGATGTGAAGCAGGAGCAAACGCTGTAGTAAATTTCGCTCACTACAGCAGAGGGACTACCGCTGAAGAAAACATTGAAAACATTGTTCGAGATCATTTCCAGTTAGAATCTCTCGGCATCCAAAATCGGTCACCAGCAGCAGACTACAAAGAAACTGGCAAGCGGTCAATTCGAAACGGGACTCGTGTGGAAGAAAGAAGATGAAACCCTACCCAACAATTATAATCAAGCGGTTTGACGGCTGATCAATGTTGAAAAGAAGCTGGACAAGGACGGAGTAGTGAAACAAGAATACCAGAAGCAGATTCAGAATCTAATTGTGAAGAAGTACGCAGAAAATGCTCCAGAAACCTCAAGAGAAGAAAGAACGTTCTATCTACCACACTTCGCCGTCGTTCACCCAGTTAAGAGGAAATTAAGAATAGGGTTCGACGCGGCGGGGAATTACCAAGACCTGAATTGCCTCAACGATGCCTTTTTACCAGGCCAAGACCTATTGCAAATACGCTTTAGGGAAGGATCAGTGGCCGTCATGGCTGACATTCAAGACATGTTCCTCCGAATCAAGATCAGAGAAAACGACAGAGACAGTCTCAGGTTCTTATGGCGTGAAAGTAGGAGGACGGGCAAGCCTGAAGAATGTAGAATCATCTTCGGAGCAGTAGTTTACTAGAGGACAGTCGAGCCTAAAGGAACAGTCCGGGTCTCCATGATCGCCGCTAAAGCAAGGGTAACGCCGACCAAGCTAACCTCAATTCCGAGGCTGGAGCTGCAATCAACCTTGCTCGGCAGCAGACTTGCAGCCATGGTTGAAGAAGAGATGGAGATCGACATATCAAAGAAAACCTACTGGACAGACTCTAGCACGGTACTACAGTGGATAAATGCGGACTCAAGACGATTCAAAACGTTCGTGGCCAATCGACTGGCTGAAATCTAAGAAAGGTCCAGGCCAGAAGACTGAAGATGGGTACCAACCAAGGAAAACCCGGCTGACGACGCCACGAGGGGAGCCCCAACTGAATTCGACCACAACGCATGATGGTTCAAAGGTCCGACATTTCTCCGTCGACCAGAAGCACAGTGGCCATTTCACGAATTTAAACCGGAGAGAACATTGTTAGAAGAAAAAGGCAAGCAAAGGGTGACTGCGATACAAGATGCAGAAGTAGCATTCATCGACCCGGAGAGATTCTCGATCTGGGAGCGACTACTGCGCACTACAGCGAGAGTAGTTAGTCTTGCTTAGGAGGATCCATAAAGCAACCACCACTACTACTCGCCAGGGGGACGAGCCCTGGAGACCCTAAAGAAGATCACAGAAGGAGAGAAGACCAATCGCGAAACAACCAGTAATCGAAGAACCAAACAAGCGATTGTACTTACCACTAGGAGAGGAAGATCTAAAGAAGGCCGAAGAGATACTGATGAAGATGAGTCAAAAGGACAGTTTCGCGGTAGTAATCCTATCATTCTGGATGGAAAACAGAAAATTACGCGCCTCATCATACAGCATTACCACAAGAAGTTTCTCCACAGAAATACCGCCACCGTGGCTCCATGAAAGAAACACGACAGAAATATTGGCACCTGGATTTAAGGGCAGCCTCAAAGGCAGTCGCGCACAGCTGCCAACGGTGTAAGACCCGGAAGAGTCTACCGAAAATACCACCGATGGGAGACCTGCCGAGCGAGAGACTGCAGCATCATGAGTTCCCGTTCTCCTGCACAGCAGTGGATTACTTTAGGCCGATGCATGTCACCGTCGGGAGAAGAGTTGAGATGCGTTGGAGGGCATTATTTACTTGCCTCACCACAAGAGCCGTGCATCTAGAGTTGGAATTCTCTCTCAGCACCAACTTGATGATCATGGAACTTCGACGGATGGCAGCCTTTTCTATTTCCTTTTACCATTTATGTCTTCAGATTCCTAATGTTTTCGAGATGTCGATGGCTCCATGGATCCCATTTGAAGAAGAAGAAGAAGAATTACATTTATTTGGCGGACAACGACACACACACAAATATACAAAATAAAAAAGGTATTCAGACACACAAAAAAGAAAAGTACAAAAACTTAAAAGACAAATGTGGCAACTGTGCATCGCGCTTCAGCCAAACGAGGCCGACAACTCAGCGATATGCTGCACCGGAAATCCAGATTCCCGGCGCAGCGCTGTTTTTCAGTGTCAATCTTAAAGTTGAGTGAGGGTCAAATATGCACACATTCTTCATCGTTTTTCGAATTTCGATTAGACTTTGTCTAGTATTTTTAACTAACTTTGCTCGCGTAGATCTCGGTTCTTTGTTAACAACTTTTTTATTCAAACAAAATAATTACGAGTATCTTACATTCAGGCGGTGGTTCAGGTGGTGGCGTAAAAATATTCACCTCATTAGAGATGGCTCCTGGTGTAGACACAGTTATTTTTTTTTTGAATTCGCACTATCTAGTATTTTCTATTACACTACATCGATATTCACCTTAACGTCGAATTTCGTTTCACTGGTAATAGATTTGTTGGAAGCGGTATTGCCATACAAATGACCTTTTACCATCTATGTCTATGCAGATTCCTATTGTTTTCGAGATGTCGATACCTCCATGGATTCCATTTAAAGAAGAAGAACTACATTTATTTGGCGGACAACGACACACACACAAATATACAAATTAAAAAAGTATTCAGACACAAAAAAAAAGGGTACAAAAAACTTAAAAGATAAATGTGGCAACTGTGCGTCCCACTTCCGTCAAACGAGGCCGACAACTCAGCGATATGCTGCACCGGAAATCCAGATTCCCGGCGCAGCGCTGTTTTTCAGTGTCAACCTTAAAGTTGAGTGAGGGTCAAATATTCACACATTCTTCATCGTTTTTCGAATTTCGATTAGACTTTGTCTAGTATTTTTAACTAACTGCTTGCGTAGATATCGATTCTTTTTTATCAACTTTTTTATTCAAACTAAATAATTACGAGTATCTTAAATTCAGGCGGTCGTTTAGAGGTGGTGGCGTTAAAACATTTACCTCTTTTGAGATGGCTCATGGTGTAAAGTACCAGTTGTATTTTGTTTTTATTTTCGCAATATCTAATATTTTCTGTCACACTACATCGATAATCATCTTAACGTCCAATTTCGTTTCACCGTTGCCATGACATATTTGTTGGAAGCAGTACGAGTATAGCCATAAAACTGGCCTTCTACCATCTCTGTCTATGCAGATTCCAATTGTTATCGAGATGTTGATGGCTCCAAGGATCAAATAATTATGCTTAAAGTTGAGTGAGGGTCAAATATTGAACAATCTTCATCGTTTTTCAAATTTTGAATAGAATTTGTATAGTATTTGTATTTATCTTTGCTCACGTAGACATCGTTTCTTTTTTATCAACTTTTTTATTCAGACTAAATAATTACGAGTATCTTACATTCAAGCGGTCGTTTAGAGGTGGTGGCGTTAAAACATTCCCCTCTTTAGAAATGGCTCATGGTGTAAGGTACCAGTTGTATTTTTTTTTGTTTTCGCAATATCTAATATTTTCTGTCACACTACATCGATATTCATCTTAACGTCCAATTTCGTTTCACCGTTGCCATGACATATTTGTTCGAAGCAGTCCGAGTATAGTCATAAAACTGGCCTTCTACCATCTATGTCTATGCAGATTCCAATTGTTATCAAGATGTTGATGGCCCCAAGGATCAAATAATTATGCTTAAAGTTGAGTGAGGGTCAAATATTGAAATAATCTTCATCGTTTTTCAAATTTCGTATAGAATTTGTATAGTATTTGTATTTATCTTTGCTCACGTAGACATCGTTTCTTTTTTATTAACTTTTTTATTCAAACTAAATAATTACGAGTATCTTACATTCAGGCGGTGGTTTAGAGGTGGTGGCGTTAAAACATTTACCTCTTTAGAGATGGCTCATGGTGTAAAGTACCAGTTGTATTTTTTTTTGTTTTCGCAATATCTAATATTTTCTGTCACACTACATCACTTTTCATCTTAACGTCCAATTTCGTGTGACTTTTACTATCACAGATTTGTTGGCAGCGGTATAGCCATATAACTAGTGAAAAAGCCCGCTGAGTTTATTGCCAGATCTTATCAGTTGAGGCCGCGTTGTGATCCGGTGGTAGCTTTTAAAAAATGTACCATTCAAAAGTGCTAGCGTTAAGCCTATTTAGAATAAATAATTTTGACTTTGACTGACCTTTTACCATCTATGACTATGCAGATTCCAATTATTTTCGAGATGTCGATGGCTCCATGGATCAAATATGCTTAAAGTTGAATGAGGGTCAAATATTCAAACATTCTTCATCGTTTTTCAAATTTCGAATAGACTTTATCTAGTATATTTATATAACTTTGCGCACGTAGAAATTGATTGTTACTTATCAACGTTTTTATTCAAACAAAATAATTACGAGTATCTTACATTCAGGTGGTGGTTCAGGTGGTGGCGTTAAAATATTCACCTCAATTAGAGATGGCTCATGGTGTAAAGACACAATTATTTCTTTTTTTTTTTGAATTCGCGTTATATAGTATTTTCTATTACACTGCATCGATATTCATCTTAACGTCGAATTTCGTTTCATTTGTAATAAATTTGTTGGAAGCGGTATAGCCATACAAATGACCGTTTACCGTATATGTGTATGCAGATTCCTATTGTTTTCGAGATGTCAATGCCTCCATGGATTCCATTTGAAGAAGAAAAAGAACTACATTTATTTGGCGGACAACGACACACACAGAAATATACAAAATAAAAAAGGTATTCAGACACACAAAAAAGAATAGTACACAAAATTTAAAAGATAAATGTGGCAACTGTGCGTCGCGCATCCGCCAAACGAGGCCGACAACTCAGCGATATGCTGCACCGGAAATTCAGATTCCCGACGCAGCGCTGTTTTTTATTGTCAACCTTAAAGTTGAGTGAGGGTCAAATATTCACACATTCTTCATCGTTTTTCGAATTTCGATTAGACTTTGTCTAGTATTTTTAACTAACTTTGCTCGCGTAGATCTCGGTTCTTTGTTAACAACTTTTTTATTCAAACAAAATAATTACGAGTATCTTACATTCAGGCGGTGGTTCAGGTGGTGGCGTTAAAATATTCACCTCATTAGAGATGGCTCCTGGTGTAGACACAGTTATTTTTTTTTTTTAATTCGCACTATCTAGTATTTTCTATTACACTACATCGATATTCACCTTAACGTCGAATTTCGTTTCACTGGTAATAGATTTGTTGGAAGCGGTATTGCCATACAAATGACCTTTTACCATCTATGTCTATGCAGATTCCTATTGTTTTCGAGATGTCGATACCTCCATGGATTCCATTTGAAGAAGAAGAACTACATTTATTTGCCGGACAACGACACACACACAAATATACAAATTAAAAAAGGTATACAGACACAAAAAAAAAAGGGTACAAAAAACTTAAAAGATAAATGTGGCAACTGTGCGTCCCACTTCCGCCAAACGAGGCCGACAACTCAGCGATATGCTGCACCGGAAATCCAGATTCCCGGCGCAGCGCTGTTTTTCAGTGTCAACCTTAAAGTTGAGTGAGGGTCAAATATTCACACATTCTTCATCGTTTTTCGAATTTCGATTAGACTTTGTCTAGTATTTTTAACCGACTTCAAAAAAGGAGGTTCTGTATTCGACGCGTATGTATGTAATATTAATAGAAATGCGTAATATTCATATATGTTAGTCTATGTGGGCTTCTGAACAAATTTACCAAATTTCACGAGTGTATGTATGTATGTATGTATGTATGTATGTATGTATGTATGTATGTATGTATGTATGTATGTATGTATGTATGTATGTATGTAGGTTTGTCCACGGATTTCTCAGAAACTACAAGTCCGATTTCGAAAATTCTTTTTGTAATAGTTAGAGTATTTTTCAACTTAGGGTAGAGTACAAGTTTCATCAAAATCGGTCCAGTAGTTTAAGAGATATAAACTTTTTATGTTTTCAGTAAGTTACTGTAATGTAGACGTTCGAGTTGCGTGATAGTGCTGATACCTATCTTGGTAAAATAAGTCACTAAAAAGTGTTAAATAAACTATTTTAAAAAAAATAAAAACCGACTTCAAAGTAAATTATCTAAAAAGCATAAATTAACGAAAATATATTGAAGTCGGTGCTAGCACATCATGTTAACTAACACTAGCACCAGCTGACACCGACTTCAATATATTTTCGTTATTTTATGCTTTTTAGATAATTTACTTTGAAGTCGGTTTTTATTTTTTTTAAAATAGTTTTTAACTAACTGCTTGCGTAGATATCGATTCTTTTTTATCAACTTTTTTATTCAAACTAAATAATTACGAGTATCTTAAATTCAGGCGGTCGTTTAGAGGTGGTGGCGTTAAAACATTTACCTCTTTAGAGATGGCTCATGGTGTAAAGTACCAGTTGTATTTTGTTTTTGTTTTCGCAATATCTAATATTTTCTGTCACACTACATCGATATTCATCTTAACGTCCAATTTCGTTTCACCGTTGCCATGACATATTTGTTGGAAGCAGTACGAGTATAGCCATAAAACTGGCCTTCTACCATCTCTGTCTATGCAAATTCCAATTGTTATCGAGATGTTGATGGCTCCAAGGATCAAATAATTATGCTTAAAGTTGAGGGAGGGTCAAATATTCAAACATTCTTCGTCGTTTTTTGAATTTCGTTTAGACTTTATCTAGTATTTTTATTTAACTTTGCGCACGTAGTCACCGATTGTTACTTATCAACTTTTTTATTCAAACTAAATAATTAGGAGTATCTTACATTCAGGCGGTGGTTCAGGTGGTGGCGGTAAAATATTCACCTCAATTAGAGATGGCTCATGGTGTAAAGTACCAGTTGTATTTTTTTTTTGTTTTCGCAATATCTAATATTTTCTGTCACACTACATCGATATTAGCAGTTCCTTCTATGACAAATCCTTCACGGTGCAGGCGGTTCGCCTGTGGAATTCCTTGCCCGTTTCTATAAGGCGTGCTTCGTCACTGCCAATTTTCAAAGATCTAGTGAAGAAGTTTTATTTGGCGGAATAAGTTAATCGGTATTTGTGTAATTTTCTTGTTATATTAATACGTACTGATTTATGTATGTTTATAATAGTATTATTTGATGTATGTTTATATATTATACTCATATGAATATATATTATAGTTTACAACATATGTGTTTTTATGTGTCTTTGTGTTAATGTTACCTATTCATGTCGAGTGCGCGCACCCTCTGCTCTTTGTAACTTCTTTATTTTCCTCTCCATCCAAAGGTTGCCTGGAAGAGATCGCTTTTAGCGATAAGGCCGCCCATTGTTGCATTTTTTATTAATTTGTGTCTTATTCTTTTTGTATCTGTTTGTTTGTGCACAATAAAGAATTGTCTATCTATCTATCTATATTCATCTTAACGTCCAATTTCGTTTCACCGATGCCATGACATATTTGTTGGAAGCAGTACGAGTATAGCCATAAAATTGGCCTTCTGCCATCTATGTCTATGCAGATTCCAATTGTTATCAAGATGTTGATGGCCCCAAGGATCAAATCATTATGCTTAAATTTGAGTGAGGGTCAAATATTGAAAAATCCTTCATCGTTTTTCAAATTTCGAATAGAATTTGTATAGTATTTGTTGTTATCTTTGCTCACGTAGACATCGTTTCTTTTTTATCAACTTTTTTATTCAAAATAAATAATTACTAGTATCTTACATTCAGGCGGTCGTTTAGAGGTGGTGGCGTTAAAACATTCCCCTCTTTAGAGATGACTCATGGTGTAAAGTACCAGTTGTATTTTTTTTTTTGTTTTTGCAATATCTAATATTTTCTGTCACACTACATCGATATTCATCTTAACGTCCAATTTCGATTCACCGTTGCCATGACATATTTGTTGGAAGCAGTACGAGTATAGCCATAAAATTGGCCTTCTGCCATCTATGTCTATGCAGATTCCAATTGTTATCAAGATGTTGATGGCCCCAAGGATCAAATAATTATGCTTAAAGTTGAGTGAGGGTCAAATATTGAAACAATCTTCATCGTTTTTCAAATTTCGAATAGAATTTGTATAGTATTTGTATTTACCTTTGCTCACGTAGACATCGTTTCTTTTTTACTAACTTTTTTATTCAAACTAAATAATTACGAGTATCTTACATTCAGGTGGTGGTTTAGAGGTGGTGGCGTTAAAACATTCCCCCCTTTAGAGATGGCTCATGGTGTAAAGTACCAGATGTTTTTTTTTTTCGCAATATCTAATATTTTCTGTCACACTTCATCGATATTCATCTTTACGTCCAATTCCGTTTCACCGTTGCCATGACATATTTGTTGGAAGCAGTACGAGTATAGCCATAAAACTGGCCTTCTACCATCTATGTCTATGCAGATTCCAATTGTTATCGAGATGTTGATGGCCCCAAGGATCAAATAATTATGCTTAAAGTTGATTGAGGGTCAAATATTGAAACAATCTTCATCGTTTTTCAAATTTCGAATAGAATTTGTATAGTATTTGTATTTATCTTTGCTCACGTAGACATCGTTTCTTTTTTATCAACTTTTTTATTCAAACTAAATAATTACGAGTATCTTACATTCAAGCGGTCGTTTAGAGGTGGTGGCGTTAAAACATTTACTTCTTTAGAGATGGCTCATGGTGTAAAGTACCAGTTGTATTTTTTTTTCGCAATATCTTATATTTTCTGTCACACTACATCGATATTCATCTTAACGTCCAATTTCGTTTCACCGTTGCCATGACATATTTGTTGGAAGCAGTAAGAGTATAGCCATAAAACTGGCCTTCTACCATCTATGTCTATGCAGATTCCAATTGTTATCGAGATGTTGATGGCCTCAAGGATCAAATAATTATGCTTAAAGTTGAGTGAGGATCAAATATTGAAACAATCTTCATCGTTTTTCAAATTTGGAATAGAATTTGTATAGTATTTGTATTTATCTTTGCTCAGGTAGACATCGTTTCTTTTTTATGAACTTTTTTATTCAAACTAAATAATTACGAGTATGATACATTCAGGCGGTCGTTTAGAGGTGATGGCGTTAAAACATTTACGGCTCATGGTGTAAAGTACCAGTTGTATATTTTTTTTTGTTTTCGCAATATCTAATATTTTCTGTCACACTACATCGATATTCATCTTAACGTCCAATTTCGTTTCACCGATGCCATGACATATTTGTTGGAAGCAGTACGAGTATAGCCATAAAATTGGCCTTCTGCCATCTATGTCTATGCAGATTCCAATTGTTATCAAGATGTTGATGGCCCCAAGGATCAAATAATTATGCTTAAAGTTGAGTGAGGGTCAAATATTGATACAATCTTCATCGTTTTTCAAATTTCGAATAGAATTTGTATAGTATTTGTATTTACCTTTGCTCACGTAGACATCGTTTCTTTTTTATCAACTTTTTTATTCAAACTAAATAATTACGAGTATCTTTCATTCAGGCGGTCGTTTAGAGGTGGTGGCGTTAAAACATTTACCTCTTTAGAGATGGCTCATGGTGTAAAGTACCAGTTGTATTTTTTTTTTGTTTTTGCAATCTATATTAATAAAAGAGCAGGGTGTTTTCTAGGAATCACGATACAGCAAAAACCATATAACGTACAATCTTGAAATTTGGAACCAACATTATTGAAATAGTCTAGGTGAACAATAAGAACGGATTTTTCGAAATTCCATACTTAAGGGGGTCAAATGGGCTCCCAAAGTTTGTATGGAAAAAAATATTTTTTTCGTCACACGGACATGAAACTTTGTCAGTGTACTAAACAAAACAAATAAAGAAACACGTGTATCACACTTTTTGAAAATCGACCCTTACAGGGGTTTTAGCATCGTTTTTGAGTATGCAACGCGGAAAAAAAATTTCATACTGCGTTACTGAAACTTTGCGAATACATTAATCAAATTATAACGATCCAAGTGCAAATAATATTTTTTTGAAAATCAACTCCTAAAGGGGTCCAATTGGGGTCCAAAAAATGTTTCTCGACCTACAGTCATAAGACTTAGTTTATATATTGCACACAAGAATCTAAGAAACTTAAATTCGGTATTTTTCGAAAAACTACCCCTAACGTTTTTTAATGAGGTTTCAAAGTTTGCACAAAGAAGGATTTCCATTTCATCCTATGATGCAGCTAGAGTAATGAAACTCGGTAAATAAACTCAACACAACAATTGCAAAAACTAATTTTGAGCATTTTTGTAAAATCAACTCTTAAGTGGATCAAATGGGCTCCCAAAGTTAGTATGGAAAAAAAAAATTTTTCACACAGACATGAAACTTTGTCAGTGTACTAAGCAAAAGAAATTAAGAAACACGTGTATCACAACTTTTTGAAAATCGACCATTTATGGGGTTATAACATGGATTTTAGTTTGAAAAACGAATAAAAGAGTTAATGCTGCATAGTGAAACTTCGTGAATGCGTTTATTAAACTAAAGCAATCTATGTGTAAATAATATATTTTTTATAATCAACTCCTAAAGGGGTCCAATTGGGGTCAAACAATTTTTTTCAACTTACAGCCATAAAACTTAATTTATGTATTTCACACAAGAATCTAAGAAACATATTTTCGGCATTTTTCGAAAAACAACCCCTAAGGTCATTTTAAGGGGTTGGAAAGTTTGCACAAAGAAGGATTTCCATATCATGCTATGATGCAGCTAGAGTAACGAAACTCAGTAAATAAACTCAAAACAACAATTGAACAAACAATTTTTGAGCATTTTTGTAAAATCAACCCCTAAGTGGGTCAAATAGGTTCTCAAAGTTTGTATGGAAAAACAATTTTTTTCATCACACGGATATGAAATTTTGTAAATGTACTAAGAAATTAAGAAATACGTGTATTACAACTTTTTCAAATTCGACCCGTAAAGGGGTGTTAGCATGTTTTTTTAAGTATGTAACGCGGAAAAAAATATCATGCTGCTTTGATGAAACTTTGCGAATATATGTATCAAACTAAAGCAATTATTTTATAAATAATATTTTTTTGAAAATCAACTCTTAAAGGGGTACAATTAGGGTCCAAAAATTTTCTTCACCTGCAGTCATAATACTTAATTTATTTATTGCACACAAGAATCTAAGAAGTCATTTCCAATTAAATCCTTTTAAATTCCTTTTAAAATTGTCAGCGCTTCACCTTCTCCTTACTCTCAATCCGCCGAGCATCTTTTTTTGGAACTATCCTTTCATCATTCTAAGCTCCTTCTTGGTGTTTTCTATAGTCCCAACATGAATATTAACTACTTTGACTCATTTGAGTTGCTCCTAAGCAATCTTTGTCCTTCTTACGATCACGTAGTGATCATGGGTGATTTTAACACTTGCCTAATTAAAAATGATTCCCGGTCTAATAAGCTCCAATCTCTTGTGTCTTCTCTCAATCTTCACACGTTACCGCTTTCTCCTACACATCATGCTCCTAATTGTACACCTTCCCTTCTCGATCTTATGATTGTTTCCTCGCCTTCTAACGTTATTTCCCATGGTCAGCTTTCGGCTCCCTTCTCCTACCATGATTTGGTCTATTTGTCCTATTCCATCAAAATTCCTAAGCGCAAGGCGCAATATCTTCTCCTCCGTAATTTTAAAGATATAAATTTAACATTAGTGCAGCAAGACATTAACGATATCAACTGGTCTAACTTATTTGAGAGTGCTGACATTAATGAAAAGGTTAAACTGTTCTCTGACACAATTATTAGTTTGTATGATCGTCATGCCCCTCTACGCCGAGTCAAAGTAAAACATAATCCAGCACCATGGCTTACTACAGAAATAAAGAAGCTTATGGGTCTAAGGGACAAAGCTAAAAGAAGATATAAGCGCAATCCAACAGAAGCGAACCTGGATAGATTCAAAACTTTGCGTAACCGTTGCAATCGTTTGTGTCGAGATGCAAAAAGGCGTCACTTCCAAAATACACTTAAAAATTCTAACTCATCTGATGCTTGGAGATTTTTAAAGTCCGTGGGTATCGGCAAATCACCGCATGTTTCTTGTAGTGGTTTTGATGCTAATGAGTTAAATAAACATTTTGCTCACCCGCCTGTCACTTTAGACCCTATTGTTAGGGCTAATACTTTACTTCACCTCGAGAGCTTACCGCCTGCTCAATGCCCTACTTTCTACCTTGCTCCTATTTCCGAGGAAGAGTGTGAAAAGTCTATCCTTTCTATTTCTTCTACGTCTACCGGTCTTGACAATCTGTGCTCAAGAATGATCGTTCCCATTCTTCCCTCATTACTTCCAATTCTGACCCATATCTTTAACAACTCTCTTAACTCTAGCTCCTTTCCCTCATCTTGGAAGCAAGCGCTCATTATTCCTTTGCCCAAAGTTCCCAACCCTACTTCATTCTCTGAGTTCCGACCTATTTCTATACTTCCATACTTATCTAAAGTTCTTGAGCACATTGTTCATAGACAACTCTCTAACTACCTTCTTAGTAATGATCTCCTCAGCCCCCTTCAATCCGGGTTTCGTGCAGGTCATAGCACAGTGACTGCCCTTATAAAAGTTTCTGACGATATCAGGTGGGCTGAGGAGAACAAGTCCTTAACTATCCTTGTACTCCTCGACTTTAGCAGCGCTTTTAACTCCGTGGAATTTGACATTCTTCTAGGTGTACTTAAATCTGCTAATATTTCTCCTTCTGCTATTGCATGGTTCTACTCATATCTTCAGGGACGTTCGCAGCGTGTCCGGCATGAAGAGTCTTTCTCTGATTGGTGTGACCTCAGCGCTGGTGTCCCCCAGGGTGGTGTTCTCTCTCCTTTGCTTTTTTCTATTTTTATTAACTCTGTTACCCAGGTAATTTCTTCAAATTACCATCTCTACGCAGACGATTTGCAACTTTACTGTCATTTCTCTAAAGACGACGCTGTTCAGGCTATCAACGCCATGAACCGTGACCTTGAGTGTGTTAGTCGTTGGGCTAAAGCGTTTGGCCTCACTATCAACCCTAGCAAATCCCAAGCCATGATAATTGGTAGCCGACAGTTACGGAGGGGCATTGCTTTATCAGCCCTTCCTCCTTTGTTACTTAATGGCTCACACATTGCTTTTACTGAAACTGCTAAAAATCTCGGTGTTATTTTCGACTCTCATCTTTCCTGGTCATCTCATGTATCGGAAGTTAGCAAAAAGGTCCACTTTTCCTTTCACTCTTTAAAACATCTTCAAAAGTTCCTGCCCTTAGATACTAAAATTACTCTTGCCCAAGCCCTAATTCAACCCATTATCGACTACGCTGATGCCTGTTATTTGGATGCCACAGAGGAGCTCCTAAACAAGCTTGAGCGTTTGCAAAATCTATGTATACGTTTTATATTCGGTCTCAAAAAGTATGATCACGTCTCTCAATTTCGCAAGAAGCTCAAGTGGCTCCCAATTCGTCTTCGCAGGAACACTCGCATACTTTGTCTTCTCTTCAACATTTTATATAATCCCAAATCCCCTTCCTATCTACAAGAACGTTTCTCCTTTGCTTATTCACCTGACGTTCTTTGTAGATCCCATCTTCGTACCCTTTTAAAAGTTCCTCAGCATCGCACTGGCTTCTACTCTAACTCCTTCACCGTGCATGCAGTTAGACTGTGGAACTCTTTGCCTCATGATATACGTGGCTGTCAATCTTTATCCATATTTAAGAATCGCGTTAAAGAGCACTATCTTTCCTCTGTTTTGTAGTCTCTGTCTATTTTCCTATAAATACAATGCTTTCATATTTGTTTATATTATTGGTATATATTTAGTTATTTATATATATAATATATATATGTATACATAGGTATTTATATTTATTTAATTATGTATTTATTATATTGATTGTAGCTCTGTTTTATTTTTTCATCTTATTATTTTAATATGTATTTTTATACACACTGCGCCCTATCTCTTTCTTTCACCGTTTCTCTCCTGGGCGTGCTGGAAGAGATTTCTATAGAAATAAGCTCTGCCTTTGTACCTGTATTCTCCTAATACTTCTCTAACCATGTTTGTGTGTACATAAATTTATAAATAAATAAATAAATCCATTACCGGCATTTGGCGAAAAACAACCCCTAAGGTCATATAATGGTGTTGGAAAGTTTACACGTAGAACGATTTCCATTGAATGTTATATTGCAGCTAGAGTAACGAAACTCGGTACATAGACTCAACAAAACAATTTAACAAACCGATTTTCAGCATTTTCCTAAAATCTACCCCTAAGTGGGCCAAATGGGGTATCAAAGTTACTATGGAAAGAAATCAGAAAAAAAACTTTATCAGTGTATTTTTTACCCTACGGTCACAAGACTTTATAAACTAATTTTCAGCATTTTTAACCGACTTCAAAAAAGGAGTCACCATTTTTGTTTTTTTAGGAACTGCTAATTCGTAAGTAATATTTTTTTATGGGACCCAACCAGTGGAGCGGCCATTGCCAGAGTCATGCGCGAACATACATAGAAAAAAAAATGTACAGACGAATTGAGAACCTCCTCCTTCTTTGAAGTCGGTTAAAAAACCATTAAACTGTAATGTTCTCCATTACATTACTCTGACAAATATGAACTGATGATTATTTTTATTCAAGAGAATAAACTACTGTATTGATTTCATGCAAACTTCATTAGGACCGGATAAAGTGTTCCTGAAGAAAATATACACCGTAGGTACTATCGCGGACACGAACGGTATACCAGTTTTCAATCAAAATCGTTTAAACAACTTTACGTGCGCTTACTCCGCTCGTACGTATTTTGGGCCGACTCATACAAGCGATTGTAGTCCTAAAGATGGTACACCGATCGTGACCGCGAAAGTACGTCAACGCCAACTTCAATAACATTTAAATTATTTTATGCTTTTTAGTGTTGTTGAAGTCGGTTCCTTTTTTTGTTGTGTTGTGTGCAATGTTTTATTCGAAAATCAACCCGTGGGACAAATGAGGTATTAAAGTATGTATGTAAAATTTTTTTTTTCAGAGACACGAAACTTTGTCAGTGTACTCATCAAAAAATTGAGAAACACGTCTAACACATTTGTTTTGAAAATCCCCTTAACGGGGTTTTAGCACGGTGTTTGAGTATCAAACGCGAAAAAAAAAGCATGCTGCACTGATGACACTTTGCGGATACATTCGTAATATTGAAGTAATCCATGTCATTATTTTAAATTAACCCCTAAAAGCTGAACGCTTTTGAGTTCCCAAAAATATTTTATTCCTACAGCCACACGACATATTTTATGTATTGCATACAAGAATCTAAGAAACCGTTTCCGGCATTCTTCGAAAATCCCTAAAGTTTGCGAGAAAAAAGTTCTCTATTTAATGCTATAATGCAATTATGGTAACGAAACTCAGTGAATGAACTAAACAAAACTATTGATTAAACTAATTTCCAGCATTTTTCTAAAATCAACCACTAAGGGCCATCTTCCAATAAGGTTACCAAATGGTTTCACTTAACAACCTCGTAAGTTTTTTAATGGAATTGCAAAATAAGTACAGTATCTTTTTAAATAAAGAAGTAAAAGTTTAAGAAATGGGCGCTATGATAGCTTACACAAAAATACAGGCTACATATTATACTTGATACCTATTAGATCAGAGTTAATAAAAGTGTGAACAATATTGAAATCTATCGTCCGAAGATCGGACCAACAATAATAACTAAGAAGACCTGAGGGTACACCAGCATAATTATGACCTATGGACGGTCAACATCTCATTCCTCCCATAGGTGCTGCAAAGCATTCGAAACGTCGGGATAGTAAAAGCTAAAATAAACCGCGATTAAATCCGTAAAATTAGTTTGATTTCAATGTGTAGCATTCGCGTAATTATAAGACAGCATTAGAGTAAACAATATTTTAAAAAACCTCGAACCATAATTCAAAACACGTTTGAGTAACAAAGTGAAAGCGGGCGAAGCCGCGGGCTACAGCTAGTATCTAATATTTTCTGTCACACTACATCGATATTCATCTTAACGTCCAATTTCGTTTCACCGTTGCCTTGACATATTTGTTGGAAGCAGTACGAGTATAGCCATAAAATTGGCCTTCTGCCATCTATGTCTATGCAGATTCCAATTGTTATCAAGATGTTGATGGCCCCAAGGATCAAATAATTATGCTTAAAGTTGAGTGAGGGTCAAATATTGAAACAATCTTCATCGTTTTTCAAATTTCGAATAGAATTTGAATGTATGAATGAATGAATGTATATTTATTATGAAACACCACACTAATAAAAGTACAACCATTATAACAACACAACATAACAAGAACATACAATCTAAAAAAAAAACTTATTTTAATAAAATTGACCCTATGCTGGTGGTGGTGTCACACAAAAAGACGCACTCAGCATCAAGCCGTGTTTAAGCACGGCGCTGGTTTTCAGTGCGCCCTTCAGATTGAGGTGACGCTTACTACAAGGTGCCTGTCTACAAATATCTTAATAACTAAAAGGTTAACCGTAATATAATATTATGTATTTACACCATAATATTTGCAAAAATATACGTACCTATACAGATAAGTGTGATAATATAATTACTCAGTGCAGTAATAAATAGTTACATAATAAATAAGTCAAGTAAGTCAACCGCAAGACAATGATTAAAAGTATTATGTGTGTGCTCGCTCACGCAACGCTCTGGCACTTGGCAATATGTATACTAGCCATCTAAATTAATTGGGCATACAAAAATTTATAAAATAAAATAATTAAAAGATTCGATAGGGAATAAATACGACTAAGTGATTACGAGTGTATAGTTTTAAAAAGTAATATTAATCATCATCATGGATTCGTCATCATAGATGCTGTGCTGCTCATATACTGCTCATTTCCTGCGTTCCCTGTCTGAAACAGTGAGGTAAGGTGAAGTTTTAATGCTCGTTTTAATGCTCGTTTGTATAGTATTTGTATTTACCTTTGCTCACGTAGACATCGTTTCTTTTTTGCTAACTTTTTTATTCAAACTAAATAATTACGAGTATCTTACATTCAGGCGGTGGTTTAGAGGTGGTGGCGTTAAAACATTCCCCTCTTTAGAGATGGCTCATGGTGTAAAGTACCAGTTGTTTTTTTTTTTTCGCAATATCTAATATTTTCTGTCACACTACATCGATATTCATCTTAACGTCCAATTCCGTTTCACCGTTGCCATGACATATTTGTTGGAAGCAGTACGAGTATAGCCATAAAACTGGCCTTCTACCATCTATGTCTATGCAGATTCCAATTGTTATCGAGATGTTGATGGCCCCAAGGATCAAATAATTATGCTTAAAGTTGAGTGAGGGTCAAATATTGAAACAATCTTCATCGTTTTTCAAATTTCGAATAGAATTTGTATAGTATTTGTATTTATCTTTGCTCACGTAGACATCGTTTCTT
Organism: Furcula furcula; assembly: GCA_911728495.1. Lineage (NCBI taxonomy): Eukaryota > Metazoa > Arthropoda > Insecta > Lepidoptera > Notodontidae > Furcula > Furcula furcula. The sequence goes on from OU452243.1 coordinate 8,271,024, forward strand.
TTTTATCAACTTTTTTATTCAAACTAAATAATTACGAGTATCTTACATTCAAGCGGTCGTTTAGAGGTGGTGGCGTTAAAACATTTACTTCTTTAGAGATGGCTCATGGTGTAAAGTACCAGTTGTATTTTTTTTTTTCGCAATATCTTATATTTTCTGTCACACTACATCGATATTCATCTTAACGTCCAATTTCGTTTCACCGTTGCCATGACATATTTGTTGGAAGCAGTACCAGTATAGCCATAAAACTGGCCTTCTACCATCTATGTCTATGCAGATTCCAATTGTTATCGAGATGTTGATGGCCTCAAGGATCAAATAATTATGCTTAAAGTTGAGTGAGGATCAAATATTGAAACAATCTTGATCGTTTTTCAAATTTCGAATAGAATTTGTATAGTATTTGTATTTATCTTTGCTCAGGTAGACATTGTTTCTTTTTTATGAACTTTTTTATTCAAACTAAATAATTACGAGTATGATACATTCAGGCGGTCGTTTAGAGGTGATGGCGTTAAAACATTTACGGCTCATGGTGTAAAGTACCAGTTGTATTATTTTTTTGTTTTCGCAATATCTAATATTTTCTGTCACACTACATCGTTATTCATCTTAACGTCCAATTTCGTTTCACCGTTGCCATGACATATTTGTTGGAAGCAGTACGAGTATAGCCATAAAACTGGCCTTCTACCATCTATGTCTATGCAGATTCCAATTGTTATCGAGATGTTGATGGCCCCAAGGATCAAATAATTATGCTTAAAGTTGAGGGAGGGTCAAATATTCAAACATTCTTCATCGTTTTTTGAATTTCGTTTAGACTTTATCTAGTATTTTTATTTAACTTTGCGCACGTAGTCACCGATTGTTACTTATCAACTTTTTTATTCAAACTAAATAATTAGGAGTATCTTACATTCAGGCGGTGGTTCAGGTGGTGGCGGTAAAATATTCACCTCAATTAGAGATGGCTCATGGTGTAAAGTAGCAGTTTTTTTTTATTTCACAAAATCTTGTATTTTCTGTCACACTACATCGATATTCATCTTAACGTCCAATTTCGTTTCACTTTTACTAGGACAGATTTGTTGGAAGCGGTATAGCCATATAACTAACTAGTGAACAAGCCCGCTGAGTTTATTGCCAGATCTTTTCAGTTCAGGCAGCGTTGAGATCCGGTGGTAGCTTTAAAAAAAATTTACCATTCAAAAGTGCTATTATCTATCTAGCGTTTAGCCTATTTGAAATAAATAATTTTGACTTTGACCGACTTTTTCCATCTATGACTATGCAGATTCCAATTGTTTTCGAGATGTCGATGGCTCCATGGATCAAATATGCTTAAAATTGAGTGAGGGTCAAAATATTCAAACATACTTCATCGTTTTTCAAATTTCGAATAGAATTTGTCTAGTATTTTTATTTATCTTTGCTCACGTAGACATCGTTTCTTTTTTATTAAGTTTTTGATTCAAACGACATAATTACAACCATCTTCCATTCAGGCGGTGGTTTAGGTGGTGGTGTTAAAACATTCACCTCTTTAGATATGGCTCATGAGCCATATCTAAAGAGGTGAATGTTTTAACACCAACGCTAATATATAACTAATATAATATATAACTGCTACTTTACACCATGGTGTAAAGTAGCAGTTATACGGTGATACGGAAGTGTTGAAGATGACGTCCTACACACCTGAGGAATATGCTGATATGCTTATTTGTTATGGATACTGCGATTGTGTGTCTGCGCAAGCTCGCAACGAATACATAACTCGCTATCCCGGTCGTAGAGTGCCGGATGTGGCCGTTTTTGACAGAGTTTATCGAAGACTTCGAGAAACTGGCTCTGTTTTGAGACGAAGTACAGACATGGGAAGACCACAAATTGATGACAACGAAGAACAGGACAATGAGATAGTGCAACGCTTTCGAGCGGATCCAACTACTTCCACTAATATTGTTGCCCGTGATCTGGGACTTTCGCAATGGAGAGTGTGGTTTACAGTGCATACTGCTGGCCTATACCCGTACCATTACACGCCGGTACACGTTATTGAAGAAGGAGACTCCGCGAGAAGGTTGGAATTTTGCAGATTCATGCTAAATGCTGACGTAGAAGACCCAGATTTTCTAAGAAATATCTTGTGGACAGATGAATCCAAATTTGATAAAGATGGCATAACTAATTATCACAACGCTCACTACTGGGCCCCAAAAGAACTAAGGAATCCCAATAAGAAAAGAGTGACGGGGTCCCAACGAAGATTTAGCGTGAATGTGTGGATGGGCATTATCTCCAATCATTTGATCGGACCTTACTTTCTCCCGGACAATCTAAATGGGGAAAACTACGAAAACTTTCTGAGAGGAGACTTGAATGACTTGCTGGATGATCTGCCACTCAACTTAATAAGGGACATGTGGTTCCAACATGATGGCTGCCCTGCCCATTTCAGGAGAAGTGTCAGAGACTGGCTGGACACAAAATATCCAAACAAATGGATAGGACGAGGTGGGCCGTTGCCATGGCCAGCAAGAAGTCCGGACCTAACCCCCATGGATTTTCATGTATGTGGGCGCATGAAAAGTCTTGTATACAGCGAGCCAAATCCAGTTTCGTCTGTGGAAGAATTAAGAGAAAGGATTGTTGATGCAGCAAATCAAATGAGGACAACGTTGACCACTGGAGTAGTGAAGACTGGTCTCCGTAGAAGGATGCGACAATGTGTTAGAAATAGAGGTGGCCATGTTGAACATGAACTGTAGAGAGTGTAGAGTAAGAAAAAGTTGTGTGAAAACCTGATTTAGTAAATGACATTTCATGCTTACCTATTGTTTTACTTTACTTTTTAGGGCTAAGTATTAACTTTCTTCACCACTGTCGCCTATGAAACTAAGTTTTTTTTCCACGAAATTTAATACGAACTCTAGATAGTTATACATCGTTAGAAAGCTGATAAAACGTAGATATTTTAAAACACATCTGCCGAACAACGGCCATAATATTTTTTTTAGATATTCCTTAGAGAAAAATAAACCTGCTAATTATTTTTGTAATTTCTTTACTTTCACTTGTCTACTACGGCCTATTAACTTGTGCACTATTTTAATGATTGACGTCCTAAAGCATCTTATTACACATGTAAGAATGCAATAATAATAATAATAATACACACAAAATAAACAAAATAAAATTTAATAGCCTAAAAATCGGCAATTTTCAATAAAAAAAATTTAAGTCGAAAATCTCGAAAAGGGTTAAGTTTAGGGTGGGGTGTTTCATAGTGAAATAAATCAGAAATGATGGGTACTCCACGCCCTTAACGGATCTAGCACGACTTTTCCTGTAACCCTGTATATAGTTTATTTTTGTGTTAGCAAAATCTAGTATTTTCTGTCACACTACATCGATATTCATCTTAACTTCCAATTTCGTTTCACTTTTGCCATGACATATTTGTTGGAATCAGTATAACCATAAAACTGGCCTTCTACCATCTATGTCTATGCAGATTCCAATTGTTTTCAAGATGTCGATGGCTCCAAGGATCCAATATACTTAAAGTTAAGTAAGGGTCAATTATTTAAACATTCTTCATCGTTTTTCGAATTTCGAATAGACTATCTTGTATTTTGAACTAACTGTGCTCGCGTGAATTATCGATTCTTTTTTTTTATCTCTGAATGCACTCTGAATTCTTGCCGGAAGGTCAAAGGGTAAATAAAGAATATTATAAGAGCGTTATGTGGCGTTTAAGAAAGCAAATTTGACGAAAAAGGCCAAATTTGTGGAAAGAAAATTCTTGTATTTTGCACCACGATATGCCTTCGCACAAGCCCATCATTGTGAACGAATTTTTGACCAAAAACTTTGATGATTCGATTATTCGTTAGCGTAAGTGTATCGTTTCTAAATGAACTAACATTTTGTGTATTATTGATCTTTTCCCGGTACCTTCTTGATAGAGTAGTATGTGGGTGGTCCAGGGTTTTTGTCAAACAAACAAGGCGCTAACCAACTAATTTCAGAAAAGCCTTGACGTAAGTCCTCCAACATTTAGAACAGTGACATTCCTAGTCAGGGGGATTGAACAGTCGGATGGACCTACGTCATTGTTATCCAGATCAGACATATCACGAAACTTCCTAATTAGGTACTTTTGTTTGTCAGACTTAAGCAGAGCCCAGTGTCCGGGAACTAGAGTATCACAATAGGATTAACACTTAGTTATATTTATCTTATAATCCCTATAGGTACTAGAGGCGAATTACGCAGTTGTTCTGGAAGTTTTTCTACGGTTTGAACCGCAGCTTGACAAACTTAGCGTCTTCTTACGTTAGCGTCTCCTACATTATCTATGTTTATAACTAAAGTTTCATGCATAAGAAGACTACTACTCAGAAAAAGAAAATATAATACTAATCAAAAGATTCGCCAACATTCGCTAACAATAATAATTAACTTCGAGAGAAAGCCAGACTAGAAATTATTCGAAATATATCCAATTTCCCGCCACCTTTGAGGAACGTTGCGTTGAAAAAGATTACCAGGGGCTTATGAGAATAGTAGGAAGTATCTTTGTGTGTAGTATGTGGTGGGGTCTGGGGTTTGTTGCCAAATGAACAATACTCTAACCAACTAATTTGAGAAAAGCCTGTAAGTCTTCCAACATATAGAATAGTGACACTCCTAGTCACAGGAGATTGAACAATCTGATGGGCCTACGTCATTGTTATCCAGATCAGACATATCCCGAAACTTCCTAATTACTTATGTTTGTGGGATTTAAGTTATTTATTTTAAATTTGGTATACAAAAGATGATCGGGCACATCAAGTATCGTTCGACAAATTTGTGGTACTGTCCCTACATATCTACATAAGAAAAAGTTTCATGCATAAGACAACCGTTCAGTAAAAAAAAAATACTATAACGTCGCAGGGTTCCTTAAAATGCCGTTTGCTTGGTGGTGATGATTTATTTCCACACACATCAAGATACAGCAAATTAATAGTCCAGATCGCAGATATATGACATAAGAAACTTTTTATCCCGTAATCCAGCACGATTTTCTTGGGAGAGGGGATTAAAGTCAAAATGCTTACTTGGTTATACGCGTGGTACGAATCAACGAAATGAATTTTTAATTATATTTATAATAAATTCAATATTATTAAAAAACCCTGAGTAGAAATATAAAAAAAATAACTAGAGAAGAACAATGTTTACATACCGAAACTCCTTAAATCAAACTCACACTTTTTAGGAAACACAGATTCACGATAACATCGTCAACAATACACACCAATTTATAACCACAAGAATATATTCAAGGAATCTTAAGCAACTATGACAATAATGACTCCTAACAACAGTTATATCGACACAATTTAAAACGCGTTGTAACAAATCTAGTAACAGAATGACAGAGTGACCGCTCTATACAACTAATCGATCAACGAGAAAGAGTAACCCAAATATGCTTCGATAGTACGAAACGTAAAGTGAAAAGTAACGGAAACTATACAAGTGAGAATAGAAGCAAGTAAAAATATGCATGCAAAGTGTGCTGTGATACTTTGGGCATATAACTCGAAAATCTCCCGATAACCTGGAGTGACTTACAGTTACCGGCAAGGTGAAATAAAAGAATGCAAGAGGAGGATGGTCGGATCAGGAGTCATAACAACTAAATATTAAGATCTCTGACGCGATACCCGTATCGCGTTGAGATGATTCCGGTATCGCAGTATATCGCACACTAACGCCTGGTCGGCTCGGCGGCGTATTTTATACAGGACTATGCTTTTCTAGAACGTTCACAAGTTGTAAGAGTAGAGGTATAATAGCGTGGTTCGTAGAACCAATAACAATATTCCAAAAATAGGCTTACTTCCGTAAAGTTGTAAATACCCTAATTAACGTAACAATTAAACAATAGCTCGTAAAAGAAACAATACCCAGGTTCACGGAACTGATATGAAATAACAGGCTATTGTCTTACAACTAAAAACATGGGAATTTTCGGCAAACAAAAGCGTCGGGATTTATTTTACAAACAATAAGACGTCTCGATATTTTGACGCTAGTCCAGAGCTGTAACAATATAAATCATGGTTAAAGAAGCACACTAGAGAATAGGCTGAGCACTACTTCTCTGCCGATTCTCTCGGATCGGATTATCGCGTATCGTAAAAGTGACATTACCAAGTATACTTGTACATATACCGTATATACAATATGCAAGCGAATATTGTGGAACGGATTCCCAATTTGTTTCTGCTACCTAGAATCGAAAGATTTACCATTCGCCAATAATAACCAATAACAGAAATAATGCCATGCATACCCCCAGAAATTATACGTAAGATATGTCCATATTTCCCGCTACCTTTGAGGGAAGTTTTGTTGAAAAAGATTACCAGGGGCTTATGAGAAGTAAGAGGTATCTTTGTGTCTAGTATGTGGTCCCCACCACATACTACAGGGTTTTAGTCAAACTAACAAGACGCTAATTAACTAATTTGAGAAGAGCCTATAAATCCTCCAATATTTAGAGTTGTGACCACAGATATAGACATACATAGATAACGCAAAAGCATGTACTTCGCGGGTCCGAACCTCGATGAAACGTCCGGGTTGGTCGCCGCTAACTTGCAGTCCGCGCGCGTTTGTTGTTGCAACCATGTAGCCGGTCGGCCGCAAAAACTACACAAAATCGGCGGGGCATCGGCGGCATCGGTGTCTAAGAATCGGTTTGGATTTCCCGTCACTAAAAATTGGCCGTGACGTCACAGAAAGTGTTAAAAAGTCGGCACGCTTGGTTTCAATACAAATCGTGAATCGGAAATGTTGAGAGATCACCAAAACAAAAGATGATGGGGAACATCAAGTATCGGAGATACACTAGAGGTGGTAGGACTGGACCAGACATTATTTTGTGATTGGACCCTTGCGGGTGCTGGGGAGACTCTGACGAGGTCCGAACAAAGTGTCCAAATTCACTACACAGAGTCGCTGAAAGCATTCGACACTATCGTGATACCGTCCCTACATATCTACATAATAAGAAGTTTCATGCATAAGAAGACTATAATAATATAATAATAATAATAATGGGGGCCTTAGGGGTGGATATTCAACACTGGACCATATACATGTAGTGAGGCAAATCTTCGAAAAGAACAGGGAGTTTAATGTACCATTCTATTGCTGTTTCATTGACTACTACAAGGCGTTTGACTCAATCGAACACGAAATAATTTGGCAATCTCTAAAAGACCAAGGTGTTGATCATAAATACATTAGAATTTTAAAGAATATATACAAAAATAGTACGGCCAAGATCAAGTTAGAAAAAGAGGGAAAAGATATAAAAATAAACAGAGGAGTACGCCAAGGTGACCCACTGTCGCCAAAATTATTTACAGCTGTTTTGGAACAAATTTTCCGCAGACTGGATTGGGAAGAATATGGCTTAAATATAAATGGAGAAAGATTAACCCACTTACGATTTGCGGATGATGTTATATTATTTTCTACTACAAAAAACCATCTCCAAAAAATGCTTGAGGATCTCGAAAAAGAGAGCCGGGTGGTAGGTCTAACAATGAACACTTCTAAAACCAAAGTCATGACCAACACAATAGAGGATCCAATCATCATTAATGGTGAGCAGATTGAATATGTAAAGGAATACACCTATTTAGGCCAGTTGATTTCATTTGTCGACATAATGTCTAAAGAAATAGAGACAAGGGTAGGAAACGCATGGAAAAGCTATTGGAGACTAAAGGAAGTTATGAAAAACACAGAGGTGAGCATGTTCGTAAAGAAGAAGTTGTATAACACCTGCGTTTTACCTGTTTTTACATACGGCTGTCAGACTTGGGCACTCACAAAATCGCAAACTAAAAAGTTAGAAACCTGCCAGACTGCAATGGAGAGGAGTATGCTCAATATACGGAAAATTCACAGAATAAGAAACAAAGAAATTAGAAAACGTACGAAAATAGATGACGTAACAAAACGCGTAAGGAAGTTAAAGTGGACTTGGACAGGCCACATCGTACGAGGTATAGACAAATGGAATAAAAGTATTATATTCTGGTACCCTAGAAACTCAAAAAGGAAACGGGGAAGACAAATTCGAAGGTGGGAAGATGAAATAAAGGCAATAGCAGGAAACACGTGGACGAGGACAGCGCTAAATAGATGAGAATGGAGAGAAATGGAGGAGGCCTTTGCCAAAATTGGGCAAACAGACTAAGTTGTCGATGTCAACTCACTGTAATTGTGTCAACATTGTATATTAGATTGTACTTATTAGTCTGAATAAAGGCTTATTTATTTATTATATTATGCTTTTCTAGATCGTTAGCAAGTTGTAAAAGTAGAGGAATAATAGAGTGGTTCGTGAGGCCAATAACAATATTTCAACAATAGGCTTAGAAGAAACAATTAAACAATAGCATGTAAAAGAAACAATGCCGAGGTTCACGGAACTGATAACATAAAACAACAGGCTATTATATTACTACTAAATACGTGGAAATGTTCGGCAAACAAAAGCGTGGGCATTTAACAATAAGACGTCTCATTCTTTCGACGCTAATCCGGAACTGTAACAATATAAATCATGGTTAAATAAACTCAGGAGAGAATCGGCTGAGAACTACTTCTTTGCCGATTCTCTCGGTTCGGATTATCACGCATCGTAAAAGTGACATTACCAATATGCAAGCTAATATTGTGGAACGGTTTCGGGTTTCCCAATTTGTTTCTGCTACCTAACATCGTTACCGTGGGTAGTGAAGCTGCAGGCGCGGTCGCAGCCAACGATTTTGGAGGGGGGGGGGGGGTCATGTCGACGGGCCCGTTAGTAGAGACCCTGGCTGCTACGTAATTGGTCGTATTTCCCGGTGTTTATATACATTTAAGTATGAATTAACAAACGATAGACCTCCAGTCCCCCCCCCCTTCACAATAATAGACAACATTTGTATCCGGTCCCCAATTCCGGCAGTTCAGCTTTATTCCTCACCTTTTTAGCGGGAGAGGTAACGGTGGAGCAAGTTCCAAAGCGCCACCAACAACTTTGGCCCCGGCAACACAATATTCGCACGCTAAGGACCTCGAGCTGGAGAATAATTATCTCAAATCCGACGAGAGGGACGCGATACGATGACTTGATTTTGGCAATATGATTTTTTTCCGGGTAAGAGACCGGCAATCCCAGGGCCGAGTTGGGTTTCTTGCCCGTAAGTCCCTTATAAACAACGTGGTAAGGGTCGATAGTGTGTCGAGCATGGTAGCATACCTTATACGCAGTATAACCAAATGGTATTCGCTGAAGGTCATACAGATACATGCACCGACCTCGGTAGACCCTGACGATGAATGAAGTAGAGGCTGACTGTAGAGTGAGACGATGAACTAGAATGAAATTATGAGGAGATTATCAGCCCATAGGTACATAACACTAAAACAGAAATTACACTATTGTTATGTGCAACCTCAATGCGAATATGGGCACCCAGAAACTCGATAAGTTGAGAGTGAGCTCGTATGGGCCAGAGGGTGGTCGACTTCATGGAGAAGAAGGGACTCTATGATATGAACTCATTATTCAAGAAGCAACCATCTAGGAATTGGACGCAGATAAGCTACGATAGTTCAATCAAAAATTAGATAAACTTCATCATCATGATGGCCAAGAAGCATGATCTCTCCGTGATCGGCAGGGAGAAAACCGGAACCGATGACCCGAAAATTGAGTATTATGTCAAGCTTGAGAGGTCTCGTCTGATGAAGTCCACGCTCCGACTGGGTTGCACTCAAATACAGTACCCCGAAAACTTTCAACTCTAACTACACAATCGCTTCCAGTGAATAGCCGATTGCGAAACTGTGAATGAGTTAAACAATGGATTGGTGTAAACCTGTCCACGCAGTGGGATCCTAGTTCTTTAAGACCCTACATAGTAAAAAGCCTCAGAAAACTGAACCGAGATGTGACTGCAAAGTTCAACTTGGCAGCTATGTTGGAATATGCCCAAGTCAATAGACGAATTTCATAATTAAGTACTGCGACACGACTAGTCTTCGAATAATCCGGCATGTATTAAGGACGCAATTGAGCAAAACGAAGTCTACAATGTCTACAATGTGTATAATAAAGTGTTTGCGAAAAATTCGTCTTGATCTTTAGCTTGATCATTGCTGACACTGTGTCATCTCATCAATACCGGAGATATTCAGAGAGCTCGCTAGGTTTTACGGAGAGTTAATACACCTTGACACGGAAACCCATTGGCACTTCAGCTCAGTACACCAGAGCCAAACAAACCCGACGACACCGGCGACATCCCAGACATCAAAAATCCCCACTAACCCGGCCTCCACCCTTACGGAGACCAGATACCTTTTGAAGGTTTCCGCCCTCACATCAATAAAAAAAGGTAAGTATATCCAGTAGATGGATAGATATTTTTAAGCTCTTGAACTGGAACGGATTGGTCATCAACATTAATGGCGATTTCATCCCTCACCTTCGTTTTGCCGATGATATGGTCATTATGGCAGAATCTATGCAAAAGCTCAATATTATGCTCAGTGACCTTAGTAGCGTTTCCCAACAGGTCTTAAAGTGAACATGGACCAGACTACGAATATCCCATGTTGCACCCGTACCGGTACTCGGTGGGAACGTTACACTCGAATTTGTAGACCACTTTCTTTACCTTGGACAGATAAATAGGTCCACAGATGTATTAGATATGGTCGGTACAACTTCGACAAAGAGGTCATCCGAAGAATATATAGCTAGACTTTTCAGTCTCACTTCTAACTGTTCTACTCAACTCAACCAAGTTTTTCAAAATTATATTATTTGATTACCTATTTTTAATATAATTGTGTAGACATTTTAAGCAGGAAGTTAAGTTTGGTCAATTTGACGAGTACTATTTTGAGATTTTGGGGGGGTCATGACCCCTACGACCCCCCCTCTCGGACCGCCACTGTGAAGCTGTAGGGTAAAATGGATAGCCTGAAGCTGATGATTGAGATAGATTAAAAGATGGTGGCTATAATATAGCTAGATAGAAGATAGAACAAAATATGTTCTATCTATCTATCTTCTATCTATACTTTTAATAAAACTAACAAGTTCAATTCGGTACACTGAAGATACTTTGAAAATTATTTTGGAGGGCATTCTATGATCAATACTGAAGCCAAAACTGTATTAGTTTAATTTTGTCTGTCTGTCTGTCTGTATCATGGCTGCGCTTCACACCGAAAACACCAAATGGATTGAAATGAAACTCATGCAGATTTGTCTTAATACTACGAAGTAGGACATACGATACCACTTTTTATCCAGCACGGTTCTCTTGGGAGATGGGATTAAAGTCAAAATGTTTACTGCAAGTCAAAATGTTTAGTTATACGGCCCGATTTTATCAATTTTTAATTATAATTATCATCGATATATAATGAGTAACCAGATAAGCAGTCGCCTAATAAATTTCAACCAAAATATGGCAGTGATAGCTTAAATATTCCGTATGAACGAAGAGCCTGAGTGACCCGTCCAGGACTGCGCAGGATGTAAACGGTTTATATAGGCGCAATGGTCATTGTACATTATTTTTTTGTACAATGCTGTATCAATATTTACGCTACAAAAACAACGATGTATAGCGTTCAGACTATTTCTACGATGTTCCTACCGTAGCGCATTATACCCGTAGTACCGTTCAAGCCACGCCACGAACGAGACAGGGATAGTGGCGGACAATGCGCGAAAGGGAGAACGGGACAACTGGAGGCACGGGGGGCGACCAACTTATCTTTGCTGGTGGCGCAACGAGAATTGAACTATAATATATACGTGTAGTTTAAGTGTTTTGTTTAGACAGTAGCGGCGAACTTAATTTGGTCGGCCGGTAGCTTGGCGGTTGGCGAACTAGTAGCAGCTATATTTAAAGATATATTTATTATTTCGTGTTAAAGTGATATCTTACTGATATCTATCATTTAATCTTATACTATTAACTACTACTAATGGGAAATATATGTTCCGTATGAAATTTTGCTGTTGTGCGACGTGTATTAAGACTACGCAAATGAGGCATTTCGACACGTCTTTCGCTAGCTGTTGTCAGCTTGTACTAATTTGAAATAGCGACACACCCGTCTCCGTAGCTCTATTTTCGTGACCACTTTTCGGGCCGTGACAGCTAATCTTGTTTAGAAAGTATATCGATGATAATTATAGTAAATTCAAAACCCTACGTAGAAATATAAAAAAAAAAAAAAACAGATAAGAACAATGTTTACATACCAAAACTTCTTTAATCGAACCTATGCTTTTTGGGAAAAACAGATTTACGTAACATCGCAATACACACCAATTTATAACCACCAGAATATATTCAAGGAATCTAAAGCAACTACATTAATTACTCCTAACAACATTTATATCGACACAATTTAACATCACGACCGCATTGTAACAAACCTAGTAACAGAATGACTGCTCTATACGGCGCGGTGACTTATATACGCGATCGGCCATGCTACCATCCTACCTTCCAATCATTTCGGAATATCTGACAATATAATATACTTACGATAACTTTTATCAACTTTTAACAGTTTGTGTGAATCATTTAATACTAATGGACAGATTTACCATTCCCTAACAACCGATAACACAGAGAGAAAGCCAAGCAAACCCCAGAAATTATTCGAAAGTTGTCGAATTTCCCGCCACCTTTGAGGGAAGTTGCTAGCACTGAAAAAGGTTACCAGGGGCTTCTGAGAAGCTGTACTCTTACAAGAGATATTGTAGCTTGTACTCTACCCTAAGTTCTCTAACTATTGCAAAAATAATTTTCGAAATCGGACCTGTAGTTTCTGAGAAACCCGGGGACAAACCTACATACTATAATTTGTCAAATTTGTTTAGAAGCCCACATAGACTAACATATATTAATATTACGCATTTTTATTAATATTACATACATACGCGTCGAATAGAGAACCTTCTTTTTGAAGCCGGTTAAAAAAGTTGATAAATAACAATCGATGTCTACGTGCGCAAAGTTATATAAAAATATTAGATAAAGTCTATTCGAAAAACGATGAAGAATGTTTGAATATTTGACCCTCACTCCACTTTAAGCATATTGGATCCACGGAGCCACCGACATCTCGAAAACAATTGGAATCTGCAAAGACATAGATGGTAATAGGTCAGTTTTATGATTATACCGCTTCCAGCCATAGTAAAAGTGAAACGCAATTGGACGTTAAGATGAATATCGATGTAGTGTGACCGAAAAAACAAAATTTTGCAAAATTAAAAAAAAAAAACTGTTATTATAAACTATGAGCCTTTAATTTACACTACGATACGTTTTTAACCGACTTCAAAAAAGAAAGAGGTTCTATGATCCACTGTATACATTTTTTTATGTATGTTCACCGATTTCTCCCACAAATGTCCACCGATTTAAAAAAAAATCTTAATTCTGACAAACTGAAGTAATTAGGAAGTTTCGTGATATGTCTGATCTGGATAACAATGACGTAGGCCCATCTGACTATTTACTCCCCCGTGGCTAGGATTGTCACAATACTTAATTTTAGAGGACTTACATAAAGGCTTTTCTCAAATTAGTTGGTTAGCACCTTGTTCGTTTGACAACAAACCCTAGACCTAGACCTCACCACATACTACACACAAGGATACTTCTTTTCTTACTTCTCATAAGTCCCTAGTAATCTTTTTTTTTCAACGCAACATCACAACACACCACACCACAAAGGTGGCGGGAAATATGGACACATATTTCGTATAATTTCTGGTGTATGCCTGACTTTCTCGTTATGTTATTGGTTATTGTTGGCGAATGGTAATTTTTTTATTAGTATTACTTAAAAATATGATTCACACAAACTGTTAAAAATTGATAAAATTTATTATAAGTATAAATATTGTTAGATATTCCGAAACGATAATAAAATAAAATGGAAGGTAGGATGGTAGAATGACCGAATGCGTATATAAGTCACTTCTCTGGCGGCGTAGGGACATTCATTTATTAAATCTCGTGCTGAAAGGTTATTCGACTAGTCGTATATAGCGGTCACTCTGTCATTCTGTTACTAGATTTATTACACGTACCTACAAATTTTGTCGATACATATGTTGTTAGGAATAATTAATGTCGTAGTTGCTTAAGATTCCTTGATATAATCTTATGGTTATAAAATGGTGTGTATTGATAGCGATGTTATCGTAAATCTGTGTTTCTTAAAAAGTGTAGGTTCGTTTTAAGGAGTTTTGGTATGTAAACATTGTTGTCTGTTTATTTTTTTAATATTACTACTTAGGGTTCTTAATAATATTGAATTTATTATATGATAATTAAAATTTGATAAAATCGGACCGTATAACCAAGTAAACATTTTGACTTTAATCCCCTCTCCCAAGAGAACCGTGTTGGATTACGGGATAAAAAGTATCGTATGTCATACTTCGTAGTATTAAGACAAATCATGCCAAGTTTCATTTGAATCTATTTGGTGTTTTCGGCGTGATGCGCGGCCATATTGTAGACAGACAGACAAAAATATAAAAAATATAGGTTTGGCTTGACAGAACTGTAGCAGGACTTGTCCTGCTACAGTTAAATTGTCGCAATGTTCGTGGAACCAATTTATTTATTTATTTATACTCTTTATTGTACACACATAAATGAACATAAGAAAAGGAATTGAAGAAATTTGTACAAAGGGCGGCCTTATCGCTATCCGCGATTTCTTCCAGGCAACCTTGGGATGGAAAAAAGATTGCGCGGAATACAAAAAGTGGGGTAGTTAATATGTGAGACAAAATACACTAGTATAAATATGTATACTTATGATGTGTACCTACTTACATATAATATATATGAACATATACAAATATATATATAAATACCGACAGATTATATATATAAACATACAAAGAGAACTATTAATATATGTATATTATATATATAAATGAATTCTTATAAATATACTGATAGCACTCTGAAATCAAAATAAAGGCCAGCAAAATAACAATGAGCTACAAAGTGAGGTAATGTGCTTTTAAACGATTTTTAAAAGAGGATACGAACTCGCGTCTCGCGAAGTTTCTTTTTGTAATGTTTTTTAAATTATTTAATAGAATATAAAGCGGTGCGGGTATGTACGTACTTTGCGAGAGGTCGTATTTTGCGAGAGATAATAATTTGGCTATATATATAGCTATTGTGCACAAAGGGGGTGAGTTGTATTGATTCAAAACAAACAAGTCGTAATCATTTAGTCAATAAATTATATTTTTCGATAGTAGGTATGTTTATTTCTTGAACACGGTCTGAGGCATAAATGGCTGCATGGATTTTAATTTAATACACTTAGGTACTTCCTACATAATAATATCGTTTTAGTTGTGGGAGTGAAGTAAAATATAGTCAAGAATATTTGAGCAATTTTATGCAATAATGTCAACCCACAAAAATATAAATAATTCTGTGTTAACGCCATCTATCTCCTGTTATAGGCGCAGGCGACGTTTAAAAAAATGCCCATGTCGGTAGTACATATGTAGTAAATTTATTAAAGCTCCATCTAACAAATAAAAATCTTAATGCAGTTTGTGGCCTAGGCCTATAACAAGAGATAGATGGCGTTAACACAGAATTATTTATATTTTTGTTGACACATTATTGCATAACAGTGCTCATTTATTCAAACAAACATCAGTAAGTACAAATAAATATACTTACTTATGTTACAGTGGCAATACATACAAACAAAAAGACTGTTACCCTACGACTCTAGAGATCTAAGATATTTGCTTTTTTGCCTACCCTGATCAAAAAGTCTGTGCACGCCACTGATCAACAACAATATTTCAACAATAGGCTTACGTGCATAAAGTTGTAAATATCCTAATAAAAGAAACAATTAAACAATACCGCGTAAAAGAAACAATACCGAGGTTCACGGAACTCATAGCAAACATGAAACAACAGGCTATTGTCTACAACTAAAAACGTGGGAATTTTCGGCAAACAAAAGCGTGGGCATTTATTTTACAAACAATAAGACATCTCGATGTTTCGATTCGATGCTAATCTAGAACTTGCCTGACGAGGCACTGCTTAACAGCAGAAGGTAAATGTTTAACGTGTGCCACTATGATTTTGGATCGGTCATGCTCGCCATCGAAAAGTCTTTGCTTGTGGCGGCTTCGTGTGGCGGGTCACCCCCTTCCCTCCAATATGGTTGAGGGGAGTGATGGCTGCTGCTCGAGTCAACTCGTGCGCGGGTGCTGCTTGGGGGGACTGGTCCGACTACTATCCCTTTGGCATTTTAGTTTGTTGTATTTTCGTCGTATTTTTTATTTTATTTGATATTTTGAACGGCAGGACACTGTCGCTGGTGCTGATCTAATTGTAAAAAGACAAACTTTGTTTAAAAAAAAAATGTGAAAATATGACAAGCCCGCTGAGTTTCTTGCCGGATCTTCTCAGTTGAGGCCGCGTTGTGATCCGGTGGTAGCTTATAAAAAAAAATGACCGTTCAAAAGTGCTAGCGTTAAGCCTATTTGAAATAAAAATTTTGAATTTTGAATTTTTTTGAACTGTAACAATTTAAATCATGGTTAAAGAAACTCACTAGAGAATCGGCTTAGAACTACTTCTCTGCCGATTCTCTCCGATCGGATTATCACGGATCGTAAATAGTGACATTACCAAGTATGCAAGCTAATATTGTGAAACGGTTTCCCAATTTGTTTCTGCTACCTAACATCGTTACCGTGGGCAGTGCAGAGTCAAAGATTCAATTATCTTCACATCTGTGAGACGAGCGTTGTCAAATGGACAGACTTACAGAACTGTAGCAGGACAAGTCCTGCTACAGTTCTGTCAAGCCAAACCTATATTTTTTATATTTTTGTCTGTCTGTCTACAATATGGCCGCGCATCACGCCGAAAACACCAAATAGATTCAAATGAAACTTGGCATGATTTGTCTTAATACTACGAAGTATGACATACGATACTTTTTATCCCGTAATCCAACACGGTTCTCTTGGGAGAGGGGATTAAAGTCAAAATGTTTACTTGGTTATACGATTTTATCAAATTTTAATTATCATATAATAAATTCAATATTATTAAGAACCCTAAGTAGTAATATTAAAAAAATAAACAGACAACAATGTTTACATACCAAAACTCCTTAAAACGAACCTACACTTTTTAAGAAACACAGATTTACGATAACATCGCTATCAATACACACCATTTTATAACCATAAGATTATATCAAGGAATCTTAAGCAACTACGACATTAATTATTCCTAACAACATATGTATCGACAAAATTTGTAGGTACGTGTAATAAATCTAGTAACAGAATGACAGAGTGACCGCTATATACGACTAGTCGAATAACCTTTCAGCACGAGATTTAATAAATGAATGTCCCTACGCCGCCAGAGAAGTGACTTATATACGCATTCGGTCATTCTACCATCCTACCTTCCATTTTATTTTATTATCGTTTCGGAATATCTAACAATATTTATACTTATAATAAATTTTATCAATTTTTAACAGTTTGTGTGAATCATATTTTTAAGTAATACTAATAAAAAAATTACCATTCGCCAACAATAACCAATAACATAACGAGAAAGTCAGGCATACACCAGAAATTATACGAAAGATGTGTCCATATTTCCCGCCACCTTTGTGGTGTGGTGTGTTGTGATGTTGCGTTGAAAAAAAAAGATTACTAGGGACTTATGAGAAGTAAGAAAAGAAGTATCCTTGTGTGTAGTATGTGGTGAGGTCTAGGTCTAGGGTTTGTTGTCAAACGAACAAGGTGCTAACCAACTAATTTGAGAAAAGCCTTTATGTAAGTCCTCTAAAATTAAGTATTGTGACAATCCTAGCCACGGGGGAGTAAATAGTCAGATGGGCCTACGTCATTGTTATCCAGATCAGACATATCACGAAACTTCCTAATTACTTCAGTTTGTCAGAATTAAGATTTTTTTTTAAATCGGTGGACATTTGTGGGAGAAATCGGTGAACATACATAAAAAAATGTATACAGTGGATCATAGAACCTCTTTCTTTTTTGAAGTCGGTTAAAAACGTATCGTAGTGTAAATTAAAGGCTCATAGTTTATAATAACAGTTTTTTTTTTTTAATTTTGCAAAATTTTGTTTTTTCGGTCACACTACATCGATATTCATCTTAACGTCCAATTGCGTTTCACTTTTACTATGGCTGGAAGCGGTATAATCATAAAACTGACCTATTACCATCTATGTCTTTGCAGATTCCAATTGTTTTCGAGATGTCGGTGGCTCCGTGGATCCAATATGCTTAAAGTGGAGTGAGGGTCAAATATTCAAACATTCTTCATCGTTTTTCGAATAGACTTTATCTAATATTTTTATATAACTTTGCGCACGTAGACATCGATTGTTATTTATCAACTTTTTTAACCGGCTTCAAAAAGAAGGTTCTCTATTCGACGCGTATGTATGTAATATTAATAAAAATGCGTAATATTAATATATGTTAGTCTATGTGGGCTTCTAAACAAATTTGACAAATTATAGTATGTAGGTTTGTCCCCGGGTTTCTCAGAAACTACAGGTCCGATTTCGAAAATTATTTTTGCAATAGTTAGAGAACTTAGGGTAGAGTACAAGTTTCATCAAAATCGGTCCAGTAGTTTAAGAGATATAAACTTTTTATGTTTTCAGTAAGTTACTGTAACCTAGACGTTCAAGTTGCGTGATAGTGCTGATACCTATTTTTTTGCTAAAATAAAAGTCACTAAAAAGTGTTAAATAAACTATTTTTGAAAAAATAAAAACCGACTTCAAAGTAAATTATCTAAAAAGCATAAAATAACGAAAATATATTGAAGTCGGTGTCAGCTCGTGCTAGCCTTAGTTAACATGATGTGCTAGCACCGACTTTAATATATTTTCGTTATTTTATGCTTTTTAGATAATTTACTTTGAAGTCGGTTTTTATTTTTTCAAAAATAGTTTATTGTTCAAACATTATTACAAGTATCTAACATTCAGGCGGTGGTTTAAGTGGTGGTATTAAAACATTTACCTCATTAGAGACGGCTCATGGTGTAAAGAAACATATTTCTTTTTTTTTTAATAATAATATTCATTTATTCTGAGACACCACTAAAACAACATACAGAACAGAAACAAGTACAAGTAAAGCAACAACATAACAACTACAATAGCTATCTAAAACTAAACATATTTAAGTAAGTACTTATTTAATGTAAGGTTAAAACTAGTGTGGGGTCACACAAATGGACGCAATCAGCTTAAGCCGTGTTTTACCACGACGCTGGTTTTCAGTGCGCCTGCGTTGACGCTTCCATTATTGCGGTAACAAATACCGTACCTCTCTACAGTTTACACAAACTTAATAACGAATACTCGTATACTACAAAACACTTAATAGGTACTATAAAATAATTGAAGAAAGTAATTTTAACTTACATAAGTGTCAGTTAGTATTACTTATAATAAAATAAAATAAAAACTAAAAAGAAAAATGTATTACACATACCGATATAAACTTAATTACTAATTAATAGGTGATTTTCACATAATATGCACATTTTTACCTTAAACTTTTTCGTAAAATCTTGTATTTTCTGTCACACTACATCGATATTCATCTTAACGTCCAATTTCGTTTCACTTATAATAGATTTGTTAGAAGCGTTATAGACATACACATGACCTTTTACCATATATGTCCATGCAGATTCCTATTGTTTTCGAGATGTCGATGGCTCCATGGATCCTATATGCTTAAAGTTGAGTGAGGGTCAAATATTCAAACATTCTTCATCGTTTTTCGAATTTCGAATAGAATTTGTCTAGTATTTTTATTTATCTTTGCTCACGTAGACATCGTTTCTTTTTTATTAACTTTTTTATTCAAACGACATAATTATAAGTATCTTCCATTCAGGCGGTGGTTTTGGTAGTGGCGTTAAAATATTCACCTCATTAGAGATGGCTCACAGTGTAAAGTAACAGTTATGTTTTTGTTGATTTCGCAAAATATAGTATTTTCTGTCACACTACATCGATATTCATATTAACGTCCAATTTCGTTTCACTTTTGCCATGACACATTTGTTGGAAGCAGTATAGCCATACAAATGACCTTTTACCATCTATGTCTATGCAGATTCCAATTTTTTTCGAGATGTCGGTGACTCCAAGGATCCAATATGCTTAAAGTTGAGTGAGGGTCAAATATTCAAACATTCTTCATCGTTTTTCGAATTTCGAATATACCTACTTTATCTTGTATTTTAAACGAATTTGACGAAAAAGGCCAAAGCCATGAAAGAAAATTTGACGAAAAAGGCCAAATTTGTGGAAAGAAAATTCTTGGATTTTGCACCACGATAATGCGCTTTTGCACAAGCCCATCATAGTGAACGAATTTTTGACCAAAAACTCAACAAATACGATCGAACAGCCACCTTATTCGCCAGATATGGCTCCAGCCGATTCTTTCTTTTTCCTAAACTCAAATTAACACTTCGTGGCACCTGTTTTCATTCGGTAGAAGACATAAAGAAGAATTCGCGGCGAGAACTGAACTCAATTCCGAAAAAAGCAAATTAACAGTCCAGATCGCAGATATATCACTCGGAGTCCGTTATTAAAGCTTGTATCGTTTATGGTTATCACTTCACAATCGCGTTGAGATGATGCCGATATCGCAGCGTATCGCACACTAACTCCTGGTCGGCTCGGCGACGTATTTTATACGGGACTATGCTTTTCTATATCGGAGTTGTAAAAGTAGAGGATTAATAGCGTGGTTCGTGGAACCAATAACAATATTTTAACAATAGGCTTACGTCCGTAAAGTTGGAAATACCCTAATAAAAGAAACAATGAAACAATAGTGTGTAAAAGAAACAATACCGAGGTTCACGGAACTGATAGCAAACTTAAAACAACAGGCTATTTTCTTACAACTAAAATCGTGTGAATTTCGGCAAACAAAAGCGTGGGCATTTATTTTACAAACAATAAGACGTCTCCATACTTCGACCCTAGTCCAGAGCTGTAGCAATATAAATCATGGTTAAAGAAGCTTGCTAGAGAATTGGCTGAGCACTACTTCTCTGCCGACTCTCTCAGATCGGATTATCATGACAAAAGTGACTTTAACAAGTATACATATGCCATATGCAAGCGAATATTGTGTTACGGTTTCCCAATTTGTTTCTGCTACCTAACATAGTTACCGTTTGCAGTGCAGCGTCAAAGATTCAATTATCTTCACATCTGTGAGTCGAGCGTTGTCAAATGGACTGACTAACAGGACAGTACAACCAGGACTTAACAGGTACGATATGCTGAAATTATAAACGAACCCTGGAGTGATGACGTCATTTTCCGTTTTAGGGTAACTTGTTGTTTTATAAGATCGCTGTAGTGATTATGAATGATGCTCTTTATGGTAAGCTGTTTAGTCTGTGTCAATGTGTGATCTGTGGTTTTTATTATGGAGCGATAGATAGATAGACAATTCTTTATTGCCCACAAACAAACAGATACAAAAAAGAATAAGATACAAATTAATAAAACATGCAATTATCGCTAAAAGCGATCTCTTCCAGGCAACCTTTGGATGGAGAGGAAAATAAAGAAGTTACAAAGAGCAGAGGGTGCGCACACTCGACATGAATAGGTAACATTAACACAAAGAGACATAAAAACACATATGTTGTAAACTATAATAATATATATTCATATGAGTATAATATATAAACATACATCAAATAATACTATTATAAATATACATAAATCAGTACGTACTAATATAACAAGAAAATTACACAAATACCGATTAACTTATTCCGCCAAATAAAACTTCTTCACCAGATCTTTGAAAATTGGCAGTGACGAAGCACGCCTTATAGAAACGGGCAAGGAATTCCACAGGCGAACCGCCTGCACTGTGAAGGATTTGTCATAGAAGGAACTGCTATGTAAGGGCATCGTAAGACTAAGGTTTTCCGAGGATCTAAGACTATAGGTGCTAGAATTCGACAAATAATCGAAACGTTCCCTAAGATAAGAGGGGGTGGACGGGTTAAACAATATATTATAGAAAGAGATATGTGATGTGAAGATTTCGTCGGAGACGAATGGGTAACCATTCGAGTTTTGCACGGAATTGGGAAATATGGTCAAATTTACGCAAGCCAAATATAAACCTAATGGACAAATTTTGCAATCGCTCTAGCTTAAAATAGCATGCATGCATGAGAGCATGAAGCTAAATGTACAAGGTGGCTTATGTAATTAATACCTACTAGTGTTTAATTTATAATATTTTACACCGAGAACTAATCCTGCATGTAACAGCACTTGTATTCGTCTAAAATTATATTTATATTTTATGGTTTTATTTGACTTTTTTTTTAATTATTAGAAGGGCCTATTAGCTGATTATAATCAGACAACCTCCAAGAACAAGACAAAGCCATAAGACAGATTAAGAATTTCGCTCTCCCAATTATTATTTATGTTGGAATCCCTAAAATTTTCAATTCACGTCCGGGTGATCACAAAGCACAAATTATTTTTAATTGTCTAAACAACAAAATAAAGTAATTATGGAACTTTTGGGTAAGTATAGGTTTAAGCGAACCGATATTAAGTTTTGGTAGATAACAAGACAGAAGCGTAATTAGTTTAAGTAAATGGAAGTTTAGAAAAACCATATTTCAACATTAAGTGAAATACTTACGAAGATCGTTTTATTTGTGTTTTTGTTACCGTAGTATAAAATTAAAGAGATGTTTTGTTCGGTGATATTTCTAAGGTATTTTTAATATATTTTATTTTTATTTCTTAAAAATCTCAGCCTCTGTGAAGACTTGAATCTATCGCACAATAAAAAATGTGTAAGTAAAAACTTGATTGCAAAATTGTTATTTTACCAATGTTTAATGATTTTTGCAACGATCAATTAACACTTGTTTAAGTTAACAATAGGATACGCTACAAAAAATAATGATAAGTAATTTTAGTTGCTTACTTGCTACGACCAAAACCAAAAATGTTCGTACCTATGTATGTATATATTTTTTTATACTTACCTAATAAATGAAAATACAGTGTAAACTCTATATATCGACACTGAAGGCATCTTATAGAGAGTTGGCGTTATAGAGAGTTGTCGTTAAATGGAGATAAGGAAAATCATAATAAAAGACAACGTTTATTTCAGACTTGTGTTAGTAGTTAGGTACATAAAAAACAATTTGCGACTGTTATTTTCGTCATATCTTTTGCTGCACCAGTAATTTTGCTTCAAGTTTGGGAGCAACTAAAAATATGATAACGTATAGATAATCCATGACGCCTACTTATTAGTCATGGTCAACAACAGTCTACACGTGCAAGCAATTCCAATTTATAAACAAAATAACGAATTTCTTAGATAGTTCTGTATGCATGATGCCGACAGTGGAGTTTATTATTGGCTAGGATAATAAAGCAACAAAAGAACGTACGTTTACTAATGTTCGCAACTTAAAAGGTACTTGTCGTTATTGATAGTGGGTGTAATGCTATATAGAAAGAATGTATCATTGTATAGAAGGCAAGCTAAACCAACCAAAACTAAGTGATTTCGACGCTTTAGGGAATAAACGTTAAAATCATAATAAACGATTAAATAGAATCGTCAAACATAGCTAAGATCCACTTTTATATTTGAACTAGCTGACCCGCGCAGATCCGCCCGTGCTCTTTTTAAGTAACGATTTTTTTAATAGCATACTTTTGCGTTAAATACATAACCTCCTTTTTTTTAAAGTCGGTTAAAAACTCACTTATTACTTGCCCACCGAAGCACGGAGAGGAATTAATTGCCACCCATCTATGTAATGACCTTGCTTAAAGTCTCGATCGATTGCCAAAAATTGATAATAACTGTTTGTTAGTGTTTCTTTGTAGTATTAACTCAAATCATGCAAAGTTTTATTTGAATCCATTCAGTAGTTTCGGCGTGATGCGCGGCCATGATACCAACAGACAGACAGACCGACAGACAGACAAAAAATTTAAAATAATACAGTTTTGGCTTCAGTATCGTCATGGTTATAGAATGCCCTCCAAAAATAATTTTCAAAATATCTTCAATGTACAGAATTGGACTTGTTACAGTTTTAATATAAGTACATAAAGATGTCAAATAAAAATAAATCGCATTCCCATATGTTTATTGGTTTGAAAGCAAACAATGCAGATAGACAGACACACACATATAATGTCATAGGTTACAAAATTATAAGACTTGTTCTTTTTACGCATCGCTATATTTTCTTCACAGAATGAACGAGGCCCCGTGAATCATTACGTACGTGATCAAAGTTGTTTGGTTTTCTCAGAATAAAATATGTCCCCGTTTGTATTTAACCCCCAAGTGTAGTCACGTAGCAAATTGCTTAGACCTCTATTAAGGTACGCGTAGGTACAATAAATCTAAGGTTACCCAGTTCACATATTTCTTTCTTGTTACTATCGTGTGACATGAATAGAGACTACTGAGGAATTATCTAATCAGACGGATATTATATGGACGACTTTTATACTGGCATTGGTGAACCTGAAGACTATCTGGCTCAGAAGACTGTGACGTCCCTAATCATGCGATGCGACCGAATGGGGTTTCATCGCACGATGAAATCGCATCGCATCATCGCGCGAGCGATGGCTTTAGAACAGCGCCTTAGTCTTTAGGTACGTCATGGAAAGCTTCGTGCAACGGGATTTCGAGAGTGGAGCGGATTTGGTCAGACCAAACCGTGTCGGTTAGTGGCCGTGATGCCTCTTTCCTTTGATCTTTCCTGAAGTCAAGCGATACCTTATAAAAAAGAACATTCTAAACACAAAATGGAAATCGAATCCCATAAGCAATGGGATATTCCGTACGTTGCGGTGACAGAGTGGGTCTGTCCACATTCCCCGAGAGTAATAGTGGGATTAGATTGCAATCACAATCGCTGAGACGCAGTCCTCGGATGGATGTACGAGGCATTTTGAATGTTAAATCAGTGCTGGATTATTTGAGAGGACGCAGCGTCTGTGACGTTGTGAGAAACTGCTTGCTTTGTAAACAGGAGGTGCTGTTTAAATAATATATTCCAAACGCGATATGTCTACGTTTAATTAAGCTGAATCTTTGTTTTTAACCTCCAATTTGAAAGGAGGCATGTTTTAAGCCTATGTATTTGTTTGTGTAAATGTCTATCTGTACTATCGTAGCTCCAAACCAATGACTGGATTCTAATATGGGTTATTTGCTAGCTATTTTAATCGGGATGCTTCTTACCTTGTTAGCTATGATCGATGAAAATCTATAGATCTCTTTCAACCAGCTTTGAAATCAAAAGAAATTCACAGACACAGACCGCAAACGGGCACAGACTTCAAATTCAAATTATTTCAAATAGGCTTAACGCTAGCAATTTTGAACGGTTAATATTTTTAAAAGCTACTACTGGATCACAACGAGGCCCTAACTGAGAAGGTTCGGTAAGACTCCTGCGAAAACACAGGTTTAACATCGAAGGTTAAAAAATAGAGTGAACACTGGTTATAATAATCATTTCACATAGCAACCGACCCTAGCACGGCTTAAAAGTCTTTATAGATCACTAGATCACTTATAGATTGGTATACAGAATGACGTGGTTCTCAAGCATTGAGGTAATATGTACCTCGTAGTACATGTGCTCAATATTTTCAAGACTTCAAACGTCACTTTCCTGTACAAAAATCACGTTTCTGTGGGCTTAAGTTAAGCCTGTTGGACTAAACAGGTAACCCAGATCACAAACTAAACTAACTAAAAGTAAGTAAACTTTATAACTCTTTAAATTATCAAGAACATGTTTCTTGTCCGACCGTAACTCGATTTCAATCTCTACACATTGTTTTTTCATGTTGTGATAAATTATTCGATCCCTAACAGCAAGGTAATAAACTTCCCAACAGATTTTAATCACTATGCTTTACACAAGTTTCAATATTTTATATAGCTTGTTCTACGGACCCATTACGCCGTAACGTGCGGCGCGGCGATCAATCAAATCGCCGTTGAATCACATTCGGAGTGCCGCAACTTTAGGCACAACCTGCCAAGATTGGTGTCGAGACCCACCCTATACTTTAATTTACATTTTTTGCCTAGTCAACCCACCCGGGTTGTCGTTGAACTTTAAACAGTACTATAAACTAATGTAAATACATAGTAGTTCACATACGTACATTTGAATGCGGTTTTGTTATTTTTAAACTGGTTTAATAGTGGAGTACAGGTTCTTGGTTTGATGAAATAAGAGATGATTGATCTTGTCCCTTAATCATCATCAACAGCCGAAACTCTTCGAAGGGTGTGGTTGGCATAATCTCCACGCTTGACAGGCGTCTTGGGGTGATCTCACTCAATACATATAGTTGTAAGTAATCCAATAGAAAGACGCTGTTGCCAGTCTTCTTCTTTACCGTTAGTCGCCTCTTACCCGGAAGTACGGGTACTTGTCCATCAATCAATCGATCCATAATTAAGTGTTTGCATATAGCCTCGCGGTCCTTACTTAATCTTATAAAACAGAACGTAATTTGTCAGTGATTCGTTCCAGTGGGTCTGTTATTCTAATAACAAAATATAAATTGCATGAGCATCATAATAATTGAAAATCTCGGTTTTGTAATATAACCACTCACAAGCAAAATATAATTAGTTATTCTTATACTTTTTGAATAATTAGTGCTGACTACGGAATACCCAGTGATGTACCGTGCTGGGTATATTCCCAAAAAGTGGGAATATTTGTGGTAAATTACACGTAAGGGCTCCCACACATAACTGCGATGCGATGCGATGTGGCGTGAAACAAATGAATTTTCCTGCAACTTGTATCGAAAATTCATTTGTTTCACGCCACATCGCATCGCATCGCAGTTATGTGTGGGAGCCCTAAACCGGAAAATTTCCAAAAATCTGGGAAACCAGAAATATTTCCAGTGTGAATATTTTCGGGAGTGGGTATATTTCTAGGCGTATGTCACTAGGTATACCTAGTTATTTTAGTTAGTGCTTAGAGTATGTATAGTTTATTTTGGTAACATGCACAGACATCTCAATTTTCTTTGTTATATAGTTTTTTTGCCCTAGAACAAGAAAAAAAAGGCTTACCTATTTGGTAATTGATGAATGTGCCTTTTGTAGACGCTTTCGTAACTTATGTAATCTAATTGTCTACGGCTTTTTCTTTCTTTTGATAAAATAGCGCGAGGAAAGTGTTGCCTCTATTACAAATTGGCTTAGAACATTGCGTGTATATTGTGATCTGGAATCAACGTGTTATGGTTAGGTGGAACAGAAGGCAAAATAAGACGACGTATCGGTATGGCAAAATAGGTGACGACTTAACTGGAAAAAATGTGGAGAGAACACACAGTGGTCTTCCCCATCTCCTCCTGTCTCGGCGCTGAACCGGAACCCATGAAACCTTTGCAAATGTGGTGTTGGAGGCACGCGCTACCTAATCCATGAGCGAACTTTAGGAGCAATGCAGCCTTCCTGTAAGAGCTGAATGTGAATCAGAGGCTCTCAAGCGTATGTTTGCAAAGAGTGCTGCAATACTTTGGACATATATCCCAACCTGGAGACTCGTAGTTGGTGGAACACACAAGGTGGAAGCGCAGTTAAAATACTTAAACATGATAACCCCCAACACTTTTTTGTAGGAGTAGTACTGTTGGCCGCTGATGGCCATGACAGCTTTACCGGACAAGATGGTGAGCGGTTAAAGCGCTCCAGCCAGAAGGGTTGGGGTAACGACTAGCACAAGGGAGCACCTCAGGGAGGCACGGCCTCGGCTTGGGCTGCCGCTTAGAGAATATGAGTACCACCGGTTCACAACGCGCCCCCACTGAGAAGAACCGGCAAGAAACTCAGCGAGGGGATGCATGTCGAGGTCGCATGCGTACGACCCTTCGGCCTCGTAGGCGCGCCGGTGTCTGTGTGTTGTGTTTACGACTCGTGACGTCGTTGTCGATATTTTGTCGTGGTCCAGGAGGACAGACATCGAGTCGGGTGGGGGATCTCCAACACGTTATACTGTGCTACAGAATGATAACCAACAAATGTAAATGACTAAATCACAAAAAGCCCGACCGCTAACAAACAAGATGGTCTTAAAGCTTCCATATCAAAAGGACACATGAAAAATTACTCAAAATTAGAACGACCGAAAAGCAGAATGACCTGCGGCGTAGGGTGTAGTACCTTGCAGAAAATTACAGCTAGTTAATTAATCAGAAACAATTATGTTTCGGTTTGTTTATGCGGTAACAGCTCAGTGGGCGAGTGCTTACCTTGGAAACAAGGTGCGCAGGTTCGAACCCCGGCTCGAACCTCTAATTACTTTAATTAACCATATGCGAATCGTCTTTGTGCAATTGTTACCTACTAGCTTTCGGTGAAGGAAAACATCGGGAGCATGTCTGAGAAAGCCCAACTACCTTTCAAATTACGTGTGAAGTCCGCCAACCCGCACTTGGCCAGCGTGGTGGATCTTGAGGGGAGACCCGTGCCCAGCAGTGGGACATAAACAAGGGCTGGTATTAATTATTAATTATGTTTCGGGGACAACTTATTTTTGTTAGTGTAGTTCTATTTTGTGTCGAAGAAGTGAAAAAGAAAATGAATTTTAACGCATTTTTTAAATGTTCTATTTTTGTGTCATATGAAAGTACATTTCTAAACAAAAGTGCCACATACACATATAAATAATAACTATTTAGCGCAAGTTTATGTAAGATTTTATCGAAATTGCTGCCACAGGGTGTAGGCTGACATTATTAATGGCAGGGTATTATGATGGAGCTCCGTATGGGGTTCCGCCCGGCTAGCGACAACCCTCTCGGTTAGAAATATCACCGCATATAACTAGACGAAAACAGTGACGCAGTAAGTACGTGCGGTAGGTATTAACCTGCAGAACTTTGCATAGAGGTACAAACAAGTAAATTGAAAATTTGAATCATATTTTTTTTTTGTTTTTTTTTAAGGACAATCCACACACGGTCATCCGATCCCAAACTAGGCAGAGCCTGTACTATGGAAACCAGACAACTGATACTAATACTTATATATACATTTTTTTTGTAAATACATATTTAAATAGATAAATAACACCCAGACACTTGGACACTTGATTTTAATTCATTGAGCTATTATGCATTTAACAATAGAGTTCTTTTCTCAATGTCGACGCATTGTATCAGTCAGCTGAGGTCTGGAGGCCATCAGATGAAAGTGGGCTGCAGAGGCGGCAGGCTTTAGTGGAAGGAATCCTATATTTTATGTATGTATGTAGGATTTTTTCCACTAAACTCACAATATACAATACAGACCTCAAGAATTAAAAGCGACTAGACAGTGGCATAATTACTTTCTTTGAATTTTTTCTCATAATCTTATGGGATGGAAGATTGACACGACAGGGAAAGGATCCCTGTAGCTGTCGCATCGGTACTTGAGACCCCAAGGCTCTCCGGTGGGATCTGCACCAGGGGCCCCTCAGTCACTCGCCTTTGAGCCCGCCGCCGTGGGGGACATTGAATCCTCCGGGAACCAGTCACGGTGCTCACGGGGACGGGGATCGCAAACCCGCCGCCGACCTCCTCGGTAGCCGTACTCAAAGGACGCCCTAGGGCCCACACCCCGAACCAGCGACTCCAAAGAAAACGAACCCTTAACCTAACCCTTAATTGTGAAGACTGCGGGCGTCTCCGCGCTGCGCCATAGTCATAATTATAATCAGTATTCCATTCACTGACATGTCATAAACAGTGACGCGTTCTGATATAATATGCACGAGCATCTGACTGGAATCAAACACAAGGCTTTTGTGCATCTGTTACATATTGTACTCGTGTATATATATATACGAGTACAGGCACTATGTGGACGCTGCTTTTCATTAAACTATTAATGAGCTAACGTATAGTAGCAAATTGATTTGGTTGATTGCATAGAAATGCATTAAACTCATGGAATACTCTACGATTAAACTTCACAAAAAAAAGAGATTGGATTATAAAATTTTAGTATCAAACATATTCTGCCGCCAAGCAGCAGTGTAAACATTGCTGAGTTCCAGTGTGAAGGGCACTGTAGCTGGTGAAATTACCGGACACAAAATACTTAATATAATAATATCTAATGTCTTAAGGGTCGGAATCGCGCTAGCGATTCTTCTGTTGTTGCTAGCGTCTATAGGCTGCGGTGACTGCTAACCATCAGGCAGGCTCCATGCTTGCTTGCCACCCAGGTGGTATAAAAAAAATGTATTTCTAATTAAGTATGATAGTTCCCGAAAACGTTTACACTCTTAGTTTATCGTCATGTCATACATTCCATACCAGCGCCTCTAGCGGAAAGTATCGGAAACAAGTAAAATGTATGAAAGAATACAGAAAAGGTACGCGAACGTTTTCATTTACAAAAATCGCCCGCGCTCTACTCCTTGCTATTAAAGCAGTTGTATATGTGATATGTACGACACCAGAAGCTATTCAATACATTTTAATGTGATCAAATACTCCACCCTATTAAATTGAAATTGAATGCATTTGCGTTCGGATTGCTTCTCACTGCCTTCATCGGAAAGTGTCGCTATCGAGCAACAAGTAATATGTATGAGAGAAAACTACTTGCATAGTTTTGTAATATTGTAATTCTGCTTTTTTTTCAAATAAACTTGTGCTTAACAGCGATCCCTACTGATAGTAAAGCCGTGGATAGAAGAATACTAGGACCTGTCAGATAATCGATGGTGCCTTAGCCCCCAGCTCAGCGTTGCCTTATGGACCTTACTCAACGCAACAACACAATAGGCTGCCGGAAACATTATATTTGGTCCGTCATTACATTATCAAAAAATATTTTTTCGTTCCGCAATTAAACACAAAATGATGAAGTCGTGCATCGTAATACTGTGTGACGTTACGCCTGTATACAATTTTTACTGGGGCGTGACGTCACAAAACCCCACTTCTAATCTTTGACGCTCTATATCTTTGTCAATTTCTATTGATTTGTCAATTTCTATTGATTTGTCAATTTCTATTGATTTGTCAATTTCTATTGATTTGTCAATTTCTATTGATTTGTCAATTTCTATTGATTTGTCAAATAAAATACGTGTCCAATATTTTTTGATCATCTAACTGATGGATGGACTAATCTCGCAAGAAAGTGCCATTACCAACTTGTGTACATTTAAGCTCAAACTACACCTTCCGTAATCGATCACTTTCTTCCCTCGGTGAACAATGTTCTATTATTCTTGCTTTTCCATAGTCGACACGCACTGAGGAAAACATGTTGTGATACGTCGTATGACTCTGCGCTTCCATAAAAGGCTAGCTATTAAGGACCACGTGTCAGTACCATATCACTGGCAACACACACTGATGCACAATTTTGTGCTTATGTCGACTATAATTATAGTAAGTATGTTTTATCTTCCTACAGAATATATTTTAATAATACTGGGTGTCCCAGAAAGGGTATATCAAGCCAAAAAGTATTTAAAGTATTGATAGTAAAGACTCCGAAAAAAATGGTAAATAGATAGGTACTTGCCATTTTTTTCGGTACGGCAAAAATTGATATTTTTGATTACATAAAAAATATTTATATCGTCTTGGAACTGTTTCTAAGCAACCCTGTGTCATCGTGCCTATTCCCATGGAGCCACTGTTTTTAAAAGCTTTTATTTAACTTGTTTATTGATTGCGTGCCTGCCCTGTTTAATATGAAATTCATTCATTTTCGGGTAAATAACGAACTTTTTGAAAAAAAATTAAGCTCAAACTGTTGACTTTTATCGTTATTTTCTTTCACAAATTGATTGCTTGTGGGTTACACAATGCATCATTACCGGCTTGATACCCCATTTCTGGTATACTCTGTATATCCCATCGATATAATATATAAACTAGATAAACATTCACGAACAAAATGACATCTAAAATGTGGTCGCAGAGGTTGCAAACTTATCTGTGCTGGTGGCGGAAACGTGAACTAACATTTCTATTATGATAATTACGTGTAGTTTGACAGTTTCATATAGACAGTAGCGACACTCCTATCGGCAAAAATACATTTGTCAGCATGTGGCTTGTAAAGAAATAGCGACACAAGGGCGCTATTTCTCGCTACCACTTTTTGAACCGTGACACCAAATCTAGTTTATATATTATATCGATGGTATATCCAATAAAAGCTAAATAAATCCGATAGAGGCTTTTGCGGGTCAAGTGGACTCGCAAAAGCCTCTATCGTCTCATATAAAATACAGATGTATTAACGCATGATGAAAAAATCTCACTTTACGTCTCAATATTCACTTTGGTCGATTTAAATATGCCTCCCTCGGAATAACAAATTAGGGTTACCACCAAATTCAGGATGGTGGTGCCATAAGAAAAAAAGCAATTTGTCTCTTCGATGTGCGAATACGAAAGCAATTTATACTTTATGTATCGTTACTTTTACCTACTTACGTCTGATTTTTATTTTCATTTTCTTTCTCAGTCTATTGGCCCAGTTTCTCTGATGAGAAAATTTTTGATAGTCTTTTCACTTGAAGTGGCATGTTCGGATTTTTAAGATATTATTGATAGGTATTTACTTTATACAGTGCTAGTGTTTATTTTAGATCGTAATCAAACTGCTACCAAACATGTTTAATTAATGGTTTCTCTATCTTTTTACAATTTTTTATTACAATTGACGGGCGTTTCATATAACAGGTAGGTACTGTACTAAATTTAAGACAGGGCTCACTACAACAAATACCTACTGCGTCAAGTATCAGTAATTTATGACCCTAAATTGTTTCCAGCCATGAATAACCGGTTAGGTATTCGAGAAATTTCCATTTGTGTTTTACCTGACATCGATTAGGGTCAGACAGCCCTTAGTACGTATAAAAAATATCCACACTTGATATATTAAATGCGTATATCAAGATAAGTAACGTACTAACAAACTAGTATATTCGAGCAAGTTTTAGAGCACAAAATGCATTTAGGCCTTAAGTTATAGGTTATTTTAAAGTTTAAATTATACTTAACTGATTTTACAATAGTTCGCACATTCTTTTCAGATTACCTATACCATATTTTTCTTTTCAAAACTAAAACCGTAGTAATAAATACATATACTGGGTCTCCCGGAAAGGGTATATATATCAAGCTGAAGGGTATGTATAGTATTGATACTAAAGTATTGATTATAGAAAGTATTTATATTTTTGCCGCATTTGACATTTTTCCCAGAGGAAAAATGTCAAATGCGGCAAAAATTTATATTTTATATACTAGCTGACCCACGTAGCTCCGCCCGCGCTGTGTTTACGTTAACTAAACCTTCAATAATATACATTCGCATAGAATAGAAAACCTCCTTTTTTAAAGTCGGTTAGATCCTTGAACCAATTCGATTGGGTTTAGGTCTGGGTGATATGGAGGCAGTCGTAAGACTTCATGACCTGCCGCCTTTAAAATTTCATCTATTTTGTAAATATTTTCTGTCGCGTGTTGTTTGATTAAATTCAATAAATCACATTTTCTTAGAGACGTATCAAATTCAACATTGTGTCTTTGCAGCCAGGTTTGCATGGTGGCTTTTGTGGATGTCACTGTAGGCTTTTTGTCCTCTTGTACCGAGTGGTATGCGGCATTATGCATAACAATAACTGAGCTTGGCGGTAAATTTGGCAATAGCTTTTCTTTAGTCCATTTGCTGAAGTTTACAAAATTCATATCGCTATGATAATCTCCGATTTTGCTTTTGGATTTAAAAATTAAAAGAGCTCCATCGATAAATCCAGCTTGTCCACCAGCATGTACAATAATTAAACGTGGCCCTTTGCCAATACGCGACAGCACCCCTCGTTCTTCATTGGATTGCCAACACGCCGGTACATTTAATGACGAATTGACATATGTTTCATCGAGGTAAACAATGTTTCTTTGATCTCTTCTGTGCTTCTTTATCGCATTAAGATAACGCCACCGCCACGATACGATGTTTGGTTGTTCAATCAGTAATTTTCTTTTTGATTGATATTTCTTAAATCGAAAGCCAAGTTTATGAATCAATGTTCTCAAATATTCTCGGCCACAATTTAAAATTCCTTCTTCTCTGAGTTTCGCATTCAAAATTTTTAATGTAGGAACCTTCTTATTAACCGTATAAAATTGAGTTATTTTTCTTCTAATAACGCCCTCTGTAAAACTGTCAACTTCAATTTTTTTCTTTCGGATTTGTTTAATTTTTTTTGGTGATTTAAAATTTACATTATTTTGTTCATCTTTCAGTTCATTTCCTTCTTTTATTATTTTACATATGGTAGTCACCGAAAGTCCTGTAGCTTTAGCAACAAGTTTGTTTAGGTTTACGTCTTCAAGATACTCTGTAGAATTATGATCTTGTTTTCTGGCTTTAAAAAAGGAATATACATTGTATGCTATTTGTTTAGCTTGCTTGTTAATTTTGTTCGCAAAACTGGAAGAGCGATTCATCTTGAGATTTATCTTGGCAGTCGTATACCTTGTGCGTTTATCTTCAAGCGTCCGTAACAAAAACACAAACCGCGCGCTGCGAGCACCATGGTATGGTATCTTAGAAGAAATGGAAAAAGCTACCAGTAGCACCCTCTTGCGGCGTGATTTGCAACTTTTCTCTGTTCGGAATGAAACTGAGATAGTAGATCAATATTTTGCATCTGACGTCATATGACTTACAGCAGTAGCGGTAAATAGGTTGGAATCAAATTAATACGAAGTCTAGGGGGCGCGGATTCGAACCCCAACCCATGGGTGGGGCTTGTGGATGGGGTTCGAAATCATTTTTCTTTTTTTATTTCATTCCTTAATGCATTACTATTGACGTCCGCGTACTTTATATCGAATACTACAAAGTTTTAGCTATTTTTTTTTATTAAAAATTCTCAAGACTATTAAAGTTTCAAATCACACCACTGGAGGCGCTGGTGTTAGGGGGCGCGTTTTGACGTGGGAGTTACCTATCTATTTCTAAGTAATATACTCTTATCTATGGCGAGCACAGCCAGCGCACTGCCGCACTTGACGTAAGCTCTCTGCTCCGCGCACCCCTTTCACCCATCCGCTAACATCTCCCCTCGCTCCCCTTCTTACCGCGCAGGCGATACGCGAGTTAAACGGTCGGCCTATATCTATGTGTGCAATAAAGAGTTTATAAATAAATAAATAAATAATAATTTTGAGCTCACTGCACTGAAACTGTTGACTATTTTCATTATTTTCTTTTACAAATTGATTGTGTGTTACACATTGCGTCATTACCGGCTTGATACCCCATTTCTGGGACACTCTGTATGAACATTAATTCATTTATTGCTACGATTTTGATCTTGAAAAGAAAAACCTTATCTTTCCTTTGCTTTTCGCCTTTTACATTTTTCTAGCCATGTGGAGTTATAAATAAAATCATAGGTTCATTTTGTAGCTTTTCATTTACCTAGTTGGCAATTAGAGGCAAAATCACTCACATCAAGAAACAAGGTTGACACACAATTTTACCCAAGTTGCGTTACTCAATGTTGGTTCATATGTATAAAATGTAAAGCAATTTAAATGAGAACAGTGTGCATTACGCAGCACCGCTCAGGTGCAGGTAGCGACAGAGAGTAATGAACTGACGGGGCTGGTACATTGCAACTTGCTACACGAGGTGTCGTGAAACCATCCTTTGTGAAATTGTTGGAAGCTTTTGAAGTAATAAACATAATATACCGGGTGTCACTATGATAAGGGTACCGAGTCAGTAATGGTACATAGTCTATATCTATACTTATAATAAAACTGTAACAG
This sequence comes from Furcula furcula, assembly GCA_911728495.1. NCBI lineage: Eukaryota > Metazoa > Arthropoda > Insecta > Lepidoptera > Notodontidae > Furcula > Furcula furcula. Next base: position 8,307,138 of record OU452243.1, read on the forward strand.
GTCCAATTCTGTACATTGAAGATATTTTGAAAATTATATTTGGAGGGCATTCTATAACCGATACTGAGGCCGAAAATGTAATTTTTTAAATTTTTGTCTGTCTGTCTGTCTGTCTGTCTGTCTGTCTGTATCACGGCTGAGCATCACGCCGAAACTACTGAATGGATTCAAATGAAACTTGGCATGATTTGAGATCTTACTACGAGGTAGGACATAATTATGATACTTTTTATCCCATAATCTAGCACGGTTCTTTTGGGAGAGGGTATTAAAGTCAAAATGAGTACTTGGTTATACGCTTGGTCCGATTTTATCAATTTTTCTTAATAATATAATAAATATTAGTAAGGGAACACTCATAGAGAGTTGTTATCAAGGTTTTGTAATCGATCATGGTTAAGCAACGTTAGGTAAGGTCATTAAATAGATGGGTGACCGTTTAACGCCATTTGAACTAAACGGGTCCGTGCTTCGGAGAGCAAGTAAAAAGTGGGTCCCAGTTTTTAACCGACTATAAAGAAAGAGGTTATGTATTCGATGCGAATGTCTGCTATTAAAAGTTTAGTTAACGTAAAAATAGCGCAGGCGGAGCTGCGCGGGTCAGCTAGTAAGCAATATGATTATACAAAAGAAATTAAAAGTTAACAGTTCCGAGATTTTGTATTTTTTTTAATTAAAACTCAATATTTACAGTTTATTTACAAATATACTAAAACTAGGTAAAAAACTTCCTCTAAGTTGTCGCCGCACTGTGAGGGAAGACTACCTAAAACTGGCGGCATTACCTCTTTGTATGGCCAAGCTTATACATACGTTGGCAGAAAAAGCTACCAGCCCAACGGTCTCCTGAGACTTCGATAAGTTTGGATGAAATTTCCGAAATTTATAATTTTTATCGAATAATAAAAATTATAAGCAAATTGAAAAGACAAGCAAGACCTCTGCTACGCTGCTGATAAACGACAAGCCTACCTATAGATAGCTGCATTAGTCTCTTGAGCCAGTTAAATTCGCGACCCATAGTGGATGTGCATTTCGAACCGGATTACAGCAATGTTTACAGACGGCTGCTGGAGGCAGACACTGCGGTGGTACCTTCCTGGATGGTGGTGGTACCTTCCTGAATGGTTCCTCGGACTTACCCAATAGTAAAAATAATATAAAACGCAACGGACACTCACAGCAGCGTATTATAGGAGTTGTAAATACGATGATTCTGAATCCTGTTACGATATCTTCTTCTTCTATACTATAATAAAACTCAAAGAGCACTTTTTCTGTACATTGAATATTTTTCCAAAATTTCTATGTACTATACTATCGACATAGAGGCCAAAACAATTTTTTTTGGAATTATTGTCTGTCTGTCTGTCTGTCTGTCTGACTGTCTGTCTGTCTGTCTGTCTGTCTGTCTGTCTGTCTGTCTGTCTGTCTGTCGTTCTGTTCGTCCAGGTATCATTTGAAAACCCGTGGATGGATTTTGATAGGACTTTCACTGATGTGTTGTGTAGAAGTCAAGGTGTAAGTTGGTATATAAAACATCACGCTATTTTTCATAGGGGCTAAGCAGTGAAACATTACTTGCACATATTACCACGTAATTTCCTTTGTATGTGAATAGGGTAATTATAGACTGATCAGTTAATCATTAAGATATGTATTATTACGCTATATACAATAGGGACTGAGCAGACATTTAGTTTGCATAAGATATGGCATTGGCGAAGGGTCAATTTTTGTAAGGGGTAAGCCGGTCCGGTACACCCAGGACATTTTCATTAGATTTCTGTATTGTTCTAAGTACTTTGCTGATAGCAATATGACATTATATCTTTGAAAAGTTAAAATCTGTTAATCCCGAGCGGATCCAAACTAGATTATGTATGTATTACAGTCGCAACAATAAAAGATGGGGAAAACTTAAAACTTTCATTATCGAATATCATTAGACAGTAATTTACGATGTTAGCGTGATTTACATTATGAACAGCGCCATCTATCGGTGAAATTGAACATACAATAACTATAGAACTTTAATCTATATATTATATCAAAGAAAGTCGTGTTAGTTACACTATTTATAACTCGAGAACGGCCTAACCGATTCGGCTGAAAATTGGTAGGGAGGTAGCTTAGAACCAGTAAACGGACATAGGATAATTTTTATCCCGGTAGGTTAAGGTTAAGCTACATAAGGCAAGGTCATTAAATAGATGGGTGAACCGATATGTTTGAAATTATGTGTGCATATCGGGGAGGTCTGAGAATAGTTCATAAAGTATATTTAATGCCGCTGATACCATGATTGACGAGGATATATAGAACGAGCGGAGGGTGCACGAGAGGAGAAAGAGGGAGAGGGGATTCGAGAAGAGGGCGATGGGGTGAGGTATCGGGGGAGTTAGGTGGAGTAAGGGGGGAGTGAGAAGGAGCAAGTTCGTAGAAGAGAGAGGGGGAGAGGGTTCAGAGAGCGGACAACAGGGAGAGGAAAAAGGGGAGTGTGATGGAAACCGAAGCGGGAGGGGGAAAGAGAGAGGACAGAAAGTGCATATAATTAGATTTTTTTTATAAGAGAGAGAGAGATGGAGAGAGATAAATCTAGGGAGGAGGGAGAAAAGGGGAGAAAAATGTAAAAAAAGCGCGGGCGGAGCTGCACGGGTCAGCTAGTTAATAAAATATAAAGCAAAACTAATAAACCAAAAACTTTTCAAATTATTCAAGAATCAGCCGTGCATATCACACGCTGAAATAAGCGAGTATTTCAATCGTCTAATAATATTGCGTGGTTCCAAACAAAGGTGGACTACGGTCCTATTCTGAACCTTTCAAAAATATTTATTTTATGTTTTTCTTTTCTTTTTAATGATTTCTGATATTTACGCGAACATTACAAACATCATTACATCGAAATAAAACTAATTTTTAAGTGCTGCCAGTGATGATAATGGATTATATTATATAATCATCCGCAGCCGATATACGTCCACTGCCGAACAAAAGCCTTCCCCTCCCCCCTTCCAATGCAAGACCTCAATATGCTGTAAGCGCTAGAAAAGATGAGACCTTAACCGCCGCACTCACAAACCCAAATTAACTTTAATTCTAATTCAATCACTTTTTAAAATCTATTTATTTTGACTTTCGGAGCTATTTATGATTAATTTCGATTATTGAATACGAGATAATTGTTATCTCTACTTACTTTCAGCGTATTAAGTATTAATTGGCTTCGAGTGTCGAAATATTCAGTTTTAAAAAAATGGATTAATCATCATTAACTTTAATTGACGTTTGTAGGTTTGGCAGTAAGACAACTATGACGTATGGACAGCTTTTCTAATTATTATTGTTAGTCCGATCTATGCGGAAGGAGCTTACAGCATATTGAGGTCTTGCATTGGAATGGTTGTCTTTGGATTTGATAATATGTATCACGGGATCCCAAGATGGTGGTAGCACCCAGCAATATTCTCTATTGAAATTTGGATGTTTATAATTTCAATAGCCTCACGAATCATCCTTGGTAGGAATCGCTGTTTTTTGCGAGGATTTGATCCGCGAAACAAAAATAAAGTGTTCGAAACGTTGGCATATTAAAATCAAAAATAAACCGCGATATAATCCGTTCAATTTAGTTATTAAACTTACCAAAGTGCGAAAGTAGGCAGCGCGCGACGAAACCATTTGAACCTACCTAACGTGGGAAGCTAGTTAATGTAGAATTTAGTGTGGAATTAATGAGTTTCCTGTTTGTTTTTACTTATTTTCGGGAAGGGATGACTACTATAATTTATTCAAACCCTCATGGGGTCCCAGCTCCAGGAGATAATGTATAATTCACATTAATGAATTGGATAAGTTTATTTACGATGTCCGTGATACAAAATATTTAGGTTAAGTCTCTTACTTTTACCATTATAAATTGGTTATTTAAAAAGTCTCACTAAGAATATAAATAATATATATATGTAGCCACTTAGAATATGCATCACAGATTTGGAACCCTCAATACGAGATCTATAAGTCACGTATTGAAGGTATCCAAAAGAAATTTTTAAGATATTTAGATTTTAAGGCTCAACAGTTCTCGGAAAATTACAATCATCGCTGTAAAAAATATCATTTCCTTCCACTCGAGCGTAGACGTTATATCAATGATATTTGTTTTTTGCTGAAAATTGCAAATGGCACTATCAACTGTCCTGAACTACTTGGAAAACTATCAATTTGCACTAACCAAATTGGTTTTCGACACAGGCCATTGCTACATGTACCTTTTATTAAAACTAAATACAGACGTAATGCCTTCCTACTTAGAAGTGCACGTAACTTGAATAACTTACATCGAAAGCTAAATATCGACTTATTTTGCACTAATGTAAATACAGCAAGACGCTTATTAGCAAAAGAGGATTTTTAATTATATAATTAATGTTAAAACAGTAGTACAACACTGGTTATAGTGTATATCGCACATTATTGTATCAATCTGTAGGGACTTGTTAGTAGCAATTTATGTAATTTAATTTTAGTAACCATACACCTGTTATTAGTCTGTAAGTCTCTTTAAAATTAATAAAATTAAAAATTAAAATTAAGACAAATAATTTAGCGACCGCCCTTTTCTATTATATTTAGTTGACTATAAATTGGGCCTGGTAACTACCGAAACTACTTCGACCCAGTTGGATCTATTCTGCATGCCCTCGCAGCAACAGGGATGGCGAACCAATGGCACGCGCGCGACACATTATTTTGAGCACGTCACAGATCTCACACAGTTCATTTGTACTGAGAAAAAAAACTCCCACTAAGAAAATCTTCTTAAACAAGAAAATATAATTATTCTATAAAAAATAATTAACGACATAAATTATTGTAACGAGTTTCTTGAACTAAGAGATTTTTGTTTGGACAATAGTATTTTTTTTTTCAGTGTGAACAACTATTTTACGTGCGATGCGCGGGCTTAGTAGAAGTATTTAGTATTATTATTTTCCCAATCATCACGAAATCAACATTATTTGACGGCACGTCTATGGCCTAAAAGATTTTTTTTTCAATAATAAATGGCACTTTGATACATAAAGGTTCGCCGCCCCTGCCCTTACTCTATTGCTAAAGTGACGAGAGTTCCCTATGGTTCGCTACGATTGCACCAGCTTAAGCTGAGCATAATCATCTAGTGTGGAATAGGCTATTTCCAGAGGATAAATACGTCTTGCAAGAACATCATAGCCACACAATGTGTGCAGCATTGAAACCTACCTACCTGTAAGAATTCACGTAACTTTAACTTATTAACTTTAACTAATTTCGTAAAATTTTTAGAAGGATAATAATAATAATCTTGGGAGAATCCACACACGGTCATCTGATCCCAAACTAGGCACAGCCTGTACTATGGTAACCAACTAATATAGATATAACACCCAGACACTTGGTACATAATAGGTACATTCAGTTCCTGGCGCGATAGTAGGTGGTAGGCTTTCTATGTTCTCGGTGAGGAAGGAAACCTTTAATAAGTAGCAAGTAAGTAGCCTGGTTACTGCTCAAAAGGGTTCGATTCGTAACCAAAATTTTGTTGTTAACCTTAAATAACCAAAAGTTTGTGACATGTCTGTTTTTCTGTTAAAAATATGTAAGTATATTTGTATTTTATTTATATTAGTTTTCTGGTTCTCATAGACTTTAGTATAGTTTAGAATGAAATAGGCGTGTGTAATAATGTTACTAACACTAACTTAACTAAGCTTTGACCCATTTTAAAATGATCTTCTAAGATGTTCAGAATACGGATGCAAAGGTGAAACCCAGCTATCGAGCTATCGGGCGGAAATTGCACCCCCAACCGAAAGAGGGGCGATCTAATCTAGGGGTTGCGTGTCCCGCGGATCATTAGCACTTTCCACTGATAGCCGAGCCTTTCTTTGCTCTGCCACATTTCACAATTACGACCCTAGGTTTGTAGTAGATATCATAGTCCGAAGGTTTTATGTTTTCCTTCTAGCCAGTTCTTTTTGGTTTATAACAACAAAATGCTTAGGTACCTATTTTTCTGTTTGCCCGACTGCCCCAGAAGGAGGTTATGTTTTTTTACATATATGTATGTATGTATTTCTATTTAAGAAATACACGGCTCACAGTCTAAACGGCTTTATGGACAGTGAATTATAATGTGTCGTTAGATTCCTCTGAGTTGTGGAAGTGACATAGGCTATATATTTCTCAAAAGAAAATAACATGGCGCCTGCCAGCCACCGCTTTGTATTTATTTTTTACGTCTAAAAACATCAATATGGGTATTAAATTAAAGGTCTTAACGAGACGAGTTAAAATATAATACATGTGTATATGTATAACGAAATTTAGGTCCATTTTGTTTGTTCGCAGTTGGGCTTTTTGTGATTCTATAATTTTTACTTTTTTTTTATACTTGTTATCTTTAATCTATTAAATCACAAGTTACTTGGACTGCCAAACTCAGTACTGAATCCTTTGGTATAGATTCCTTAGTCCATATAGCTTTAATACTTAGACTATTATATGATCTAAGCTTTAATATTATACCTACATTTAAGAAAGATTTTATAGGTCTACTAATTATGGGAAGTATGGTGGCGAAACTCATCTCGTTACGTTCATTCATTCGCGCAATGTTACCAGAGATTTTGCTTTCATAGTCCAAGAGAAGACTGACACAATGCCGTTCACCGAGGACAAGTTGAACTAACCAATCATTTTACTCCAAATTGTGCGTTATATAAAAATTCATATAAGTACATATGTATATAGTCCGCCAACCCATCAGACACCGGTCTCGCCGGCGAGGCCGAAGGGTCGTACGTATGCGACCGCAACGACGTGCATCACCCCACTGAGTTTCTTGCCGGTTCTTCTCAGTGGGGGCGCGTTGTGAACCGGTGGTAAACTCAGCCCTCTCTTAAGCGACAGCCCAAGCCGAGGCCGTGCCTCCCTGAGGTGCCCTTGTGCTCGTCGCTACTTCTGCCGTAAAGGCTAGAGCGCTTCAAGCGCTCGCCTCCTATTGTCCGGCCATCTGCGGCTAACAGCGTCTATCATTCCCAAAAAAAAAAAAAAAAAGTCCGCTAACCCGCACTTGGCCAGCGTGGTGGACTATGGCCTAAGCCCCTTCAATTTGAAGGGAGGCCCGTGCCCATCAGTGGGACATAAACAAGGGCTGGTATTATTACATATGTATATACCCTCATTGATCTGGCAGGGTTTTATAACACACTGTATATCAGAATCTCTTCCCGTTGGGTGTCCGTAAGTGGCGACTAAGGGAAAACTAGAAGACGGGCAGCAGTGTCTTTCTATTGGATTACTTACCACTGCAATCCCCAAGACGCCTGCCAAGCGTGGGAATTATGGCAAGCCAATTCTGAGGCTTTTGTTGCACGAATTTCGGCTGCTGACGAAAATACTTTATGTCTTGTACCTCCCTTCTAATGGGGAGGCCTTTGTTTAACAGTGGATGAATTTCGGGTGCTGATGAAAAGAAATACTTGTATATCTAGTGTATGCAATATTTTCAACAGTTATCTCCTAGACTACGCTATACTATACAATCACGTTACACGTCGCTAGGGAGATATTGTTTCATACAAAGTGTAAAAGGAGTAACACCATCAACAAGGTATACCGTTACACGCTATATATAATAACATGTAAATGGACAAGTTGCAGTACCCGACCGCAAACAACTTGTACTTACACAATTCTAAGCTTACACATTTTTTTTTTATTTAAGCAACGACCCATTTGGAAAAATCATAACTAGAGCTGTCATGTAAACAAGATTCGTGTTGGCTTGTAAATAAAAAACTTGCGTCGTCTTGTATACAAGATTTATGTTGCCTTGTATATAAAAAAAACTTTCGCCGTCTTGTATACAAGATTTATGTAGCCTTGTAAATAAAAAAAAACTTTCGCCGTCTTGTATACAAGACTTACGTTGTAAACATAACTTGCGTCGTCTTATAAACAAGACTTGCGTCGTCTTATAAAGAAGACTTGTGTTGTCTTGTAAACAAAACTTGCGTCGTCTTATAAACAAGACTTCCGTCATCTTGTAAACAAGCCTTACGTTTTCTTCTTGTTTACAAGAAAATTAAGGTTTCCACCACCGGATGACATAAAAACCCCAGTTGATTTATAACTATTTATGTCCCATGGTATACCCCCCATTCCCATGCTATGCATATACTACGAGTTAATGATAGACTAGCGACCCGCCCCGGCTTCGCACGGGTGTAATTAAGAAAAAAAGAAGTGAATCATTTAAAGTTACTACCTTTGAATTTCTTGATAAATAATGTTTGTAGCTGACTTTTCGTAACGCAATATGAACAAATTTTTGTATAGAAGTGACGCGTGAAAGGGCTACGTATAGCTGCCTGTCCATGGCCAAAGTACTCAACGCTTAGGTTTAAGACTGCAACGTTGAATCTCTGAGTTTGTGATTTGTTAATTGTATTTATAATTTTAGAAATTGCAGACGTGTACCGGTGCACAATTTGGGTGGATTAAGGACAGGAAAAGGACACCATTTCTTTAAAACCAATTTATGGAAGCAATACGGGCATCGTTGTCGGTTTCATCGTTAAGACGTAAACGGGGGTCGACCGGGGAATTCTTACCCACTAAAACCCGGCTATCACGTCGGCACATTAGAGGTCGGACCTGGGATATCTGTCGAGATCTGCACCAGCTGATACCACTCAGTGCCTTGACTTTGAACCCGCCGCCGGAGAGGCACATTATAGTTCCCCGAGAACCTGTCATGGTGCTCACGGTTACGGGGGTCCCGGGGAAGCCTTTAATGGTATTTACGGGACCCTGTTGGTGGTCAACCGGGTATGTAGGATTCTTATACACTAAACCCCCAACGGCCGTGCAATCAGCACATAAGAACCCCTTCTTGGGCTATCCGGTGGGATCTGCATCATGATACCCTCAGTGGCTTGCCTTTGACCCCTCCACCGGAGAGCACAATAAAGCCACCTGGGAACTTATCGCCGTGCTCACGGTTACAGGGGTCACGGGGGAAGCCTTCAATAGGTCCCTGGGACCCTGTTGGCGGTCAACCGGGTTATGTAGGATTCTTATACACTAAACCCCCCCCACGGCTGTTAAATCAGTACATAAGTAGGAGACCTGGGCTATCCAGTGGGATCTGCACCAAGATCCCTCAGTGGCTTTCCTTTGAGCCCGCCACCGGGGGGCACAATAAAGCCACCCCGGAAACTATAATCGTGCTCAAAGATACGGGGATCGCGGGGGAAACCTCCAATAGGCCCCCAGGATCCTGCGGGCGATTGACTGCAGTATGTGTCCCCCACGGCTGTCCACACAAAAGAGTGTGCACCGTATACCCCTCAGTGCAAGGCAAGGGCCTTTGAAGCCGCCGCCGCCGGGGGCGCATTATAGCCCTTCGGGAATCTGTCACCGTTGTCACAGTTAAGGGAGTAGCGGGGGAAACATTCAATATGTCCCCGGGATCCCGTGGGGAAGTCAATCTGGGTATTTGGGATTCTTAGCCACTAAAACTCCCGTGGCTGTCACATCGGCACATGAGAGAGAAATCTGGGTTCTCGGGTAGGTTCTGCACCAGGTGTCCCTAAGTGCCTGGCCTCTGAGTCCGCCGCGCAGGTTTACCTTATATTATATGGAATGATACAATGTGACCAGATTCAGTATTTTAATACTTTTTCACTCTTTTTTAACGTCGTTTTTGAAGATGTTTATCGGTATTTTGCTGGAAGTCAGTATTTTTATTGGGGAAAAAAATATGCTAACATTGTAAGCAGTTGTCCTCGCGAAAATTGTTCAGGGAATTGGCTAAACATATTCTATATTACATTTATGAGCGTGTATCAATAAATTAGAGACAAAACATTACCGGCTGCTGTGTTGTATTGTTATTTAAGTACACAATGCTTAAACAGAGTCTGGACTTTAAGTTTTTAGTTGTATGCGGGGATAGTTAGGTCCGTGTATAGTGTGTATGAACACAAACCTTAGGAACACTAAAAAAATATTGGTTGGGCATTTTTTTTTTATTATTGACATAAATTCTGAAATGATTACAGGTGTAATAATAAGTGTTGATGTTTTTTTTTGGTAAAATAAAACACGTTTGACGAAATTAAATGCGCTAAGTACCTAACTGTGCATAATTTTTTTTAGAAATGGTTAAAAATCCTTGACAAACAAACTTAGTTGTGCGGTTTGGTATTTTTGCTACCTGAGGTGTTAGATGAATAGAAAACTAACCCTCGGTGCGCAAATCCAGCTCGCTCTTGATCAGTATTTTTTCGAAGTGGACTCGGTACATTTCAGTATTTTTTCGATGAGACCTCGGTATAGATACAACTTCTAAATAAATTCAGTTAATATTAAACCGTCAGTGAAAAATAAATAAATTGTAAAATGATCAAAAATAAAAGGTTTAAAAGTAAGCCACGTAGGGCGGGGGCGCCGCTGCCGCTTTTCCCGATGGGGCATTACGTCGGTTGAGCGCGGTGGTGGTGCAGGGGGAGTCGGGCCGAAAGGCCTTAGGGCGGGGGTACCGCAGCAACCGTGCTGTCGGGGTATGGGACCCGGCAGACGGCAGTACCTGGGGTATGGGACCCGGTAGCTCGGTGCAATACACAAAAAAAAACAGAGATTTGAACCCAGTCCCTGCTGTGCTTAAAAGACGCTTCCGTAACCTCCAGAACACGGCTATTCTTATTGTATTATTTGAATTACTTGATCATATTCTTGTTATATGTCTGCTCAGTCCCTAATGCATATAGCGTGATATTTTACCTTATGTATTAAAGTTATCCGTGTACAGTACCTAATTTACGTACTAAGCAAGTGTGAGTGTGAGAATATTTGTACCGCCATCGGTTGAGTAATAATACTGCTTTTTATATAACCCTGTTAAGGGATAAATTTTAAAAAAAAATCCCCTCAGTGGCTTGCCTTTGAGCTCGCCACCGAGGGGCACAATAAAAAAAACCTGTCACCGTGCTCAAAGTTTCGGGGACCACGGGTAGACCTCCAATAGGCTTCCAGGATCCTGCGGGCGGTCGACCGCGGTGTGTAGGATTCTTACCCTCTAAACCCACCATGGCTGTCCGCAAAAAATATGGGGCTGCACCGGGTACCCCTCAATGCAAGGCAAGGGCCTTTGAAGCCGCTGCCGGGGGCGCATTATAGCCCCCCGGGAATCTATCACCGTTGTCACAGTTAAAAGGGTGGTGGGGGGCACGTTTAATATGTCCCCGGGATCCTGTGGGGGATTCTTACCCACTAAAATTCTCGTGGCTGTCACATCGGCACATGAGAGAGGGTTCTCCGGTGGGATCTGCATCAGTTGTCCCTCAGTGCATTGCCTTTGAGTCCGCCGCCGGGGGGCGGGTATATTATATCCAGGATATTTACCTACTTTATAATATATGGAATTAATGAAATTCTCTAGTACTTGATTGTTAACTATGTATCTCTTTAGGTTTAGTCAATGTAAGCTATGTAAGTTTATTTACTTAGATAAAACTTAAAACATTCAATTAAAAATTTATCTAACTGATGGTGAAAATCGCTGCGTGGTTTAGGAGGTGCTATCGGATATAGACAGACTCGGATAGCGACTTTGTTTCACACTATGTAAAGATACTTTGACGTCGTTGGTCCCCAACACCAGCCAACCTATAGAAAACACCCTGACTGACAGACAGACAATAATTCTAATAGGTGCATGCATATTGTATTCCTACCCAAACAGACATTTTGAAAATATATTTTCATTATTTTATTTTCATTTTGTTATATTTGGGAAACAAACAAATGATACCACTTATTACTAAAAATATAAGATCCAATAGTACATAAAAATCAATTCAGTTTCCACTAATAACTAAATCATAACATTAGAGAGAAGTTAACTACGTATGCATTATTTTAAATTTTAAAAAATCATTAAATATAAAAAATATATTAGAGATAAAAAGTGCCGGAGTCAATATGAGTTAAATATTTAAAACATCGAATCTTAATATAAATAATAAAATCAAAAACAAAGTTTAATAATACAAAAAAAAACTCCGCTCAGAGGTAGCGAACCCGGACAGTCCGTACTTAGAGGACGCTTCCTTAACCACTTGGCCAAGGAACTTTTATTTTGTTTTTCGAATTATCGTATCTTATTGTTGTAATATATTTGTACCGCCATCGGTTGAGTAATAATACTTATTTTTTACCCTGTAAAGGGATAAATTATAAAAAATGTGAAAAACTAATTCAATTAATTTTCTTAACGAATGTCTGTGCAAAATTTCAAGTCAATAGGACCAAGGAATCGCGTTCTCCCATACAAACTTTGCCCCCCTGTTTGACCCCCTTAGAGGTTGAATTTCGCAAAATCCAGTCTTAGTGAGCACCTACGTCTTAAAAGGAACCCCCATGCAAAGTTTGAGACTCCTAGCACTTGTAGTTTCTGAGATTTCGTGATGAGTGGGTTTTTGTCTACTCTTTTATATAAGACTAGCTGACCCACGCAGCTCCGCCCGCGCTGTGTTTACGTTAACTAAACTTTCAATAATATACATTCGCATAGAATACAAAACCTCCTTTTTTAAAGTCGGTTAAAAACTTGGATCCACTTTGTACTTGCCCTCCGAAGCACGGAGACAAAGTTTTAGTTCAAATGGCGTTAAACGGTCACCCATCTATTTAATGACCTTACCTAACGTTGCTTAACCAGATCGATTACAAAACCTTGATAACAACTCTCTATGAGTGTTCCCTTACTAATATTTATTATATTATAAAGAAAAATTGATAAAATCGGACCAAGCGTATAACCAACTACCCGTTTTGACTTTAATCCCCTCTCCCAGAAGAACCGTGCTAGATTACGGCATAAAAAGTATCCTATGTCCTACCTCGTAGTAAGATCTCAAATCATGCCAAGTTTCATTTGAATCCATTCAGTAGTTTCGGCGTGATGCTCAGCCGTGATACAGACAGACAGACAGACAAAAATTAAAAAAATTACATTTTCGGCCTCAGTATCGGTTATAGAATGCCCTCCAAATATAATTTTCAAAATATCTTCAATGTACAGAATTGGACCTGTTACAGTTTTATTATAAGTATAGATAAGATAGGCGTATTATCATGTACAGATTTTTCCCTCGTTACAATGCACAAGCTATTGTAAAACACAAAGGAATTACATATGCTGGCCCGTTACGTAACTCGAGCGAATAATTAAATGAAAACTTAATAAAAGCCCTTATATACCACGGCATATAGACGGACGTAACAAGCATACAAGGTTAATTGACGAGGCTGACCGCTAACCGCACAATGGTAACAAAATCCGACTACCGTATATTCGAGCATATAAAATAATCACATACAATTTGTGGTAAAATCGTGTGCGTTCGTGTAATTTTAATAGGCGGAAGGTCCTTGTAAGGGACCGTACGGGTAGGTACTACCACAGTGTCAGATATTCTGGCGTCAACCAGAATTGAGTAAACATTGTCCCTGTGTGAAGGGCACTGTAGCTGGTGGAATTACCGGACACTAGAGACTTGATAACGAATGTCTCAGGTGGCGAGCGGGAGTGTAATGCAGCTGTCTATTGGGCATGCCTATCGCTTACCATCAGGTGAACGACTTGCTTGACTTGCCACGAGAATGAATAAAAAAAAATTGGAAAAACTTAAAGCTCGATATTCCCGTATGGTGTACGGGATTTTCCATCTTTTTAGGGTTCCATACCTAAAAGATAAAAAAAGAACCCTTATGATGAGACTTCGTCAGTCTGTCTGTCTGTCAAACCTATATATTTCTGGAACCGCTGACACTATCGATTTGAAACTTGGAATGGTTTTAGATATTTTTTACCCAACCTCATCGCAAATGAAGAAAAAATATTTTTCCTTCTTTTAAATTTTAATTTTGGTTTATGTCACGTATTTTTTTCTGATAATCAAAAATACTAAATAGTACAGTTTATTAGTATTCCAAAAAAAATTAACTTAGTTTTGCGGTTTAGTTTTTTTACTGTCTGAGGTGTTACATGAATAGTAAAATTACTTTAATACATCCAAAGAAGGTATGGAACCAGTCTATATTACCTGAATAATTGATTAGTAATTAAGATATATTAATGCTAATTAATCAAATCACTCTGATGAGAACACGTACTGCTTGATTGCAAGTGTGTCCTTGATATAAACGTAATAATTAGTTTGATAAAATACGAATATAATTAATTTAATTACCTACGTACTTTAGTAAGAAAATATATATAATTCCTTAATATTAGAGTTTAAGCTATTTTATGTACCTACACCACTTATCCTACTAAATAAAATACAAAAATACTTATTTCAAAAATATCAAAAGCTAACAAATAATTATTATGATCCACTGGTAGGATGATGATGGCCCCCTAAGGTCAATAATATAGAGAATCCATAACACGTCTAAGTAAAATATTATATAGTTATACTTAGTACTATTGTACCGAAACAACAAAATTAAATGGAAAGAATCATTCATTAGGTACAGAAGTCTTAAAAGTAACTCGTCTTATTATAGAGCAAGAAACTACGCCAGAATACTTATAGAAGCATCGGGCATTCAAGCCATCCGTGACCAGTAATATAAATACTGAATTTGTAACCTAATTGAATTTTAAATATTCCTTCAAGAATATCAGGAAAAATGCGCTGGAAAAGATATTTCAGCATTGCTCGTTTACAGAATGGAACATTTGAGATGTTATTGTGTCATGTAAAAAAAAATCCTTAGTGATGTGTTATAGGGTACTAAATTTTAATTTACAGGCAAATCGTAACTACAATTTGCCGCAGGATCGATGGCCGTTGGAGTAAACTAGTTCTGGAGTGGAGACCGCGTATTGGGAAGCGTAGTGTAGGACGCCCTGTGACCAGGTGGAGCGACGATAATAAATAAATAAATAAATAATTATTCTGGGACAATCCACACACGGTCATCTGATCTCAAACTAGGCACAGCCTGTACTATGGAAACCAGCTAACTGATACTAATACTTACATACTTTTTTTTTGTAAATACATACTTAAATAAATAAACAACACCCAGACACCCGGGAATCGAACTCACGACCCATTGGGTAGTTAGGGTGTCTAACCACTAGACCAACAGGCCCGTCTAATCGCAGAGCGGTTGGAAAAACTGGATGAGGAGAGCCGAAGATCCGGCTCAGTGGCGTGCTTTATTAGTGTGCCACCACAAATATCCTTAAATGAACTAACATTACAGACGTATCCATTTACATTTAAAAACATCACGGTAATACCATGTCAGTACAAAATATATTTAAATTAAGATTATTTAGAGAAATCGAAGGGTAAGCAAAGTCTTTTTGTGTGTATGGACCCTTTGTCATAATACAAGTTTTTATATTATGCAAATTAATATGTCTATAGAATCTGCTAACTTATGAATATTTAAAATGATATAGGTACTGATATACATATAATAGGTTAAAAAAGCCGTTCCTTGTCTACCCTCTGTGCACGCCACTGCCAGTGTGGAATAACTATACAATGTTGTTGCTCACCGCGGTATTTGAACCCGCGACCCTCGGTTTGCAAAGCGTGGTTTCTCACAGCGCCACGGAGGCTAACATTTTTTTTAACTGCCCTTGGTTTTGTCCCGCTGTTGGACATGGACCCCCACTCAACATGAAGGTGCTTAGGCACTTAGTACACTATGCTGTCAAAATACACTATGCGAGTTGTGCGAGTGGGTTGGAGACTACAATATAATATGCATATACAAAATGAACAGTCAAAGAACCAATGTCACCCACATGGCTCTTAGAATCTACAAGTTTAAATGGTAGTGGGCAGGCCACATCTCTCGAAGAACCGAGAACCGGGGAAGAAACGTTCTCGAGTGGCGACCACAAACCAGAAGACGCACCATACGCAGGCCTCCCACTAGATGGAACGACAACAATGTGCGCGTCGCAGGCAACCACTAGATACTGCAGTCTTAGCACGATTTGCCAAGACTTCGTAATCTTGACAGTTCGGTGTGGAGAATGACGTAGTTATCGACGACGAAGAAACGTCATTTTCGGTATTAGCTAGGTCGATAACTACGTCATACTCCACACCGAACTGTCAAGATTACGAAGTCTTGGCAAATCGTGCTAAGCCTGCTGGATACAAATAGCTGACTGTAGTTCATTGTGGTGGTCTAAGGGGGGAGGCATTAGTTCAGCGGTGGACGTCTACCGACTGATGATGAGGATAATAATGAAGTGTCAGTCCTACCCGCTAAAACAATTAATTACCTTCTTGATACAACATCAATTGCTATCAAAGTCACCGCCTGTCTCGTAAAACAGCGGGTTTTTCCGTTTATCAGTATATCTCCCTGGTACAGATAAAACCTTTGTGATTGTCCCGTGTGATAGACTGGCCGGTCATTTGTGAGCCCAACGGTGTATTGATTTTCGTCAAGGGACTCGTGTACAGTTTCCGATAAGGGTTCTAGTACATTTTACACTTTACTCGCCCATTCCCTTGCTATTTTATCGACTTATTTTCAATGCGAACACTGTAGACTATATTACGCGTTCAGGCCACTATCTAGAAAAACATTAGACTCACAATAGGTTAGTAGCAAATACTTTCTGAAGTTTGTATTTTAACAAAGCGAACAAAAATAGACTGTGAAAATTGCACGAGACTTAAAGGTGAACCCATACAACAATTTATCATAATAAATGGTTTCGTCACACGCTGCCTACTTAAATTATAGGTTAATAGTTATAAAAAAGTAGTGGCTGAATTGAATACCTGCCAGTAACGCGCTTAATGATCAGCCTAAACCAGGTGCATAATTATTCGAGCATGTTTCTGATAATAATTGAATATGACCTTAACGTTATTCAGATATACTTAGCTGAAATGGAATGTCCCCAACATATTACCTTAATGCATACGAATGCTCGGCCCTATCGATACTAAAACAATATTTAATTTTCGAAGCTACATACCTATTTTCCGACAGATCTGCGCCAATCCTAATAATTCAGTAATACTGAATGGGATTTTGTTTGATACGAAACACATACGAAATTCTGAAGATTGATTTCAAAGAATTTCTTTTATCAAATGGAAGAACACTTTTTTTCATTTGATAATGGTTTTTCATTATCGAAAAGTCTTTCTTTTTTCTATATCGACATCGCGATATTATAACGAAAGACGTCCACTGTTGAACGAATAGCAGGCGTCTTGGGGTTCGCAGTATAGGTGGTAGCTAATCCAATAGACGCTGCTGCCCGTCTTCTTGTTTTCCCTTAGTCGCCTCTTACGGACACAAAACGGTAAGGGATGGGAGGGTGCTATTCTTACCCGGACACCGCACGGCTCGACAATATTACAATATTCACTAAATTCCTATTCAAAGGTAGCAAGTGGTAAAAACTTTCAACTACTACATTATGATACACACAAAGTGGTAATCACATACAAACTCGTATTATACGTAGGTACTGTCCAGGATGTAATCCATGTAATGGTCCGAAGAACTTTAACTTTTTAATAATGAACGTAGGAGTGTATTCCCCTGTTTACGCATCGATATACTATACCAACTAGATTTGCTGTCACGAACAAAATGACATCGAAAATGTGGTCGCGGTTACAACTATACACGTACACGCAAAACAATAATATGTTCATATAAAAAGATAACTTACATACTATAAAATAAGGTTCAATAATAATTGCAGACAATTGAGCGACAGCCGTCTCCGTAGCTCTTATTTTCGTGACCACTTTTCGGGTCGTGACAGCAAATCTAGTTGGTATAGTATATCGATGTGTTTACGCGCGAGAAAGAATAACACAGTCCCATCTGCTCCCGTTGGGTGTTCGTAAGAGGCGACCAAGGGAAACCAAGAAGACGGGCAGCAGCGTATTTTTATTGTTTTACTAGCTGACCCACGCAGCTCCGCCCGCGCTGTGTTTACGTTAACTAAACTTTCAATAAAATACATTCGCATAGAATACAAAACCTCCTTTTTTAAAGTCGGTTAAAAACTTGGACCCACTTTGTACTTGCCCTCCGAAGCACGGAGACGTTTCGTTCAAATGGCGTTAAACGGTCACCCATCTATTTAATGACCTTACCTAATGTTGCTTAACCTGATCGATATCCAAACATTGTTAACAACTGTCTATGAGTGTTCCTTTACAAATATTTATTATAATTATAATGAAAAATTGTTAAAATCGGAGCAAGCGTATAACCAAGTACACATTTTGACTTTAGTCCCCTCTCCCAAGGGAACCGTGCCGAATGTCGGGATAAAAAGTACCCTATGTCCTACCTCGGAGTATTAACTCAAATCATGCCAAGTTTCGTTTCAATCCATCCAGTAGTTTCGGCGTGATGCTCAGCCGAGATACAGACAGACAGACAGACAAAAATAAAAAAAAATACATTTTTGGCTTTAGTATCGGTTATAGAATGTCCTCCAAGCATAATTTTCAAAATATCTTCAATGTACAGAATTGGACCTGTTACAGTTTTATTATAAGTACTAGCGACCCGCCCCGGCTTCGCACGGGTGTAATTGAGAAAAAAAAGAAGTGTTTAATTTTAACTTACTGCCTTTGATTATAGAATTTCTTCAAAAATAATGTTTGTAGCGGACTTTTCGTAACGCAATATGAAAAAAAATGTTTAGAAGTGACGCGTGAAAGAGCTACGACCTACGTATAGCTATCTATCCATGGGCAAAGTACTCAACGCCTGCAACGTTGAATCTCTGAATTTGTGATTTGTTAATTGTATTTTTATTTTTATTAGAAACTGCAGACGTGTACCGGTGTACAATTTGGGTGGATTAAGGACAGGAACAGAACACCATTTCTTTAAAACCAATTTATGGAAGCAATACGGGCTTCCTTGTTCGGTTTCATCGTTAAGACGTAGACGGGGGTCAACCGTTGAATTCTTACCCACTAAAACCCCCGCGGCTATCACGTCGGCACATTAGAGCGCGGTCCTGGGATATTTGTCGGGATCTGCACCAGTTGATACCACTCAGTGCCTTGACTTTGAACCCGCCGCCGGAGAGGCACATTATAGTTCCCCGGGAACCTGTCACGGTGCTCACGGTTACAGGGGTCACGGGGGACGCCTTTAATGGGATTTACGGGACCCTGTTGGTGGTCAACCGGGTATGTCGGATTCTTATTCACTAAACCCCGTTGCTACGGCCGTTAAATCAGTACATAAGAAGGAGACCTGGGTTATCCGGTGATATCTGCACCAAGATCCCTCAGTGGATTGCCTTTGAGCCCGCCACCAGGGGGCACAATAAAGCCACCTGGGAAACTATCATCGTGCTCAAAGATACGGGGATCGCGGGGGAAACCTCCAATAAGTCCCACGGATCCCATGGGGAAGTCAACCTGGGTATTTGGGATTCTCACCCACTAAAACTCCCGTGGCTGTCACATGATAGGGAAACCTGGGTTCTCGGGTGGGTTCTGCACCAGGTGTCCCTCAGTGCCTGGCCTTTGAGTCCGCCACCGGGGGGCAAGCATATTATATCCCAGATTTACCTTATATTATTTGGAATGATAATGATATACACACATCAAAAGTGTCTAGGGATCAAGCATTTTTAAGCGGATTTCTTGAGATTGAGACGTGGCTTTGTAATAAATTTATGATTTTATAAATTTATATGGATCCTTTTTGGTGCATTTCATAATTTGAATCAGGAACTGTGAATCAAATTCGAGTAAAAGATGAAAATCAGCTGTCAATATTTTCCCTATAAAAACATACAACGCATTGAAGACATTATTAGTGCTACTGTTTCCCTACTACTGATTAAAACCAACGTTATTATGGAGCGGCGACGTCATTTAAGCAGGGAAGAAATGCTCAGAGCCGTGGGAATGATAGAAGCTGGTTCCCGGCAACGTACTGTGGCTTTAGCTCTGAATACAAGTCAGAGTGTTATCAGTCGACTTTGGACACGTTACCGAAGCACTGGTACCGTGGCTGAGCGCCATGGAGGACGGTATCGCTGCACCACACGGAGACAAGACCGATATATTCAAATCTTAACTCGAAGAGCTCCAACAATAACTGCCATGATGTTAGCCGTGAGGCTTCATCACTCTTCAGGGAACTTAATTAGCGACCAAACAGTCAGAAACCGCTTGCATGAAGTGAACCTTCATTCCCGAAGACCGCTACGGGTACCACCTATAGCAATGCACAATCGTAGGATTCGATATCAATGGGCTCTTGAACACAGAAATTGGGCAGAAGAACAATGGCGTTTCGTGTGCTTTTCTGATGAGTCTCGTTTTGGTATGAGACCGGATACAAGACGTATACGACACTGGAGAACCCCTGGACGCCAACAGCGATTAAAATCCTGCCAGGAAGTCCATCCTTATAGTGGTGGAACCATCATGGTATGGGCGGGTATTTGGATCGGCGGAAGAACTGAGTTGATTTGGATCAGAGGCAACCTCAACGCTCAAATTTATGCTGAGACGATTGTATCAGACGTCATCGTTCCTCTACAAGTGCAAATCGGTCCCTTATTTCAGTTAATGCATGATAATGCACGACCGCACACCGCAAGAGTTGTAAGACAGACTCTCGCCGCAGCTAACATCAATGTCCTGCCCTGGCCTGCTCAGTCGCCAGACTTGAACCCGATTGAGCATGCATGGGATATGCTACAGAGAAGAGCTCTGCCGAATATGGAGGGTATCCAGTCGCAAGAAGACCTTTTTTTGTTGTTGCAACGAACATGGGCGGCCATTCCACAGCGTGATTTGGATGAACTCATTTTGAGTATGCCAAACCGATGTTCTTGTGTTGTTAGTGTTCGCGGTAGAAACACGGATTATTAATTGTTTAAGTTACCCAATAAAATTTTAAAGAAAACTGTTATTTCAGTCTTTTTTTCGAACTTTTGTGTTAGTGGTTCAAATGTCAAAAATCCCTTTATTAGGAAAATGGCAAATTTCTTTATTAATGCAAAGGTGACTTGGTTTATCGTTACTGTGACAAACGAAAACACTTTATTTGATGAATCCTTAAAGAAAATTTTAATTAATATCAATCAGGAGAAAAGTTATTGCAAAAATATATGTTGATCCCTAGACACTTTTGATGTGTGTATATGTAGAATAAACTTCTCTAGTACTTGATTGTTAAGTATGTACCTCTTTAGGTTTTTACTTACTTAGATAAAACTTCTAAATAAATTCAGTTAATATATAAACCTTGAAAAAATAAAAAAAATATTAAAAATAAAAAGTTTAAAAGTACACAAAAAAATCCCAATGAGAAATTTGAACCCGGACTCTGCTGTGCTTAGAAGAGGCTTTCGTAACCTCCAGACCACGGCTACTCTAATTCTATTATTTGAATTACTTGATCATATTCTTGTTATATGTCTGCTCAGTCGCTATTGCATGTAGCGTGATATTTTATCTGATGTATTAAAATTATACGTGTACAGTACCTAATTTACGTACTAAGCTAATCTAAGTGAAAATATTTGTCCCGCCATCGGTTGAGTAATAATACTGCTTTTTAACCCTGTTAAGGGATAAATTTAAAAACAGATCCCCTCAGTGCTTGCCTTTCAGCCCGCCACCGGGCGGCACAATAAAAAAATAACCTGTCACCGTGCTCAAAGGCTCCCAGGATCCTGCGGGCGGTCGACCGCGGTGTGTAGGATTCTTACCCTCTAAACCCCTCACGGCTGTCCGCACAAAATATGGGGCTGCACCGGGTACCCCTCAGTGCAAGGCAAGGGCCTTTGAAGCCACTGCTGGGGGCGCATTATAGCCCTCCAGGAATCTGTCACCGTTGTCACAGCTATAGCGGTGGCGGGGGACACATTTAATATGTCCCCAGGATCCTGTGGGGGATTCTTACCCACTAAAACTCCCGTGGCTGTCACATCGGCACATGAGAGGGGAACCAGGGTTCTCCGGTGACATCTGCATACGTACAATACATGCATATTGTATTCCTACCCAAACAGACATTTTGGAAATATATTTTCATTATTATATTTTTATTATATTTGGGAAACAAACAAATGATACTACTTATTACTAATATAAGATCCAATAGTACAAAAATCAATTAAGTTTTCACTAATAACTAAATCATAACATTAGAGAGAAGCTAACTACGTATGCATGATTTTAAATTTAAAAAGAGTATTAAATTTAAAAAATATATTAGAAATAAAAAGTGCCGGAGTCAATATGAGTTAAATATTTAAAACATCGAATCTTAATATAAATAAAAAAACAAAGTTTAAAAACACAAAAAAAAAATCCATACACGGGTAGCGAACCCGGACAGTCCATACTCAGAGGACGCTTCCGTAACCACTTGACCAAGGAACTTTGATTTTATTCCTTGAATTACCCTATCTTATTCTTGTGATATATTTGTACCGCCGTCGGTTGAGTAATAATACTCCTTTTTTACCTTGTTAAGGGATAAATTAAAAAAAAAATGAAATACAAATTCAATTAACTTTCTTAACGAAAGTCTGTGCAAAATTTCAAGTCAATAGGACTAAAGAATCGCGTTCTCCCATACAAACTTTGCCCCCCTGTTTCACCCCCTTAGAGATTGAATTTCGCAAAAACCCGTCTTAGTAAGCACCTTTGTCCTAAAAGGAACCCCCATGCAAAATTTGAGACTTCTAGCACTTGTAGTTTCTGAGATTTCGTGATGAGTGGGTTTTTGCTTACTCTTTTATATAATAAGATAGATTAACCACTTATACTGCGGTCGCCAAGACGCCTGCCAACTGCCAAGCGTGGGGATTATGGAAACCCCTCCCTTCTAAGAGGGAGTCCTTCGTTCAGCAGTGAAAAAGAATATGAAAACTTTATTTGAATTTTAGCAGTGGTCTTTCGGCTGCTGATGATGTATACTCCTAGATGTGTAGCTTATCATTAGGCGAGCGACTGCTCGTCCCGTCATTATGCTGCATATAAAAAAATTTTGTAAAATGGCAGAAAAAAAAATAGAAAACTTTATTTTCTATTTTTTTTTAATGCAGTGGTGAGACAAGCAAGTCGCCTGATGTGAAACGACAGGCCTGATAATTCACTACTGCTCGTCACCCGAGACATTAGTTAGTAAGTTTCTTGAACCCGATAATTTCATCTGCAGTGTCCTTCACACCGAAACACAGCAATATTTACACAATGCTTCTTGGCGGCAGAATTTGACACTGCTTTGGTACCTATCTACCTACCTTGGTACCTACTTGGCTGCTACCACTTAGTAAAGGTACTTTACTAAAAAAACCTCAGCAATAGTTATTATATATGTCGCCTCCGGGTCATTAGTATGGGTCGTCAATTGACTACGAAATACAAAGTATCGTGTTGATTCTTAAATGTAGGGTAGATGTCATTTCACAAATTGTAATGGAGAGGGAAACTAACTAACGTTGGGCTTTATAATAAGTGTTCCGAGCGCGGAGAGGTCAGTCTGTTTGTGGCAGTCTGTCTGGGAAAGTCTGTTTGAGGCAGTCTGTCTGAGGCAATCGGTTTGAGTTAGTCTGTCTATTGTGATATTTCTGGGTAACTGTGATTAATTCCTTGTGTAGCTTGAAGGTCGGAATAGAAAGCTGGTTGGTCAGGGTTGGCTGTGAGGGGATATGGTGGAGGCCAATCGTTAGGTAGGTAGGGCTTCGATGCCCTACTCTAATCATGATCTGGTGGTATCCTTGATGACGCAAGGGTCACTCAAGTAAGGTTTTGTAAGAGTTGCTTCTGGGCGCTAGCGAGTGAGTTGCGTATTTGAGAGATGAGGGACTGGGCGAGGATGCTGCTGCCATTCAGTTTGTTCTTGTTCGTATGTACCTTAGCCGTGTTCCGACATATATTTATATGTTTTATAGTCTATTTAAACCTGCTACGCGTGAATTTATTTTTTCTGGAGTGACAACACAGACGTGTGATTATTTAAAAAAAAACTGTGGTTATTCCAATATTTGGTATCGAACCGCCCACATCATAGCGACTGTGTTTGCAGAACAAACATGACCAACACATATTTGGTCTATCAACATGCGAGTACTGTATAATAATGTTTTTTTACTGTATATAAGCTAGCTCAGCGATCAAGTCAAACGGTAAGTAATGATACCAGCCGTCAATGGAAGCGCAGACCCGAATAATGTCACAATACAGGATCCTGTAAAAAAGAAGTACGTGACGGCGGCAATGAAGACGATATTATAGAGCGTGCGTCGCATCAGTGCAAGCACTGAGGTGGCACATTGGATACTAGGTGGTACCACCGCAGTGTCAGATATTCTGCCGCCAAGCCGCAGTGTGTAAAATTTGTTGTGTTCCAGTTTAAAGGGCACTGTAACTGGTAAAATTACCGGACACAAAAGACTAATGTGTTAAGGGTCGGCAACCCGCTAGCGATTCTTCTGCCGCACGCTTGCTTGCCACCTTGGCAGTATATAAAAAATCTTAGTTACAGCAGGAACTAAACATGGTGGGTTCACTAAGTGGACCGTCCAGATACCTACCACTGCCTTGGGCCAGTGGCGCAAGGCGGGCGATGATGCGGTGTAGGTTCTGCGTCATCGCGACCACCGCGAGGGTGCCGGGGACCACTGTAGCTAGTGCAAGTACCGGGCTCAAAAGACTTATTAGCTAAAGTCACGGGTGATGTGTGGCAGTGAAGTGCAGATGTCTTTTTTTTTGGGAATGATAGACTCTGTTGGCCGCAGATGGCCATTACAGCTTCACAGGACAATAAGAGGCGAGCGCTTAAAGCGCTCTAGCCTTAACGGCAGAAGTAGCGACGAGCTCAAGGGCACCTCAGAGAAGCACGGCCTCGGTCGCTTAAGAGAGGGCTGAGTTTACCACCGGTTCACAACGCGCCCCACTGCGAAGAACCGGCAAGAAACTCAGTGGGGTGATGCACGTCGTTGAGGTCGCATGCGTACGACCCTTCGGCCTCGCCGGCGAGACCGGTGTCTGATAGCTGTAAGGCTGTGCAGATGTCTATAGGCAGACATGTGGCTTACCATCAGGTGAACGTCTTACTTGTCTCGTCCAAACCAGATCAGGTTGAATCAAAATAGATAGGAACTTTCGACTGCTTCTTTCTCTCTTAAATATAAAACAGCTAGGTGTAAAAATGTCGTCCCTTGAGTACGGTGGCGACTCCGAGAAGGACGGCGGTAAGGCTGCAACCCCCATCCCCTTGAGTACCTGGTCTGGTTAGCTATAATCGTCTCATGTGCGGGGGTTTTAGAGGGTAAAAATCCCACAGGTAAACCCCTACAAGTCCCGTAGATCTATATGGTGGTGATGCTTTCCCCCGCGGGAGCAAAAAAAAAGGTGTAAATAGGTATATGATAATTTAGATGTACTAACAATATGTTGAACAAGTACGTACCACAGGTAGTTCACGAGAGCAAAGCCAATACTCAACAATACACGTATCCAATTATCCGTCTCGACTATAGCTCTTGTAAAGCCATTCCCGACTGCTCGCATTCACAAATGCGTGATTGATACCCGAACAAAGTATACTTCTATTACAAGAACCATTTCGGGGTTTCTGTATACCGAAAAATATTACGTCATTCAAGGGTTTCACTGGTAGGTTTAGTTTTAACAACACAGACAAAACAAATGAATAATTAATAGATTGTTGAACAGATATTTACTCAAAGCTCAAAATAGCTTTGATTAAATCAGCTTTTATTAATAACTAGCTGACCCACGCAGCTCCGCCTGCGCTATTTTTACGTTAACTAAACTTTTAATAACAGACATTCGCATCGAATACATAACCTTCTTTTTTATAGTCGGTTAATTACTGGGACCCACTTTTTACTTGCTCTCCGAAGCACGGACCTGTTTGGTTCAAATGGCGTTAAACGGTCACCCATCTATTTAATGACCTTACCTAACGTTGCTTAACCCGATCGATTACAAAACCTTGATAACAACTCTCAATGAGTGTTTCCTTACTAATATCTATTATATTATAAAGAAAAATGGATAAAATCGGACCAAGCGTATAACCAAGTACCCGTTTTGACTTTAATCCCCTCTCCCAAAAGAACCGTGCTAGATTACGGGATAAAAAGTATCCTATGTCCTACCTCGTAGTAAGATCTCAAATCATGCCAAGTTTCATTTGAATCCATTCAGTAGTTTCGGCGTGATGCTCAGCCGTGATACAGACAGACAGACAGACAGACAGACAGACAGACAGACAGACAGACAGACAAAAATTAAACAAAATACATTTTCGGCCTCAGTATCGGTTATAGAATGCCCTCCAAATATAATTTTCAAAATATCTTCAATGTACAGAATTGGACCTGTTACAGTTTTATTATAAGTATAGATAAAAATTGCATTCAAATCCGTTCATTTGTATAGAAGATACAATGTCTCGAAAGACAGACGGTGAAACGTAGCATCAGTCTTATAACACCCATCCTTAAAATATAGATGATATAAAAGATCTACTGCAGTTTGAAAATCTTCCAGATTACACGCTTAATATGTAACGCAATAAATAAAATACCTGAAAATACTAATATTGTATTGAAAGGAGTTTGTGCTTTTATAATAATACTTGTTTCCCTAACAATGGATCTTACCATTAACACTCTGCCACCCACCTTAACACCTTAACAGTGTAGGTAGGCGGCACGAGTAGGCGTAGTGTAGTACGTGTACGTGTTATCGTATCTTTTTATTATGCGTTAAGTGCTTATGCACTTAATACCGCCCAAACCGTGATATTCGCTATATGGAAACCATTAAGATTATTGTAGCGCGAGTTAAGCGGGTTTGGCTTATGGTCGCTGTTTACAAAAGCCAAGACTTTTAGAAAAGATGCAGAGAAGAGCAGTTAAACATGCTAATTTTACCTACTTCAAGTAACTACTAGGTATAATTATTACTTGCAATTTAATCTGGTTTCCATAGTACCGGCTCTGCCTAGTTTGGGATCAGATGACCGTATGTGGATTGTTCCAAGATATTATTATTATTTGATTATATTTTTATCGCATCTTAAATTGAATTTAAAGGCCCGGTCGTTTAAACGCGCCGCCCGTCTTCGCGCGTTTGTTGCGTTACTAGGGCAAACAAACTCAATAATTGGAAATAAAAACGCGCGATCGACGCGCGTTCGTGAAACGTGCGTCGACGGCGCGTTTAAAAAACGTGCTGTGCATAGGAAATTGTTAAAATACTTTGTTGTTCACTTTTCTGTTTTTTTACTATTTTGGTGATATTGTAACAACCTGCGCTCTCAATGGAATGGAATGAACATTAGACGGGTGTTTTCTCGTGGACCCACTATTTTGTCCCACCAGTGGGTCCACGAGGGAGAACTATTTCTCGTGGACCCACTGCACTCTACGGTTATTAAATGTTCCTCCTGTATAATAAAGATGTATAGCACCTTTTTGCATTGTCAAAATTTATCTATCGCATAGTGAAGTGACAAGTGGCAGACAAAAAATATGTGCTTCCACTGGTCGGTGTAAATCGTTTCATAGTTTTTTAGGCTCCCACACCCATTTTTTCACTACAACTACATTCTTAAAGGGAAGGCCTCTTTGTGTCCTCTGTTGCCCTAGTACTTCTGGTAATAATATTTAAGAATGCGCAATTTTGCGGTTTTACGCGCTATTTCGTGGATGCCTTTGAAATTCCGTCTGGAGCTACCACATTCAGCCGGTGTAACTACTTGGAATATTTACACAAAATTTACTTCCAAACTGTTCGATCGTAGAAGTATTTTCGAAAAAAAAAAAATCCCATCTGTCTGATGATCGAACTACTAATCGGACTAGTTGGAACGGATAATCCAATAGAAAGACGTTGCTTCTTGTTTTCCCTTAGTCTGTTGTCTAGTCTTCCCGGACATCCATACCATTAAACAACTCATACCAGAGCTTATTACTGGATGGCAAAATGCGCGAGGCCTCCTTGTATCTTATGCCGCCCTGGTACTTCTGGTGTAATATTATGTGGTGTTTAAAATGTCCGATATTATAGATTTCATTTTTATAGTTGATATTTATTTATTCATATGATAATTTCATACTATTATTGAAATCAAACATACTATTATCCCAACCCTTGCTATAACTATATATAGGATGTTAATAAACACCAGTGGGTCCACGAGAAATAGTTCTCCCTCGTGGACCCACTGGTGGGACAAAATAGTGGGTCCACGAGAAAACACCGCATTAGACAGACATATTGGTTAATTCATATTTTGCCTTAATAATACTTTATAGTAAACTAGCTGACCCACGCAGGTCCGCATGCGCTATTTTTACGTTAACTAAACTTTTAATTACAGACATTCGCATCGAATACATAACCTCCTTTTTTATAGTCGGTTAAAAACTGGGACCCACTTTTTACTTGCTCACCGAAGCACGGACCCGTTTAGTTCAAATGGCATTAAACGGTCACCCATCTATTTAATTACCTTACCTAACGTTGCTTAACCCGATCGATTACAAAACCTTGATAACAACTCTCTATGAGTGTTCCCTTACTAATATATATTATAACTATGAAGAAAAATTGATAAAATCGGACCAAGCGTATAACCAAGTACCCATTTTGAGTTTAATCCCCTCTCCCAAAAGAACCGTGCTAGATTACGGGATCAAAAGTATCCTATGTCCTACCTCGTAGTAAGATCTCAAATCATGCCAAGTTTCATTTGAATCCATTCAGTAGTTTCGGCGTGATGCGCAGCCGTGATACAGACAGACAGACAGACAAAAATTAAAAAAATTACATTTTCGGCCTCAGTATCTGTTATAGTATGCTCTCCAAATATAATTTTCAAAATATCTTCAATGTACAGAATTGGACCTGTTACAGTTTTATTATAAGTACTAGCTGACCCACGCAGCTCCGCCCGCGCTGTGTTTACGTTTACTAAACTTTCAATAATATACATTCGCATAGAATACAAAACCTCCTTTTTTAAAGTCGGTTAAAAACTTGGACCCACTTTGTACTTGCCCTCCAAAGCACGGAAACGTTTAGTTCAAATGGCGTTAAACGGTCACCCATCTATTTAAAGACCTTAGCTAACGTTGCTTAACCTGATCGATTTCCAAAAATTGTTAACACCTGTCTATGAGTGTTCCCTTACAAATATTTATTATAATTATAAAGAAAAAATGATAAAATCGGACCAAGCGTATAACCAAGTACCCATTTTGACTTTAATCCTCTCTCCCAAAAGAACCGTGCTAGGTTACGGGATAAAAAGTATCCTATGTCCTACCTCGTAGTAAGATCTCTAATCATGCCAAGTTTCGTTTCAATCCATCCAGTAGTTTCGGCGTGATGCTCAGCCGAGATACAGACAGACAGACAGACAGACAGACAGACAGACAAAAATTAAAAAAAAAACATTTTCGGCCTCAGTATCGGTTATAGAATGCCCTTCAAATATAATTTTCAAAATATCTTCAATGTACAGAATTGGACCTGTTACAGTTTTATTATAAGTATAGATATAGATAGATGTTTCTGAAATTAGCGATAAGCTTAAATAAATTATACCACTCATGTATATAGGTGGAAATAAATAGAAGTCATCAAGAACCAATATTTTCCCACTAATGCTGGATAATATCGATGATAGTTTCTAAACTTCGTGTACCTAAATTATTAACAACTAGCTGACCCACGCAGCTCCGCCCGCGCTGTGTTTACGTTTACTAAACTTTCAATAATATACATTCGCATAGAATACAAAACCTCCTTTTTTAAAGTCGGTTAAAAACTTGGACCCACTTTGTACTTGCCCTCCAAAGCACGGAAACGTTTAGTTCAAATGGCGTTAAACGGTCACCCATCTATTTAATGACCTTAGCTAACGTTGCTTAACCTGATCGATTTCCAAAAATTGTTAACAACTGTCTATGAGTGTTCCCTTACAAATATTTATTATAATTATAAAGAAAAAATGATAAAATCGGACCAAGCGTATAACCAAGTACCCATTTTGACTTTAATCCTCTCTCCCAAAAGAACCGTGCTAGATTACGGGATAAAAAGTATCATATGTCCTACCTCGTAGTAAGATCTCAAATCATGCCAAGTTTTGTTTCAATCCATCCAGTAGTTTCGGCGTGATGCTCAGCCGAGATACAGACAGACAGACAGACAGACAGACAGACAGACAGACAAAAATTTAAAAAATTACATTTTCGGCCTCAGTATCGGTTATAGAATACCCTCCAAATATAATTTTAAAAATATCTTCAATGTACAGAATTGGACCTGTTACAGTTTTATTATAAGTATAGATGAGGTGATAAGGCAACCTAATTGGTACACACGGAAAAAAATGGTTTAGCTGTGGTTGCTAAATTGGTTTTGC
Organism: Furcula furcula; assembly: GCA_911728495.1. NCBI lineage: Eukaryota > Metazoa > Arthropoda > Insecta > Lepidoptera > Notodontidae > Furcula > Furcula furcula. The sequence goes on from OU452243.1 coordinate 8,337,678, forward strand.
TGCCAATTCATTTGCTGCTCTGTATAATATCTTAGGTACATCAGCAAAGCATTGTGTATTACAACTAAGACCACTTAGCTATTATTGATAACGACATTTAGCTATAAGAACTACAAAAAATTAACAGGTGTTACAAATTGTTTAACAACTATCGCAAACTTTTTTCGCTATATCATCAAAACAACATTAGGGGTTGCCCTTAGCTGTGGCTACAAATCATTATTACCATTTATGGATAAATACTTCGTCACTATTGCAAAAAGATAGATGCCTTAAGCAGCAAAGACATGTCTGTATCGGTCCTGCTAATAGTCTTTGCAATCACTGCAAATGATTTTGCAACCAGTAATAAATTTGTTTGCAGATTAATCTGTGAAGTTTAATTTGCTAATACTGTTCAAACTCTTAGTAACTATTCCAAATTATTTTAAACACCACAACTAATATTTTGAGCTGTGGTTGCTAATTATAATGTCTTCATATAGCTAAATGGTATTTGCAATCACTGCAAATAATTTTGCAACAAGTACTAAATTTTTTTGCAGATGAATCTGTTAAATTTCATTTGCTAATATTGTTCAAAATCTTAGTAACTATTCCAAATAATTTTAAACAACACAACTAATATTTTTAGCTGTGGTTGCTAATTATAATGTCTTCCTATAGCTAAATGGTCTTTGCAATCACTGCAAATGATTTTGCAGCAAGTACTAAATTTGTTTGCTGATAAATCTGTTAAGTTTCATTTGTTAATATTGTTCAAAATCTTAGTAACCCTTTCAAATTATTTTAGACTACACGACTAACATTTTTAGCTGTGGTGGCTAATTTTAATGTCTTCATACAGCTAAATGGTCTTTGCAATCCCTGCAAATAATTTTGCAACAAGTAATAAATGTTTTTGCAGATGAATCTGTTAAGTTTCATTTGTTAATATTATTCAAAATCTTAGTAACCCTTCCAAATTATTTTAAACACCACAAGTAATATTTTGAGCTCTGGTTGCTAATTATAATGTCTTCATATAGCTAAATGGTCTTTGCAATCACTGCAAATGATTTTGCAACAAGTACTAAATTTGTTTTCTAAATCTTAGTAAACCTTCCACATTATTTTAAACACCACAACTAATATTTCGAGCTCTGGTCGCTAATTATATGTCTTTATATAGCGAAATATGTTATTAATACTTTCAAATTAACTTAACAGTGAACCATAATAATACCTTGTCAGGGGTAGCAAACTAGAGTTGCGTGTGTTTTATAAGATCATTTTGGAACTTTATCTAATTGTTCTAAATTTTACAACTATTTTTTTTACAGCAAGTTACAACAACGCACAACGGCCAGTGTTCTTTATGCAGTCTCGTAAAGTTAAATGTATATAAAAATTTTCAAAACTAACGGTTTCACTGACGGTTTCCATTACGAACCCAAGCGATCAAGGCATAGCGTAAGGGGTAAGCCATTATATCGACACACCCCTCTATATGGAGGGGGTTCTGGACATAGCCCACCAGCTGGCCGCGTGCGGGTTGGCAAACTACACACGTCTATTTTTGAATGACGTGCAGGTTTCCACACGATGTGTACTTACATCGTACACTGCACCATAAGACAAGTGATAATCAATATTGAAATTAAGATGACATGAATTAAGAAAATCTCCGAGGTGCAAGGCGTTGTTTGAACATGGGACTCTTGTGTTCAAGGCATGCTTTTTGACAACTTTTCTTGACTTCTGTTGACTAAAATAAATATCTCGATTTTACACGTATGTACTTCATACATGCATCTAACCCGTGGGGTGTCCGGCTAAGAATAACACCCTCCCATCTTCTCCCGTTGGGAGTCTGTAAGAGGTGACTTAGGGAAAGTAAGAAGACGGGCAGCAGCGTCTTTCTACTGGATTACCTACCATCTATACTGCGGTCCCCAAGACGCCTGCCAAGCGAGGGAATTATGGCAACCCCTCCCTTCTAAGGGCCTTTGTTCAGCAGTGGACTACTTTAGGCTGCTGATGATCATACATTTCGTGGATGGTTTTATATATTTAGGTATACATATCTACTTGTTGCCGATTATTATGGATATAATACCTAAGATAATAATAAAACACTGTTTACGGTTACTCAATCTTATGTAGTAATAGGCATTTACTACCTATTAAATACTTGCGTTTTAGTTTGAATTATAAAACGAGCCCGAATTTTTTTGCGACTTTTGCAAATATTATATTTGTAACAATACCATAGAATAATTTGCCAGTACAGCTAACAAGATTAGTGTTTAACTCAGACAACGGGCCTTTAAAAGTATTACCAGATATACCAGATTGGTTTATGGAATCCGCCAAAATAGTGAACAAATGGATTTGACTGTATTCACTCGGTCTCTGAGATGGGTTTTAAACATTGACATGTCCCACAGTGAGTAAAACCGGGATAACATCAGCAGTGCCCACGACTTGTACGCGTGGCCTTTAGTTCATTGTAAATAATGAAGAAAATAAAAAAGGACCAAATGAATCGTACCGAGGACCAAAAATTCTATAGATAGGTACGATAAACGATGAGGAGTTCGAATATTTGTTAGAGTAGGTATGATACATTCGGAGTAATATCGTAAGTATATCGTTTCGAATGTATCGTTGTCAATTTTGAGAGTTGATATACGAATCCAAGATCTGTGGTTATCAGACAGACTTTCCTCAATAATGCGCAACTGCTTACAGTAGGTACGTCCGATGGATCATTAGGCTTTAGTCCATTGAGATATTGCTTTAGGCTCTCCAAACTTTCGCGCATTCAAGGGTTACCTTCCAGCTCCATCATCAGATCCTCATATTGGGAAAAGTCAATGGAACTCTTAAAGCCCAATCAAGCGAGCCTAAACACGATGTGATTACTAGTACCCACTCCAGGGTTCCTTTACCCACCTTCCAGTTCCATCATCAGATCCTCATTAGTGGTCAAAGTAAACAGAATTCTTTAAAACAAAACAAATGAGTCCAAACTCGATGAGTTTACTAGTAGCCATCTAAGGGTTCCCTTATCCACCTTCGAGCTTTATCATGAGATCAGTTCGATAATACTATATTAATATATTGTCATGGGTCTTTGACACATGTGCAAAATTCCAAACGATTTGAACGCGTAGAAGTGGGTGAAAATGGAGTGGCAATATTCTATTACCATCATATATACCTACGTACTTATTACAGGTGAAACTAACAAAAGCGCGTTTAAAAGGCATTTAAGCTAGCTGCTCATATTATGGCGAACACAGACAGCAGATACAGGCTTAGTACTTGTCAAGACAAATACATCTAGCCTAAACACGACGGGGTTATTTTGGGTATTTCAGTAGTTCCAATGGTCACCATTCCTAATGTTCCTATGGTCCAATATTAGTAAGTAGGTCTATGTTTTTCGTAAGACAAGAAAGCGAGTTAATAGGTGCAAAAAAAACGTTTTAAAACGAGCCCGAATATTTTAACGACTGTTGCAAATATAGTATTCGCTGCAGTAGCATACAATAATTTGGGATGGTAGCAAATTTATTCGCGTTTTGCGCGGACAAATGAAATAACGGTTCTTGCAGGTGTTGCCAGAGTGACGATTCACTTAATCACATCAATTCACTAAGACTTTGCAGCTCGCTTTACGACTCGATGAAACGCTATAATATAACGTGTTAGTTGTTTATTTAATAGGCGATAAATATTGAAAATTATGATAAATATGGTTTCTTACTTTTCATAGCGTGATTTTTCGCTAGTTGGGTTATAGTTTTTGAATTTACTTTTTTATTTTTGAAATCTCAACAAAGTTATCAACTTTGAGTCATAGTGTTAAAAAATATAATGGTTCCATGAAATCTCAAACTAAATCTCAAACTAAATCGAAATCATTGAATCATTGATCTTGAAATACAAAAGATAGTACTTAATAAAAAAATATAAGATGTTATTGACCACTTACAATAACATTCTTCAATATATAAGAATATACTCCTTCAGAAAGTTTGAGGTGTGTGGCCCTAGATGTCTAACATCTAACTCTTGGTGGATGTATAAAGTGTCTCCGGCGGCGGGCTTAAAGGCAAGACCAGAAAACCCTCAGTTTTCTGGTGCAGATCCCACCGGAGCGTCCACGCCTCCCGTCTCATGTGCCGATGCGACAGCCGTGGGTAAGAATCCCACATACCCCGGTTGACCCCATAGGTCCCGGGACCTATTGCATGTGTCCCCCGCGAGAACAAAAAGCAAGTAGATCACGATATGCAGCTTGACACTTATCGTATAGACAGCTTACAAACAAGATCAGGGTTACTTGAACAATAGATTTACGGATGTACGGGTACTTAGTAGTAAAATGGAAAAATGAATTTAGGTAATGTCAAAATAGTAATATTTTGTATGTGGCATACCTACACATAATCGCCATCGTAGCTGTCATCATAATAATAATAATGTCATCCAAGCCCCTCAGTGCCTATCCGACGTATGGATCATCTTACTTTCTAGACAAAAAGATCCGTCATTGTCCTAACCAGTAAGAAACAATTACCTACACAAAGTTGTTGCTCCCTGCGGGAATGGAACCCGTGACCTCCAGTTTGCAAAGTAAGTGGTGCCCCGCTGACCGCTTAACTAAGAGACTCTTTATCCCGAAAAATTGAAGGGTTCCTGCAGGACAGGGCATCAAAATATAAGGGTAACGCGCAAAATATATAGGATGCGCAAATATCAGGTGGTCAGACTGGGTTGGATGGAGTCGGATTGAGTTCCTTCGGAGTCGCTGGACGTTCGGGGTGTGGCCCTTACTTAGGATGTCCATCCAGTACGGTGGCGACTCTTAGGAGGACGGCAGCGGTGTTGTGACCCCCATCCATGTGAGCACCTTGACACCGTGAACGCTAAAATGCAAGGCACTGATCACACTGGTGCAGATCCCACCGGAGAACTTTGGTGTCCCCACTCATGTGCCAATGCAACAACCTCGTGGGCTTTAGTGGGTAAGAATCCCACATACCCTGGTTGACCTCCACAGGTCCCGAGGACCTTTTGAAGATTTCCCCGCGAAAAATAAAAGGGTCGGATCGAATCGGACCGAAGGTGATCAAGTTCAATGGAGATGGATCGTGTTATATCGAGTTTTATTTTATGAGTATAACGCGAAAATTACCTACCTACTGGCTGCGTGTGAAGCCTCGGGTACAGCTAGTTCTTAATAAAGATTTTTTTCATATATTTTTGTTAGCAGTTATGACTTAGCCTATCACCCGGTCCTGGCTTGATGTCTATTTCCGCATGTACATTACTAACCTTTATTTTTTACATTTTAATGTTAAAATGTTAAATATATTATTTGATAGAAATTACATTTTTAATAGAAAAGTTTCATCTGTATTTTTTTGACAGCACTGGCAACATTGCTTGGTAGTTAGTTTTTCGAATGCTGACAGACGCGTGATCATAGTCATGATCTGTGATGTGCTGATGTGATAGACGGTGAAGTTATTGTATTATAATTTTTTTTGCAAGGGAGGACGTTACAAAATTATTGGAAATCTGGGTTTATGACCAACCCGTCATTGATACATTCAAAGGTTAGTACAATATAATAAATTATAATTGCCTGCAATTAATTGAACAGAATAGCAGTCCTACATATGCCTTATTATATGAAAATGTGCTAATATTTCACAAGGAATTTTTCGGCCACTTATACTACTAAACCTTCCATTTTACATAAGCTCTTCGGAGTCGCTGGACGTTCGGGGTGTGGAACCCTTAGAACGTTCATTGAGTACGGCGGCGACTCCGAGGAGGACAGCGGCGGGGTTGCGACCCCCGTCCCCGTGAGCACCGTGACTGGTTCCCGGGGGGCTATAATGCACCCCCCGTCGGCGGGCTCAAAGGCAAGGCACTGAGGGGTCCCTAGTGCAGATCCGGCGCGCGGGTTTTAGTGGGTAAGAATCCCACATACCCCGATCGAGCCCCACAGCTCCCGAGGATCTTTCGAAGATTTCCCCCACGTCAAAAAAAAGGTATCTTCCATTTTACATAAGCTTGTGGCGAGCTGTTGGTGCGTAACGTCACCACGGACCCGAGTGCTCTAGAGAGTCGGTCAGGGCCCTCACCTCGGCGTGACTTCGTCGGCCGAGTGGAAACCGAAGGGGGCACGCAGGACTCTCAGCTCTGGCTAGCCTTAATTGGCTAGTCCAGAGAGGAGCTGTTAAAGCTATATGCTCCAGGGGTGGAAGTGTTAAAGGGCATAATGCCGCGAGTAACTTCGGAGAAAGCGCAGCACACCTCTCGACACCTGAGCCACCCACACCGGTGTTGCGTGTCCGTCGTCTTCTAACGGCCATATGAAGAGCCCATCTAGTTGGTGGCAAGTCACCGCTTGACAAAATATAATTAGTGTATCTACTAATTATGGCAAATGACCCCGGCCTTTTACAATAGCCCAGTTTTCACTTCAATAGTCCCTACACCTGCCAGAGTCAACTGCTGTTTATATCTTATTTCCAGCAGTTGATTCTGGCAGGTATGTTCCATTTCATTAATTTGTCCTAACAGGCCTGTGTGTTGGATTCGTCCCCATGCAAGCTTTTTAAAAGTCCGGGTGTAAAAGCCCGAGTAACCAAAAATGAATAAACTATTTTAAAAAAAAAAAAAACCGACTTCAAAGTAAATTATCTAAAAAGCATAAAATAACGAAAATATATTGAAGTCGGTGCTAGCACATCATGTTAACTAACACTAGCACCAGCTGACACCGACTTCAATATATTTTCGTTATTTTATGCTTTTTAGATAATTTACTTTGAAGTCGGTTTTTATTTTTTTTAAATAGTTTATTTAACACTTTTTAGTGACTTATTTTACCAAAATAGGTATCAGCACTATCACGCAACTCGAACGTCTACGTTACAGTAACTTACTGAAAATATAAAAAGTTTATATCTCTTAAACTACTGGACCGATTTTGATGAAACTTATACTCTACCCTAAGTTGAAAAATACTCTAACTATTGCAAATAGAATTTTCAAAATCGGACTTGTAGTTTCTGAGAAATCCGTGGACAAACCTACATACATACATACATACATACATACACTCATAAAATTTGGTAAATTTGTTTAGAAGCCCACATAGACTAACATATATTAATATTACGCATTTTTATCAATATTACATACATACGCGTCGAATAGAGAACCTTCTTTTTGAAGCCGGTTAAAAATAATAATAAAACCTTTATTGCAGGCAACTATGGCCCATAGAAACAATAAGCCTATTATTTATTATGAAGCTGGCTTCAAAATACAGAAACGGTAAATGTTGTCCTTGAGAACTGGGAATGCACGACATCAAAAAGATTATCAATGCCTAAAGGATTAATGGAAATCCACAAATACATGGACGATAGATTGGTAAGTAACAATTTATTACGAACGTTTTAACTAACTTCTACGAAACTCAATCTATATGGGTGCGTCCCATTTCATATAAATTTATTTGGTCTATTTTCATTTCAATAACGTTCACAAGATCTAATAAACGTGAGATATACCAACTGGTCTATAGTTTAAAATGTATATTTATACCAACATAGTTAACACCTCGATTCAGAGCAATCCGACTCGGATATGTTAGGCTAGAAGCGGAGCTCCCGCCTTAGCCTTCGTGGTTATTGTCTTATGACCACCCAGAATTAGGAGCCCCGCAAAGCAGGGCTCGCGAAATTACAAAAAAGCATGATATTATTATTGTTTTATTTTTATTATATTAGGCTAAATAGGTTTTATATCTTGTAAATGATATCAAATAGTTTTGTAATCAATGTATGTTATGCTTAATAAAAATAGTTATTTTAAAATTATATCAATCGTTTATTATATCAACTGATATGAAATAAAATTATAGATTCAGTTATTATATCTTGTAAATATTATTTTGTAATTATATCAAATAATACTTACCCAAACTATATCATTAATTTTTTTTTTATTTGTCCACAGCTGGAAATCGATTTTAAAAATTTCTCTACTGATGCTGAAATGCAACTGCATGGAGACGAGTCCAGCAAATATTGTGAATGTATTTTGTAAGTGGTACTGATTTATGAATTCCATATTATATGATTTTGCTCAGTATTTATATTATAACCATATTCTGTAAAGGTTTTAGTAAATACATATTATATGTATGCCTAGTGTATCGATGTTGTATACAAGATGGATTTGAAATCATCGGCAATATTTAAGACTATGCTTCTGCATGTGAATTACATCCATAGTACAATCATTTTAGGAATAAAAAAGTTTAATTAAAATAAATGTCAGGAATTTTTGTGAGGACTTGCGTATAGAATATGATGACTATCATTTTGAAATACGAGAATTTATCTGTAGTGATTCATTAAATTTTGTACCAATTATCATTTTAATGTTATGTAGAAGCAAAGGTTAAAATATTGCCAACGTTTTCCAATGCTCCCTGTAGTAGTGTATAAGTGTTTTTGTACCCTTATGTGTAATCGTTATTTATATTAAGTATAATGTATAGGCTATAAATTATTGTTAGTCTCAATTTGTATATGCTGCAAGTTAGCTGCAGAATTGTGGTTTAGTCGGGGTATTAGTGCAGTTGACTTATCTCACTATACGGACAGTGGGATAGTCGGTCAACAGTTTCGATGTAGTTATTTCAACTGCACCAAAACTGCAATTGTATAACTAGCTTGCAGTTTAAATGCAGATCATGTGCATTTACCCTAATAGGGGTTAAGTATTGCATATTTTAAATTAATATATAAGCTTAATGTTGCAAAGAAGTTCCGTATAGAAAAAAATTGTAATTGATTTTGCCCTTATTGTCACTTTATCAGATAGTGATTTTATGATCAAGTTAGTTAACACTTGTACTTATAAAGGTTGATATGTTGTAATTACTGTCTTATACCAGTGTTACATAAAATTGTTAGTAAAAAATATTATGTATATAACTTTTCTTTTCAATTATCCAAACTAATGTTTGTTTTAAGAGTAACTTTTTTGTGATTTCAATAAATAGATACTTTCTTTAATTTTGTTTTGTATTGACTTCATGTAACAATTGAGAATGGTGATTAATTTATCATAATTCGTAGCATGTTAGGTAGTTTAAGCAGTACCTAGTAACTAAGGTAATTTATTACTCTATCGTATCACTGTAGCTGCACTTGTCAGTGTTTTAAGTGTAAATGTTAGTTGTGTTTGTTAGCTCACCTAAGGATTTCGTTTCAGTTATGTATTACATTTATTTGAAAAAGCTAATGTATAGTAGCATGAAATGTCATTTTAGCTGTTGAAGCTAATTTAATTTGATTCTGTATCGTTCCACCTTAGCTAGAACTGACAGTAATTTAGCTATGGCTACAAATTGTGTTTGTGACTAAACCTAAGGATTATAGTTGCAATATCTAATAAATTTATGAGAGGTAGCTAATATAATCCGTAGTAGCACGGAAAATAATTTTAGCAGTCGAGGCAAAGTTAATATGATACTGTATCGTATCATCGTAGCTACAATTGATATGATGACATGAATAGAATATGATAAATAAAGTATCACAAAATATCAAATAATCCTGAGTTGCTATAAGTATTTCAATACAAAAAAATGTATTTACGCACTTGATGGCAACAACATAACAATTTATTAGAAAACGAATAACATAACCGTAACATATTTAAAGCTATGTAACCGGTAACTATTTACACATTCTTTTTAATAGTTAAAGATGTTGAATTGCTTTAATTAAATATGTAAATGATCTCATTATTCGTCTTCTGAAGATTTGTTTTGTTGCCATCAAGTTTGTAAGGACAATCTATCGTATCAAACATACTTCTAGCAACATGAGATAGTGTTAATTCATATTTTGTGATATATTTTTTTATCATCAATATAATATTCATGTCATCGTAGGAATTGTAGCTGCATTAATACTATACAGTATCAAATTAACTTTGCTTGTACTGTTAAAATTACTTTACATGCTACTACGAATTATATTAGCTACCTCTCATAAATTAATTAGATATCGCAACTAAAATCATTATGTGTAGTCACAAACACAATTCGTAGCCACAGCTAAAACATTGTCAATTGCAGCTAAGGTGATACGATACAGTATCAAATTAACTTAGCTAATACTGCTAAAACAAACCTATCATACTACGAATTATATTAGCTTACACTCATAAATTTATTTGGTGTCGCAACTAAAATCCTTTGGTGGAGTCACAAACACAATTCGTAGCCACAGCTAACACATTGGCAATTACAGCTAAGATGATACGATACAGTAACAAATTAAGTTAGCTAATGCTGCTAAAACAAACCTATCATACTACTAATTATATTAGCTGACACTCATAAATGTATTTGGTGTCGCAACTAAAATCCTTGGGTGGAGTCACAAACACAATTCGTAGCCACAGCTAACATATTGGCAATTGCAGCTAAGGTGATACGATACAGTATCAAATTAACTTAGCTAATACTGCTAAAACAAACCTACAATACTACGAATTATGTTAGCTGACACTCATAAATTTATTTGGTATCGCAACTAAAATCCTTTGGTGGAGTCACAAACACAATTCGTAGCCACAGCTAACACATTGTCAATTGCAGCTAAGGTTATACGATACAGTAACAAATTAAGTTAGCTAATGCTGCTAAAACAAACCTATCATACTACTAATTATTTTAGCTGACACTGTTAAATGTATTTGGTGTTGCAACTAAAATCTTTCGGTGGGGTTACAAACACAATTCGTAGCCACAGCTAACATACTGGCAATTGCAGCTAAGGTGATACGATACAGTAACAAATTAAGTTAGCTAATGCTGCTAAAACAAACCTATCATACTACAAATTATATTAGCTGACACTCATAAATGTATTTGGTGTCGCAACTAAAATCCTTGGGTGGAGTCACAAACACAATTCGTAGCCACAGCTAACATATTGGCAATTGTAGCTAAGGTGATACGATACAGTACCAAATTAACTTAGCTAATACTGCTAAAACAAACCTACAATACTACGAATTATATTAGCTGACACTCATAAATTTATTTGGTATCGCAACTAAAATCCTTTGGTGGAGTCACAAAAACAATTCGCAGCCACAGCTAAATATTGCTAATATTGTTAGCAGCCACAGCTAAATTTAGCAAATAATATTGGCCGCTACTGCTAATTTTAGCTATGACATGTAGTAATTTTAACTAAAATAATTCGCTACCTTGGCTAAATTCTGGTAGCTAAAAACACTTTGCAACGACTGCTACAAACTTCGCTGTCCCTATAGTTCGTAAGAAAATTTGCAATATCACCTAAAATTTAGTAGCTGCAGCTAATTTTTTTTTTCCGTGCAGTCTCTGGCAGCGTAGCTCTCTAACGGACGGATTACATTTTTAAGTAAAAAAATTGCAAACATATTGAAATACCCGTGTCCCATTGGGTGTTCGTGAGAGGCGACTCAGCTCCGACATAGCTCTCAAAATCTGCAAGTTGAAGTGGCAATGGGCAGGCCACATCGCTCGAAGAACCGATAACCGTTGGGGAAGAAAGGCTCTCGAGTGGCGACCACGAACCGGAAGACGCAGCGTTGGCAGGCCTCCCACTAGGTGGACAGACGACATTGTGCGCGTCGCAGGTAACCGGTGGATGCAAATAGCCAATTGTCGTTCATTGTGGCGTTCTAAGGGGGAGGCCTATGTTCAGCAGTGGACGATGATGATGATGAAGAGGCGACTAAACATTGATATATAAGGGAACACGAGAAAACGGGCAGCAGCGTCTTTTCTATTGGATTACCTACCTAGTTGGTAGGTAGGTAATCCAATAGAAAAGACGCTAGTTGGTAGGTACTGGGATCACCAAGACGCTTGCTAAGCGTAGGAATTATCGCTACCCCTCCCTTCTAAGGGTGGATTCAGCAGTGGACGTACTTCGGCTGATGAGGATATTGTTTTTTTAAATAGAATCTCAAAATATCTGCCTAATAATAATGATGTATCGTACATTCTATATGAAGTCTAGGTAGATTTCTACCAAACAGAATGAACACATAGGAGTGTGTTGGCACTGTGATCGATGCATCTGGTTGATAAGACTGGGATATAATCCAAAGCAAGCTTATTCATAAATTCTACTTCAAACGCTATTACGTGTTTCGACAAAAAGCAGTGGCCTGACTATAGTCCTGTTTGTCAGACATAAAAAAGATTTACTTACAAATTGTTTCTTTGATTTTAGTTTAAACAAATATTAACAAGTCTATTTGTAATACAAACACAGTGTTTATTTTTAAAATATACTTACTTACTAACAAAATACATAGTAATAAGTCAACAAACATAAAGCAACAAGTTTAATAGATATGCAATAATCAAATAATAGTAGTTTATGAAACTGCTGCATAATTGGGGTTATTAATACACGAGTGTGTGTTTATAAACCGAGCCGAATTTATTTACGAGTGTATTAATACCGAATTATGTGCAGTTTCATACACTACTTTATCTAAACTCATGTTCTTTTAAATAACTCCTATGCGTATGCGTACTACAACTGCGTCCCACCAAAGAGGAATGTATCGTGGCCTACTAGATCGGTTTAAAAAATCTATTTGTAATCAATCTCTATGCTCGGTAAAAGAATGAATAACTGAAGACTTGGTAGCATACTACCAACACCTGGGACTATAGTCCCAGATAAAAAAAAAACTCAGGAGTTTTATAATAGAAAAAAAAATATTTTAAAGAATTGTTTTCGTCAGAAGACCGGGTTTATAATGGCCACTTTCGGCAAATCATAATAATTATGAGTGAGTTACGGTTTATTTTTTCTTCGTATGGCAGCATTAACACCAGATATGAATATGCTAATAAATGAATTGAGTATCATTTTATGTGCGACCATTTTTTTTTTAACTTGTAGAATTGTTAAGGATCCGCTTGAAGTTAAAAACATGAATTTCTTTCAGGTGAATTGCTAATGTGGCCCTTTTAAACCCGCAGTACTTTAAAAAACTTTTTTATTTTTAAAGAGGTATATGAAGAAGAAGAAGAAGAAGAAGAAGAAAAACATTTATTCGTAGACAATACAAGAAAAACAAACAAAAATATGATTATAATAACTTAATTAACTTGCTACGAAAGGGTTCCAACTCAGCATTAAGCGGCTTGCTTCCAAGCCGCGCTGGTCTTCCGTTGGAACCCGTTTGCAACCCCATGGACCCTATGCCATGCACACACAAATACATAAAATACCTAATGTAAAAGAAGAATAAAGGAACGAATAAACAGACACTTCACTCGCACAGTGATCTAAAATTAAAAAATTGGTGCTAAGTGCTAACCAACTAAAACGTCACCTATGTACTATACATAATTATGCTAGCTACTACCAACACAATATTAGCCCTGTCATATCTGTGTAAAAAACAGTCAAAAGATGTTAGGGATACAAGTATTATGATATAATAATATAAATAAATATTAGTATACAGTCCTGACTGTAACGCAGCATTAAGAATCGCAAATACGTACATCTTATCATATTGCACTCGTATCGTGCTTAAGCGTCTCTTGCCTCATTTGATGTTCACAAATAAATTTTCTAAGGTTATGCTTGAAACTGGTTAAACATCGCAGATTTCTCAACGGCGGCGGAATATTGTTCCAGCATTTAGACGCTGCGTATCGGAAACTACCGCGGAATGTGGCCGATTTATGGTGTTGCGTTGAGAGCTGCGCCGCGCACTGCCGCGACCCGCATGACCTCCGGCTTGACATCCAAGTCAGCTTTCCGTAAAGATAATGAGGAGCTTTATTTATCAATATACCAAAAAGAAGGCAGGCTAAGTGGAGTTTACGGCGATGCTTCATTTTAAGGATACTATTTTTATTAAGAAATGGGGGTAACATGTGATCTAGGTGGAATATTAAAGCAAAACCGCGCACAGGCATTTTGGACCCGTTGTATGAGCTGTTGCGATTTAGATAAAAGACGAGGCCCATATACTGCGTCCATGTAATTTAACCTGGACAGAACGAGAGATTCTACAAGCTGAACCCGTAAGCTTTCACTGATGTATGGTCTTATTGGGTATAATGTTTTTAATTTGTAAAAGCTATTCCTAACTGCACTAATAATATGTTTTTCGTAACGAAGGTCACAATCCATTTGTAATCCTAAGTTACGTGCCTCATATACACGCTCAACGGGCTCGTTCAAAAGCATAACACTCTCCGTTTGGTTTAAACTTGCAAGCTGATGTTTGGTACCAAAAATTAGGTACTTAGTCTTGGCAGGATTCAATAGCAAGGAATTTCTCGTAGACCATGTTGAGATACTAAGAAGGTCCTCGTTAAGTTTTTTTATAGCACTATCTACGTCCGATGGCTTACAAGAAATATACACCTGTATATCATCCGCATAAATGTGGAAATCTGAATGTCTAATATGGGTCTTGATATCTGCCGTATATAAGATAAAAAGAATAGGCCCTAATATAGATCCCTGCGGTACACCCCTTACAATAGCCGCACTATCTGATATGGAGTAGGAACCATCGCCGCGTGCTATTTCTACATACTGATGACGATTACTAAGATAGCTATTATAACTAAGATAGCTATATGAATAAAGGTTGTCATTAGAGTACTGGTTTTGAGTTCATAATTTGAATAATTATAGTTAGGAGGTTAGATAAACGTTACATAATGCGCATCATTACAAATAATGACAATAAAAATTATAGTATGGTGTCATATTTCTTTTTTTTATGTTACATCCACTGTAGTACTAAGTATCCAAATAAAATTCTTGTATCACGTTAAGATAATTTAGGAATTACATATTTCCTCTGCATATTTCTTACTTTTCTTATAAGTACCTATTTTAAAAAATGTGTAGGCATATTTATTGAAGAACATACTTAAGGTAACTAGTATAGTGATTGCTAAGATAATTTATAAATCCGTTTTATGAAACTTGATTTCATAGAAGTTATCTTTAGTTACTTACGTTAAAATAAAATCTAAGCTATTCTAAAAAAAAATGTACTTACCGTTCCACTCTCAAATCCAAATTAAATTGAAAATAGAAAATCCACAACACCTTACCTACTTACCAATCTTTCAAAATAAAAACACTGCACTGATATTCCTCTTCACCCAAAAAAAAAAATTAAACCGATATTTGAAATACCCGCGCTAGTAGGCAAAAGCTTTTCTTGAGTTCAGCCAAACGGCACAGTCCAATAGGCGTCTTAACGTTGGAAAATCGCGTCGCTCACTGTTTCCAACGCTCCACTCTCGTCCCGTTTTCACACAATACGAGCTTTTCAGAGACGTCCGTTGCAATATGCAGGTATAGTTGTATATCATAGCTCAACTGTTGCGTTTACTTTGAGATCAGTACTAAAGAGCGTATGTAGTACATAGAAGCATTTAGCTATTTGCCGAAAAAGGTCTTGAGCAGACGTGTTATTTCTTATTACATATTTTTCATTGATCTCACGTATAGTACGTAACTTATACATGTATACACAACCGTGTCCTGTCCAACACATGCAGCGGACGTTTAAATAGGTAGAGGGCCTATACGTCTCGTATGTCTACTTTGATCTGTGCTCTTTTCACTCCTAATTGTAACTCAACATTTATTGAAACTAAATATTTACAGTTTATTAACAAATATTTATACTTACACTAGGTTAAAAACTCCTAAATTACATGATTAAACCAACTTTAAAATAAACGTATTAATATCCGCCTATCATCCGCGGTAGCTATCATTTCACAGACAGAAATAGCAGTCAATCTTGTATATTGACACACTCCTCCTGTTTGCGTCGGGGGGCTTAAAATGGATATATTATTGTCGTGTGAAAGGAAAATATTATTATCACTATACAAAAATAAGAAATCAGCTTTTGTTTCTTTTTCAAAATAACATTTTTGAAGTGAAACTTCTTATGCGACTTCCAAAAATGTTATCAAATAACGCGTTAAGCGTTAAATGATAGGTGATAGGCGTTAAGTGATGGGTGTTAAACGAAAGGCGATAGGCGTAAATTTGTTAAGGTTATGAAAGCGCTCATGTAACGCCGTCACTGAGTGAGTGAGTTGGGGTGAGTTGGGGTGAGTTAGTGTGTGTGTGTGTGAGTGAGTGCGGGACCGACCGACCGATGAGTGATTCAACATTACATTATCATTATTTTAACATTATTTAACTTTATCATTATTTTATTATTATTTTATCATTATTTTAACACTGTTTTAACACTATTTTATCATTATTTTAACAAAATTTTAACATAATTTTAACATTACTTTAACATTATTTTATCATTATTTTATTATTTTATCATTATTTTAACATTGTTTTATCATTATTTTATTATTATTTTAACACTATTTTATCATTATTTTAACACTATTTTATCATTATTTAACATTACTTTAACATTATTTTATTATTATTGTAACACTATTTTAACATTACTTTAACACTATTTAATCATTATTTTTACACTATTTTATCATTATTTTAACACTGTTTTAACACTATTTTATCATTATTTAAACACTATTTTATCATTATTTTAACACTATTTTATCATTTATTTAACATTACTTTACCATTATTTTATCATTATTTTAACGCTACATTAACATTATTTTATCATTATTTTAACACTATTTTAACACTATTTTATCATTATTTTATCATTATTTTAACACTATTTTATCACTATTTAACACTATCATTACTTTCAGCGGGTCTCTGAGCGGGACTGACCGGGACTGACCGGGACTGAGCGGGACTGAGCGGGACTCACCGGGACTGAGCGGGTCTGACCGGGACTGAGCGGGACTGACCGGGACTGACCGGGACTGACCGGGACTGACCGGGACTGAGCGGGACTGACCGGGACTGAGCGGGACTGAGCGGGACTGAGCGAGACTGAGCGAGACTGAGCGGGACTGACCGGGACTGAGCGGGACTGACCGGGACTGAGCGGGACTGACCGGGACTGACCGGGGCTGAGCGGTACTGACTCGGACTGACTCGGATTCAGTCAGGCCGATTCAGTCAGTAAGTCGGAGTCAATGAAGTGAAACTTCTTAAGCGACTTACGTTCAGCACTCCTGGGGAGGGGGAATAGAATGAGACAGAGCTAGAATGAAGTTTCACTTCTTCCGCGCGGAGGGACTCCACGCACGCACTTATTTTTTTAAATGGATGTCTAGTATGCATTTAAAATTATAACTTAATAGTTGTTAAAAACAGAGTCAAGTAGGGAGGGCACAACAACGAAATGTAAATGTTTCTCTTCCATGCAAAATACTGCAGCCAAATTACAATCTTCGACCAACGTTGTTTTCCTCTCGTAAATTCTCTACAATTAGGTATGCTAAGGCGGTCATAGACAGTCATCAGACAGTAATCACTCAGTCAGATCATTTGGTTAAGCAATGTTAGGCGAGGTCAGTCCTTAGATACGTGACCGTTTAGTGCAAGTTTAGTGGCAGTTAATTGACCTCGAAGGACACATACACTAAGCGGCTTCGTACTTCGGAGAGCATGTAAAAGGTCCGTTCTGGATGTTGTTCGGGCCTAAGGGCAGCTTTTACCTACTCTTAGACCTGGTTGACCACGACAAACAATCAACAAAGTTCTCAATGAGTAATTTCTGCGTAAAACTGAGAACCCAGCGGACCTATAGCACCATCTCGCGTCCTAACTGCTATCTATCAGCCCAGTTATTTCAACTAAAACACGACATAAGCTACAATAACTTGTGAAAGCATTGTTTACCATATTAGAGGTAACTGTTGTTTATACATATATAAGGTTTGTTAAAATCTCTATCCAAGCGTTGAGTACAAATCCCGTAATAATCTGCGTAACCTGATTTCGCACATTCCTCGTAAATTAACTACGGAACCCAGGTGCACACCTGCGTTCCGTCGTCGTAGAGTGCGTAACAAAGCTTAAGAATAGTGTTACCAGTAAAATATTACATAAAACACCTAATATGTTAAAGGCATGTTTCAGGTCATGTCATAAATAACTATGATAGATTCAACGTTTTGAGTAGAATATTATGTTGCAGGTACCATTTTTAAATGTTTTGTAGACCCATATTCAACTATTTGAATATGGGTCTACAAAACATTTAAAAATGGTACCTGCAACATAATATTCTACTCAAAACGTTGAATCTATCATAGTTATTTATGACATGACCTGAAACATGCCTTTAACATATTAGGTATTTAGTCTATACTAATTAACGTTAAATATTATAGATTGCGTGATTGCTTTTAAGAGCTACTATACCTACAATGTCTATATTCATCAGTGGACGTATTGCGGCTGGTGATGTTGATAAAATCTACACATCTTAATATGGTGGTAAATATAATTTAGAAAATCCGTAAGAATAGGTATAGGCAGACCCACCTATATTCCTATTAATTTAACTAATGAAATATTAAACAAAATTGAACAAATAAATATACTTACTTACTTACTTGCATAGTAAAATAATATATGGCAGTAGGTACGTCTACTTTTTATTTCACAGTATTAAAAAGCTAAACTCTTTGGGATAAATACTTCTAACGTTTGGAAAAATAATAAAATGGCAACATAATTCGCGTAATGATTGATGCTTTCCCGCCAAAAAGAATTATTGGTACAGTGTGTATGAATCAAATCATGGCTGACTTGTTTTTCATAGTAACGCCTTGTTTTCAAAGATAAAAATAAACATTTATCTATCAACGCAGCCTTTGGTTTATTGTTTCGTCAGCATATTGCACACATACAGCTATTTTAGTGAGTTTTTACGCTAAGGGAATATTTAAGTAAGTATGCTTTGTTTTGGCAATGATTTAGAACAAAACATAAAAGATTATGCTTTTTTAAAGCTTTTATTTAACTTGCAATGTATGTATGTATGTATCTATGTATGTATGTATGTAATTTGTTCGGGTGGAATCTTACAACTCGATTTTCACCCACTTCTACACTTCTACACGTTCAAATCGTTTGAAATTTTGCACATGTGTCAAGGACCCGTAACAATACAATAATATAGTATCATCAAGCTAATCTGATGATGGAGCTCGAAGACAGATAGATAACCCTTGGATGGCTACTAGTAAACACATCGAGTTTAGCCTCATTTGATTCATCTTAAAGAGTTCTATTCACTTTGCCTAATAACGAGGACCTGATGATGGAATTGGAAGGTAGTTGACGAGACCCTGGAATGGTTACTAGTAAACACATCGAGTTTAGGCTCATTTAATTTGTTTTAAAGAGTTCTATTCACATTACCTAATAATGAGGGCCTGATGATGGAATTGGAAGGTAGGTGACGGGACCCTGGAATGGTTACTAGTAAACACATCGAGTTTAAGCTCATTTAATTCGTCCTAAAGAGTTCTATTCACATTGCCTAATAATTAAAGGACCTGATGATGGAATTGGAAGGTAGGTGACAGGACCCTGGAATGGCTACTAGTAAACACATCGAGTTTAGGCTACTTTGATTCGTCTTAAAGATTTCTATTCACTTTACCTAATAACGAGGACCTGATGATGGAATTGGAAGGTAGGTGACGGGACCCTGGAATGGTTACTAGTAAACACATCAAGTTTAGGCTCATTTAATTCGTCTTAAAGAGTTCTATTCACATTGCCTAACAATGAGGACCTGATGATGCAATTGGAAGGTAGGTGACGGGACCTCAAAAAAAACAAATTATTAATTTTCTTGTTTAAATTCTTATAAGTAAATCTCGCGACAAGCTTTTATATCATATAAATTGTGTACTGACGTTATAAATTGATATTAAAAGTTTTAAAGGAAAATTTTATTTTATTCTTTTTAGCGCATTTAAATAAAAGCTTGTTTTTAAAAAAAAATATTTTAATTTTTATTTATTCCTTTTATTTAGTAGTGTGCTACGTTCCGTCGTGAAGGGCACTGTAGCTGGTGAAATTATCGGACACAAAGACTCAATATCTAATGTCTTAAGGGTCGGCAATGCGCTAATAATTCTTCTGGTATTGCTAGCGTCTATAGGCTGCGGAGACTGCTTACCATCAGGCGGGCCACACGCTTGCTCGCCACCTTGGTAGTATAAAAAAAATAAAAGACTGGAACTAATAAGAATGACTGCATCCTACTGACGTTTGACGGAATCTATACTTATAATAAAACTATAACAGGTACAATTCTGTACATTGAAGATATTTTGAACGGTTCCCTTGGGAGAGGGGACTAAAGTCAAAATGTGTACTTGGTTATACGCTTGCTCCGATTTAAAAAATTTTTCATTATAATTATAATAAATATTTGTAAGGGAACACTCATAGACAGTTGTTAACAATCTTTGGAAATCGATCAGGTTAAGCAACGTTAGGTAAGGTCATTAAATAGATGGGTGACCGTTTAACGCCATTTGAACTAAACGCCTCCGTGCTTCGGAGGGCAAGTACTAAGTGGGTCCAAGTTTTTAACCGATTTAAAAAAAGGAGGTTTTGTATTCTATGCGAATGTATATTATTGAAAGTTTAGTTAACGTAAACACAGCGCGGGCGGAGCTAGTCTTAAATATAAACATCTAGTGACCCGCCCTGGATTCACACGATTGTACCTACTTAATTCTTATAGTTTTTACCAATGATATTTTAAGTACAAAGAGAGCGACGAAAAAAAGTGAGCTAATTAACACAACATTACCGGAAGCATTGACAGTATCAATTTGTCGTTATTTTATTGAATAATCGCATCAAAACAATCGAAAATACTTTTATGTAAATTATCCAAATACACAAACAATAAATTTTCTTTTATCTTTTAATCAATATATCACATTTCATTCGTTAGTATAAATTAATTCTATGCCGCTTTTCATCGTCGATTGCTTAGTAGGTAACGTATCTATTACTTTTACTTAATATCATTCTTTTTACACATAAAAACTTTTAGTAATAAATTATCTAACTAATGGTGAAAACCGCTTAAAAGTCCGTTCAAATTGATTAAAACAGTACCTACTAAATAACTTAACAAAAAAACAATTACTTACTTACTTACTTATTTCTTATGATATTTTAAGTTACTTACTGTTTACTTACTTTTCTTGACTTTTTCACCATCTGACAGAGCATTGGGTTTTTGTTTAACACGGCCCTCATTTCAATAATTTAATTCCACATGAAAAATATTTATCCCATTGCTGACGGAGCGAGTTTGCTATGACATAATATTGATTCCGAGAAGTTTATGTAAACGAAAAGTAAATTTGGTGATTCGTTTGTTGCAGGCGAGTTACCCTCGAGAAGCTCGGTGATGTCGATTAATAAAATTTACTTACTCTTATTAAAACCTGATTTACCTACCACCGATTGTATTTTAGAGAACTAGTAACCTACGCAGCGAGGACGACCTATAAGGAAGTATACAGGGTGGAATTTTGTAATGCCACCTGTAGAGGAAGTACTCTTAATACTGTAGATAGAAAATTTTACTCAAAGAAAACATTCCGTTATTTTTTAAAATAAAGAAAACTGCATTCGAACATTTTTTTAAATTCGCTTGCCCCGGTAATCGATCCGACTAAAATCTCTAAAAGTTGCACCCTGTACTTTTATTGCATCGATCGTTAGGGTTAATTATAAGGATGAAATCTCTCTAACAAACTTCATAAATTAAATAAAAGGAAAACAATGAAATCTTAAAATATTTTAATTATTTACAAAAAATGGTAAACTAACTAATTAATTGCTCGAAATGGGCTCCATCTTCTTGGTTACACAAATTTATTCTTCTAACGAATTCATTTCTAGTAACCTTTAGTAACGTGTTGTGGTGAATGTTATAAATCGTATTCTGAACTTCAAATCTCAACTCGTTTACATTCTCATAAGATTTAATGTAAATTTGATTTTTTACATATCCCCACAAAAAATGATAATTATTAATTAATAACATAAGTAAACAGATGGATCTTTGAGTAAAAGTGCTTTAACTTGATCCATTGAATATAAATTTAAGATTTCATTGTTTTCCTTTCATTTAATTTATGAAGTTTGTTAGAGAGATTTCATCCTTATAATTGACCCTAACGATCGATGCAATAAAAGTACAGGGTGCAACTTTTAGAGATTTTAGTCGGTTCGATTACCGGGTGCGGCAAGCGAATTTAAAAAAATCTTTGAATGCAGTTTTGTTTCTTTAAAAAAATAAAGGAATGTTTTCTTTGAGTAAAATTTTCTATCTACAGTATTAAGAGTATTTTCCCTTCAGGTGGCATTACAAAATTCCACCCTGTATATAAATTTTACAAGCCCGACGCCGAATAAATAAAATTCTATTCTAACACTGTATGCGTGCGAAGGCGGGGTGGGTCACTAGTATAGTATATTTCAACTGGTCTTGTTAGGACCTTTTTAATAGCCACTTATGTTTTTGGAACGTAGGAAATATTGTGGCTGACTGTCGCCATATTTTTTAAATAAAATATATGTTACAACCACGGCGAATCTAAAAAAATATCACAATTCACAAAATCATTCGAACCGTTTAGGCTCTAGCTAGGCAGCGCCTAAGAAATAGACATACCTACTTGCATACTTACATATGTACATACATACTCTAGAGTAGTGTTTTTGTTAGTGCTATATGAAAAGTCTAATGCTAGCCGCTGAGGCTGAATGCCAAAAGGCTAGCTACTCTGCGCCTAAGCTTTATTTTTAAGTTGGCCTTCACTAACCCAGGGTCGCTAAAAAGCCTCTTAGCATGCTTCTCAGCATGCCTCTCCACTGAGTCCAAAGCTGCTACAAGGTGGCATCTCGCAGGACCAGCCCATATATTATAGGACTAAAACACTCTACACAAGACTCGACCGGACTTCCGCTTTATAAGTAAGTAGGATACCTAACAGAAAAAACCTGCCACGGTGTGAAGTCCTGCCGGACCTTCGCAAGGAGTCACCGAGCTTTAATATTTAAGTATGCATTACACGCAACTTACCATGTAACGGGATTTTTTTAAAATAAGTAGTTTTTAGCGATAACATAGAGAGGTACTGTTTACCAGTTTTGCTATATAAACCATTTCTAGCAAAAATACGAATGACGAAAATGTCGATACCACCAAACCTAGTAGTATCAGTACTCAATGATTCAGTCAGCTGCGGCATTTGGTACATTTATTAAAGTTTAAAAATCTATAACAACCATGCCTCGAATCTTACGTACGTTTGCGTACTTTTCCGCATTCTTTTAATAATATTCTAGAACTTCTTATTTTTGCCTTTACCGCCTACGGCTGTACGCTCCGGCACGATCGCGAATTGAATTAAAAAGCAACTCTTAAGGTATTCACTTTAACACGATGGTTCCTTAGGTATAAAAAAATATTATAAATAAACTACTTGTACGTATTTAAGAAGTAAATAAGTAGGATAGAGTACTGGGATTGGAAGAACACCTGGTCGAGAAATATAATGCGTCGTGTTTAAATAATTTAAGAATACCTAACGTTAGTTAGCGTTAATTGTCGTCTAGTCCACATTTTTTTTAATCTGTATAATTTAGACTCTCGGAGCAGTTTATTCTTTTGTTTTGTTAATGAGCACGAGATAATCAATATCTCTAATCACTAACTGAGTATAAACTATTACTTGGCTTTGAGCGAAAAAATAATCCAATTTCAAGAACTAGATCAGATTGTTATTTTTGAACGTGGAAGTAACAATACATAACAGAGGCTTTGGTACTGGGTACTTCCCGATGTAAACATATGTAAAATCATCTTCTGATTAAGACGCTCATAGCCAGTTTTAACCACAGTTCGGTAAACGATCATTTGGGTAAGCGACGTTAGGCAAGGTCAGTCTTTAGATGGGTGACCATTTAGTGGCATTTGAACTGAGCATCTCCGTGCTTCGGAGAGCACGTTAAAAGTTGGTCTCGGCAATTGTCATCCAAACAGCAGTCGTTCAGCTAAGTCAGAGGCCTAAGGGCAGCTTGAAAACTCTGCCACCAGGTTGACCACTAACCATAGGTACGACAAAAAAAATGTTTTGATTTTTTTACTCAATATGAGCTACTGCTTAACTTCGGATGCAACACTAGACTCCATGGGTCAAGGTATCTAGATCTACCAGGAAATAAATTCAAAAGTACCATTAAAAGTAACTTGTCTTAAACGGTCTATTATAAAATCTCGGTACCTCAAGATTACCTGAACGTGGATAAAACTGCGTCGGTTTTATAAGTACGGTACTCATATTGTAAAACAATAAAAAAATACATATTCTTGCAAAAAGACAAGCCCACTGAGTTCTTCCCAGTGGAGGCCGCACTGCAGGATCCCTAAAACGTCAATATCCATTTTTCTTACCATTTGATGATCTTATTTAATTTTATTTTTCATCTTCCTCTGGCGTAAATCTTGTTACTTCGTTGAGTCGGTCAGCCGTCCAGTTATATTAAGGAAGGGGAGGTTTGCTGATCCCCGTAACCATAATGATTTCCTTTTGAGAACATTGTAAAAATTGCTTACAGCTGGTAAACAAATCAATAACCAAGATTCGACAGAATTCGCTTATGAAAAGCGTTACGTTCTGAATAAGTTCAAAATTATTGAAAATGACAATATTTATTTCAAATAGGTTTAGCGTTAGCACTTTTGAAATGGGCAGGATCACAACCTCCTCAACTGAGAAGATCTGGCAGGAAACTTAGCGAGTTTATCATTGTATTGCATTTTTTAAAAACTGTGTTTTTCTTATTTCATCAGCGACAGTGTGTATACCCGTTCGAAAAATAAAACGAAAAAAGTACGTGGGGAAATACAAGAAACCAAAAGGTCAAAGGGATAGAAGTTTCACCAGTCCTCCCAAGCAGCCCTAGGACGTTCATTGAGTACGGCGGCGACTCCGATGAGAACGGCGGCGGGATTGCGTCCCGCGTCCCCGTCAGCACCGAGTCTGGTTCCCACGGGGCTATAATCCCCGGCGAGCTCAAAGGCAAGAATGGCTCCTCGTGCAGATTCCACCGGAGAGCCTGAGTGTCCCTCTCATGTGCCGATGTGACAGCCGCAGGGGTTTTAGTGGGTAAGAATACCCACATACCCCGGTTGAGCCCCACAACTCCCGGGGACCTTTTGAAGGTTTCCCCCGCGATAAAAAGTCCTCCCAAGCAGCACCCGCGCACGTGTAGGTATGACTCGAGCACCAGCCATCACTACGAGTATCCCCCCCCCCCCCCCTTACTTACCATATAACCATATTGTGTGAATTATTATCTGTATGAAACGTATCACGACTCAAACTCAAACTCAAATTCGGTATCCTCCACTACATTGGGTTTACAAAATTTTAACGAATTTCGTTATTTGAGTTTTGTTATTCTAGAGTCTAGAATTTAGACTCTAGAATCATTGTAATAGTTCACTCTATAGATTCTAGATCACATTCAAATTTTATCACGGTCCGATAAATGGCTCCTAAATAAACATGAATAGTGCATCATTCATGTTTATTTAGGAGCGAGGATACGTATACTTAGATGATATTATTACCGTCCACAAACAAAATGATAGGTATGATCATTCTTTAACCTATCCAATCAAAGATAAAAGAAAGATAATAGATAGATTAATTAAAGATCTTTAAAATATTAAATTGGTACAATCCAATTTCGATGATTAATTCTTTATAATAAGATCATTATCAGCCGTAAGATGTAAACTTTTGAACAAAGGCCTCCCCTTAGGAAGGAGGGGTTGCAATAATCCTCATGCTTGGCAGGCGGCTTTGGGATCAATCTTCATATAAGAAAATCTATCAATCTTTATATAAGAACATATAAATGTATAAATAAAAGAAAATAGAAATTAACTGACCAATAGACGCCTCAAGAGTGTAATAATTGACGGGCCCGTTGGTCTAGTGGTCAGTCACCCTGCCTGCCAACCGATGGGTCGTGGGTTCGATTCCCGCCAAGTGTCTGGGTGTTGTTTATCTATTTAAGTATGTATTTACAAAAAAAAAAAAGTATTTAAGTATTAGTATCAGTTGTCTGGTTTCCATAGTACAGGCTTTGCCTAGTTTGGGATCGGATGACCGTGTGTGGATTGTCCCAAGATTATTATTATTATTATTATTAATTTAAAATTAGTAGCAGTTGCAGTTGATTTTTGTGTTAGTGGTACCTATGTTAATTATCAACTCTAAAACCCTTTTTTAGTGTGGCGTCTATTGAAGTCGGCTTAATTTTTTTTTGTATGTGGATTAACATACCTACATATACTAAGGTAAGTAAGGATCTACCTTAGTTAAAATGTATACTTACAAAGAGTAAACACGTTATTTGTTTTCTAATAAATTGCCGGTATTATAAACTTAAAATTGCCGGTATCAAAACATACTTCTCGAGATTGATATTGTTAATTAACCTGCCTTCCTCGAGATAGACTTTTAATTGAAAACCTGTCTCAAACAAATTGGGTCAAATAATCCCTTCTCATTGTAAAATATGAGCAAATGTATACTGATATACCTATATATTAATGTAGCTACTGAGAGATTCATTGCATTAAGAAAACGATATTAATACGTAGATACTTTTACAATAATATGTACCTAGTACCTTTTTTGAATGATTTTTGAACGGTGTTTTTATGTGTAGAATATGTACTTACATATTATTTTTAGATTTGTTGCTAGTTATTATGAATTGGGTAGGTAGGGGAGACTGGGTACTGTTGTGACAATTTTCATTAGATCGCCCATAACTTTGTTATCATTATAGTTAGCTGGAAGAAAGGTGTTTTGTACAATTAAATGTACATTTGTCTACGTATAAATACTACAATTTTGCCTTTAAGTGCAATGGTTAACATATAGGAAGCAATTAGAAAAAAAGAAAAAATGTCACAACCGACCCCACCCCAGGGACGGTTGTGCCAGTGCTTGGGGTCGGAAGTTCAAAAATACACCAAATTGGTCTATAATCACTTTTTTTGCAGGTAATATGTATTAGAAACTAATAAAATATACTTCTGGAAAAAATACATAACAAAGGAAATAAAATTTAGGAACACTTTAAAGCTTATTATTAGTAACGCATTGTAGCGTCTATAATTATTATAACTGTCTTGATATTTTTCAGTCAAACAGTTAATTAAACATCTAATCTTAACATTACGGTAACTGGTGTCAAAATACAAAAAAAAAATATATTAATAAACGGTAGGTAGGTATATCAAAATCAGTGAATCAGCTGAAAATGTCATCATAATAAATAATAAACATATGTCTAAACTAATTATGAACATGCAATTTGTTGCATGTTCAAACTTAGTTTACACAAACGGACTCCTTTCCGTCTTCCTCACACATTGTCAGGGCATATAAAACCAATTACTTGTGTCACAACCGTACCCAAAAAATATGGCACAACCGTACTCATTGCAGGCATTCGGCAAAAAAACAATTGCCGTGATTATACCGATTAATCTACGTACAAAGTAATCACTGCTATTTAACTACCGATGTTTAACTTTTAACGAGATATGCCACTCATTACTCTATCTGTACACATGAATCAACAATGACTAAAAGATGTCGAAGAAAAAAAATTACTTTTCATTGATAAAAAGTAATGTGGTACTCTGCAAGCAGAAACGTCGCGCGATTGCTGATGCAATTCTGTGGAACAGATGCAAACAAGCACGCTGCTCCTTTCTTCTCTTGCACCCATCCCGATATTCCTTATAGTTTCGCCAATACGACGACTGTCACAACCGTACCGTGGCACAATCGTACCCAGTCTCCCCTACTTTTCACTTGCGCAGAGTCTACGTATCACGAATATTATTTATTTTTGCTCTCTTTGTTGTGTGATTCCTTTCTTTTCCATTCTTGCGTACGTGGGCAACCATATCTACAGCCCAAAACAGGTTAACGTATATTTTAATAACGTAGTTGGTCCGATGCTTGCTAATTTTGTCAAATTTTCCTATTCCTGCAAATATATCTTTTCTTGTACTCCGTAACGTCTTACTAGTCGGCAAGAGAGTTTAGGCTATAATCAACCACGTAGGATCATGGTGTGGATCACACACGCTCACAAATTAGGTTTGTTATAGGTACCTGGGATTCCACACGATGTTTTCCTCTGCGATGATTGTAGCGAATAATAATAATATCTTGGGACAATCCACACACGGTTATCCGATCCCAAACTAGGCAGAGCCTGTACTATGGAAACCAGACAACTGATACTAATACTTATATACTTTTTTTTTGTAAATACATACTTAAATAGATAAACAACACCCAGACACTTGGCGGGAATCGAACCCACGACCCATCGGTTAGCAGGCAGGGTGTCTGCCAACTAGACCAACGGGCCCGTCAATGTAAATAATGGTAAATATTTCGAATATTACATACTTACATACATAATGATTAAAACAAAGTCCCTAACATATTGGTATTGCCAGGCAGGGGTATGCCGTATGGTTACCCCTTAACCACTAAACTACCCTCGTTTGGTGTATTTGTCTATCTTTTGATCAGTGGGCAACCTGAAGTTTAAACTGCCCTTAGGCCTTTAACTTGGCTTAACGACTGCTGTCAAGATAATAACCGAGGCTGACATTATCGTGCAGGAAAGGAGCATGGAGATGCTCAGTTCAAAGCCACTAAACCAGAGGTTACCAGACATTTTTCTCGCGACTACTTTTAAAATTTTGCCGGTTCCGGTGGACCCTCTGCACCTACGTTTCTACCATATTCCCAAAACTCTATCAAGATCAGATCTAGCTATGGGAATTTGCGTTGCGCCAACGTAGACCTGGACCACTTTGGGAACTAAGGCACTAAACGATCACCCATATACGGAGTGACATGCCTGACATTGCTGAACCAACTGTACGTTTGCCAAACAGTGATTAGAACCGGCTAAGTACGCTCCAATTGCTTTACTGCAGAAAATCAATTAAATGTACAGTTATGCTGAAAAATACGAATTTAAATTCCTTTCTCGCTGTACACATGCCTTCGATCCGTACTAGTTTTAACGGAAAATTGGAATTTCATAACCGAACTTCATCCAAAAGGCATAGAAAACTTATTTGGCGGTGGACGAATGTAAAAAGGTGGAATAAAATTCTTTCTCGTTTATATGATGGATTGCATTTTTTACAGCGGCGCGGAGTAGTACCTACGTCCTTTTTAAAAACTTTTTAAAAAAGCTGGCTATTTGATTGCAGCACGCATTGCGTACAGTGCGTGGGAGCAGCAACACCATGCTGAAGGTTATTAGTAGTAAGCCAGATTGTCCAATTATGAGGCACTGGGTACATTCACATGTGCATGTAACCGGTATGTCAAACAGCGCGGGCAGGTACTTAAACTAAAATGATGTATTAGGTAAGTAAGTAAATTCTGTATATGTACTCGTATAACCCATTATGGACCTTTTTCTGTGTCTGAAATAAATGTATTTTATTTTATTTTATTTATTTATCATCTGTCTGCAGACAGATCTATGTTATACTTGTGCAAGCAGTCTAGATGATCTGACTGCTTCCTCAATGCTTGCACAAGGGACGTATTTAAGTACCACATAGGTAATAAAATAAACCGGTCAAGTGCGAGTTGGACTCGCGCACCAAGGGTTCCATACCTTCTTTGAATATATTAAAGTAATTTTACTATTCGTCTAATACCTCTGATTGCAAAAAAAAAACAACCGCTAAGCTTCCGCTTTTTAAGGAAAATAAAATATTTTAAAAAAAAATTGAACCGACTTCAATATCACTGATCATATTGAAGTCGATTCAATTTTTTTTTTAAAGATTTTATTTTATACTTTTTAGTGATATTTCCATAAATAATGATTGAACCATCGAAGACGGTAAAATGATCTAGGTAGGTTATGATCACATTATCGTCTACATAGTTTTACATAATTCATGTTTCTTCAGAAAAAAATATCCGGTCGTAATGAAATTTGCATGGAATCATCATAGTAGTTTACTCTCTCGAATAAAAAAAAAGAATCATCGAAATCGGTTTATATTTGTCAGAGTAATGTAATGGAGAACATCAGTTTTATGGTTTTTACCAGATAAATTCCCCCACATCGTTCATGGTCCTCCAGTAAGTTCTTAGCCGATTGTGATAAAATTCATACAGATTCATTACAGTGGTTCAATCTTTCGAATAAAAAAAGAATCATTGAAATTGGTAAATATTTGCCAGGGTTATGACCATTTTTGTCCGTAAAAGCGACATAAAGTCATCTATATAGGCATTCCTGCAGTTCTCCTGCGCAGTCACCATTCTTGTTTTTTCAGGAACTACTTATTCGTAAGCAATATTTTTTTTATGGGACCCAATTAACGGATTAAAGAATGGATGGAAGAAATATTTTTTTAAATCGGTTCATAATTGCCAGAGTTATGCACGAACATACATAGAAAAAAAAAAATATATATATATATATATATACAGACGAATTGAGAACCTCCTCCTTTTTTGAAGTCGGTAAAAATGGTTATAACTCCGGCAAATATTTACCAATTTTAATTATTATTATTTTTTGTCCGAAAGAAGGAACCACTGTAATGAATCTGTATGAATTTTATCACAACCGGATAAGAACTTCCTGAAGGACCAAGAACGATGTGGAGGAATTTATCAGGTAAATATATTTTTGAAAAAAAATTGAACCGACTTCAATAACACTGAAAAGTATAAAATAATTTAAATATTATAGAAGTAGGTGTTAGCGTACCTGCTGTGTATATTCTGCACCAACTTCAATAATATTTAAATTATTTATACTTTTCAGTGTTATTGAAGACAGTTCGATTTTTTTTCTACAATATTTTATTTTAAACTTTTTAGTGATAATATTTTTCAATCAAAGATTGAACCATCGAAGACGGTAAAATGATCTAGGTAGATTATTTCACATTATTGTATAGGGTGGTGTGGTAGCCAATGAACCAGGAGTACCCTATGAAAATAGTAGGTACAGACCAAACGCGACGTTGCCAGATTGTACAATTTGACGCGTTCGAACCGTTTCGCCGATCAAAGCTTTCCTACTTAGTCGACGGCCGTTTGTTGTAAGGAGTGGCCACGTTAGACTCGTCAGTCTGTTTACAGCTACAAAAACGACCAAAAAAATGTGAGTTAATTTTTGTTACTAACTTTTCATTTGTGGTTATTTTATGTCATTCATGGTTTTAATCCGGTGATGATGTTCTTATGCTTGTTTGTCAATATAATCTGTGAGCATAGTGTATTTCTATCAAAAGTAATCTAACTTCAAATTTTAGGAGAGGCGGGTGGTTTTCATTGAACCATTTGATCGAAGTAGTCAATGAACCATGGTTCATTGAGTACTGCATCTGGTTCACTGGGTACTAGACTTTTCAGGTACCTAATAGCATTCCTAAATTGTTATAAAAAACATTGGTAGGTTTGTTATTATTTTCAGTATGGGGCGAAACACAGAAGGCAGAGTTTCAAAAAAAAGGAGCTCACACTCCAGACGAAGTAAAAAACGGTTGACCTTCATCTTAAGGGACTGAGCCTCCGAAAAGCCGCAAAAGAGGCAAATTTACCTTATTACCAAATTTACCTTATCTACGCTACGTTGCTACGTTTTGAAATATAAGCCTAATAAAAGTAAAACATGATTTTTAGTTTTATTTGGTATAAATGTAAGCATAAATTAGATATATTCAGGACAATGATTCATTGTGTACTACATGGTTCATTGGCTACAATCCCCCCGGTTCATTCTATACCAGTGGGTGTACGCATTGAACCATTTACCATTATTTTTAAAAACCTCCGTAGCACGATCGTATTAAATATAAACCAAATTGAAGTATTCATAATGAAAGTTAATTAATTTACCTAGGCCCCAGACTAAAAATATTTGTACAATCTCTCATAGAAATAGTGATACAGCTCTTAAAACTTTTGGTGGTTCATTGGCTACCACATCACCCTACATAGTTTTACATAATTCATGTTTCTTCAGACACGATTTATCCAGTCGTAATGAAATTTGCATGGAATCATCATAATAGTTTACTCTCTCAAATAAAAAAAGAATCATCGAAATCGATTCATATTTGTCAGAGTAATGTAATGGAGAACTTCAGTTTTATGGTTTTTACCAGATAAATTCATTCACGAAGTTCTTATCCGGTTGTGGTAAAATTCATACAGATTCATTAATGTGGTTCCTTCTTTCGAATAAAAAAAGAATCTTCAAAATCGGTATTTGCCAGAGTTATGACCATTTTTGTCCATAACTCGGAGCCCGTTGGCTCGAATCGTAACATGAAAAAACCGCGCAAAAAAAATAGGTCCGGGCTCCGAAGGGTTAAAAAAACCGAAATAAAGTCATCTTATAGGCTTTCCTGCAGTTTTCCTGCGCAGTCGTCATTCTTGTTTTTTCAGGAACTACTTATTCGTAAGCGATAATTTTTTTATGGGACCCAGTCAACGGATTGAAGAATGGATGGAAGAAAGATTTTTTCAAATTGGTTCATAATTGCCAGAGTTATGCGCGAACATACATAAAAAAAAATATTCAGACGAATTGATAACCTCCTCCTTTTTTTTTTTTTTTTTTTTCTCTTTATTTTTTCGAGACTTTGATTGTTTACAATCATGCCAGCCCCATCATAGCCTAATCTAAAGAGAGACAAAACCTAACTATTACATATTCTATAAACATATTTGTAAATTTTTAGCGCATTAGGACTAGTTGGCTCAGCCATAATACTTTGAAAAGCTCCAATATCCAAACAATTAATATTTAATTCGATGATTAAGTTCTCTCTCTCTCTTTTATGACGGACACACTCCACTAATAAGTGGTATACATCCTCTACAACTCCACATGTTTCACAATTAGGGCTATTTACTTTTTTCATTAAATAGCCAAACTTATTTAGTGGCATGTGTCCAGATCTTAATCTATGTGCAAACACTATATATTTCCTACACAGTTCTATTTTGGTAAACCATGGGATGCGAGGAGGTTCAGACTGCATTGTTTTATACCAGATCCCTTTTTCCTTAGATATTTTATCAAAATGCTCTTTCCACATCCTGTGACAATTTAATTTACATTTTGGTAAGATTTCCGAATAATATGATTTTACTTCAATTTCTATTCCGTCCAGACAAGCTTTTCGTGCTAATGTGTCCACCTCCTCGTTTCCCAGTAAGCCGATATGTGAGGGCACCCACTGTAGTATTATTTTTTTATTTGATGCTTTAAATGCTTCTATCAGCTTTAATATGGCATAAGCTTTCGGTACACCTCTAATACCAGAGGTGCATCGAGCTATATGCTGAAGGGCAGATTTACTGTCTGTCAATATCACGATTCGCCTAACATTGATGTCTTGTACGTACTTCAGCGCCTCACATATCGCCGTAAGTTCCACTGACATAATCGATATAGTACTATTATTAATCTTAAAACTACCCTGCCTTTTAGTATATGGATCGTAAAAGGCTGCCCCTATACCATTACAATTTTTTGAACCATCCGTGTACATCCTGTACCACCCATCGTATTTTCTATCTATTTCTTCTAAAACATTGAATCTAAGAACTTCACTATAGTAATTTTTCTTACTATTGCGAATCGGACCTCTTTTGTATATTCTTTGTACATAGTTTTATACTTTTTAATATTTTATATTTATATTCCTTTGTTTTTGTATATAGTTCCTGTTGTCAATAAACCATCCTAGCACTGATACACGTTCGTATATATTTCCCTATAATTCCCTAAAATTATCCCTAGTCTTCCCACCTGCTAGCTATCGTTATTTATATTTGGTCCTTCTCCTAAAAATTGAACTACAAAATTCCCATAAAATTCTGTCCTTTTTTTCATTGCTTTAATGGTGAAGACTAGGGCTCAAGTTGCTAAGCTTCGGGATACGGGAGACGATATCAGTGCTACAATGAGCGGACCTACAACATCCAAGTCAGCGGCCGTTCCAATTTCAGGCGCAGCCTCTAATATTTCTGAAAGTTCCAGGTCAGCAAGGTCGTCTGCTAGTGTTCGCGCTCAAAAGCTAGCTCTGCAAGCCGCACACGTACGAAAAGTAGCAGCAGCGGAAGCCGCAGCAGCCGAGGCTGCAGCAGCAGCACAAGCAGCAGCATACGCAGCGTCTATAACTGCCGCTGCTGAGCGCAAAGCTGCCCAGTTAGAATTAGAAGCACAGATTGTTACATTGGAGTCAGAACGTGGTAGGAGCAGCTCTCGTTCTTCAATTCACAGTTGGTTAGATACTATTAATAATCAAGACGTTATGGTAGAGCCATCGGTGGAGCCTAACATTACTGGCCCTACCACCACTTTACACGAACGTGTTGAGGACGTAGGATGTCGCCAAATTGATAGTCCAAGTGGTGGAAGAAGCTCGCAAGAGCCATTTCATTCTACTGCCACAGCGAACATTCCTATTAAGGTATCAACCGGAATTCAACACAATACTACGGAATTGAAAACACAACAACCCACTGACATATCTTTATTAGCACAGGCAATAACTTCACTTGCTAACAGTCCGCCCAAGCACAGGTGTGGAGACAGCAGACTGCCTACGTTCGACGGTAGCCCTTTGGAGTGGCTGGCCTTCAAGCGGGTCTTCGAGGACACAAAGGCCAGCTTCTCAGCCACCGAGAACCTACAACGCATCAGCATGAGCCTCAGAGGAGCAGCCCGGGAGGCAGTTTCAGTGCTTGTTGT
Organism: Furcula furcula; assembly: GCA_911728495.1. NCBI lineage: Eukaryota > Metazoa > Arthropoda > Insecta > Lepidoptera > Notodontidae > Furcula > Furcula furcula. The sequence continues at coordinate 8,372,606 of OU452243.1, forward strand.
GTCGGCTCGTGATCCTGTGGACGTGATGGACGCTTTAGAGATGAGGTTTGGTAGGTCAGAATATATAGTTCTCAACGAAATTGCCTCGGTTCGCGCTTTACCTAAAATAATTTCAGATAGTTGCGACTTAAATAAATTCGCGTGTATAGTGCGGAACTGTGTTGAGATAATGAGGCTTCTTGATCAGAGATGTTACTTGGAATCTCCAGAGCTTTTTCAAGCTATTCTAAGTAAATTGACACCTTTGTTGCGAAATAAATGGACCGAATATGGCATGAAACATTTCTTACCTCAGGGACAGACTAAACTTGAGATATTGGCGCATTTTTTATCTCGAGAGGTCGAGTTGCGGCTCAAGTTTGGTTTAATTCCAGATCCCTTACTTCCTCCAAAAAGGCTTGAAAAGGTTCATGCTATATCATTGTCGGAACGTTCTCAAAATTCTCCAGTAATAAGAACTCCCAATAAACACGCAACATCAGTAAATTCTGAAATTACCAAGCCTTGTCTTATTTGTAAACAAGGCCATCATTTATCAAAATGTGACAAGTTCTTGGCAATGTCTATTCTTGACAGGTGGCAATTCGTAAAGGAAAATAAACTTTGTCATAAATGTTTGAAAAAAGGCTCTCATACTTACAAATATTGCAAGTTTACCAAGGACATTTGCAACGTTACAAATTGCAAACCTCGGCATCACAAATTATTACACAACGCGGAGTATTTAGCTACGCACACGGTTGTTGAAAATGAACCCAACATTCATTATTCAGGTTCACAAAATCAAGTTGGTATTCGAGATGAACAATCTAACGAGTTAGTTGCACATACGACCTCTGTGCCCGAGTTGTTTGACGATAAACAATTTTACACTAGACCCTTATTAAAAATCATAGCTGTCACAGTTTCGGGGCCACTAGGCAGCGTCAATACGTATGCTTTATTGGACGATGGCTCAACAGCTACACTAATTGATTCCAAGTTATGTGAACAAATAGGTGTCACGGGACCTGAGTCAAATATTAATTTGGATTGTGTTGGTGGATTACGGAAAAAAGCCAAGGTTCAGTATGTCAACTTCCAAATTAAAGGTAGTCATTGTTCTGACTTATTTTCTATTCGCAATGCTCGTTCGATTGATAATCTAGGGTTGTCAAAACAAGCAGTTCATGTAAATAATATCACACAATATCAACACTTACGAGATTTAGTCAATGTATTATGTTACGAATCAGGTGAACCTAAATTAATAATTGGAACCGATAACTGGCATCTTTTGATTTCTAAAGAGACTCGGACTGGCACCAGGTCTCAGCCAGTTGCGATTAAAACTAACTTAGGTTGGGTATTATTTGGGTTCATTTCTAGCAAGACTAAACCTGTTGATTTTGTCAACCATATAAGTTATTCAGATAACAATGACACAGATAATTTAAATTTGCTTATTCAAAACTATTATAAATTAGATTCCTTAGGCATCACCAAAAAGGAACGTCTGAGTGATAACGATGCTAAAGCTGTAAACATTCTGGAACAAACTACACGTCGTCTACCAGATGGCAAGTTTGAGGTAGGACTTCCTTGGAAAGATTCTAATCTTAATATTCCAGACAGCTTTGGTCTTGCACTCTCCAGATTTAAAAGTTTAGAGAGAAAAATGAGCAAAGAGCCCTGCTATGCGAAACAATATAGGTTAAATATGCAGATCATGTTCGATAAGAATTACGCAGAAGGTCCCGTCAGTATAAAACACTATAACAATCGATGTTGGTACCTTCCGCATTTCGGTGTTACCAACCCTAACAAACCTGGTAAACTTCGTATTGTTCATGACGCGGCGGCCAAGTCTAATGGTGTAAGTTTAAACTCCATGCTGCTTACTGGGCCTGACCTTCTCAACCCTATTTTAGATATACTTCTTCGTTTTCGCGAATTCAAAGTTGGACTCTCTGCCGACATTAGGGAAATGTTTCCTCAAGTCAAAATACGCGAAGATGACAGAGACGCCCAACGTTTTCTGTGGCGCAATTCTCCAAAAGAACCAATTCAAGTTTATAGAATGTCATCTATGATATTCGGTGCAGCTTCTAGTCCTTTTACTGCACAATTTATTAAAAATAAAAATGCTTTAGAATTTCAGACAAAATTCCCTGACGCTGTGGATGTTATCCTTAACGATCATTACATGGACGACTGCATAGTATCTACACCTTCAGTGGCTAAAGCAGCAAGGCTTGCTTCTGATATTGTAGCCGTTCACCAAAATGCTGGCTATGAGATGAGATCTTGGGTATCGAATGAACCTACTGCCCTATCTCTCATCCCAAAGGAACTTTTGCTTGATCCATCCTTAACTAACATCGATTTGGGTAAAGTAGCTAAATCCGTTAGAACATTAGGCTTAGTCTGGCAGCCTTCAGAAGACTGTCTTAGTTTTAACGCCAAAGGTTTCATAGAGAAAGCCATTTCTACTAAGTTTACAAAGCGCGAAGCGCTCTCTCTTATAATGTGCGTGTATGATCCATTAGGATTATTAGCGCCCCTTACTGTAAGAGCGAAGATTTTGTTTCAAAATGTTTGGCGTAAAGCTGTAGATTGGGACCATCAGCTCGCTGAGGATGATACCGCCGCGTGGAAGGAATGGCATGCAGTTTGCGGCAGTTCTCTTATTAATTTAAAAATTCCGCGTCGGTACAACCCTAGCGATTTTGATGACATAGTCGTAGATAGAGAGCTACATTTATTTTGCGACGCTAGTGAGTCTGCATATGCCGCTGTAGCGTATTGGCGATTACTCCTTCCCGATGGAACCTTTAAAGTAGCGCTAATAGGTAGCAAGGTTCGAGTAGCTCCATTAAAACCAGCCTCAATCCCACGCCTTGAGCTTCAAGGCGCACTAGTAGCAGCACGCCTAGCTGATACTCTTTGCAATGCTCATAAATTGAAACCACATAAACGCTTCTTTTGGTGTGACTCTATGAATGTTCTCGGATGGCTTCGCAATGACGCACGTAACTTTAAGCCCTTTGTCGCGAATCGCCTAGGTGAAATTTTAGAACTTTCCAACGTCCGCGAATGGCAATGGGTTCCATCTGAGTTAAACGTAGCTGATGATGCTACTCGCCTCGGTAAAGAGCCTTTAAATATAGAGTCACGCTGGTTCGTCGGTCCAGACTTTTTACATTCAGGCCAATGGCCAACTGAACCCACAAGTAGCATTGTAGATAATCAGTCTGAGCTGAAACCGAAGCATAAAATAATTTGTCATGCTATTGTTGATGAGCCTTTCCATCCTCTGGCTCCTATATCCGCTAGTGCCCATCGGATTAGTAGGTGGTTATGTTTAGTTCGCGCCACTGCATTAGCGCATTTTTTTGCTCGTAAACTTTTAAGTATGCGGCGTAGAGTAGATAGCTCCGGACTAACACCTTCTTATTTAACAGCTTCCGATTTAAAGACAGCCGAAAATCATATTTTATGGCAAAGTCAGTTAGACTGCTTTAAAGCAGAGATCACTTGCCTGAAAAATAACACACCGCTACCACGAAACAGCAAGTTGCTAAAACTAAATCCCACTTTGAGCGAAGACAACTTATTGCGCTTGTCCGGACGCATCACTGCCGTTAGTCACGTCAAGACGCCAACCATATCGCCAGTAATACTCGATGGAAGGCATCCAGCCGTCCGCCTCCTAGTTCTTCGCTACCACCAAAGAACCGCACATGCCAACACTGAGACAGTAGTAAACGAACTCCGCCAACATTACTGGATTATCAGTTTAAGAAGCACAGTTCGTTCCGTTGCTCACCATTGCTTATTTTGTAAACAGCAAAAGGCCAAACCATTCAATCCTCCAATGGGTCAACTTCCAGAGGCGAGACTTGCGCACCATGAAAGACCGTTCTCATATACAGGTTTGGATTACTTCGGGCCTATCCAAGTCACCGTGGGACGACGACATGAAAAGCGGTACGTCGCTCTATACACATGCTTGGTCACGAGAGCCGTTCACTTGGAAGTGGTTCACAGCCTCACTACGGACGCTGCTATGATGAGCCTGAGGAGATTTGTTGCTCGACGAGGATCACCACGCCAGATATTCTCCGACAATGGAACTGCTTTCGTCGGTTTGAGTAGAGAGCTCAGGAAGCTGTACGGGGAACAGATGTCAACTTTTGCCACGAACGAGATGATACAATGGAAGTTCATCCCACCCGCTGCTCCCTTTATGGGTGGGGCTTGGGAGCGCTTAGTTCGCAGTATTAAGACGGCGCTCAAAGTGACACTTAAAGACAAGTCACCCACAGACGAAGTGTTATCAACTCTCCTTTTGGAAGCGGAGGCCATTGTAAATAGCAGACCTCTTACACACGTTTCTCCTGATCCTGACTACCCTGAAGCCCTCACTCCTTTTCATTTTTTAATTGGTACATCATCAGCAAGTCATGGGCCATATGAAGCCGAGGAGAGTGACCTACACAGTAGAGTACGTTGGAAAAGAGCACAGAGAATGGCTGATCACTTTTGGCGTCGGTGGGTGGTGGAGTACCTGCCACTTTTGAACCCAACCGGAGACACAGGACAGCGACCAATCATAAAAGTGGGGGACGTGGTGTTAGTTGCTGACAACAATTTACCTCGTGGTGTGTGGCCAAAAGGGAGAATCGTTGCCCTATATTACGGGAAAGATAATATTCCCAGAGTGGCTGATGTCGCTACCTCCGCCGGTCAGTTGCGGAGGCCCCTCAAAAAGCTGATTCTGCAGTAGGTAGAATTAGACATTTTCTAAAAAAAAAAAGGGGAGAATATTGCGAATCGGACCTCTTTTGTATATTCTTTGTACATAGTTTTATACTTTTTAATATTTTATATTTATATTCCTTTGTTTTTGTATATAGTTCCTGTTGTCAATAAACCATCCTAGCACTGATACACGTTCGTATATATTTCCCTATAATTCCCTAAAATTATCCCTAGTCTTCCCACCTGCTAGCTATCGTTATTTATACTTACTGTTTTCAATGCAATCTAAATTAGTCTTAATAATATTGGAAGTTTCAATATTACTGATCCATGTATGTAATGAAAACATTTCTAACGGATAATCATCACTAATATTTTCTTCTTTAATTTGATTATATGCTGCTGCTAAAAGTGGTTTCTTTTTATTTTGCCAATATCTAATAGTAAAAAGCTGACAAAGATTATTTAACATGTCGATTATTATATTATTTGACCAAGACAACGCTTTTAACATATATTTGGTAGCAAGATAAAATCTTCGTATTGTTAGGGGAGGTATGCATAGTTCACACTCCATCACATGAATTGGCGTGCTTTTGATATAGCCTCCAATAATTCTTAACGCCTGATTCTGTATTTTAGATAGTTTATCTATATGCATGTTGGCGCTGTTATCGTAGAGAAAGCTTGCATAATCTATTTTGCTTCTAATAAGTGCGACGTATAATTTTCGGAGGTATTTTGGATGCATTCCCCAAGACGGTCCAGACAAAGTTTTCAGCAAATTTATACACTTTTGTGTTTTCTCACAAACCTCATTAATATGTTTCGCAATGATCTGTCAAGCCAAACACCCAAGTATTTTATGTTTTCCGTAGATTGTAGCACTTGCCCATTTATTTCAAGTTCACATTGTTGTTTTTTATGCCCTCTACTAAATATACAGTATTTGGATTTACTACAAGATAACTGAAGTCCCATTTTTTCTAAATTATTACCTGTAATAGTCAGAGCCCCTTGCATATTACTAACACTCTCATTTAAGCTTTCACAGCTAGTATATAACACAAAGTCATCTGCATATTGAGAGACCATCACTTGACCTAAGTTTTGGCAAATTTTTGATGTTACCAAATTAAAGATAAGGGGAGATAAAGGATCTCCTTGGCCAATGCCATTGCTTGTCCATCTACATAAATACTCAGAGTTACTACCATTTTTCTTGATTAGCAAGCGCCTTTCACTTAGATACATCCACAAATATTTTGATATCTTAGAACCCACTTTGATTTCATTTAACACCTTAATGACTTCACTAACTAAAACATTATTATACGCATTATCTATATCGAGAAAGCATGCTAATGTTGGAATATTTTTTGAAAAACCTATAAGTATGCTGCTAACCAGTCTTACCAAAGCATCTAGACCAGACTGCGCGCGTCTAAACCCAATTGTGTTTCGAGATAGAAGTTTATTATTCTCTACATACCATTCAAGGCGTTTATTAATCATTAAGTGATAGATTTTGCATATACATGACATCAGGGCTATTGGTCTGATTTTTGGCATGGATCTTGTCGTATCGCTTACTTTAGGTATAGGTATAATTTGTATGTATCGCCACTGTAACGGAACATACCCTTGTGAATGAATAAGGTTGTATATCTCTAATAAATACCTTTTACTAATATCTGGTAGATTATATATCATGGAGTATGTTACCAAATCATCTCCTGGAGCGGTATCTACTTTTTTAATACATTTTTCCATCTCTTCAAGACTAAAGTCACTGTCTAAAGGTGAGTGCCTCGAGTCAAATAATGGCATTTGTGAGGTAACAGAATCTGGCGCTATACTACACAGTAACTCTTCTTTTTGTTCATCAGATGCCTGAAAACCTTGTACAGTTTTATATCCTTTCATCCACCTCATTCGACGCCACATTTCAGAAGCTGATACAGATTCATCAATGTCGTTGCAAAACCCATTCCAGTTTTTAGACTTAGCCTTACTCACCAAACAGCTAGTTTCTGAAATGTGCCGCTCAAGTATAGTGAGATTGCTAGGTGTAGGGTTTCGCCTAAATTTTTTTAACGCTAACCTTCGCCTAGCCACACTTTTAGAGATGTCCGGGTTCCAATACGGTTTTGGTCTAAATTTACTTTCGGGGTTTGTACATGTCTTAACAGATGGTATTGCTTTGTCTGCAGCATTATTGATCTGTTCACAGAAAAAATTATATTTTTCTTGTATGTTCGAGGACATTACGGGGTTTAAAAAAGCCGCCTCAAGGTAAGTCCGGTAAGACTTCCAGTTCGCTTGTTTAAGATTGCGACGTTTAGTATAATTATTGCAAAACTGGAGATGCTTTGAAATCTTTATCACCAGATGATCGCTGCCTAGAGATTCATTTAAAACGTTCCATTTAAAGTCAATAACAATGTCTGAGGATACAAATGTGATATCTGGGCTTGACTCTTGTAACATACCATTTACTAATTTTACTCTTGTCGCGCTGCCATTATTAAGGGATATAAAACCATTGTCTATAGCTGAATCCATAATTTGTGTCCCCCTCGTGTCATTTTTGTAGGACCAATTTGTATGGTGTGCATTAAAGTCACCAGCAATAATTGTTTTTCCTGTGAAAGCTCCAAACAAGGTATCCCAATCTGATTGGGTGGTACGTACACTTGATGGACAATACAATGATATAATATTCTCTAATTCTAAACAGTTAAATATCCTTACATGCAATATTTCAATGCCTACATTACTTAGTTTAAACGTGGATACATGCACCTTAAGAGACTTATGGACTACCACCGCCACTCCACCGTAAGAATCATCTCTGTCCCTTCTATATATTTGGTAGTCATTAATATTGAGAATTGTTTCTATGTCCAACCATGTTTCGCTAAGAATAGCGATATGGACCCTTTCCTGGTGTAATAAACATTCAAATTCATTTTTCTTAGGTAATAAACTTTGAGCATTCCATTGCAATAGGTTTAACGTTATTTTTTGCGAAGACCTATCCATAACTAAATGTATTATAAATATTTTTAAACCATTCCAGTTCCTTCAACACATCAATAAAAAAATATTTACATTCTTCTATAATTATTTCCATTACATAAAGTACCTTTTTTTCAAACGACGTATTGGCAATCACAATATTTTTTATTTTAATTAATATCTTTCTCCAGTTGATTGGACTTTCACCCTTCACTGAATTCTCGTTTTCATTTCTTTCCTCACCACTAGAAGCTTCCGATTCCCCTTCTTGGTTCTGTGATTTATGTGTACTTCTCTGGCTCTTGCTAGTTCCTTTTCCCGATTGTTTATGACCCTTACTTTTGTTAGATACTTGAGACTTACTTCTTTCTTTATTTGTTAATTGATATTCTTTTTCTTTTTGGTCTTCCATTAAAATATCTCTGTAAGGCCTGTTATTATCAGTAGCTACTTCACTATTAATATTATCTTGTAGACTATTTCCGTGCACAGATTCTTGATTTAGATTTGTAGTTTCAATGTTCTGTACTGTAATCACATTATCTTCACGGTTTTTCAAAAATATATTCAAAGCATTTTTATACGTACAATTTTCTTGAGACATTATTTGTCGTATCTTTTTCTCTTTTATAAATATAGGGCAGTTTTTATTTAGCGACATATGACCACCTTTACAATTAACACAGGTATAGTTTACAGCTTCACAATTTGGATGAGGTCCCCCACATTTCGGACAAATTATCTTCTTGGTCGGACATTGGCGCGCAATGTGGCCAAATTTCCAGCACCCAGAACATTGCGTAACCGGAAACACGTACGGATCAACCTTGAACCTACAACCGTATCCATAAACATACGGCGGCAAGATCGATCCTTTAAAGCATATTCTTATAGTCTCGCTGTCGACCCACTTATCTTCTGCCATCCTCTTCATTCTTCTAATTGAGACTATTTCATAGTCACTAGATAAAGTGTCCTGTATTTCTTTTTCCTCCACGTCCAAATCTATATCCTTAACTATACCATATGATAAACTAATTTTTTGTGTAGACTGGCACCTAAATCCTAATTCTGTCATTTTTCTACAAGAACATAATTTTTCTGCTTCCACTTCCTTGTCAAATTGTATATATACTCTGTACGGATTTTTATACTTAATTCGAATCACACCTCCAATATTTTCATCTCGTAATAGTTTTGCCAGTTTAATTTGCTTAGGCAATATTTGTTGTGACGTCATACATATCTCGTGTTTATCTGTTGTACTTAAAACACCTTGCGAGCCCATATTTTCTTTGTTGTTAAGAAAGCCTCTATTTACCCGTTTCGCATTTCTTCTAACCGTTATAAACTCTCCCTCTTCATTGTTTACTGCTTCATCACTATCTTCTCTCACCCTCTTTTCCGCAGGTCGCTTACTATCTGCTATCTCCATATCTTCTATTTCTGAATCACTATTTACACTCTTCAATATTTTGTTTATCTCCTCATCACTATCACTCATAACTATAACTACGGAGGGTAGTCGCAAAATATAATTGACATATTTTTATGCGTATCTAGTAATTACAGTGTACGTGCGCTCACCGCAATGCGCCGCACGCGACTGCTCCTCCTTTTTGAAGTCGGTTAAAAAACTATAAAATGATGTTCTCCATTACATTACTCTGGCAAATATGAACCGATTTCGATGATTCTTTTTTTATTCGAGAGAGTAAACTACTATGATGATTCCATGCAAATTTCATTAAGTACGACCTGATAAATTGTTACGGTACATAACGGTTTTTTTTTGACATTTTTTATTATAAGCCAAAAACAACGTGACATAACCCAAAATGAAAATCTGTTTTGAAATGTGCAATTGAAGCTCTTTTATATGATATCCAGTGTCGATATAATAGTCTCAATATGAAATGTTGACACCCCATTTCGGGCCCCATTAAAAATAAATAAAAACATTTTTTTTATCTGTGTGTGTAGTGAGATCTAAAACTATTCCAAGTTCCAAATCGATAGCATCAGTGGTTCCATTAATATATAGGTGTGACACAGACAGACCCTACCTTAAGGGTTCCTTCTTTATCTTTTAACTAAGGTATGGAACCCTGAAAACTACAATTTTCTTAAGATCAAAATGTTTTTGTTTTCGATTTAAATCACAAACCGTTAAATTTCAACCTCTTAACAGAGACGATGGTATGGACTATAGGTAGGGAGTACCTATAAAGTTATAATGCCATAAGATTCGGTATCGCACATCCATAAATTCCCGGATATTGACATTATCGTGCCCGTATATAAACTCGGTTACGCAATTTAAAAAGTAATAAAATCCTTTGTTTTCCCTTATGAGGAAGAAAAGAATGTTGAAGAAGAATTAAGAATGAAGTTTGTATTGTAAGGTCACCCACCTATGGACCGACCTTGTGTGATGTTACATAACCAGGTTATCAGCGTCCCTATAAAGTACGGGTGCCATACCTAAAGTAGGGCCAATTTAATACATCACATTTGACACTTCATCAAAATTTAAACTGGGGCGAATTTAATAGATCACATTTGACACTTCATCAAAATTTAAACTGGGGCGAATTTAATAGATCACATTTGACACTTCATCAAAATTTAAACTGGGGCGAATTTAATAGATCACATTTGACACTTCATCAAAATTTAAACTGGGGCGAATTTAATAGATCACATTTGACACTTCATCAAAATTTAAACTGGGGCGAATTTAATAGATCACATTTGACACTTCATCAAAATTTAAACTGGGGCGAATTTAATAGATCACATTTGACACTTCATCAAAATTTTATTCTAAATTTTATTTCACTTCATCAAAAGTTTATTCTAATTCAATTAATTCTAAATTGTACTCTAAATTCTTTATCCAAATCTAAACGCATAGCATGTATAAATTATGTATTACAAGTCACCCCCATACTGTAATAGGTATGTATTTCATACGCAAGTTGAGTATACCTGTCATTGATAAACATACTAAAGCATGTATGAGGTTAAGCAATTGTATTAGTAAGCGTTCGTGTACCTAATAAATAAATAAAAAAATAAATTATAAATTTAACAACGTAACCTTGTAACGGCGGGCATAAAATATTATTAATTTTTTCGAAGTTGGAACTGCATAATTGCTTATAACTTTTTTCAATGACGATTACATATTTATTGTAATAATGTCAAAAGAAACAGACAGGACACCAAAGAAACTGGCAGGTGTCAAATGTGATATATTAAATTGGCCCTACATTACCTACTTACTTTAAAGTAAAGTCGGAGCCATAACTTAGGTACTCAATTTAATATCAAAAATAAACCAGGATATGAAGTCTGTAAATAACCCGGCAGGGTTAGAATTACATCCCCCCATCTCCTCTCATCGGGTGACGTAAGAGTCGACTAAGCGAGAACGGGAATACGGGCAGCAGCATCTCTCTTTTGGTTTTATCTTCCACCTATACTGCGATCCCCAAGCCGCCTGCCATGCGTGGGGATTATGGCAACTTCTCCCTTCTAAGGAGGAGGCCTTTGTTGAACAGAGGACGTCTATCGGCTGCTAATGATGATAATGATGAAATAACTCGTAAAAGTTGTTCCATTTCAATCTCAGAGTAATTAGAATGGAGCTAGTATCGCGTCGATTCCCCGAACAAATTTTTCGTGGCTCTTTTGCGGGGTGCGGGAGGCGAAGTAAACACACGCAGATACAATTTTACGCATAACCACACTATAATAAACTCGCAACACATTCAAAAAGTTACGCACACAAATAAAAAATGACCTGACCATATGACCAAAATTTTGCAGAGGGGTTAGCGCATCATGATCTCTCCAGTGGTATCTCCTCTAAGATTTCAATGCATTATGGGTGCAATAACCGGGTATATATTTAGTTGTTTAGTACGTTCATCAGTGGTATGAAATTGCATTCCTCTCGTTTCAAAAGTTAAATATATTAGGTATTAATATTATCCTGGGACAATTCACACACGGTCGGCTGACCCCAAACTAGGCGGAGCCTGTAGTAGGTACTATGGAAACCAGACAACTGATACTAATACATATATACTTTTTTTTTGTAAATACATACTTATATAGATAAAACACCCAGACACTTGGTGGGAATCGAACCCACGACCTGTTGGGTAGCAGACAGCCACTAGACCAACGGGCCCGTCAAAGTCAGTTATAAGATTGATATAGGAATAGAGGTTGATATAGGAAGGTGGTCACAGGACCTCTGCAGATAAACGTAGGTAGGTATATCCACTGAATTTGGACTTGTTGGATAGGTTTCGATTAATAGTTGGTAGAAAAATGGTGATCAGTGTCTGATGATGGAGCAACAAGGTGGTCACAGGGTCACTGCATTAATAAACGTAGACGTACCTACCGAATTGGGACCCGCTGAATAGGTCTCGACGAATGTTAAGTAGAAAAATGGTGTAAACATCCACACACCATGTGGGTGTGTGGTTTTTATTTTATAAAAATAAGGAGAATTTACGACACTAAAAAAATCGTCACTGTACTAAGAAGTGCGATAACAGATTGATTCATTCATTCAACATTAATTATGCCATGTTATGAGGTTACTATCGATTAACAAGTCGATTACTATTTTAAAAAAAACAGTTCTAAACACGTCGAATACATTATTGCGTATTCAGGGAACGTAATTCAATAGGTATAAAAAGGGTAAATTGCGTTGCGCGCACGATCGCACAACGGATCGGTTGTTTCCGAATGAATCAAGTTCGCCATTTACATACCTACTATTGGCCTATTGGTGACGCTTAACAGGCAGACAAACGTATTGCGAGTTCCTTAATATAGAAGTCATTTTGTTGGTTGTAGCCTAGCTGCCAGCTTCTATTATTAATTGGATTAGCAATAAAATTCATAGCGGTGACGGTGTCCGTGCGATTTCTGCCAAGTGACCGTTTATCGCCAAGGGCTTTCCTTCCAGCAACTATGTGCTTTATTTCCGGTACCTGCACTCTTTTCAAAGTTGACTTTGCGGTGGAGAAGCAATAGCGTTATTTTTGTCATTACATCGATATTGGTGAAAACAAATATAGAGGCGGCAATTTGCCTTGTGTCCGGGGTGACGACACCTCTAGAGCGGGCGCTGACTATAGCTTATTTAAATAAGTACCTATTAACTTTGACCTTCAAGACACTCACGTTATAATCGCACCGAAATAGACGCAGTCTCCAAAATGCATCCTGTAGAATATTGAGTTCCTACCAAAATGAAGACGAATACAAACTCTATGTAAAAATTTACGCTGTTTGAACAATAAAATTATTGTCTCGCGGTTCCAATCTCCTTAATACTTAAACCGCGTTTAGACGAAAAAAAGAAGATTGCATTTTGCGCGGATAACCATTTCAATGAAATGGGATTCACTCGTTTACGATGAACTGTTTATTTCAGTTTTACACCACAGCACAATAAAATGTAGATAAAGTCTAAATATTCATCATCATCATTAGCAGCCGATAGACGTCCACTGCTGAACAAAGGCCTCCCCCTTAGAAGGGAGGGGTTGCCATAATCCCCACGCTTGGCGGGCGGCTTGGGGATCGCAGTATAGGTGAAAGATAAATCCAAAAGGAAGACGCTGCTGCCCGTCTTCCTGTTCTCGCTTAGTCGCCTCTTACGACACCCAACGAGAGGAGATGGGGGGATGCAATTCTAACCTGGCATCTCAGGCAGGGTACGGGTAAGAGTCTAAATATTATCATCTAAGTATATGTAACCTTTATTACCTACTTATATTTTTAAGCAACTCATCACGAGACAAACTGGAGATTCGACAATGGTAAGCGTCACGTCTGCCCATCTATATCTTGACCGTCTGTGGCGCAGCGGGAAACCAGCAACGCAGGTTCAAATGAAGGTGAAGGAGGGGAAAAACAACTTTGTGTCGTTATTCCTTACTGGCCAGGACAATGCAGCCATTAACCTGATTGTCTGGAAAGATTATCCATGTAATGATAACAATAATATTCTGGGACAATCCACACATGGTCATCTGATCCCAAACTAGGCAGAGCCTGAACTATGGAAATCGGATAACTGATACTAATATTTTTTTGTAAATACATACTTAAATTGATAAATAACACCCGGACACTTGGTGGGAATGGAACCCACGACCTATCGGGAAGCGGCCAGGGTATCTAACCGCTAGACCAACAGGCCCGTCCACATGTAGGTACCTAGGATGGAAAGAAATGCATTCCTTTCCATCCTACCTACATGCCTGCCAGGCCTTTGTGTCTACGCATGCACTTGTGCAGTAAATTTATCTTCCGCGTAGATGGCTTATCTTGTGAAAGATCGGCCGCTGTGGTTGTATCGGCCAGGAGGATATTATCATTAATAAATTATAATATTATCTTGAGCTCTGTAATTTCACCAACGTTTCATGTAAATTTACAGAGCACAGTCTTATGGCTCCTCTTCACAATCAGCGATAATAGACGATTACTCGCGAGCACGATCATGTGGAGGGATTACTCGCTTGTACAGTAGTCACAACCGATCTTTTTTGTCTGAAGTTCGTTCAGCTAAATTGATAAAAACATTGAATACTGAAATTAAAAATGAATGGTAGCTGCAGTTTAGCTACCGCTACCATAAATTTAATTTCAGTAGGTAGTCCACGTCCATCTTGAAGACTTGCCGCTCAATAAATAAATCAGATCACGGACGATCGTGTAAGTATGCCTGTATGATGATCAGATGATCGTGAGGATTACCTTGCCGATAAGAGACGATCATAGGAATAACTATTATCGCCGATAGTGAAGAAGAGGCTTAAGTTAGATGTACTTAGATATTAGATAATTTAGTTTGTGGCAGAATCGCCTCCAATGATGACCTAAATATCAATCTCTTGTTAAGTAATTTTAAGTAATTTAGTTTGTGGCAGAATCGCCTCCAATGATGACCTTAATATCAATCTCTTGTTAAGTAATTTAAAGTAATTTAGTTTGTGGCAGAATCGCCTCCAATGATGACCTTAATATCAATCTCTTGTTAAGTAATTTTAAGTAATTTAGTTTGTGGCAGAATCGCCTCCAATGATGACCTTAATATCAATCTCTTGTTAAGTAATTTTAAGTAATTTAGTTTGTGGCAGAATCACCTCCAATGATGACCTTAATATCAATCTCTTGTTAAGTAATTTTAAGTAATTTTGTTTGTGGCAGAATCGCCTCCAATGATGACCTAAATATCAATATCTTGTTAAGTAATTTAGTTTGTGGCAGAATCGCCTCCAATGATGACCTAAATATCAATCTCTTGTTAAGTAATTTTAAGTAATTTAGTTTGTGGCAGAATCGCCTCCAATGATGACCTAAATATCAATCTCTTGTTAAGTAATTTTAAGTAATTTAGTTTGTGGCAGAATCGCCTCCAATGATGACCTAAATATCAATCTCTTGTTAAGTAATTTTAAGTAATTTAGTTTGTGGCAGAATCGCCTCCAATGATGACCTTAATATCAATCTCTTGTTAAGTAATTTTAAGTAATTTAGTTTGTGGCAGAATCGCCTCCAATGATGACCTAAATATCAATCTCTTGTTAAGTAATTTTAAGTAATTTAGTTTGTGGCAGAATCGCCTCCAATGATGACCTTAATATCAATCTCTTGTTAAGTAATTTTAAGTAATTTAGTTTGTGGCAGAATCGCCTCCAATGATGACCTAAATATCAATCTCTTGTTAAGTAATTTAGTTTGTGGCAGAATCGCCTCCAATGATGACCTAAATATCAATCTCTTGTTAAGTGTACACTATTACATTTAATGAACTGGTCCGCACCTTAATATCCCTCTATTCCGAAGCGATGTGTTTCCAGACAATATCCCCTAAGGTTTGCCGACCTAATTTCTTCACCCCTACTAATGGTTTCTATATGAATTATAGCCGTTATTATCTGAAGTCCCGCGACGCTCCCGTCTTTGTGATATTGCAGCTAGTTTTTCTTTTATGTTAGGTATCTCTATCCAGTTCGTGTACCTAGTAGGTAGGTAAGTAGGTATGCTGTGCTGTAGCTAGTGTCTCTAAAACTACCTACTATTTAACATTAGCTAAAACTATTCATTGATTTTTAGCATTTTTTATTATGTTTTTTTACTATTTTATGGTAAGTAGTTTTATTTACGAGCCCAGGATGTACGATTTTTTTCGAACCGGGGTAGAAACTTGATAGTGGCGCCAGTGGCGGACTAAGACTATCGGGCGCCCGGGGCGGCAAACGGCAATGAGGCCCCCGGTTAGAAAGTGACGTATTTTTGCCTGACTGCCCCAGAAGGAAGGCTATGTATTTCGAGATTAGGTACCTATGTATGTCTATTTCTTCGGCACGGCCTACAGCCTGAACGGTTCAATGGATTTGACTTGTGATATGTCGTCAGATTCGTCTTAGTTGTGGTAGTGATAAATAAAGGCTGTACAGGGTGGAAACGTTAAATGTCAACAGACAATATTTACGCAAATTATTGTGATATTCTTTCTCTTAGTCGTGACCTCATGACTGAGGGACTTATTAAATGCAGAGTTTAGCCACTACTCTTCTCTATGTTGTTCGATCTTGAGCTCTATGTATGCTTTCCTGGTACCGCTGTGATAGTGTCTGCCCATCGCATCGGCATGCTTCTCCTGCCATCCTTGTCACGATGAGCCTCTCTCTAGGCTCTCCGATTTTCTCCTACCCGTGTGGCCAAAGAAGTTGAGGACGCGTTTAACGCTGACATGACCCTCCACCAACCCATGGCCCCACCGACCGTCCGGTCATATGGGCCGAATCGCGGTAGATGCGCGCGGTATTGCTCTGTGGCTCTGTCCACCGCGCGCAATTTTGGCTCCCTACACATTATTTCTACGCCCGTGTCCCTTGTCGTCACTCTCCCCTTTCTGGGGCGGACAGCACGCGTGACGGACTCCGTCACCGGGTGTATCCACCATCTAACTCTGTTCCTTCGGTCGAACCACTCATGCGCGATTCTCCGGCGTGCTCACAAGATCCGCGTAGTACATCGGACCCTCCTCATCGCGCGCGATACCATTCATCATCTCTTCACGCAAGTCCTCATACAGGGGACAGACCCACACTACATGGTGCAGGTCCTCATCTTCCATACCGTATGCACAGACTATCTTCCACTAACCGTGTGACATTTCTGCCTATAGGGGACAAAATGAAACAGCTTGGTTCAAGTTTACAAAGTATTAACTATAATATAATATGTAAAAGATTAAAATACAGACGACCTCAGGGCGTGGTTCATTACCACAAACCGAATCGCATACGTAAGAGTATCACCGCCCCTGTCCTGAATTGCGCGGAACGGCGGCAGCAACTGCGTCGCAGGGTCACGGGAGTGTGGGGCGTTGATAATGCCCCGTAGGTGTGCGGTCTTAGGCTCTATAGAAGCCCGAGCGGTGAACCCTGGAATAGCGGATGATTCGGCATTTCACAAAAATCCTGTTACAGTTTGACTGCGACATCATAATTCCGAACCGGCAAAGCGCTGCAGATGGCAGTGATAAGCATGAATAGTGATCGCTGATGAGGCAGTCAAACTGAATTTAAACACTTTTGTTCTTATATGCTAAGCTTGTACCTTAGCTAAGAAATATACTATGTAATTTACAAGTAACGTTATCACATACAAATCGATACGTGAAACGTTATACATAATATTCCCGGTATGTAGGAATTTAGTGAGAATAAAATAGCAGCGTTTTCCCTGAAAGAAAACGCATATTAAACTACTTACCTTATTCGAAGCTTATAATGAGAGCGGCACTTCCGGTTTCCCGTCATATTTCTTCCTATTGGTCTACTTCACTGTGATTTGATCGGACGTGACGTCATATTGCCAGGCGGGTGGGGGGAGCTGTTGTAAAACACGCTCACTCCATTCGTGTTCATTGTGTCGAAGAAATACCAGGCAGGTTTAAAAAGTAAGCTTCGAATAAGGTAAGTAGTTTAATATGCGTTTTCTTTCAGGGAAAACGCTGCTATTAAACCACAGTACCGTTATTCGAAGCTTATAATGAGACGTGTTTGTTATCGCCTGGTAATATCAGATTAATGACGCCAATGTGATTTACGGATGTATTTTAAATATCCAAGTATGAATTTTAAATAAAAATTCAATAGATTGCATTCTTATATATATGCTAATTATTTCTTTTAGAAACGAGTAGCAGAGAAAGAGAACAGAAGGAGAATAGAACTTTATCAGCCATTAAAATCAATATTATGGCAATTATTCATTGTGTTTTGTTAAACAATCCAGTACAAAAGTAGTTTTTTTTTTCCGTGCGATGTGTTTTTGACTTCGCCTTTATAATACAGTTTAAAATGTATTAAAAATCTCCAATTTCAATGTGCTAGCTATTATTAAAAACCACTACGCCTGTGACGCATGATAGGTAATTAATTAAGCTAAATTATGTTCGTGATTTTAGTCTTTTTGACCCATCAATAAAGATAAGATAACTGAATACATTTTTAAACACTCAACGCCAGGTACTGCGATGTTGTATACTTTGCAGTACGTGGCCTTCCGATTAACGCACTTCTTGGGCACGACTATGCTTTACAGAGTACTAGGTGATGTTACAATGTTTACCTCTAATTATTATGCAGTGTGATAATCTTTAGCATCCAGCAAGCAACAGTGTGAAGGGTAGACTTCACTTTGTGTAGTAATAGATAAATTATATGGGATTTTTATCTAAACTCTATTAAGGCATTACTCTAGTCATTAGTCAGGGTCTTTTTATAAATGTTAAATCGTCTATACATTGCTATATATGCATGTATGTGTTCTACATGTGAAGTAAGCTACTTTGAATATTGCTCACTAAATCATATCCTAAATAGATGAGTAAAGGATTAATAAGTAAAATCGATTTAAAAACATGTTGCTAAGAATTGACAAGTAAGTAACTGGACTGATCAGTATTGTACATTGTCAGAGTTAGGCAATAATACCAAACAACAATGATTGATGCTCGAATCCGCTATAAACTAGCAAAAAATGTGGCAATATTTCGAGTTTTTTTTTTTTTTTTTTAGTTTAGAAAATCAAGACCAGCTCATGATGATTCCAAACTACTTCGTGAATTTTTAATGTAATATTTGGTTCGATTTGAAAGGTCAAGTCTGGATCACCAAAACTCACATTTTTAAGTTTCAGAACGAAAGAATATTGTCTATATGCGAAAACTATGACTCTTTAAAAGTTGTGTCATATGAATAGTTGACTCAAAACTCGTTCAAGAACAGAGTCTGCTCTCCGAAATAATTCAGGGCCAATTCGATTAAATATATATTTAATCTATACCAGAATACTTCAGAGCCAATACGAGTTAGTATATGTTCACTGAATACTCGAATAATCATATATGGAGGATGATTTGTAGTCTTTCTGCTCCAAAGTACCTTAAATATTTATAGACATATTATGTAGCCCATATATCAATGAAATTTGATTTGTATTAAAGAACTAATTGAAAAATATAATATTCATAAGCATCTGTGAATGGTTGGTCCCACCCCCTGTCTGCATACTAGTTTCCATAAGGGAAACTCTGTAAAGGAAACTTGTGCTGTCACTTTGTAATAAATGCGAAATTACAAGAGATTGTAAGCAGGATTACAAATATTTCTTTTGGTTGCAATGCAACTGCTTTCTTTATATTTTCTTACTCCCGACATTGATCGGAAGTTAAATTATGGGGTTAAAGAATCTTTATTCTCATAAGAACAATTACAGTTCGTACAATTATACGCCTGTTCTCCGCAATTGTGAATGAGGACTGCATTACTTTTGGCTAATAATGCAGGCGATGCATTTTTGCCATAACTTGGTTACATACACCCAGTTACACCCACAGAATTGAGTTTGATAATTTTATAGAAACTCGTGAATGATTCCATCATTATGGATCCCCAGAATTCCCAATTATAAGAGTACATACCTTTTAACTTTGAAATGGGATATAGTATAGAAAAAGTAATGGTGGTCTTCAAATAAAGGACATGTTGTCCCCACATCATATCCATTCATTGTTTGAAGAACTTTCTTAAAATGTTGTATCCAAAACTTTGATAAACTATTAGCAGTTTACGCTCGACTGGTCCTGATATTTTAAGACAGTAAAAATAACGGACCATGATTAGGATCCAAGACGTGACTGCAAGCCAGGGTTATGAAAATTATATATTTATATATAATTGATTCATAGAATCACGTACGTGCAATTTTGCAACCTTCTTCTGAAAGGTAAATCTCCCCGCGATAGCGCGTGATAGTCAGAACAAACTCCCCAGAAAAAGGTTATTAATAAGACGATGTGCCAGGCACACACACACTGTTAATGACGTAATATCTCTGCTGAATTTAACAGAAAAATAGGCTCTCTCGAAGAGCAATATTCAGTTACCACTCCTGCAGGGAACTGTTACTTATTGGGGTACCCTGCGGAGGTACGTAATTGCTAAAAACACCCTGTCAATGTCACCAATGCTTATAATAATAATATCCTGGGACAACCCACACACGGCCATCCGATCCCAAACCAGATACAGTCTGCACAACGGCAACCATACAACTATTATATCGATAAATAGTAACAGAAACTTGGTGGGAATCGAAACCACGACCACTGAGTAGGAGTCAGGGTGTCTATGAGAACGACGGGCCAGTCAAATTATTATAATGAAATGGACTTCAGAAAATAACTTTCAGACTGACAAGAATGCCAAAATTGATTTTAAAAATTAGGTACGTGCTCTCTCCACGAGCTATACTTGTTACTGTCCATGCGAGGGAGGTTAAATATTTGTGTATCCACCCTGCGAGGGTGAGTAATAAAATGTGCGGTCCTTGCGAAGGACAATTACTGATGGTGAAATAGACTTCAGCCAACCACTTCCAAATTGACAAATCAAAATTGATTCTAAAAACCGGATACACTGTATGTGCTCTCTCCACGAGCTATACATGTTACTGTCCCTGCGAGGGAGGTTAAATCTTTGTGAATCCACCCTGCGAGGGTGAGTAATAAAATGTGCAGTCCTTGCGAAGGACAATATACTGATGGTGAAATAGACTTCAGCCAAACCACTTCCAAATTGACAAATCAAAATTTATTTTAAGAACCGGATACATGCTCTTTTTATGAGCAACTAAGAAATAAAATAAATAACTATACTTATATACATATGTACCATCACGGGATGGAGCTTTATTATTTATATTTATTTATATATATATATACATATATGCCCCTGCACCACCCTGCGAGGGTGGTGGTTTGTGCAACTCCATGCAATTTAAAATGAATCTAGAAAATATGCCACGTGATGGTACTTAATGCTGATGGTGAAGTAGAAGTCAGCCAACAACTGTCAGACTGACAAGATCGTCAAAATTGATTCTGAATCAGGTGCGTGGTCATGATCAACATAAATAAGATGATACATACCATCCTGCGAGAGAGGTTAATTATTTGTGAACCCATCCTGCGAGGGTGGGCGATAATATTTGCAAACATTATGCAAAGGAGAATAGAAATTAGACCTCGTACCACGCGATGGTACTCTATGCTGGTGAAGTAGACTTCAGCCAACAACTTTTAGGCTTTGACAAGATTATCAAAATTAAATCTGGAAACTAGGAGCTTGCCTTACGACGAGCAACTGTACATGTACTGTCCCCGAGATGGGAGGTTTATAATTTGTGCACCCATCCTGCAACGATGGATGGCAACTTGTGCCATGAGATAGTACTTTATATTGATTGTAACCATACGAGGCTTGCCATATACACACATCAAAAGTGTCTAGGGATCAAGCATTTTTAAGCGGATTTCTTGAGATTGAGATGTGGCTTTGTAATAAATTTATGATTTTATAAATTTATATGGATCCTTTTTGGTGCATTTCATAATTTGAATCAGGAACTGTGAATCAAATTCGAGTAAAAGATGAAAATCAGCTGTCAATATTTTCCCTATAAAAACATACAACGCATTGAAGACATTATTAGTGCTACTGTTTCCCTACTACTGATTAAAACCAACGTTATTATGGAGCGGCGACGTCATTTAAGCAGGGAAGAAATGCTCAGAGCCGTGGGAATGATAGAAGCTGGTTCCCGGCAACGTACTGTGGCTTTAGCTCTGAATACAAGTCAGAGTGTTATCAGTCGACTTTGGACACGTTACCGAAGCACTGGTACCGTGGCTGAGCGCCATGGAGGACGGTATCGCTGCACCACACGGAGACAAGACCGATATATTCAAATCTTAACTCGAAGAGCTCCAACAATAACTGCCATGATGTTAGCCGTGAGGCTTCATCACTCTTCAGGGAACTTAATTAGCGACCAAACAGTCAGAAACCGCTTGCATGAAGTGAACCTTCATTCCCGAAGACCGCTACGGGTACCACCTATAGCAATGCACAATCGTAGGATTCGATATCAATGGGCTCTTGAACACAGAAATTGGGCAGAAGAACAATGGCGTTTCGTGTGCTTTTCTGATGAGTCTCGTTTTGGTATGAGACCGGATACAAGACGTATACGACACTGGAGAACCCCTGGACGCCAACAGCGATTAAAATCCTGCCAGGAAGTCCATCCTTATAGTGGTGGAACCATCATGGTATGGGCGGGTATTTGGATCGGCGGAAGAACTGAGTTGATTTGGATCAGAGGCAACCTCAACGCTCAAATTTATGCTGAGACGATTGTATCAGACGTCATCGTTCCTCTACAAGTGCAAATCGGTCCCTTATTTCAGTTAATGCATGATAATGCACGACCGCACACCGCAAGAGTTGTAAGACAGACTCTCGCCGCAGCTAACATCAATGTCCTGCCCTGGCCTGCTCAGTCGCCAGACTTGAACCCGATTGAGCATGCATGGGATATGCTACAGAGAAGAGCTCTGCCGAATATGGAGGGTATCCAGTCGCAAGAAGACCTTTTTTTGTTGTTGCAACGAACATGGGCGGCCATTCCACAGCGTGATTTGGATGAACTCATTTTGAGTATGCCAAACCGATGTTCTTGTGTTGTTAGTGTTCGCGGTAGAAACACGGATTATTAATTGTTTAAGTTACCCAATAAAATTTTAAAGAAAACTGTTATTTCAGTCTTTTTTTCGAACTTTTGTGTTAGTGGTTCAAATGTCAAAAATCCCTTTATTAGGAAAATGGCAAATTTCTTTATTAATGCAAAGGTGACTTGGTTTATCGTTACTGTGACAAACGAAAACACTTTCTTTGATGAATCCTTAAAGAAAATTTTAATTAATTTCAATCAGGAGAAAAGTTATTGCAAAAATATATGTTGATCCCTAGACACTTTTGATGTGTGTATATACGTGAATTTTGTGTATTAGACACTAAAAGTTACTGCGTTGCATACGCATGCACTGGATTTCTCCAAGACAAACAGATTTGTTAATATGATAGCATCTCTACGTTTCTCAATACTCAATAATGCGCCGCACAAACTTATTGAAAAAGTTCTAAGAGATTTTAAAGAAAACCGTAATTGTATTTCAATTAACTTTGAAACAGTTATATTTCCACCTTTCCGCTCACAGACTAATAGTAATTAACCTACATAGCCCACACAAGAAGACTACGAAATATTGTCATGCAAGCAATGATACAATGATATTGTATATAATATCATTGCCTGCTATTTTACCTGCATTTTCTTTTTTTTTTCTTTGTTAGATACAACAAAAAATATGGTCGCAAATGGTTTGTCTGTAAAATTGAGGTGGCGGCCACAATTATAAGACTTAAATACTCCATTTGTACTATATCTAGGCTTTTAATTCCCAATCCTAGGTTACCCTATGAGTATAGTTCTACTTGTCAGCACACGTGAACTTACAGATACCGCACAATCAAAAGTAATATATTAACAAAACTCACTTGTTTACTGAATTTATCCAATTATCACACCACATTGATAACGCCTGAGCGCCTTTTCTTCAAGTACAACTAATGTCACTATTTCACTGTTCAGATTGTATTATTGTAAATTGACCATCCATTCTGAAAAAAAGCTTAGAACTAACTGTAAGAGATGTATTATTATCGTAGAACTCGCCTACAAAATAATTCTGCAAATGCTTAAAACTGCAGGTAGATGTACTATATTATCATAGGACTTAGCTACAAAATAGTTCTGCAAATGTTTTAAACTGCAAGTAGATTACAATTTGTAATATTACATGTTTATGTGTCAGTTACTTTTTATCCACTTGGAAAACTCGCAAATAAAGCTTACCCACATTAAACTTTAATAAAAATATCAATTCAGCACAAGTATTAAATAATAATTTTTAAAGTTTTCAAATATACAATTACTGTCAGTGGGCTAAATGAAAATTGATTATTTACAAATTTATGACCAACATAGCCCAATTTACTTGCACTATATTCAAACCACACACTATTTAATAGTATAAAATATTTCATTAGGAACACACAAACAAAACGAACGGCAAACACCGTTAAAATGTTTTGTACTTACGTGCATTTTGTTCGGCTTCAACTATTTGTAGCAAATGTTCAACATTGTATACTTTTGGAATTATTTAGATTTAGAATTTGATTTAAATTCCACAAACAGTTGTATATTGTAGCCTCGGACGGGTGTCCGTGACGGGAAACAAGACGCCAATGAACACGAATGGAGTGAGCGTGTTTTACAACAGCTCCCCCCACCCGCCTGGCAATATGACGTCACGTCCGATCAAATCACAGTGAAGTAGACCAATAGGAAGAAATATGACGGGAAACCGGAAGTGCCGCTCTCATTATAAGCTTCGAATAACGGTACTGTGGTTTAATAACATTAATGCAATGCAATGCGATAATATAATAATTACAATTTTTACCAAAGAAAATGAGGTAGACAAGGTCACGCAATGTCATACAAGGAATATGTTGGTACATCTTATTGGGCGTGGTGTCTATAACCTTGCAGTTTTAAGTAAAAAGTGATAATGATGATTTAGCAACAACAAAGCTTGGCAAATTAGCAGACATGACATCGCATATTTTATACAATAGACTACAACTATAATGTATACAATGCATTGCAACACTTACCCGATACGGGGATAACAACACACACTTCTAATTATATTAATATATTTTAATAGTTATGTCTTTTAGGTAGGACAATTATTTTTGTTAAATAAGTGCTGCTTAAAAAAAAAATAGGCACATTAGCCGTGCTAAATATCGTCCGATCTCCGTGGACTCGCAACAAGTAGAATGGACGATTCGCTCGCAGCGCACGCTCAACACCCTCCAAACCAAACAGAAACCAGTTTCATGCGACCGCATCGTGTTTTTAACCGACTTCAAAAAAGGAGGAGGTTCTCAATTCGTCTGTATATATATTTTTTTTTTTTTATGTATGTTCGCGCATAACTCTGTCAATTATGAACCGATTTGAAAAAATCTTTCTTCCATCCATTCTTCAATCCATTGATTGAGTCCCATAAAAAAAATATTGCGTAGTAATAAGTAGTTCCTGGAAAAACAAGAATGGTGACTGCGCACTGAGAGCTGCAGATAAGCCTATATCGATGACGTTATGTCGCTTTTTAAGGACAAAAATGGTCATAACTCTGGCAAATATTTACCAATTCCAATGATTCTTTTTTTATTCGAAAGAAGAAACCACTGTATTAAATCTGTATGAATTTTATTACAACCGGATAAGAACTTCCTGGAGGACCATGAACGATGTGGAGGAATTTATCTGGTAAAAACCATAAAACTGATGTTCTCCATTACATTGCTCTGACAATTATGAACCGATTGCGATGATTCTTTTTTTATTCGAGAGAGTAAACTGCTATGATGATTCCATGCAAATTTCATTACGACCGGATATTTTTTTCTGAAGAAACATGAATTATGTAAAACTATGTAGACGATAATGTGATCATAACCTACCTAGATAATTTTACGGTTTTCGATGGTTTAATCTTTATATATGAAAATATCACTAAAAAGTTTAAAATAAAATCTTTTTAAAAAAAAATTGAACCGACTTCAATATCACTGAAAAGTATAAAATAATTTAAATATTATTGAAGTTGGTGCCAAATATACACAGCCGGTAAGCTAACACTTTTATTATAAACATATAATGTAACCTGACTCTGCTTCATAATTTATTTTTATTTTAAGTTTTAGTTATTAGTTTATTTATTTTAATTTATTTTATTTTAGCATTATGTATCCACATAATTTAGTGTATATTGATTTTAATTTAATAAAAAATTGCTATTAAAACGTAGTTGTTACACCGCATCTCATTCAGCCACTTCCTAAAACATCCGTGCCCCGTGAGGATCTGGGACGTCTGATGGTCCGGCTCCACCCAGTGCGCCCTCAAACGTGCCGCCACATCGGGAAAGTACAGATGCAGCTCCCTTCCTTTCTCCTCGCGTTCCCAACGAATCTGCCACGCCTGGATCGCCTAGTCCCACAATTCGCGTTTCCGTCTGCTCAACTGCCCGGTTGCGGTTTGACGCTGACAGTGGAAAGCAAACAACAGAAAAGTGGGCGAATAACCTGTAGACTCACTTAGATAATCTGGGCGTTTCAGTGATTATCTGAGTGAGATAAGGCGAGCGGTGACAACGACTTACCATCATTATGGTGGGGACTGGGCTTGCACCCAACATGCGCTCCAAGTATACTTTGCGTGGGACATAGAGCGGCGGATACTGGTTAGCCGGATTGGAGACGACTACTCTCTGCTAGCAGCAGTACAGTATCTACAATATTGGCAGAGAAATCGATTTGAAGGGTCTTTCGGTGAGACGCTAATGTCCCAGAAGAGGGTCAATGAGACGAAGTAAAGAGGCCTCGTAGGTTGCGGACACACTAGATAGGTGCTCTGTACGTCCCATCCTCAGAATATGACTATTCTGACGTCCAAACTAAATGCGACCCCTTGTTAGGTGACGATGCGTTCGAGGTAAGAACTGCATCCGTCATTGGGAGTACCATGAGCGTGTTAGAGGGAACACACATTCCTGCTCCCAGGGCATGGATGTCTCGTTTTTTTAACCGACTTCAAAAAAGGAGGAGGTTCTCAATTCGTCTGTATATATTTTTTTTTTTTCTATGTATGTTCGCGCATAACTCTGGCAATTATGAACCGATTTGAAAAAATGTTTCTTCCATCCATTCTTTAATCCGTTAATTGGGTCCCATAAAAAAATTATTGCTTAGTAATAAGTAATTCCTGAAAAAACAAGAATGGTGACTGCGCACTGAGAGCTGCAAGAAAGCCTATATAGATGACGTTTTAGTCGCTCGGACTCGCTCGGTCGGACAAAAATAGTCGTAACTCTGGCAAATATTTACCAATTTCAATGATTCTTTTTTTATTCGAAAGAAGAAACCACTGTATTGAATCTGTATGAATTTTATTACAACCGGATAAGAACTTCCTGGAGGACCATGAACGATGTGGAGGAATTTATCTGGTAAAAACCATAAAACTGATGTTCTCCATTACATTGCTCTGACAATTATGAACCGATTTCGATGATTTTTTTTTTATTCGAGAGAGTAAACTACTATGATGTTTCCATGCAAATTTCATTACGACCGGATATTTTTTTCTGAAGAAACATGAATTATGTAAAACTATGTAGACGATAATGTGATCATAACCTACCTAGATAATTTTACTGTTTTCGATGGTTCAATCTTTATATATGAAAATATCACTAAAAAGTTTAAAATAAAATCTTTTTAAAAAAAATTGAACCGACTTCAATATCACTGAAAAGTATAAAATAATTTAAATATTATTGAAGTTGGTGTTAGCGTACCTGCTGTGTATAATTTTTTTTAAAAAAGATTTTATTTTCATTTCTTCTTTCAAACGGCATAACACGCTGTCGTGATGGTATGATTGTAATAAGAAGAAACAGGCTGTTAAAAAAAAGTCTAGCCCGTTGAGTTTCTTGCCGGATCTTTTCAGTTGAGGCCGCGTTGTGATCCGATGGTAGCTAGTGCTAGCGCTGACCATATTTAAAGTAAATAATTGGTTCAGGGGGAGGCCTATGTTCAGCAGTGGACGTCTTCCGGCTGGTGATGGTGGTGATGGAATTGGTTCAGATAAGTGCATCTGTGTACTTGGCATAGTGATTCATATCCAAAAATCATGTCCAGCCAGCGATGTGCTACTCTATATAAACTTTCTTGTATCCAGCAGACATCTGCTTTTTGTTTTTAATAAAACATGGCTGTATTCTACATTCATTTAATTTGTCAATTTTGTATAAGTATAAATAATAATAATATCTTGGGACAATCCACACACGGTCATGCGACGGTATATTTTTATTCTTCTTCTTTAACAAACCACTAATTTATTGGGTTATCATCATTTTACAGTATACATTTTGTGTAAATTCCATGCTGCATAGACCACTATGGTACCACAGGTACATTCTTTAATAGGTATATTTTGGTTCAACTCCAAACTACCTAATACTTACAACACGTAACATCATGACCGTCTTTGAGATTTAACTGAGGGTACATATCGGCTAGATTATTTTAAACAAGCTATAAGAGTTCCGACGCACAAACTCAGTTGTCACACATATCAATCTAAATTTGATCTAAATATCGCATTGTCATAGAAAACAGAGTTTGTACGCCGGAACTCGTAAATAATCTAGGTATGATGTAATCTAGGTATGGTCTAATACGTAGTAGGTACTTAAATACCTCATAACTAAAAATAAGTTTTGGAGATTGGACGCCCCCTTGGACCCGAGGCCCGGGGCGGACCGCCCTCTCCGCCCCCCCGTTAGTCCGCTACTGAGTGGCGCCCCTCTCCAGCGTTGAGGTAAATTATTTTCAAATCGGCATTTCAAGTCCACAAGTTCTCTTGTAGTGCGGGTCTGTGTGGCGCCTTGTTCTAACAAGTCGACGGTCAGCCAACCAGGCTTTCCTATGATAGGCGCGAAGTAAGTATTTGAAGTGAAACTTCTTATGCGACTTCCAACAAGTTTAACGCATAACGCGTTAAACGCTTAACGCTACCATGGAGGGGGTATGAAAGCGCTCATGTGACGCAGTCATTCAGTGTCGTTCAGTCGCGGGGAGGGGGGATAGAAACAGAGCGAGAGTGAAGTTTCACTTCTTCCGCGCGAAGGGACTCCACGCACATACTTTTAATTTTTAAACATATGATATTGGCGGTCCCTGACACTGCCGCCCGGGTAGACTGCCCCGTTTTGAGATGGTATTCTTGTTGCTCGGACGGACATGGATTTAGATTCAAAATCAAAAAAATCAAAATTGCTCTACCAGTAATTAAATTAATTTAAAAATGTATCAAAATACGATAAGATGTGAATTGGTTTAAGATTAAATCATAATACTTACTCCGTGATAATACCTGCTCCTTTTTCATCGCCCTATACATTCCTATACATCAGGGCTTCCCAAACAGGGACGAGGTAACATGTAAACATGTGAAGCTAACATGTAAAAAGTAAAGTAAAAGAGGGCATGACAATTAGTCTCTGGTCCAAGGGGGCGTGATTTAAAGTTTGGGAATCTCTGCTATAAATATATACATGGAGCGTTATTGTATTCACTTCTAATTCGATCAATTAGTCTATGAAATCCAAAACGCTACCTAATTGGAAGTAAATCTTGCGCACAGGTACATAAAATAAAACGCACAAATTGTACAACTACTGTATTTTAATTGCATCCAACAAGTTACTCTTAAGCGGAAATACTTAAACTCAATCTTAACTAAAAAACATAATCGCTAAAACATTTTCAAATTTGTATGTTAGATACAAAAATATTTATATCTTATAACAACCGAAAATGCACGCATACCGACTGATACCACTAACTTATTGATAAAACTACGCACTCATAATTCAGGCTTCAGCGTTCAATGTCTGGATACGAGGTCGTATCTTGTATATAAAATATATTCACAAGTGGCATCGGCTTTCAATATGAAGCCACGATCTAAAGATCACTGGGGTCCAACCTGGAACAATATAAATTTGGTTACATGCGTATAATAATTATACATGAAGACTTCCATTGCTGAATACAGGCCCACAGAAAGGAGGGGTTGCCATAATCCCTATGCTTGGCAGATGTCTACCCACTAGACCAACGGAACCATCTAGAACATTTCATTACATACCTATAATGTCATATTATTATGTGAAGTAACCAAAGCAAAAGCAGAGGAGATAGGAGTAAAAGTGGAGAAAACACTCACACAAACTGATATGAGGCCTGAATATTAGACACTCCCGTTGCTTCCCGTTTTCTGAGGTTTGAAGACTCTTTCTGATACCAGATATTAGAGAGTTCGGACGGTATTTACAGTGTTTTTTCTACTTTTACCCGTATAGCTTCATGAGCAGTGATGCCTGGGTATATTGCCAAAAAGTGTAAATATTGCCGGCAATATTCCCGATAAGCTTCCATTTTTGGGAAAATTGCCAGAAATATTCCCAATATGGCTGGAAATATACCCCAAATATGAAAATTCTGAATGTGTCATCGGATGCCGATTAGACGGAAGAAGTAGAAAGAAAAAAAGATGGCTGTGCGGTCGCCAATTTATTATTTTATGTTGTTTAATAAGTGAAAAGGACCGGATATTTTTGGGGTGAGTTTAGGGGTTAAGTTTATTTTATTTTAGTTTCTTCAACAGTAGGTACACATAAGACAGGACGACTTTTACAAAACAGAAGAAAAATTCAAACGCCCTGAACCAGCGCTTGCGGACTCGTTGGGTTAACATTTTCCGAGCCAATCGCGGTGGCGAGGACGGTTCCCCTACATTTTTTATATATTTTTTTGGTAGGTATATTTCCAGGCATACATCACTGTTCATGAGACAAAGATATAGGATTACAATGCTAACTTTTAAGTATCACTCTTCCATAGCTTGATGGTCTTATCGTTCTCGAGCGCTGCGGACGCGATGATGTTCTCGGTGGGGTGGCAGGCCGTACACAGCACTGTGTCCGTGTGACCAGACAGCCGCTGGACGATTTCTTTGGACTGCAGGTTCCAGATGTATACCAGATTGTCCTCCGAGCCGGACACTATCCACTGCACAGAAAATGAAACAATCATTAACACTACTTGGCTTCATTTTAATCCACTGAACCAATATTTCATATGAAATTACTGTTCTGAGTGGTAAGGTGAATGGAATTTAAGCCTGCTTAGATCGGCCACTCTCCTAGCCATAGGGAAGGTAGGGGTATCCAAATGTATACAGGGTGTAAGGGACTACATACCGAAAACTTTTTTATATTTGATATTGTCCGTTACAACATTACAGAAACCATTTATATGGAAAATGACAAATGACTAACTTGTTAATTTTTGAGCATGTAATGAATATGTGCGGAATAATATTTATTATTCAAATTACATTGCTAATTTCAATCAAGCCGCATGCCAAACGTGGAGATTATGGCAACCCCTCCCTTCTAAGGGAGAGACCTTTGTTCAGCAGTGGACTTTTCGGTTTTTAAATTGATATTAGGCTTTATTATTATATCAATAATGATGTTATCCTAATTTTATTTCAAAAAACGGCATTTCTTTTTTTGGAAATTTGTCAAAAGCCGTTGAAAAATTTCAACACCCATTCTGAACCTTCTATTCAGAATCATGTACTGGATCCCTGGTATCGGTTTTCGGTACGATGTCCCTTACACCCCGTATATACCCTGTTTTTCTTTACAAAATCAAAATCAGAACATTAAATGTAAGAACATAGCCCAATGACAGTAACACGCAAGGGAGGAACTTATAAACAATTCTATAACTGTCGCATGCAGCATGTAAACGCCTTTGATGCTTAACGCTCTTAAATTTTATCGATGAGGTAGGTCATCGACCACTCTGAATTTTTAAATTAGCTTCAAACCCGAGAATAAGTATTTTAATCATTAATTAAGGTACTGTTTTCTGTTGGTTTAAGATACAATGCCCTAAGATAAAACGTCTTGTCAAAGTTTTCAGGCCATTTAATTGGCACTCTGTATATTTGTTAATAACAAACTAGCACTTATTCGGAGTACTAACAACATTTGCCATGGACATCACTGAACAAATAAATGTATCACTTACCTTCCCACCAGTGACACTGAAGTTTGCAAATATACAGTATTTCTCATTCTTATGTCCGGTGTACGTCTTGAGACACTTTCCTCTGCTGTAGTCCCATAGCTTGAGTGTGTTGTCTAAAGTCGCTGCGAGGATGTATTTGCCGTTAGGTGAGAACTTCACGAACGACACCGGAGGATTGTCGTCATCTATCAATGTCTTTAGACACTGTCCAGAGGCCGTATCCCAGATTCGACTGTAAGAAATACATAAGTTAATTGCTAGTATGTACTCTCGCGGCCACAAGTAGTGTACCACCTTTAGGACGATACCAAAATACGTGCGGACGGGGTAAGCGCGTAACGTCGTTCAAACAATTTTGATTGAAAACTGGTATACCGTTCGTGTCCGCGATAATACAGTGAGATACATTTTCTGTGGATCACCTTTGGGAAAAATAAAAACCGGTTGCAGAGGCCGGTCCAAACTACGTGTGGGGTAAGCGTACATAACTTCGTACAAACGATTTTGTTTGAATACTGGTCAAGCGTTCGTGACCACGACAGTACCGATCTTAAAGAATTCTAGATTATATATTGATATAGTATTTATCTTAATGGCCCCTTTGTGTAGTGCAGTAGCAGGAAACTATACAAAGAATTATTTTTTATGTGGTCAGTTGTCTGGTTCCCCTAGTACAGGATCTGCCTAGTATGAGATCAGATGGCCGTGTGGATTACCCCAGGATTACCATTTTTATTATTACTAGTATTATTTACAAGTTCTAAATACTTTTTTTTTATAATACACCAGTTGTAATTAAACCAACTCATTGAATAATCTAAGCAAAACCTATACCACAGAAAGAATATAAAGAAACTAAAATCGTATCAGTTGCTGGTAATAACCCTGCCAATACTTACAGAATAGTTTGTTTTAAAGTAGTCACTAATAGTCGCCGTTAAAAGTGGAGTATAAAAAACGATAAAACAATGAAGCAGGTGGCAATTACACCTGCCTACACTTGCTTGGGCTTCCAATTATTATAATCTGTCCGTTACTATCGATAACAGCGGTACAATGTGAAACAAAGACGACCTTTACTTTTATTAAGTACCTAATTTGCTACCCAATGTTGACGAAGACTTGATGATTATGTTACGACAGTATTCGTGGTTCAATGACACAGAACAGGGCACAGTGTTTCATGGGACCAAAAAAAATTCCCTCTCCTGTTTATTGCTTTAATCGATCAAGGTATGCATTTAAAATGCATGAGTAAAACACCCAGGTGTCAAATTCAAATACTTTTTTTTATAAAAAATATAGAAAATTACGTGAGCGTTAACTTATAAAAATTAAATTTAATTCTGAAAACGTAACTATCGAAGATACACACATCAAAAGTGTCTAGGGATCAACATATATTTTTGCAATAACTTTTCTCCTGATTGATATTAATTAAAATTTTCTTTAAGGATTCATCAAATAAAGTGTTTTCGTTTGTCACAGTAACGATAAACCAAGTCACCTTTGCATTAATAAAGAAATTTGCCATTTTCCTAATAAAGGGATTTTTGACATTTGAACCACTAACACAAAAGTTCGAAAAAAAGACTGAAATAACAGTTTTCTTTAAAATTTTATTGGGTAACTTAAACAATTAATAATCCGTGTTTCTACCGCGAACACTAACAACACAAGAACATCGGTTTGGCATACTCAAAATGAGTTCATCCAAATCACGCTGTGGAATGGCCGCCCATGTTCGTTGCAACAACAAAAAAAGGTCTTCTTGCGACTGGATACCCTCCATATTCGGCAGAGCTCTTCTCTGTAGCATATCCCATGCATGCTCAATCGGGTTCAAGTCTGGCGACTGAGCAGGCCAGGGCAGGACATTGATGTTAGCTGCGGCGAGAGTCTGTCTTACAACTCTTGCGGTGTGCGGTCGTGCATTATCATGCATTAACTGAAATAAGGGACCGATTTGCACTTGCATGAAGTGAACCTTCATTCCCGAAGACCGCTACGGGTACCACCTATAGCAATGCACAATCGTAGGATTCGATATCAATGGGCTCTTGAACACAGAAATTGGGCAGAAGAACAATGGCGTTTCGTGTGCTTTTCTGATGAGTCTCGTTTTGGTATGAGACCGGATACAAGACGTATACGACACTGGAGAACCCCTGGACGCCAACAGCGATTAAAATCCTGCCAGGAAGTCCATCCTTATAGTGGTGGAACCATCATGGTATGGGCGGGTATTTGGATCGGCGGAAGAACTGAGTTGATTTGGATCAGAGGCAACCTCAACGCTCAAATTTATGCATCGTTCCTCTACAAGTGCAAATCGGTCCCTTATTTCAGTTAATGCATGATAATGCACGACCGCACACCGCAAGAGTTGTAAGACAGACTCTCGCCGCAGCTAACATCAATGTCCTGCCCTGGCCTGCTCAGTCGCCAGACTTGAACCCGATTGAGCATGCATGGGATATGCTACAGAGAAGAGCTCTGCCGAATATGGAGGGTATCCAGTCGCAAGAAGACCTTTTTTGTTGTTGCAACGAACATGGGCGGCCATTCCACAGCGTGATTTGGATGAACTTATTTTGAGTATGCCAAACCGATGTTCTTGTGTTGTTAGTGTTCGCGGTAGAAACACGGATTATTAATTGTTTAAGTTACCCAATAAAATTTTAAAGAAAACTGTTATTTCAGTCTTTTTTTCGAACTTTTGTGTTAGTGGTTCAAATGTCAAAAATCCCTTTATTAGGAAAATGGCAAATTTCTTTATTAATGCAAAGGTGACTTGGTTTATCGTTACTGTGACAAACGAAAACACTTAATTTGATGAATCCTTAAAGAAAATTTTAATTAATATCAATCAGGAGAAAAGTTATTGCAAAAATATATGTTGATCCCTAGACACTTTTGATGTGTGTATTTATTTTAAATAAATATTGTCTAATAAAACGTCATTGGACGCATGTTTTCCCTTTTTTATTTTTGGAAAAACCCTTCTGTATTTTGAGTTATTAATTCTTTTCATATTTTCGTAATTATTTTTTTTCTTCCTAAAAACGAAAATGTGGGACTTGTGACTAGCACAGGAAGATAGCTCTTAAAAAGGCCTATCGATAATAAAAATACCATGTTCCACTTCCGCGGCCTTTGGAAGATATAGACCATTCTGTACTAAGGTCAAATTATACAGTATAGGGTTGTCGCAAAAGGTCACTCAATTTCTTAAAAAAGAAATAAGTAGGGGTAAGTACTTCCGTTTAAGTAATAAAAAAATGTCACTGACATAGTTATCGTGTAGTACGCCTGAAATTATAGTCAAGATGAGAAAGAAAAGCATTCAAAAAATATGTAATCACGATATTTCAGGCGTTTGACAAGTACTGGCGGTGGTGCAGTCCTCATCATCATTTCTCAATCGTGTACCAACATGAGGGTGGCGCTCTCGAGTCCCCTTTCCATTAAGGTCTCCAGTTGGGGCTTGGATGAACAGCCTCCAGCAAAAAGGGTAAGCCCCTGCTGAGGCACAGAAGTATCACGGGACTTATTCAACTCCGTGATAACAAATAAATTCTGCGTTACCGGGTAAGCTATCGTGCCACCAAATAAAAATACGTAATAGATAGCTAGAACAACATAAGCCCGAAGGCATTTATGTATATTTGTGGAGTTTTAGGCAGTGAAAACTGTTCCCGCCTTCACCACGTGGAGGTAATCCCCCAGCTTATGTAGGAACCTATCACAAAAAACGGCCTGCCAAGCAAGCAATTTAATTTAACATATTAATGTAAAAAACTATTGTTCAAAACAAAATTAATTAAGGTCAAACAGTATGACAACCCTAACACAATTTTTAAAAATTAAATTTCTCCCAAAGGCCGCAGAAGTGGAACATGGTTTTTTTATTATTGGTAGACCTTTTTAAGAGCTATCTTTCTGTGCTAGTCACAAGTCCCACTTTTGAGTTTCTAAGGAGAAAAAAAATAATAACGAAAATCTGAAAATAATTAATAACTAAATATCCAGAAGTGATTTTCCGAAAATAAAAATAGAAAAACATGCACCTAAGGATGTTTTATCAGGCTATATTTTTTTTAAATAACCAACTTGGATAGTTACGTTTTCAGAATTAATTTTATTTTTTATAAGTTAAAGGTCATGTAAAGTTCAATAATTTTTATAAAAAAAAGTATTTGAATTTGACACCTGGGTGTTTTACTCGTGCATTTTAAATGCATACCTTGATCGATTAAAGCTATAAACAGCAGAGGGAAATTTTTTTGGTCCCATGAAACACTGTGCAGGGGGGCAATTCAACTAACATAAATGTTGACTGAAACGAAACTAAACCATAGCGTTTGACTGTTTTCCTATTCTACTAAGTGCTAACGATCGACGTTAAGTTTAGATTCAGTTTCAGTCAACGATCGGTTTAAAATTTAACAAGTTCTATTCTGTTAGAACACGAACTAAACGTAAACGTAATCGAAGCTAAGCGCTCCATCTGTCAAAATTAACGGTTGAACTTACGTTATTGTGCCTAGACTTTTTCTCAACCGAAACTAAACTGTTATTGTTTCAAAGTCTGCCATCACGTTTGTTTAACTTTTAATCCAGCTTAAAAATTATGTTTTACATGAACGTTATTGAAATTGCCCATGAGGCTGACTTATGAAGAGTTAGACGTAGAAATGTTCTTTAGAGACTTCGCAACTGTGCTTTCAACTTAACTGGTCGAGAATTTATAAAGAATACAGACTAAATAAAAGCCTGGCAAGATCCCTTATTGCGGAGATCAGCCCGTATATGCCAGCCCGACTTCGTTCCGACAGCATTGATACGGAGACAAAGGTAAGAATTTAACGTATTAATTAAATAAAATTTATTTGATATTGCTAACAAATACCTGTAAAACACAGGCAAAAGCAATCATAAAAGCAAAAAGATACAAAATGTATGTGTTTTTAGATCTTGGTGGCACTAGCATTCTATGTGACAGGCTCAAACCAGACACTAGTTGGTCAGAGTCTCATTCAATATCACAACCTTCCGTTTCTCGGTCTATACATCAAGTAACAGAGGTGCTTAATTTACCACACATATTTAAAAAATATGGGAATTTTCCTTCTTGTAAAGAAATCCGTGATGATATAAAAAGGAGGTATGTATTATAGATCACATTATTAATTTAAAGTACTGAACTATCAGTTTTTGTCAAAGAAAAATTTAATGCAATATTATTTGCAGGTTCTATAATAAATTTAATGCTATATTGCTTGCAGGTTCTATAATAAATTTGGCATGCCTGGTGTTCTAGGATGTATTGATGGCACAAATGTAGCTATAGTTCCACCATCAGAACATGAAGAAAGATTTTATAGCAGGAAAGGTTACTATTCCTTAAGTACCTCAATTGTAAGTTCTTTATTAATATTTTACTGTATATGTACTGAAGATATTATAACAAATATATAGGTATAGTAGTTTATTTGTGTATATAGTTAATTAAAGAAGTTTGTTTCAGATTTGTGATTGTGATGCTAGGATAATGTGCATTGATTCCTGGATCAACACATGATAGTACTGCATGGAACAACAACCCACTACAAAACGCATTAGACAGAGTACTCAATACCTCTGCAGAAGATTTTTATTTACTAGGTACTTTGTAGATTAGTTGCACACATTTTTTTGAACCTTTGATTGCATGTTGTAAATTCTAAATGCTAAAATATTTCCTTCCAGGTGATTCTGGATTTCCATTGAGATGGCTGTTGATGACCCCAATATTAAATTCTGCTTTCAACACTCCTGAAGCATTCTATACTGACATGCATATGACAGTGAGGAATGTTGTGGAGAGGTGTATTGGTATTTTAAAAGGACGAATTAGGTATGCAAACTATTATACATTACAGTAAAATAAAAATAAAAACAATTTATTATTAATTATTTATTGTAAGAATACATACATGATATAATTATATTACAGGTGTTTATTAGTGGATAGAAAGCTGCACTACAAGCCTAGAGTTGCAGCAAAAATAATTAATGCATGTTGTGTCCTGCATAACATAGCGCTTCAAACTAATCAGGAGCCAGATTATACTGAAGAGGATTTAGAAGCATGCCAGCATTAATACTGCTCGCCTAGCAACAATGGAACGAAGAAGGACAAGACATAATGATCAATTACAACGAGGGTATATCTATCAACAGGATTTGGTGTCCCGCTTGTGGAGACAAAGAAATCAAAACTAGTTATTTTTCAAATCAAATCATCTTTATTTGCTGACTTTATTCCTTTGTGATCTTTTTGTATTAAAATATAGTATAAAAATATTATAGTATAAAAATGTCAGCTATCTCGTTTGTTTTTAATCCCGACCAAAAACGAGGAGTGTTTTAAGTTTGACGCCTATATCTGTAAGAAAATGGTAACCTTTACCAGGGTCTGATGATTATCAGCAAGAAGGTGGTAACAGGATCTCGGCCGCAATAAACGTAGACCCACCAAGTTCGAGCTTGTTGGATAGGTCTCGACGAGTAGTTGCTAGAAAATGGTGATCAGGGTCTGATGAAGGAACAGCAAGGTGGTGACGGGATCTCTGCACCAATAAACGTAGACCCAAAGAATTTGGGCTTCTTGGGTAAGTCGACGAGTCGTTGCTAGAAAACGGTGATCAGGGTCTGATAATGGAGCAAGAAGGTGGTTAAAGGATTTCTGCACCAATAAACCTAGACCCATTGAGTTTGGGCTCCTTGGGTAGATCTCGACGAGTCGTTGCTAGAAAAAGGTGATCAGGGTCTGATGATGGAGCAAGAAGGTGGTTAAAGGATTTCTGCACCAATAAACCTAGACCCATTGAGTTTGGGCTCCTTGGGTAGGTCTCGACGAGTAGTTGCTAGAAAAAGGTGATCAGGGTCTGATGATGGAGCAAGAAGGTGGTTAAAGGATTTCTGCACCAATAAACCTAGACCCATTGAGTTTGGGCTCCTTGGGTAGATCTCGACGAGTCGTTGATAGAAAAAGGTGATCAGGGTCTGATGATGGAGCAAGAAGGTGGTTAAAGGATTTCTGCACCAATAAACCTAGACCCATTGAGTTTGGGCTCCTTGGGTAGGTCTCGACGAGTAGTTGCTAGAAAAATGATGACCAGGGTCTGATGATGGAGCAGGAAGGTGGTCACATGATTTCTACACCAATAAACGTAGACCCACTAAGTTTGGGCTCGTTGGGTAGTTCTCGACGAGTAGTAGCTAGAAAAATGGTGATGAGGGTCTGATGATGGAACATGAAGGTGTTCACATAATCTCTGCACTAATAAAAGTAGACCCATCGAATTTGGACTCGTTGGGTAGGCTGCTCCATGATCAGACCCTGATCACCATATTTTTAGCACCTACTCGTCGAGACCTATCCAACGAGTCCAAATTCGGTGGGTCTGCGTTTATTTGTGCAGAAATCCTGTAACCACCTTCCTGCTCCATCATCAGACCCTGGTCACCATTTTTCTAGCAAATACTCGTCGGGACCTATTCAACGAACCCAAACTCGATGGGTCTACGTTTATTGGGGCCGAGATCCTGTTACCACCTTCTTCTTGATCATCAAACCGTCATATCATTGGATTTACATACTCGTATGTTCTAAATTTCAGATCTTTCGGACTAACAGAAGTAATGAAATATATATATTGTATACGAAATATCCCTACCTCGACTCGGAAAAGAGCTGATGGTGTTCAAACGGCTGGACCGATTTTCATGAAGTATAGCTAAAAACCATTTCGCTTATACTATCTTTCAAATAAAAAAAACCGCATTCAAATCTGTCCACTGGTTGGATGCAGTATTTTCAGCTATAAAGGTGTATGGAAACCCAGTAATGTTTCGATATGTTTCAATTGTAGTTCGGTTATGGTTCAGTTTGCGTTTTGGTTGGAGTTAAGTTAAGGTTTAGTTTAAGTTTGTTATTTCAACTAGTGGAATAACTTTTGACGTCATTATCGAATGACAACTGCAATCTAACGATTACTAAACCGAAACTAAACTTTAACCGTTGTAAATTAGTTGAATTGCCCCCCAGTACTTACACTTTTGTACTTTTTCATAGTAACTTCGCCATTGTCATAAAAAGAGTAACACACTTGTGTTACGTTTCTGTTTATTTTAAAGTAATTATGTAAATTTGTATTTTAAACGGTCGCCTATAATGAGTCTAGAAAAAAATACGTCTAAGAGTGATATCAATGAAGCAATTTGTAGTCGTGCATCCAGCAAGGCAAATACCAGGTTACTTTACAATGACCAGTTAAATTTTCATAGGCTCACTGCCATACTCGCCCATTAGTATTGCGTATCATTCTTTAGCATTCATTTAGTTTTGACATCTATACTTATGTGACGAAATAATGATTCATTAAACTCATGGATAGACTACGAGTTTAAATCATCTTTATTTCGTGCAATGCAGCAGTCAGTCAATAGCATTTACAATATATTATAAATTTAAAAATGTATAAATTTCACCGATTTTATCTTCCTGACAAAAAAAAACGCGTAATTTTCCTACAATGTTATTCAGTTCAACGACCTAGATAACGCACATTTTTAACATGTAATTCACAAGGCGCGTGGGCATGCATTGTTGAACTAAATCTAAATCACGTTGTTTCAATTTCTATACTAGAACCAGGGAGAATGCTTCCTTACTGCTGCACTCACAAAGGTCAATTAGCGTTGACTCTTATCAAGTCATGTTTAACCTGATCATTTCGACTCTTGAAGCACGTATGCTTATGTTATGTATATGAGTATGAGATAATCAATATCTCTACTCACTGTAGGAGTAATAATTATTAATTGGTCATACCCAACCAGCAGCCCGCTAGCCTTTTCTATGCGGCCAGAAGTCTAGTACA
This sequence comes from Furcula furcula, assembly GCA_911728495.1. NCBI lineage: Eukaryota > Metazoa > Arthropoda > Insecta > Lepidoptera > Notodontidae > Furcula > Furcula furcula. The sequence goes on from OU452243.1 coordinate 8,413,578, forward strand.
GTATTTTTAGATTAACAATAGAATTTATTAATAAGTGTACAAAAGTAATGCAAAATATGTCGTTCAAATAAGGTTAGAATGAATAAATGTTAATTTCACTCGCTTACTCTGATAAAATAGCGCGCACACAGAATTTAAGTAGAGAAATGTCTTCTATTAGTGGAAAATCTCTTAATTTTTAAATAAATGCTACATTTCAAATATGTGATTTATTGTAATTTAATACTTAGGGTAGTTATAATTAAATATACAATTTAGGCTAGATTATTGCGGCCCGCAGGGTAAACCAGACGCGACAATGTGGCACAGGGGTAAAAAAGGTTGAGTATGGCTGGCTTAGAGTGTTGAAATAATCTGAATCACATGACATGCTTTATAATTACCTACAGCAGGTTAAGCCCAGTTCTCCGAGGCATGGTGATGATTTTCGACCCCCCCATATAGCTACTATAAGATGACTTACCATAATCCATCATAACTTGACGAAACAATAAGGCTCCCATCTCTGTTGAAGTGTACTGCTGAAACTGGGTCCGAGTGTGCTGGTAACGTTTTTAAACATTTTCCTGGAACAATGTTGTAACACAATATAGTACAACACAGCACTTTAAAACCAAAGCCAATACAATGAAATTCAGTACTTAATAGGAATAAGTGTGAACAACAGTGAAAGTGTTCACAGGTTATTGATAATGAGCACACACAAACTGGTGGCTACACTAGACACATACAGATTTCTAATAAAATAAATAGATATACAAATACATACAGTTAAATTGAGCCTCTTTCTTTTTTAACCGACTTCAAAAAAGGAGGTTCTGTATTCGACGCGTATGTATGTAATATTAATAAAAATGCGTAATATTCATATATGTTAGTCTATGTGGGCTTCTAAACGAATTTACCAAATTTCACGAGTGTATGTATGTATGTATGTAGGTTTGTCCACGGATTTCTCAGAAACTACAAGTCCGATTTCGAAAATTCTTTTTGCAATAGTTAGAGTATCTTTCAACTTAGGGTAGAGTACAAATTTCATCAAAATCGGTCTAGTAGTTTACGAGATATAAACTTTTTACGTTTTCAGTAAGTTACTGTAATGTAGACGTTCGAGTTGCGTGATAGTGCTGATACCTATCTTGGTAAAATAAGTCACTAAAAAGTGTTAAATAATCTATTTAAAAAAAAATAAAAACCGACTTCAAAGTAAATTATCTAAAAAGCATAAAATAACGAAAATATTATTGAAGTTGGTGTTAGCGTACCTGCTGTGTATATTCTGCACCAACTTCAATAATATTTTCGTTATTTTATGCTTTTTAGATAATTTACTTTGAAGTCGGTTTTTATTTTTTTTAAATAGTTTATTTTTAAAAGTCAGTTAAAAAGTTTGCTTTACAGCCGAATTCTGAAATGTCTGTTAAATATTTAAGACACAGGAGCCGATAAATCATAATCATTATCATCAGCAGCAGCCAAAGACGTCCACTGCTGTACAATGGCCTCTCCCTTAAAAAGGAGGGGTTACCATAATCCCCCACGCTTGGCAGGCGGCTTGGGGATCGCATTATAATAATAATAATATTCTGGGACAATCCACACACGGTCATCTGATCCCAAACTAGGCAGAGCCTGTACTATGGAAACCAGACAACTGATACTAATACTTATATACTTTTTTTTTGTAAATACATACTTATATAGATAAAACACCCAGACACTTGGCGGGAATCGAACCCACGACCTATTGGTCAGCGGACAGGGTGTCTAACCACTAGACCAACAGGCCCGTCTAGATGGTAGGTAATCCAATAGAAAGACGCTGCTGCCCGTCTTCTTGTTTTTCTTTAGTCGCCTCTTACAGACACCCAATGGGAGGAGAATGGTGGCTGCTGCTCTTACCCAGACACCCCCCGGGCGAATAAATCAGAATGAGTCTATTTAATTATTTGTTGTATTGAAATTAACACTAAATATTTAACAAATATCTGATTACTCGCGACATATACTAGGCTAGCATGTGTTAGGCATACTAAGTTGTAGGTCCTTGTGAATGGGATGGTCCAGGCGTATAATCTTGCAGTCACAAATGGTGGTCTTGCAGTCACCTTTAGGACGATAATTGCGTGCATGTGCCGGCCCAAAATACGTGCAAGCGGGGTAAGAGCACATAACGTCATTGAAACGACTTTGATTCAAAACCGGTACGGTGTTTGTGACCGCGATAGTCCACTGCAGTGTCTCATATTTAAATAACTTGGAGTATAATATGTATAACTTAATATCTCACCTGTTCTTACATCCCATATCCGAACGCTCTCGTCAAAACTGCCCGATACAATTAGATTGCTTTGTGGATTAAAATTACAACAAAACACGTAATTACTATGTCCTTTTAACGTTTTCAGACATTTGCCGGAGCTCAGTTCCCATACCTGCAAAGACAAAAAAAAATAAACACCATGGCTGCTACCCAATATGTTATAGGTTCACTTCCACTCTGAGTCAGGGTGTTATTTATTTATTGGAGTATACAAAAAAAAGTATATAGGTATTAGTATCAGTTATCTCGTTGTCATAGTACAGACTCTGCCTAGTTTGGGATCAGGTCGCAGTGTATAGAATTGTCCCAGCAATAGGCATGATGACTGCAACAAAATACCAATAAATCTGTGGTTTTAAATATTAGAACAGATTGCACTGATTCCAAAAATGTATCTCATTTTCATAATAATAGAGAGATTTTCATGATATTTAAGCAAATAAATTACTCAAATACAGCTAATCGCCATTTTGTAATAAACGCTGATCAGAGTGAATGACGTCAATCCTGTGTAAATAAACAACTGTCAAACTGTCATCTCAACTTTTTCTTTCATACAATGATTCACTTTTACACCTAGATAGATGTTTATTTACACTGCAGTGACGTCACAATATGGCGCCATGCACCGGCCGTCGTTTTGGAACGAAATTCAAACTTTAATTTACAAATTGAAAAAATTGCTATTAATTGTAAATTTAATACAAAAATATGATTATTTTCGGCAATAGTAGACCCTTAAGTACATTATAGAGTATTTTTTCAAAATTAGTCAACATGCCTATTGTTATGAAAGGTGTTAATAAGAGACAAGTTAGTAGAGACTCATTACAGTGTTGTACAAAGTTCATTTCATCAATAAAAATATAACATGAGCAGGCAACGTATAATCCATTACAAATAAACATGAAAACTATTACAGCTTTATTATGCAGTCGATAAAAAGCTATACGTATTTTTGATAGTGGTTCGCCCAGCGGCATATTTGAGAGTGGTAATATTTTAATTGGCTTGGCTTAAATTGGCGCGGATGGATACAAGGTTTGATACGAGCCGAATAAAGCCATTCGCGCGGTCATGTGATCTTAGCTTAACAATGCTGAAAGTTGTTTGTGTCATAATTAAACAGTTTCTTTGCGCGACAGAATACGAAATGTGGAGATTAGCCGAAGAACTAAGGTCACCAACATAGCTCTTAGAAACTGTTAGTTGAAGTGGCGATGGGCAGGCCACATCGATCAAAGAACCGATAAACGTTGGGGATGAAAGGCTCTCGAGTGGCGACCACGAACCGAGCATAGGCAGGCCTCCCACTAGATGGACAGACGACATTGCGCGTTGCAGGTAACCGGTGGATGCAAATAGCCAATTGTCGTTCATTGTGGCGTTCTAAGGGGGAGGCCTATGTTCAGCAGTGGACGTCTTCCGGCTGATGATGATGATGAATAAAATAAAATAATTTCTTTTAGTTAAAGTGCACCTAAGAGGTATTTTTTTTTAATTGTAAATAAACAAAGAAAACCTGTTGGTACCTGATTAAACTTCCTTAAAAAAAATTAAGATAGTTCAGATTTCAAATAGCTTGAACCTTATCAATGTATACCTAGGCATGTACAAACATCTTTATCTGTAAGTTCAGTCGCCTGGGAAATATGTTATCTACAATTTTTTTTTTTAAAGTAGTGCACAAGTTCTGATACAGTTCTGATACAAATTATCTACGCAGGTTAACAAGCACACGAGAAATGTTACCTATTGTCTGAGATGAGATAAATCTTATGATTTATAGATAATAAAAATAGAATGTAGGTCACAGATCACTGCCTGTGTGTAGTCTCGGAACTTTTTACAAGATTATGCGGCACCTTCTTGAATATCAAGTTATCTAGAAGATAAATGCTGAACAAAGCAAGATACCAAAGCATGATGGAGAATTTAAGGTCATAAGACTCTTGATAACAGAACATTGTATTAATTAATTTACTAAGTGTCGCCGCACACGGGCCACCGGCCACAACACAAAACGAAGCCACCGACCTATTTCCTGTTGTTTTCATACATTTTGCATGGACTCGCCGCACACTGTAAACGCCGGTGGTCGCCACACGCCACAAAACGCCGACACAAGCCACTAGTGGTCGGCTCGGCCACAAAACGCCGACACAAGTCACTCGCGCGATTCCCCTCTCTCCCTTCATTTCACTGCAAGCACGAGTTAAAAAAAGTAGCGGCCACCGACCACAAGTGTCCAACATCGACCACAAGTGGTTGTCGCGCCAGCTTCTTTTGTAGCCGCTTCTACCTTCAAGTGGCGGCGATTGTGAATGTGGCCGGTGGCCCGTGTGCGGCGACACTAAAAGCTTCATATAACTAAAAACTTGCCTTTAAAGTCTTATCATCACTGGCACTGACTATAAGTCTGCTGTCAGAGGACCATGCAACATCACTGATCCCCATTTTGTGTCCTGATATTGTCTTCTCAAATTTGCCATCATAAGCACCCCAGACCTTGATAAGTTTGTCAGCAGCTGTAAAATATTAAGGTAATTATAAATAAAGAAACATTGTACCACAGTACATCTTATATCTAAAACAAAGACTGGTTAGATTAAATGGTACTATGCATTTCAACTAAGAATGTGGCCAATATCGGATAATATAACCATTTACAACTCAAGAAAGTCAGGACCGATTTTGATGATCTCTGATTTGATGGATTTTTCTCTGCTCAATTAGCAGAACTATTAAAATTGATCAAAGAAACGCGGACGTAGATAGCCTGAAAGTTTTGACAATTGGAAATATGACAGTGTCCTAATTACATAAATGTAGTTTTTCCACAAAGCAACACCATTTTTAAAGCAAAGTATGTACTTTATGTTTTTTAAAAGTATGCCATAACACAAATCAAATGAAAACTGAAGCAATGTCGGTTTCTTTTTACTACACTTATCATCCCAGTATAGTTGTAGATTGAAATACCTTGTCCAATCCCTAGCTTAGGCAACATCTTACTGGGTTCTTCTGAATTTTTAGTTATACCCAAGCTTTGCTGCTGGAAATGGCCATATGCTTAATTAAAATCATCAAAGAAGGCCTTTCTTTCCTGGTGAAACATGGTTGAGGAACACTTCTGATTAGTACAGGAGTATACTTTGAGGAAACAGGCATAATACTATAGTAATTGAAAGGAGATGTTCCATTTTGGGCCAACACTATGTACACTACATGGAAAAATAGGAAAAACATAGGAAAGTTTCATAAAAATACTTATAAATTAATTTGAAGCAGAGTACAATTGTACAAAAATGATTACTTATGGAGTTATTTAGTATGTCCACCCTGTTTTAGGGCAGCCATGACAGTTGCGTTTGACGTTGGTTTACTATTTGACAGTTAATGCTATAGTTGACGTTTCGTAATAGATTGTTTTCGCGTGGAGTACTTAATGTATTTCGGAGTTTTTAGTGATTCTTGACCCGGGGCTTTACTGTATTGATTATCGCCTGTGATTTGGATTGGAATTTGCAACAAGTTCAATGGCAGGTATAGTCAGTTGTCAAAATGATGTTTTAGTTACGTATTTCTGATCCATCATATTATTGTGTGGTGTTGCTACAGTAGTATTATATTCTCTTTGATGTTGCTCTCCTTGACCAAGATATCTTAAATGTACAATAAAATGAAGCAATATTAAACAAAGATAACATTACAAAACAGTTACTATATTGAATAGTTATATATGCATATAGTGTACATGGTGTTGGCCCAGACTCCATACATTTCTGGAACAGCTCCTTTAACTACTTATGGATTATATTGTGGTTAATTTTAGATTTTTTGACATTTCAAATGCAGCACCTATGGTCACAGGAGGACTGAGATGTTGAACATCTCTATGGCACAATTATACTGGTATACCCTTAGGTCTGGTAAAATAAACCACAATATAATCCGTAACAGTAGTTTCATATCAATATGTAGTATTCACATAAATAAAAGACAACTAAACTATAGGAATTTCATTGTTCTGTCATGCAAATGTACATAGTGCAGCTGTTGCTATGTTAAAGTTGCCATATTGTATTGAGTCTAAAAATATTTTTTATGTATGTATATGTAATTTAAATGAGTTATTAATAATGGGTAACATTGTAATCACAAAGACCATAGCTTAATTGTGGCAAATCAGGTATATAAAACATTACATCATTGCTAAGTAGTAAAAAATTAAAAAAGACACCATATTGTAGAAGGCCAAAACTCAAGGCCATATTTATTTCATCAAAATGTTTTTTATTATGTGCTTGTTTTTAAATACTTGTTTAAAAATAATATATATATGATTTTCAGATTATCTTATATTATTATGTGGGTCAATGATATTCTCTAAGTTTACAAAAGCCTAAATATATTATGTGCATAGACAATTTATATATTGTATGTTGGAATTTTTCATGTCAACATTTAGCAGACTACAACGATAAATAAGTAGGCATAGTGGCACCTTAATATAAAGAGTGATTTAAATTAAATTCTGTATCATTAATTTTTTTTATAAGGTGTGTATTTTGCATAATGTTGGGTAATAAACAAAGTCCATGGACTTCAAACACCTGTATACAATTAGAACAATGAACTTACAGAGAATAAAGTGATCATGTAAACTATACACTTCACTAAAACTAACTAAGTATAAACTTCACTTATTCTTACAAATAAAATACTGTGAGTACCTATGTAACTTTAGATGTATGTGATTAAAATATACTCCTATTCTAATCACATAAAGTTCATACTATTTATATCTTGACCTCATTACAAGCCATTTGGAGAAACATTTTGGAAGACTTTAGAAATAAACAAACTTTTGACGCCATACAATATAAAATGTAAATAAATAACTGAATGGGACTAATTTCACATTCATAAAACGTCATACTCACAGGAGCTAGCCAGCCATTCTCCATTTGGACTGAATTTTACTGACGACACCGCCTTTGTGTGCCCCGCAAGTGTAAATTTGAGTGTGTAGTTCGGCTTCTGGAAACCGATATTAAAATTAGCGCCAAATCGCACGTGCTCGTATAAGTTGAAGTTACATAAACATGTGCCACCCGCCGGACTGACGCAAATCTTTGAAATAGTATGAGCGAACTTTACTTACCGCCACTGACGACTTATTTGACTGTGGAGTGGATTGTGATAGCGAGTTTGGACCGGAAAGGTTGGCGGAGGGCCCACCGTGTGTTTGGTGGGCAGCAGGATGGCCTGGCCCGGGACCTAGCGGCACCATGTTTCAACTTTCGACGCACTACGTTTTATTTTGTTCGTCACCCAAAACAGTCACTAATACACAAAGAACAACAATCTGATACAAAACTTGGGATGAATAACGCACGCAACTTTTCACTCACTACAGTTTTTATATAAATTTCAACGCCGATTTTCAAAGAACATTCTAAATCCGGGCGTCTCAATTCGTGCATATTTCGCGAAGAACGAACAATGGTGCCAACATTATAAAATAGAAATTCCCTCCCTCCCCACCGACTTGCTTAAACTTGCGGGTGGGAAAAAAAGGAACTAACATTTTTAGAGTTAATCTGACACAAATCTGACAGTTTTGCATAGATCGTAGTGGCTTCAACATCTGCAAACGTAACTTGGTTTGTCATAATTTATTTATTCCATAGATTTATTCCCTCATGCCGGCCGTAATTTTGTCTCAATAATTGTCATCGATATACTATTAATATATCGATGATAATTGTTGTAATAATTGTTGTACTTTATGGTAATAATGCGCTCAAGATGGTACCAATTACCACACTCAGAGATACTTTGTGATTTGTGTTCTGTCTGTGGCGGTTTACTAGGCTTGTAGAAAAAAATTCAATACATCGATGTATCGATAATTTTTCTTTTGATATATCGATTTTTTTAACAGATATTTTTTTTCGTTATATCGATATAAAATATTAAGTATCGACGGCAAGGCAAACAATTTGAAAAATTACGATGAATGTCAGACATCGATTTTTAGTGATTTTTCTCTGGTGGATTGCAAGGGGCGCGAGGGGTTGCGAGCGCGCGAGTCCACGAGGTTCGTTGATTTAGTCGGCCCCTGCTAAAGATGGGTTAATTAATACCGATATTTCTCAAGATTAGGTAATACTAATATATTCGTCTGGCAATATTATAATATTGTAACTAATATATCAGTATTAGTAATATTTTACATTTCGCTAATATCATTAAAATAGACTTGGCAGGCGTATCACTAATCTAGAGACAGATTAGTGAATATTACAATATTACTTGGAGGAAGCAATATTAACTATCCATTATTTTGTATGAATGATCGCTTCACGAATCCGATGAATGCCAATCGAGTGAATCCGAACTAATCCGAATGGTATTATCCGGTCTATTCAGGATGGTCATTACAGAGATTGGGCTAATATAAAATGTTAGCATATCATAGTTCGTCGGATTACTAATCCACGAATCCCTTCAATATTACTAATCTCTTAACTAATACTAATATATCAGCCACACCATTAGCCCCTGCGTCCCGCATTGCGCCTACGTCCCGGTCGCTCCCGAATACACACGCGTTCAGAGTTATTGACGCACTTTCGATAAAATTTATGGTTATTGGTTCTTGTTATTGTTTTTGCTAATTACTGTCATTGTATTGTTTTCTGTTATTGTTATATTTTTTGTTTTTATTTTGATCAATAAAAACTATTGAAAATAACACGGTTTTATAGCAACAGGCTCAAAAAATGGTATATGACGTTTACTGTTTTAATAAAGTAGAGTCTTTGAAAGAAATTTACATAGTGCAAAAACCTCGGATGCAACCATAGATAAACTTATTGCATTGTGAAAATACGCGTTTTATTTATTTATGATTATTACATATAGGAAAATACCTAAAAATTAAACTATAACTTATTTTCTACTATAGTATTAAATTACTATACTAAAATGTGAGACCTTCCATGCTTTTGTATCGCTTCACTAGCGGATCGTAACGACTTGTATCGATAAAAAAATCAAATCGATTGAATCCTAATATATCAATTAACTAAACTATCGTTACGGATTGCAACATCCCTATTTTTTACCAATTTGACCTCTTTGTCATTTCAAGGTTATTTTTGACATTGGACTCGCCGCAATTTTATAAAAGCTGTCGCTGCAATTTTATATACTAAATATAAAAATATAATAACTTTTTCAATACAATGGCCCTTAACAAACTCAGCATCGATGCACTCAATCTCGCCGGGAAGCGTGTATTGATGAGGTAGGTAAAGATTTTCAAAAGAGTTCACGAAACACTGATCATTAATCAAATAATATTTTATTTATAATACTAACGATTTTAGGGTAGATTTCAACGTACCCCTAAAAGAAGGAGTAATAACCAACAATCAGCGTATAGTTGCGGCCCTGGATTCCGTCAAATATGCTCTCGAAAAAGGAGCGAAGTCTGTTGTCCTTATGTCGCACTTGGGCAGGCCGGATGGTCAGCAGAACCAGAAATACACTCTGAAGCCGGTGGCTGATGAGCTCAAAAAGCTTTTAAGCAAGTAAGTACATTATTCTTTAGATCTATTTGTCTGCACATACCTAATAGGTATGGTCAAAGTATGTTTGGATACATTTTTATATACTCAGTGTCCAGAATACAAAATTTTGGAGAAAACTGTACTTTTGCTCTGATGAGGGTAGTGCAATGATATAAGTAAAAAGTGGTATAGTAGGATTGCCGGTCAGAAAGAATTTTGTATATTAACCTGCTATTACCTGTCTGTCGCTCTCGGGCAAAATACATTGCGTCATGCTCGCACAGATGCAATGTCCACGTATGTGCAAGCGACAGAGACAGGTAATGACAGGTCAACGTAACAAATCCTTCCTGCTTGGCGATCATACTTTGGATATATTACCTACTAAGCAATTGACAATTACAAGTGGCACATCACTTACACATAGTAACACCTGATATTGCAACATTACACTAATGAAACTATTTTGAACGTATGTACTATGTGTTTCAACTAAGAATGTGGCCGCCATGATGATCGCGACTGCGGAACTTCACGCGTTTTTTACGATTTTTTTACCGGCAGCAGAGTAAACACAAAATGAAAAATTTGCCCTGGTTTTGATTATTTATTGTAATGTCTTATTTGGCTTTTTTTTTTGTTAAAACATAATTTTTGTAATTATATATTTGAAATGGCAAGATGGCGGCCACATTCTTAGTTGAAACGCATAGTACATTGATTGTTTTCACAGTAACATTATAATAACCTATCTCTCGAAGCCAACAATGTAATGCAATATGCACCAACTCTCTATACAGGGTGGTATGTTCAATATGTCATATTCAACCTTACCAACCTGGCTTTGGCTGACTGGTGGTCAGCCATTACTCCTGTGTTCATACATTTATTGTTCCAATTTTGATCATGTAAAGAAAATCCGGGTATAGACAGCTACACTGTTCTGCCACTCGTCGCTCTAGACCAGAGTTTCCCAGACTTTTTTCCCATAGACCAGTTTCAAAATTTCTGGTTCAACCGTCTGGTGGAACCAGCTAAATTTTGAAAGCTGCAGGAGTGCAGCTCGGCTGTGCAATTTCAAAACCTAGCAAGGGACAAATTTAAAAAAAATATGTTTTTACTGGATACTATTAAAAACGTCATTACGCACATATTCGCAGTGTCAAATTTTTCAAAATATGCGTAATAATGGAAATACAAACCTAGCATGTCCACATCGGTTACAAAAACTAACTGCCAAAACCAATTCAAAATCTAGTACGGCACAATGGCAATATTAAAACCTAGCAAGGGACTGTCCCTTGCTAGGCTTTAATCTTGTCGTTGTGCCATAATAGGTTTTGAAAGCTGTCAATACGCGATAAATTTCGCGACATGTTTTAGTAAATCGCTGAGTGCGGGGTGTGGCGGATCGTTCGTGTTTGTTCTTGCAAATTTTTATTGTTTACAATGGCTCAAAGACAGTTTTATTGTTCGTCATTGATGTTTGAAGCCCTGAGGGCTAAAGAGGATTGGTTACAAGGATTTCGGTGTATTTTTATTATAATTTGCAATAATTTAAGTCAAATATTTACGTATGGTTTGTTTGTAGTCATATTTTCATGTATGTCATGTAGGTACCCGACTATGGCGAAGCAAAAAGGAGGGTTATGATTTTGACCTGTATGTATGTGGGTATGGATGTAAAGGTCTTTACTAGATTTTAAAATGGTTTTTCAGTCATCATTTATACACCTATAACAACTTTTTTCTTAGTAAATGCTTTGTAATGTGCATTATTATAAATACATGACAAATAATATATCAACATTAAAGCCAAGGATATTCCGCAACTTTTCAGCCAATTCCCATCAACGTACCTTTTATAACTGAGCTGTGGCATGCACTCAAAATCGGAAAGTCGTTTTTTAGCTCTCCTGTAAAATTTGGTCCAAGTCCCTCGCTAGGTTTTGATTTGGGACAGCCGAGCTGTTTCTACCATATTCCCAAAACCCGACAAAAAATGTGTGCGTTGCGCCATCATAGACCCCTGTTGAGTCTCCCATGGACCCCTGGGGGTCCATCTGGACCACATTGGGAACTAAGGCTGTAGACTTTAGTTATAGTCTCTGATAATTTCACTAGCTACATTGTGCTTCACATCAGAACACAAAACCTCAGACATCTCTTTTATATCCACTGTAATCTATAACAAATATGATAAGTAACAAATTGTGAAGTGTTTTTAATTAACATTTAAATTTACTTCCACAGAGATGTTACTTTCCTGTCAGACTGTGTGGGGGCAGAAGTGGAGGCAGCCTGTGCTGACCCTCCAACAGGCTCGATAATCTTATTGGAGAACCTCCGTTTCCACATAGAGGAGGAAGGCAAGGGTGTTGATGGCTCAGGTGCTAAAGTCAAAGCAGACCCTGAGAAGGTGAAAGCTTTCAGAGCCAGTCTGAGGAAACTCGGTGATGTTTACATCAATGATGCTTTTGGTGAGATTACTTTTATTTACTAACTAGCTGACCCACGCAGCTCCGCCTGCGCTATTTGTACGTTAACTAAACTTTTAATAACAGACATTCGCATTGAATACTTATCCTCCTTTTTTATAGTCGGTTAAAAACTGGAACCCACTTTTTACTTGCTCTCCGAGGCACGGACCCGTTAAGTTCAAATGGCGTTAAACGGTCACCCATCTATTTAATGACCTTACCTAACGTTACTTAACCCGATCGATTACAAAACCTTGATAACAACTCTCTATGAGTGTTCCCTTACTAATATTTATTATATTATAAAGAAAAATTGATAAAATCTGACCAAGCGTATAACCAAGTACCCATTTTGACTTTAATCCCCTCTCCCAAAAGAACCGTGCTAGATTACGGGATAAAAAGTATCCTATGTCCTACCTCGTAGTAAGATCTCAAATCATGCCAAGTTTCATTTGAATCCATTCAGTAGTTTAGGCGTGATGCTCAGCCGTGATACAGACAGACAGACAGACAGACAGACAGACAAAAATTAAAAAAAATACATTTTCGGCCTCAGTATCAGTTATAGAATGCCCTCCAAAAATAATTTTCAAAATATCTTCAATGTACAGAATTGGACCTGTTACAGTTTTATTATAAGTATAGATTGTTACGCAACAGACCCACATACAAGGAGGTAGATTTGCACATGTTGAATGTATGTATGTCTATCTCTATAGCACTCTTTAGTCTAATGACTTAAATTTCAGCAGCAAACATCATGTGTGTCAAAACTAAAATTTTAGTCTTATTAATTTTATTGTTTGGTGTTTGTGCTTTTGTTATACCTTTATAGTATACCTTTTAAAATTTATAATTTAATTATCAATGTAATTGACAAATTTTTAATTATATTGATTAAAAAGAAAACATTAATATATATCTTTTTAATAATTTAAAATTTATCATTTAATTATCAATGTAATTGACAAATTTTTAATTATATTGATTAAAAAGAAAACATTAAAATATATTGAGTCTGGTCCTTTAAGCCCTTTGTTGTCTGTTTCATGTTAAATTCCTTTAATTATTTTTTTCACTATCTTATGTAACAAATTGGATATTATTGGCCTTTTTTAACAGGCACAGCCCACAGAGCTCATAGCTCAATGATGGGTGAAGGATTCGAACAGAGAGCCAGTGGTTTTCTACTGAAGAAGGAACTCCAATATTTTGCTAAAGCACTTCATGAGCCTGAAAGGTAAAGATAAAATATTTGTCATTTCCTATCACTAATAATTTCTATTATCCATGTGGGGTCCGGGTTAGGATAGCCCCCCCCCCCCCCTGGTGGGTGTACCATAAGAGGCCACAAAGAGAAAATTAAAAGACGGGCAAAGCAGCGTCTTTCTATTGGATTACCTACCACCTATACTGTGATCCCTAAGATGCCTGCCAATAGGCATGATGACTAATTGTGAAAAAATACTCTATAATGTACTTACGGGTCTACTATTGCCGAAAATAATCATATTTTTGTATTAAATTTACAATGAATAGCAATATTTTCAATTTTTTAAAATAGAGTTTGAATTTCATTCCAAAACGAAGGCTGGTGCATGGCGCCATTTTGTGACGTCACTACGGTTTAAAAAAAACATCTGTCTGTAGGTATAAAAGTGAATCGTTGTATGAAAGAAAAAGTTGAGATGACAGTTTGACAGTTGTTTATTTATACAGCATTGACGTCATTCACTCTGATCAGTGTTTATTACAAAATGACGATTAAATGTATTTAAGTAATTTATTTGTTTAAAAAAATAAATAAATCACAAAAAAAAACATTAAATTTTTAATTAATTTTGTTTAAATATCACAAAAATCTCTCTATTATTATGAAAATGAAATGCATTTTTGGAATCAGTGCAATCTGTTCTAATATTCAAAGCCACAGATTCATTGGTATTGTGTTGCAGTCATCATGCCTATTGTGGGGATTATGGCAACCCCTCCCTCTAAGTGGGAGGCCTTTGTTCACCAGCTCTTTAGAGATCACTTTTATGGTTTTATAATTTAACGGTGAAGCAATATACTATATCTATATTACTGTCAATCTCATTTCCTTGTGTACTACAGTTGAGTTGGTTTCAGGCCGTTCCTTGCTATACTGGGTGGTGCTAAAGTAGCTGATAAAATCTTGCTGATTGAAAACTTGCTGGACAAAGTAAATGAGATGATCATTGGTGGTGGTATGGCATATACATTCTTGAAGGAAAGTAAAGGCATGCCTGTGAGTATCGTAATTTTTCATTGATTCCATATTTACTGTGGCAACATTTATTTTGTGTTTAAAATATAGTTAGAAACAATAAGTGACTAAATAAAATGATCTAAAAAGCATGAAATAACGAGAATATACTAAAGTCGGTGTATAAATAAATAAATATTACATACATACGCGTTGAATACAGAATCTCCTTTTTAAAGTCGTTTTTATTAGGGTCGCATCAATCTTTGTTACTTCTTAAAACTACAACAATATCAAAGTGTTTATACTTTATTTTAGATTGGCAACTCCCTGTATGACGCCGAAGGGGCGAAAATCGTAGTTAAGCTTTTAGAAAAAGCTGTCAAGAACAATGTTAAAGTCCATCTTCCCGTTGACTTCATCACTGCTGATAAATTTGATGAGAATGCGCAGGTACCCTTTTTTGTTTTAACTTAGTGAGGAGATAATGTAGGGGCAATTTAATAGATCACATTTGGCATCTATCAGTTTCTTTGTTCTGTCTGTTTTTATTTGTCATTATTACAGTAAATATGTAATCGCAATAGAAAAAAGTTACGCAATTGTGCAGTTCTAAAATCGAAAAAAAAAATTTTTTTATCTATTCTACACACACTACACACAAAAACATATGTACAATGGCGTGCTTAACCCAATATGGGTTTTCTCCCAGCAGGCTACTATAAGGAGAAAAATAAAACGTGAGAGAAGTTTCTTGTCCGCCTTGAAGTTTTATGTCCGCCTTGAAGTTTTATGTCCGCCTTGAAGTTTTATGTCCGCCTTGAAGTTTTATGTCCGCCGTTACAAAGTTACATTGTTAAATTTTGATGAAGTGTCAAATGTGATCTATTAAATATATAACTAATACTTTTAGTTCACATATTTTTCAAAGATGATTATGTACAGCCTGCTGGCGCAATGGTGGCGTACTCTAGGGAACTCTTCGACACGTCTTTAATTGAGAAATTACATTTTAGGTTGGCACTGCTGACGTAGAGACCGGAATTCCAGACGGCTGGATGGGTCTCGACATTGGACCCAAATCTAGGGAACTATTCGCTGATCCCATTGCGAGGGCCAAAGTTATTGTATGGAATGGGTAAGTATTCAAAACCTTTAAAAAAACTAATGTGAATCTTGTTGTTAGTATAATTATGGTCTATTATTGTTTAACAGGCCCGCTGGTGTGTTTGAATTTGAGAAATTCGCTGGTGGCACTAGGGCTCTGATGGACGGAGTAGTAAAGGCAACCGCTAACGGAGCAGTCACTATTATTGGTAAATATATTTCCTTTTAACAGGCAAACTCTGGAAACTAATAGAAATTTCAATTCCATTTTAAACTGCACAAATGGAGTACCACAGCTGTCACGTCAGCACCAACAGTTTGTGATTTATTTAATCTCTGAAAACTTAAGATCTGTTCCATAATGATTCTTTGAAAATCCCTTTAATGATCGACAGTTGAATTTATGGAGACTATATTTGTTAATGTTAACACACACACCACGTCTGACCCGCACAACGGTTGACACTCAACTGAAACTTGTAGGACTAAGGGATTTAAATAACTAATGTCTCGGGTAGCGTAAGCATAGGCTTGACGTTTATACCATCAGGCAATAATAGATAGATAGGTAATTCTTTATTACGCACAAAAAACAGATACTAAAAAAAGAAAAGGTACAAATTAATAACACGTGCAACAATGGTCGGCCTTACCGCTAAAAGCGATAATATTTCTTGTCTCGTCGCTAAGTTACTTGTTCGCGACAGGTGGCGGCGACACAGCGACATGTTGCGCCAAGTGGGGCACCGAGGACAAGGTATCGCATGTCTCCACCGGAGGAGGCGCTTCACTAGAACTGCTCGAGGGTAAGTTTAAACTATCCTTTATTCCTTCAATTATTGGTTACATAAATATAACTATTCTTTATTACTTAGTTGCATTTACTCGCCCACACACACGTATTTTGGGCCGGCTCGTGCAAGCGATCGTCTTAAATATGGTCAAGCTGAAATGTCTCTCAAAATAAAACTTAAACGCTACAATATAAGGTTCAAACCATTTGCAGATTAAATCTTGACCCTTATCTAATGCCTAAGTAGTATAAAACTAAGTCGCAACCCTGGTATGTCTATTGGTCACCTTCTTCGCAACTTATTCATGGATTATTATGCAGTTTTTACCATCGTTTCAGAGAATTTGTTTCTGGGGGTTTATGTTAGATTTAGAAGTTACCAAAAAATAAATTTATTCCTTTTCTTCGCTTTGTCTATATATCTGGTAACGTCAGGCTTGTAAGTATTAAAAAGTATTGAAGTAGATAAAATGTTGAAATATGTACTGAAGTTAATATTGATACATATTTTCTTTAGATTTAGTTGTAATTTATACTCTGACGAAATCGGTTTCGTAATACCGAAAGTTGTGCAAGGGTTTGTTTGACAAAATTTGGCCTTTTGTCTTTGTGATGCCGAGATTTATCTAGAAAATTCTAACACCGGCGCGGCAGTGTTAAGTGTTAATCAAACCACCTTATTAAGTGGACATTAAAAAGCATCGCTTCATTTGAATAGAACAAATGTAACCTCAGATTAATAATAACAGAGGAACAAAGGGAATTAAGAATTAAGTACCCATGCTTTAATTAAATCTTCTATTAGACTCATTTCAGTATTTTTTTCATAAGTAATATTACGTTTTAGTAGAACCACCCCAGTTGCCATCACAAGTTCTAATCAACATCTGAAAAAGTTTCCTTCCTTTCCTTGCGATCATACTTAAACTTTTTCTTCGCATTGAAATCAAACTAATTCGCCTTAAAAACTGGCCTTACCTGTATATCATTAGTATCAGATAAATCTATAATTGAGTTACCTACGAGTATATGTTATTAGTAGAACTTCATTCTAACGTCGCCTATATGTCCGGCACGCTAGTCGTTTCAACATTTGTCTATTTGTTGGAATTTGGCAACTACGTATGCAGGATCAGTTTAATGTTACACTTTGCTGTTAAATTTTGCAAAGCAACGAAGGCAAACGAACATACGGAATGTAAGTCAGGGCGGCCATCCTAGCGTGTCGCGGTTAAACTCACTTGTTTTTTTTTTCAGGTAAAGTGTTGCCAGGTGTAGCCGCTCTGTCCGACGCATAAATGAACATCATAATAGAAAATGAAAGAGCATTTGTAGAGAAATAAACATATATTTGCTTTATAACTTGCATAGAGAGTTAAATCAAGAAATTATTGTGAATGGTACAAGTGTGATGTGTGTTTAGTAAAAACATTTTAAGTTGTAAGCAAAAATAATATGTAATATTGTTAACTAATTTATTATTAGGAGCAAAATAATCACAATAAATGTTATTGTAATATTAATGTAGTATTTTTTTTATATCTCGCAAGGGAGTCACGAGCATCGAGGTCGGGAAATAATAAATAAAAACAAGGCAAATACAAAACTAAAAACACGATAGATCTGTTCTTCAGTTCATTTACACCGCAATACAGTAATGCTTTACATAGTTGCTTTGCGAAAGAATATTTGATACTTACCTACTCTGTGGTGGTGATCATTCATCGCTTTGGACATCAATTTCTTGTCAGTTTTTCTATAGAGTATACCCAAACTTCTTGGCAGAATGTATACCCCATTAAAACCTGTTCTTTGTTTACATGTTTCCCTCATTCTTACTTACCGTAACGAAATAACAAAATATTTTCTAAATTGAACGCTTCCCACCCCTAATATATTGGATTACAGTTTAATAGGAAACAAGATATTTCAGATAGGTACCGTCTTTATATATTTGGCTGAAGTTAAATTATAATTGCTCGATTCAACTGTAAATAAAGGTTCAGATTTAGCTCGTTTCATAATGATGGTATTCAAATTTAAAAATGCGATTGTATGTACTCTCCCGGTCACGAACGGTGTACCACCTGTAGGGTGACAATAGCTTGCACTAGCCGGCTCAAAATACGTTCGGGCGGGGTAAGCGCATGTAACGTCGTTCAAACGATTTTGATAGAAAACTCGTACACCTTTCGTGTCCGCGATAGTACCTACCTATGTATCGAATAGTCCACTTTGAATGTTGTGAGGCGTCGGAATTAATAGTAGGTAGCGTAGGCGACTATGGCCTAATATCCTCTCAACTTGTTTACGAAGGACCTAACTTCTTTCCCACTTGGGGCATTACTGAAGTGTGCTGTGGAGCCATGTGTACGAGCGACACCATACTCTAGGCAGTGGCACTTCTATCGGTGGTCCGTGAACGCCCCAAAGTGGTCCACGAAGTCGTCATGCATTTATTAAGGACAATGACGGCGAAATGAATGAAGCATTGTGTGTTCTAGCTCTCGGTTTCGTTTAATTTTGTGTCTTATCCATAAATAATAAGGCAACTTATTATAAACATTTAGTAGTCCATGGCAGGATGAAATCTTAGTCAAATTGTCCCTCATCACCAAAAAGTTAAGAATCAATGCTCAAGTTAGCACCAGCCAGGAGCAAGCGTGCTACCCTAACAGGATAACTCAATGCTGACCGAAAAGCGATCATTAAGGAAAAATGTTGTGTCAGCAGCAAAAGAGACGAATCCGTCAGTCGCCCCTCGCAGATCACTGCCAACCTTACTCACCGCAGCAATACAACACAACTCTGAAGGTTTTTTATTCTGGCTAGAGACGAGACAGGCTAGACGTCCACCTGTTAGTAAGCGACACGCCAGCCTATAGACAGCTGCACCGCACTGCCGCTCGTCAGTAATTAGTCGCTTGCATTAGTAATTGAGTCTCTTGGGTTAGCACATTGCTGCTTGGTGACAAAATATCTGACACTACGTAGGTACGGTCAGCCAAAAATGTGGTTTACCACGCTACGGTTGAAGTTCATATGCACATCATAAAACAACAAGGTTGATTTTCCCTTGCAATTATTCATGCAGTTACTAATGCTCTCTATATCGTTAACGTCAACACTTTGACTTGTGTTCCTAGTTTAAATTGTCGCATCTGATAGAAATGTTCAACCTTAGTGGTATTTTGATTGCATAGGAAGTTTTGTCAAAACTGGCAAAGCACTTTCTTGGCCGACCGTACAGCAAGCGACAGGTCGACATGCCAATCGGGGTATGAGTGGAGACGCGGGGGAGGGGACACCTCGCATACCCGCGCATCGCCCGCGCCACCTTACGTGTGCGGGATGTCCCCTCTCCGATTGACCTGTCACGTACTGTAGCTACCAGGGCGGTCCCTTGCATAAGAGACCTAGACCTTTAGCTGCTATCTTCTGTAGGCTGCTGCTAAGGTTGAGGTACATCCCCAGTCATACTGCAATAATTTGGAGTAGGCTCGTTCCTGACGGTTTAGCTCTGCGTGCAAGTGTTGTCTAGATGGCGTATGACGTAGTATTCCAAAAAGACACGACATATTTGTGTGGTAGCCTCCGTGATGCAGTGGGAAACCGCTAGCCTTGCAAACTGGAGGTCGCGGGTTCGATTACCGCGGGGAGCAACATCTTTGTGTAATTGTCCCTTAGTTGGTAAGAACAATGCAAGCCGTTTACCTGATTGTCTGTAAAGTAAGATGATCCATGCGTCGGATATAAAAAGTCTGTCCTCCGCTTGATCTCTCCCTAGTCGTGTTGGTCTTTCGTCCCATCGGATTGTGAATAGGTAAAGAAAGAGAGAATGCACTTGTGTCTACGCAACGCATGCTTGTGCACTATAATATCTCCCGCGTACTTAAATGGCTCATCTTGTGAAAAATTGTCCGCTGTTGTATTGGGCAATGAGGACACTAATTTATTATTATTATTTGTATATAAAATGAATTTGCCGTGTTTAGTTTACGTCATACTCACTGCAAGCGATGCAATGCCTGCAGATGAACCTTTCGCACCCTCCCTATCTTAAAATTCTTCTAACTTTCATAAAACGCCGCTGTCAACAGAATTTATTGTAAGATCCGTTAGACTCACTAATGGTGGATTACTGATTTACTGTATGTCACTAGGTTCCGTACGTACGTTATGTGTATGTTCCTGGCAAACACAGTAACTGAAATGGACGAACTTATAAAACGTTTAGACGACGACGCAAGTAGAAAACTGGGTCTAACAATTAACCGAGATAAAAACAAAATGATGGTCGTTGACAGAGCAAACATGCTACAAGAACTGGATGCACTTGGGCAATTTGACGTGGTGCAAGAATTTGTGTATTTGGGCTCCAGTATCTCGAATAAAGGTGGAACAGAAGGTGAAATAAGACGACGTATCGGTATGGCAAAATCAGCGATGACAACTGGAGAAAGTGTGGAGAGACCGTAGCATACTTAAAACAACAAAAGCGTATATTGTAAGAACATTAGTCTTCCCCATTTTCTCATATGGTGCCGAGGCCTGGACAATAAAAGCGGCGGACCGGAAACGCGTTGACGCGTTTGAAATTTGGTGTTGGAGACGAATGCTACGAATTCCGTGGACGGACCATAGGACCAACGTATCCATACTAAGAGAGTTGAATAACTCAGAGACTGTCAAGCATATGCCTTCGAAGGGTGCTGCAATACTTTGGCCATACAGCCCGAAAATCTTCCGACAACCTGGAGCGACTTATAACTGGTGAGATGGAAGGAAGGAGAGCAAGAGGACGCAGTCCTACAGGATGGTCGGATCAGGTGACATAACACCTAAATATGAAGATCTCTGACGCGATACACTGTGCTACAGACCGACACAAGTGGCGAGAGATTATCAGAACAAAAAATGATCGGGAACATCACGACGCTCAGCAATGAGCTAATGACTGGAGGAGGAGGGTATGTCACTACGAAAAACCCATTCGAGGCAAGACTTAAGATTTTACGCATACGACTTTGGCGTGCTAAAACTAACTGAGTTTCTTGCCAGAGTTCCTCAGTGAGGACACATTGTGATCTGGTTCCCAGATTCCAGATTAAAAAGTCCTCACTGATGAAGGTACTTGCCGCGGTTACGACAGAGATTCACTACACGCGTTGCGTTGCGACACGATAGGACCAGTGCCAACGGATTTTACCATCTATACCAAAAGGCGGTCTTGTGATAAAGCACGTCATTAAACATAGTTAAAACACGTTATTTAATTTTGGTAGGTACATACAGACACGAGATTTGATAAAGTGAAATACAGGTAATTATTTGATAAATAATAAATTAATAGTTCAAAGAGCTAAAAAACACGCTTTTATAAATACTGCACTAAGTACAAAGCAATATAATAATCTATACTTATAATAAAACTGTAACAGGTCCAATTCTGTACATTGACGATATTTTGAAAATTATTTTTGGAGGGCATTCTATAACCGATACTGAGGCCGAAAACGTAATTTTTAAAATTTTTGTCTGTCTGTCTGTCTGTATCACGGCTGAGCATCACGCCTAAACTACTGAATGGATTCAAATGAAACTTGGCATGATTTGAGATCTTACTACGAGGTAGGACATAGGATACTTTTTATCCCGTAATCTAGCACGGTTCTTTTGGGAGAGGGGATTAAAGTCAAAATGGATACTTGGTTATACGCTTGGTCCGATTTCATCAATTTTTCTTTATAATATAATAAATATTAGTAAGGGAACACTCATAGAGAGTTGTTATCAAGGTTTTGTAATCGATCGGGTTAAGCAACGTTAGGTGAGGTCATTAAATTGATGGGTGACCGTTTAACGCTATTTGAACTAAACGGGTCCGTGCTTTGGAGAGCAAGTAAAAAGTGGGTCCCAGTTTTTAACTGACTATAAAAAAGGAGGTTTTGTATTCTATGCGAATGTACTTATATTATTGAAAGTTTAGTTAACGTAAACACAGCGCGGGCGTAGCTGCGTGGGTCATCTAGTTTGAAAAAAAATTATGAATTTTGTTATATTTTATTTTGTTGTTCCTACTCCTCATGTTTACTTTTCTGAATAAATTCGATGCGGTTTCTACGACAATTTAGCGTTTCCCCGGGACTCGTCGAGGGTCAAACCTCGGTGTCTTCACTGGTGACCACTGTAGATCCTAGCTTACAGGAGTCACATTGATGAGAATGAGTGGCGGGATTAGCCCCAAAAAAATACTTTTAGACTCAAATAAGTACTTATTGTAATATCCAATTCTCAAATAAGTAGGGGAGACTGGGTACGATTGTGCCAGGGTACGGTTGTGACAGTCGTCGTATTAGCGAAACTATACGGAATATCGGGATGGATGCAAGAGAAGAAAGGAGCAGCGTGCTTGTCTGTATCTGTCCCACAGAATTGCATCAGCAATTGCGCGACGTTTCTGCTTGCAGAGTACCACATTACTTTTTATCAATGAAAAGTATTTTTTTTCTTCGAAATTTTTTAGTAATTGTTGATTCCCCTTCGGCCGTTTAGGAAACCAGAGTTTGGAAACCAGTTTCCTAAAAGGCTTTTTTTATACCTTTACGTAACTGGTTTCCTATAAGTATTTTTTAATACCTCCACGTAACTGGTTTCCTATAAGTCTTTTTTTACATTTCTACGTAACTAGTTTCCGAAAAGGTTTATAATTCATGTCACTGAATAACTATTCTGTTACAGTAGCAAATTTACTAGAAATTTTGATTAAGGAGACTAAAGTTGCTTATTTTTTTAAAAATAACAGGAAAAAAAAAGTAAATGCTACCAAGAAATAGATACTGGAATTATAAATGCAATAAAAGATTTGAAAAATGGACTAATAACTGTGGGGCACTGTATTGAAATTATTTCACCATACGCTTTTTTATTTTAATTTCTAGACTAAGAAAGTTGTTTTCATTTCATCTTAAGAAAAGATTTTATGTTTTAAGTTATTGAATTATGTGAACAAGCACTGAGCTTATATCAATGTTTGTTTGTATTGTTAACAATTTTTTTTTTTATTATTGTAGTGGTAACAGCTCAGTGGGCGAGCGCTTGCCTTGGAAGCAAGGTACGCAGGTTCGAACCCCGGCTCGCACCTCTGATTTATTTAAAGAATCATGTGCGAATCGTCTTTGTGCGATTGTTACTAGCTTTCGGTGAAGTAAAACATCGTGAGGAAACCTGCATGTCTGAGAAAGCCTAACTAGCTCTCGAATGACGTGTGAAGTCCGCCATCTCGCACTTGGCTAGCGTGGTGGACTAAGGCCTTAGCTCCCTCATCTTGAGGGGAGGCCCAACCCAACCCAACAGTGGGACATACACAAGGGCTGGTATTAATATTATGTTATAAATGTTATTATTAAATTCAAATATCTGAAATAAATCACACATAAATGTACAAATATGGATTTACAAAAACCATTAATTAAATACAATACTCTATTCCAATAAAGAGTTATCCCGAAATCCGGTTATTAGTTTCGTAGGCGGCTCAAACAACAATAGCATAGTACTCTTAGGAAACCAGTTACGTAGAGGTATAAAAAAAGTTTTATAGGAAACTAGTTACGTAGAGGTATAAAAAAAGCCTTTTAGGAAACTGGTTTCCAAACTCTGGTTTCCTAAACGGCCGAAGGGGTTGATTCATGTGTACAGATAGAGTAATGAGTGTCATGTCTCGTTAAAAGTTAAACATCGGTAGTTAAATAGCAATGATTACTTTGTACGTAGATTAATCGGTATAGTCACGGCAATTGTTTTTTTTTTGCGAATGCCTGCAATGGGTACGTTTGTGCCATATTTTTTGGGTACGGTTGTGATACAAGTATTTGGTTTTATATGCCCTGACAATGTGTGAGGAAGACGGAATGGAGTCCGTTTGTGTAAACTAAGTTTGAACATGCAACAAATTGCAAGTTCATCATTAGTTTACACATATGTTTATTATTTCTTATGATGACATTTTCAGCTGATTTACTAATTTTGATATACCTACCTACCGTTTATTAATTTTTTTTTGTATTTTGATACCAGTTACCGTAATGTATAATTAGACGTTTAATTAACTGTTGGAATTATAAATTTCAAAACAGTTATAATAATTATAGACGCTACAGTGCCTAGTAATAAGCGTTTAAAGTGTTCCTAAATTTTATTTCCTTTGTTATGTATTTTTTCCAGAAGTATATTTTATTACATTATATTACATATCACCGGCAATAAAAGTGATTATAGACCAATTTGGTGTATTTTTGAACCTGTCACTTCCGACCCCAAGCACTGGCATAACCGTCCTTGGGGTGGGGTCGATTATGACATTTTTTTCTAATTGCGTCCTATATGTTAACTATTGCACTTAAAGACAAAATTGTAGTATTTATACGTGGACAAATGCACATTTAACTGTTAAAAACACCTTTCTTCCAGCTAACTAAAATAATAACAAAGTTATGGGCGATCTAATGAAAATTGTCACAACCGTACCCAGTCTCCCCTATTATATTCTGACCTTAAGCAAATCAATGCTGGAATACCACAAGGAAGTGTTCTAGGTCCGGTCCTGTACTTATTATACACTTGTAATATTCCAGAGTTAAAAAACAATGCCATTGCAACCTTTGCTGAAAACACAGCCATTATGTATTCAGGGGTCACTCATGCGGAAGCTGTGGAGCATGTAGAAATTTCTATTAAAACCATTTTTGACTGGACCAAAAAATGGCTTATAAAACTGAATGAATCCAAATCAGTTCGGCCGGACAGACAGCTGAAATAGTCTCAGCATAAGGGTTTCTTTCTTACCTTTTAATTATGGAACCCTAAAAATATCTACTTAGTTAATTACTAACACTCTCTGTTTACCCCGTAGATATATATTTAAGACTAGCTGACCCACGCAGCTCCGCCTGCACTATTTTTACGTTAACTAAACTTTTATTAACAGACATTCGCATCGAATACATAAACTCCTTTTTTATAGTCAGTTAAAAACTGGGACCCACTTTTTACTTGCTCTCCAAAGCACGGACCCGTTTAGTTCAAATAGCGTTAAACGATCACCCATCAATTTAATGACCTTACCTAACGTTGCTTAACCCGATCGATTACAAAACCTTGATAACAACTCTCTATGAGTGCTCCCTTACTAATATTTATTATACTAGCTGACCCACGCAGCTCCGCCTGCGCTATTTTTACGTTAACTAAACTTTTAATAACAGACATTAGCATCGAATACATAACCTCCTCTTTTATAGTCGGTTAAAAACTGGGACCTACTTTTTACTTGCTCTCCGAATGGCGTTAAACGGTCACCCATCTATTTAATGACCTTACCTAACGTTACTTAACCCGATCGATTACAAAACCTTGGTAACAACTCTCTATGAGTGTTCCCTTACTAATATTTATTATATTATAAAGAAAAATTGATAAAATCTGACCAAGCGTATAACCAAGTACCCATTTTGCCTTTAATCCCCTCTCCCTAAAGAACCGTGTTAGATTACGGGATAAAAAGTATCCTATGTCCTACCTCGTAGTAAGATCTCAAATCATGCCAAGTTTCATTTGAATCCATTCAGTAGTTTCGGCGTGATGCTCAGCCGTGATACAGACAGACAGACAGACAGACAGACAGACAGACAAAAATTAAAAAAAATACATTTTCGGCTTCAGTATCGGTTATAGAATGCCCTCCAAAAATAATTTTCAAAATATCTTCAATGTACAGAATTGGACCTGTTACAGTTTTATTATAAGTATAGATTATAAAGAAAAATTGATGAAATCGGACCAAGCGTATAACCAAACAACTGTCTATGGGTGTTCCCTTACAAATATTTATTATAATTATATTGAAAAATTGTTAAAATCGGAGCAAGCGTATAACCAAGTACCTACATATTTTGACTTTAGTCTCCTCTCCCAAGGGAACCGTGCCGAATGTCGGGATAAAAAGTATCCTATGTCCTACCACGGAGTATTAACTCAAATCATGCCAAGTTTCGTTTCAATCCATCCAGTAGTTTCGGCGTGATGCTCAGCCGAGATACAGACAGACAGACAAAAATAAAAAAAAAATACATTTTTGGCTTTAGTATCGGTTATAGAATGCCCTCCAAACATAATTTTCAAAATATCTTCAATGTACAGAATTGGACCTGTTACAGTTTTATTATATGTATTTTAACTTATAGCAAGGGATCGCTAGGATAGTGGCAGTAAGTCGATTGGGAGCACGCCTGTAAGTACCAGTAGTCTAAAAGCATGAGGAGCTTTTCTCAGTAAGTAAATGTTTTTATTTCTGAAATTAATGTCATTTGAACGAAAATAATGGACTATTTAAATAATATTTCTCTCTCATTTATCTTTAACACTAGCAGTAGCCCGCGGCTTCGCCCGCGTTTACTTTGTTACTCAAACGTGTTTAGAATTATGGATCGAGGTTTTTTAAAATATTGTTTACACTAATGTTGTCTTTTATTTACGCGAAGGCTACACATTGAAATCATAGTTTGATTTCAATGTGTAGCATTCGCGTTAGTTAAACCGTTCGTAATAAATTGTTACTTACCAATCTATCGTCCATGTATTTGTGGATTTCCATTAATCCTTTAGGCATTGATAATCTTTTTGATCCTTGAAAACTTGGAATGCACGATGCATTCCAAGTTTTCAAGGACAACATTTACCGTTTCTGTATTTTCTGAAGCCAGCTTCATAAATAGTAAGCTTATTATCTTTTACTTACGCGAATATTACACATTGAAATCAAACTACTTTTTACGGATTTAATCGCGGTTTATTTTAGCTTTTTCTATCCCGACGTTTCCAATGTTTTGCAGCACCCATAGTCACGGGAGAACTGAGATGTTGAACGTCCTTATGTCACAATTATGCCGATGTACCCTCAGGTCTTCTTAGTTATTATTGTTGGTCCGATCTTCGGACGATCGATTTCGTTATTTTCACACTTTTATTAACTCTGATCTAATCAAAACATTCTTAAATATTTACTTCTTTGTTTAAAAAGATACTGTACTTATTTTGCAATTCCATTAAAAACATATGAGGTTGTTAAGTGGAAACCATTTGGTAACCCCATTGGTAGATGCCCATAGCGGTTGATTTTCGAAAAATGCTGGAAATAAGTTTATTCAACAGTTTTGTTTAGTTCATTCACTGAGTTTCGTTACCATAGTTGCATTATAGCATTAAATGGAGATCTTTCTTCACGCAAACTTTAGGGATTCTTGTATGCAGTAGGTACATAAAATATGTCATGTGGCTGTAGGAATAAAATATTCTTTGGAAGGAATTCCATTGAACGCTTTTAGGGGTTAATTTAAAAAAATAACAGGGATTGCTTCAATATGACGAATGTATCCGCAGTGTAATCAATGCAGAATGAATTTTTTTTCGCGTATACTCAATACTCAAAAACCGTGCCAAAACCCCCGTAAGGGTGATTTTCAAGACAAATGTGTTAGACGTATTTCTCAATTTTTTGATAAGTACACTGACAAAGTTTCGTGTCTGAAAAAAATATTTTCTTACATACAAACTTTGGTACCTCATTTGTCCCACGGGTTGATTTTCAAATAAAACATTGCACACGACACAACAAAAAAAATGAACCAACTTCAACAACACTAAAAAGCATAAAATAATTTTAGTGTTATTGAAGTTGATGTTGACGTACCTACTGTGTATTTTTTCTTCAGGAACACTTTATCCGGTCCTAATGAAATTTGCATGAAATCATTACAGTAGTTTACTCCCTTGAATAAAAAAAGAATCATCGAAATCGGTTCATATTTGTCAGAGTAAGGTAACGGAGAACATCAGTTTCATGTTTTTTTAACCGACTTCAAAGAAGGAGGTGGTTCTCAATTCGTCTGTATATATTCCTTTTTTTACCAGATAAATTCCTCCACATCAATCATGGTTCTCCAGGAAGTTCTTATCTAGTTGTGATAAAATTTATACATATTCATTACAGTGGTTCCTTCTTTCGCATATAAAAGAATTATTGAAATTGGTAAATACTCGTATTTGCCAGAGTTTGACCACTTTCGTCCTTAAAATGCGAAGAAATATAATCTTTTAGGCATTCCTACAGTTTTTTCTGAGTCGCCATTTTTGTTTTTTCAGGAGCATATTCCTAAGTATTTTTTTTTATGGGACCCAATCAGTGGAGTGGCCTATTCGTACCAGATTTTTTGAAATCGGTTCATAATTGCCAGAATCATGCGCGATCATACATAGAAAAAAAAATGTACAGACAAATTCAGAACCTCCTCCTTTTTTGAAGTCCGTTAAAAATGCTGAAAATTAGTTTGTTAAATTGTTGTGTTGAGTTTATTTACCGAGTTTCATGACTGTAGCTGTATTATAAATTAAATGGAAATCCTTCTGCATGCAAACTTTGAAACCATTAATTGATCTTAGGGGTTTTATTTTTCGATGAATGCAGGAAACAGGTTTCTTAGATTATTATGTGCAATACATAAAATAAGTCTTGTGACCGTTGGTTAAAACAAAAGGATTTGGACCCCAATTGATCCCTTTTGGGAATCAAATAAAAAAAAATTGCACATGGATTTCTTTAATTTCATAAATGCATCCACAGAGTCATCAGTCATCGGTTTTCCAAATTCATACTCAAAAACCGTGCTAAAACCCAGTCAAGGGTTGATTTTCAAATCAAATGTGTCAGACGTGTTTCTCAACTTCTTTTGATGACTAAGTTTTGTGTCCGTGTGATGAAAAATATTTTTTTGCAAACTTTGATACCCTATTTGACCCAGTTAGGGGTTGATTTCCGAAAAATGCAGAAAATTTGTTTGTTGTTATGTTGAGTTTATTTAATGAGTTGTGTGACTGTAGCTAAAATGAAAATCCTTCTTCATGCAAACTTTGCAACTTCATAAAATTACTTTAGGGATTGTTTTTTGAAGAATGCCTGTAATAAGTTTTTTAGATTATTATGTGCAATGCATAAAATAAGTGCTGTGACTGTAGGACAAAAAAATATTTTTTGGACCCAATTAGACCCTTTTAGGGGTTGATTTTCAAAATAATTAAATTGCTTTAACTTGATCAATTTATTCACAAAGTTTCATCAATGCAGCATGATTTCCTTTCCGCGCTTGATACTCAAAAACCATGCTAAAACCCCTTCAAGGGTTGATTTAAAAAAATAATGTGATACACGTGTTTTTTATCAGTACACTGATAAAGTTTCGTGTCCGTGTGCTATGAATATTTCTTTTTTCATGGTATTTTTGATACCCCATTTGGGGTACCCACGTAGGGGTTGATTTTTGAAAAATGGTGAAAATAAATTTGTTAAACTGTTTTGTTGAGTCTATGTACCGATTTTCGTTACTCTAGCTGCATTATAACATTCAATGGAAATCGTTCTACGTGTAAACTTTCCAACCCCATTATATGACCTTAGGGGTTGTTTTTCGCTAAATGCCGGAAATGGGTTTCTTAGATTCTGTGTGCAATACATAAGTTAAGTCTTATGACTGCAGGTCGAAAAACATTTTTGAACCCCAATTGGACCCCTTTAGGAGTTGATTTTCATAAACTATTTACACATAGATTGCTATAATTTGATAAATATATTCGCAAAATTTCATCATTGCAGTAAGTATTTTTTTTTTACGTTGTATACTCAAAAACCATGTTAAAACCCCTTTAAGGGTCGATTTTCAAAAAGTTGTGATACACGTGTTTTTTCATTTCTTATGTTTAGTACGTTGACATTTCGTGTATGTGTGGTGAAAACAAAATGTTTTCCATACAAATTTTCAGATCCCATTTGACCCACTTAGAGGTTGATTATCGAAAAATGCTGAAAATTAGTTTATTCAATTTTTGTATTGAGTTTATGTGCCGAGTTTCGTTTCTCTAGCTCTATTATAGCATTAAATGGAAATCGTTTTACGTGTAAACTTTACAACCCCATTAAATGATCATAGGGGTTGTTTTTTGCAAAATGCCGGATATAGGTTTCTTAGATTCTTGTGTGCAACACATAAATTAAGTCTTATGACTGTAGGTCGACAATCATTTTTGCACCCCCATTGGACCCCGTTAAGAATTGATTTTCAAAAAATAATTATTTATACAATCATTGCTTTAGTTTGATAAATGTATTCGCAAAGTTTCATCAATGCAGCATGATATTTTTTTCCGCGTTTCATACTCAAAAACCATGCTAACTTTACGGGTCGAATTTGAAAAAGATTTGATACACGTGTTTCTTAATTTCTTTGGCTTAGTACATTGACTAAATTTCTTATCCGTGTGATGAAAAAAAAAATCCGTAATAACTTTGGGAGCCCATTTGACCCACTTAGGGGTTAATTTTACAAAAATACTCAAAATAAGTTAGTTCAATTGTTGTGTTGAGTTTATTTACTGAGTTTCGTTACTCTAGCTGCATCATATCATGAAATGGAAATCCTTCTTTGTGCAAACTTTGCAACCCCTTGATATGACCTTAGGGGTTGTTTTTCAAAAAATGCAGGAAACAGGTTTCTTAGATTCTTGTGTACAATATATAAACTAAGTCTTATGACTGTAGGTCGAAAAACATTTTTTGGACCCCAATTGGACACATTTCGGAGTTGATTCTCAACACATGATTATTTACACATAGATTGCTATAATTTGATAAATATATTCGCAAAGTTTCATCAATGCAGTAAGTATGTTTTTTTTTACGTTGTATACTCAAAAACCATGTTAAAACCCCTTTAAGGGTCGATTTACAAAAAGTTGTAATACACGTGTTTCTTTATTTCTTTTGTTTAGTACACTGACAAAGTTTCATGTCCGTGTGACGAAAATTTTCTTTTTTCCATACAAACTTTGGGAGCCCATTTGACCCACTTAGGGGTTGATTTTACAAAAATTATCAAAATTAGTTTTTTCAATTGTTGTATTGAGTTTATTTACCGAGTTTCGTTACTCTAGCTGCATCATAGGATGAAATGGAAATCCTTCTTTGTGCAAACTTTGAAACCCCATTAAAAAACCTTAGGGGTAGTTTTTTGAAAAATGCTGGAAATAAGTTTCTTAGATTCCTGTGTGCAATATATAAACTAAGTTTTATGACTGTAGGTCGAGAAACATTTTTTGGACCCCAATTGGACCCCTTTACGAGATGATTTTCAAAAAATGATTATTTGCACTTGGATTGCTACAATTTGATTAATGTATTCGCAAAGTTTCAGCAATGCAGTATGAAAATTTTTTTCCGCGTTGCATACTCAAAAACCAGGCTAAAATCCCAATATGGGTCGATTTTCAAAAAGTGTGATACACGTGTTTCTTTATTTCTTTTGTTTAGTACACTTACAAAGTTTCATGTCCGTGTGAAGAAAAAATTTTATTTTTCCATACAAACTTTGGGAGCCCATTTGACCCACTTAGGTATGGAATTTCGAAAAATCCGTTCTTATTGTTCACCTAGACTATTTGAATAATGTTGGTTCCAAATTTCAAGATTGTACGTAATATGGTTTTTGCTGTATCGTGATTCCTAGAAAACACCCTGCTCTTTTATTAATATAGATTGTCAGAAATTAAGCATTTAGGTATTGGAATGTACTTCTAAAAATTATTTGGTTCATTCTGCAATCTAAATATTATAATACCTATCTACCACCAAGATAAGAAGCTGCAGTTAGATAAGAATTGTCCTTCCTATAGAATCTGAAGACAAGTCTTTAATCGATGCGCGCTCAGCGACGATATGCTTGGCCTTTCTCTGAAAGTTTTAATCTGGCGGTCCAGATTAAAACTTTCAGAGAAAGTCGGTGATCGGACGATGAACGAAAGTTATCGACATAGGCTACCAAATTAGTAAGCTGAAGTAGCAGTGGGCTGGCCATATTTTCTGTAGAACTGTCGAGTTTTTGAGTGGAGACCGCGAGTTGATGTTGCGTGTTGGTGGAGTGACGATATAGGTACGTAAAGTGGCAGGCAAAATTTGAATGGGGAATGCACTAGAGGATCGAAGTCAGTAATTAGAGAGGCTTATGTCCAGCAGTTGAAGAGGTTGATGATGAAGATAGCGCAGTAGTTTTTCTTTTTTAATGAAAAAAATATAGTTATTGAATGATACACGTCTATATACATATATGTACCTACATATAACCAATAATAATAATGTCCTCCTGGCCGATACGACCACAGCGGCCAATCTTTCACAAGACCAGCCAAGTACGCGGGAGATATTATAGTGCACAAGTGCTTGCGTAGACACAACTGCACTCTCTCTTCGTTTATACCTCTCACAATCCGATGGGACGGAAGACTTACACGACCGGGGAGAGGTCAGGCGCAAGACCGACTTTTTACATGCCCATCCGACGCATGGATCATCTTACTTTACAGACAATCGGGTGATCGGCCTGCATTGTCCTAGCCAGGAAGGAACAACTACACAATGTTGTTGCCTCCCGCGGTATTCGAACCGCGATCTCCGTTTTGCAAAGCAAGCAGTTTCCCACTGCGCCACAGAGGCTACATAACCGTATTACCTAACTGTTAAAGGGTGCAAAAAATCTCTACATTTGAACAAATATCACGGCATTTGTGGACTGTTAGGCCGAAGTTTACTGACATTTATGTGAAGTGTAAACAATTTGTTTAACTTTCATGAATGAGTATCCGTGCTTTGGAAACGACTCTCCAATATATTGTAGACTTTATTCGCTTGGAATAGAGGTGAAATTATTCTCAAGAACGTATCGGACCTACTGCAGTTGTTGACAAAACACGGCAGCTATCGATCGGTCGGTGCTTCGCGCAAGCGTCTTTTAATTTCGAAAACTAAATGACAAACACTTATAAAGGCTCAAATGGGTGAATGGAGAAAAAGCTAAGCTATAGGTATAATGTTATTAAATTAGTATTTAGTTGTCTCTATATACGATACGATGCATGCGATGCCCTTTCCGATACGTGAGTTTCGGTCTACTGGCGAAAGTCTGCGCATGCCCGAGAGGTCCCAAGGTGCTAATATCAAAAATAATAATTCCACTGAGCATCAGTGATGTAAAGAGACCATTCGACGCCGCCGGCCGACCGGCTGGCATAAAAATGTAGGAACAAAACATATAAAATCTGATACTGTAAAAGACTAATTTACCGATTTAGCTTCATGTCAATTGTTATAGTGTATACCTAATTAGAAAATAATCGTTGTTTTAGAATCTATTCGCAGGTGAGTGGATCGACGACATGCCTTTGTTTTTATTTATGTTGGTTTCATAAATATTTCACTTAATTATTCCATTTTAATAAAAGAATACGTTTATTTTAAGTAAAAAAACATAAGATAGGTATGTGTGAATAAACAAATTAATTATCATACATATAAGACAGTAGAGTTAATATAGTTTTTAAATAATTAGACATAGGTGCTATAACAGCATACGAACTTATTCGGTAGGCGAAACATAACATATATATATAGGCGAAACCTAAATAGGATTCAGATCCTAATTACCTGTTGGTGAGCAAAGCATCATAACTGTTGCATGTCAACGTTACAGCACTAAGGGCCAAAATGGTGTGAAGATTTCTGTATTCAGTATTAATCTGATATAATGCTAGGGCGATATATCACGTCCATTCGAAGACATTTCGTAAACATCGATGGACGAAGACGAAGCAAGACAGTAAAATGGGCGTACTTCGCCGTAGCAGCCCTGGGCTAATTAAGACGTTTTCTCGGCGAAGATCATCGCGATGTATATGGTCCAACTGCTAGGGCCTAGCATCGTAGAGTTTGTCAAATACATCATAGCCTGCTTTTCTTATATAAAAAAAATTGAAGCTCTATCTATTAAATCGTCTCCATCCAAAGCAAGGTTTTATTACTGGGTAGCCAAAAAGGAAAAATTCTTAGATTATTTAGTACATTTTAATAATTTCAAGGACTCGTAGGCAAAGTCTTTTTGCCTCTTTGGACTTCACGCCACTGCTATTAATGTTGCATTATTGTTCGTAACTTAATTCTTTTTACTGTAATTTTATTTTTCCCATCGTGAAACAATAAATTGTTATCTACTTTCGGTTGATTTATTTTTACTTCGATCCGGTTTATTGAGCACTTAAAAATGTGTTATTGTTTACAGTAAATCTTTACAGTAAGTTTACAGTCTATATTTTATAGTAAATCTTAATATTGTATTTCTGTATTTCTTTAGCTGTCTGTGCGCTAGTAATAATTAATTTATACGGCTCGGGATCTAGGCACTTACTTACATGAATATTAATGATCTTTCACTAAAACATACGCTGAAATGTTAGCGTGTGTTGGGCCATAGGTTGTGCCGGGTACTTAGTAATATTTATGTATGTGTGTGAATCAATATTATAATTTATTCTAGGGCTTGCACGTTATTAGGTGACTCTACATTATTATATGTATCAGTTATTGGAATTATTACTACTTTCGTTACTTTTCGTTCCATGGAACTGGTGGGAATATTTTTTCCCAGTAGTTACCTCTAATTTGTTGGATGGAACTAGAAATATTCACTCGGCATAATTTGTGTAGTAGGTACAGTAATCGACTAAGTACTGATTAGATTAATTATTTATGCCATCGATATAATATAAAACTAGATTTGGTGTCACGGTTCAAAAAGTGGTAGCGAGAAATAGCGCCTTTGTGTCGCTATTTCTTTACAAGCCACATCTTGACAAATTTATTTTTGCCGATAGGAGTGTCGCTACTGTCTATATGAAACTGTCAAACTACAGGCCATTATCATTATAAAATCGTTAGTTCACGTTTCCGCCTCCAACACAGATAAGTTTGCAACCTCTGCGACCATATTTTTGATGTAATTTTGTTCGTGAATGTTTATCTAGTTTATATATTACTAGCTGACCCACGCAGCTCCGCCTGCGCTATTTTTACGTTAACTTAACTTTGAATAACAGACATTCGCATCGAATACATAACCTCATTTTTTATAGTCGGTTAAAAACTGGGACCCACTTTTTACTTGCTCTCCGAAGCACGGACCCGTTTAGTTCAAATGGCGTTAAACGGTCACCCATCTATTTAATGACCTTACCTAACGTTGCTTAACCCGATCGATTACAAAACCTTGATAACAACTCTCTATGAGTGTTCCCTTACTAATATTTATTATATTTTATAGAAAAATTGATAAAATCGGACCAAGCGTATAACCAAGTACCCGTTTTGACTTTAATCCCCTCTCCCAAAAGAACCGTGCTAGATTACGGGACAAAAAGTATCCTATGTCCTACCTCGTAGTAAGATCTCAAATCATGCCAAGTTTCATTTGAATCCATTCAGTAGTTTCGGCGTGATGCTCAGCCGTGATACAGACAGACAGACAGAAAGACAGACAGACAAAAATTAAAAAAATTACATTTTCGGCCTCAGTATCGGTATAGAATGCCCTCCAAATATAATTTTCAAAATATCTTCAATGTACAGAATTGGACCTGTTACAGTTTTATTATAAGTATAAGTATAGAATAGATAGATATCGATGATTTATGCCTACAAATATTTACAAGATCAAAATCGTAGCGATAAATGATTGAATACAGAAGTAATGGCTGGTTACTGGTCAGAGACAATTGGTAGGGTTGTGACATGTTGATCCCAGGTTAAAAACAGGGTTTACATATAGTATGTGCAACGACAATCAATAAAAAGATCCCAGTTAGTACCGCATTAGCAGATTAAACGTATCCCGTATCCGTATCATAATAAAATTGACAGTTATGACCACTTATAACAGCACTTGCGGTATTGACTTGCGGTAGATCAAATGGTATCGCCCGCGGTAAGAAAACATTTAAACTCCATTTCAAATGAATCTGCAAGCGCTAATAACTATTTTCGCCCGTGGGATGTCCGGGTTAGAATAGCTTTTAACCCGGCCTTCGGAGTCGCTGGACGCTCGGGGTGTGGGCCCCTTGAGCGTCCATTGAGTACGGCGGCGACTCCGAGGAGGACGGCGGCGGGGTTGCGACCCCCGTCCCCGTGAGCACCGTGACAGGTTCCCGGGGGGCTACAATGCGCCCCCCCGGCGGCGGGCTCAAAGGCAAGGCACTGAGGGGCCCCTGGTGCAGATCCCACCGGAGAGCCCTGGGGTCCCCCCTCTCATGTGCCGATGCAACAGCCGCGGGGGCAGCAGCGTCTTTCTATTGGATAACCTACGACCTACACTGCGATCACCAAGACGCCTACCAAGCGTGGGGATTATGGCAACCCCTGCCGTATAAAGGAGACGGCCTTTGCCCAGCAGTGGACTTTCGACTGCTGCTCATGGTGATTAATAACTTTTCTTACTTTTTCTGGTCGATACGACCACAGCGGGCAATTTTTGTCAAAATACGAGGGTGCAAAAGTGCTTTCGTAAAGTGCCCTCTCTGTTTACTTTCACAATCCGATGGGACGAAAGACCGACATGACCGTGGAGAAGGCAAGCGGCCAATCTTTCACAAGATCAGCCATCTACGCGGGAGATATTATAGTGCACAAGTGCTTGCGTAGACACAGCCGCACTCTCTCTTCTTTTATACTTCTCACAATCCAATGGGACGAAAGACCGACATGACCGGGGAGAGGTCAGGTGCAGGACCGAGTTTTTACATGCCCATCCGATGCATGGATCATCTTACTTTCCAGACAGTTAAGTGATCGAAAAGCAAGGTTAATCCGTAGATGGGTGGTGTTTAGTGTCATTTGAACTGAGCGTCTCGGAGCTGTCCTACGTGGTTTTACCTAATCGATTGCAACCACCTCCGTGGTGCAGTGGGAAGCCGCTTGCCGCCGCTATGTCAAATAAACGTTTTTTCTTCTTCTTCTTGCTTTGCACACCGGAGGTTGCGGTGTCGCACCCGCGGGTTGTAACAGCTTTGTGTAGTGGTTCCTTACTGGCTAGGATAATGCAGGCCAATCACCTGCTGATTGTCTGTAAAGTAAGATGATTCATGCATCGGATGGATATGTAAAAAGTCGGTCCTGCGCCTGACTTCTCCACGGTCGTGTCGGTCTTCCGTCCCATCGGATTGTGAGAGGTTAAAGAAAGAGAGAGTGCAATTGTGTCTACGCAAGCACTTTTGCATCATAATATCTCCCGCGTAGATGGCTGATCTTGTGAATGATTGGCCGCGGCCAGGAGGACATTATTATTATTAATATTAGTTATGAGCGCTTCGATGTGTTGTGTTATCATTTATCTATTTTACGTTGTAGGTTTAATTACTTATCGAGAGTTTTCGTCCTGCGAGAAAAAGAGCTAGCTCGATGTTCTTACTGGGGCAAATGTGATTAATTATTCTCAAAGCTTCTATGAGATCAATAAGTTCGAGTCACACCTTAAATTATAGTACTTGCTGCTTTATTACCCGTATTTTAGAGTCCATAGTATGGAACTAATAGGATAGTAACATCGATATAATATAGCAACAAAAAAATGTTTAGTCTGAAATCTTTATTTCTTTTCAAAAACACATCGCATTTACTAAATTCAAGATGGTCGATTCATCTTTATTAACAACTAGCTGACCCGCGCTGCTTATCCCGTGCTTTTTTAGTTTTTGACCCCCATTTTTTAACCTGCTTCAAAAAATATTAATAAAAATGCTATTCACATTAAGCTAGTCTATATGGGCTTCTAAACCAATGGTCCAAATCTCATGAGTGTATGTATGTAGGTTTCTCAGAAACTATAAATCCGATTGTGGTAATTCTTTATGCGATAGTTCTGATCCTGTTGGTCTAGTGATTAGATAGCCTGGCTACTAACCAATAGGTCGTGGGTTGGATTACCACCCAGTGTCTGGGTGTTATGTATTTATTTATGTACGTATTTACACAAAAAGAAGTATAAGTATATGTATTAGTATCAGTTTCGGTTTCCATAGTAGAGACTCTGCCTAGTTTGCGATCAGATGACCGTGTGTGAATTGTCCTATGATATTATATTATTATATTATTATATTTCGGTGAAACAAAACATCGTGAGGAAACCTGCATGTTTGAGAAAGCTTAACTAGCTTTCGAATGACCTGTGAAGTCCGCCAACCCGCACTTGGCCAGCGTGGTGGAATGGAATATGGCCTAAGCTCCTTCATCTTGAAAGGAGGCCCGTACCTAACAGCATAGACAAGGGCTGGTATTAATTATTATTATTATAATACTGAAATGGATCGATTAATCATGTATAGAGGGCAAACCTTCATTTCTCCATGTTTAAGAAAAAAAACTCGTAAACAACCAGAATAGCTACAGGTCTGGTATATACATACTTTTCTTAATGTTAGCTATAAAATCATTTTATGACATCGCTAAACAAGCGTAATGGTAGTAAAACAGAGGTATTTGAAAGAGAATATTGAAAGTTCAAGTAATAAAAGGTGTACGTTTTACTTAGCATCGGTATATTATATTTACATATACTTATCTACATGGAAAGCCGTTGGTGTGGGATACGACATGTGTCGATACACTAGCTGCGTCGTCCCATACCCCGGCAACCTGTAGGGCGGCTGGAGGGGCTGCGGCGACAGCTATTGATGCAAAGCGGCGCAAGTATGCAGCCCTAGGTTCCAGCTTTCCATTTGCACCGTTTGCGGTGGAGACCATGGGGCCTTGGTCTCATGAGGCGCACGGTTTGGTGAAATAAATTTCATCCAAACTTATCGAAATCTCAGGAGACCGTCGCGCTCGGGCAGATAGCTTTTTCTGCCAACGTTAAAGCTTGGCCATACAAAGAGGAAACGCCGCCAGTATTTTTACTTAGTTTAAGTATATTTGTAAATAAACTGTACATATTTAGTTATTATGTATATGTTACGGCTAAAACCCGAAGCGCGGCTGCACCTAGTTTTAGCCGGTTAGAACTAGGTGTAGCCACTTACTCTTGGTTAAACCTAGTACGAGCCGATCCTAGTACAGCTGAGGAGGCAGATAGTTCGACGGAGTGACAGTAGTTATTCTGGGTGGTCATAAAAAAAATAACCACGAACGCTAAGGCGGGAGCTCCGCTACGCTACGCTCCCGCCTTAGCCTTCTAACCTAACCCATCCGAGTCGGATTGCTCTGAATCGAGATGTTAATCATGGAATGGCTGGACCTAGTTGTAGCCGGCATGATGAAGGCTAGACCTAGTTTTACCCGAAAACAATCGGCTCGTACTAGGTTTAACCAAGAGTAAGTGGCTACAACTAGTTCTAACCGGCTAAAACTAGGTGCAGCCGCGCTTCGGGTTTTAGCCGTAACATATATAAAGGAATAGTATATACTTATCTAGTAAAGTGTAGCAGTATCAAAATGTCAGTGGGATCATATGATAGATGAAACTGTGTACGAATAGGCTCAGTTCCTTGTCACCCGAGTCGTTTGTTAATTTATGTCTCTCGTGTGCGGTAATTTTACCAGCTATAGTGCCCTTTACACAGCAACTTTTACACACTCCTGCTTGGCGGCAGAATATCTGACACTGCGGTGGTACTGTGGCGACTCGACATGCCACATTGCGATGAAGCGAAGTACCACATATTACAAGACAGATGGCGCCACCGATTTCTGAATCGTGCAAGCGAAGTTTCAAAGTACTTTCACAATATATACAACATTGCGACAACAACTGTCGGGGGCTTCGGCCCTGACCGAGCATCACACCTCGCTCGGTCGGAGGATCCTCCCTTTAGCACCGCCGACGCTTCCTTAAAGCACCCTACCTGGGACCTATAACTAGAAAAACCCTTCATCCGTTCTATTCGTTTACGTGGTACCTACCCTACAACAAGCATACAGAGATACATAATGACCTAGGAATAAAATTTTGCATCTCTCCTTTTTGCGGTGAGGGGTTGAAAATGAAGTCATTTTTACCCGACTGCAAAGGTTATGGCATAGGTTATGTGTTTCACGCATATCTTGTATGTTTGTTTGTTTGTAAATTTCTTTAGTACCACGTCTCTTCCAAATTACAGCTGGATGGATTTTGATAGTTAAGTTATCGTTAGGTATATTCGCCTTAAAAACCCGTATCCTTAGATAGTTTTTTTTTTATTTATCAGCATTTCATTTTGTTATTTTGTATGTCTAGTAAATCATTAGGCTTTTGTAGCGATGTTCAATACTAATAGCTGCTTAAGCTGCATTGATGTTTGTACGTACCCGTGATATAGGTCATATGGGCGTGGGTGGGCCAATTTGCGTCTCCCTAAACGTGCACCCCCTGCGCTAGCCTGTGACCCGCACTGCAAGTGTCGTAACTTATTACTTGGCACGAACTGCACTGCATCGTAATGAGAAAAGTGCACAGTGATAGTGAATGTTTATGTAACGAAAACGTGGGTGGATATCCTACACAAATCGGAGTATAATAAATGTATGAACACAAGAGTGAGGGCTGACTGGTGGCCAGCCAAAGAGAATTGGTAGGGTTTACTATGTCATATTCAATCTTCCCCCATGGGGTGTCCGGGTAAGAATAGCGACCACCCATCTCCTCCCGTTGGTTGTCCGTAAAAGGCGACTAAGGGAAATCAAGAAGACGGGCAGCAGCGTCTTTTTATTGGAAAACCTACCACCTATACTGCGATCCCCAAGTCACCTGCTAAGCGTGGGGATTGTGGCAACCCCTCCCTTCTAAGGGGGAGGCCTTAGTTCAACAGTGGACGTTTCGTCTTCTGACGATGATGATTCAACCTTCATCCATTGCGCTTCACCATCACAGGGGTCTTCTACGAGCTTGAAAGTGTTAGGATAACGCAACGTAACGTTAACTAGTAAAATGTATCGGAGAAAACGGAAAGTACTTACTTAAGAACGTTTTTTGTTCGATTATAACTCGTGCAGGTACTATATATTTTGACTTTGACTTTTTCTTCTCGCCAGTGGTCCGCTAGATCAAAATGCCGGACTGGACGTGGATGATACTGTCGGCTCTCTTCGGAGCAGTCTCAGCGCTCTCCGTGCCTCTCGTGTTACTCATCTACTACGTCCGACCCTTCGAGAAGAAGACTGCTATCCAAGAAGAGTTCAGCCTACCCGTTACTTTGCCACCTGTAAGTTCCATTATATCCTAGGTTAGGATAACACCCACAGGTCATCAGGAGTCCTACCATCAGCTTTTATAGCAAAATAACCTTACTTTTCCGTAGGAAAGTGACGCAGATATACGTAGCTGACAGCTCAGTTCCTTTCTCTCGCGAAAATAATATTATAATAGTACTGCTCTAACAGATGGTGGTAGACTACCTGATGCTAACATAGGCAAAGCATGTACTGACGCTCGGGGTGTGGGCCCCTTGAGCGTCCATTGAGTACGGCGGCGACTCCGAGGAGGACGGCGGCGGGGTTGCGACCCCCGTCCCCTGAGTACCGTGTCAGGTTCCCGGGGGGCTACAATGCGCCCCCCGGCGGCGGGCTCAAAAGCAAGGCACTGAGGGGCCCCTGGTGCAGATCCCACCGGAGAGCCCTGCGGTCCCCCCTCTCATGTGCCGATGTGACAGCCGCGGGGGTTTTAGTGGGTAAGAATCCCACATACCCCGGTCGAGCCCCACTGCTCCCGGGAATCTTTCGAAGATTTCCCCCGCGTCAAAAAAAAATAAA
This sequence comes from Furcula furcula, assembly GCA_911728495.1. Classification (NCBI taxonomy): domain Eukaryota; kingdom Metazoa; phylum Arthropoda; class Insecta; order Lepidoptera; family Notodontidae; genus Furcula; species Furcula furcula. The sequence continues at coordinate 8,455,793 of OU452243.1, forward strand.
AAAAGGCAAAGCATGTACTGTGGTAACTACTAACCAGACAACTGATGACAACACATATATAATTTTATCACCCAAACACGAGACAATAAGACATGTTGATGCATTGAGTGTATTATAACTCAATGTGTTGATGCCGTGGTTCATGCACACGATTGCTTGTCCTGGGTGAGAATCAAACCCAAACTCTCAGGTGTCTACCCGCTACACCAACAGCTCCGTCCGAGTGCCTACGAATTGCATCGCTCGCTTCAGACATGTAAGAATATGCTGGCAGCTGCTTTCTCATATGAAGACCGTCATTTATTTGCTGCCTACTGCCTTTGATATTACTAGTTTAAAAACTAAAAATTACACGCTTTTATGATTATGATTATAAATACTAATAAGCAATAAACAAATTAACTAAAAATCCAATTATCAATCCCGTTCTCTCTGTCTACTACGAGTTTGTAAGCATAATATTTACGTGAAGAAGCGTGGGGCACTTTTTCTCTGTAAATGTTTAAAATTTATTGACAGTAAAATACGTAACAGGTACGGTATATTCGAACAGGTAGAATTAATTACATTAAACATTTTAATCCAACAGATATTTTCTTCTCGGAATCTTATACAAATATTAGGCCTTTTTATACAAAAACCGCCCCACGCTTTTGCACTTACATAAATATAATGCTTACTGAACTAACCTACCTGCATCGGTCTTATCGGCCACAGGTCAGCAATAACTTACTCAGTGTACACCAGCCTATAAATGTAATTTAAAAAAAAAACTTCCTTGTCACATTGCTCATTTTTTTTTCAATTAAACGGTGACGGGCGACACATTTACGGTTTCCGTGTGCCTACTTAAACAGATTTACGGCTGGATTCGGCAATTTATAGTAATCTGTGTTAGTAAATAGTATCGGGGTTACGTTACGATACGAGGAAGTAACTCGATACTGTATGTTAGGTAGGGGTAGAGGCACAGAATATGAGAATACATACTAGTATGGTAGAGGTAGGTAAGCGGGAAATGGCTTACTTGGGAAAGAGGAGGTTGCAGTTAACATTTCTGCGGGGAGTCAAAACTTTTGCCTTAGTTGTTCCTTACTAGTTAGAAAGAACCTGACTGTCTAGAAACTAAGTTGAAATGCCTCAGATGGGCATGTACAGAAAGTCGGTTCTGTTCTGTCCTGACCTGCCCGGTCGGGTTGATCAGATTGTAAGAGTAGAGGAAGAGAGAGTGCGTGCACTCGTGTCTGCGCAAGCACTTGTAAATAACATATTTTTCGCGTAGTTGGCTCAATAAGTTTCACTGAAAAATAATTATGCTTATTGCTGTGTAATATATATAAGCGAGTACAAAAAAAAATAGTAGAAGAATATGGTTTGAAGACTTTTTTAAAGTAAAAATTTACACGGAAGTTATGAATTGAAGTAACGGAAAAAACACAATCGGATCTATCATCATCATCACTAGCTGGAAGACGTCCACTGCTGAACATAGGCCTCCACCTTAGATCGCCACAATGAACGACAATTAGCTATTTGCATCCATCGGTTACCTGCGACGTGCGCAATGTCGTCTGTCCACCTAGTTCCCACTAGGCCTATTTAAGCCGCGTCTTTCGGTTCGTGGTCGCCACTCAAAAACCTTTCTTCCCCATCGGTTATCAGTTCTTCGAGCGGTGTGGCCTGCCACTTCAACTTGCATATTCTAAGAGCAGTGTCGGTGACCTTGTTTCTTTGGCGAATCTTCTCTCTCTCTCTCTCTCTCTCTTATTCCATCACGGATTCTATCGCGCAAAGAAACGCCGAGCATAGCTCTCTCCATAGCTCGTTGTGTGACTCTGGGCTTCTCTAAAAAGCCAGCAGTTAGGCTCTATCGTTCCAATATATTGTAGCAGGTATTTGTGTACATGTTTTGTTGAACAGGAGGTCCTAAACGAACTCACCCATGGCGCCGGCAGCACACCAGAGGGCGCGCTGAACGCGATGCTGCAATTCATCTTCCAACAGAGCACTGCCGACACGCGGTGGCTGCGCAGGCGCATGGCTACGGAACTAGCCGAGCTACTCGCTAAAACATCTTCGGGAAAGATATTCGAGTCACTAACGGTAAAGCACTTTGTTAATTGTACTTCTTTGATGTGTGAATATTCCTTTAAGGTACGTTCAGATACTTAGAGAAACTATAATATATCTATATCTATACTTATAATAAAACTGTAACAGGTCCAATTCTGTACATTGAAGATATTTTGAAAATTATATTTGGAGGGCATTCTATAACCGATACTGAGGGCGAAAATGTATTTTTTTTAATTTTTGTCTGTCTGTCTGTCTGTCTGTCTGTATCACGGCTGAGCATCACGCCGAAACTACTGAATGGATTCAAATGAAACTTGGCATGATTTGAGATCTTACTACGAGGTAGGACATAGGATACTTTTTGTCCCCTAATCTAGCACGGTTCTTTTGGGAGAGGGGATTAAAGTCAAAACGGGTACATGGTTATACGCTTGGTCCGATTTTATCAATTTTTCTATAAAATATAATAAATATTAGTAAGGGAACACTCATAGAGAGTTGTTATCAAGGTTTTGTAATCGATCGGGTTAAGCAACGTTAGGTAAGGTCATTAAATAGATGGGTGACCGTTTAACGCCATTTGAACTAAACGGGTCCGTGCTTCGGAGAGCAAGTAAAAAGTGGGTACCAGTTTTTAACCGACTATAAAAAATGAGGTTATGTATTCGATGCGAATGTCTGTTATTCATAGTTTAGTTAACGTAAAAATAGCGCAGGCGGAGCTGCGTGGGTCAGCTAGTACTATAATATATGTCAATTTCAGTGGCCGACGACTCGTCGTTGTTGTGTTCCGGTGTGATGAAGCTGGTGATATTACTGGGCCCAAAAGACTTACACCCTTATTTATTACTTAAGAATTCGCACCGCAAAGCGTAATGTCATAAGTGACGTGCGCTGGAGCCATGACTTCAGCAGCAACCGAAAAATGTCCACGGCTGAACAAAGACCTCCCCTTAGAAGTGTGGGCTTGCCATAATCTCCTCGCTTGACTGACGTCTTGGGGATCGCAGTATAGGTGGTAGGTAATCCAATAAAAAGACGCTGCTGCCCGTCTTCTTGTTTTCCCTTAGTCGCCTCTTCTGGACACCCAACGAGAGGAGATGGGAGAGCGCTACTCTTACCCGGACGGACACCATCCATGACTGGCTTTAGGTTAATCTGTTAATTACCACCAGATGAATGTATATCTCGCCTCGTTGCATGGCTAATGCAAAACTGTTCTCTTTTCGAACAACTCTGTCGAATTGCAACAGACCGCAGTGGCATGCACATATCAGATAGGGTCAGTGACCGCAATTTGCTGAGTAATCACTCGTAACCGCACGCCGCATCTCACACCCTCTGAATTAGCCAATCCGAAACATCATCTAGGTGCGAGTTTAATCGATCGATTTATAAGGAAAGGTTATGTGAGCTAGGTTGCTGTTTTCAATTTACGTAGAACCTACTTAATTTAACGGGTTGCCTTAAAGTATAAATAATAATATTGTTAGACTTCAAAAACCGATATCAAATAAATTGTAGGTAGGATAGCCGAACGCGCTCAGCGAACGCGTATATAAGTCACAGCTCTAGCGGTACCGCAGTAATTCGTTTCTCAGATCTCGTACAGTGCGGAAGTCTCAGTGAAGTTGCTGCGTCATGGTGATTACAATGTATTCCTGCTGCAGGAGTGTGGTAATAATTCTTCAGTGGTATGTTCAGTTTTTATTTTACTAAGGTGGTCCAGAGACAATAGTTTCTGGACAGATACTCTTTTTTAATAATCTTATTTAGGATTTCTAATATCAGAAGTGGGATTGGATTCTGCCCTATCCTCTTCGCTTTCTGATGCATTTTGTTATATTCGTTTCCATTATTTTCATGGTTTTGTTATTCTCAAAAAAAAAATATATATGCGGGTAGTTCGTGTTATGAAAAAAAATATAATAATTATGCCCACGGGTTGTACGATTCATGTTGGTAATGGAAGACGAATAGGATAAGGATTATTACGATCGATCGCTAGATCAATCGATCAAAATGTAATAGTTCAGCTTATAATTCTAATAGTACTGTTGTTAGTCCAGTAGACACACACGATGGATGGTTAACAATCGAGCCAGTTGATCTATTTAGGTCTATAGTGAGTTCGTTCGTGGAAGTACCTAATGACCGGCAATGTCTAATGAACTAGATGGATGTATTTTGTTGCTTTGTATATTGTTTTAAGCAGTGGATTGACTTGAGTTTTGACTGCTAGTTATAATAATAAAGTGCGATTACTAATAAATCTGGAAGTAAAGTTGTATTTTGTTAAAAGATGTTTTGTTGTTAATCTTGATCAGTCATTACAATTTGTAAAGCATTGTTTTGGAATAGTGTTTATTTTCTCGGTTGATGACTAATAATCGTATTGGAAATCTGGTTCGATCTGGATGTTTTGTGAAGGAAGGCCGAGCGATTATAGTGCTGTGGGTCGTACGGGCCTAATATATTGACGAGTGCTAATTGTGTCTATGTACTTGTTGATTTGACTACCTACCTGTCAAATTTTTAATTAGTTTTCTGCAGTTATGTTCACAGAATGTGTAAGTGCGAGTCGCCAGAGCGTTTGTGGCATTAGTGGCTGCATTGTGGCGTTGCTGCCGCTGCACGAGTGGCGTTGGGCGCTAAACGCAGCGCTGCCGCCCCAACGGTGGCATGGCCGCCCTAACGGTGGCGTGACCACCACACCATGGTGGCGACGGGCTGCCACACGAAGGTGGCGCTGTGCAGCCCCACTACGGTCGCGCTGCGGCGTTGCCGCCCACATGGTGGCGTTGGTGGCTACCGCTTACATCGTCGGTCGCCGAGCAGCACACTGGTGTTTGACGTTACGCCGCGGCCATGATGGCCAGACACCGAAGTAAGAAAAGAAGCTGCAGGGTTGACTGTGTGGTAATGACAGCCGCACTGGCGTAAGTTGCACACTGTTATTTGGTAAAGGCAAGCACGTAGAGGTTATGTTATTTTGAAACTATTTATTTGGTCAGGGGTAGACTATGGGGGCAATACGCTAATAATTTACAAGTAGCGTGGAATTTATGATCGATGAGGTGAGCAGAACAACACATGCCCTCCGATGTGATACTTGATGCGTTTGTAGCATACCGTTGTGGAGAACTAGATTTTTATTTTATATAAGTACCCCTATGGTATTTTGGTCGCTAAGTCTTGGGTTTGATTCCCAGATCTGTTAGTTTATGATTTATGTCTCTAAGTCTTGGGTTCGATTCCCGGGTCTGACAGTGCTGTTGTACTTTACTGTTGGTAAATTCTTACTAACAGGCTAAATGCGATATACGTAAATGTCAAAACATCGTTGCCTTTAGTGTCACTGATATATTCGGTTGGGGCTACACCGATAAGGTGCTGTGGACCCTAAATCCAAAGGAAAGGTGCTTGCGTTCTATTGTTCTGTTCGCAGAGGGAAATACAGGCACGTGGGTGCTAGCTATGGCGTGCTGAGGCTTGGCTTGCGAGGCGTGCGTGCAGAAGGATGATGGCATTTGACGCCGTATCCTGCGAGGTACACGGTGTCCCAAAGCGTGCGAGGAACATCGGCGTCTGTCGCAAAGTGTGTAAACAGTCGTTGGGAGACCCATGTAAAGCCATTCACGTGGTTTTGGGATGACCACGATGTGTTTGTATTCACCCGTTGTGGGAGAGACTCATGTAAAGCCATGTGCACGTGGTTTTGAGGTGACCACAATGTGTGAGGGTGACGGGTTGCGTCAGCGGGGCCCACGCTGATTAGAGACCTGTGTAAAGCCTGTACGATTCGTGGGTTACGGGGTGACCTGTTAGAGACCGATGTAAAGCCCGGTTGTGCACAAGGTATCGGTTGCGCAGGAAGAGACCTGAGTAAAGCCTATGACTGAATGTTTTTTGCTATGACTGTATATGTTTTACGACTTCTTTGTGTTCGTCTGTGTTTTGTGCAGGACAAGACAAGTCAATGAAACTGGGCCGTGTTCGTCGCAGCCTAGTGGGATTAGAAGTCATCAAAATTTAGCGAGCCCGAGGACGGTCTCATGTCAGGAGAGGCCGTGTTAGACTTCAAAAACCGATATCAAATAAATTGTAGGTAGGATAGCCGAACGCGCTCAGCGAACGCGTATATAAGTCACAGCTCTAGCGGTACCGCAGTAATTCGTTTCTCAGATCTCGTACAGTGCGGAAGTCTCAGTGAAGTTGCTGCGTCATGGTGATTACAATGTATTCCTGCTGCAGGAGTGTGGTAATAATTCTTCAGTGGTATGTTCAGTTTTTATTTTACTAAGGTGGTCCAGAGACAATAGTTTCTGGACAGATACTCTTTTTTAATAATCTTATTTAGGATTTCTAATAATATAATAATACCAGCCCTTGGTAATGTCCCACTGCTGGGCACGGGCCTCCCTTCAAGATGAAGGGGCTTAGGCCATAGTCCACCACGCTGGCCAAGTGCGGGTTGGCGGACTTCACACGTTATTCGAAAGCTAGTTAATCTTTCTTAGACATGCAGGTTTTTCCTCACGATGATTTCCTTCACCGAAAGCTAGTAACAATCGCACAAACACGATTCGCACATGATTAATTAAAGAAATCAGAGGTGTGAGCCGGGGTTCGAACCTGCGCACCTTGTATCCAAGGCAAGCGCTCGCCCACTGAGCTGTTACAGCTGTTTCGTTAAAGTATACCTACAATAAATTCTTTGTGTTGAATTTTGTATTTTATATTTTTTCCTATTAGCTCCGCTCCTTACAAGTTGGTTCGGAATTCCCCGCGATGACCAACCTGCGCCTGCTCAGCGGTGAACTGGAGGAAGACGGCGCGAGGCTCCGGTCATTGGACCTCAAGTTTGACCTGGCGTACGACGGCAACTTCAGGATCGACGTGGACGCGGTCATGCTGCTTGGGAAAATAGCTAATATTTCCATTACTGGTACGTATGTTTTTGTTTATTTAAACTCGGGCGGTGTGCCGGCAGTGACGCGAGTTCAGTCGTAGCAACTAACAGCGATTAGTACAATAAGAACATTATTCCTGGGAAAATCCACATACAGTCTTTCGATTCCAAACTAGGCAGAGTTTATGGCAACCAAACAACTGATACTTACTAATATTAATATGCTTTTTTTTGTAAATACATTATGGATGAACAACACTCAGACAAAGGGAAAATTGAACCGACAACCCGTGGGGTGTCCGGGTAAGAATAGCACCCTCCCATCTCCTCCCGTTGTGTGTCCGTAAGAGACTAAGGGAAAACAAGAAGCCCGTCTTCTTGTATTTCGCGTATTTCTATTGGATTACCTACCACCTGTATTCCCAAGACGCCTGCCAAGCGTGGGGATTATGGCAACCCCTCCCTTCTAAGGGGGAGGCTTTTGTTCAGCAGTGGACTACTTTAGGCTGCTGAAGATGATGAGTGTCGAACCAGAAGACCGACATGCCCATTGTATCCTCATACTACCAATCTTGCCTCACTGACTGAATCATGTTCTATCATTTAAATTTTGATCAATCTGTCTGATCCTTGTTCCAGTGGAAAGCTTGAGCGGCAATGTTAGAGTGATGTTCAGGCGTACACCATACACTCACTGGGCGATAGCGTTCGAATCGCCACCGAAACTCGAGCTCCGAGTGCGTGGCCGCTTCCAGGGCAGGCAGATCAAACCAAGACTGGCATCATTAGTCGCCGCGCACATTAGGCGAGCTGTCGCACAAAGGCATACGCTGCCCAATTATAAAATACGGTATGTATCTTATATCGTTCTACCTAACCATTTATTGCTATTTCCTTAAGTCACAAATCTTCAGAAGCATTTCCTTCACTTTTAGGGTTACATTCGGTTTGCTTAGTCATTGACTAGCTGACCCCATGCAGCTCCGCATGCGCAATTTTTACGTTAGCTAAACTTTTAATAACAGACATTCGCATCGAATACATAACCTCCTTTATTATAGTCGGTTAAAAACTGGGACCCACTTTTACTTGCTCTCCGAAGCACGGACCCGTTTAGTTCAAATGGCGTTAAACGGACACCCATCTATTTAATGACCTTACCTAACGTTGCTTAACCCGATCGATTACAAAACCTTGATAACAACTCTCTATAAGTGTTCCCTTACTAATATTTATTATAATTATGAAGAAAAATTGATAAAATCGGACCAAGCGTATAACCAAGTACCCATTTTGACTTTCATCCCCTCTCCCAAAAAAACCGTGCTAGATTACGGGATAAAAAGTATCCTATGTCCTACCTCGTAGTAAGATCTCAAATCATGCCAAGTTTCATTTGAATCCATTCAGTACTTTCGGCGTGATGCTCAGCCGTGATACAGACAGACAGACAAACAAAAATTAAAAAAATTACATTTTCGGCCTCAGTATCGGTTATAGAATACCCTCCGAATATAATTTTCAAAATATCTTAAATGTACAGAATTGGACCTGTTACAATTTTATTATAAGTATAGATATAGATTTTTCCCTCAATCTAATATCGCCCTCATAGATAGATTAAGTCCAAAATCGTCATAACATTTAAACACGACTGCATAATTATTGTAGCTACCTCGGCCTGACCCTGGAAAACTATTCGGATCGGCACATAAGAGGCAAACCTGAGTTCTCCGGTAGGATCTGCACCAGTTACCCTTCAGTGTTAGTCAGAGCCTTTGAGCGTGCTGGCACATTATAGTAGCCGCACGGGAACCCGTTACGATGTTCACGTGGACGGCGGTCGCAACAACGCCGCCGTCCTCCTCGGATTCACCGCCGCTGTACTCGGTGGACGTCTAGGTCACACCAAACGTCCAGTGAATATGAAGTTTTTGCACCCGTAACAACGTGGGATACAATTTAACTGGACGGCAGCACCACTCAGTTGGAATTGGTTCGAGTTGGATTACATTCAGTAAGCCAGTTGGTCCCGGATTGTCCTAGTGTCTTTTTCTTGATTTTTGACCCCAACTGTTTTACAATTGTCTTATCTATTGTTGCAGCTACAAACCGTTCTTTCCGAAGTCGGACCCGGGTAGCACAGAAGGTGAAGAAGGGCCGACGCCCAACGGCAGACTGACGGTTCGACTGATGGAAGTGACCCGGCTACAGTGGTCCGGTGGCCCGGCCACTGTTAGGACCGCGTTAGCCGTGGACTCTCATGGATGGGTAGGTATATTTTAAATTTGGATCGAGGAATATTTTTGGGAGTGCAAGCGATTAAAGCGTTCAGAAAGCAAGAAGCTCTTCTTATAGACAACTGGTTTAAGAGATTTGGCATAGTTGTCAAGGATATGTCGAAGTCCAGAAGGATTGTCATCGGTTCAGGGGTCGAGTCTGAAGGACTGACAGTCTGTCAGTCCTATGTAGTATGCTTGAAGGGCTGCTTTTATGTGTAATTAAAAGTCGCATTATTGTTTTAAGGTGCTAATTCCAAGTGGTCCTACATTTGGATCTTCATGTATGACTAGTATTAGGTTCTGGGTCCCTAATGATCGAGAACGATCTTGAAGGTTTTTGGATACCAGCATGTGATAGAACTCTTTCGCTAACAGCAAGCAGTTAACTGGCACTGTCTTTAACCAACACAATTGTCTCACAGCCACCTACTCAACGTTTCCTCATAGAGTCTAGTTACCTCGAAGAATTTTCTAAGATAGCCGGAGTCGTGTCAGTAAAACACCCATACTTCTTACTGCTAGGAACGTAGCCTCCGTGGAGCAAGGGGAAACCGCTTGCATTGCATACAGAATTCGCGGTTTCAAATCCCGCAGGCAACAACTTTGGCCGATGGCTACAGGCCGATAACCTAACTGATTGTAAGAGTACAGGAGAAGAGTGTGCACCTGTGTCTGCGCAAGTACCTATTCCCTTTTTTGCTGTCGGGAAGGAAACCTTCAAAAGGTACTCGGTCTCCGTACGGGAGACTGGGTTTTAATATGTGAGTTTTACCCTATAAAACCTCCCCGGAAGGCTCCTCGACGCCTAGGGGGAGACTCTGAGCACCCCGCTCGAACCTCGCCAGAGTTTTTCTAGCGTCCGATGCTCGCTAGAGCACGTCCCGGGGGAATATCTCCTGCGTACTTGACTGATCTTGTTCAACGAAAGGATTGGCCTCCGTGGCCGGATTGACCTGGATAACATTATGGGAAACGTGTTCTCTCACATCCCAGGTGTCACTTCGTCGCGGCGTCCTCGTGCTCGACGTGGTGCTGCCTGCGGTGTCTGGTCCTCTGGGTCTGGTCTGCTGCCAGGGCGTGGGTGCAGTACTAGTGGACACTGTTGTTCCCATGTCGCCTGCGTACCGCGCTGACCTGAGACGAGATGACGTCGTATTGGCGATTGACAACAAGCCAGTCAACAGCGTCGCACAGGTAACATTGGCTTCTAGACGTTCGGGGTGTGGGTCCTAGGACGTCTATTAAGTCCGACGAAACTCGGAGGAGGACGGCGGCGGGGCTGCCACCCCCGTCGTCGTGAGCACCGTGTCTGGTTCCCGGGGATACATTGCGCCCCCCGGCGGCTGGCTCAAATTCAAGGCTTGAGGGGCTCCTGGTAACGATCCCACCGGAGAGCCCGGGTGTCCCATTGTTTTCCCCTGCGAAAAACAATGACATTGTCTTACAGTATTTTTTTGTACTCGATCATATATCATCAATCGTCAGCAGCAGGCCTAGCACGACTTGCAGTCTTGACAGATCGTTGTGGAGTATGACGTAGTTTTCAACACCGAAACGTCAGTTCTCTATACAAAAATGTGAAATGCCACGTCATAGTGACGTCATACTCACACTCGTATGTCAAGATTGGCACATTGTGCTAAGCCTGCTGGAAGAACACTGCTGAACATAGCTCTCGCTCTTAGGGGCGGGGATTTGCCTTAATTCCTATGCCTTGGCAGAAGTCTTGGAGATCGCAGTATACGTATAGTTAGATATCACGTATTATCAAGACGCTGCCTGTCCTCTGGTTTTCCCTTAGTTGTCTGCTGCGACATTCAACTAAGAGATGGGAGGGTGCTATTCTTACCCGGAAACCCCGCGGGGTTCTAATAAATTTATACTGTTTTCGCCTTATTAATTCAGCACAGTTTTGACATTTACAAGTGTTGCGCATAGATGTTAACAATCATTGCGAGTTGCGCGCACTGTAATACCACAGTATATAAACTAGTACAGTAGTTCGACGCCTTTGATGTTTGAGTCAAAGCCGACACCGCATGGCGCACTCCGTAGCACGTAGGGTTGTCACAGTTTGTTTTTATAATTTACTTAAAATATTATTGTATTACTTATTTGGTCATAGTATAATACTAACTGCCGCACTCACAAACGTCAATTAACTTTAATTACAATTAAGTATTTTTGTTATCTATTTATTTCGACTCGCCGAGTCACTTATGATTATTTTTTATTAGTAATTACGAAATTATTGATATCTCTACTCACAATCAGCGTATATAGTATTAATTGGCTTCAAGTGTCGAAATAATACAATTTAATAAAATGACTTAATTGTAATTAAATTTAATTGAGGTTTGTAGGTGCGGCAGTAAGTAAAGTATATTTCTATTAGCGGATGGTAATGATTTCTTTGTTTATATTTACTTTATTCATTGAAGTTCTTCATAGTAAGAAATACAAAAAGGCATTTCGTGGAGACAAATTCAAATAGAGTTTTACAATGTTATGTAATATATTGTAATTAATTAATTAATTTCCAAATCGTTTAAAACACCTTTGGCCAACTGAAAAATATTGTCGGTTTGTATATTTACTGGATTTCAAATTTCTGTTAATGAAATGTATAAAATATGTCAGTCATTTTCGATTTGAAAATGGAAGTCATTTTCGTTACCAGCACCCCGAGAAACCTTAAAAATGACACAAATAACTATTAAAAAAAAAAAAAGCCATTTTGTATTTGAAAATGGATGCTATTTTCGTAATCAGCACCCCGAGAAACCTCGAAAATGACACCAATAACATATTTTTGAAAAAAAAAACATCCGCCATTTTGGATTTGAAAATGGATGCCATTTTCGTAATCAGCACCCCGAGAAACCTCGAAAATGACACCAATAACATTTTTTTTGAAAAAAGAAAAAATCCGCCATTTTGGATTTGAAAATGGATGCCATTTTCGTAATCAGCACCCCGAGAAACCTCGAAAATGACACGAATAACATATTTTTGAAAAAAGAAAACATCCGCCATTTTGGATTTGAAAATGGATGCCATTTTCGTAATCAGCACCCCGAGAAACCTCGAAAATGACACCAATAACATTTTTTTGAATAAAGAAAAAATCCGCCATTTTGGATTTGAAAATGGAAGTCATTTTTGTAATCAGCACCCCGAGAAACCTTAAAAATGACACAAATAACATTAAAAAAAAAAAATTGCCATTTTGTATTTGAAAATGGATGCTATTTTCGTAATCAGCACCCCGAGAAACCTCGAAAATGACACCAATAACATATTTTTGAAAAAAGAAAACATCCGCCATTTTGGATTTGAAAATGGATGTCAATTTCGTAATCAGCACCCCGAGAAACCTCGAAAATGACACCAATAACATTTTTTTGAAAAAAGAAAAAAATCCGCCATTTTGGATTTGAAAATGGATGCCATTTTCGTAATCAGCACCCCGAGAAACCTCGAAAATTACACCAATAACATATTTTTGAAAAAAGAAAACATCCGCCATTTTGGATTTGAAAATGGATGCCATTTTCGTAATCAGCACCCCGGGAAACCTCGAAAATGACACCAATAACATTTTTTTGAAAATAGAAAAAATCCGCCATTTTGGATTTCAAAATGGATGCCATTTTCGTAATCAGCACCCCGAGAAACCTCGAAAATGACACCAGTAACATATTTTTGAAAAAAGAAAACAATAGCCATTTTGGACTTGAAAATGGATGCCATTTTCGTAATCAGCACCCCGAGAAACCTCGAAACTGACACCAATAACATATTTTTGAAAAAAGAAAACATCCGCCATTTTGGATTTGAAAATGGATGCCATTTTCGTAATCAGCACCCCGAGAAACCTCGAAAATGACACCAATAACATTTAAAAAAAAAAAGAAAATCCGTCATTTTGGAATTGAAAATGTGTAAAATAATATCTCTCTCATACAGCACAGGTAGTATAAGCCACTATAACTGATTACAAAAAAAAAAAACATACTCGACGAATTGAGAACCTCCTGCTTTTTTGAAGTCTGTTAATTAAAACAAATAAGCGTAAGCCCTGAAAGTTATGTCCCGAGCTACTAACTAATTCGGGCGGCAGCAGAGTACGCAGCTCGGGCGCGCCTACCCGCGTCTCACCCCTCACACCCCGCACATAGACGGCTTCGTCGGACGACTGTATTGGTTTATAGACTGTGGTAATACACTCCGGGCACTGCGCAGGACGGTGAATGATTCACTAACTGCTGCACTCACAAACGTCATTTATCTTTAATTCTAATTAAGTTTTATTTAGATTCTCGGAGCCGTCTATGCTTTTTTTATTATTCAGTAAGAGATAATCTTTACTCATTTTCAGATTATAAATTATTAATTAGCTGTATCGATATACCAAAGCCATTTTTTATTACGCTAATTGGCGTTTGTAAATGCGACAGTTAATGTAGAAAAAATATATTGTTACAACTCTGGCCTGACGTCGAAATATCAAGACGTCTTTAGTTTTGTAAAAAAATGCCCACGCAATTGTTTGGCAAAAGTTCCCACGTCCTCGATATCGATAGTTTGTGATACCGGATTCCGAGTGATATATCTGCGATCTGGACTTTTAAGCTGCTGTACTATGAAGTATGTAGTGTGCTCTTCTGGCTGATGATGATGGTAAAGTGTGTCAAAATAAAACATCTTCACAAAGCAAACGGAATTTCCAAGAACCCTACGACGTACTGATAATGTTTGCGCAACCAGGTTCAACTATGATTATTATCGGTCGGTGTCAGGTGGGCAAGGTGCTTCGGCTAGTGGAGCGTCGCGCAGTGACAGTGCGCGTGCGTCGAGGACGCGGCGGTGGCTCGACGCGGCGTGACGATACCGAGCCTCGCCGCGCCAAGACCAACTTCTCCTTCCGACGCGTCTCCGAGGTCATGGACGCCATGCGACCAGCCGCTGCCAAGAGCAACTCGCAGGCAAGTGGCCAGACCGATGTTATGCTTTGTGCATTATTGTGTGTAACCTCCTTGCTAGACTACAAGCCTTTAGAGTAACTGCACGTTTGGGGTATGGAAGACGTAGGACTAAGGCCCAAGTGCACCTACAAAAAACATCCGTATATTTCAGCAAATAATCGATTATCTATTTAACTACTTAACAGTCCTTAACGGTGACCGGGGGTGTCGAGCTAGGTTAAGATAATAGACTGTCCGTCCATTGAGTACGGCTGCGACTCCGAGGAGGATGGCGGCGGGGTTGCGACCCCCGTCCCCGTGAGCACCGTGTCAGGTTCCCGTGGGGCTACAATGCGCCCCCCAGCGGCGGGCTCAAAGGCAAGGCACTGAGGGGCCCCTGGTGCAGATCCCACCGGAGAGACCAGGGTCCCCTCTCATGTGCCGATGCGACAGCCGCGGGGGTTTTAGTGGGTAAGAATCCCATATACCCCGGTCGAGCCCCACAGCTCCCGGGGATCTTTGGAAGATTTCCCCCGCGTCAATAAAAAAGAAAAAAGATAATGGACTGTCAAGGGTCCATAACCGGGGTTATGGTGGTGGTGAAAAATAGAGAATCGATTCTTTGCTGAAACAAACGGACGTTTTTTTGTCGATGCACTTGGGCCTAAGTATGTCAAATACCTAGGAGTTAACGTTAGACTGCATCCTAAACTGCAGGACTTTACATTCGGTCTGCTTGGCGGCATATTACGTCATCATCTACAAGCAGATTAAAATGTCGCTTGATATTATATACGTTGCATGCGCTTTTTATTACACAATGTAGTTTGTAGGTACGTTAAAAATCAGCGAACAATTACAGCCGGGCTTTGGACTACGCAATCGTTCAGTATCAGCAAATCTTCCGGTAGCTCCGCAGGCTGCACTCACTCGGCCTCTGACTCTCCTTCCCAGTCCTGGTTATCAAAAATAATTTTCTCATATGTGGTACATCCGAAATGTAGCCCTATATTCTGACTTTGGCTTAGATCCTATCCATCCGTCCATTCCTGAAAGTAACTCCCGAACGCTACTTTGTAATACACGTCTCACAATGTTGTGTTTAGGTTGATGTTGATTGGAATACACAAGAAAGTTAGGTTCTCTGGACTCATGTGGGAAGTCATCTCCTAAATAAAACATAATCTTGTGTTTACTGCAGGAATCGGAGTCACCCTCAAAAACCGTAGAACCACAAAATGAGACTGAACCACAAACCAAAATAAAAATCGAGCCAGCGAGGCAATCAAAAAACAGCGAACAATCGCCGACGGGCGGTAATTTTGGGCTGCGCAAGCGCCGCTGTTCAGTGGAGAACAAATCTTCTGACAGTTCCGCGGGCAGTACTCCTCCTGCCTCTGGAGCCAGTACCCCCCTCCGACAAGCCACCACCATCAACAAAACCGTCAAACACCCAGACATACCCATCATCAGAACTGACTCCTCCGAATGCAAGATACCCGAGAAAGAACTACTGGAAGATGAGGAACAGATTTTTGAAACCGGTGGCCCGAGGCAGACGGAACACGTAGAAATATGCCAAATGTTTTGGACCAAAAGCACACCACTGAAGCCAATAATAACCTTCGACGAGGAAACCGAATTTAAACTGAACGAAAACCACAAATATTTGAACATAAACGTTTGGGCCACTGTGTCCGGCGAGAAAGACGAAGTACTGTTAGGATATTTAAATATACCCTTGACGGCTCTATTGGCTGAATGTCAAGACTCTACCGTACCGCATCATATGAAGAGATATCAATTTTTGCCCCCAGATGTCGACATCAAATTCAGGTAAGTGATTATTTGGTAGATTTTCCAGTAGATGGCACTTGACGCCTTAAAGTAATAAAAAATAGAAGATTCTTACAAAATTTAGCACATTGGTAACAAATTAATATTTTTGGTTAGTAGCTATTTATTATTTTAATTTAATTATTGTATTTGAAAATATGAAAAAAATATGTAAGTACGTATATTAGTATATGTAACTTTGTTGTCGTGTTAAATACATTGCACATGCTTGGCACTGAATGTACTATAAGTTTCAACTAAGAATGTGGCCCCCATCTTGCCATTTCAAATATATAATTACTAAAAATGATATTTAAAAAAAATAGATAGCAAAATAAGACATTACAATAAATAATCAAAACCGGGGCGAATTTTTCATTTTGTGTTTACTCTGCCGCCGGTACAAAAAAAAAATTAGTGAAGTTCCGCAGTCGCGATCATCATGGCGGCCACATTCTTAGTTGAAACGCATAGTACCTAAATACGTCTTGAACAAAACCCCTAGTCTTATGTGCAGATGTCTCAATCTCTCATAATTGAAGTACGTAATGTCGGATGCCCAAAAATACTACGGTGTTGGTAAATTTCGCCCTACGTACCGCCTTTATTGAGGCCTCCTTGTGTCTTTATGCTTTTTTTTGTGGCGCTTTTTCTCTGTAAATTATTATAAATTATTGCCACGTGGATACAAATACTTAACGTCTTGAAATTTGACAGAAATGTTAAGCTGTTATTCGGAAAAGGCGCCCCACGCATTTACACATAAATATAATTCATAAATTACAAGCACAGGGTAGAAAGAAAGAAAGAACGGTTTCGATAATTTATTTATTGCTTTTTAGTGAAGTACTTAGTCTTTATAAAAGCGTGTATTTTTAGTTTTTTAAACTAGTAATTTATTTTATACTTTTTAGTCTTAGATAATATTCGCCTAAACTACGGATAAAATTAGCCCAAGTATTGATTTGTTCGTAGCTTGAATCGTAGGCAGGTTGTGGCAAAACATATTTAAACTAGATATTACGCGTAGTAATCTGAATGAGTTTAAGAAAGTACTACGTATTTACCCTTTAAACAGTCGAAAGTACGCTAAAAGTCAATAGCTTCACAAGTAGTATTCAAGGGTTCCGTTACCAACCTTCCGGGTCCATCAAAAGTTCCACGTATTAGGCAAAGTGAATATAACTTCTTAATACAAATTAAACGAGTCCAAGCTCGATGGGTTTACTAGTAATCATTCCAGGGTTCCGTCAACCACCTTTCATGTCCATCATCAACCATTATTATTGGGCAAGTAAATAGAACTATATATATTAATCAAATGAGCTTAAACTCGATGAATTTACTAGTAGCCGTTCCAGGGTTCCGTCCTACCTTTCAGTTCCATCATCAGGTCCTGATTAATGGTTCATGTGAAAAGAACTCTTTAAAACAAATTAAATGAACCCAAACTCTATGTGTTTACTAGTATCCATTCCAGGGTTCCGTCACCCACCTTCCTGTTCTACCATCAGGTCCTCATTACTGATCAAACTGAAAAGAACTCTTTAAAACAAATCAAATGAGCCCAAACTCGATGTGTTTACTAGTAGCCATCAAAGGGTTCCCTCATCCACCTTCGAGCCCCAGCATCAAATCAGCTCGATGACACCACCACCACCACATTATTGTATTGTCACCGGTTCTAGATACATGTGCAAAATTTCAAATGTTTTTTTGGACATGTAGAAGTGGGTCAAAATTGCATCGCAAGATTCCATTACCATCATACATACATACAGGTCAAGCTAATAAAAGCGTGTTAAAAATGGTAGCTCTTCCAAAATCCAATTCTTTTGTGGTTTTCTCGGCTTCCGACATGAATCCTACAGGACTATTCATACCGAAGTGGTAAGATTGGGTGATCAGCAAGATCTTTTAATTAAAGCATATTGCCGAGGTTGTGCGCTTGAAACATGAATTAATTCTTCATACGAGGAGGCTTCTAACATCCACCCCGATCGTCGAGTGACATACAAATAATTCGATACGTATTGATTTACTTATATGTAATTGATAATGCAATATTCACAGCTATATATGATACTTCCAGCATCCTAGCTAGCTAGTGAAACTAGTGCAATTACAAAGTTGCAGAAAAATACAAGACGTAGCCAAAATATTCATAGTACCTAGTGCACTAACGCATCATCATATGCAATGCAGAAATTTTCACGTGACTGATGAACTTGAAAACAAAGTTCGTAAAGCAATAACTCTAGCTCCAAACCCCTACAAGCAATTGCCTTAGGAATAACAGTCGTAGCTGCTCGTATAAACGGCGTTTTTTCGTATTTTCATCAAAGTATAATTATAATAGATCCTATTTAGGCTAAAAAGAATGTAGTCATATTACTCTGCCTGTCTATGTTATTTGTTTAACACTTCGATATTCATAATCCCAGACAATTTGCTATTTATAGCGGTGCTCCAAAACACGCGTCGCTTGCTCGTAATTACGTCATTATGGGGTGACATTGTGCGAATGGAAATTGCGCAACTAAAGAAAGTGACTTTCATAACATATCATACCATCTATATAACTGTTGATAACCTATATCAGTATGTAGTGATCAGTATGGTACCAGTTTGTGTGTGTTTCTAGATAAAGATGGTGTAAAAAATCAACCGTCACTTCGCAACAAATTCTTAGCGAGGTAAGACGGCTGCAGGATAGTTGAAGCTGTCTTTACAAGAAGATAGTGTATGAGAGACGCCGAGCCTCAAGCTCGGTAGTTTAAGACGAAACCGATGTATAAAACTTCAAACGAAAATAAAAAGATAATTAAAGTTAATCAGACATTACATGTAGATAGATAGACAATTCTTTATAGCGCACAAACAAACAGATACAAAAAGAATAAGACACAAATAGAGAAAAGAAAAAAGAAAAAGAGAAGAAAATGAAAATCTTTCATGTAGGTAGAGAAGAAAATGAAAATCTTTCTGGATCAAAAGTTAAAAATAATAACTTAAAATCATAAAACTGGAAACATGCCTGGAAGAGATTGCTTTTTAGCGATAAGGCCGCCATTGTACATTGATATCTTCAACGTATTGTTCAATGTTTTTTTTTATGTACAATCCACACACGGTCATCCGATACCAAACTAGGCAGAGCCTGTACTATGGAAACCAGACAACTGATAGTAATTAATACTTATATCCATTTTTTTTGTTAATAAATACTTAAGTAGACACTTGGAGGGAATCGCACCCACGACCCATCGGGTAGCAGCTAGGGTGTCTAACCACTAGACCAACGGGCCCGTCAAATCAATTCAATCAATTTACATGTAATTTTTAGTGTACCTACAATAAAGTGTAATTATTATTATTACCATTATGTATCTCTCAAGAACTGATAATCGCTGGAGCAAACGAGTTTTTGAGTGGAAAC
Organism: Furcula furcula; assembly: GCA_911728495.1. Taxonomy (NCBI): domain Eukaryota; kingdom Metazoa; phylum Arthropoda; class Insecta; order Lepidoptera; family Notodontidae; genus Furcula; species Furcula furcula. The sequence continues at coordinate 8,475,305 of OU452243.1, forward strand.
CGCGAGTCGGCAAACGTAGCGTGGGACGTCCGCAAGCGAGATGGAGTGACGACATACGTAATGTGGCGGCCAGAAATTGGATGAGGAAAGCCGAGGATCGTAGTCAGTGGCGTGATATTGGAGAGGCCTATGTCCAGCAGTGGACGACTGTAGGCTGATGATGATGATGATAATCTCGCAAGATCTCAAACTGAACGAGCTCGTACTATATCAACCAGAAAACTAATAACTAAAAACTACTAGACAAACAGACATGTTCATGCGCAAAAGTACTTTTTGCTAGGTGGGGTGAACTCTCATAAATAGCATTCATATTTACTTACCTATGCCCTGATCTTTCCCGTCACTGCTGTGTGGAATCTATCTCAGCTTTGTGGCTTTCTTTTATTACTAACTTTTATTACGCACTTTTATTATTATTAGCTTAGTTTAATTATTAGATTTTACTAGATTCTACAGTATACATATTTCTTTCAGTAAAAGCCACAAGCTATCTTCACACGCGGGCTTTGAACCATGCCTATGCTTCGGAGATGCCCTCGTCTGGTGGGAGTGGGAGGGCGTGGGTACATCTCGCAGCTCACCCAGGACTTGTATCCGGGACCCCGTGTTACCGAAGCCCCCCAAGGCGACCCGCGCGACACACGACTTTGTCCGAACGCATTTCCATAGGTCCACTCAGTGTGATTTTTGTAATAAGAAGGTGAGATTTATATTTAAAGCAAATAAAGGTTTATTTTTCATCTTTTAGGGTCTACACTAGTGGGTAGTTCAGCCCGATAGAAAATAACGGTCGCAGTAACACAAGACCATGTACTTAATTATTAATTATCAATTATGAACTACGCATAGCAACATGTACCATATATGGACTTCTTTAATTAATAACTTTCTTTCTGTCACTGTATGTAGGTACCTGAGCCGTCTTAAAACCTTCTAGTGCAGTACGGTGACATCGTCGTGTTTTTTTTTATTAAATCAGTGTAACGATTGTTATATTTCCTTATCATAGATATGGCTCAAGGACGCAATGCAGTGCCGTAATTGTGGTCTTTCCTGTCACAAAAAGTGCGTCACCAAGTGCCAGGAGTCATCGCCTTGTATACCCAAGCAAGATCGAGGTAAGTAAGTCTATACACTGTTTCAACAATTAATATCCTTTGAGTATAATGTTAAGGACGAAACACCCCGAACTGCAAATTTCTTGTGATAACTCTACACGATTCCTCTGAGTTTTGCTAAACTATCAAGTCAATGATAAACTTTTTAGACTTCGTAAACGCGATTTTGACAATCGCCTTATGGTATCGACTGACTGTTGGTCGGTAGGTACCTATGCAATGAATTGCAATGCATTGCCGCTTTTCACCTAAGTTGTTAGTTATTTACATCTCTTGTTTCCACTTATTTCTGTATCTACAGCGCTCTTGATACCGGAACACGGCAATGTTTATCACTGCAGTGGTTGGTACCTTTTTGGACGCGCATTTGCATAAGGACTTGTTACTACCTTTATTATTGTTCCCCCGGGGGAAACCTTCCAAAGGTACCCGGGATCCAGTTGAGGGTAAACTGGGGTATAATGAATTCTTATCCACTAAATACCTACGCTTGTCGCATCAGTATATGCGAGTAGGAACCATGGTTCTCGGGTTGAATCTGCGTCAGGTACCCCTCAGTGGTATGTCCTTAGGACGTCCATTGACTACGGTGGCGACTCCGAGGATGATGGCGGCGGGATTGTGACCTCCGTCCCCGTGAGTACCATGCCAGGTTTCCGGGGGGAAATACTGCGCCCCCCGGCGGCGGGCACAAAAGCAAGGCACTGTGGGGCTCCTGGTGCAGATCCCACTGGGAGCCCGGGTGTCCCCTTTCATGCCGCGGGGTTTTAGTGGGTAAGAATGCCATTTACCCCGGTCGAGCCTCACAGCTACCGAGACCTTCAAAAAATTTCCCCACGCGTAAAAAAAGGGAACTCTCAGTGAAATGTCACGTCGCTCACGAGGCGGGGGTCGCCTCCCCTGCTCTGAGTCGCCGACGTACTTGATTGAAGTCTAGAACGTGCCACTATTTAGTCTAGATTTACTAGATAAGATGCTCTTGCTAGACTCGTGTATTCATAAATTATAACAGGGTATGACCATCACCTGTTTTAAAGTACCTACCGATCTCTTACCCAATGACACACTACCACTAAAAGCTACAGTCATCTATCTTGTCATATACTTTCACTGCCAAGAGTTTCTCACTAAATTGTGAGCGAGTGTGTTTCCTGAAACTGAATATATTTATTTGTTGCGTGACCTCAGAAAGGTGTTTTGTACACTCATCGCCGCAACTCGCATGTCATTCCTTCAGCACGGTCATAGACGAGTAAAATTATGACTAGGAAGTCGGTGGATCGAGTAGTCTTTTATTTACAACTAGCTGACCTCTTATTACGATAACTAAATTTTTAACAGCAAACATTTGCGTTGAATACATAACCATAACCTCCTATTTACAAGTCGACTACTAAAACCCCCGCGGTTGCCCTATCGGCATATGAGAGGGTGACCAGAGGTCTCTGATGGGATCTGTACCAGGTGCCCCTCATTGCCTTGCATTAGATCCGCCGCCGAGGGGCGCATTGTAGCACCCCGGGAACCTGTCTCAATTCGCACGAGGACTGGAGTTGAACCCCGCCGCCGTTCTCTTTGGAGTCGCCGCCGTACTCGATAAACGTCTAGGGCTCACATCTTAAAAGTCCAGTGTATGTTGTTTCTTCTTCTTCTTCTTCAGTGACTCCGAACAGCACAAAGGACCTACCAGCCCACCATTACTACCTAATGCGTTAGGTATTACGTACTGTTAACTAAAATAAAGTAGAAAAAATACGTAAGCGTAACGGTATATGATTGATTTCACTCTTTCTTTGTGTATACGTAATTTCTCACGCAATAGTTAATGTGACAGACATCTTTCATAAACGCAATTAGTCTTTGACACTTCTTTGTTTTCGTAGCTCTAAAAAATACATTCGTTTATATAATTCTGAGCTAATTCTATGTTAGGTATAATACGCAGTGTTTTTAATGTTCATAGGTACTATCGGGATCGCGAACGCTTTACCAGTTTTCAATCAAAATCGTTTGAACGTCATTACATGCGCTTACCCCACCCGCACGTATTTTTGCCCAGCTCGTGCAAGCGATTATCGTCCTAAAATAGTGACGCGAGAGTACATGAATTTTTTCTTAGCGTATCATACACCCGGTAAATAACAAAATAATTTCGGCTTTCACACCTGTTGTATATTTTCGTACATACATGCCAAATTCACGAATGCAGAAGGTATTTTATATTGAGCTTATTCTGCAAAAGGTATAAAATTTATTTGTTTATATTTGCACACGTTTTTTTGAAAGTATGCCAAAATGCTCTTGAACGTAATGAAATGTGTTAATGACCAATACGGTCGATGACCCTAGCGTTACAGTACATTTCAAATCTAATTTAGGTCTCATATCCTTTCTTTGTTCTTGTTTGATGTCTAATATCAATCCGGTTCCGGCTGGTGTATTCTATACATCAATAAACAACAACAAGAACAAGTATAAATTATCAAAGCATAAAAAGCCCGACTACGAAAAACATAAACTATTTTTAAAAAAATATAAACCGACTTCAAAGTAAATTATCTAAAAAGCATAAAATAACGAAAATATTATTGAAGTTGGTGTTAGCGTACCTGCTGTGTATATTCTGCACCAACTTCAATAATATTTTCGTTATTTTATGCTTTTTAGATAATTTACTTTGAAGTCGGTTTATATTTTTTTAAAAATAGTTTATTTAACACTTTTTAGTGACTTATTTTACCAAGATAGGTATCAGCACTATCACGCAACTCGAACGTCTACATTACAGTAACTTACTGAAAACATAAAAAGTTTATATCTCTTAAACTACTGGACCGATTTTGATGAAACTTGTACTCTACCCTAAGTTGAAAAATACTCTAACTATTGCAAAAAGAATTTTCGAAATCGGATTTGTAGTTTCTGAGAAATCCGCGGACAAACCTACATACATACATACATACATACATACATACATACATACATACATACATACATACATACATACATACATACATACACTCGTGAAATTTGGTAAATTTGTTTAGAAGCCCACATAGACTAACATATATGAATATTACGCATTTCTATTAATATTACATACATACGCGTCGAATACAGAACCTCCTTTTTTGAAGTCGGTTAAAAATGGTCCTAAATTACATTATACATACATAATACGCATACATATGCCCTTGTCCGGTGAAGCTGTCACGGCCATCGGCGGCCAACAGTACTACTACTACTACAAAAAAAAAAGCATTCATATGTATATTTCAACTCGTCTCGTTAAGACCTTTCATTTGATACCCATATTGATGTTTTTGGAACAATAAAAATACAAAACTATTTTTTAAAAAATAAAAACCGACTTCAAAGTAAATTATCTAAAAAGCATAAAATAACGAAAATATTATTGAAGTTGGTGTTAGCGTACCTGCTGTGTATATTCTGCACCAACTTCAATAATATTTTCGTTATTTTATGCTTTTTAGATAATTTACTTTGAAGTCGGTTTTTATTTTTTTAAAAATAGTTTATTTAACACTTTTTAGTGACTTATTTTACCAAGATAGGTATCAGCACTATCACGCAACTCGAACGTCTACTTTACAGTAACTTACTGAAAACATAAAAAGTTTATATCTCTTAAACTACTGAACCGATTTTGATGAAACTTATACTCTACCCTAAGTTGAAAAATACTCTAACTATTGCAAAAAGAATTTTCGAAATCGGACTTGTAGTTTCTGAGAAATCCGCGGACAAACCTACATACATACATACATACATACATACATACATACATACATACATACATACATACATACATACATACATACACTCGTGAAATTTGGTAAATTTGTTTAGAAGCCCACATAGACTAACATATATGAATATTACGCATTTCTATTAATATTACATACATACGCGTCGAATACAGAACCTCCTTTTTTGAAGTCGGTTAAAAATGGAGGCTGGCGGCCACCATATTAAATTTTTTTGGAAAAATATATAGCCTATGTTACTCCCACAACTAAGACGAATCTAACGACATGTTATAAGTTACTGTCCATCACGTCGTTCAGGCTGTAGGCTGTGCCAAAGAAGTAGACATACATACAAACATACTCTCGGAAATCATAACCCTCCGCCTGGGGCATTCGGGCAAAAAGAAATCGAATCGATAATAACTATACCATTCTATAAACTTTTAATCAATTCCAAGAATTAGGTATACTGTAAACTAATTTATCCCGGACGTAAATGTTCAGAAATAGCAATATAACAAAACATCTTCTAAAACGTCCTCGGCCCAATTCACGACCCAGTTTCTTTCGTATAGAGCAAATACCGAAGTGTTTTTAACACCTGACGCAAAAAGAATGGGGTTAACATTTTATCGCCTATTAGTCCGGTCCAATTAGACATTCGAAGGTGCATAAAATCCCAACAACTTTTACAACTTCTTGAATCGTTATATCTCAGAAACGGTGGCTCGTAGAGAAAAAGTATTGATAATTTTTTTATAAATAATTTTATGATCTACAATTTTTGTAAGGGTACTTTTATGATAAAAGTTACCGTTAAACTGAAAATCGCGAAAAACTATTTTTTTTCACCTTTGACCTCGAATAAAAAAAATTCCATACACGGGAATGATGGGTAACTTAAAAATTTCCGCGTCCCGTCACGCGAACAGTTTAATCCGCGCCGCCGCCGATTACGCCCCTAGTCCTTCTGACTCGCGCCGCAGACCACGGCACGTACTGCTCGACCCTCCTGACCCCATGACGGTCCTATTGGACCGGGATGCGCCGAACCCTCCCCGACAACCGTATGCTACACTAGCTATCAGACACCGGTCTCGCCGGCGAGGCCGAAGGGTCGTACGCATGCGACCTCAACGACGTGCATCACCCCAGAGTTTCTTGCCGGTTCTTCTCGGTGGGGGCGCGTTGTGAACCGGTGGTAAACTCAGCCCTCTCTTAAGCGACAGCCCAAGCCGAGGCCGTGCCTCCCTGAGGTGCCCTTGAGCTCGTCGCTACTTCTGCCGTTAAGGCTAGAGTGTTTAAGCGCTCGCCTCCTATTGTCCGGTGAAGCTGTAATGGCCATCTGCGGCCAACAGCGTCTATCATTCCCAAAAAAAAAACTTAAAAATTCTATTTATAATTATGTTTTGAGCTTGATTTTCAGCTTGTTGCGATTTTATGCACCTTCACTATAATTTTTTGGTATAAATTGACCGGACTGTCTGTCTGTCTTTGGATAGACAGTATGGTAGAAATGTATGGTACACAGGCTTAGTGGTAGCCCCGTATCCATAATTTTCCCGAACGAATGAGCGGATTTTAATGCGAATTTTAGGGTTCCATACCTAAACGGTAAAAAAGGAACCCTTATGGTGAGACTTCGTCTGTCTGTCCGTCACACCTATATATTTCAGGAACCACTGACGCTATCGATTTGAAACTTGGAATAGTTTTAGATCTTACTTACCCAAACTCATCGCAAAAAAAAAACTTTTTTTATTAGAAATGAGTCATTAAAATTTCAAAGTGAGACTACCATATCGAGTGGGGTATCATATGAAAAAGCTTCATTTGCATATCTCAAAACAGATTATTATTTTGTTTTGTCACAAAAAAAGACCGTTCCCTTATCTCCGAAGTTTGTGAAGGGGAAAATCTGAAATAATTATGGGTAATACATGTCTGTCTATATTTAACAAGAAAAATAAAATGATCTCTATAAGTAGTACCTATAGGTAGTCTGTTAGTAATCCTAAAAAAAACTTCGATAAACAAACCTAGTTGTGCGTTTTGTTTTTTTTTGCTATCTGAGGTGTTAGACGAATAGTAAAATAACTATAATAAGTCCAAATATGATATGGCCCCCTCCTCGGTGCGCGAGACCGACTCACACTTGACCAGTTTTTTTTTTAAATTTGGATGTTGGTTATGTCAGGATGGTCCATACGTATCAATCTATTGAGCCCTTTATAAGAGTTCGTATTCTTCTCTGGTATTTCTAATTTTCACAACAATAACATTGCTTTACCGCGACTTGCTATCAGGCGGGTACCTGATCATATGTTTATTTTGAATGCAAGGAAAATGACCCTGTGCTAGAAGTATCGCTGCAAATATTACGAAGCTTGGTGCCTTGACGCCATTACAAACCAAACAAATTATTACTAACCTTAATCACCGCAGCAATATATGACACGAAGGGTTCCGTAAGAGAAAGTACTTCCTCAGTCGGAATGCTTGAATTATTAGCTGACTGCCGACACTCGTTGTAACCTTGTTCTGCAAAAATGAGTAGATTCACATTTCGCTTTGATTTTCAATCACCTCTGTAACACAACACTTCTCGTAGGTGGAGTTATTTCGCTACGATCTTTAGTAAAGGGTAAGTATTTCCTCACAATGCCAGAATGCCTTATTATAAGTAGACGTTAGTTGTAACTCTGTGCTGCAAAAAAATGTCTACCTACTCAACATTTCATTTTCTATCACCGCAGAAACACCACATCATTATTCGAAGATGGCATTTAACTGCGATCTTCAGCAAGGGGAATTATAGTCTCAGCGTGAATGCTCGAATTATAAGCGTACGATCGTTGTACTTATTATTATTATTTTTTTTTTTTTATTTATTTATTATTAATAATAATGGTACAATATTATGCATACTGAATGTAACATAAACTCATTAGAATTTATCCGTACATCCGCCGTCGTCATCTATGTTAGTCTATGTTTAAAATTTACATATTTTCATAATGCTATTAACAGTACGAAAACAGATAGAAGTGGAATCATCAAACATCGTAATAATTATATTGATGAGTTAAGGATGAGTTGAATAAACAATATAATTATTATAATGAAGGTAGTCACAAACAATTAGTTAAAAATTATACATGGAAATTCATTTCACGACAGTGAGTTCCATGCAGGTAGTTTTTAATGGTTAAATACAGGTTGAAGCTAAATTTTTTTGTAGTAATAATGTACATAAAATAAGTGTAATTATTGTCTGACTGTCTGATTGTTATTTGGTAGTATGTATATATGAATATATGTATTATATATGCAAGTATGTATGTATAAATGTATTATGTATGTAAGTATGTATAAACATACAATACCTATATCTATTTCTTTGGTATGGCCTACCAGTCAGCTGGCCAGGAATTTATACGTGTTGTTGTAAAAAATACTTTTTAAATATGTACTTTATATTTTTACTTGTTATTTTACTTCACCCTGTGCTGCAAAAAAAATGTCTACCTACTCAACGTTTAGCCTTCAATCAGTTTAATTAGCTTTGATTTATTTACTATCACCGCAGATACACAACATTATTTCAAGGTGGCATTTAGGCTTCGGCCGTTTAGGAAACCAGAGTTTGGAAACCAGTTTCCTAAAAGGCTTTTTTTATACCTCTACGTAACTGGTTTCCTATAAGACTTTTTTTATACCTCTAAGTAACTGGTTTCCTAAGAGTACTATGCTATTGTTGTTTGAGCCGCCTACGAAACTAATAACCGGATTTCGGGATAAATCTTTATTGGAATAGAGTTTTGTATTTAATTAATGGTTTTTGTAAATCCATATTTGTACATTTATGTGTGATTTATTTCAGATATTTGAATTTAATAATAACATTTATAACATAATAATAATACCAGCCCTTGTGTATGTCCCACTGTTGGGTTGGGTTGGGCCTCCCCTCCAGATGAGGGAGCTAAGGCCATAGTCCACCACGCTAGCCAAGTGCGAGTTGGCGGACTTCACACGTCATTCGAGAGCTAATTAGGCTTTCTCAGACATGCAGGTTTCCTCACGATGTTTTACTTCACCGAAAACCAGTAACAATCGCACAAAGACGATTCACACATGATTCTTTAAATAAATCAGAGGTGCGAGCCGGGGTTCGAACCTGCGTACCTTGCTTCCAAGGCAAGCGCTCGCCCACTGAGCTGTTACCGCTATAATAATAAAAAATAAAGAAATATTGTTAACAATACAAACATTGATATAAGCTCAGTGCTTATTCACATAATTCAATAACTTAAAACATAAAATCTGTTCTTAAGATGAAATGAAAACAACTTTCTTAGTTTAGAAATTAAAATAAAAAAGCGTATGGTTTAATAATTTCAATACAGTGCCCCACAGTTATTAGTACATTTTTCAAATCTTTTATTGCATTAATAATTCCAGTATATATTTCTTGGTAGCATTTACTGTTTTTTCACGTTATTTTTACAAATATTAGCAACTTTAGTCTCCTTAATCAAAATTTCTAGTAAATTGGCTACTGTAACAGAATAGTTATTCAGTGACATGAATTATAAACTTTTTTGGAAACTAGTTACGTAGAAGTGTAAAAAAAGACTTATAGGAAACCAGTTACGTGGAGGTATAAAAAAATACTTATAGGAAACCAGTTACGTAGAGGTATAAAAAAAGCCTTTTAGGAAACTGGTTTCCAAACTCTGGTTTCCTAAACGGCCGAAGCCGGCATTTAGCTGCGATCTTCAGTAAGGGGGAGTGCTTCCTCAGTCGGAATGCTCTAATTATAATAGAACTTTCCTTGTACCTACTTAACCCTGTGCTGCAAAAAAGTCTACCTACTCAACATTTAGTCTTCCATTTCACTTTTATTTTCTACGCTTTATTCTTCGTTAAACATTCAAAGCTGTCATTAAACATACTCAAGTAAACACTTAATAGCCGTTTCAATAGTAAATGAGTCCATTAAGACGATACCGCTGCTGTCATGTCGCCACATTGCGTTATTACCACGCATTACACAAATATGTACACTACTTTTCGCAAGTACGCATTAAATTATCTCTGGTTGGTATTTTTTACCCAATTTAATCTAGTGATTGACCGCAATCCGTCCTGAAGAGAACTGTTTTTTTACACTACCAAGGTGGCTAGCAAGCGTACGGCCCGCCTGATGGTAAGCGGTCACCGCAGCCTATGGACGCTAGCAACACCAAAAGAATCACTAGCACGGCCGGAACACAAGCAATGCTTACACACTGCTGCTTGGCGGTAGAATAGCTGGCACTGCGGTGGTACCTGGACGGTTCTTTGCACAAGGAACCTACCACCTAGAAAATAGTCTATTACCAATCCAACTACAAGATTTTTTTTTTGGGAGGATATTATTCGCTTTTGGCCGCAGATGACCATTATAGCTTCACCGGGGGAAAAGGGCAAGCGCTTATAGCACTCCAGCCAAAAACAAGAATCTGTATACCTACTGGCAGCCAGATTAGGGGTTGGCAGATACAGGCCTTAATATTTCATCATATCTAGGTGGCCATTTTATATGACTAGGTGGTCTAGGTGGTATGTCCCTTGTGCAAGGGATCATCCAGGTAGGTCCCACCGCAGTCAGATATTCCGCCGCAAAGTGTGCAAACCATTGCTGTGTTCCGGCGTCAAGGGCACTGTAGCTGGTGAAATTACCGGACACAAAATACTTAATATCTTATGTCTTAAGGTCGGCAACGCGATACTGATTATTCTGGTGTTGCTAGCGTCCATAGGCTGCAGTGCTTACCATCAGACGCGCCGCATATTTGTTTGCCACCTTGGTCGTATAAAAAATTATCTGAAAATTTCTGAGACTAATCAAGATTAATATTGTGGGCTAAAATCATCAATATACTATACCAACTAGATTTGCTGTCACGACCCGAAAAGTGGTCACGAAAATAAGAGCTACGGAGACGGCTGTCGCTCAATTGTCTGCAATTATTATTGAACCTTATTTTATAGTATGTAAGTTATCTTTTTATATGAACATTTTATTGTTTTGCGTGTACGTGTATAGTTGTGTAAGTATATGTAACCGCGACCACATTTTCGATGTCATTTTGTTCGTGACAGCTAATCTAGTTGGTATAGTATATCGATGGCTAAAATAGTGAATTTGAATGCTTGCCTCTCTTAAAATGATCATATCTCGGATGCAAGTTATTTTTGATTGAGATATATTTTTCTCGAGGTGTTACATTATAATAATACGCATTTGTTACGTTTTGTCGTCGATTTGTTGTTGTAAAAATATTGGATATAAAAATCACACACACATATTTTGACAATTTATTTTCCCCGAGGCCACATTAGACAAGAAATCGGTATTTGCCTTGAACGTTGGCCAAATTGACTTTAAAAGTGAATATTTTTTTACGTCCATTAAATATATATCAAGACTGGCTGCCCGTCTTCCAAGTCACGTCATTACGGCAACAATAATTAAAATTATTAACAATCGACGTGGTAATATTAGAAAAATTTAGAAGGTTGCGTGCTCGCATTGCGGACACACGCGGAAGAACGTTCCACATCGGTGTATTACATACCGTACCAAAGAGTTACTATGTGTTAGTTTGCAAACGTAATGCCCGTATCATACGATGCAATAACCTTAGGAACTTAGATAAAAAATGGGGTAGATTACCAGTTTAAATAAACCTAGTTTATAATTTTAAGCTTTATATAGGTACAGAGTGTTAATGTCCAACCCTGTCTGGTCCACAAACTCTGTCCGACTGTGGGTATTATTCAGTGCCGCAATACTAACCTACATTATAGGAATGCGAATATTCCCCATACGATTGGTACTGGGTCACCCTGTTTATAAGTTAGCCAGCCGTATATATCCCTAAACAGGCTCTAGCTAGACGAATCCTCAAGAGACATGGAACCGTGGAAGACCCAAACAAACCTGGCGGTGTCCCATCGTAGATAAATCGAAAAGCAACGGAATATCGTGGAGGTAGGTGAAGCGTGTACCCAAGAACAGCTCGACATAGCGAAAGACCCCAGACGCCCTGTGCCCCACCATCTAGGGGACGTAGGAAACTAACAAGAAATCACAAAACGCACCATCCATGATTTTGTAAAGATCGTACTACTCGTCTTGTTTGCTTAAAGAATAATTAATATACCTACCATAAAAACTGAAAGTTTCAGTGGTCTTGAGATTTTATAACTTAGCGAAGTAGCAATAGCAACCCATCACCAACGATACGGTACTACTGTGGATGATGGTCGTCGTTAGACTAATGTTATATTTCCTACATTTCTAATCAAAGAGTGACCATTTGCAATCAAATACGTAACAGTTAGTACGGCTCATGTAATGCTCGATCAATTACCAGTTCGCGTTTTTTTTTCCACAAATCTATAAATTATGTTTTACTAACTGACAAACGTATAAGCGAAGTGAAAATATATTTTGGACATTGATTAACACAAGCAACACGCGAAGAAAGTACTGCCAAATTATTTACACGATTGTATATTTAGCAATTTAATTACCTACTTACTGTAATTATATTTACATGACGAAAATTTGTTTATATGTGCGTCGTACATCTTTCTAATATTTATGTCGTTATTTGACCCATTGAAGTTAATGGTAAATCTGATCAAAGCGAATCCGCTTGCGTACGCAATCCAAATAAATCTAATAATAATAATAGCTCTAGCTGTTGGTGCGTAAAGACACCTCGGTGTGTCTTTGTTGGCCGAGTGGAAACCGAAGGGGGCCGGAGGACTCTCAGCTCTGGATTGCCTTAATTGGCCGTGCAGAGAGTAGTTGATTGAGCTATATGCTCCAGGGGTGGAAGTGTTAAAGGGCATAACGCCGCGAGTAACTACGGAGAAAGCGCAGCACACCTCTCGACACCCCTGTGCCACTCCCGCCGGTGTTGCACTGCGTCGTCTTCTGACGGCTATATGGAGTGCCCATCCAGTGGGTGGCAAGTCACCGCTTGCCAAAATATAATTTGTAGGTACACTAATTGTGGCAAGTGACCCCGGCCGTTTGCCATAGACCAGTGTTCAGTCCACCAAATGCTCACTCAAAAAAAAAATCTTAAGATCTTTCCACATAGGTACTGCAATAGTCCCTACACCTGCCAGAGTCAACTACTGTTTATATCTTATTTCCAGCAGTTGTGTCCTGACAGCTGTGTTCCATGCCTACCATTAATTTCTCCCAACAAGCCTCTACGTATTGGATTCGTCCCCACGCAAGCCTTTTAAAAGTCCGGGTGTAAAAGCCCGTGTTAACATAAACAAAAATAATAATATTGTTATCGTGCTTGTGTAACGGTGACACCGTTGACAACAAGAGCTACTGAAATCAAATTTCTTTGTATCTATCTAGATCCATCTTCAACGCTAAACTGTCCGCCTCCTGAACTGATCATGACTGAAGCGGACTCCATAGCTGATCCTGACTCGGAAGATGAACCTGAGAGAAAAGACTCCCTTGATGTTCACGAAGAAGGTGAGTAATAACTTACATCAAAATAAAGTTGAAGGATTTGTTGAGCTATACTTAAACACTAAACTAACACCTGCTCATTTGATACTTCCTATCAGACATGATTGAGGAGAGCAAATTTAACTCATTGATTTTATTAGCGCATTATGACATACATTTTTCATATACGGCCGATATTTATTGATTGATGTCCCTATTTTTTTGATTCAGTAGTGTTTTATGCCAGTCTCATAGAAAATGTGTCTGAAATAACAGGTAAACCTAATGATTTTTGGACTAGATCATATATTATCGCCCGTTATTGTATAAACGCGGAAATATCTGGACGACAAAATGAACCTAACATGATTTCAATAATTTCATCATCTACAAACACGAGGAACAAAGATATGAATTCTGTAAATATATTTGGATGATTTAATAATTCACTCGTAAATTTCGACGAAATAGTTTTCAAATCAGCTACAATTTTAACACTTCAAAGAAATTCAATGAGATATTATAAAGTAATAACTTAATAGAAATATACGTATTTTTACTATCATTTATATTTTTTGTTTGTGCACAGACGAATTATTCCAATGCTGACGAACGGAGCGCTTTGCGCTTTACTAACACTTCCGGCTTCCCGACATATATCCAAGTAAACACAAAGGTTTCTTATTCTATAATATTATACTTGTGAGACATATACATTTACAAGATTCCCTTGTTTGTCTTATAGTGTCGTCACGTGTGTCGTTTTCCCCTCGTAGATACCTACTCTGCTCAACTCTAAGCTATTTCTTCGATGCTCTACAATTGATGTATCTACATGACGTAATTGTTAATTCTGTCAACCAAATACCCTATGCCCATCTTTTGCGAATACATACATAATCCATCTAAATATAATCCGAGTAAGAATCATATACAGCTTAATGCAGCACTCACAAACGTCAATTACTGATAATATTCATTCAACCATATTTTGAATCTGAACATTTCAATTCTTGGTACCGTTTATTCATATGTTCAAATATTGAGAACGAGATGATCGATATCTCATAATATCTACTCGTATCGTATCGATACTATATAAGTATCGAAATAATCCGATTCGAAGATCTGGATTATTAATAATTAACACTTAATTACATTTGAGTCCTGTGATCCTAAACTGTTATACAATGGAAAAACTATAGGAATCACATTACATAGGTTCAATTTTATTGACCAAGTTTAACTGGACAATAATTATTTTAATTTCTTAATCTATGAATGCCATATGTATCACATGAGTTCCTTGCGGATTAAGTAATTTTTTCACTTGTCCTTTAACGCTCTGGTTAACATTGCTACCAAGGATTGCAGCTGTTAACTATCTAGTGTAAGCAATTACAAAATTGTTTTCAAAATCGCATGAAATATCTCATTAATTTCATTACAATTTCTTCAACTAGTATTTCACCGCTCGTAATTGCTAATTACCAATCTTTTAATAATACTAAAAATATTCATGCTATTCCAAAACAGTTAACTTAATTAAACTGAAAATTAATTAAACAAGTAACCTATCTAAACAAGGACTTCATATTTCAAGTCTACGCTGTCAACAATATGTACTCAACTCTTGTGTACATTCTATCATATATTTGCGATCTTTTTGCACTTATTTACACCAACACAACTTTTACACACCTACCTTTTCAGATAGGTACTTGCATATTCAAAAGATTGTGCTTGCTTATCCTCGAAAACGATAAGAGTTTGGCTTAGTTATCGATTTGAATTATATTTAAATTGGAACAGTCACTTCCATCGTAAATAGACTGTTGTATGTTTGTATTGCCGTAAACTCGAATCCATCGAGTAAGCCAGCTGATCTGATTTCTCAGTGTACCTACTCCTTTAGCAGCATTAAGATACACTAAGTTCCGTTCTTAAATACTGGGCCCTCATTCTATATAGAGTTCAGCTAAAATCACATCAATATCACAATATGATTTAACAAAAATTATACTTTGCTAAAGTCTCTAAACTATATACTTACGTCATTCAATCATATAATTACGACGATAGAAACAATAATTAGATCATCATGAAAAATTAGTCTTTTTTTGCATACACATTATAAACTACACGAATATTCTTATGCAAATGATTTTTTGTTGCTGGTCGTTAGGTGGCGGAGCGATGAGCGCTCTAGTAGCAGGACTCCGCCGCGCAGGCTCCGCCCATTCCCTATCGGCGCCCAAAACCAATGCCTCTTCGAGATCCTTACCGCCATCACCTAGTCACACACCCAGGTATGTTACCCTAACACCTACTACAAATTTTCTAATATTTTCTTAGTGTAGAGCTGGATTGATGTACCATCTTCTAGCACAGAAGGCCTTAAAGTTTATGCCCAATAGTATTCGGTTAGTTAGAGGCTAATGATGATGTAATTTTCCATTTGTTATTAAGTTAGTGATTACTGTTGTTCAATCGTTGTTTGAAATTAGTTGCTTATGGTTATGTGGAGGTGCGTTTGGTTCAAAAAGAAATGCACAAAGAACTATACATGTTTCATTGTTACATAGAATTATTTCCCGTTTCTAATGGCATGTCGTCGGTGACCATGTAGGTAGACAGATATGGAAGATAGACTTTGTTGTTTAATATCCGTGTATTGTGTTTTGCAATCAATGTTTCTATAATGAATTTAGTTTAGAATGTACTGAAAAACAATGATAGACTTAGTTAATATTTTTCCGATTTAGGAACAAAACAAGTCTTTTAGGCACACACGTACCAGTTACCAAAGGTAGTGTATTAATCATAACTGTGCGATAGCTGAAGTTATGGTTTAAAATCATACAGAATGTCTTGGCAAACCGGACATTTGCCCGGTGCGGCAAAATTTAGCTCGATGTTTAAAATAATGTATAAATTACTTGTTATGGTACAGTTTGTCTTTTTGTCCTGGGCGACGAAATCGCTAGAGCAGGTATTGAGTATAAGGCAAACAACGATTCCACGTGGTGCGATATTATGTAAAAAAACAACATGCTTTTCTCACTCTTTGATCTTGTACCACCATCCCCTTTCTTTTACCGGACTACCAGGCACCGGCAGGGTCTCCACCGCTTTGTTTGTTTCTTTCCTCATGCGCACGGCCAAGCTATGGAATACTCTGCCGGACACCGTTTTACCTAATAAATATAACTTGGGTCTATTCATCATCATCATCATCAGCTCAAAGACGTCCACTGCTGAGCAGTCCATCCTTAGAAGGAAGGGGTTACCATAATCCCTACACTTGGCAGGCCTCTAGGTAATCGCAGTATAGGTAGATAGGTATTCCAATAGAAAGAAGCTGCTGCCCCTCTTGTTGTTTTCCCTTAGTCGCCTCTTACGGACACCTAACGTGAGGAGATGGATGGGTGCTATTCTTGACCAGACACCCCACGGGTAACGGATGTCCTCAGTTATCGTTGGTAAACAAGAGGCGGCAACACATTTCACGAGCAGTCCGTGTCCGGTGAAGGAAGCAGTCGCTGGAGGGCGCGGGCAGCCCGTTCAGCGCGGTGGGCGCGACGTGGCTGGCGAGGGGCGGCGTGAGCGCGTTGCTGCAGCCGGCGTTGCGCAGCGCGCTGCCACCGGACGCATTGCTCGCGGCCGCCAGGGACTCCGCACCTGAGCTCGCCGCCAAGCTCACCGCGCAACAGATACACGAGATGGTCAGTATCAATTTCAATACAGAACGGTTATTCTGTAAGAACAGTTAACAAACTCGAAAGCTTAATCCGCGGTGAGAGAAATTTGATAATCTCACCGCGAATTAAGCTTTCGAGCTTGTTAAATGTTCTTACAGAAAACCACTAAGTGCTATAGTCACAACGGATCTCTGCGTTCTGAAGTTGGCTACACTACGCTGTGCAGTAGCTATTTTTGTGCGTTTGTATTCATAACTCACGACTGTACTTGCGCAATGGTTCGCGTAACCTAACTTAAGAGACACAAAGGCCCGCTGTGACTACTGTACTGTACATCTTCTTTATTCTTTTCTTTAAAATAAAAGTCGCTTTCCGCGTCTGTATATCTGCTAACTCTTCCTAAATCACACAAACGATTTAAAGCGGTTTGCACCATCAATTAGATAATGTTTCACTGAAGATTTATACCTACAATACAAAACAAATATTCTTTATTGTACACCAAAAGTGAAGTTGGGTTTCGCGAACCATTGCGCAACTACAGTCGTGAGTTGAACAAAAACACAAGAATAGCTACTGCGCAGCGTCTTGCAGCCAACTTCACACTGCACAAAGATCCGTTGTGACTATACTGTAATTATTTTATGTGAGTTTCTATTTACAACAATATTTTGCAACCGGGGCATCTAAATTACAGCCTTGGGTTGCCGCCGGGGTGGGTCACTAGTTTTCTAATAATATATGCAACTTACTGCCGCACTTGCAAACGTCAATTAGAGATAATGATCATTAATCCAGTTCTCGAAATTGGATTATTGTGACACTCGCTATTCTCTGCGTGACCCGAAGGCGTTACCATAAAAAAAATCTTTGTATAAAAAGAAATCGAGACGAGCAGAACGTCCACCTGATGGTAAGCAACAGGCCTGCCCATCGGCAAACGTACTTCCGTTGTCTCTGGAGCCCAGTAATTCCAACAATGTCTCTCATATTGGAACACTGAGCAATTTGCATCAATAGTATATAAATGGATTGACATGAAAGTTCCTCTTTTTTTTTGGGAATTATAGACGCTATTGGCCGCAGATGGTCATTACAGCTTCATCGGGCAAGAGGAGGCGAGCGCTTATAGCACTCCACCCTTAAGGGCACGGGGGAACGACGAGCTGAAAGGCACCTCAGGGAGGCACGGCCTCGGCTTGGGCTGTCACTTAAGAGTGAAAGTGCATATCTGATAGTCTATTCTGCATGTCCAGTTGCAAGCGGTGCGCGAGGAGTTGTCAGCGGAGGAGACCACAGGGGGTGCGGAGGCGGGCGAGGGGCGAGCGCACGCACTCACCGCGCTAATGCTGCATTGTTGCGCTGCAGCGCAGTTAGCGCAACGCGCGGAACCAGCGCCCGCCTGATGATCGTATTAAACTATTGTTCATTGTGGACTTGACTTTTATTTTACACCACCCAACAATTTACGGCTCCTTACCATAAGTACAAAGATCCTGGTCGTCATATCTAAAACTGTTGGTACAGGAAGTGGCATTTTTTCACAAATATCAGTGAATGTCGTGTTCTCTTGACTGAAACAGAACAGTAATGGAGGCCAATCTTACATCAACATCAAACGAATTAGACGCAAAATGTTCACTTCGCATAATGTCAACTCGAATCTTTGGCAAAATGTCCACTTCGCATAATGTCAACTCGACTCTTTAGAAAAATGTCCACTTCGCAAGACGTCCACTTCGCATAATGTTAACTCGACTCTTTGGCAAAATGTCCACTTCGCAAAACATCCACTTCGCAAAACGGCCACTTCGCATAGTGTCCACTTCGCAAAATGTCCACTTCGCATAATGTCCACTTCGCAAAACGTCCACTTCGCACAGTATCCACTTCGCAAAACGTCCACTTCGCATAATTTTCACTTCGCAAAACATCCACTTCGCAAAACGTCCACTTCGCAAAACGTCTACTTCGCTTATGGTTTATATGCCCACAGATGTTTCCGCAGACACAGTTGTCATCTCCCATTCTCTCACAATCCGATTGGACCGATCGAAGGCGTGTATTGTCATTTGTCCTAACCAATAAGGAAAAGCTACAGAAAGTTGTTGCCCTCCGCAGGATTCGCATATGATTCGGTTGCTATTCTAGTACTTAAGTATATTTTAGTTTTTAGTAGAAGTTTTATGTATTCATGTGTTCTTTCCTAGAGCAGTAGTATCGCAAGTAGTATCCCCGTGGCGTAGTGGGAAACCGCTCGCTTTACAAACCGGAGGTCGCGGGTTAGAATCCCGCGGGGAGCAACAAATTTGTGTAGTTGTTACTTAAGTACTGGCTAGGACAATTTAGGCCGATCTCCTGACCTGATTGTCTGTAAAGTAAGATGATCCATGCGCCGAATGGGCATGTAAAAAGTCGGTACTGGACGTGATTTCTCCTCGGTCGTGTCGGTCTTCCGTCCCATCGGATTGTGAGAGGATAAAGGAAGAGAGAGCACCTGTACGCAAACGCGTGTGCACTATATCTAATAACTCGCGCGTTGATGGCTGATCTTGTGAAAGATTAGACACTGTGTTCGTATCGGCCAGGAGGACATTATTATTAGTATCGCAAGATATTGGCTTATTAAAATTCCTAGCAAGGAAGGAAGGATATTATTATTAGTATCGCAAGCTATCGTGGCTTAGAAATATCAGACAGTGGACCGGCATTGCCAGCGTGGAACATCTATTTCGCTTGGCAAGGGACCGATCTAGGTTTGATGAACTGACGGCCAACCTTCAGTAGTGAAGATCTTCTCAGTAGAGGCCGCGTTGTGATCTGGTGGTAATTGTAAAAAAGTTGACAATATGTAAGTGCCCTCGTTAGGCCTATGCATAATAAAGATATTTTGAGTTTGAAGAGGCACCGCAAGAAGAAGAAAATTCCTAGACAATTGATGAATCTTAGAACACTTATTTTGTGAGCTTTTTTTTACAAAAATTTCGGAGAAAAGACATTGAGGTAAGAATAGATGATAATCTCATAAATAATGTAGATGTATCGCAAAACAGCAGAACTGTTTACAATATACACGCAAATTGTCCTTGATACTTATAGCAACAATAAAAACTTCCGTCAATTAAACTGCGAAACGACTGTACGTATCTATTTCTGTGTCTATTGGAGATTAAACATACTGTAAACATTAGGATATGTACTACGCACAACATAAACTGGTAAATATGTTTCTCTTGCTCATTTTTACGTCTGTGGAACATACCATTGCAGTAAACAACTTGAACAAAATATATTTCTGTTCGAATTAATTGATTGCGGAAAATAAACTTCTCCTGAGGAATTTTCAAAGGACAATGACTTGGAGCGGCGTTTGAAATTTTCCACGAACAACGATAAAACAGAAAGCGGAACCTTTGATTATAAGAGCCTTATCCACACTACAAAAATAGTGTCATCTAAGTACTACCCAATAATCTTATTTGCGATTTCGTTCCCTACCACTATGCCTACTAAGTACTTCTAATAACAGCGTGATCTTACTTTCTTGATTGAAAGTGACAGAACTATAAACTACTTATAATGCCATCTCTTTACCACGTAAGATTATAATAATACTGTTTTAGTGGTGGTGGTAAGCCCCAGGAGGACGCTTCTGTACACAAAATATTTGTGGACTGTAACTAGCACTCCGCAACAAACCACAATAAGATCGCATGACACAAACCGCATGAGTTTTGACAAAATATTAGGAACTACTATTTCCTAATGACGTCGTAAAACCTTAACATTGAAATAGTTTACAAAATAGACTAATTAACAAACTCCAGGTGTCCGGTCCAATGACGATCTTCCCATTCTAGATTTTGACTATAAACAAAGGAAATTAGCACGCGGAATTTTAGCAGTAACAACATCGAATTCTATTTTAACATTATTCTCCTTAATCAAAAGGAATACGGGCTAGTTTTGCGTGCAAGGACTAAGGGATCAAAGAACCATATGGCCGTAACTGCGTCGAACAGTGAACTGGCTCGCTTCCAAATTTTCCTGAAATAGCACAAAGGATTGACCTCAACTTTCGCTGTGAAAAAAGTTCTGCGAAATGTCAGCGATCGGTGCGCGGTGGAAAATTTGGTGCGTCAGACCGCGTGCGCATGCGTTACCAGCATGTTACCAGCACAAACTGCCTCACTCAGAGTACGTTAATGCCTCATTATCTACGCGAAAATATAATGAACTATTAACCAGACATTGCTGTATCGGCAGGACGTAATAGGGTATCCAATATGCCTTAAGGGAGATTTCAGGTGGGCGACTGGGACGGCAAGATAATACGTAGACACGTTAAACAGGGGACTTATAGTATTAATGCGTAAGTATACATTACAGGATGCTACACTCCCGGTTTGTATTAGGGGTGGGCGTGGAATTAACAGTTTTTTTGACAGTTTTTGTAGTTAACGAATAAGCTACTTTACTCGGCACCTAGTTTAATGATCAGACTAGTTTATTAGTTAACTCGGTGAACTTTAACTTGGTGGTAGCACCCAGCCATCTACCACCAGCTTGGGATCCCGTGATAAACATAGTCAATTCCAAAGACAAGCATTCCACTGCAAGACCTCAAGATACTGTAAGCTCTTTCTGCGTAGATTGGACTAACATAAATAATTAGAAGACCTGCGGGTACCCTAAGACAACTATGGCATATGGATAGCTACCACCTCAGTCCGCCCGTGACCATGAATACTGTAAAGTATTCGAAACATCGGGAAATTAAAATCAAAAATAAACCGCGATACCTATAATCCGTAAAATTAGTTTCATTTCAATGTGTAATATTCGCGTAAATATCAGAAATCATTATACTAAAGTTTTTTCAACGTCATAAACTAGTCTAAACTTTAGACTGTTTTATAAACTAGTTTATAGATGACGATGAACAGTTTCGTTTCGTCGACGCGTCGACGACCCATTACTAGCTTGTGTAGAAAACTCGTCGGCGGTTGCTAGTCGCGGTTTTGCCTTCTGTCCACAGCGCACCGCATGGATCGCGGGTTTACTTTAATTCGTAGCTAAAGACAGAGAATAAGATAACATGACTATAACTCATCTATAGGTAGGGTGATGTTGTATTTTTCATAAGAAAAACGGCATTACTCAAATTTAAAAATGTACATTTTGAAACTTGAGTAATGTTTACTGCTTTCCGTAACTAAGCTTTGTTCGAAATGAGTAATAATGCATCAGAGAAAAACTAAATCAGTTTATGCTTTCTCATCTTTTTGATTAATAAAAACTCAATTGTTTTAAACACCGACGATGACCAACATTATACCTACGAGTACGTTCGAAGCCTATGAACGAAGTCGAATAGGGATGGATCTTAGCTACTTTTGATAAATAAACTATTTTTAAAAAAATAAAAACCGACTTCAAAGTAAATTATCTAAAAACTATTTAAAAAGAAATAAAAACCGACTTCAAAGTAAATTATCTAAAAAGCATAAAATAACGAAAATACACACATCAAAAGTGTCTAGGGATCAACATATATTTTTGCAATAACTTTTCTCCTGATTGATATTAATTAAAATTTTCTTTAAGGATTCATCAAATAAAGTGTTTTCGTTTGTCACAGTAACGATAAACCAAGTCACCTTTGCATTAATAAAGAAATTTGCCATTTTCCTAATAAAGGGATTTTTTGACATTTGAACCACTAACACAAAAGTTCGAAAAAAAGACTGAAATAACAGTTTTCTTTAAAATTTTATTGGGTAACTTAAACAATTAATAATCCGTGTTTCTACCGCGAACACTAACAACACAAGAACATCGGTTTGGCATACTCAAAATGAGTTCATCCAAATCACGCTGTGGAATGGCCGCCCATGTTCGTTGCAACAACAAAAAAAGGTCTTCTTGCGACTGGATACCCTCCATATTCGGCAGAGCTCTTCTCTGTAGCATATCCCATGCATGCTCAATCGGGTTCAAGTCTGGCGACTGAGCAGGCCAGGGCAGGACATTGATGTTAGCTGCGGCGAGAGTCTGTCTTACAACTCTTGCGGTGTGCGGTCGTGCATTATCATGCATTAACTGAAATAAGGGACCGATTTGCACTTGTAGAGGAACGATGACGTCTGATACAATCGTCTCAGCATAAATTTGAGCGTTGAGGTTGCCTCTGATCCAAATCAACTCAGTTCTTCCGCCGATCCAAATACCCGCCCATACCATGATGGTTCCACCACTATAAGGATGGACTTCCTGGCAGGATTTTAATCGCTGTTGGCGTCCAGGGGTTCTCCAGTGTCGTATACGTCTTGTATCCGGTCTCATACCAAAACGAGACTCATCAGAAAAGCACACGAAACGCCATTGTTCTTCTGCCCAATTTCTGTGTTCAAGAGCCCATTGATATCGAATCCTACGATTGTGCATTGCTATAGGTGGTACCCGTAGCGGTCTTCGGGAATGAAGGTTCACTTCATGCAAGCGGTTTCTGACTGTTTGGTCGCTAATTAAGTTCCCTGAAGAGTGATGAAGCCTCACGGCTAACATCATGGCAGTTATTGTTGGAGCTCTTCGAGTTAAGATTTGAATATATCGGTCTTGTCTCCGTGTGGTGCAGCGATACCGTCCTCCATGGCGCTCAGCCACGGTACCAGTGCTTCGGTAACGTGTCCAAAGTCGACTGATAACACTCTGACTTGTATTCAGAGCTAAAGCCACAGTACGTTGCCGGGAACCAGCTTCTATCATTCCCACGGCTCTGAGCATTTCTTCCCTGCTTAAATGACGTCGCCGCTCCATAATAACGTTGGTTTTAATCAGTAGTAGGGAAACAGTAGCACTAATAATGTCTTCAATGCGTTGTATGTTTTTATAGGGAAAATATTGACAGCTGATTTTCATCTTTTACTCGAATTTGATTCACAGTTCCTGATTCAAATTATGAAATGCACCAAAAAGGATCCATATAAATTTATAAAATCATAAATTTATTACAAAGCCACATCTCAATCTCAAGAAATCCGCTTAAAAATGCTTGATCCCTAGACACTTTTGATGTGTGTACATACATACATACATACATACATACACTCGTGAAATTTGGTAAATTCGTTTAGAAGCCCACATAGACTAACATATATGAATATTACGCATTTTTATTAATATTACATACATACGCGTCGAATACAGAACCTCCTTTTTTGAAGTCGGTTAATAAAATATATTCAAGACGTCGTTCTTTTTAACCGGCTTCAAAAAGAAGGTTCTCTATTCGACGCGAATGTATGTAATATTGATAAAAATGCGTAATATTAATACATGTTAGTCTATGTGGGCTTCTAAACAAATTTACCAAATTTTATGAGTGTATGTATGTATGTATGTATGTAGGTATGTATGTATGTATGTATGTATGTAGGTTTGTCCACGGATTTCTCAGAAACTACAAGTCCGATTTTGAAAATTCTTTTTGCAGTAGTTAGAGTATTTTTCAACTTAGGGTAGAGTACAAGTTTCATCAAAATCGGTCCAGTAGTTTAAGAGATATAAACTTTTTATTGAAATTAAACTACTTTTACGGATTTTATCGCGGTTTATTTATTGATTTTACTATCCCGACGTTCGTTGCAAAGCATTCGAAACGTCGGGATAGTAAAATCAATAAATAAACCGCGATAAAATCCGTAAAAGTAGTTTAATTTCAATGTGTAATATTCGCGTAAGTAAAAGACAACATTATGTAAACTTTTTATGTTTTCAGTAAGTTATTGTAACGTAGACGTTCGAGTTGCATGATAGTGCTGATACCTATTTTGGTAAAATAAGTCACTAAAACGTGTTAAATAAACTATTTAAAAAAAAATAAAAACCGACTTCAAAGTAAATTATCTAAAAAGCATAAAATATATTGAAGTCGGTGTCAGCTGGTGCTAGTGTTAGTTAACATGATATGCTAGCACCGACTTCAATATATGTTCGTTATTTTATGCTTTTTAGATAATTTACTTTGAAGTCGGTTTTTATTTTTTTTTTGAAATAGTTTATTTTTTCAATATAAGTATACTTTTTGATTAGTATTTTTTAAGCTTAGTAAGTAGGTGAACACAAAACTTTCCGTAACAACAACATGTAGCTCGTAATAAATTACATAATAAAGCGCAGATGTGTCTGAAAGTGGGTCACGATCCGAGAAAAGGAAATTGTGTTAGATACTCTCTACATATTCTCTGTGCTAAAATAACCTAAATTTAATAACATAAACTTGGACGAAACACCAATCATTGTTTTTCATTTCAAGCTGGTAGAATATACATGCAAAATGATATTAACCTGATACATAAACACTTTTATATTAGAACAAAGAAAGGAACTCAATCGCAATTTATCGAGACGGACGTGTCGATGCTCTCAAGTTTTAAAAAAATAACTACATTAAAATCTGAACTGAAAGCTTTTTAAAATACTTAGGTTAGTAAAATTCTGAAAGGAATTTCAATGTGTTTCTTTGATCATACAATTTAAATACAAAAAAAATAGCATAACCTGACTGGGGAAGTGCCTTGCAGAACATCGCAGCCAAAGCACCTCTAACCTCTAAAGAGGTTAGGGAAGTGGCCCTAAAATGATAAATAAATACATACTTACCTTTTTTTTTGACGCGGGGGAAATCTTTAAAAGATCCCCGGGAGCTGTGGGGCTCGACCGGGGTATGTGGGATTCTTACCCCCTAAAACCCCCGCGGCTGTCGCATCAGCACATGAGACCCAGATCTCTCCGGTGGGATCTGCACCAGGGGCCCCTCAGTGCCTTGCCTTTGAGCCCGCCGCCGGGGGGCGCATTGTAGCCCCCCGGGAACCAGCCACGGTGCTCACGGGGACGAGTGTCGCAACCCAGCCGCCGTCCTCCTCGGAGTTGCCGGCGTTCTCAATGGAAAATACATACCTACTAACCTTTTTTTTTATTTTTTATTTTTTTGACGCGGGGGAAATCTTCGAAAGATCCCCGGGAGCTGTGGGGCTCGACCGGGGTATGTGGGATTCTTACCCACTAAAATCCCCGCGGCTGTCGCATCGGCACATGAGAGGGGGAACCCCAGGGCTCTCCGGTGGGATCTGCACCAGGGGCCCCTCAGTGCCTTGCCTTTGAGCCCGCCGCCGGGGGCGCATTGTAGCCCCCCGGGAACCTGTCACGGTGCTCACGGGGACGGGGGTCGCAACCCCGCCGCCGTCCTCCTCGGAGTCGCCGCCGTACTCAATGGACGCTCAAAGGGCCCACACCCCGAGCGTCCAGCGACTCCGAAGGTTGCATACCTACTAACCTTTTTTTTTTTTTTTTTTTGACGCGGGGGAAATCTTCGAAAGATCCCCGGGAGCTGTGGGGCTCGACCGGGGTATGTGGGATTCTTACCCACTAAAACCCCCGCGGCTGTCGCATCGGCACATGAGAGGGGAGACCCCAGGGCTCTCCGGTGGGATCTGCACCAGGGGCCCCTCAGTGCCTTGCCTTTGAGCCCGCCGCCGGGGGGCGCATTGTAGCCCCCCGGGAACCTGTCACGGTGCTCACGGGGACGGGGGTCGCAACCCCGCCGCCGTCCTCCTCGGAGTCGCCGCCGTACTCAATGGACGCTCAAGGGGCCCACACCCCGAGCGTCCAGCGACTCCGAAGGTTGCCCGTTGTTTATAGACCCGGGCTCAGGGCTGGGGAGCGAGACGTTGGGCGGCCGCTTGGCGCGGCCTGCGGCTTCGTCGCCGAGCGGGATCAGCGCGTTCGCGTTCCCGCTCAGCGGCCTCCTTCTGGGACATGACAGTCTCGCAGAAGGCGGCCATCGCTCCCCACGCCGCATCCCCGGACAGCATAGCCGACACTACGCTGCCCAGGGAGAGGTCCGATCCGATGACTGCGACCAGGTCTCGACGCTCCAACGACCACGCGGGGCAAGCCTCCAGCGTGTGTTGGGCGGAGTCAGACTGGTCGCAGTGGAAGCATCTCGTCGTCGCTTCACGTCCGATCTTATGCAGATAATCACCGAAACAACCGTGACCGGTGATTATCTGCGTAAGCCTATAGGTGAGTCGTCCACTCCGTCGCTGTATCCAGGCTTCGAGATGCGGCAGGAATGCCTCAACGACGCGTTTGCGCGCTATGTGCTCCGGCTGGAGCCGCTCGCGCCACGTCGTGAGTGCGATGTGCATACCTACTAACCTACTTCAACCTATATGATGATTAGTTCAGTAGACTGATTGCAGATTAAACAGCATACAAAAACACCTTTAAGAGACGTTGAAAATGAAATTATTTACTTACTTATTTCAAATAGGCTTAGCACCGAAGGATCGGTCAGTATTCTAAAGCTACCACCAAAACACAACAGGGGGTACAATAAATATATTGCCGCCCGAAAGATAAAATATAATCTACCTATGAGGGGAATAAAACAAACTAAAAGGCCAAAGGGATAGTAGTCAGACCAGCAGCACCTGATCACCAGTATGACTTAAGCTGCAGTTATCACTCACCGCAACCATTTAAGAGGGATGGGGGTGATCCGCCGTACGAAACACAGAAAGAGCCTTCTCGAATGGCATAACAATACAAGGTTCGCCGGGCCTCAGCCCTAGAAGATCTTACTGATTGACGAATCCGAAACGAAATAAAAATGTATTCATGTCGATACGAGGATTACGGAGACTATTATGAGTTATTATAGAAACAATGTCCAAAACGATTAAATCCAGTTTTCAGTTTACTCTCGTAAATTTTACTCGCTGTTTCAATAATTATCATTGATGTACTTAATTATCGCTTTAAAATCTGGAAGTTAGGTACGTTTAGTTAGTCGATACTTAGCCCGGAGCCGGGGGCTCTAAATAACGGGCAACCTTCGGAGTCGCTGGACGTTCGGGGTGTGGGCCCTAGTCCTCCATTGAGAACAGCGGCCACTCCGAGGAGGACGGCGGGGTTGCGATCCCGGCTGTCCCCGTGAGCATCGTGTCTGGTTCCGGGGGGGGGGGGGAGGGGGGTGATTTTCATCTTATTTGACACGAGGTAGAGACGTCAACGTACGTAGTTTATAGCTCTGTCACTTTCTATCGAGAATGTAAGGTGGAAATAATATTGCTATTAGAGGCGATGGTACAGGCCCAGGTCTCTCTTCCTATGTGCCGATGCGACAGCCGCGGGGGTTTTAGTGGGTAAGAATCCCACATACCCCGGTTGACCCCAACAGACCCCGGGGACCTATCGAAGGTTACCGCCACGAAAAAAATGTTTGTCGGTACTAGACCCCCAAAAACGCAAAAATTTGCTTACGTTATGTCAATGTATTTATTCTTTATGTACACACTAGAACAACAGAAAGATATTTACAATAAAATAAAAAACAAGCGTAGTACAACGGCGAACTAAGCCAATATGGGTTTTCTCCCAGCAGGCCACTATAAGGAAGGAAAAAAAGATACAAAATGGAAACAAGTGCACAATTCCTAATAAAAAATAAGTAAGTAAGTAGTAGGTATACTTCCAAGTACTTCGTAACTTTTCATTCTAATAAATCCAATATATTTTATCATATTATGATGTTAAGAAAGCACATGGTCTGAAACATATGCGTGTTCCGTGTTTATTTTCCCAATATAAATAGTTAAACGCAAATAATAATCAGAGCACGGCGCGGTCGGGAATATAGTTGCTGGCAATTGTTCAAGGTTGGTTCTGATGAAAATCTACGTCTCCCTTTGGCCAAAACATCGCGGTGTATGCGTTCAACGTACGAGATGGGACGTCAATGTATATTTGACGCAAAATATAAACGACAATGTATTTATAATTAATACAAGCTAAATACGTTAGGTCCTTGAACTTGTTTCAAATACCTATTAGGTAAATTAGTGGTAATATGTAAATAGGTAAAATAACCTATTAGTTGTGTACATAACAAACAACATTCATCATCATAATAATTATACATTTCTTTATTACTCTAGATCTAGACCTAACCCAATCTTAATACATCCAAACACCAAAGAATTAGAGATTCTTCTAGACTTAACTCACTTAACTGCCGTAGACATTTTGGGGACCTACGACACAGTTGGTCTTAGATGTCTGTGTGCTCTAGATACCGCATAACGAGGCAACTGCTTTTAAGCTGCTACTCGTAAAGGGAGGCGAGTGATCTTTTGACCAGGGTGTCTAGTACGGATTCTGATAGTTTATGAGCTCGATCAAACTCCCAAAACAGTTTTCTCCCGTACATTTTACTAGTTTTTGATAGTTACCGCTAGGGGCGCTGGTGTGAAGTGTATGGAGAAAACTGACAGTTTGATCAAGTTCGTTAACTATAAAAACTCACTGACAAGTGTAGTAGACCCACTGTGTGTAAAAAGGGGAGTGCTCAGTGTAACTACTGGAATTAACGCAAGAGCAGGGGAGTAGCTACCGCCGTATCAGCCGTATAAATTATACGGCCCGCCCGGGCTACTGGGCCCCGTTTACCCTACATTTGGGCCCCCCAACTTTTTTTTTTCAGGGCCCGTTCAAGGCAAACTACGCCACTGCGCAAGGGACTAACTTTCTCATCATGTGAGTAGTCATCTATCCGTTGCTGTCCAGACGTTTTGTTTTCCATAAGGCGAGCCGAACGTCTCGTCACAAATTCCACAAGGAAGGACTTTGCACGCCTTGTTTACCTAATAAATATCACACACCGACAAACGATAGAGTTTCCGAAATTAGTCGTTAAAGTCAAGACAAAATAGATATAGAGGAGGCTATCAGATTAGTTCTGAAGGATCATTGCAGTACAAGCCGCGGATGACAGAAGTGATCTAATTTTATGGTTCATTCAATAGGACCTGCTCAGGTAGCGTAGAGAAGAATGTGGATTTGAGCTCTTCGACAGACGTAGACTTCAAACTCTCCTTTTTGCGTGAGGGGTTAAATAATCATAAGCAACAGATTCGTTCCCAACTTTTTCTACTAAGTACCTACAGCTTTACCTGCTAAGTAGTGGGGATAACCCTGCAATGTCTATCAGTATAACTAATTACACAAAGCGTTTAAACTTTCCTATAGATTTCATTAATCACGATCGATGACGAGATAACGACCCAAGCAAGGTCGTCCGATTCCGTTAAGGTTTTCAATTTTCACTAGTAGGTGTATAATTCTAGTACCTAGCTAGTTAAATCTACGTTCACAAATATAATTTTGACCGGTTTCAGCTTTACATAGCGTGAAGGATATATTTATGACTTCAATCAAATCGCATAATCCGCCATAAATCGTTTGTGCATCAAACGAGCCCGCAATAAATTGCAACACGAAACGAACCCACAGCGATGGCACACGGTGAATTAGGCTGGAAAATCATGTTTAACCGCCAGCACGGCCTTTCACATTGGGCTAATCGCCGACGTACATCCAATCTGCTATTATGCCCGCTAACAAAGCGAACTGATAACGGGCCTTCGATCATAATGTATCGACGACAATTGACTCCACTGGAAGCGAATTCAAAGCAAGTTCAAAGGCTTGTTTATCCGAGCGGAAAACGATCCCTTCAGCTGCGACTCCTCGATTTTCGCACGCTTCCGCCAGCGTCCAACTTGCGTCAACTGCGCAGCAGACGGGCGCGAGCGAGATGGGCATTTGTTATTGTTGCCCTCTCGCTCCCGCACCACGCTTCTTTGTTTTGGCACCGATATAAAAGCTGCGAACGAACGCGGCGTACAAATTTTACCAGAGTGCTACCGCGACCCAGGCGTATAACGTTTCGGTGCGGTCGTAGATGATACGCGATCCTTACAGCTGTGAATAACTTTCTTTGTCGTGGCCGACGCCAGTGAGCTGGACCGAGGAGTTGTGCAGTGACTGTTTATAACCCAGTGCAGTGATGAGGCCCCCGACGGAATACGATGGAGGTGCGACGACGGTGCCGACCGAGGCGGAGGAGCCCGACCCTCGGGCGATGGCGATGATGATCTGCACCAGGCTGGCGGGACGAGCCATCATCCGAGTAGTGGGACGCTGTGAAGACGCACAGGAGAACAGCCAACTTGGTGCGTAACACTATTAATTCTAATATATTGTAAAAATAGTAGGATAAAGCAACTAGCATCACCTAATATTACGAAATTGGTAATAAATTAGGAATATGTCCATTTCGACAGAAAATATTCAATATACTTACGTATATAATGACCATCTTACTAATAAATTAAGAGTTTGTTATTATGTAAAAAAAAATAGCCATCAAGAAATATATGTGTAAAAAATATATACAATATATATACAGTCGAATTGAGAACCTCCTCCTTTTTCGCGTCGTTTAATAAAATAAATAAACAAAACAAAGGCTACTACTTACCAAGTTTACTGATCCATTACCTTAGAAACCCCTTCCTTCTATTTTTACTTCTAACAGTTTTTCTAAGTGCTAATGTTGTATCTATTAGCCGACTACAAAAGGAAGAGGTTCTCAATTCGTCGCGTATGATTTATCTAATCAAATCTTTTGTTGCTGATAAGTTTTAAACAGGTAAATAGAACGTTTTACTTTCGTAATCTGGGTTGAATCGTTAATATTCAATTAATAAGAAACCGACGCCGAATATTATTACATAGAGAACGGTAGAATTAGTCAATGAATTAAATATACGACCGTGACTTTATATATAGTAATTATATAATAACAAAACAGATGCAACATTAGCCAATGTTTTAAGTTGCAGCTATATTACTTTGTAATTTTCCTAAGATTAAAACATAATATTTTTTTTTTTATAATGACTGCTACTAACAATGATATTGTAGGTATATAATATCATTGGCTACTAAGAATTTACTTGCGAAAAACATACACTTGCCTGACCTGAAAATCAACCCAATCATAATGAGTGCTCATACGCGGCCACCATAGTTAATCTATAATGTAATATTGAAGTAAAGTTTGAGAGTTTGGAAGTTCGGAGTAATCACCGGTACTACTGATCTGATTTTGAAAATTCTTTCACTGTTAGACAGGTATATCATCCCTGGATCTATAGACTAGGTACTTTTCATTTTGGTAAGCTTTAAAAACGCTGGTGGAGCTGCGCGGATCAACTACTAGTAAATACATTTATTGTATTACATCCATTCATGAGGAAATAGGGAAAGTTAAAAATAATTGCACATCAATTAAATCCTCGCGTTTATCAGTAAAGATAAAACAATAAACAATGTGCCTTTTGTTTTAACATTTTAATCACTATCTATAACAAATCAACAACGTATATAATCTTGTAGAGTCACGTTAAAGTCGATTTCCACATATAGGTAGGTAGGTATATTAAGAGGTGCATACATATATGTTTATATGTACTCTAGGCCAAGCAATTTTTAAGGAATTTCAATTCAATATGAAATGACCATAGTTTATTTACTGGTTGATGTACCTCACCTATCTTATTTTATCTGCAAAGATTTTGTAATAAAATTTTAGAAACCGCACTTTATATATGACCTACCTTAAAATATATCGAATCGGTAATATACTATTGTAGAAGTCAGTTAAAAAGCACTTCACTCAAATAGGTTTTATTTAAAATTATCTAATTATTACCTAATTGTTCTAGCAGTAGAGGGTGTTGTTGTAACTGGTTAGTTTAGGTATTTTTTTACTGAATCAAAGTAAAAATACTTATGTTTCATTGCAAGTCTAGTAACTATGCTTTACAGGCATTTCACGAACACAAAAAACTATAAGGCGTTTAAAAAACTAAAAGTAAAAACGCAATAGTGTCTTACATTGTACGAAACTATGACAATTTTATGCAATAACTAACTATTAATTAACTATCTATTAGTTGAATACCTATCCCATATTTTACATAGACCGACCACACATCTTTCATAATTTCCTTACTGTACTATCCTTTAAGGGTTGATGTCACCTGATTGTCTATTGTCTGGATAGTAGGATATTCCTGCGACTGACCTCTCCCCGGTCTTCAAGCCCATCGGATAGTGAGAGTATAAGGAAAAGATAGAGCACTTGTGTCTACACAAGTACTTGTGCACTATAATACCTTCCGCGAAAGATTGGCCATCGCACTCGTATCGGCCAGGAGGAAATAACTATTATGTCATACTATTACGTATTTATACTCGTAACGACCATAAGGATACTTAAAAACCACAAACGCTAATGTTTATGAAATATATCACCCATAAACCCAAAATGGCTTATCTCAAATGAATAATTACACGAAATATGTACTGTTTTGCACAATATTACTGTGTAGCCCGAATGAGTGCTCTTGCATTCGACTTTCGTAAACGAAGATATCGTGTAAAAATTGTGAAACTGAGCGAGGCCGCGGCTTGGAACAGTAGAGCTGGCTTTTGTTACGCGGATTAGTTTCATGCTGTTAATTAATTCCTTATAATACGCACACAACCGTGTATACAAGTATTTTTTTGTCCGCTGTAATAGCACAATTGTTCTCGTAGGTTTTTAGTAATATTTATACTTATTATATCTTGTCATTTTGTCACGAGTAGTCTTCTAAAGTAGGCTATGTGCCAAATTTATTTACTTCTGTTAAATTATTTTGGCATATTATAAATTGGCTGCGCTGGACTACATAGTGAAATGAAATGAAGTCATTTATTTATTTCAAACTAGATCAATCATGTAGGTCAATATTTTTAAGTAGTACTGGATAACAACGCGGTTTCAACTGAGAAGATCCAGCAGAGTTTTTTTTTTATTGGGACTGTTCCTGCCACTCATACCCACCACTTTGACTCTGTGATAGATAATCAATAAGTCTATAGAAGTCACCAGTTAAGACATTGTTGTTTGTCCCTCGCCGAGTCCCATTGCACGCTAAATTTTCTTGGTACCTAATCGGAAATTAAAATTCAAAAATTGAATAGATAGAAGGAATATCACAAACATATCATATCATTCTACTTTCCTAATTCGTAACGGCACAAAGATCTTCCGGGAGCGGGCATTATCAATCCAAGAAACCAATGAGCTACACACTCATCAAACAAGAAACGATGCCCAATATACTATTATTGTTATCAAGTTATCTGAAACATGCAGATAACTAATAATAGGTACTTAGGAAAGTAATAATCAGTAGTTCAGTTAAAAAGTTTTGATAGTTATTGTGATCCAAAGATAGAAAACAGAAACTCATTTAAATGATTGGATAGTCCCACACATTTAAGTCA
Source organism: Furcula furcula (assembly GCA_911728495.1). Classification (NCBI taxonomy): domain Eukaryota; kingdom Metazoa; phylum Arthropoda; class Insecta; order Lepidoptera; family Notodontidae; genus Furcula; species Furcula furcula. Next base: position 8,509,683 of record OU452243.1, read on the forward strand.
ACTCTAGTCTCCCGTCCGTATCCACGTCTGTCTGTCTGTTTGTTTGCTTACTTCATAACCACACAATGCCCAACAAGAAGTTCTGTGAATGATGTTAAAAACTTGACCCTTAAAGTTCTTCCGGAAGCGTTATGATGCGTGAGTTGATTCCTCTCTTTACAGTTTGTAATTTTTGCGTAAAAAACATATTTTCCATTCCGATATACTTATGTACCTACCACCCCTGATTGCTTATAATTAGCTAGTTTGGTAGCTAGCTACATAGGTACAACATACATATTGGTTTGCGGAAAACATCAATATAGTACAACGAGTGCGTACACGCGGAAGTCATGCGCACACCGCACACTGCACGTGGTTTAATTATGCCTCTGCCGCAAACAGACATCCGCACAGCACTGACATTTTGAAGGATCGATTTAGAACACATCTCGGTAGCTCTCCTACATTTAATGTAAGATTGTGCATGCATGAACTTAACGCGCTTCGAACACATGTTGGCCTTAGCAGATCAATTTATTCCTTATAGAGCCACTTGTAGAGAGGTCACTGCTCGTGTACATACACTTCCTTGTAGTACATACAAAGATTGCAAGGATACATTATGTACTTAGGTACTTATTGAAGTGCGTGATTCATTCAGTTGATGATGATCAACCATATTAAAAAGTTACCTATCCAAATTTGTTTCACACGAATCCTTAAAGGTAGCGGTTTTTGTAGGCTTGCTAAAGTTTAGCTAGCTGATTGTTTTTTTGAATACGATTGGAAGATTTTTTCCTGGTCGTTAAAATAACAATGGGTTTAGCAATTTTGTGTGTGTGTGTGGGCTAAACAAATCAGAGGTGGTCAAAATTGGTGGGGTTCGGTGTTGATGCACCTTGATATCGTCTCTATATTTTCTTGTTAATGATTTAATTACATAAAATAACGAAGCCTGCTGGAGGACAAGGTCCGCGTAAAACTACGGCCCTCGGCCTCGTTAAACCCCGCCTTAAGCAGACTGTAAACTGTTTTTATTACACTACCAAGGTGGCAAGCAACCGTGCGGCCCGCCTGATGGTAAGTATTCACCATAACCATGCCACAGCCTATGGGAGTGTCCTAACTAAACGCGATCACGCGATCATCGCGCGAACGAACGACGCACGCGACCATCGCGCGAATGAATATCAAACTTAGGGACTTCGAACGAGTGTCCAAACTGGACTGCGTCGCGCGAATTCTGTTCGCGCGATCGCCAGTTAAGATACTCGTTCGACGTCTTAGTTAGGACATCGCCTGAAGACGTTAGCGACACCAGAAGAATCACTAACGCGTTGCTGACCCATAGGACATTATTTAATAAGTCTTGCTACAGTGCCCTACGGAATACAACAATGTTTACACACTGCTGCTTGGTGGAAGAATATCTGACACTACGACAGTTATCGGTGAGGACGTTACTCAGTTAAGCCTCAAGACTTTTACAAAAACGTGTACCTGATTCACCAATTCGTATCACTTTGCTATTTTTTTTTAGATCGAACAGCGAAGAATTCGTACAACCGTAACATAAATTAAAGACGGCCCAAAGGACTTTATACCAATACCGATCGTAAACATACAAAAAAAATTAGGTGACAGCTGACAGCCAGTTAGCCAGCTGATTGTCAAATGTCAATGTCAAAAAATGAATTTGAAATGAAAAATTGAAAATAGGACGAACGAAAGCAAAGTAAAGTAGGTAGTAAAATAAATGAAATTATGAAACATAATTCGAAAAATAAATTCCACAGAACCCTTTACGTGTGAAAGAATACACTGCTTATAATTATATATTCGTAAAATAAGTTTAATGTGTGTAAACTGCAAATTTTCTTATAAAACAGTTTATAAATATTCACATCGGAATCTTACTGTAGTTTCAAAAATAACTTCGTGAGCGCACGCTGTACCGCGGGTTCCAATTACTCTAGTTCGCAACCAAGGAAGTGAAAGTCGTGTATCGTTGCTGATTCACCATGGCTTTAGCTGTAACACGGGTTGTCCTGAAGTGCGAAGACGCACAGAAGTCTCAAGTATTAGGTATGATGACTGTCAATTATAAATTATTCCACATTTATTCTATCTTAGAGCTATTTGATGACGTAACTTTAGATTAATAATATACACCAAAAGTGTGCTTTTAGAAAGTAGATGAATGGTCTACCTACAATTTACTATTGCTATTTTATTGGGGTCATTGGACATAATTTATTAATCTGATAACAGGTTATAATCTCATGCAGTGTGATGACTCATTTTGTTAAAAAACATTTTTGGCCGTTCCATGCATTGGTCTATGGTGCCTAGCTAGAGCTTACTATGGTAACCAGACAGCTGATACAGATATGTATTATTTTGTGAATACATAAACCAACATAGATAAATAAAACCTAGACACAAAACATCGCCAGGGTTATCCATAGGGATAACACTTGTGTGCATGAATATATCTGTTTCTGTTGTCCCACACAGGTGGGAGACGAACCCTCAATCTATTGGTTAGTAGCCAGGATGTTTGACAACTAGACAAACTGGCCCTTCACAATGACACAATATAACAAAATATTTCAATTCAATAAAATATGAGATTTTGTTTCTGCATTGGCTAATTATATTCAAAACCCTCAAATTGCCTTTGCAATAATCTCAATCTAAGATGTAATAAAAATTATTACTATTGTTTACAGTTAAACTTTTAGTTCATAGAATCATCTGATAATCATCCTTATTATATTTTATAGTTTTACTTTTATTATATTAGAATAGAATACTCTTTATTTGCACACCACAGTAAAACTTATAGAAAACTTAGAAAATAACTTAAGTTAGGTACAAATGGCAGTCTTATCGCTAATAGCGATTTCTTCCAGACAACCAAAACTTAAGAAAGTAGTAACTGAACTATTGGGTAGCTGGTATTATATTTGTTGGGTTTTCAATATACTTTATTAAAATGTACACTTCTTTCTTTTCAGATTTATCTGAATGTCAGCTAATGCAAGTACCTGATGCTGTCTACCATCTAATGCGACACACAGAACTCAAGAGCTGTGATCTCAGCGGGAATGTCATCACTAAAATACCTCCTAAGTTTGCAGTCAAGTTTAGTTTAATTACAGGTAAATAAATTATTTAATATAGGTACTTTTTTTCTCTTAATTGCGGTTTACAATTTATGTATGTATTCATGTTAATTAATATAAATGTTCTATGATGTTATGGAAGAGCGGAGGTCTCTGACACAGGCATCTATATATAAATACCTAAAAGAGGTCCCAGAAACTATGTTTTACATGCAAAAATATTATAAAACAAAAGTAGAGTAGATTTAGCATCTATTAAGTTAAAACTTGGGTTTCTGTCTGCCATCTTAGTTCAATGTTCTTTTATTAAATTATTTTTTTAAAGAAAAAGAAGTTCACTATACAACGTTGCATCCATTTATTTTGATGCACATAAAATTACTCACCTATTTTTGGCATTATTTAGGATACCTACATAGACAGTTATATAAATCTTTGATTAAATAATTTTACAAGCTTAAAACATTGGTTGTCTTTTCTATTTTCAGATTTAAACCTCTCAAATAACCAAATGGCGAAGCTCCCTGATGAAATGTGCACACTGGCGTGTCTGGAGCGGCTAGACATCTCGCACAACTCATTCGTAGCGCTGCCACACATCACCTTCCAGTGCCCCAGTCTCCACACACTGCACGCGCACCACAACCAGATTATTGGTACTTGATACTTTTTTGATAACTTCATATTAAGTACTCTTCAGCCCTTCAGGTAATACATTCACAAAGAGCTCTTAATAAAAAAGTTTGTTTATGTTGTTTTTTAAATAAGGAATTTATTAGGATTCAAGTTTGTAACTAAATTAAAAATAAATAAATTTGGTGCAACTATGATGAAGCAGTTGTTTATAAAATAGCAAAAAAAGAAAAAAACCATAAAGTCTATTTTAAATAATTTATTTTCTGGCTAGCTAGTTACAGTTTATTTACAAAAATACTTAAAGTAGGTAGGTAAAAAAAATCCTTGAAGTTGTCGCCTATGGAGGGGGTGGTCCCTAAAAGACCGGCGGCATTTTTTCTTTTGGCAGAAAAAGCTACCAGCCCAATGGTTCATAAGACTTGATTAAATTGTTTTTCTTTTATCTTTTTGCAGAAGTGGATGTCGACAGATTAGCCAGATCGAGGGCACTTGAATACGTAGATTTGAGTGATAATCCCATTCCTCCAAGAACTTATGACGAGTTGAAACAAGTAACCAGACCATCAGTGGCAGTCTCCGAGAGACAGAAAGAAGACTGGGAGGATGATCTTATATTATAGACTAGAAGACTATGGACTTATGCATTCGGGGCCAGGGGTAAAGCTGCAGGAGACGGGTTCAATGATAGTTACCTTTTGATAAAGGACAAGTAATATAAGTGTAATGTTTCTTTGTAGCTAAAAGATGATTTTGGCAATTCAGTTTGCTAAGGCTCAATTCACACCAAGATGGCAGCGGCCGGCAACGCACTTTCAGTGTAAAAGAATTTTAAACTTTACCTACAATACGCGCGCGAGCGGCCTTGAGCGGCGTTGCGTTTTTCAAGCGATACTGCTCTTTTACGTATTGTAGATAAAATTTAAAATTCTTTCACACTGAAAGTGCGCTGCCGGCCGCTGCCTCTTGGTGTGAATTGAGCCTAAGGGTTGTGCAATATGAAAGTGAATCTTGGCCCCAACCCAACTGTGATCTATCTCTGTGTAAAGAGGACAATATCAACATGAAGCTGCATTGCGAATGCTATTTTTTATACTATAAACAAATTGACAATTTTTGATGAGATTTAATTGTTTTATATCTTTTGATTCGCTTAAAAGCTGTGTACTTAAATTAGATTTATATAATGAAGTGGTTTGTGACATCCTTGATTATGGCTCAAATTTTTGATACTGTGCATTATTTTAAAATAGCATTCTATATATTGATATATACAATGGTTGGATGGTATTATGTTGAAATATCTCATTGTATTGAATACTAGTCCATCATTAGATAAGTGCTTTTGTATTCCGATAGGAATGAAAATAATTGTTGTAAGTTAAATATAAGTACATCTTTTTAAAATGATTTCTAATTATATCGCAAATACTGTACATTTAAATACACTCGTTTTACGGATTTTATTCCCGCTTTAGATTGGGTGAACCACTGTACAGCATTCACGCTTGCGGGTATTTCGCGATAAAATCCGTAAAATTGCTGTAATTTTAAATCTACATCCAAAAAATTGGTTTGATTAATCTTATTTTATATTTTCATAATACTTTAAAGTATTACATAATGATATTTTTACGTAATAATGTTATTACGATTTATACTGAACATAGACAAATGTTTGTCCAAAGAAATCCATGACTGATGAGATAAAAAATGTTGTCACGTTATGAATACTCGTAATACGACCATTACGGTTTTTTAATATACGTATTGTGATGTGTTTTGTAAGGAAAACAAAGATTTATAAATAAAATGCATATGAAAATGCAAGAACAACGTGTTTTTTCTACCTCGCCAAACTTATTTTCAATGAAAAGAAACAACACAATAACTTTGTAAGTGCAAGAAATATTTGTGCCATTAGGGGCGCTACATTTTGAGCGGGCTGGCATAAATCGTCACACCCGGGCGGCAAAATTGAATGTAGAGGAATGTTTGAGAAAAAGGCCACCCGGCTTGATCTGGCCCTACCTGTTTGCGGAATGAGGGCATTAATCGGCACGGCCGGTCGGCAAAGAAAGTCGCCTGGTGTTTAAGAAATATCTGCTGCCGACACATAATTATAGCCCGAACGGATTACCCAATCAGCACTAACCGAATAAAATAAAACATGTGTAGTAGGTAATATGTGTGTAGCACCCCTTAGATTTCTGTCTTATAGGTTGCAGCGCTCTTCTGAGCCGCTCGCCGTTTGGCCAGCCCCTAGCTCCTTATACCTTCCGCCTAAACCCTCATAAGTAGGTATTATCATAACAGATTGAGACACGGCGCCATATTATGAACGCACGTGGCTGCGCCGGAGTGGATAGTTTTCATTTAGGGAACCGGTATGGGGTGCGCCCATCGTATAGGTATATCTCCAACCCACACCACTCCTATATACCCGCTCTTAAGCGACAGCCCAAGCCAAGGCCGTGCCTCCCTGAGGTGCCCTTGTGCTCGTCGCTACTTCTGCCGTTAAGGCTAGAGCGCTTTAAGCGGTGAGCATTACCCCAGCAAGAAAGATGGTCGTAGAGAAGATTGAGTTAAACGAATAATTAGAGCATAATCTGCTGTAAATGTGCGCGGAATAAAAAATTAGTGCATCCTTTCGTTTTCGAGAAAAATCCGAAAAACGATTCTTGCTGGGGTAACGTTGTTCCAGCAAGAAGATTCTAAACCAATGATCGGAGAGAAACATAAACTTCAGGAAAGATAGCTTATATTTGTGCGTAATTGTGCGCTGAAAATGAAATTTGTGCGTCTTAAGATTTCAGAGTTATTACAATTCCTGCTGGGGTAACGTTTTGCAGAATCGTGTTTCTCGGAAACCAGTAATTGTGCACCTGTAGAATAAACGATTATCAGTAGCTCTTAATTTGTGCGTATTTGTGCATTAATTAGATTCTCAAAAATATTTACCGTTTTAGCGTAATAATGGATTTATGAAAACCAAAAAAAAGGTCCTAGCGCTTAAACGAACAAAAATTCATACACACTGAACACGGTATTCGGTCCTTTTTAATACTCTTAACATCCACGAAAAGTTTCAAAATATAGTATATACGCATTATTGAATAATATCACTTTGAATCAAAACTGATAATGTCTAGCTTTGACGTCAAAATACAAAAAACAAGACCAACCCTAGAGTTTTTGGTATAAACCAAGAATTAGAGCACTTGATGAAATACATATCCTGAAAATTTCAGCTTCAAATATTTCATAATAAAGAAGATACAAGCAAAAACTAGAACCCCTGTTAGATTACTGGTTATCCGACCAAATTGGAATGAACCCAAAAAAGCGAGGATTTCATACATACTCGTGACCTTCTTTAAATTACAGTATTATGTGAAGCTGTTGTCTGTACAGTTACGTTCATAATGTTTATCAACAATCGCGGTTATCTTAATAGTCCGTCAGGTGGATATAGTTTGTCATTATTTTTACAATATATTGTTACAGTTCTGTTAATTACTATTTAATTACGATAACCACAGAATGCATTGCAAGTTTATAGGTGTAAATAGCAATGATTCGCATTGCAATAAAAAATCTATGTTTCCAATACTTATAATAAAAACCGTTCTCCGAGAAAGTTCACTGACCTTTGTGTACGAACTATCGTGGACACGAACGGTGTACCAGTTTTCAATTAGAATCGTTTTTAACGAACGTACGTGCTCCTACCCCGCCCGCATGTATTTCGGGCGGCTCGTGCAAGCGATTATCGACCGACACCGTTCGTGACTGCGAGACTACATTGAGTCAAAATCAAAATTGCATTGCAAGATTCCATTACCATCATACATATAGCTCAAGCAAGTAAAAGCGTGTTAAAAATACATACAATTCAATTAAATTGAGAACTTCCTCCTTTTTAACCGACTTCAAAAAAGGAGGAGGTTCTCAGTTCGAATTCGAATTGTACGGTTAGACCGCTCCATTAATTGGGTCCCATAAAAAAATATTACGTACGAATAAGTAGTTCCTGAAAAAATGAAAATGGCGACTCTGAAAAAACTGTAGGAATGCTGGAGGTTGATGTTTTTATGGCTTTTTAAGGACAAAACTGGTCATAACACTGGCAAATATTGACCAATTTCAATGAATCTTTTTTTATTCGAAAGAAGGAACCTGTATATTTTTTTTTTATTGGGACTAATCCCACCACCCATTCCCACCACTGTTACTCCTGTAAGCCAGGATCTACAGTGGTCACCGATGAAGACACCGAGGTTTGACCCTCGGCGAGTCCCAGGGGAACGCTAAATTGTCTTGGAACCCGCAACAAATTTAATTAAAAAGGTAAATAAGAGGAGTTGGAAAAACATATATTCCACTTCCCTCCTTTGCAAAGCGGGAGACAAGCAAATAATTAATAAGCGGTCGATACAACCTTAAAAAGAAGACTCTTACAGGCGGACCAACGAAGGCTAGTCCACCCGTAAGGCACCACGGATTCTGCTAATATTTTATAGGGGCCTATTTGATTTTTCAAACTTGTTTCCAATAATAGGTATGGCAAAAACGTTTGAACGCACGGAAGTTCTCCTTAGTCGCCACAAGGTCCACGTAATATACGACTCCAGATGTCACAACCAAACTGTCTAGCATAAGGCTACGCTCATGTTGCCAGAGACTGCACTCCCAAAGTATATGATGGGCAGTTTGTTCGTACTCATTATTTATCGTAGAACACTGACAGAGAGGCGAAGGCACTAGATTGAAGGAAAATTGTTTACTCTTAAAGTTGCCATGCCCCGTCAAGAATTGTGCGACACAGTGGTCCACCTCTATCCACGCTCTAGCAAGGCGTTCACGCACATTCGGGAAAAATAAGTACAAATGACGTCCCTTCGAAGTCGAATCCCATCTGATTTGCCATTCAGTTAGAAGGTCTTCATTAACCACCAATTGAGAATTAAACAAACGCGAGATCTGTTTAATTCTCAATTCTTCTTGAAAAAAAGGAGGAGGTTCTCAATTCGAATTCGAATTGTACGGATAGACCGCTCCATTAATTGGGTCCCATAAAAAAATATTACGTACGAATAAGTAGTTCCTGAAAAAATGAGAATGGCGACTCTGAAAAAACTGTAGGAATGCTGGAGGTTGATGTTTTTATGGCTTTTTAAGGACAAAACTGGTCATAACATTGGCAAATATTGACCAATTTCAATGAATCTTTTTTTATTCGAAAGAAGGAACCTGTATATAATGAATCTGTATAAATTTGATCACCACCGATTAAGAACTTCCTGGAGAACCATGATTTATTTGGAGGAATTTATCTGGTAAAGACCACTGCTACTAAAGAGTATCAGTAGTCCGGTGCTATATTTCAACCGAACTACTGCTACTGAAAAGTTGCACTAGTCCGGTCAACCGGACTAACAACCGGACTACTGCTACTAGAGGATAAAATTGGGGTAAGTAATATTTGATATAATTACAAAATCTCTAATATTTACAAGATATAACAAATGAATCTATAATTTTATTTGATATAATGATCAGTTGATATAATGTTATGTATGTCGGGGTTTTTTTTAAATTTATATTTGTTAGTGATGAAACTGGGAAAGACATAAGCCTTGTCTTTCACAGTTTCATCACAAAAAAATATGTCATGCTAGCTATCGAATCGCTCTGCTTGTGGCGGCTTCGTGTGGCGGGTCACCCCCTTCCCTCCAATATGGTTGAGGGGAGTGATGGCTGCTTCTCGAGTCAACCCGTGCACGCGTGCTGCTTAGGGGGACTGCTCCGACTACTATCCCTTTGGCCTTTCAGTTTGATTGTATTTTCTCGTATTTTTTTTTCTTAGCGTAGCACTCGAGCTAAGCGAGCGCAAACTACTTACTTTTTAAACAGGGATCAGTGTTGCCTACTTTACAATGGGATAAACTAGTTTAATGAACAAAATTGGTGGGTGAAAAAAACATATATCTTATTTTATGGGCTAAACTAAGGAACTTAGAACACTATTTAACTCCCGCCCACTGAAGAATCTAATGACAAGGAAAAAGGTAACTAGATCGTCCATCCAGGTAGAAGGTCAAAGAATTTTGTAGCAAATCTTCGTTTTCCATTGCTCATATTGAATTTGCAATGCATTTTTAATTTAATTTCTGGTTTTCCACTTCACAATTGACGGGCCCGTTGGTGTAGTGGTTAGAGACCCTGGCAACCAACCGAGGGGCGTGGGTTCGATTCCCACCAAGTGTCTGGGCGTCATAAGTATATCAGTATGTATTTACAAAAAAAAGTATCATCATCATCACCAGCCGGAAGACGTCCACTGCTGAACATAGGCCTTCCCCTTCGAACGCTACAATGAACGACAATTGGCTATTTGCATCTACCGGTTACCTGCGACGCGCACAATGACAAAAAACTATACTTATAAGTATTAGTATCAGCTGCCTGTTTACCATAGTAAAGGCTCTGCCTAGTTTGAGATCAGAAGATTGTTCGTCGATTGTCCCAAAATATTATTATTATTTTCATGTTTTTTGTTTCACGGGATTTACCCGGTCTTTTAAGAGGCTTGCGTGGGGACGAATACAACACATTGAGGCCTTTTTTACTATTAAATGGTGTGTGGTTGGTTGGTACCTACCGAGGTCAACTACTTAATTGAAGAAAAAATAACAGTTTACCTCGGCAGCCAAGGGAACTATTGTAAATGTATGGAAAGATAGTCTACTTACTAGTCTTGGTGCGTAACGACACCAAGGACCCGAGTACTCCAGCGAGTTGGTCAGGGCCCCCACCTTGGCGTGTCTTCGTCGGCCGAGTGAAAACCGAAGGGGACCCGCGGGACTCAGCTCTGGCTTACCTTAATTGGCCGTCCAGAGAGGAGTTGTTAGAGCTATATGCTAAAGGGGTGGAAGTGCTAAAAGTCATAACGCCGCGAGTAACTCCGGAGAAAGCGCAGCATACCTCTCAACACAGGGGTGTTGAGCCACCCACACCGTTGTTGCCTTCCGCCGTCTTATGACGGCCGTATGGAGAGTCCATCTAGTGGGTGGCAAGTCACCACTTGTCAAAAAATAATGAGTAGGTGGCAAGAGACCCCGGCCTTTTACAACAGCCCAGTGTTCAGTCAACCAAATATCCACTCAAAAACATATAGTAATCTTTCCACATACTAGATTAGGCACTATACTTATAATAGGCCAGAGTAGTCTGCCAGAGTCAACTGCTGTTTATAATAATATCTTATTTCCAGCAGTTTATTCTGGCAGGTGTCTTTCATACCATTAATTTCACCCAACAGACCTCTACGTCTTGGATTCGTCCCCACGCAAGCCTTTAAAAAGTCCGGGTGTGAAAACTAGAGAAAATAAAACTAAAATAATAATAATAAATACATAATGTTGTCTTTTATTTACGCGAATACTAGACATTGTAATTAATCTATTTTTACGGATTATATCGCGATTTATTTTAATTTTCCCGACGTTTCGAATGCTTTGCAGCACCCATGGTCACGGGCGGACTGAGATGTTGAACGTCCCTGCGCTCTATTTATACTGTCATAATTTTCGGTGTACCCTCAGTTATTGTTGTTGTTTTTATTGATGTACCCTCAATTCTTATTGGTTATTATTGTTGTTGGTCCGACCTACGCAGTAAGAGCTTACAATATCTTGACGCCGTGCAGTGTTTTGTCTGGTTTTGGATTTAATTATATTTATCACAGGATCCCAAGCCGGTGGCAACACCCAACCATCTTCTCTATTGAAATTAGGATGTTTTTTGATTTCAATAGCCTCACGAATCAACCTTGGTTGGAAACGGTGTTCTTTTGCGAGGATTTGTGGTTTATCAAATCTGATATAATGGCGGGTGCGATCCTGAACGTGTTCACAGACTGCAGATTTTGTACAGCGTCGGTGTTTCACATCAGCTATGTGCTCTTTAACGCGAGTTTTTATTGCACGCTTTGTTTGCCCAATGTAGGAGAGCCCACAGTCACAGTCGAGTTTATAAACTCCTGCATCTTGTAAAGGTATGTGGCATTTGACAGGTGGTAAATATTGACTAATTTTCTTTGGTGGTTTATAATAAGTTTTGATTGAAGCCCGCTTTAAAATGTAGCCAATCTTGTCAAATAAATCGCGATATAATCCGTAAAAATAGATTAATTACAATAATAAATACACTTTATTCTACACCAAAAGTTACATGTAATTTGAACAATACGTTGAAGAAATCAATTTACAAGGTGGCTTTATCGTTAAAAACCAATCTCTTCCAGGCAACCTACATTTAGTTTTAAAATAAAGTTTAATTGCGTAATAATATAACTAACATTGTATTGAACTCTTCACCTACATGAACTATAAGTAACTAGATACTATGCGTTTCAACTAAGAATGTGCCGCCATCTTGCCATTTCAAATCTAAAATTACTAAAAATGATGTTTTAACAAAAATAGATAGCAAAATAAGACATTACATCGAATAATCAAAACCGAGGCGAATTTTTCATTTTGTGTTTACTCTGCTGCCGATACAAAAATCGTAAAAAACGAGTAAAGTTCCGCAGTATGGCGGACACATTCTTAGTTGAAACGCATAGTACATACTTTATAAAAAGAAAGGCACCAACTTTGGTTCTTGATTATATTTAAATTTAGAATACAAGTAACTTCCGTTAACAGTTTTATACTTCAGTGTACCCAGGCAAAGCTGTTTGTGTGCAAAGTTAAGAAGGTCACGAGTATGTATGAAATCCTCGCTTTTTTGGGTTCATTCCAATTTGGTCGGATAACCAGTAATCTAACAGGGGTTCTAGTTTTTGTTTGTATCTTCTTTATTATGTGATATTTGAAGCTGAAATTTTCAGGATATGTATTTCATTAAGTGCTCTAATTCTTGGTTTATACCAAAAACTCTAGGGTTGGTCTTGTTTTTTGTATTTTGACGTCAAAGCTAGACATTATCAGTTTTGATTCAAAGTGATATTATTCAATAATGCGTATATAATATGTTTTGAAACTTTACGTGGATGTTAAGAATATTAAAAAGGACCGAATACTGTTTTCAGTGTGTATGAATTTTTGTTCGTTTAAGCGCTAGGACCTTTGTTTTGGTTTTCATAAATCCATTATTACGCTAAAACGGTAAATATTTTTGAAAATCTAATTAATGCACAAATACGCACAAATTAAGAGCTACTGATGATCGTTTATTCTATAGGTGCACAATTACTGGTTTCCGAGAAACACGATTCTGCAAAACGTTACCCCAGCAGGAATTGTAATAACTCTGAAATCTTAAGACGCACAAATTTCATTTTCAGCGCACAATTACGCACAAATATAAGCTATCTTTCCTGAAGTTTATGTTTCTCTCCGATCATTGGTTTAGAATCTTCTTGCTGGAACAACGTTACCCCAGCAAGAATCGTTTTTCGGATTTTTCTCGAAAACTAAATGATGCACTAATTTTTTATTCCGCGCACATTTACAGCAGATTATGCTCTAATTATTCGTTTAACTCAATCTTCTCTACGAGCATCTTTCTTGCTGGGGTAATGCACACCTTTAAGCGCTCGCCTCCTATTGTCCGGTGAAGCTGTAATGGCCATCTGCGGCCAACAGCGTTTATCATTCCCAAAAGAAAACTATATACCCGCAAGTACCTACCCTATTCTGTGAGCATATTTTGGGGACGTAGTGCCGTAGTCCCCGGGATTTCGAACATTTTGTAGATAGAAGACTTAATATTGTTAATATTATGAAGTCAACCTCCTTTTTAATCGACTTCATAATAGTTATTTAACAAAAGAAAAAAAACACGAAGGAAATGTCAATACGTCAACAACGTTTGTATTCAATAAATTTAATAAATAAAAATATTTCGATATAACAAAAATGGCAGGACACGGAGTGGAGGATGATCCCAATCTAAAAGGCCTTAGTCGTTATTTCAATAGTCAGACAAACAGAGGAAGAGCTAATGTGAGTACTAAGTACCCACCTATTAAAATACCAACTAAGTACATACTTTGAGACTTAGTCAATCAGATAAGTAAAACTTTTACTGACTCTGTCTGACTGAATCATGTAAGTATCTACCACAGATATAGATATCTATATCTGTGGTATCTACCATATAATTATATCGATGCCTACATATAAATAGGCTCTTTCCACGCACTTACTGATAATTTGTATAAACACCTTGAACTCCGGTGGGATCTGCACCAGGAGCTCAGTGCCTTGCCGGCCAGCTAGCCGCCGGGGGGGGGGAAGCCCCCCAGGAAACTATCACGACGCTCACCAAGGACGGAGGACGCAACCACAACCCCACCACCGTCCTGTCACCGCCGTGGATATTTGATGGACGTCTAGGGCCCAACGGCTATCCCACATGCGGTTCTCATAAGTTGCGCTACCTTACATAGACGTCTCGGTGTCAATAGAATCTCATATGCTGGTAATGAAATGGAGATACAGTGGTCTCTCAGTCACCAGCCACAACGACTCCTTAAAAATATATAGTATTTTATTCATATTTTAGTATGTATGTATAATATATCTATGTTCTTTAGTTTTCATTTTACACAATTTGGCACCTACCATAAAATATTTCTGCACTACCCTAAGGTAGACTGTTAGAAAATGCATAAGGCATAAATAAATAAAAAGCACATGCTAGGTTACAGCCTAACTCGCCGCAGAATCTCAACGTCACTCAAGGGACAGTTTTCTGCAGTCGCCTCGTGGTATAGAGGTGGACGTTATGTATACACCACACACCTACTTGATGGACTATTTTTTTTCAGACTTAAGATAACTAAGGCCACAATGGCTTTAGTCCATACCTGCCCTTAACTTCAGTATATAGCTACCTACCTACCTATATGTAGGTACACTTTACACGTCTTACTTGTCAGACTTATTCTTTTCCAGACAACTAAAGCCACAATGGCTTTAATAGCTACGTACTATATATATCGCAAACTATTCAAATCAAGCCCTAAGAAAAATTGACGTTTTTATGGGTTAGTTATATGGATGGTATGTAAGTTGTCCCTAAAAATATATTTATTTGCTAATGTTAATAAAACACTATGACCTTTTTCCACGTCTTGGTAACCTCGAACTGTATACGAACCTAGAAATGTACGTAAACCTACGTACAAACTTATTTTTTTATGGTTAGATTGCTGTGGATGAGAATTATATTAAGCGCTTCAACTAAGAATGTGGCCGCCATGATGATTGCGACTGCGGAATTTCACTCGTTTTTTACGATTTTTGTTCCGGCAGCAGAGGCAGGCAGGCAGGTGTTTAACATTTAAGCGCTTCAACTAAGAATGTGGCCGCCATGATGATTGCGACTGCGGAATTTCACTCGTTTTTTACGATTTTTGTTCCGGCAGCAGAGGCAGGCAGGCAGGTGTTTAACATAATGAAAAAATCGCTCCGGTTTTGATTATTTATTGTAATGTCTTATTTTGCTATCTATTTTTGTTAAAACATCATTTTTAGTAATTTTAGATTTGAAATGGCAAGATGGCGGCCACATTCTTAGTTGAAACGCATAGTATTTAAATTGCTTAAACAACAATCGTTAGTTCCAGCCAGACTCGAAGGACCAAATACATTCCACTCCACGCTAAGTCTTTCTATATTATGTGTCAATATTGCTCAGAGAAAGCAATAGATAGAAGGTATTGAAATGTTAAATTTTAAGGTTTTTATCGATTAAAATATGGTAATTTTAAAAATAGTTTATAAATTCATAATAAATTAACAGTGCAAAAAAGTGGAATAGTAGAAAGATTTGCGAGAAGCGTGGAATCATAATTTTTTTTTCACAATTCACAGCGCGTCCCTTCTAAGGGGGAGGCCTTTTGTTTGGCAGTGGACGTGTCTGAGCTGCTGATAATGAAAATGGGAAATAATTGTAGAATAGAATTGTATTTATACCGTATATATTACCGTATATTTTATACCGTTTATATTTGAGAATTTGGATATGGTCAACTATAGTATATCGATGTGGTCAACATTTAAAAGCAGAGTAAACTAAACGTTGTTTGACAATTTCCATCTGATCCAGATGAGCAGTTTATAAGTACTATGCTTACATAGCATAAAATGATCTTTTTCCTTTTCTTGCACACAGAAATTGCCGTGTGCTGTCCTGCTGTCATTGAACGTATGCTAAAAATTGAGATAAACGATTAAATCTTGGATTTCACCCTGCTTTTACGTAATTACATAAGGTCTAAAATATTTCTATTTCAGGTAATTATTAATAATTTATCTTACTATTTTATAACTTTCAATTTGGCTGGATTAATTATTTGTCACTATTCGTCTAATTATAGAAAACCAAATGCGAATTATGTTATTTTTCTTTTAGAATGGCCGGAGACTCGTCTGTCGATGAATCCCAGTTAAAAGGGTTGTCGAAATACTTCAACAGCCAAACAAATCGTGGGAGAGCTAACGTGAGTGCCCAACTATGTTTTTCAGTTCATAATAATGATAGTTCTAGTTTTCTTTTAGGTTATAATAAATTACAGTAGGTATGTGTTATACGCTAATTAATTGATACAATATCAAATAGCTGTACCTATTTGATATTATCAACTAATATTAACGTTTGACAATTCTGTTCTATTTGTTAGTGGCAATTAACTGGGCCCGGTTAACACCGGAACGCACTTCATCCCAGCTGGATCCATTGTGCCTGCCCTTACTCTATTGCTGACGTTTTGAAGAGTTCCTTAAGTACACCACGATCGCATCAGTTGTCAGCATGCTGCAAGATTTGTTGTAAAAATATACAACAAATCTTGCAAGATGTGTTTTATAAGTATACAACAAATCTTGTTGCATGAATTTCACATATAGCCATAATGTCATTTAAATCTACCAATTTGGTGTTAAGATCCCAAGTTCCTGACCTAATACATTGTGTGTTTGATACATAGATAAGAGTATATTACTTATAAATATATAGCTAACTCCAACATCAAATGTGCCCCCAACACCAGCGCCTGCAGCGGACGGTTTTGAAACTGTAAATAGCCACAGGCATTTTTAATAAAAAAATAGCTAAAACTATGTAGTATCCAATATAAATCACGCGGACGTCAATAGTATATGCATAAGTATTATAGAAATAAAGAAAAAAAAACAAAAAAGATTGAATACGGGCTGGGATTTGAACCTGTGGTGCATGCACCCAAGAACTCATATTAATTTAAACCCAACCTGTATACTAATACCGCTATGATTTTTCGTTTTTCAACACACTTGCTCGTAAAGTGAGCTTTATCTCATTGATTTTAGGGCCATAAACCGAGCTATTATCCCCACTAATTTAAATTAGTACCTTACTGCAAGTTATTTGTGAGTAAACAGAGCATTCTTAATTTAACCGGGTAATACAGTATTTTTTTTAATAGCAAACAGGTTTTGCGGGTGGAGTGCCACTGAAAATTCAGAATATATTGTTTTGGAATAAATAAATGCGTACGTCCTTAATTAAGTCAAACAAACATTTATTATATATTTCAAATTATTCATAATTAAAAATAATTTGTTATAAAATATTAAAATATTTGCATTTTATCACTTAATATTATAATTTTGAAGTGGGCTGTATGTTCATTCACATTGCATTGAGCCCGTGAAAAAAAAACGCGCCATTTTCCATAATTGTCATATTTTGTTTTTATTGTGTTTGTCGCTGAGTGGTAAATTATTTAGTTTTTTCCTCGCAAGTGAAACACGTATGAAACTCGTGAGCTTTGCTCATGACACACTCGGCTGAATTACGCCCTCGCCTGTGGCTCGGACTGCAAACCACAGCCTCGTGAGTAATGAGCAACTTAGTGAGCAACTTAGCTCACTTGTATCATAATATACTATTATGAAATCAGTTGCATAATACTGATCTACTATCATATTTTCATTTCTAAATTAAGCCGAACAAAGAAAAGTTGCAAAATGCCACATGAGGGTGCTGCTGGTAGATTTTTAAATTTCTTCTAAGATACCATACCATGGTTTGATATACTAGAACTGTTTCCCTATTGTGAGTTGTCAGATTAAATTCAATCAGTAAATTAAAGCCAGAAATGAAATTACATTATTTATTTCAAATAGTCTTAGTTCTAGAACTTAGTCAGTATTTTTTTTAACGGACTTCAAAAAGGAGGAGGTTCTCAATTCGTCTGTATATATATTTTTTAAACAAACACCTTAGAACATCTGGCAAGAATATAATATTTTTTATGTATGTCAAAAAAATATCCAATAAGTTTTTATTATGACTTTCAGATCAGAAATCTGTAAAATCAAACATAAAATAATAATGTCCTCCTGGCCGAAACGACCACAGCGGCACAGTTAAAATATGGATACAGTTTGGAAACTAAGCCTAGTTGACGAAATAATTACCTACACTCCATGGAAGCGATAGGGTTGATACCTTCAATTTTTATAAATAACTTGTACATACAGTAACTTATAGAACTATAGATCTTAAACTTTGTCATTAAGACGTAACGAATAAGTAGAAAGAAAAAAGAAAGAAAGAAAAACATTTATTCAACGACATCTTGTACAGTAACTAGCCTACTTGCTCCTAGCTGGCACAACGACGCTGAACTTCCGTGGATACCCGTCAGCTAGAGTGCGTCGGAGAGCAACAGCATACACCGGACACAGGTTTTACAATTAATAAAAACAACACAAGCAATTGAAACTGACCACAAGAAATTGAGAAGCAGGAACATGAAATGAAAAAAAATAATTATGATTTCATCAGATTGAAAAATTAGGCTAAAAGTGATCTTATTATTATACTTAGTCTATTCATAAATACACTGTAGGTATACTATTACAACTAAATGCTATTACATCTAAATGCTGATTTCAAATAGTGTTTATATTATGCGATATGAAAAAAAAGTGACGAAAAAGTTGAAATTTTATTACGGCCGCCATCTTGGATTTGATAGCACCAGCGGCTTCAATACCCTCGAAAACGATACCCACGACAAAAAGTTGATAACTTATTGTAGCCGCCATCTTGGATTTACAGTTTAGCAGCATAATCCGCTATAACACCCCGGAAAACCACGAAAACTACAACCATAACAAAATAGTTGATAATTATTGAACCGCCATCTTTGATTTACTTTTGTGTTAATAAAAGCGCCGCCATTCTGGATTTACAAATAAGTTCACGAATTCATTATGATCGATCGATCACACAGACCAGATATAATATAACGATACATTAATATAAGAATAACAATATACCTATCATTCTTACCTTTTAAAATCAGCAGGTAATTTAAAATACTCGTACGATAGCTCCGGTTTTGATGAATTGTTAAAAAGATCGCGGAGACTAACTTCGCGGCACGCACAACTGACGGCATGGCGACATTCGCTTAGAACTCTCGTCGACGCGCATGTTTGTGTGAGTGTGCCGTTTCGAGCGTTTGTAGGTAGCTTCCATACTGTATACATATTTATACTGTGACAGCGGCCAATCTTTCACAAGATCAGCCATGTACGCAGGAGATATTATAGTGCACAAGCGCTTGCGTAGACACAAGTGCACTCTCTCTTCCTTTATATAATACCTCTCATAATCCGATGGGACGGAAGACCGTCACGACCGGGAAGAGGTTAGGCGCAGGACCGACTTTTTACATGCCCATCCGACGCATGGATCATCTTACTTTACAGACAATCAGGTGATCGGCCTGCATTGTCCTAGCCAGTAAGGAACAACTACTCAAATTTGTTGCCCCCCGCAGGATTCGAACCCGCAAACAAACAAACATAACAAGCTAACCAAACAAGCTAAACAATTTATGCAGTGTTTTAAATTTATTTTTTTCTTTCCATAGACTGCCAAGGCGACCTATGCTGTCATGGGTGCATTAATTTTGTACTTCACACTCAAGCCTAAATCCAAGAAGTAATCACCTGTTTTATATATTATTTATGTTTATTTTAGTGTCATGAATAATTATTGTAATTCCATTAAGGGCAATGTGTAAGTTAGCAAATAAAATCATGTGGACTTATTTGGTTGATGTTACTTATTTGATTTCCTTTTTGTTTTCGAGAAAGATTATCAATATCTAAAAGAAACAGGTTAGCATTAGATCTCAGAGCACATCGGTGGTAGTATTTTGAACTAGGTACCATTTCTTTTAACAATATTCAATATGTACCTAGGTAAATGTAGTGGTCACATTCTCGTTGGTCACAATCTATAATATATAAAAATGAAAGTTTGTATGTCCTGTATAGAATCGTAAAATATGCATTTGTGTAATGTCTTTCCTTCAAATTTATTTTACTAAGTAGCGTAGCAACGCGCGCAGGGTACAGCTAGTATAATTAAAAAAATAGTATATCGATGAAAAAATAACTCATTGACAGCATTCTCAGCGCAAACACATTTGTTTTAATTTGTATAAATATGTTTGTTGATAATTCTTTATTGCGCACAGTACTTAAATTGATGGAATCGAATTTGAAATTGGTAAAATATATTCAGAGCCTGACTGTAATTTTATAGTAGATACAGTGAAATTACTTATTCAATGTACGGTACAATAGGCAGAAGTCATTACCAACAAACCAACTTAGTTTGTTATCACTGATCTCAGAGAACTTTGGGCCGAGATTATTCATCAAATTGTTGAGGACATTGCCTACACACACACACCCCGTTTTCACGTCTTTTTATTTAACTAAAAATAAAGATGAATACTATCAAATAAAACACAGTTTGTACAATAAATAATGTATTCATAGTACACTATGCATATTACATTTTAAGTATATTTATATAATAATAATGCTGCACACAACAGATCACATAAATAAAGCTTCAGATCTCCAGAGTAAAGATAGTCTTTAATAATGCTCTTTGGTGTTAAAAGGAAAAATATACAATTCTGAATGAAATAAGGAATGCTATTAAATAAAAAATAAACTAGTTATGTTTCGATTCGTAGATATTTTTCCTATAAACAGATGTCTTTATGAGGTAAAAATAACCCCACATTTGCGAACGCGTACGTTCTCTGAACGAGTGATGAGCGCGAACGCGATCTGCGAAACATACCAGTGAAGAATCCTCGATTCTTTACGTCGGTATGGTTAAGTTATTGTGGTATCAAAATCATGCAAAAATCGTGCATGCTTGCGATTCGCTAGTTTGTATTTAGCCTAATGGTATTACGGTGGACAGTCATTCATTCACACGTGCATATTTCGCTCAGATATACGCTAATTCACCCATGTAGATGTGTATATCGCTGGAATCACTAATAAACGTTCCAAATAGCATCCGATAAACTCCGAATAAATATAAAAACATACAATTCAAAGCACGATCATTATATCTCAGTATAAAAATTTAACACTATTCGTGAAACATTAGCACCAAAGCCTACGAATTAATAAATACTAGCGAAGCGAATATGTGATGAAATATTTCGATTATAGAATAGTACATGCTATTATTTCTATACCATTATTTTACATAAATTACTAATGGCTTTTGTAAAATCATAATATACGTTTTTTTTTTAAATTAGAAAGTTTAATATTAATATCAAATCGGCATCTAACACACGCTGCCCACAATAACAATGACTAGCTTTTCCAATATTTTCTTCTTCGAAACGTCTGCTTTCAATGTAAATACCAAAAGCTTCGATCATTGATCCAATCAGTTCATAATTCCGTTGGTATATGGTAATTCCAGAGAAAGGATAATTATTTCAAGTTTGGCAGAATGATAAGAATGTAAAATTTGAACTTTAAATACAGATTAATAAATACAATACAATTGGAAATATAGTTATAGTCACGGTATTTCCTACCATAGGACACGCATCAGTCCCGTAATATAACTGACGGATGTCTTAACGGCCAAGTGAATGCAACCCTACTGCATTTGGGGTGTTTATATACCTATATTAAAAGTATGTTGTCTATAATAATGTTGAACTCAATCCAATTATCTGTTTTATATTAACTTGTCCACAATACTATAAATAAATTAATACTTAAGGTAATAATAACTCTTCAGTTGCAATGCAAAGCGACCAATCAGATAGAATCCAAGTTTAATGTGTTTAAAGTTAACATTAGCAGTCAATGCATTCACATTCCGGCTAAAGGATATTATTCCATTATCTATTATAATGTTTACTAATTTTTAAACCTTATAAACATGATAATAAGGTGTGGATTGAATTCAGCAATATAAACCAATAAAATGAGATTACCAAATCGTTTAAGTTCAAAAATGGAATGTGGCAGTGTTGCCTGCTCGATGTATCAATAATAATTATTCGTCAAAAACATCCATAAGTCAATAAATCAATAACAACTATGGATGGAATGTTGTACAGTAACATTAACTTATATTGCTACTGCAATATAAGGTAGTCTTAAACGTTATCGTGGAGTGCTGTAGATCTAGAGTGTTAGATCTAGACATTCGAATTATCTAAAAGTATTCGCAATCCTAATTGACGATAAAATCACTAGTTGAAAAGAAAAAAGTCATACATGTCTGCGAACGAACGACTAGTTTGATTCGCTTGAAGTGAACATAAAGACCAGAGCACACCGGATGCATACACGTAGAAGTACCATTACGTTGAAATGTATGGAACTGTAATGAGACACGGCAAACCGGTGTGCCATGTCCCATAAAGTACGTCTACGCATTAGGTGTGCTGTGGCCTTAATTCTGAATTTCAACAAGGTTTTCGTAAGCGTTTCAATTTAATTCTCTTGAGATTACTAGATTGCCAATCAGTATATTTAGATCTAATACAATCTGTGTGAGTTCTGTCTTTATACATTAGCAAGGATGTTGATTATGATGTAAATTAAGAGAAAATCAGCCGATAATTACACTGGCAAACACCGATGGGAGTATTTAGTGCTTGGAGTGTAATCAGTGGCGTGTCGGCTATGGGCCCGCGGAAGGTCGCGTGAGCGAGTAGAGAGCGGGCGCGGAAGCGAGAGCGGAGGCGTGAGCGGGAGCGGAAGATTCCACGTCGGAGTCAGACTCCTCGGAGGACACGCGCTCAGCCGCGCTCAGTGCCACGCGCGCGTACTCGTCCGTGTCTATGCTCTTGCAGAAATGTATCGCGTACCTAAGGATAATAAAACATTTTTATACACATTTTTACTTAAGAAGGGAGACGGCTGTAGTTACCGGACTGGGCTGTATAGATTTTGATAAATAGAAAAAAAATATAGTGGAAAAAATGTTTTTATTTATTACCATTTGGACGTGGCTTACGGATTATATGGTTTATTGCTAGGCTGCTACGTTAGACCTTAAAGATACGCATATTTTATAACGGGTATCGAGGAAAGGGTAGATCAAAGCGAAAGATTTTAGAGAGTTATCTGATTGATTGTGACCACCGGCAACCCCGAAAAAAATGTCAAGCTCTAAGTGTGGCACTTTCTGGCAGGGCCACGGTGACTGATCTTAATTCTGATTAAATAGGGATTTAGTCGCTAATTAGTCGAAATAAGTCGTAAAATTTGAGAATTAGTCGGTCCGTGGTTTAAAAGTTATAGGGGTCGGTGGCCCTGCCAGGGAGGACTTTCTGGCAGGGCCACCGCTAGATCTCGACAACCAAAGCACCCCACGAAAGGCTAACGACGCTCAGATTTAGTCGCTAATTAGTCGAAATTAGTCGTAAAATTTGAGAATTAATCGGTACGTGGTTTAAAAGTTATAGGGGTACCCTGGTGGCCCTGCCAGGGAGGACTCTTTCTGGCAGGGCCACCACTATATCTCGACAATCAAAGCACCTTGCGGAAATCTGCCGGCACGTAGACTTAGTCGTTAATTAGTCGAAATTAGTCGTGAAATTGCAGATTTAGTCGTATCTATGTTAAAAAGATATAAAGCATTGTTTTTTTATTAGAAGTAGTCTGAGAGCCAGAGTGGATTACTTTTCGAAAGAAGGCATAAACACGAAAAAGTTATTTTAATATCCTGGTGGCAAAAATTTTAAAGCGTCACACGTCAAAGAAATACAAACTGGCTATAAATAGACCGTTGAACATGACATTATTGTATTTTAGAGTCAAGCAATGTGATACAAATTTTGTCGTTAATTAATTTATTCCCACTCCTAGACTATTCGCCGCCATCTTCTTTATGCGTACAGTCGCGTGCAATTGTGTATCAGAAATATAGGATAGCAAGTAAATATATTTCCATAAAAAAATAAACGCCATTTTTCTCAATGTCAAGGAGTAAAGGGAAAGTAATCTAAATTCTAAAAACTTACTTTAGAAAAAAAAAACTTAGCGGTTTGATATTTTTCTTATCTGGGGGTGTTAGAAGAATAACAAAGTAACTTTTATAATTTCAACATGGTACGGAACGGTGCACGAGTCCGACTCACACTTGACAGGTTTTTTACTTACTGGTTATGCGTTATGCGGTAAAGTATGTGTAGTACTTTAATACTTACTTACTTATTTACCTTAAAAAACATAAAGTTCTTCTGGCCAATACGACCACAGCTGCAAAATATCAACCATCTACGCGGGAAACATTATATTGCACAAGAGCTTTCTTAGACAGAAGTACATGGAGATGTAATTGTCACTTGGTTATGTGAGTAAAGGAAGAGTCCTTTACTCACATAACCAAGTGGGACTTTTTACATGCCCATCAGACGCATGAAATATTTAACTTGAAGGATCTGTTTGTCTAGTGGTTAGACACCCTGGACGCTACCTAATAGGTCGTGGGTTCGATACCCACCCTGTGTTTGGGTGCTATTTATCTATTTAAGTAAGTATTTATTTACAAAAAAAGCATATAAGTACGTAAGTTATGATAGTAATAATATAATGATAGTATTCTGGGACAATCCACACACGTGCATCTGATCCTAAACTAGGCAGAGCCTGTATTATGGAAACCAGACAACTGTCCCAAAATAAAAAGAAACTCCAGACAATCCGGTGATGGGCCAGCATTGTCCTAGCTAGTAAGGGGCAACTACAAAAAGTTGTTGCTTGCCGCGGGATTGTAATCTGCGACCTCCGCTTTATAAAGTAAGCGGTTTCCCGCTGCGCCGAGCCACGGAGACCTCTTTATAATAATACTAATGTCCTCCTGGCCGATACTTCCACAACGGCCAATCTTTCACAAGATCAGCCATGTACGCAGGAAATATAATAGTGCACAAGTACTTGCGTAGACACATGTGCAGTCTCTTTTCCTTTTACCTCTCAGAATCTGAAGCGACTGAAGACCGACACGACCGGGGTGAGGTCAGGCGCAGGACCAACTTTGTACATGCCCATCCGACACCAGGATCATCTTACTTTACAATCAGGTGATCGGACTGCATTATCCAAGTCATAAGGACCAACTACACAAATTTGTTGAGAGCGGGGCTCGAACCCGCGACCTCCGGTTTGCAAAGCAAGCGGTTTCTCACTACGCCACCAAGGCGCCAGAGGAAGTTTATTTAATTTCATCAAATACTTAGTAGGTTATACAAAAGTATTTTCTACTCGCCTGTACCCAATGTTAGGAGAAAAAGTATTCATCAATATCTTTTTGTTTACTTGCCGACTAATTCTGTAACTTTGCGACTAATTTAGACTAATTAAGGACTAAATCTACGTGCTGGCAGATTTCCGCAAGGTGCTTTGATTGTCTTTTTTTTTTTTTGTTTTTTTTTTTGTTTTTTGTATGAGTAGTACTGTTGGCCGCAGATGGCCATTACAGCTTCACCGGACAAGAGGGCGAGCGCTTTGAGCGCTCCAGCCCGGAAAGGTAGGTAGCGACTAGCTCAAGGGCCACCTCACCTCAGGGAGGCACGGCCTCGGCTTGGGCTGCCGCTTAGAGAGTGTGAGTTTACCACCGGTTCACAACGCGCCCCCGCTGAGAAGAACCGGCAAGAAACTCAGCGAGGGGATGCATGTCGAGGTCGCATGCGTACGATCCTTCGGCCTCGCCGGCGAGACCGGTGTCTGTGTGTAGGTGTGTGTACGACTCGTGACGTCGTTGTCGGTGTTGGTGTAGGTGTAGTGTCATGGTCCAGGAGGACGGACATCGGGTCGGGTGGGTCGAGCAGTACATGCCGCGGACGGCGGCGATGTACGGTAGGTCGACGATCTGAGGGAGGCTTTGATTGTCGAGATATAGTGGTGGCCCTGCCAGAAAGAGTCCTCTGGCAGGGCCACCAGGGTACCCCTATAACTTTTATACCATGGACCGACTAATTCTCAAATTTTACGACTATGTAACAAGTCATCATGCCTAACTGCATAAGCGCGAAGATGCGAAAATTCAATGCGATATTTGGACTACACGTCACGTCGTGAAATTGGAGGTTCGGTAGGCTCGATTTAGGCATATATAACCCCTATTTGTAGTATATAGCAAATTACCTCAATTTCTCCCGCAGAACAGACTTGCACGAATATCTTGGCATTTTGAGAAGGAAGAAACACGTGTAACTCTCCGGCAAGAAGTGGTCGGGCGGTTGGTATTTGTCCAATACCTATAATAAAGAAACATACATAAACTTAATTATACTGAAATTGTATCATATTGACACTATTTAAAAACCATATTTATTAATTTTGTAGGTGGCTAATTATGTATTAAGAAACAGGTTAGCCATTCTATCGTCAGGATGGCAGATGTTCCACCCAGTTTGCAAGCTACATTTACTAATATTTTTGAACCTACATAAAAAAGGAGTTACTTGTTGTAAATAAATAATCTTTAAGCCTATCTGTCTGTCTGCTTTCTGTCTGTATATGGCGTGGCAGCTCCCTAGAGAATGACGATTTTCATGACTTAAAAGCAAATCTAATTTAGATACTTCTTAGCCACGTATGATGAAAATGTCAGCAGTTTTCTCGTGTCGTGTTTATTATTCATCTATATTTATCTTTCAACTAGCTGACCCGCGCAGCTCTGCCCGCGCTTTTATTACATTTTGCTCCCCCTTTCTCCATCCTCCCTTGATTTATTTCTCTCTCCACCTTATGCTCTCTCCTCTCTCTTTCCCCCTCCCGCTTCGGTCCCCGTCACACTCCCCCTCTTCCTCTCCCCCTTGTCACTGAACCCCCCGCTCACTCTCGCCCCTCCCACCTTGCTCCCTCTCACTCCTCCATCTCTCACACTATCCCTCACCCCATCACCCCCTCTCTGGAATTCCAGAAAACTGGCCCGTAAAATACAAATTGAGTAAAAATAAAAAACGCCCCCCATTAGACACCCGTAGGAATTGAATGTCCACAACCGTGACCGTTTTTTCATTTGCCCTTCGAAACACGGTGATTATCAGTTTAAACGCCCCTTAACGATCACACATCTATTTATTGACCTCACCTGACATTGCTTAACCTGTACTTTTTCCGAACAGTGATTACGCCCTGTCTATGAGAGTTTCCTTCTTTCAAGTATTTCCAGTTAGTTTAAATTGTTGACATATCGACAGCAGCGTCACCTACCGGGTCCAATTATATTTAAAAAATCATTCAGGAACCCATTGGAATGTACACACAACATTTCATGTGAATCGGTCCAGCCACACGATTCTTTATAGGACATACAGACAAACATTCATTTTTATATACCAACTGGGGATGGATAATACGACAATAAATTTAACCTCGTGTGCGTAATGACGTTCCCAGCGTGATGAGGAAAAGTGATTGTGATTAATCTCATAAATAATTACTAGAGAGATGACTATTCGGTGTGATCGCGTCGAAACATACGAACGAATATGTATTTCCGCCTTCACTGTTGCCGCCCGTACCAGTGGTTAGTGACCCAATATTTACAAATGGTGTTTTATTGTGATTACGTCTTTCTGTAATATAATTTGTTCGAAAATAACATTTTTTAATTTCTATGTAAGGATTTTTGCCTAGTTTGGGATCGGATGACCGTGCGTGGAATTGTCCCAGAATATTATTATTTTATATAATGATTTCTGATACTTACGCGAATATTACACATTGAAATGAAACTAATTTAACTAAAATAAACCGCGATATAATCCGTAAAATTAGTTTCATTTCAACATTATTATTTTATTTTATTATTATTTATTTGACGGTTTCGAAATATTCCTATGTAGCGATATTAGCAGATTTTTCATTAATTGTCGTATCGTCTTCCCCACATTGTATATAGAATAAGACGTAGAAGAAGATATAGAAGATAGAAGTTCTACCTGCAGTACAAAGTCTCTCTGTCTCGGATCTTGCGGCGCGCGCGGCAGTCTAGTGCGTCCCCATACGAAGCGCAGGAACAACGCGCGCTCACTGCCCGAGAGCTCTTCCATTACTTCCCAGAACCATTGCACTAGAGGCGCGTTCGGCTCAATACCTGAAGGATAAATGCAATATGGTAGACCGTTGTGCTAGTGACCAGCTATTACGTATCTCGTTTGACAACTAAAGTGATGATCACTACAGCAAGTGACCATCAAATAACTGTCAAATGATTCATTCGGTATTGCCTAACTTGAGTGGCCATTACTAAAACACTAAGTTGACATCAAAGTTCGGTGGATAACTGTAGCTTGATAGTCACTTGGGTGGCTAAAGATATGCAATAGTCCTGCGGTTCACCTGTAGTGTTATATCTATGGTTTTCACAATGGTGGTAACAATATGAAATTACTTGTCCTGACTGACTGATTCATCAACGCACTGGCTAAACCGCTGAACCTAGAAAGCTGAAATTTGGACAGTAGGTTCTTCTTATAATGTAAGCATCCACTAAGAAAGGGTTTTTAAAAATTCCACTCCTAAAGAGGTTAAATGGGGTGGAAAAAATAACAGCGGGCGCAGCCGCAGGGAATTGCTAGTTTTAACATAAAGAGTGTGACATCTATTATTTGAACAGGATTAAATGTGAAGACTTTATAAAAGTTTACAAAAATAAAAGCACAAGTATTCTATTTTGAATCGTTATTTAAATTGTCAGCAAATGTTTTAACCTTATTTTGAAATTTAAAATAATGTTATGTTTATGCAATAGCTGCTACCATGATTTAGAGTTCATTTTTTCTGGAAACAAATAAATAATTGGGTTTCAAAAACAGCACCGAAAGATTGATGCAGCTATAAGCTTACCTTTGTAGGTGGCGGAAGCCCTGAGCGCGTGCACAGGAATGTCGGGCGAGCCGCACACCAGTACTTCTAACTCAGCAGCGCTGAACAACGCTAGCAGCGGCGCTGGTACTACGCGGGACATGCCGTCGCGAACCGCACGCAATTGCTCATCGAACTCGTGCAGTCTGGGAGGAATAGCTTGCTATCACCCATTATTAGACTTTTTTTCTAAATAACTCATTCACGCCATGGTAAGGGACACGCCTGCCTATACACAGCTGCACTAAACTGCCCCTTTGCTCGTTATTCGAGACATTAGTGGTTATTAAGTCTATTGAGCCTGGTCATTTCACCAGCAACAGTGCTCTTCATATTTAAATTGCTGCTTGGAATATCTGACACTGCGGTGGTCGATCGACGCGACCCGCGTATATATATAATTTTTCCTATTCCTAAAATCCATCACCCAAATATAACCAAAAGACCAAAATATACCAAATATGTACTATACAGGGTATGCCAGAAATGGGTATCAAGCTGGTAATTCCACATTGTGTAACCCACAAGCAGTAAAAGACAAAGAATATAATGAAAAAACCGTTTTAGTGAAGTGAGGTAAAAATTTACTTCGTTATTTAACCGAAAATTGATGAATTTCTTATTAAACAGGGCAGGCTCAGAATTAATAAATACGGCAGCTCCATAGGAGTAGGCACGATGACTCAAGGTTACTTAGAAACAGTTTTAGAACGATGTAAATAAATTTTGTAATTCAAAAATCAATTTTTGCCGTAGATGACAATTTTTTCAGGTCTTTACTATCAATACTATACATACCTTTTGGCTTGATATACGCTTTCCGGGACACCCAGTATAATTGACCTATCTATTCTGTTCACTATTTTTAATTAAGGCTTATTATTATTAAACCTAGAAATACAGGTAAAGAATTAAATTTCTCACTGGATTATTATCATTATCCCATTTCAAATTTTGTATTAAACTGCTATTCACCTGTAGTGCAATGCTAATTGCACATATTCATCCTTGTTGTCCGGCGTGACTCTCTTGTGGCGGGTGGACAGCGGCACCTCGTGGCCCGCCGCCGACGGTATTGAGAACGGAAGTTCAAGGTTTTGCAACTCCTGACAACATAAAAAACCAAGTAATTCTAACTAACAACGTATTAACGACGGTTTTTTCTTACTACCAAGGTGGCAAGTAAGGATGCAGCCTGCCTGATGGTAAGCAGTCACCGTAGCCTATAATCGTTAACACCACCAGAGGAATCACTAGTGCTTTGCCGACCCTTAAGACATTCGATTATGTCTTTTGTGTCCGTTAATTTCACTAGCTACAGTGTCCTTCACACCGGAACACAGCTGCTTGGCGGCAGAATATCTGACACTGCGGTGGACAGTACCACCTAGTAGTGGTTTCTTGTTGGTTATTAATATTTATTTGC
Source organism: Furcula furcula (assembly GCA_911728495.1). Classification (NCBI taxonomy): domain Eukaryota; kingdom Metazoa; phylum Arthropoda; class Insecta; order Lepidoptera; family Notodontidae; genus Furcula; species Furcula furcula. The sequence continues at coordinate 8,540,096 of OU452243.1, forward strand.
TACTGGTTCGTTGGTCGGCTCAAAGTGCGCCAAAAGAACCTCTTCGAATGGGATACTAATACATTCTTTAGTCGCTCGAAGATCTTTCTGTTTGACCAATCTTTCTATTCCATATGATGTTATTGGCTGCGAAGTTCTTAGCAATCGTGGCGCTGCTTTCCCAGTCGAAGTATTTTTTAAACGGGTGATCTATCCCTTTCCTACTCCATCCATGAACGCAGTCGTTTATAAATTCCCAACAAAGTAAGTTTATTACCCGACTACGGATCGGAGAGAGGGTTCTGATTTTAACAAGAATGTATGTATGAATGTTCATCTGTTCCCGCATATCTTCTAATCTACTTAACATAATTTGACAAGTAGGGTGTCGTTAGAAGCGTCTTGATTGTCCGCTGGTTATAGGCTATATAATATCACATTATTAGACTGCAATTTTATCCGTAGTCGGGTTTTAGTTTTTAAAACTTATTACTTGTTTTATCTATACAAACTTAGTATCGTACAAAATTCGAGCCCTGGGCTGTGCTGGAAACCGCGTCGCCTTCATCTCAGTATACTTACTCCGGAACTTACAAAACATCAATTACAGTTAACGATTATTAATCTAGTTCTTGAAATCGGTACTTATATTGGTATCCAGCTATCGATATACTATACCAACTAGATTAGCTGTCACGACCCGAAAAGTGGTCACGAAAATAGAGCTACGGAGACGGCTGTCGCTCTATTTCAAATTAGCACGAGCCGACAACAGGATGTATCGAAATTCTTTATTGCGCGTTTATAAACTGTCCAAATAATATAATACTTATCGTAATACTAAAATTGCAGATGGAGAATTTTTTTTTCGTTTCGTGTTCTTATTACCACTAGTTTAAATAATAAATATAAGTAAGATATCATTATAATACGAAATAAAAATTATTTATTTGATATTTTCTCCGCTAGAGACTCACAAAATTAATGTTGCCGATAGGCGTGTCGCCACTGTCTATACGAAACTGTTAAACTACACGTCATTACCATACTAAAAAAGTTAGTTCTCATTTTTGCCACCAGCACGGATAAGTTTGTAAGTCAGTACACACACAATGGAAACACACCTGTTTTGAACCTTATTTTATAGTCGTTAAGATTTTCTTTTAAATGAGTACATTTTTGTTTAAGTCAAAACAACAACTTTTTTTCGTATAGCTTTGGCGGTTTTATTGATTTTTCTTTGTCTCCGATGTAAAAGTTTTATGTGCCAACATTACTGCATACAGAATTTGACTTTATTACTACATGTGAAGGCTTCTATTAGTCCGACGTTCCGAATTATTTAAAACTATTTTCTACAATTTCTAGCTACGTGTATAGTTGTGTAAGTATATGTAACCGCGACCACATTTTCGATGTCATTTTGTTCGTGACAGCAAATCTAGTTGGTATAGTATATCGATGTATCCAGCCAATGAATACTTTATACTCTTATAGTGAAAATAGATATTTATTATCTTGTAATCAATAATGTCTTCCCGTGGGTTGTCCGAGCAAGAATAGCACCCTCCCATCTTATCCCGTTTGGTGTCCGTAAGAGGCGTCTAAGGTAAAACAAGAAGTCGGGCAGCAGCGTCTTTCTATTGGATTACCTACCACCTATAATGCGATCCACAAGATGCCTGCCAAGCGTCGGGTTTATGGTAACCCCTCCCTTCTAAGGGGTAGGCCTCATTCTATTCAAAATATGCATCGATATAATATATAAACTAGATTTGGTGTCACGGTTCAAAAAGTGGTAGCGAGAAATAGCGCCCTTGTGTCGCTATTTCTTTACAAGCCACATCCTGACAAATTTATTTTTGCCGATAGGAGTGTCGCTACTGTCCAGTGGCGTGCACTGGGTTATATGACAGGGTAGGCAAAAAGTGACTTCAACCTCATCAGCATCCGAAACGTCCACTGCTGAACAAAGGCCTCCCCCTTAGAAAAGAGGGGTTGCCATAATCCCCACACTTGGCAGGCGTCTTGGGGATCGCAGTAAAGGTGGTAGGTAATCCAATAAAAAGACGCTGCTGCCCGTATTCTCATTTTCCCTTTATCGCCTTTTACGGACACCCAACGGAAGGAGATGGGTGGGTGCTATTCTTACCCGGACACCCCACGGGGCCCTAAATTGACATTAATGAATGATGTGAACACAAAACATTTGATGAGTACCTAATACTTATGTTTTTATTTTGAATAAATATATATTCTATTTCACTTCCACTACTAAGACGACACGTAGGAAGTACCTACGTTAAAATCACAGAACACTATTACTCAAGAGGTTAAAATCCATCCAGCCATTTAGGCCGCAGAGCGTCTTAAAGAACCAGACATACTACACAGTCAATAAAAACAATATTAAAGTAAAAAAACTTACAAATATGACTGCGAGTTACTCGTCTTGCTTGTACACATACATTAAGATGATTATAAATATGCCACCTCAAAATATCAAAAAATTAAATGATATTTAGATTCTATGTTTCCAGCTGGCTAACCGATTGTAAATATACTTTAAATCTAAATATTTTAGATTATTTATCGTGTCGAAAACGCGTGAATTTTTAATTTTTCTATACACACTTGGCCAGAACATCAATCACACGTTACCACTTCCATTTTCTACTAAGTAAGTTTTATAATTTGGAAACACAACACATACTGCACCGAAAACAATCGTTATCAATCGTATAATAAAAAAATATAGAATAAAAACCAACAAAAAATGGATGTCATTATGAAATCTTGAAGTTTGAACAAACTAGGTATTTTATAATTTGTAGTATTTTTCATTCATCGAGCACCCATTCTCGCATCCCGATCCCGATCCCGTTCGATGCATTGGGCTAAGATTGAGCTGCTATTGGTCAACATTTCTTTAGTCCTTCCTCCAAGGTCGACATTGCTGCCGAGAGCACCCGAGCAGACCCGAGCACACCCGAGAGGCACTGTCTATTTTTGCATGATGTGCGTGACATTTATACTGTTGGAATCGTCGGCGTGCCTACTGGTGTGTGTAAGTTTGTTAGAAAAAAATCTGTGAATGTGTGGGAATTAAGAGTTTCGATCTTAAAATCTTAAAATTTTGATTAGCGGACCTCGCGGTTTGGCGCGCGGGAAATTTAAATCTCCGCGTACCTAGGAACTAGGAATAGTTTAATGCCCGTTTTTCGCGAGCTTTTGCTTATTTTTGATGAAATAATTCAAAACAAAATGTTATTGAGCAGATAAATTATTTTTGTTATCATGTTGTTCCGGAAATCACAGGGTAGGCAAACACTTTTTGCCTATATGGACTGCACGCCACTGCTACTGTCTATATGAAACTGTCAAACTACAAGTCATTATCATTATAAAATCGTTAGTTCACGTTTCCGCCACCAGCACAGATAAGTTTGCAACTTCCGCGACCACATTTTAGATGTCATTTTGTTCGTGAATGTTTATCTATAGGCCGACCGTTTAACTCGCGTGTCGCCTGCGCGGTGGGAGGGGAGCGGGGGCGGGTAACGCTACACACGGAGTCAATAATCCAAAGATTTATCTCGAGATAGACATTGTTGGTAAAGAATAAAATAATAAGTATCTTTTTTTAAGTATTTATTTTTAAGTTTTAAAAATATTTTATAATAGCTTCATAGGTACAAAATCATAAAACAATAATTAACTCCGTTTAAGAAATATTTAACCACAGATAAAAATTTTATAGGACTATTCGTCACTAATATTCATATCACTTGAATCATCATCACTGTCTGTGTAGCTTGAGGAGTCAGAATCTTGCAAATTAATAATAAATCGGTCCATCTCTTCATCAACGAACTGGAAGAGCGATTCATCTTGAGATTTATCTTGGCAGTCGTATACCTTGTGCGTTTATCTTCAAGCGTCCGTAACAAAAACACCAACCGCGCGCTGCGAGCACAGCCAGCGCACTGCCGCACTTGACGTAAGCTCTCTGCTCCGCGCACCCCTTTCACCCATCCGCTAACATCTCCCCTCGCTCCCTTCTTACCGCGCAGGCGATGCGCGAGTTAAACGGTCGGCCTATAGTTTATATATTATATCGATGAAAATATGGTTTAATTAGAATTTAACGGTAACTGTCGTTTATGATTGCGGAAGTTAGCCCTCAGAGGAACAGATAGAAGTATTCCTCTATCTGTTCCGAAGCCTCACCTTATTGTTGGGCGTCATGTCTCGTATACAGAGCAGCGCCGGCAGGAAGTCCTTGTCGACTTCAGCCAGGTCCCGCGGCCGCAGCGGCTGCCCCGCCAGCTGTCTCCACACGCCCTCCGCCAGAGACAGCGACAGCGGCGACCCGGTGCGGATCGCGATGCCCATTAGCACACCTGATCATCATCATCATCATCACCAGCCGGAAGACGTCCACTGCTGAACAGGCCTCCCCCTTAGACCGCCACAATGAACGACAATTTGCTATTTGCATCCACCGGTTACCTGCGACGCGAACAATGTCGTCGGTCCACCTAGTGGGAGGCCTGCCAACGCTGCGTCTTCCGGTTCGTGGTCGCCACTCGAGAACCTTTCTTCCCCAACGGTTATCGGTTCTTCGAGCGATGTGGCTGCCACTTCAACTTGCATATTCTACGAGCTATGTCGGTGGCCTTGGTTCTTCGGCGAATCTCCTCATTCCGGATTCTGTCGCGCAAAGAAACTCCGAGCATAGCTCTCTCCTTAGCTCGTTGTGTGACTCTGAGCTTCTCCAAAAGGCCAGCTGTTAAAGACCACGTCGCACACTTGATGCCATGTTATTGTTATTATATTTTTAGCCTTCTGTAGCGACTATATTATTCTTTAAAACTATATTATTTTATAGTTTTACCCACTTAAATTAAATTTATATATATCAACCACTTGACATCCGCGGATGGGTCCACGTGAAAATCAACGCCAAGTTCTTTTGCTTGGCAATAAAGCTGTTCTAGAACCTATTTGGTCCAGCCATGAGGCATATACTTGTAAATGTTTGCATTTTATCTGTATGTAACTGTGTGTAAAGTAGGGTTTATACGAAGCCAGTGCGCTAGCGCCAGTCGTAAATACAAGCTGCCGCTCGCGTGGCTCGTGTTGTTTACATGAAGCCAAGTCAGCCTGGATATTTCTTGTGGTGTGCGAGTATTTGACGTTAAAAAACAATGAATTTGACTGGCGCGATGTGTCTACACGTCTCCAAAACGCTGGCGCGGTGATTGAGGGGTACGCGGGCGGAGGTCACTGGCGTGAAAAATAGACAAGCGCTCTGTTTTCGCCAGCGCTGTCAGCCAGCGCTGGCTTGGCTTGAAAAACTGTTTATACAAGGCCAATATCAAGCCAATACTGGCTTCGTATAAACAAGGCTTTAGTATTGTGTCTCATTGTTGAATGGCCAAATAAATAGTTAGGTGATTAAGGGAAAACCAGAAGTCGGGCAGTAGCGTCTTCAGTGTGATATTCAACTAAACCAGATGCAATGGCAGCCGTATGTGCGAGCGTGACACAATGTATATAAGCAAAGAGACAGGTATAAACAGGTCAATGTACTGAATTATACGTGCTCAGCGACCACAATTTATACGTATACTGAGATCTACAAGTCACGTGTTATGCGTGGGGATTATGATACAACCCCTCCCTAAGGGGTAGGACTATGTTCAGTAGTGGACATCTTCTGGCTGATGATAAATAGGGACGCGATCACGGCTAGATTATGTGAAGTGTAGCTAAGTGTTTTTTTTGACGAGGACACTTTCAGACCCGGAGTAGAGGGCGGGTTATGTAATATGCTTACTCGCGATAAACCTCCCCGGTGGCCCTTATCGATGCTGAAGAGAGTCTCTGCGCACTCCTGGGATCTTTCCAGCGTCGTATGCCCACAAAAGTATAATAATATCCCGTAGGGCACAGAAATGCAGGCTTTGGTGCCGGAAGAAGATTGGGTTATGTGAGATTTTTACACAGTAAAATCTTCCTAGTGACAAATCATCGACGCTATGGATAGCCTCTAAGCAAATCCTGGGGTCATTCCAGCGCTGGACGATTGCTAAAGCATATCCCGTGGGGCACATAAATACAGGTTCCCTTCGGACCGCCTGAAAAGTAAGAAATTTTATTTGTCGATATTTACCAAGGAACCGGAAGCAGTTGAGGTGTAGTGGCGTGTTAGCGGTGGGGTTGAGCAGGAAGGCGTCCCGCGAGGCGCCGGCGTCCCCGCGGCCGTTGGGCGTGGCCATCAACAGCGGCAGGGACCCGTTCTGCAGCTCCTCGCACATCTCCGCGATGCTCTCGCTGTATCCACCACCGCAGTCGTCGACGCTCTCGCCTGTCGACACAACACTCTCTTAGCACCGCAAACATATGCTCCATCCTATCCTATCCAAACCTATCCTATGCAAACCTGTGTTGTGTAGCACTGTATGTCGATCGGACGATTGATAGCTATATCACAGAATAATATACAGCAAAAACACTACGAACAAATCGATCTAATCGCTCATCGCGACTCATGAAATAAAGCACCGTAATCCCATTCTTTAACGCTGAAAGAAAACATTGGGGCATCTCCTAGAATTTGTTTTGAGGTGAATATTAAGGATATCTTTCATGTTGAGCTCGAGAGAAGTTCATTACTTAGTCGGACATTCGAAACAGCAGTGGCGTGCCGTTCAACTGCACTGTTGCGGCTGCGGCAGATGAGGGAATTTATTCAGTGATGACTTACATATTCTTTTGTTAGAAATACAACTTCATACGACAAAAGAAGATCGTAAACAGAGATCCTCGCTCTGTAGAATCAGTTTTAGTGACTTTTGAGTGAATAAGAATCGTATTGGTTCATACCCATCGATATAATATATGAACTAGATAAACATCTAAAATGTGGTCGCGGAGGTTGCAAACTTATCTGTGATGGTGGCGGAAACGTGAACTAACGGGTTTACAACGGACAACGACGTGTAGTTTGACAGTTTCATATAGACAGTAGCGACACTCCTATCGGCAAAAATAATTTTGTCAGGCTGTGGCTTGTAAAGAAATAGCGACACAAGGGGGCTATTTCTCGCTACCACTTTCTGGACCGTGACACCAAATCTTGTTTAAATATTATATGGATGTTCATACCGACAAACTTGACTTTCCACACTCGGTGGGGTAACGCGAGCGCGTCAGCTGTGAGCGCGGGCAGTCGCGCCACCATCTGACCGAACACTGAGCGCATGCCGGCCGCGCCCGCAAGCCCACGGCCCCCGCGCCTCGCCCGCCTCGCCGCCACGCGAGACAACTCCACCACAGGCCCATGCTGACGTTCTCGAACCATTGTTGACATCACCGCCTTAACGTATGGACAACGCACCATCGTTATCATCAGCCGGAAAACGTCCACTGCTGAACATAGACCCTCCACTTTGGAACGCCTATTTGATACTACCAAGGTGGCAAGCAAGCATGCAGCCCGCCTGATGGTAAGCAGTCACCCAGAAGAATCACTAGCGCGTTGCCGACCCTTAAGACATTAGATATTAACTCTTTGTGTCCGGTAATTTTACCAGCTACAGTGCCCTTCACGCCGGAACACAGCAATGTTTGCACACTGTTGCTTGGCGGCAGAATATCTGACACTGCGGTGGTACCTAACTGGACGGTTCCTTGCACAAGGAACCTACCACCTACAACACCTAGTAGTAAGTGCCTATTATGTACTATCGGGGACACGGACGCTAGCCCAGTTAGCAAATAAAATGCTTTGAACGAGGGACCGAAAACAAGACATGGTGCTCACGGGGATGCCGCCGTACTCGTACGTCCAGCGACTCAGAAGGAGGAGTAGCCTATCCTACACAAAATGATTGTACACAACCGCAAGCTGGCTTACTCGTGACGTACCTTAGGGAACTCTTCGACCCATCAGAAACAAAATAAAATTTTCAGTTACCAAGCGCATTTTTAACCCCCGACCAAAAACAAGGGAGTTATAAGTTTGACGCCTATGTCCGGAAGTCTGTCTGTCTGTCTTTCTGTATGCATGTATCTGTGGCATCGTAGCGGTCCAACCAGTGAACGAATTTGAATGCGGTTTTTTTTTATTTGAAAGCTAGTTTAAGCGAGATGGTTCTTAGCTGTTTCATGAAAATCGGTCCAGTCGTTTGAAAACCATCAGCTCTTTTCTGACTCGAGGTAGGGATATTTTGTATACAATAGACCCTTTTCATTACTTCTTTTAGTCCGAAACATCTGAAATTTAGAACATTATGTAAATTCCATGATACTAAAAAAAATGGTATCCTTCACCAGGGTCTAATGATGATCAGCAAGAAGGTGGCAACAGGGTCACGGCCCCAATAAACGTAGAACCACCGAGTTTGGGCTCGTTAGGTAGGTCTCGACGAGTGGTTGCTAGAAAAATGGTGATCAGGGTCTGATGATGGAGCAGGAAGGTGGTCACGGGATCTCAGCACCAATAAACGTAGAACCACCAAGTTTGGGCTTGTTAGGTAGGTCTCGACGAGTAGTTGCTAGAAAAATGGTGATCAGGGTCTGATGATGGAGCAGGAAGGTGGTCACGGGATCTCAGCACCAATAAACGTAGAACCACCAAGTTTGGGCTTGTTAGGTAGGTCTCGACGAGTAGTTGCTATAAAAATGGTGACCAGGGTCTGATGATGGAGCAGGAAGGTGGTCACGGGATCTCTGCACTAAAACGTAGACCCACCGAATTTGGATTCGTTGGATAGGTTGCTGCGAGTAGTAGGTAGAAAAATGTAGTTCAGAGTCTGGTGATGGGAGCAATCAGGAAGGTGGCAAGAGGAACTCGGCTCCATTAAATGTAGGATCCACCGAATTATAAATCTATAGTTAAATCTTGACGAGTAGTAAGACATATACTGATCAGGGTCTGATAATAGCACAGGAAAGTCATTTTAAGAGTTTGTTTACCTATGTCGGGGTATTTTAAATTTTTTAAATTTATACTTGTTAGATAATGTTTTATTACATTTAGAATAGGAATAAATAAGTTTTTTTTACTCCTCCCTAAGTAATAATAATGGACATCAATTTAGTAACTATGTCACAGATGTCCATTAGATTAATCTTGGGCTATCTTTATTCCACTTATTCTGTACATTTCTCACAAGCAGAATTATTCAAAAATGGACAAAACCCTTTCGGATTTTAATACCTTAGGATATTTTGGAAAAAGGAAGAAAGTCTGAACTTAGTGATGCTTCCTACCTACCTAACCCTCAAATTATGCCCAAAGTGCCTCTTGGTCATTATGCAGAACAATATTTCACTCAGAAGCACTGTCTATGGTCGTTACAATAGTATTTTTTTTTATGATTGAACATAGCAACACTAATTGTGCATAGCCAGTAAGAATGACAATCGGAGGTTGCATACCTCATATATTAATATTTATTTTTATATATTATTTTGAGATATTTTACTCAACTGCCGGACGTGATGTTCATACCGACATAGCCGGACGTGGGGTAATTTTCTATGGAAGTTGCAACTTCTTCTTTAAGCCCTATATCCAAATGTTCTTACCTTTCTGAACGCAGCTTCTTTGACATTGTAGAACAGCAAATTTCTTAGTTGATCGAATGGTCCGTCCAAGATTAACAATGGCAGATTCGGGCACACTAACTCCGAGAATTGATGCAATAACACCTGTAATATAACACAACATTGAACATCAGGGGTATCCATAATAATGTTTCTATACACAATATTAAATCCAAACACATAGGGCACAGTAGGTTCTCGGTCAAAGCCCCCTACGTGATATGAGTCTCTCCATTTGGCTTTGAAACTTTACTAAAGAGATTCTCATCTTAACTACATCGCTTTCTCCCACAATATATGGTAGTTGCTACAAGTTATTATCTGATCTTCGGAGTCGCTGGACGTTCGGAGTGTGGGATCTAGGACGTCCATTGAGTACGGCGGCGACTCCGAGGACGGCGGCGGGGTTGCGACCCCCGTCCCCGTGAGCATCGTGGTTCCCGGGGGGCTACAATGCGCCCCTCAGCGGCGGGCTCAAAGGCAAGACACTGAGGGGCCCCTGGTGCAGATCCCAGCGGAGAGAGCTGGGTCCGCTCTCATGTGGCGAGACGACAGCCGCGGGGGTTTTAGTGGGTAAGAAACCCACATACCCCGGTTGAGCCCCACAGCTCCCGGGGACCTTATTCCCCCGCGACAAAAACAAAAGTTAGTATCTGATACCTTATAATCAGTTTTACACTTAAATGAAGAGATTATGGTTCAGTAATGGACTCAGCGAGAAAGTCATACGCACCAGCCTGTTGCAAATAAGTTGCGTCGAAAGGTCCCGAAGCAGATGACATTCGAGGGGGGGTGCGGGGGGTGGTCGCGGGGCTCGAGGTGCCTCCACGCAAAGCGCCACCGTGTGAGCGCTGCCACACGCCACGCGCGTTACACGCTTGCCCTGCCCCACACATAGACAACATGCACCACACAAAGACACAATTCTACCCGCCTCTAACTGTCGCTCTCACAAACCCTAATTAACTTTAAAGTCACTTTATAAAATCTATTTATTTCGACTGTCGGAATCGTTTATGATTAATATCGATTATTGAACACGAGATAATTGCTATATCTACTCACTATCAGCGTATTAAGTATTAATGGGCTTCAAGTGTCGAAATAATACGATTTCAAAAAATTTATTAATCATCATTAACTTTAATTGACGTTTGTAGGTTCGGCAGTAAGTGTCGCACCTCCAAACAATTATAGTTAATCAACATTAAGTCATTTTTTGGAGTCAGGTTATTTTGACACTTGAAGCTAATTAATACTTAATACACTGATAACGAGTACTTACATCTCTTAATTACAAATTAAAAATACACTAAAAAGGCTCTGAAAGACGAAATAAATTGATTTAAGAAAATGAATTAATTAGGATCAAAGTTAAATGACGTTTGTGAGTGCGGCAGTAAGATCATCATCATCACCATCAACAGCCGAAACGCCCACTGCTGCACAAATGCCTCTCCCTTACAAGGGAGGGGTTACTATAATCCCCACGCTTGGCAGGCGGCTTGGGGATCGCAGTATAGGTGGTAATCCAATAAAAAGACGCTGCTGCCCGTCTTCTTGTTTTCCCTTAGTCGCCTGTTACGGACACCCAACAGGAGATGGGTGAGTGCTATTCTTACCCTTAAATTACCCCTACATTACATATTACGTATACATATGTAAGTATACATTTGAACTCGTCTTGTTAAGACTTTCATACCCATACAGGGTGTAAAAAAACACGTGTCCGATCCTTGAGGGTCTTATTCAGTGTATCAATACAAACACATGTATATAACTCATTTGTTGAATATCTCATTTTTTTTTCCTACTTTGTTCCAGAAAAACGAATCTGATCTTGTATTTTTGGTACAATTTGAAAAAAAAAATTGAGATAATTAACAAATGAGTTATATACATGTGTTTGTATTGATACACTTAATAATACCCTCGTGGATCGGGCACGTGTTTTTTTACATTCTGTATAATACCCATATTGATGTTTTTTTTAACAATTTATAGTCTATGACACTACCACGACTAAGACGATTCTAGCGACGTATTATTAGTCACTGTTCATCACGCTATTTATACGAAAAAGATTTACGATTGGGTACAAAGCGTAAATCTTGTTGTCGTTAATCGTTTGCAAGATACACAATCGGCCGATGTGAAGGCCCCTCTAGCTATTAAACTTACTGGGTTGAAGTAGGCCCACAATAGATTTTCGAAGAAAATACATTTACACATTCGGTATAACGGTTAGCTATATTGTATTACAAATTAGATAATGTAGGACAGTAAAAATGTTTGCAAATGTTTAGGAGAGTGATGACTACTGCTTACGTCACCCTTACACTGTAGAGCTTGAGGAACTGGTTGTACGTTTTGTTTTGATTTAGACGGTAAAACTATCAATATGCCATGTCCATAGAGTTTATATATTAAGAATAGAGTGCTCGTTTTTCTATGGTCCCCTTAAACAAAGCGTAGGCAGATTTTGCTCTAAGAGGCAGGTGAATTGAACTATTTAAAGTTATATTATAAGAGTTATATTGATATGTAAGTGATAAGTAGTGATAGGTTTGATCTGTCACAAGCGCAAATATCGATAAATATAGCTGACAGTATAGTACCTATTGTCGCGTACCTGATATTTGGTGTATTTTGATGTTCTTACTCGTGGCTACATGTTCTTACTTGAATTAAGCATTCTATAGTACTTGAACTGATTCATATTAGATGATTCATGTCATATTTGTTAAGGATATTGTCATTCACCTACCTGCAAAGCCATCAGCAGTCTCGGCCTTTGAGCAGCGAGAGTGGTACCATCGCCTAGCTGCCCTTCATCGTTGTCTCCCCAGGTATACACTTCACCTGTATCCGTACACGCGACGCAATGGAGACTGCCTAAAAAATATGAACCAACTCATTCCAAATGGTCCAAGGAAATAAATACGACAGTTTATTAATAATACTAACCTGTAGCAATAGACACAATAGTTTTCCCTTGCATACCGGTTACTCTCATCGGTCGTCTCACGTGCTCATAACTGCCGTGTCCTAGTCTATGATAATCGCCCTTACCCCTACGGAATAAGATACATGTTTCTATAAGCTAATATAAAAAAATTGCTATCAGAAATCGATTATTATTGGGTATCTACGTACCAAGTGTAAACACTGCCGCATTGACACAACGCGACAGAAAACTGTGACCCGCATTCTACTTTAATAACCCTCAGTCCTTTTAAACAGTCAATACGCATCGGCATCTTGCATCCCTCGGAGCCGCCGCGACCTGAAATATTTTGTCATGTATCATAACGGGTGTAAGGGACATCGTACCGAATTTTTTTTTTATAAGATGTCAAATAATGTCCGTTACAACATTACAGAAACCATTTATATGGAAAATGACAAATGACTGACTTATTAATTTTCGAGCATTTTTCGAGCATGTAATGAATATATGCGGAATAATATTTCTTTCTCAAATTACATTGCTAATTTTCTAAAATAATAATAATTAATTGCCTATTAATTAATTGCCTATATACTGTTTTAGTGCATAAAGAATAAATAAATAAATAATTACATACATTTTCCACAAATAAGTAATTTATTGTTTTTAAATTAATATTATGCTTTATTATTATACCAATAATGATATTAAACTAATTTTATTTAAAAAAAAGTGTTTTTTTTTTAAATTCATGAAAAGACCGATGAAAAATTTCAACACTAGAGTGTTCAGAATCATGTACTGGATCACTGGTATCGGTTTTCGGTACGATGTCCCTTACACCCTGTATAAAATGTCGGAAGGAATGTTGCCGGCGATAACCTGAAGAGTAGGGCGTAATATAGCAACTGAGTAATTGAGAATTTATTATAGGACTTATATCCATCTATTTATAATAGTGATTGACAGTGATTTAGCGATAGTGTGGATTTACCAAAAGTTTATGCTCGAACATTTCTTAAGCGCATTATGTCTGTATAAATCCAAATAAACATGTTTATTGTAGCGCAATTAAGTACATTTTTGCATCAAAAACATAAGGATTACCTAATTTCCCATAGTCACCGTCTCCCCAGGACCAAACATTGTCATCGTCAGTTATACATAAGGTTTGAGCATCTCCAGAGCCACAAGCCACATCCACGACTCTGTGCGTCGACAACGCTTCCACCTGAAATGCGAAACATTTTAATTATAGCCCCTAAAAAGTACTACGTAATCTAATATATCTTTCAGTTCGCACTCAAAAGACAACAGTTACTTTCACATTTATTTTAATGTACTCAATACTTAGAGGAGATACCACTAGAGAGACCATGATGCGCCAACCCCTCTGCCAAATTTTTGTTCATATGTTCAGGTCATTCTTTATTTGTGTGCGTATCTTTTTGAATGTGTTGCGTGTTTATTATAGTGTGGGTTCATAGAAACATGAAGAGTTGGCATTAGACATTTGCAAGAGTATGCGTGAAATTGTATCTGTGTGTGTTTACTTCGCCTCCCGCACCCCGCAAAATTACCACGAAAAATTTGTTCGGGGAATCGACGCGATACTAGCTCCATTCTAATTACTCTGAGACTCAATAATAATTCATTTGAATAGTCAATCATACACACCACAAATATAAATAGAAGCAACAAGTATTGGTCTACCAAATCCGAAAAACCAAACGTGCCGCTTTTTGAATACGGACCAAAAAGACACCGCGTCGCCCTTCGCCAAACTATGTAAATTGATATGGAAAATATCAATTGTTAATATTATTCATAATCTCCACACCGCTCCTGATAAACGTCGTTATGTATCATCTTTTCTTTACATAGTATAAACAAAGTCGCTTTTCGAGTGTGTCTGTCTGTATATTTGCTAACTCCTCCTAAACCACACAAGGTATTTTTAAGCGGTTTTCACTATAAATTTGATAATTTTTCACTGAAGGTTTATATAATATAGATATATGTTATGTAAGTAGACAAAAAAATATATTTTGAAACAGTCTTCTAAATTACATCCTTACGAATCCGGGGCGGGCCGATATAATTTGTGGCAGTAGTCACTTATGAAGTGATTAACTCTTATGTTGGGCTCTCGGGGAAGGTAATTCAAAAATTCAAAAAAAAAAAAATATTTTATTTTAAATAGGCTAGCACTTTTGAACGGTCAATTTTTTAAAAGCTACCACAGGATCACAACGACAGAGAAGATCCGGCAAGAAACTCAGCGGGCTTGTCACTTGCGTTATGTACTATGTGACTATAATTTATATCTGTAGCTCCTACCATCTTAGGCACCAGCTGGTCTTCAGAGTCGCCATGTCCGAGCCGGCCGTATCTACCCTTGCCCCACGTGTAGATACGACCGCGAGCCGTCAGACACGCCGAGTGCGCTCCCCCGCAAGCGATCGCCACCACTTCTAAGCCTGACAGAGCTGTTATCAGTTTAGGACGATCGTAGTTTCTAAAATGGAAGATTAAATTATAAATTAGTATGTAATGTGAAACCTGCCGGGTAAGAATTGCAACCTCCATCTCCTCTCGTTGGGTATCGTTAGAGGCGACTAAGCGAGAACAGGAAGACGGGCAGCAGCGTCTTTCTTTTGGATTTATCTTTCAACTATACTGCGATCCTCAAGCCGCCTGCCAAGCGTGGGGATTCTGGCAACCCCTCTCTTCTAAGGGGGAGGCCTTTGTTCAGCAGTGGACGTCTATAGGCTGCTAATGATGATGATGTAATTTGAAACCCGTGTGAACCAGTGATACCCGTGGGGTGTCCGGGTAAGAATTGCATCCCCTATCTCCTCCCGTTGGGTGTCCGTAAGAGGCGATTAAGGGAAATCAAGAAGACGGGCAGTAGAGTATTTCTATTGGATTACCTACCACCTATACTGCGATCCCCAAGATGCCTGCCAAGCGTGGGGTTTATGGCAACCAGTGATTACTAGTGGAGTGCACAGAGGGTAGTAGGTACATATTCGGCTTGTTTAACCTATTATATGTATATTAGTCTACCATTTAAAATATCCATAAGTTAGCAGATTCTATAGGTATATTAATTAGCATTTAAAAACTGTAATAAGATTATTCAGAGGGTCTATACACACAAAAAGACTTTGCCTACCCTATTTGATTTCTCTAAATTAACTTAATTTAAAAACATTTTGTACTGACATGGTAAAGTGATACTAGTATTTTTAAATGTAAATGGATACGTCTGTAATGTTAGTTCATTTAAGGGTATTTGTGGTGGCACACTAACAAATAGCTTAGCGTACAGATAACTCGCAGATATTTTGGCCTACTTTCAAGGCAACCCCTCCCTTCTAAGGGGGAGACCTTTCTTCAGTAGTGGACGTCTTTCAGTTGCTGCTGCATGTAATGTGAATCGCGTATGACACGTATATTAAGGTCCGCTTACACTCTGTTCCCGTGGCCGAGTTTGCCGTCCTCCCCCTCCCCCCAGCTGTAGACGTCACCCTCAGCCGACAACGCTAAGCAATGCTTGCCACCAGAGTTGCACGCCACCTAAACGTAACAAAAAAAATGTTTTGTCACTGACTTAAAAATTTGGATCCCGTTGTGCGAAAATATATCAACTCCAAATTTTTTACAAACTGACTGGAATGTGACAAATAAATTGGACAATTCCAAGTATAAACGGCGTTTTTTTTTTAAATATGATTTGGTATAGAGTTAAATAATAATAGAGAAAACCCACCTTGGTAATGAAAACATGTTGTATTGACGCCAATAAAGTCGGTTGTGACACGGAGTCAATGCCCCCAATACCCAAACGGCCGCCTGCGCCGTAACCTAAAAAGGGGCAAAACATAAACACATTCAACAATCAAAATACTTCTACTCCAAAGGTGTAATAGTGATGTATTATTACACTCACAAGCAGTAGTAAGGCATACTGGAAGTACTATGCGTTTCTACTAAGAATGTGGCCGCCATGATGATCGCGACTGCGGAACTTCACTCGTTTTTTACGATTTTTGTACCGGCAGCAGAGTAAACACAAAATGAAATATTCGCTCCGGTTTTGATTATTTGTTGTATAATGTCTTATTTTGCTATCTATTTATGTTAAAATATCATTTTTAGTAATTTTATATTTGAAATGGCAAGATGGCGGCCACATTCTTACTTCAAATGCATAGTATGTGCCTTTGTTCACTCATCATTATAACCATAGGATGACCTGTTGAATGATTGCTGAACATCTAGCAGATATTGCCAACACGAGTGATGTAATGGCATGATGCAATGGCGTGACTAGGCTATTCAATTGACTTCATAAAAGGTTTTCGATTTGATGCTTATTTTTTTTTATTTCTATTTATACCTCATTTTTTCCGCTAAACCGTACTAGGTGAAATTACACTGCAGCGGTGCAACACTCACATAGTTTTTTAACTACCGACCTTTTGGTCGTCGACACCACGCGTTTTCACGAGGGGTGTTATAAATTTGACGCCTATGTCTGGCTATCTGTCTGTGGTATCGTAAAGCACCAACGAGTGGAAGGATTGTTGTACCATTTAGATAGACAACACTTTATTACACACTAAAAAAATATAATAAAAATCTAACAAGTATAATATTAGGTCGTATACATTTCAAGAACGGGTGTCGCTGAAATTCAGTAATTTCTATAATTTCCTCAACAAACAGACAATCTTAGTGTTCGTTTTGGTATTTCTCGCTTGGTAGCTCAAAACGCCACGGTGGCGCCGCCACGGCGTCCTATTCAGATAAGGTCCAAACGGCGTCGGCTGCTATAGGTTTTCTCGAATCTGGACTCACCGGTGGCGTATATCTTGCCGTCGGGCGTGACCGCGAAGAGCGTCTGCTCGCCGCCGACGAGCTGCACGGGGCAAAGCGCCGCTAGCGCGAGACAAGCGGCGGGCGCGCGCACCTTGGCCCCGTCCACTCCGCCCAGTTGCCCGCGGTGATTGTGGCCCCAACCGTACACGGCGCAGCCACGGGACCCCCCGCCCCACCACCCGCACCACTCCTCCGCACGCCTGCGCATACACACGTCACTCAACACATACATGTAGATATAACAAACAGTAATGTTACTTTAGTTCTAGTCGCAACATAATAACATGTCACGTGGCAGTTGTTTACTGGTTTATTTGATTGTTTTTTGTTTTAATTTTTTAGGGTCCAGTTGAAAACCAGCATCACAGCCCCCGGCTGTGATTTTATGCTAAGCTGGGTCCTTTTGGGCAAATTATACATTCTGTATTTTTTTATTGTAAAACTGTGTACTGTATTACATTGCCAAATAAAGATTCTTCTTCTTCTTCTTATGTATACAGCAGGCACCTTTTATTTTCGCGGGGGAAACGGTCATGGTCCTTACGGGTCGGGGGTCGCAACCCCGCGTCCTCCTCGGAGTCGCCGCCGTACTCAATGGACGTCCTAGGGCCCACACCCCGAACGTCTAGCGACTCCGAAGGTTATACAGGCGGTACCTAGGCGCCGTCGACCCCGCCCAGCTGTCCGCGGTGGTCCGCGGTGGTGTGGCCCTAACCGTACACGGCGCAGCCGCCAACAAAAATATGACAAAACTATTTAAAAAAAAATAAAAACCGACTTCAAAGTAAATTATCTAAAAAGCATAAAATAACGAAAATATTATTGAAGTTGGTGTTAGCGTACCTGCTATGTATATTATGCACCAACTTCAATAATATTTTCGTTATTTTATGCTTTTTAGATAATTTACTTTGAAGTCGGTTTTTTTTAAATAGTTTATTTATCACTTTTTAGTGACTTTTATTTTAGCAAGATAGGTATCAGCACTATAACGCAACTCGAACGTCTACATTACAGTAACTTACTGAAAACATAAAAAGTTTATATCTCTTAAACTACTGGACCGATTTTGATGAAACTTGTACTCTACCCTAAGTTGAAAAATACTCTAACAATTGCAAAAAGAATTTTCGAAATCGGACTTGTAGTTTCTGAGAAATCCGCGGACAAACCTACATACATACATACATACACTCGTGAAATTTGGTAAATTTGTTTAGAAGCCCACATAGACTAACATATATGAATATTACGCATTTCTATTAATATTACATACATACGCGTCGAATACAGAACCTCCTTTTTTGAAGTCAGTTAAAAATAACAATAACACATCCAAATACAGCCGACACGTATCAGTAGTGATTCTAATTTGGTAAGATATTGGATTCATAATAGATAAGTACGTGCATAATTCCATACAAATATTTGTTTAAGGGCAATGTTGCCGGGCTGATTAATATACTCGGCAACTTGGCCGTCCACGCCGCCAAGTTGACCGCGGTGGTTGTGGCCCCAACTGTACACGGCGCAGCCGCAATACCACCCGTCCTACCCCCCCTCACCATTCCTCCGCGGGCTACGCACGCACACACACACACTTGCGAGTATACACACACGGTGGAAATGTTGAGTGTATGCAACTGATTGCCATAGCTTTCAACAATGAACCGAAAATTTATTTTGCCTTAGGTATGTATTTATTTCCCAGAATTTAATCTTTATTAGCAGCACTTTTTTTAATAAATAATATTAGATTTTCAAAGAACCCAATAGTCCAGTTTTAACGTTTATCAAAATCGGGCCCGGGACTTCTATGAATATATAGGCTTATGGTTTCAGATTTTCCAAAATCCAATGATATTCATCAAAATCAAGTTCGGGACTTCGTGGAATATTTTTTGCTGTTGGCTTATCGTTTCAGATTTGGCCATCCGCACCTATTTGAAATAAATTACTAGTTTAAAAAACTAAAAATACACGCTTTTATAAGGACTACTGTCCTAAAAAGCAATAAATAAATTATCGAAACCGTTCTTTCTTTCTACCCCGTGCTAGTAATTTATGGATTATATTTATGTGTAAAGGCGTGGGGCACCTTTTCTCTGTAAATGATTACAAATGATTGTCATGTGAATACAAATACTTAGCGTTCTTGAAATTTGACAGAAATGTTAAGCTGTTATTCATACATACAGGTCAAATGTATGTATAAATACAGGTCAAGCTAATAAAAGCGTGTTAATTAAAAATCACTATGTACTATGAGTTTCAACTAAGAATGTGTCCGCCATGATGATCGTGACTGCGGCAACTTCACTCGTTTTTTACGATTTTTGTACCGCCAGCAAAGTAAACACAAAATGAAAAAATCGGCCCGGTTTTTATTATTTATTGTAATGTCTTATTTTGCTTAACTATTTTTGTTAAAACATCATTTTTAGTAATTATATATCTGAAATGGCAATGGCGGACACATTCTTAGTTGAAACGCATAGTATACAGCTGAAACAGGGTATAGCGTGTGTGCACGTAAAAATATATTCTTTGACGAATTTATCGGCATTTTTATATCTACCACATAGCAATATCTTGAGTAGATTAACGGATAACTTGGACTTGGATACATAAACAAACAAAAACAGAGCAAAAGTATACTAACTTGTTAACCCAATGCAAAAGCTGTTCATCGTGTTGCTTAGTGAACTTCGTGTTGTCCTCCCACGGGTACTGCGCGTCGGTGCTCGCTTCGTCCACATTATAAACCCCAAGGTCGGACAGTCTCTTTCGTACATCAGCCAAGAACGGGATGGGTAATGGCGTTCGTCGTATGAGCGCATCAGCGGTACGGACGCATAAACAGTACCGTTTGAACCAAGTCCAACGGGCAGCGTCCGGCCCGGTGCACACTCGGGCATCTAAGCGTAGGTTGCACGCTAGCCATGCGAGTTCCTATCAAGATGGGAGAAGATGTAAGTTAGTATAATGTGATCGGATTTTTATATCTGTACGTACACGGTGCAATCTTTTTATTCTAGTGATTCTGTAGTCTAGTGATGAGACAGCAAGATGTTCGCCTGATATTAAGAGGTATTCTCGCGGACACAAGCGGTGTAGCGGTGTACCTTTAGGACGATAATCGCTTGGGCGAGCCGGCCCAAATTACGTACGGACGAGGTAAATTTAGATTGAAAACTGGTACACCGTTCGTGTCCGCGATAGTACGTCTGCCTATAGACAGATGCTTATTGCTTATCACCCGAGACATGAGCGTTAAACGTCTTGAGC
This sequence comes from Furcula furcula, assembly GCA_911728495.1. NCBI lineage: Eukaryota > Metazoa > Arthropoda > Insecta > Lepidoptera > Notodontidae > Furcula > Furcula furcula. Next base: position 8,560,818 of record OU452243.1, read on the forward strand.
CTTATATTATCATCAGCTACAGTGCCGGAACACAGCAACACTTAGGCGGTAGAATATAATTGCAGTGGGCAAAGACGGCTACACATCAAGTTCTACGCCCAATATAACGATAACTACGCTACATATAACAGAGAATTGTTGGAAGGCGGCCGGCAAGTGCAGACCGCGTGCCGCACACCCCGAGTAGGACGATCTTACTCGATTCGCAAAGTTCAACTTCTAATAGTTCAAATTCCAAACAGTCTAGGTTTAGGTGTCACCGTAGCTGCTTGGACAGTCCTTTGCTCAAGTTACCTACCACATAGAAATACATTTTTCAAGAATTACCGCACACGTGGGCAGCGGGCGGTACCTTGAGGTAGTGCGTGTGCAGCAGGTGCGTGCCGGTGCGCAGCGCGGGCTCCTCGTGCTCGTACTGCTGCAGCCGCACACGTGGGCAGCGGGCGGTACCTTGAGGTAGTGCGTGTGCAGCAGGTGCGTGCCGGTGCGCAGCGCGGGCTCCTCGTGCTCGTACTGCTGCAGCCGCACACGTGGGCAGCGGGCGGTACCTTGAGGTAGTGCGTGTGCAGCAGGTGCGTGCCGGTGCGCAGCGCGGGCTCCTCGTGCTCGTACTGCTGCAGCCGCACACGTGGGCAGCGGGCGGTACCTTGAGGTAGTGCGTGTGCAGCAGGTGCGTGCCGGTGCGCAGCGCGGGCTCCTCGTGCTCGTACTGCTGCAGCCGCACACGTGGGCAGCGGGCGGTACCTTGAGGTAGTGCGTGTGCAGCAGGTGCGTGCCGGTGCGCAGCGCGGGCTCCTCGTGCTCGTACTGCTGCAGCCGCACACGTGGGCAGCGGGCGGTACCTTGAGGTAGTGCGTGTGCAGCAGGTGCGTGCCGGTGCGCAGCGCGGGCTCCTCGTGCTCGTACTGCTGCAGCCGCACACGTGGGCAGCGGGCGGTACCTTGAGGTAGTGCGTGTGCAGCAGGTGCGTGCCGGTGCGCAGCGCGGGCTCCTCGTGCTCGTACTGCGCTTGCAGCAGCTGCGGCAGTTGCTGCAGCGCGCCGCCCTCCCAGCTGCAGCCACCACCACACACGACACCGCGCAGTCTACGTACGCACCAAACGCGAGCCCTCCATGCTGAAATCAATATAGCTATTTATACAACTGATACTCACCTTTCCGCGCACCGGGCGCTCTTCAATTTGCGTAACCTCTTCTCATGTTAGTTTCGTAGTCACTTTCTTTTTGTTATTTAATATTTATTCTGACCTTTACAATTTATTTAGATTGTATCGGCTTTAGGGTATACTAAAATTAATGTTGTATAACACGTTTATAGAACTGTCAAAAATGACAGGTATGTCTAGAATATGGCAGATAATTATGAATTCCACGCGTGCAAACACACCTGCAAATACAAGTAGAAACTTAAGAAATAAGTTAAAATAAAATACTTACACAATGTAGGCATTTGCGCACATATCGCCAACGCTTGCGCCAGTCTCGGGGCCAACTGATGGTCGTTCGATATCGCAGCCAGTAAAGGTCCGTCCAGTAGCCTCCACGCCAACTCCACAGACGGACACGACAGTACGTATCGATCTGATCCACTGTCCTACAATAACCAAAATCATTTAGAAAGAACAGTATCCTCGTGAGTATAGTGTGCATAACTTACGTGTGCGCTATCAGTGTCGCCACTATCTATACAAATACGTCAAACTGATCGTAGTTTTGATAAGAATATTTTAGTTCCTATTTCCACCACCTATACAGATAAGTTGGTCGATCTGTACAAAAGTGTTAAAGGGATGTAGATCTTTATTATACATTGGGGGCCTTGAGGACAAGTTTTTAGCGGATTGATTGATATTGCTTAATAATCTGTGGTACCTTTATTTTCTTAATACTTTTTTCTATTTAAACGTATGTTTATACTTACGGCGAGAGAATAGGATGGCAATATCGGATGAGCTATAAACCTCCAGCCCCAACCGTTGACGGATCCGTCGCTTGTGAATCTCCAACGCAATTCGTCTCCTGTTTGGGTCATCCAATTGAAACTTAAGTCATTGATCTATTATTTGTACTAGATTAATCACTATTGAAATGACAAACAAAACATTGCAGCGGTTTTATATACATAAGCATTACAAATATAAAACTTCTGCATTAAAAAATCAAACTAATACTATAAAACCAAGCAACAGTTTTATTTAAGAATACACGTTCTTTATGCTCTCGTTTTTATTTTTTAACCGACTGTAACGTAAAAACGTTACAAAAATATTTTACACAATAATATTCCACATTTTAAATGCGCGCGCGCTATGCGAACAGTGTATCGTCACAGCCGATTCACGTGATCGATGCATGTCTCGGTGCAAGCAGCCTAACCGTCTCGGAAACCGGTCGGCGACACACATTGATTGTCTTCGTGGTGGACGCACGTTATTATTAAAATTATTTATTTACATTAACGAACATAATTTTCGTCGTGCTGATTATTATAAAACTAGTTTAACTGTTATAAATTATACATTACTACAAAATAAAACTTAAATAGTGTGTTTGAAACCCCAAATTGGGTAAGTGTTGAACAATTATTAAATGCATACTGCTAAATGACCGTTACCTAATATTGCAAGTCATTTAGCATTTCAATAATGTAGCTGCACATGTAAATGTTCTCATCTAGGTTCATACTTAATATTTAGTTTCATCACCTCATTAGTTACTTCTATTGTCTGTATAGATAGATTATGATTGTGCTTTAATATAGTTTGTGCTTTTCTTTTGTAAACTCCGCGCTGATTGTGACAATCACACACCACCTATGCCTCTCTGCTCTGCTTGCGCTGACATGGTCACATATCAGGGGAGTTTACAAAGGACAGTTAGGTGACACGCTCCTCGGTGTGAATTCCAGGGTGTTACGTCGCGGCTCAAGCCCTACGAGCCGGCACTATACTCTGCCGGCCGGACTATCGACGTTCCGTGGCCGTTTACTACGGGTGCTGCCTGAGTGTTCCGGTCTTCCTACTTACCGAACGCCGTGTTTCGTCCGTCACCATCAGGGCAGTAATTATACAGTGGCTACTTAATTGGAACGGCAGACCGTAGTACTGCAACGGGCTAAAGGACCTACTACCTTCATTTTTTTTTTCTTTAGTTAATAGAGAGTTTTTCATAAAATAAAACTTACCTATTATCTTTTCATCAATATCCGGAATCCATCTTGAGTCAAGCACCTGTCTTTCAGCCAATAGTGTGCGTTTCCTATTCCCTCTCTGATGTAAGCGCCCTCTAGAGTCTTAGTTTGGAACTACTTACGAGGCGCGCGAGCACCGGGTGATGTTTCATCATTATGGCACTCATGATGCACCAGGTAGGGCTTACCTGGATTCCGGATATTGATGAAAAGATAATAGGTAAGTTTTATTTTATGAAAAACTCTCTATTATCTGTTTAGTATCAATATCCGGAATCCATCTTGAGTGATTTGTTTGTTATCACCTGGTGTGTAAGCTATGTAGCTTGCAATAGACGCTATAATGTGTAAGAATAGGTTATATTATTAAAAATCATAAAATTTAAATCAGATATAACATGAATTATTATGTTCGATTAAATAATAGTAATTAAAAATCCATACTTCATTTTTATTTTATGAAGTACGACTAGGCACTAAGTATGTACACTAATTAAGTTTGTAAATGCAAAATAATACTACCTACTGTGTGAAAAATAATGAATGGGATCAAAGTAAGGTAAATGGCAATAATAAAATATGATCTTCAGATAGTAATTTTGGAAGGTGTACAGTACAGTCTTCCAGTTTCCTGATATGAGGATTTTATCAATAACAATGTGTAGTATTTGCGCCAATAAAAGATATTATAACTAAACTGTCACCCGTTTAGGGATGCTATAGCTGGGCCTACAGAGCCTGGTGAGGCTTTGATTCTAGCATATGCCATTAGAGAATTTATCCAGCCGCCAATAATGTTTCTGGATAGACAAATTATTAATTTCGGTATGTCGAGTCAAGGTTAACGTCAACAATTGTCTGATCCATAACACCGCATTTAAATTTCTATCAGACTGTCTCTCGCTATTGGTTTTCGAACCAAAAGCTGGCCATAAAATAACATAATTATTAAACTATCGCTTTCAATACGCATTATGTACTCTAAAATCCGATGCTAATAGCAGTAACATGGCTACTTTTGATTAATTTCTAGTAAATATATTTTCATTTAGAACATTATAATATAACAGCAATTTTAGATTCCCATTAGTAGGCTTAATAGGCTTTTCACGAGCAAATGTAAAAGTTTTAAACATACGCTAAAGAAATTTGAAGATATATTTTATAGAATTCAACTCGTACCATTTTGAACTTCGGCTCCCAGCTGGTTGTTCAACTCCGCCAGCTTCACATTAAAAGTTTTTGTTCCTGATCTGTCCTTCCAGATAATGAGTCTTGCTCCCAAAATCAGTCATACTTCAAATTGGAAGTCTTAACCTTTGGTGGATGTGTGCCTGTGACAGTGTATAGGCTAGATGCTCTGTGCTTGATATGAAATCAGATAATACGAATGTAAAATTCTGCGTTATGCATCTAGAAACCAAAATCCGTTATTCCACTATCAGTAGATACAGTCCGCTGGCTCGATTCAGGTGATTCAGCACCTACTGTTGAAATAGGGTTTAAAGGTGGAAATAACCTTGCAAGACTGTAATGCCATGGATGACAAAACGCATCATAAGACATGTTGATCCTGGACGTCTGCTGATGCGTATTTTGGTGTGACACGTGCTGTTCTCGAGGCGAACAGATCTATTTTCAGTGTGCCACACATCTGGAATAGCTACTCTTTCTGTTGCTATTGATGTGAGATGTTGTAACAGCACGGGAAGAGCTTTTCGGTGAGAGCGTACATTAAACATGCCTGGAAAATACTGAGCCTGACGGCAAATGTTCAGTTTGACCTAAAATAGAAGAAGTTGAGTTTGTTCGAGAAACATTTGATTTGGTCCCGATTTCCTTAGTTATATAAGACAACGGTCCGATTGTCTGTCTGGAGAAGTATATGAGCATTTATTAGTTGTTGCTGCCCCTGCACTGTGGTTGCCTATACGGCGAACATTTCCTTTTGGACTTTTGACATTTGGGTTTCTGTCCAGGTACCTACTATGTCTTTTTCGTCCAGGCTTGCTATCCAGCCGAATCGGTCGCATCTGTGTGTGTGTGTGTGTGTGTGTTAACAAGTGAGTTATTGCACTTGCGTATACTAGCAGAAGTTCTCCGATAGCATTTCTCAATCATATAATGGCTAAGGAATGCGAACTTGAGGGTAAGGTTGGTTCGCTAGCAACTGTCTACTGAAGTGTGCGACAGTGAAGCTGGCCTCTCGGTGTGACGAAAGTGGCAAAGTTGAGTCTTCCTGTCTAAGATTGATATTGTTTGAGGGACTAATTACCTTTTTAAAACTGTTCGTAAACTGCTTTGCGTAGCGATTGGCACTTCGGTTCAGACAGGGACTGCGTTTCGTTTTGTGTCCCAGGTCATACCGAGAAAATGAGGCATTTTGTCGGTGCAAAAACAACGTGGCAAAGTTGAGTCTCCCCATTAGAGATTGATATTGTTTGAGGGATCAACTACCTTTTTCGAGCTGTTCGTTAAGTGATTTGTGTAGCGATTGGCATTTCGGTACAGACAGGGACTGCGTTGCGTTTTGTGCCCCAGGTCATACCGCGAAAATGAGGCATTGTGTCGGTACAAAAACAATGTGGCAAAGTTGAGTCTCCCCATTAGAGATTGATATTGTTTGAGGGATCAACTACCTTTTTCGAGCTGTTCGTTAAGTGATTTGTGTAGCGATTGGCATTTCGGTACAGACAGGGACTGCGTTGCGTTTTGTGTCCCAGGTCATACCGCGAAAATGAGGCATTATGTCGGTACAAAAACAATGTGGCAAAGTTGGGTCTCCCCAATTAGAGATTGATATTGTTTGAGGGAACAACTGCCTTTTACGAGCTGTTCGTGAAGTGCTTTGCGTAGCGAATGGCACTGTGGTACCGACCGGGACTTTGCGTTGCGTTTTGCGTCCCAAGTTATGCCGAGAAACTCGAGGCATTATGTCGGTACCAAAACAGATTTCTCGTCTAACCCAGTCTCCTACAGATTTTGATGGTAAAAGCTATGTCGTCCTTTAGCTGATATACAGATTCTCATGCCAGAAAAAAAATCTTGCCAGTATACCACGCACCGGATACCATGATGGCACCGAAACTTCGCTTCGCCACCCAATCGGTTAATGAAGCGAAGGTACTTGGCGCTGAAGAAAGTTAGTGTTGGTTTTGACCGTGATGACATACGAGCCCGGAATCTACGATGATGAGCAATTGATACTTAAAACTAAGCTAGGCTCAGGTTTAGTTTCATTATCCAGTCCTAGTCCTGCAAAATGCTAGGACACGAATAAGATTTAATAGACGAAACGGTTTCGTTAGTCTTTCAATTGTTTAAAGATTTAAAATTAGGCAGTGGCTACCGTTTGACTTGGGTACCAGGAAGAATGTAGATTGAGCTGTGTGTACATTCTGCCTGTTGATAGCCACCCAACTCCAAATTTTGGATCTGCGCTGACGTATCGAGCGATGTTTTTGTTCGATAACTTTGCATGACTAAGGAATTTGAAAATAATAGTGGTTTACGAAAAAAAATTTAAATTCGCGCCCCAATTGGTAACTTGCAGATGTTCTTTGGTCACCCAGATTCCCCGAGTACTTGATACCGCTTCCATTCGCTTGTTTGCTTGTCGCTGGTTTTTGCTTATGTTTATAAAGGCATTTTGATTGTGATCGAGACACTGGCCGGGGTTCATTAAACTTTTTCCTTGCCCCCCCAAATTTTTTGAAGGTAATTTTGAACAGATTCGTCAATAAATAACACTGCAGAACTAGGGGGTATTTTCATAAAAACATCACGATGTAATTTTTCAGAAATTTGACGTAGTTTAATCAAATCCGCTCGCCATCCGCAAACCATTTAAAGTAAACCGTCCATTACGTTATTGTACGGTAAACCTTCAGAAAACAACGTCTCTATTTTGTTAAGTAATGCTTTAAACAGTTACTAAGTATCGTTAAAACAACATTTGATTCAACAAAACATAGGGTAGTTATCTAAATTCTTTGGAACTCCCGTAAATTTAATAGTATACAATCTTCATGTGAAATAAAAATTATAAAAAATTATTTACAAAATGCAGGTATCTTGTAATTTTTTATATTAAATCTGCTTTGGTCGTACATTAACAGGATCTTACAAATTGTTTTTAGTCAAGATAAATGTTTAGTATTTGCTTAGTCTGCTGCAGGTCGGCCTAGATTTAAATCATTACAAACAGGGAGGGGCACGGCAATTAAGTTTAGTATTTGCTTAGTCTGCCGCAGGTTATTTAAATCATAATAAATAAAATAACATAATATATCCTAATAATCATAATAATAAACAGTCTGTATTATAATTATTATGGACGGCGGCTTTGGCGATATTAAATCGGTTAAAATGCCACTCGTCGGGATAATAGTTCAATGTACATAACTCACGGTTTGATCTTCTTTTCCGGATCGGCGTGAATTCTGCGACACACTTTCACTACTCGTTGATTTTTTCATTAGAGAGGTACTATACTAAAATACTTAACTAGAATACACTGATTTGAATTTATTATAAGTATTGAAGTGCATTGCACGAAAGACGACGCTATAATGATGAAACATCACCCGGTGCTCGCGCGCCTCGTAAGTAGTTCCAAACTAAGACTCTAGAGGGCGCTTACATCAGAGAGGGAATAGGAAACGCACACTATTGGCTGAAAGACAGGTGCTTGACTCAAGATGGATTCCGGATATTGATACTAAACAGATAATATATTATTATGTTTACTTAGGGTGTTGTTTAATTTAAAAACACCCTAACGTAGCAAAAAAAGGAGGAGGTTCTCAATTCGTCTGTACTTTTTTTTTCTATGTACACTTGAGAGCAATAAAATCGCACACCCCTTGTAATTTGGTTTATTACTGATTTTTTTCTTAAATTTAAAAATATAGAGTACAAATCATTTAGCAACATTAAAGAATACAAGCTTAGCTTTAAAAGAACACCAAATTAAAATCATTGACCTTCACATAACTTACAGAAATCAGCCGTACACCAAATTAGCCAAATTCACCCGTTAGCATTGTCACTACTTGCACCCCTTACCCGCACTATAAAAGGGTCGGTTTTTTGGATTTTTAATCAGTTGCATACCGAAGGTCAACGTGATAACATCTCTACTCAACTCATACGGAAAAATATGGATACCACGCCCGCAGAAGCCGCTCAAGTTATTGCCTTGCTCGAAGCAGGCCATAATCAAAGTGACGTTGCTCGACGACTAAATTTGAGCCGCTACTCTGTTCGTCGTGTGTACCAGAGGTTTCAAGAGACCGGTGGCTACATTCGAGGACCAGGATCTGGCCGGCGACGCAGAACATCAGAGCGTGATGACCGCTTTCTTGTGTCGAGGTCTTTAAGAAATCGGCAACTGAATGTGGTTCAACTGGGACAAGAGCTTCAAGAAGTTCGCAATGTCAGTATAAGTCGGTGGACAGTCAGAAGAAGACTTGGTGAAGCAGGACTGACTTCACATCGCCCAGCAAATGGTCCCAAATTGACCACAGCTCACCGACAAGCCCGACTACAATTTGCCAGGGAACATTTAAATTGGACGTATGAACAATGGCGGTCTGTTATGTTCTCTGATGAGTGCAGAATGACATTACATGGTCACGATGGACGCTCTAGGGTCTACAGAATGTCATCAGAGCGATTTTCACAATGCTGCATAAGCGAACGTGTGGCTTTTGGCGGTGGATCGTGTATGTTTTGGGGTGGTATAATGTTGGACACTAAAACTGACATTGTATTCATCACTGGGGCGAATACCGGCCCGAGATCGATAGGTTTGACGGCTGCACGATACGTCGAAGAACTGCTCGAAGGGCATGTGAGGCCGCTTGCCTGGCTTATGGGAGAAGATTTTATCCTAATGCACGACAACGCCAAACCGCATGTCGCCAGAACAGTTTGCGACTACATGGAAGACGTTGGAATCACCGCGATGGAGTGGCCAGCTCATAGTCCTGATCTCAATCCGATTGAGCATGTCTTGGATGAGCTGAAAAGAAGAGTTCGGGCAAGAAGCCCTGCTCCTACGTGCCTCCGAGAGCTTCAACTTGCTATTGAAGAGGAGTGGAACGCTATACCACGAGATTTCATGGTAAAATTAATACGGCCCATGAAAAACCGATTGAGAGCTGTAATTTAGGCTAGGGGAGGGACACCTTATTAATAAACAATTTGTTCAAGAATTTTGAGTTTGATTTTCATTATTTCTTAAGCGAAATTGGGTAATTTTACCAGTTTGTTGGGTTTTGTGCCGTAAAACCTCTTATGGGTATTTTTTACACGGTATTTGATATCATTAGGAAGGTAATGAGGTAGACTTTCAATTAGTGCGTGTGTTTTTTTAAATATTTATTCAAATTCATGAAAAAAACTGCCTTGACATAAAAATGTCAAGGTGTGCGATTTTATTGCTCTCAAGTGTATGTTCGCGCATAACTCTGGCAATTATGAACCACATGGTTCAATCTTTATGTATCAAAATATCACTAAAAAGTTTAAAATAAATTCTTTTAAAAAAAAATTGAACCGACTTCAATATCACTGAAAAGTATAAAATAATTTAAATATTATAGAAGTTGGTTTTAGCGTACCTGCTGTGTTTATTTGTCACCAACTTCAATAATTCTTTTTTTAAAAGAATTTATATTCAATTAGAAGAAAAAAACATGAGAGTTTAAGTAGTAGAGTACAAGAATTTATTGTTTTTAACCGACTTCAAAAAAGGAGGAGGTTCTCAATTCGTCTGTATATATATTTTTTTTTTTTTTTTTTTTTTTATGTATGTTCGCGCATAACTCTGGCAATTATTAACCGATTTGAAAAAATATTTCTTCCATCCATTCTTCAATCCATTGATTGGGTCCCATAAAAAAATTATTGCTTAGTAATAAGTAGTTCCTAAAAAAACAAGAATGGTGACTGCGCACTGAGAGTTGCAAGAAAGCCTATATAGATGACGTTTTAGTCGCTCGGACTCGCTCGGTCGGACAAAAATGGTCATAACTCTGGCAAATATTTACCAATTTCAATGATTCTTTTTTTATTCGAAAGAAGAAACCACTGTATTGAATCTGTATGAATTTTATTACAACCGAATGAGAACTTCCTGGAGGACCATGAACGATGTGGAGGAATTTATCTGGTAAAAACTATAAAACTGATGTTCCCCATTACATTGCTCTGACAATTATGAACCGATTTCGATGATTCTTTTTTTATTCGAGAGAGTAAACTACTATGATGTTTCCATGCAAATTTCATTACGACCGGATATTATTTTCTGAAGAAACATGAATTATGTAAAACTATGTAGACGATAATGTGATCATAACCTACCTAGATAATTTTACGGTTTTCGATGGTTCAATCTTTATATATGAAAATATCACTAAAAAGTTTAAAATAAAATCTTTTAAAAAAAAAATTGAACCGACTTCAATATCACTGAAAAGAATAAAATAATTTAAATTTTATTGAAGTTGGTGCCAAATATACACAGCCGGTAAGCTAACACCAACTTCAATAATATTTAAATTATTTTATTCTTTTCAGTGATATTGAAGTCGGTTCAATTTTTTTTTTAAAAGATTTTATAGGTAATGAAAACGAACTTTACCAACAAGTAGAACAGTCAACAACAAAAAAATATAAATAAAAGAAAACAGTTTCATCAACATGCTAAAATTCAATTACCGTTAACAATGATCTCCTGGGCCCAGTCCGAGGGCTCCCGCCCTGAGCGTGTGGCTAGAATACGTCCCGTGCTGTCCGATATAGTGAGAGGGTCGTTACGTCTCTCTGTAGAGCAGCCCTGTTCAAACACGACGCGCAGTGAAGCCGCACCGGGGATCTTCACTACACCTGTCATAAATATAGCTACTATGTATTGAGCTAGGCGACTAGACCCCACGTCGTTCCTTTTACTGCCATTACAACACATTAGGGGTGCCGTGGGGTAATCAGGGTAAGAATAGCACCCTCCCATCTCTTCCCATCGGATATTCCATTCCGCAAAATATGACAAAAAGATGAGCCCGCTGAGTTTCTTGGCGGATCTTCTCAGTAGCGGCCGCGTTACGATCCATTGGTAGTATGTATAAAAAAATGATTTTTGTGTAAGTGCCTTCATGAGGCCTATATATAATAAAGATATTTTGACTTTGAATATTGTAGGTGGCGATTAAGGGAAAACCACAAGCCGCGTCTTCTGTGTGATATCCAACTGCATACTACAATATGTAGACGCCTGAAAGCGTGGATATTATGGCAGTAAAGAGAAAAGCATTAAATTATAATTATAGGACTAATTGCACCACATCTCCCATCACCATGAATCTTCTAATCAATTTAATATATGCAAATTAGTCAACCAACGTGCAAGTCGGCCATTCACACCAAAAACTCAAGTTTTTTTATTTAAACTTTTATTGCAGATAGTTCGTACCTGTTAAATCAGTGTCGTCAGCGTAGGGATGCGGGCTGTCAACAGTGACAGGTTGTGGTGGGACGCGTCCTCCACCCGCGGCCGCTTCCTCTAGCTCGCACACGCATACTTCTACCACCATATCCGCTACCGCCGGTTTACTTTCACAGAGAGCTGAGAAGTTAGTAAAGTTTAGATCGTGAGACAACTTTATTTTGAGTATACTACCTTAAAGAAGGACGTTGTTTGTTTAGAACCAGCGACGTAACTGATTACAGTGTTTTACATGTTATGTTACTCAAATTGGTTGACCATTATTATTACGTAAATTAATCCTATCATATCCATCTACAATTCTACCCATATTCTTCAACATCCACCATGCGCTCTTCAATTATCGTAGCCTATCACTATGTAAGTTTTACTCTTGTTCTAGTCTTCTTCCAGTTTTTTTTTGTGTTTTTAGTCTTTAGGGGTATACAAAAACTAATGTAGTTTATTAGACTATTGGAGATGCTGGATAGATAAACCAAAACGAATGATGTTTATTACTCTATATAAAAAGCGTGTGGCTGCTGTCCCACTCGATGGATGATGGTAATATAGCCATGGAAGGAATCACATTGTCTTTAATACCGTCTCAGAGGTATCGGGTAAAAGGGACAAAAAAAAAAACTATTGTCTCTCAGCCACCAGCCCCGCGATCACTCATAGATCGCGAGTAAAATTACAGAGCAATGTCTTCTTAATTTCTAAGGTGCAACCAGGTCCAAGGTTAACAAGTTTATTTGTAATACAACTCACCCATCAGTACATCTGTGATAATTTTTACGGCGTTGTTGGCGTCCGGTACACGTCCCGCCGCCGCGAGTTTCAACAGATCGACTAGCGCACGTGCATCCGATTCACCAAGTTGTGATGTGAATTCGTCCAGCACCAACTGAATCAAATCCATACCATCAGAGGCGTAATGGTGAAAATTAGCAAATATAAACGCCATCCGTAGGGCGCTATAGTTGAAGCAAGAATGGGTTCAAGAAACTTTAGTAAATAAAGCTTTAGCTGACGAGCGGAAGTCTTCAATGCAGATTTTTAAACTTGTTATGTAATTTATATAAGTTAGCAGGTTACAAGAAACAGTTTTCTGTTATACATTAGAGAATATTACAAATATGTAGTTATACATTATGAATGAGGGGATTTGCCGAAGAACTAGTCACCGACATAGCTCTCAGAACCTGCAGGTTGAAGTGTCAATGGGCAGGCCACATCCCTCGAAGAACCGATAACTGATGGGGAAGAAAGGTTCTCGAGTGGAAACTACATAAATTATTTTTTAAAAAATAATTTATTTAACACTTTTTAGTGACTTATTTTACCAAAATAGGTATCAGCACTATCACGCAACTCGAACGTCTACGTTACAGTAACTTACTGAAAACATAAAAAGTTTATATCTCTTAAACTACTGGCGGTCCAGGTTTTAATGAAACTTGTACTCTACCCTAAGTTGAAAAATACTCTAACTATTGCAAAAAGAATTTTCAAAATCGGACTTGTAGTTTCTGAGAAATCCGCGGATAAACCTACATACATACATACATACACTCATAAAATATGAAAATTTGGTAAATTTGTTTAGAAGCCCACATAGACTAACATATATTAATATTACGCATTTTTATCAATATTACATACATACGCGTCGAATAGAGAACCTTCTTTTGTTAAAAAAGGAAGACGCAGCATAGGTAGGCCTCCCACTAAGTGGACTGATGACATTGTGCGCATCGCAGGTAACCGATAGATGCAAATAGTCAATTGTCGTTCATTGTGGCGTTCGAAGGAGGACGCCTTAGTTCAGCAGAGGACGTCTTCCGACTGGTGATGATGAGGACGATGATGACATTATGAATAATAGTTAAAATTTAAATAGATGACACGAATACCTTGGGCGCCTCCGCTTGTTGCACCGTCATGGTTGCGGCTGCAACTGATACAGCACTGGAAGACATGACTGCGGAATGACGCGACGATATTGAACCACTGAGTGGACTGCTGGCGCCGCTCTAGGTAATAATTCAATAATTCAAATAATTTATTGTCTTAATTGTGGTACATAAGATCTTATGAATAAATATGTAGAATGACCAACACAATTTACCTTTTAGGCATGCAATATTAAACGAAGTAAATTTTGATTCTAAATTTAAATAAATTGATGATTTCAAAATTAATAATTGTAAATCATAGTTATTTCATAATTTGTCATTAAATTCTGTCCAATTATACAATACAATTAATATTTATAATTAGTAATACCTATGTCAACAATATTCAATGTCAAGTTTGCTAGTAAATTATTATAAAATTAATTACATTTGCGTCAATTACTTATTCGAGGATATATTATCTTTGCGCTGAAGTACTCATTCAAGTCATAGAAGCAATTTTCAAGTAATATGTCTTTTAATACAATTTTAAGATGTCTATCATTCAATGAAGTCAAAGCAGTTGGCAAATGATTAAAAATTTTATACCAATGTAGTGCATGTTTCTTTTGACTAGATCTTTCCTAAAACGTGGTAATATTAGCTTATCTTTGTTTCGAAGCCTACTGTTATATTCCTGTGTGTTATTTTTTGGAAAATAACTTATGTATTTTTTTATAAACAGTACCGTGTGATAGATATATATGCCAGTTAATGTTAAATATCTGTGCTCCTTAAATATTGGCCTGCAAGAAATGTCATTCCAAATTCCATACATTATTCTAAGGCACCTTTTTTGTAATACGAAAGTACTTTGAACATCAACAGCATTTCCCCAAAATATTATACCATAACTTAGTATGGAATAGATTTTAGCGTAGTATGCAACCCTTGCTGTTTCGATGTTCGTTGTGTTTGTTAGCACTTGCAGTGCATAACAAAAAGACCTTATTTTATTATTCAATAACTCTATATGTTTTTTCCAATTTAAATGATTGTCAATTGTTAAACCTAGAAAACATGAAAAATTCTCTTTATTAATACTTGTTCCTTTATAATTTAAATTAAGTTTTATTTCTTTAGCTTGATAAGGACGAAATTGTATATATTTAGTTTTAATTAGATTTATATTTAAATTTATAGTTTGAAGCCAGTCTATTATATTTGTTAATGAGTTATTTATTCTTGTTTCGTACTGAGATACTGACATTTCATTTCCCGCAATCAGAATAGAAGCGTCATCAGCAAAAAGTATACACATATCATTTGTTATATTTGGTAACTCATTTATATAAACCAAAAAAAGCAATGGACCAAGTATACTACCTTGCGGTACCCCTACCCTGATCTCTTGAAATTCAGATCTCCTAGTCAAGACACTTTTAGTTTTCCTATCAATATAATTTATTTCTGTAGCTTGTGTCCTTTTCGTTAGATACGTTTCAAACAACTTAAGTGTTACACCTCTAATGCCCATATTCTCTAGTTGTCTTAGTAAAATTTTATGATTGACACAATCAAAAGCTCGGGACATATCTAAGAGAATGGCAGTAGCCGGGACTTTTGTGTTAATACAGTTTAATATCCCAATTAGCATTTTGAAAATAGCTAATGTGGTTGAGCGATTTTGCCGAAAGCCACACTGAGCTTCATTTAATAGTTTTTCCTTTTCACAATATTGCAAAAGACGCCTATAAACTATTTTCTCAAATAATTTGGCAAATTCTGGTAACAATGCCACAGGTCTGTAATTTTCGGGATCCTGCTCATTTCCTTTTTTGTACAGTGGTTTAACAATAGCCTTTTTTAATTTGTCAGGAAATACTCCAGTAGAAAGAATTAAATTAGCTATGTGTGTCAAGGGTTTTACTATTTCTGGTCCACATAATTTTACAACATGCGATGTTATGCCATCATAACCTGTACTTTTCTTATTTTTTAACATTTTAATAGTTTCTAACACCTCTTTTTCCGTAACTGGTTTCATAAATATGGAGTTTTTAATACTATAGCTCAGTGGTTTATAGACATGTGTTGAAAAGTTTTGGTTATGATTTTGAGACACAAATTTCTGATTAAAACAGTCAGCCATCTTTTGGGGATCAGTGATTACCTCGCCATTTCCTTTAATTGATGTTATTAACTTACTCGTTTTTATATTATTATTAAGCCTATTTATTAAGTTCCAGGTTCCTTTGGTTATATTCTCATGTTTATTTATAAATTCTAAATTAGCTTGCCTTTGTCTATGGAGTATTATTTTTCTTAAAAGCTTTCTATATAATTTGTATTTATTTACGTATGCTATATTTTTTTGACGTAGTGTTTTTAAGTAAAGTTTCCTTTTAATTTTAGACGACACCACTATACCTTTTGTCTTCCAATAGTTTATATCATTATGTCTTTTCCTATATCGTAGTACCGGAAAACAGAGATCATAGATCAGTTTAAAGTCATTTATAAATACGTTGTAAGATTCATTAGAATTTTGGGAAACATATACTTCACTGAAACTTAAAGATTGAATACAAGTTAGAAATTTTTTGACATTCTCCTCATTCCAATCACGCTTATAAATAAATTTTGGTTCATCTATAGCCTTAATCGTTAGGCAGGTTTCCATTAACTGTGCGCTATGGTCAGACAGTCCATTATGCATTACAAATGTTTTAGTTTGTTTTATGTTAGTTAATATGTTATCGATACATGTTTTGCTAGATTGAGTGATTCTTGTTGGTTCGTTTATTTCTATTTTCATTTTATATATGTCCATTAAATTTTTGAATGTTTTTGAATAAGGTGTATCCTTTAGAATATCTATGTTAAAGTCTCCTGTTATAATTATATTTTTACACATTTTTTTGTCTAAAGTAGTAAGTTTACACAGAATCCTATCTAGTTTATCATAAAATATTTTGATGTTACTGTTTGGGGTCCTATAAATGCAAATAACGACACATTTCAAAGACTGTATGTATATACCACAGCACTCAAAATGACTTTCGATTCCATATTCTTTTACCCAAGTAAGATCCTTACATTGTATCGTTTTAAGTACTAAAATTATGCAACCCCCTCTTTTTTTATTAGGTCTTGAGTAGTGTGCTCCTTTAACGTAGTTATTTACATTTACCAAATTCTCTGACCCATCAGGTATAAATGTTTCAGTAAAACAGATTACGGTTGGTTTTGGTTTTAAATCTGCTATAAGGTTGTTCAATTCAGTTATCTTTGCATGCAAATTATGTATGTTTTGATGAAAAATACAGAGTTTACTGGAATTAGTTTCGAAAAAAATTTTTAGTATTTTCCGGACTATTATTTGTTATAACTTCATCGTTATTTTGACATGAGTTTTCTTGACAAGAATCTATATTTTCGGTCTGAGTGCCACTGTTTACAAAAGTTTTACTATTACTTGTCTGGTCGTTTAATTTCATATTTATGTATTTTTTATAGCTGTTAATGTAATTTAAACGCAATACATCTTTCAATATGTTACGAGTTATATTTTCTATAAATTCATTTTTATTAGGTGGTATATATCTCGAGTAGCCCATATCGATAAATTCTGCTTTTTGAAATTGATTACATACCCAACGGAACTCTGCGTTTAGTTTTTTCTCACTTAAATTTTTGTTAAAGGGTATTTCACATACTATAACATTGGTGTACTTGATAATTTTATAGATCTGCGCATACAATAAAGATATAGCTTCTGTAGGTCTTTTGTCATGACTACCTGACAAAACAATAACATAATCCCTATCTGTAAAACCTGTAGACATTGCTTTTGCTGACTCAACAACTTGGTATTTAGGGCCTAATAGTTTTTGAAGCGTTCTCTGGAGTCCTCTTCCTTGGTCATCAGCTAATATAAGAACTTTATACTTGTTTTCTTCTTTATCCAAGGTCTTCTTATTTTTTTCAGTATTCATTTCAATTTTATTAAATGCTTTTCCGGCTTTTCCTGTTTCCTGGTCTTGTAAATTACTTAAAATTGGCACTTCTTCTTTATCTTGCATATTTGTTCTATTTTTGTCTTTTGTGTTCTCCATAATTATAACGCAGTCGCAGCAGTTCGAATTTTGTTTTTTTAATGTTACTTCTATTTTAGAATGTGGTGATCTTCTTTGCTCTTCTTTGGCTAAAGCTTTATGGTTCTTCTTTATCGGCTGAGGAGTACGGGGTTCTGCTATACACACATTCTTATATAGTAAAATAGTTTTTTTACATTTTTCAAGCTCTTTTTTTAATTCTGTATTTTCTAAGCTTAAGGTTTCGTTTTCGATGTGTGCTCCATCTAGTTCCAAAATCAATTGCTCCATTTTTAATTTCAATTCAACGGTTTCTTCACTTTGGATGCTGGTATTCGGTAAACTTCTTATCGAATTATCTAATAGAGTAATGTTTGATTCATTGTCATGATCATAATTTGATATGCATGATATGTCAAGATTCGATTTAGATTTAGCCTTATTTCTTTTCGTAACAAATGCCATTTTAATCGATTAATCGATTTTCCGTATCGATACTTAATTTCTGAACGAAATCTGGTGTCTATGGTCTCTAAAGCAGTCAAATGGCTGTCGAAGTGTCAAATTATGTCATTTGAATGTGACCAATCAGCTGTTCACTTCATGTAAACAATGTTGAGGTTTACCGTATATTGCTAGATTTTTAATTAGATTGTGTATAAAATAACGGCTAAAATGTTTTCTTACCGAATCAATTGTGCAAGTTTTGCTTTTTTGAAGATATGTCTTGTGTTTATTTTTATTGCAAGAACAAGTGCAGATAGTATGCAACACCGGTATATCACTTTTACTAGGTTAGTTTGCGTATTTAGTAGTTTTCGAAATTAATTATAAGAGCTAATTAAAATACGTATTCTCAGTTAAATAGTCCATAGACAACTCGTAACAATAAAAGTTTCTACCTGGTAGTTTCTTACTATCGGGCAAAACAAAATATCTATATGAAACAGAATGAAGCAACGCTTACGACGGTACACCCGTTGCATATCCGGCCGTACCATGCACTTGTTTTTTTTTTTACTCTGTGCAACCAAATACACTGAGAATTATACAAATACTTTGCCAAACACAAATATTTAGAGTGAAAACTCTTGTACCCAACGCAAGATTTAACTTCTGTTATGGCTTATTTCATAAATGTGAACGCGAAAGTGAATGTGCGTATGAGTGTAATGACAGTTGAATATACTATGGTTGTTTTTATGCATAGATTCTTGGTATTGATATTATGTGACTTGTGCATGGTAGACGACGATGCCATTACGCTACACGTAGCCACATTATATATAATACTGTCTAATAATACAATCGACAGTATGTGTTCATAGCAGTTTCGGTCTCTTCATTTCCGTGACTGATACGTTCATATTACGGCCATGGTATGGCCCAGACTAGTAATAGGGAGACACTATAATATAGGTATACATTATAAAAGAATCTGATTAGGATCAGGCACATATGTATAATGGATCCAACTGGGTCAAAGTGGGTTCCGATAGTTACCGGACCGATTTTTTTTTAAGATCAGACAGCTACAAGAATATAACTTACAGGTAATGTAGTCCTGTCTGCGGGCGCTTCTCCGCCGCCCGTGCGGGCGTCCCCTTCCCCGTCCTCGTCCTCGGTATCAACAGTCACCGCTACCGGGACCACCGCTGAGCAAGCCTCGTGAGCACGCAAAGCTTCTACTAGCAGGGTTCGGGCCTGAATATATAGGGACAACACACATTCTTTTTATTTTAATACAAATAACTCAACATACAACTCGTGCGCGGGTGCTGCTTGGGGGGACTGGTCCGACTACTATCCCTTTGGCTTTTTAGTTTGTTGTACTTTGTATTTTTTTATGTTTTTCTGTCTTATTTGATATTTTGAACGGCAAGACACACTGTCGCTCTGATCTTATTGTAACATGACACACTGTTTAAAAAAAAAGTGATAAAATGACAAGCCCGCGGAGTTTCTTGCCGGATCTTCTCAGTTGAGGCCGCGTTGTGATCCGGTGTTAGCTTCTTTTAAAAAAAAAATCATGACCTTTTAAAAGTGCTAGCGTTAAGCCCATTTGAAATAAACTATTTTTGAGTTTGAGTTTAGGCCTCTCTACCACTCACACTACCGCTGTAAACGCCAGGATCTAGAGTGATCACCAAGTATGGTATATAAAAAAGCAAGAAGAAATTACCTAGATATAATGTTTCCAATATGTCAAACAGCAAACAAAGTTGGAATAAAATTTCAGTTAAACACGAGTGTGGGTAGTTCAAGTTTTGAAAATTCCTGTCCAAATTGTCAGTCCGACATCTTCTCCTTTCTTAAATAGATTGCGCTAGAGATGCTGATATGAAATATATGAAAATATCACACTTTTTACAAACTCACACTAGGGCTAAATTAAAAAAGGATATGGCCAATACGTTACAAATTACACTCAAAGTACCTGAAAAATACATGGAACCATTCAGTAAATACCACAAATGAAATCAATAGAAATATTACCTGCGTAATATGCAGCGCCAATAGTATTAGTGACAGCGCATGTTGAACAGCCACCGGCGGTTCCAACGCAAAAGCAGCAGCCGCCAGAGAGGGCCGGGAGCTTTGAGCCTCTTCCACTACAATCTCTTCCGAATACAGACCTGAGTAAAGACGTATTTTTAACCGGCTTCAAAAAGAAGGTTCCTCTATTCGACGCGTATGTATGTAATATTGATAAAAATGCGTAATATTAATATAATTATGTTAGTCTATGTGGGCTTCTAAACAAATTTACCAAATTTTATGAGGTTATGTATGTATAATAATAATAATAATAATATCTTGGGGCAATCCACACACGGTCATCCGATCCCAAACTAGGCAGAGCCTGTACTATGGAAACCAGACAACTGATACTAATGATATATGTATGTATGATGATATGTATGTATGTAGGTTTGTCCGCCGATTTCTCAGAAACTACAAGTCCGATTTCGAAAATTGTTTTTGCAATAGTTAGAGTATTTTTCAACTTAGGGTAGAGTACAAGTTTCATCAAAATCGGTCCAGTAGTTTAAGAGATATAAACTTTTTATGTTTTCAGTAAGTTACTGTAACTTAGACGTTCGAGTTGCGTGATAGTGCTGATACCTATCTTGTTAAAATAAGTGACTAAAAAGTGTTAAATAAACTATTTTATAAAAAATAAAAACCGACTTCAAAGTAAATTATCTAAAAAGCATAAAATAACGAAAATATATTGAAGTCGATGTCAGCTGGTGCTAGTGTTAGTTAACATGATGTGCTAGCACCGACTTCAATATATTTTCGTTATTTTATGCTTTTTAGATAATTTACTTTGAAGTCGGTTTTTATTTTTTATAAAATAGTTTTCTTTCTATTCTTTATCTGAAGTCATCGTTGTCGATCGTCACTAAACAAACCTCAAGTATTTTCCGTCATCCATAAAATCTGTTTTATGTAATTTCTAGTCTATTTTAACATTCTGAAAACCCGATATACCCAAAAAATGTGTCAAATACGCGTCTGTGACGCGTATTTAACACGAGATGCAACCGTTTATAGCACTCCGGCCTGAAGGGCTGAGGAACAACGAACTCAGGAATACCTTGTCACTTGTCAAGAGAGAACAAGGTCTACCACTGGATCACTTAGTATTTATGCGTCCGTACTAAGATCCAGTAACAAACTTAGTGGGATGATACTCGTTAAGGTCGCATGCGGACGACTTTTTGTCGAGTATGAAAGACGTGAGTCGGTCACGGTGAAGTTTAGGTGCTGAGATGCACTTAACAACACACAAAGCAACATTAAGTCACTTTTATTTCTTAAAGAATATACAGATGGGGTCTAGGTCAAAGTCATAAACAGTTCCACGCAAAAAGTGACATGGTAAGGATGAAGCAATGTTGCTATTAAAAGTAAAACCCATAAATATGACATTTCACCGTTGTGAATAGGATAGTCTATCAGTGCCGGATATTTTGCCACCAAGCAGCAATGTTGCTGTGTTCCGGTTTGAAGAGCACTGAAGCTGGTGAAATTAAACAGCTCAATCTACTCAATAACATCTCGGGCGACGAGCGGCTCTTCGGATCAACTGACTACAAAGCATGCCTTCTTCGTCTTCGTCACCAGAATAAAAGCATACATAGATAAATACATACATACATACATTGCAAGTTAAATAAAAGCTATTAAAAATATGACGTCGCTAATAACTACACTCACCAAGACTCTGAGCACCCAAAGGGTCCTTCGACGTCGGGAACGCAAGGGGTGTTACATGCGGCGTGTGTACGTCTGCGTCTAGAGGCGGGTGTCGCAGCGACCAGGCGGCCGAGTGCGATGACCCCGCGGCCGCCCGCTGCACTCCCTCGACGCCCGCGACCGGCGCCGGTCGCCGGTTCACGCATGTCGTGCCGTTGCCTTGTTGACCGTGGTCGTTGTCGCCCCACGCCCACACCTGAGTTCAACTTGGTTTTCAGACCAAAGCGGACTGAGATGGAGTCAGTGAGGCTCTCGTATACATTCGAGTCACTAGGCTCATTGCCAGAAGTCGCTGAAACTGATTCTGTCAAAGAGCTCACGCAGGATGTCACGAGACATCAAAAGAGAGAGAGAGGCAAGAGAGGCCAGTATAAATCATTTTTGTCGTCAAAAGTCGTTTTTTTTTGTCGCTAAGACATAAGAAAAAGTCACCAATTCAGTTTATGCCACTTTGATCACCCAGGTAAAATCACTTGGGTGATTTGACTACGAGGTGATTAAAGTAGACTATTGAATTCCACTTTGATTACCTAGCTAAAATCATCCAGGTGATTTGATTCCTAGGTGGTCAAAATCTAATAATTTTTCACTTCGAACTGCTGGATGATCAAAGTGAAAAAATTCTTCGAATAAACCGTAATTTATATGAACTATGCACACCCACAAACAGGGGTTCTAGTCACAAAAATCTAAATAAAAGAACAGAGATCGTGTAAGTTCATAACCTTGTTGCCGCGCAGGACAACTCGCTCGTACTATAGGACCACTGTCCCAATCGGTAGTCTGTGACCTTTGCCCATGCCCCAGTCCACAGCTATGTATGTCTCAAACGGATCTTTGTGTGTCTCAAGTTGGCTGCAAGACGCTGCGCAGTAGCTATTTTTGTATTCACAAGAGAGTTGAGAAATGGTTCGCCAAACTTCAGACACACAAGGATCCGTTGTAAGTATTGTACCTGGTGTTCGTCTCCTCCCTTCACCGCAGCGCCTCCACCAGCGTGGGCCGCCGCACGTGCACGTCGCACCCGTGCCCCAGACGGAAGCAGTCGCCCGTGCCCCAGACCCCAGCTATGTACCTGGTGTTCGTCGATGATCGCGAGGCAGTGCAGCGCGCCGACGGCCACGTGCACGACGCGGCGGCCGCGCAGCGCCTCCACCAGCGTGGGCCGCCGCACGTGCGCGTCACACCCGTGCCCCAGACGGAAGCAGTCGCCCGTGCCCCAGACCCCAGCTATGTACCTGGTGTTCGTCGGTGACCGCGAGGCAGTGCAGCGCGCCGACGGCCACGTGCACGACGCGGCGGCCGCGCAGCGCCTCCACCAGCGTGGGCCGCCGCACGTGCGCGTCACACCCGTGCCCCAGACGGAAGCAGTCGCCCGTGCCCCAGACCCCAGCTATGTACCTGGTGTTCGTCGGTGACCGCGAGGCAGTGCAGCGCGCCGACGGCCACGTGCACGACGCGGCGGCCGCGCAACGCGTCCACCAGCGTGGGCCGCCGCACGTGCGCGTCGCACCCGTGCCCCTGACGGAAGCAGTCGCCCGTGCCCCAGACCCCAGCTATGTACCTGGTGTTCGTCGGTGACCGCGAGGCAGTGCAGCGCGCCGACGGCCACGTGCACGACGCGGCGGCCGCGTAACGCCTCCACCAGCGTGGGCCGCCGCACGTGCGCGTCGCACCCGTGCCCCAGACGGAAGCAGTCGCCCGTGCCCCAGACCCCAGCTATGTACCTGGTGTTCGTCGGTGACCGCGAGGCAGTGCAGCGCGCCGACGGCCGCGCAGCGCCTCCACCAGCGTGGGCCGCCGCACGTGTGCGTCGCACCCGTGCCCCAGACGGAAGCAGTCGCCCGTGCCCCAGACCCCAGCTATGTACCTGGTGTTCGTCGGTGACCGCGAGGCAGTGCAGCGCGCCGACGGCCACGTGCACGACGCGGCGGCCGCGCAGCGCCTCCACCAGCGTGGGCCGCCGCACGTGCGCGTCGCACCCGTGCCCCAGACGGAAGTAGTCGCCCGTGCCCCAGACCCCAGCTATGTACCTGGTGTTCGTCGGTGACCGCGAGGCAGTGCAGCGCGCCGACGGCCACGTGCACGACGCGGCGGCCGCGCAGCGCCTCCACCAGCGTGGGCCGCCGCACGTGCGCGTCGCACCCGTGCCCCAGACGGAAGTAGTCGCCCGTGCCCCAGACCCCAGCTATGTACCTGGTGTTCGTCGGTGACCGCGAGGCAGTGCAGCGCGCCGACGGCCACGTGCACGACGCGGCGGCCGCGCAGCGCCTCCACCAGCGTGGGCCGCCGCACGTGCGCGTCGCACCCGTGCCCCAGAAGGAAGTAGTCGCCCGTGCCCCAGACCCCAGCTATGAACCTGGTGTTCGTCGGTGACCGCGAGGCAGTGCAGCGCGCCGACGGCCACGTGCACGACGCGGCGGCCGCGCAGCGCCTCCACCAGCGTGGGCCGCCGCACGTGCGCGTCGCACCCGTGCCCCAGACGGAAGCAGTCGCCCGTGCCCCAGACCCCAGCTATGTACCTGGTGGTCGTCGGTGACCGCGAGGCAGTGCAGCGCGCCGACGGCCACGTGCACGACGCGGCGGCCGCGCAGCGCCTCCACCAGCGTGGGCCGCCGCACGTGCGCGTCGCACCCGTGCCCCAGACGGAAGCAGTCGCCCGTGCCCCAGACCCCAGCTATGTACCTGGTGGTCGTCGGTGACCGCGAGGCAGTGCAGCGCGCCGACGGCCACGTGCACGACGCGGCGGCCGCGCAGCGCCTCCACCAGCGTGGGCCGCCGCACGTGCGCGTCGCACCCGTGCCCCAGACGGAAGCAGTCGCCCGTGCCCCAGACCCCAGCTATGTACCTGGTGGTCGTCGGTGACCGCGAGGCAGTGCAGCGCGCCGACGGCCACGTGCACGACGCGGCGGCCGCGCAGCGCCTCCACCAGCGTGGGCCGCCGCACGTGCGCGTCGCACCCGTGCCCCAGACGGAAGCAGTCGCCCGTGCCCCAGACGGAAGCAGTCGCCCGTGCCCCAGACCCCAGCTATGTACCTGGTGGTCGTCGGTGACCGCGAGGCAGTGCAGCGCGCCGACGGCCACGTGCACGACGCGGCGGCCGCGCAGCGCCTCCACCAGCGTGGGCCGCCGCACGTGCGCGTCGCACCCGTGCCCCAGACGGAAGCAGTCGCCCGTGCCCCAGACCCCAGCTATGTACCTGGTGGTCGTCGGTGACCGCGAGGCAGTGCAGCGCGCCGACGGCCACGTGCACGACGCGGCGGCCGCGCAGTGCCTCCACCAGCGTGGGCCGCCGCACGTGCGCGTCGCACCCGTGCCCCAGACGGAAGTAGTCGCCCTTGCCCCACGTCCACACCTGTGCAACATCAGCCGTGTCTAAAATTTCCTCCTAACATTTTATGAGGATTGAAGCAAACGCATTTTGCTCATATCGCACAAAATGTGTGAGGTTACGCGTTGAGGCGATTACAGACAGTACGAGACCTGCGCCGCGTACTGTCTGTAAACGCTCCATGATCAAAGCACCTCAGTGCGAGCAGTTCGGTACGTTAGGTTGTAAATCGAGCACGCACTTAGCGAGGCGGTTTGGATCGACAATGACACCGGTGCAGGTACATTAGTATTATTTACCACAAACTTTTCATGCCAAAATGATCGCGCCATACTGTTCCTTAGTCGAAAAAAAGTCTCGAACACGACGTCCACAAAGCCACTCGGTTTGCACTGAGCATGGAGCCTTGTATTCTCTAACACTAGCAAAACAACAGCTAGCATTCACATTCACACGTAACGAGGCATGTAAATTATTACAAATGATATTTTTTTGTAATAGCGAATCTGTTGATGTATTAAAACTTTAGAAAATTGTTAACAGCTAAATCGTTGATGATTTAACAGATTTTAATTACCTCTCCATCTCTAGTCAGAGCTAGACTGAACTGTGCGCCGCACTCCACTTGGATGACCCCAAGTGTGTTCAATCGCTCTATATTCATCGGTACTGCGCATCCGTCCGATCCACCGCGACCTAAAGAACGTCAAAAGTATTATGTCTCTTATTCCTATCTGAATCTGAATGAACTATTTCATTGGTATGTCGCTCACCTAACTTGCCGAAGTCACCGTCGCCCCATGAGAACACCTTGCCGCACGCTGTCAACGCTAAGGTCTGAGCGTCTCGGGAACCGCATGCGACTTGTATTACTCTAAAATTTGCTAGCGCTTCTACCTAAATATCACAAAATATAACACCACATCAAAAGATACATAAGAATATTCATTTGAATTGAACTTAAAATGGTTGTTGTATCTCACATCAGAATCATTTTGTAACTACTTGTACGGTTACTGGTAATTCGACGTATACCCGGCAGGAGCTAATAGCAGGAGGCTCAAAATCTGCAAATTTAGCTCTATGCCGAAGTTCAGTAGTTTCCGAGATACAGGGTCTCCAGATTGGGGGTTTTTTTCCCCATTTTGGGGAAAAATAAAAACTTTGGGGAACTTTTGGGGAAACGAAAACTGTGGGGAAAATTTTGGGGAACACAATTTTTCTTGGCGAAAGCTTGGGGAGAAACAAAACTCTAGTTCAGAAAGGTTAAAAATCAGAAATATTTCACAATGTCTCACGTAAAACAATACAATGTTGTTAACATTACTCTTCCGTTATTGTCCCCCTCACGGTCAATGGTCAGAATGGCGGGCGAGGGTGTCTCTGGAACACACTCACTCACTTATGGGGTGAGGCCCTCGAGAAAAATGAGAAAGCGCTCGTTGTTTCTCTGGATGTCTCGAAGACCTTCGATAGGGTTTGACACGCTAGCCTTTTAAACAAGCTGCCAGCGTACGGCATATGGTTGGTTTGATCGGCTGGATAAAGGACTTCCTGAGTGAACGGTCACTCCGAGTGGTTGTTGACGGTTGCACATCGGAACTGTTGACGACTAATGCCGGAGTTCCTCAGGGATCCGTTCTCTCCGTAACTAATAATAATAATATCTTGGGACAATCCACACACGGTCATCTAATCCCAAACTAGGCAGAGCCTGTACTATGGAAACCAGACAACTGATCTAATACTTAAATACATTTTTTTAACTCTCTTCCTGCTGCATATCAACGATCTGCTGATGTCCGGTATCTATGGGTATGCAGATGACTGGAGAGAGAGTAAGGAGCTTATCCAGTCTGAAAGAGTAGCCATGGTGGAGCGCGCGAATCTCACACTTCAGGCAGTCCCCGAATGGGGTGATGGCAATCTTGTGAGATTCAATACCACCAAAACTCAGGCGTGTCTGTTCACCGCGAAAAGGAGTACGTTCATCTTGGCTCCTACTTTTCAGAATGTATCACCTTCAGTTATTCGGTTTTGATATTTCTTCAAACCACAACTTTGGGCGGTTCATTGAGTCCAAGGCCAAGGTAGCTGCAAGTAAGTTACTAGTCCTTGCAAAGGTCCGCCGGTACTTCACACCGGGGCAGCTTTTGATGCTATATACAGCACAAGTCTGGTTGTGTGTGGAGTACTGTAGTCACATATGGGCTGGTGCTGAAAAAAAAAACATCTTGCTGCTTTCGACTCAGTGGAGAGGCGTGCTAAGAGGCTTATTGGTGATGCAGGGTTCGTAGCGGCCAATTTACAAAGCCTAGAGCACAGGCGCAGAGTAGACAGCCTCTCGGTATTCTACAGGATGCATTTTGGAGAGTATGCGCAGGAATTGCATGACTTGACTCCACCATCCCCCTTCCATCATCGGACGACGAGACGCACGACACGTACACACCCTTATGTGGTGAGCTTGCCTTCACTACGGACTCCGGACTAAGCGATTTGCTTCTTCATTTATAATAAGGACAGCAAAGGACTGGAACAGTTTGCCTGCGTCGGATTTCCCGCCCGATTATAATGTGGATGTCTTCTAGACTAGAGTGAATAAGCTTTTAATAGGCTAGTGTGCTTTACTATCCTCGATTGTGTCGCCGTTTTCCATCAGGTGGGACTGCAGTCAAGCACTAGCTTATAAATAGTAAAAAAAACACTAATAATTCTTATGACATAAGTAGCCTCTAACCTAAAAGTTCCCATCTATCTTTATACAACCAAAATTCAGCCAAATACGTTAAAGCGTAACAAATAGTATAAGAAACCAACTCGCTTTCACTCTTATAAAATTAGTAGGTGTAAATAAGGGAGGATTAGATACGAAATAAATTTTGGGGAAAATTGTACAAAAACGTATCTTTTTGGGGAAAAATAAAACCTGATTTGGGGAAATTTCACATGCTTAATCTGGAGACCCTGCCGAGATATTTGAATTTCAAAGGTTGTTTGATATTTTACCAGAAAAAAAAATACTGGTAGTATGAGCTCCATTGAAACTTAATTTTATGTCTGATACTTTAACTAATCTAATACAAACATTAAACGTACAAAGTAATAAAAAAAAATTATGGTCCATTCTTATAAATTTTTTTAGTTCGTGGTACAAAAAATGTTGACTGGCAAATAGTTCTAAAAACTTTCGAATTTTCTAGGCTATACAAAAAGGTATAAAAGTCAACGTAAAGATACGTACTATGCGTTTCAACTTAGAATGTGGCCGCCATCTTGCCATTTCAAATATATAATTATTAAAAATGATGTTTTAACAAAAATAGATAACAAAAATAGATATAGATTTATACTACCAAGGTGGCAAGCAAGCGTACGGCCCGCCTGATGGTAAGCAGCCACCGCAGCCTATAGACGCTAGCAACACCAGAAGAATCACTAGCGCGTTGCCGACCCTTAAGACATTAGATGTTAAGTCTTTGTGTCCAGTAAATTCACCAGCTACAGTGCCCTTCACGCCGGAACACAGCAATGCTTACACACTACTGCTTGGCGGCAGAATATCTGACACTGCGGTGGTACCTACCTGGACGGTTCCTTGCACAAGGAACCTACCACCTAGTAAATTTTGTGTTTACTCTGCTGCCGGTACAAAAATCGTAAAAAACGAGTGAGGTTCCGCAGTCGCGATCATCATGGCGGACACATTCTTAGTTGAAACGCATAGTAATTCGTATTCGTAACATAGGATGTGTAACTCAGAGCTGGTAGGAAAGAAATATTGCAACGGAAATAAGAGTAAAATTTGTCTGTGATGAATTTCAGCTGTCATTAATAAATCATCATTGAACTTATTATTAAAATATGGATTTTATTACCAAAATATAAACTACAAAACCAGTCGTGAGCGATATAAACTTACCATTTTGGGCAGTAGTTGCGTTGTGTCGTCCCCGTGGCCGAGTCGGCCGTACTCCCCCATGCCCCACGTGTACAGATGTCCGCGAGCAGTGACGCACGCGCTATGCGCAGAGCCGCAAGCAATGCTAACCACTCGCTCGCCAGACAACGACTCTATGAGCCGCGGCACCTCCAGGTTGATGCGATTCCCCTGACCCAATTTGCCATCTTCGCCTTCACCCCATGAGTACACCTATTGAGAAATTATTCAGTGTTTTCATCTACAGTATTCCGAAGGCATGCAACACTTAGATCACCATGACTTATAAACTCTATACCAGCTTAGCAGTATTAATGTTAATTCTACGTCGAGAAAATCATAACGTAACAATCAAAAGATGGATCAGTCGCGCACAGTGTGGCCTTAATTTGTGTGTCTTTAGAACAGTGTTGGCTTTTAACAGTACAAGTATTAAATTGGAATAGTACAACCTGTTCAACATACATATAATCTCGCCTCTTTCCCGTAGGGGGTAGGCAGAGACCACTTCTTTCCACTTGCTACGATCCTTACATACTTGTTTCGCTTCGTCCACATTTATTATTCCCTTCATACATGCTCTTCGGTTGGTTGGAATAGTAGGTCCAAAATTATCTGCTATAACATACGAGTACAGACTACCTGTGCCTGAAACATATTGAAACTTTGATCTCTTCTTAAGGTACTGACGGAGGTAGGAATCTCGATTCCCACATAACCTGATATCTCCCTAGTTTTATGTTGGGTATATTTATTAAAGAATATTCCCACCACTGCGAAAAAAATGTTACACCTTACCTTTCCGTCTGCGGTGAGCGCGAGCGCGTGCTTCCCGCCCGAGTGTACAGCGACGCGACGCACCAGCGCGTGCGCTAGATACGGGTTCGCACGCGGACTCGACACGTTGTTACTGTGGCCCAGCCCTAGCCGCCCGTTCGTACCCTCGCCGCATACATACAGCTACACACCACGAACAATGTATACTACATTTCAAATAAACTTGAAAACGATTACAACTTTATTATGCGGTCGAGACGTATATTTGACTCAGAGTAATTAGAATAGAGCTAGTATCGCGTCGATTCGCCGAACAAATTTTTCGTTGCACTTTTGCGGGGTGCGGGAGGCGAAGTAAACACACACAGATACAATTTCACGCATACCCACACTATAATAAACTCGCAACACATTCAAAAAGATACGCACACAAATAAAGAATGACCTGACCATATGATCAAAATTTGGCAGAGGGGTTAGCGCATCATGCTATCTCCAGTGGTATCTCCTCTAAGATATTTGACAATGCAACGCGGCAGCAAATACGGCTTTGTAATGCAGAGGTTTGCCACGCCAGGTTAGCAATGGAGACGTTATGCAGGTTTTGAAGGGCAAACGAATATCTAATCGTTTAAGCCTTTATTTGAAGCGGAGTGAAACGGAAGTAGTAGTAGTTCTTTGCCTTAAAAATATGAACTTGTAGCAACCGAGCTCGAGGCATTTGCTGAATTGCATATTCAAACGCAGTCCGAGTGTCAGCCTCGGCAGTGGTTTGTTTTTAATTTCATTCATTGATTTTTATCAATAAATTAAACGAGAATGCCAGGAAAACGTGCAAATAAGTATCTAGGCTAGACTAAAACTTAACAAACTATACATTATAAAGAGCTTTATAATAAAAAAAAAATTACCTTTCCATCATGAGAGACGATAAAAAGTGTCTTAGATCCGCCTGCGATATGTACCGGACGCAACGCACTAAGAGTGGGCGAAAAAACGGGCACCTTCACTTTTGATCCTTTAACGCCGCCCAACTGATCTTTGTCGTTCAAACCCCATACGTATACCTACGAAAGTCAAAGTTAAAATATCTTTATTAGACCACGCAGGGGCTGTCGCACAAAATCATTTTTACATTCATCAACTCGTTCTTGGTTAACAGCCGTAAGACGTCCACAGCTGAACAAAAGATTATCCCTTAGAACGCCACAATGAACGACTCGTATCCATCGACTTGCCAGAGACTTACAATGTCGTCAGTCCACCTGGTGGGAGGCCTGCCAACGCTGCGTCTTCCGATTTGTGGTCGCCACTCGAGACCATTTTTTCCCCATCGGTTATCGGTTCTTTGAGCGGTGTGTCCTGCCCATTGCCACCTCGGCCCATTGACATTCGGCGAATTTCCTCATTCCAAATTCTGTTGCGCGAAGAATCTCCGAGCATACCCGTGACCATACGATATGTGTATTATGTGTATGTTAGTTTATTGCATTCGCGTATAATTGTAGTCATTTCTCTCGCAGTAGAGCTTTTCAGTCTTTAATACTAGTCTTACAAGACTATATATTCTTACCTTAGAGCAATCGTTTGGTAATGCCGTTGGATTATTATCAGCAAACGTAGCGCTTGTAGCGTTGTCCTTCTCCATCCAATCTTCTGCTACAAAATTCATGCTCTGTAAATATAAAAGGCACAATCAAAAAACGCACTTATTCGTTTAAGTATAAAATCCAATTTATTATACATACTTGCAATACTTCGTTGTAGAGCGGATTGGGTCTGAAACCTGTGATGTATAGGCCGTGTACACGACAGTCGGCGTTCACGTTTCGGTTTTGTTTGATGCCAATTTCTATACAGGGGTAATACTGAAAAACAAATCGGTTTATATTGTTTTTGAGAGTAACTGCTGCACCTACAAACGTCAATTATAGTTAATTGTGATTAAGTCATATTTTGTAAATGGATTATTTCGTCTTTAGAAACCAAATAATACTTCATACGCGGATAGTGAGTAATCATTAATCTCGTAATTAATACTAAAATACAATTATAAGAGAATCGGAGAGTCAAAATAAATAGATTAAAAATAAGTGACTTAATTGCGATTAAAGTTAATTAATGTCTGTGAGTGCGGCAGTAAGCCGATTATTCAGAGAGTTTATATTTATACAGAGGTGTAGCCAAATCTCAATCAATGGCACGTACTTGCTTGCAGTCCGCCAACAGCTGTATCTGCTGGAGGTGCGCGGGCGGTCGGTCGCGGGCGGCGGCGGGGGCGCAAGGGACGGCGGCTAGCGGCGCCAGTGCGGCGTCATCAAAGCTGGCGCCCGCACGGACGGATAACGCCGCTGGGGCGTGCGCTCCCCCGCCCACTCCGAGACCGAGTCGACGGATGCGTACGCCACTACGCATTTCCACGCGAATCCAGTGCTGATACCGAAGAAATTCAACTACTTAGGAATAGACCCTGAGCAAATTTTTCATAAAAAAACTTGTTACACGTCGTAGCCTCTGTGGCGCAGTGGGAAACCGCTTGCTTTGCAAACCGGAGGTCGCGGGTTCAAATCCCAAGGGATCCCAGGGAACAACAACTTAGTTAGTGCGTAGTTGTTCCTAACTGGCTAGTATAATGTAGACCGATCAACTGATTCTCTGTAGGTAAAGTAAGATGATCCATGCGTCGGATGGGCATTTAAAATGTTGGTGCAGCGTCTGTCCTGGTCCTATTGATCCCACTTGTGGCGGCTACGCACTCACTTGTGCACTATAATATCTCCCGTGTAGATGGCTAATCTTGTGAAAGATTGACCGATTCGGTCGTATCGGCCAGGAAGACATTATAATAAGTCAGTAGAACCGAACATACGCTCTAAAACGACAGAACATTATTGAAGGAAAAACATTCCTAATTTCGTGTTGAGAAATTTCAAATCACAATAAGATAAAATGACCGAATGAAACTATATATGTAGTTTATTTTCATATCATATTTTTTATGAATTTAATAATGATGGCAATCGTAAAGTGTGATGAAAGTTTTTGTACGATAAAAATCTTATATTAAAAGGCAGAGTACTTAATCAATTCTGCCATCGATACTCAACAAACTGGTTTCAAGTTTCACGTTACTTCGTTTTTTTTTGTCGTATGGTTAGTGGACAACCTGGTGACAGAGTTTTCAAGCTGCCCTTAGACCTCTAAGCTTAACGACAATAGCCGAGGACCGTTCTTTTACAATCCCTCCGATGCACGGAGACGCTCAGTTCAAATGCCACTAAACGGTCACCCATCTAAGGACTGACCTTGCATACCCAACTGATCGTTTACCGAAGCGTCTCAGACGTTAATTCGTTGACACGTTGTATAGTTACCTGTCCATTGCCGCTGGAGCTCTGCCAGTACGTGTGCGGCTGCGAGTCGAGCAGGCGACGCGCGCCCGCGCCCGCCCGACAAGAGGACACGCGCACGGCACGTAATGCCCCCCGCCACCCGACCCCCGCGCCACCCGCACTCTCACCCCATTCCGCTGTACAGTACACTACTATTTCTACCCTGATTTTCTTTACAAGATCAAAATCGGAACAATAAATGTATGAACCCCGTATGTACATACAGGGTGTAAGGGACTACGTACCGAAAACTTTTATATTAGTTTTCTCATATTATCCGTTAGAAGTATATCGATGGTTACAACATTCAAGAAACCATTTATATGGAAAATCTTTTAAAAAAAAATTGAACCGACTTCAATATCACTGAAAAGTATAAAATAATTTAAATATTATTGAAGTTGGTGTTAGCTTACCGGCTGTGTATATTTGGCACCAACTTCAATAATATTTAAATTATTTTATACTTTTCAGTGATATTGAAGTCGGTTCAATTTTTTTTTAAAAAGATTTTATTTTAAACTTTTTAGTGATATTTTCATATATAAAGATTGAACCATCGAAAACCGTAAAATTATCTAGGTAGGTTATGATCACATTATCGTCTACATAGTTTTACATAATTCATGTTTCATCAGAAAAAAATATCCGGTCGTAATGAAATTTGCATGGAAACATCATAGTAGTTTACTCTCTCGAATAAAAAAAGAATCATCGAAATCGGTTCATAATTGTCAGAGCAATGTAATGGAGAACATCAGTTTTATGGTTTTTACCAGATAAATTCCTCCACATCGTTCATGGTCCTCCAGGAAGTTCTTATCCGGTTGTAATAAAATTCATACAGATTCAATACAGTGGTTTCTTCTTTCGAATAAAAAAAGAATCATTGAAATTGGTACATATTTGCCAGAGTTATGACCATTTTTGTCCGACCGAGCGAGTCCGAGCGACTAAAACGTCATCTATATAGGCTTTCTTGCAGCTCTCAGTGCGCAGTCACCATTCTTGTTTTTTTAGGAACTACTTATTACTAAGCAATAATTTTTTTATGGGACCCAATCAATGGATTGAAGAATGGATGGAAGAAAGATTTTTTCAAATCGGTTAATAATTGCCAGAGTTATGCGCGAACATACATAAAAAAATATATATATATATATACAGACGAATTGAGAACCTCCTCCTTTTTGAAGTCGGTTAAAAATGACAAATGACTAACTTGTTAATTTTTGAGCATGTAAAATGAATACGTGCGGAATAATAATTTATTAACCGGCTTCAAAAAGAAGGTTCTCTATTCGACGCGTATGTATGTAATATTAATAAAAATGCGTAATATTAATATATGTTAATCTATATGGGCTTCTAAACAAATTTACCAAATTTTATGAGTGTATGTATGTATGTATGTATGTATGTATGTATGTATGTATGTATGTATGTATGTATTTATGTATGTAGGTTTGTCCGCGGATTTCTCAGAAACTACAAGTCCGATTTCGAAAATTCTTTTAGCAGTAGTTAGAGTATTTTTCAACTTAAGGTAAAGTACAAGTTTCATCAAAATCGGTCTAGTAGTTTAAGAGATATAATTTTTTTATGTTTTAGTAAGTTACAGTAACGTAGTCTTTCGAGTTGCGTGATAGTGCTGATACCTATTTTGCTGAAATAAAAGTCACTAAAAAGTGTTAAATAAACTATTTAAAAAAAAAAAAACCGACTTCAAAGTAAATTATCTAAAAAGCATAAAATAACGAAAATATATTGAAGTCGGTGTCAGCTCGTGCCAGTCTTAGTTAACATGATGTGCTAGCACCGACTTCAATATATTTTCGTTATTTTATGCTTTTTAGATAATTTACTTTGAAGTCGGTTTTTATTTTTTTTAAATAGTTTATTTTTCAAATTAAATTACTAATTTCAATCAAGCCGCCTGCCAAGCGTGGAGATTATGGCAAACCCCTCCCTTCTAAGGGAAAGGCCTTTGTTCAGCAGTGGACTTTTCGGCTACTGATGATTGCTAATAATGCACAAATAAGTAATTTATTGTTTTTAAATTGAAATTGGGCTTTATTGTTATTGTTATACCAATAACGATGTCATCTTAATTTTATTTAAAAAAAGCGGGGTTTTTTTTTTGGAAATTCATGAAAAAGCCGAATAAAAATGTCAACACTAGAATGTTAAGAATCATGTACTGGATCCCTGGTATCGGTTTTCGGCACGATGTCCCTTACACCCCGTATATGCTAACAATAGCATCCACCTGTCTCCTCCTGTTGGGTGTCGTGAGAGAGACGAGAAACGAGACAGTTAGCAGCGTTCTTCTATTGGATTACGTACCACCTATACTGCGATTTCGATGCGAGCATTTCTCCTATTGTAACCCTCTAAATAGCAATGATTTGGTCAGAAGAGCCACTGTTTCTAGTCAAGTAGGACAGGGGATCAATGACCAGGCTTGTTTAATTGAATTCTCAGTGGGCCATGGTATACTCTTGCTAACATATCCTTACGACCGCTACGGAAATCCGACTATCCGTTGCCTCAACCCTACTTGATAATAGTTTGAGCCAACTCACACTGATCAGTGACGAGTTCCATTTCGCTGACTTGTCCAGTCCAACCGGGCTGTTGTGGGAAGTCCACCGTCAAATCACGCCCGTTGCTCGATATCGCTGTCGATAGCATTAGTTTCAACAGAAATATAAAATGCTTAGGTATTTATCTCTTGCTGACATTTAGTTGAGGAAAACGTCTTGCAATTTAAAGATCACCATAAATGCCGCTCAAAGGTTGTTCAAGAACTATTAGTGTGAACTACATCACGGCCACAACTTTTCTATAGAGCGTTTCGACAAAGATAAGTTTCAGAAATATAAGTTTGTGTGTGTGTGTTTCTAGTTTCTTGTGGGGGTGTTAGGGCTGGATTCAGGTAAGCACCGGCCCATCTCCTCCCGTTGGGTCTCGACTAAGTGATAACAAGAAGAGGCGCAGCAGCGTCTTTCTATTGGATTACCTACCACCTATATCGCCTTTGTTAAGCAATGGACATTTTCAGCTGATGATGTTAAGTGTGTGTGTGTGTGGGTTTATGTGATATTCACCTATGACAGTCCCAACGCTGGCGTGGTCGATGCAGCCCCACTTGTACCTGGGCTGTGTGACGGCGGCTCGCACTCTAACTCGGTCTCCGATCACGAAGGGAGGCGCGCCCGACACCACCTCCGCGTGCATCGCACGCACCCCCACCGCTCGCCCCAACCCCCTCCATTCCACCTGCACCATATTACTAACGCTAGACACCCCATCGCCGAGCGTCTGGTACTGGAGACTCTAGCGGTGAACAGTGGCCCTCGATGATAATCACCAGGGATATTTTATTTATTTTATTTTATACAAGTAGGAAAACCAACAGCCGTAACAAAATTTATAGTTATTTCCGTAAGATACATAAGGCCTCATACAGGTTTCCACGGATAGTGACATCTTAATTAACGGAGTTTTCAACGGTCGCTAGAGAGCACACATTACTCGTTTTAAAGGTTTATGATTAAAAAAGATGTAAAATATTTATTCAAAGAATTTAGCGGGTAAAAATCACACATAACCCTGTTTCAGCCCCTACGGAGCCATGGAGAGAGCTATACTCGGACTTTCTTTGCGCGACAAATTCCGAAATGTGGAGATTCGCCGAAGAACTAAGGTCACCGACATAGTTCTCAGAATCTGCAAGTTCAAGTGGCAAAGGGCAGGCCACATCGTTCGAAGAACCGATAACCGTTGGGGAAGAAAGGTTCTCGAGTGGCGACCACGAACCTGAAGACGAAGCGTAGGCAAGCCTCCCACTAGATGGACAGACGATATTGTGCGCGTCGCAGGCAACCGGTGGATGCAAATAGCCAGTTGTCGTTCATTGTATCGTTCTAAGGGGGAGGAGGCCTATGTTCAGCAGTGGACGCCTTCCGGCTGATGATGGAGACCGGGTACCTTTTGAAGGTTTCCTCACCGATAGAAAAAAGAGGCGTGTGTGGAAACACTCCACCAAAATGGAGAAATGAACGTGTCGCGTCTACGTCAATTACTCCGTTCTATACTATCGGGCTATACCGACACCATCGCCACGGCACCGACATTAAAGTCATTCTACGTTATCCTGACTATGAACCGAGAACCCCTTTAACGTAACCATAGCCGTTACAGTAGTCACAGCGGATCTTTATGTGTTTGAAGTTAGGTTTGGCGAACCATTGCGCAAGTACAGTCATGAGTTGTGAATAAGAAAATAGCCACTGCGCAGTGTCTTGCAGCCAATTTCAGACACAGAAAGATCCGCTGTGACTACTGTACAACGCTAGCAATATTCCCCTCTCCCTATACCATTATTTTTTTGATTGATTCGTTCATGAGCTTAATCATGGTCATGAGTGGTTATAGTATAGTGTAGAACGGGATCATTACCCCGTGCCAATTGGCAAACAGCCTGAGGAAATCTTGTTGATGGACCAATCTCACCAAACCAATTTTTTTTTGGCGTTATGGAAGGATACGCCCGACTAGTAATAATTATCGTAAACTGTTCTATGTTTTTACAGCAAAGTTAGTTTTACTGGGCATACTAAAAATAAAAGATAATAAAAAATAATATCTTACATGCAGGAAGACATTCTGTTTTATGTCGCGTTCAATTTTTTGAACTTGTCCCACGTCGCCCAACGCGACCTATATTAAAACAAATGAAAACAATGTTACAAAACAATGAAGACCAAGGAGGAAACAACCCTAATTAGTCCGGTCAATTTAGACATAAAAATAGTGATCAAATAAAGAAAATTCCGACAGAGCCAAATCTTCGTAGAGACCTAGGTCTCTACGAACATGATTCTTACAAGCGCAATATCTGGGAAATAGTGGGTCTTAGAGAAAAAATCATATGGACCATTTTTATAGAGAATTTTAAGATCTACAACTTTGCTCTGAGGTACCTTTTCAATAAAACTTACCGTTTTCGAGAAAAATCCAAAAAACCTAAAATTTTGACCTTGGGCCCCGAATAAGTCCCTTAGCGCACATGGGACTGATTGGGACTTTTGACACTTTATTCCTTGTGGTAAACCTAAGGTTTCTACAAAGATTTGGCTCTGTCGGAATTTTCTTTATTTCAATTGTCTAAATTGACCGGGCTATAATCCGATTGGAAACGAAATGTAGGCATCACAGGGACAGTGCCTACGTATTTATTTCACTTTTAAAAATACTTACCGGTTCGATAGCTTTACAACAGCGCACAGTCATTCCGGGCGTGATGACGTCAGACAAGTACTGTGCGTACTCGTCTTCAGACGCGAAGCAACTGCGCCATCTGTACGGTGTCTGTTTCTTCTCCATTTTGGAATTCAGTGGTTTCACTTCAAATACGGAATCGTCCATGCCTTGCTGAGGCAGTTCCAATAAGTATGCAACTAATGATTCTACGGACGGCAAACTGGTTCCACCTGGCAAAGTAAATGGAACTTTAAATTAGAGTAGTAAAGTCGAAAATTCTACGGATACCACGAGTTTCTCATACCTAAGGCTTGAATTGCACCGTAAACGGCATGTCGGGAGAAGCCCATTTCGATAACCTGTTGCACTTGGGACGAATTTGCCCACGTATTGAGATCTTTCCTGGCTGCAAGCAAATATTGTTACATAATATTATACTTTAGTACTTAAAAAATAAAGAACAATGTCCAAGTAAACTATTACTTACATAGAGAAGCTGTGCTAGTTGAAGGTCCCATAGATATTTGCATGACGTTGCTTTTATCGATAATTGGCATTTCGGGAGGCGACTCGTGGTCTTTCTCGTCTCCTAAAAAAGTAATCATAAATTATCCTCGCTGAGCTGTGGATATGAAACAGGTAAAGTTGAAAAATTACCATTGAGATGAGCGGCCAACTGTTGGACGATAGCTAAAGCGGCTCCAGCCAATTCTTTAGGAGTATGCGACGCTGCCAACGGGCTCGGTCTTGTCGCTAGCGACAACATACGTCGAAGCAAGGTGCCTTCTGTGCCTAGAGTTATTGTAGCTCTATCAACTGTACCTGAAATAAAAATATTGACTGATGAACTTGTAAATTGTATATTTAATCTGATAAATATGTTTGCGTCTAAACAGACGCAAACAACAATACGTATTCTAACAAGTACACGAAACAAACGTTTCGTGTACTTGTTAGAATACGCAATCATTATTTAAATAGTGTTTGACTAGTAATCTTAATTTTTAGTTTTTAAAACTTTACTTTGTACGAATAAAGCTACTTACTAGTGTTATCTGGCGGTTGCATTAATACTTTTCGAAGACGGGTGCGCGTCGTCAACAAGCCTCTCACAGCGCATAGAGTCAGCAATTCCATCTGTTGCTTCCTCAGCCCAAATACATCTAATTCAGCTAAAACCAAATAAAACTTTTGATCATAACTCCATCCATATAAATATACTATTACTACTTGACAACGTGCTATTGGAATAAATTAACTATCTGAAATGCTCCCAATATTTTCTAGAAATAGAATGCTTGTAGTTCCTTTTCTGATTCTCGAAAAAATATTTTGAATTAAGAAATAGTGAATTTTGCTGATTAAAAAATATTTAGAAGTTCTCTATACTATGGGAACGATCAATTATTATTCCGTTGCAAAAGTCAACCCTCAGAAACTGTTTGAACACTTTCGGCACAAACTCAGCTGGGTGTAAATCTCACCAGGCAAGTGATGTGGGTGCATCGGCGACGATTGTGGCCCCGCGCCGAGTAGGGAAGCACACATTCGCAGCCCGCTCTCGCCACCGCCGAGCGGTTGCGATAAGCGATCGCTTTCCGCGTTTTGTACACCACTTAGTTCAGTCTGCATAATATAACGAGACAGCTATATAAAATAATTTGATCAATACAAGTGCTTTAAGCATTTTTTCTTACGTTATTTGACTGCAACACGTGACGTCTCGTCACTAAAATGCATAGAAAACCCATCTGTTAGGTTTGTTGCAGTTATGGATGGTAAAGCACACTAGCTAATTAATAATGAGACCCTGGAACAAGAGACTGTTGTAGAGGAATGTCAGTATAAGGAGGGAACCGGGTTCAGCCACCTGTACTGCGACCTCACATACATAACTCGCAATCATAGGTACAATAACACAACGCCACTAAAATATGGCGTTAATTACACCATACACGGTCTTGTGCGGCGGTCAACGTGCAGGATGCCAAGTTATTGCAGGACTGTTTATAGCTTGGCATAGTGCGGCGTCCTGCATTTTTGCTACAAGACGTCTTGCACCACGTTTATTTACCTGTAATCTTCTGTACTATAAGGTACTTCCCTAGTCGGTCTGCTATAAGTTGCAACAATAGAGTCCTAAAAACATTTACTATACTCACCTTAGTTACAGTATTATCGTCGTGCATCAACGTGATCTTCGCCCGAGGCGAGAGTTGCGTGACGATGGCGGTTCGCGGCGGCGAACCGGCCGAAACCCGCTGGCCCAGCCTGACGCGCCATTCTACACCTCCCACCACGCCCAGGGCACCCGCTATAAGCGATTCAACTGTCAATACTACATATCTGACAGAATCATAATTAGCCGGATAACCCCAATAGCCACAATAAACGACAGTCAGCCATTTGCATTTACCGGTTGCCCGCCACTTATACGAGCTATGTCGGTAACTCTGATTCCTTCCTAGGCGAAATTGCGCGACAGACGCCGACCTAGCTCAGTGGTAGATGCAAGGGAGCTTCCAGGTAGGCACTAGCGCAGTGTCAGATAATCTGCCGCCAGGGCACTGTAACTGGTGAAAATACCGGACCCATAGACTTTTTATTCGAACTCGGGACTGAAAGGAGTTGTTCCAGAAATGTATGGAGCCTGGGCCAACACCATGTACACTATATGTATACATAACTATGCAATATAGTAACTGTTTTGTAATGTTCTCTTTTTTAAATATTGCTTCGTTTTATTGTACATTTAAGATATCTTGGTAAAGTAGAGCAACCTCAAAGAGAATATAATACTATTGTAGCAACACCACACAATAATAAAATGGATCGGAAATACGTAACTAAAATGTCATTTTGACAACCACTGACTGATACCTGCAACTGAACATGTGAAATAGCACTTATACGACGGATATCAATCCAAGTCACAGGCGATAATCAATACAGTAAAGCCCCAGGTCAAGGAAGAAGCAATCAATGAATGTCCGTAAACTTAAATAATCACTAAAAACTCCGAAATACATTATGCACTCCACGCGTAAACAATCTATTACGAAACGTCACCTATAACATTAACTGTCAAGTAGTGTAAGTTTGTCTAAAGTCAAACGCAATTGTCATGGCTGCCCTAAAAACAGGGTGGACATACTAAATAACTCCATAAGTAGTCATTTATGTACAATTGTACTCTGCTTCAAATTAATTTATAAGTATTTTTATGAAACTCTATGTCTTTCCTATTTTTCCATGTAGTGTACATAGTGGTAGCCCAAAATGGAACATCTCTTTTGCTTCGTCTACGCAAGGCCTAAGCGAACTTGCATTACCCGCCCTAAAAATCAATCAATAGCAGTGGGGCATTCATCGTTTTGTAAAACCACAAAAAAAAGTCTACATACATAAAAAAGAAAAATCTTATTTTACAATCTATAAAATAAATGTCAACAATGCGGCATTCTATATAGATACCTCTACTAGATTTGATGGGTAATTACCGATTTTCTGTAGTAGCTAAAATCAAAGTAGTATGTAGATCTTATATCAGTACAGAACGGGAAATAACTTACCAATAAGACAGCTCTCTAAGCTTGGCGGTGTAGGTTTTATAGTCAGAATCATATCTTGGCTTGTGTGCGGCCACCAGTGCCAATCGCTCGTCACCTATTGGTATAAATAAATCACGATTTTAAAACCTTTTTCGTTACCTATCTACTGCTATAACTGATATATTAACTGCCGCACTCACAAACGTCAATTAACTTTAATTACAATTAAGTCATTTTTTATAATCTATTTATTTCGACTCTCCGAGTCGCTTATGATTATTTTTTATTAGTAATTATGAAATTATTGATATCTCTAGTCCCAATCAGCGTATAAAGTATTAATTGGCTTCAACTGTCGAAATAATACAATTTCAAATAATGACTTAATTGTAATAAAAGTTAATTGAGGTTTGTAGGTGCGGCAGTAGGAGTACTAGATACATGTGTGGTTTTATCTTCAGGGTATGGAATATTCACGGTCCTACATGTTGGTCGCCAAGTCATTGCAGGACTGTGTATGGCTTTGCACCGCGACCGCCGCTTAGGACCGTGAATGATTTACTTTAGCTGCTCCTGTTCCAGTATGAGCGAGGCGACGGGCGCGTGCCAGTTAGTGCAATGCGTGCCGTTATATACCACAATAATCAGTGTATAGAAGTCAAGCTCACGTATATATACTTTTAGACTTTCGCGTTCCATTATCAAACTTACCTCGCTATTTGCCGGCGGTGAAATATACAGATACTGTGAGTGTAGTGTGTAGTGGGCTTAACGTTACAAGTGAAAGAACGGGGGTAGACGAAGATATTTCTGCCTCGCGCACGGAGCCGTCTCGCTGAACCAGTCTGCTTGTGACCACGGCTGGTGCAACCCGGCCGAAACGTCAAGCCAAAATATAAGGTAAATCGCGTAAATTCCCGATTAGAATAAAGTTTGAAGCTCACGTATGTACCGTACCTCACTTTTCATACCTACGCTCAGCGGTTGCACTAGGTTTATCAACTCTCTTCGGAGTCGCTGGACGTGCGGGGTGTGGGCCCTTAGAACGTTCATTGAGTACGGCGGCGACTTCGAGGAGGACGGCGGCGGGGTTGCAACCCCTGTCCCCGTGAGGTCAGGTTCCCGGGGGGCCACAATGCGCCCCCCGGCGGTGGGCTCAAAGGCAAAGAGTAATAATCCCACATACCACGGTCGAGCCCCACAGCTCCCGGGGATCTTTTGAAGATTTCCCCCGCAACAATAAAAAAATAAACGATTTATCAACTCTGGCTAATCTGAAAAAAAAAACTATTGTGGTAGTGGCACTCTCAGCTAGTAGTTTGACTGATTGTTGTGAGTAAAACATTCATTAACTGATCAGTTATAATAACTTTTGTTTTGTTGCTCCATCTTTGTACAAACGACGTGTGTCGGAAGCGGATGGCACAGATGTGGTGTCCGTGAGCGATGTCTCTGTGTGCGTTGCTCAAGCGCGCGTGGTACTATGCGTTTCAACTAAGAATGTGTCCGCCATGATGATCCCGACTGCGGAACTTCACTCGTTTTTTACGATTTTTGTACCGGCAGCAGAGTAAACACAAAATGAAAAATTCGCCCCGGTTTTGATTATTTATTGTAATGTCTTGTTTTGCTATGTATTTTTGTTAAAACATCATTTTTAGTAATTACATATTTGATATGGCAAGATGGCGGCCCCATTCTTAGTTGAAACGCATAGTATGTAGCTTGAGTTCTGTACACTGATTACTTCGTGTATAGACCGTACCGTCTGCGCAGCCAGCTGTAGCTGCTCCAGTATGAGTGAGGCGACGGGCGCGTGCCAGTGAGGCGCTGCGTGCAGTTGCCTCACGAGTTGTACTAGCGCCGCGCATGTGGCCCCCGTATAACTAGCCGTAGCCGGCGCGCGCCATCTGTTGTCTACGATGGGAAAACAAATCCGGTCTGAATAACTTACTAGCGCGTGTGTGTATGCGTGTGTGCGTGTGTGTGAATCTCTCGGGAGCTTTTTGTACTGGCAAAATTAATTAGGACTTTATAAAGGAGACGCGGTGCTTAATAAGACGCGTGGATCAGAGCTTTGGGAGTGTAATAGCTGACT
Organism: Furcula furcula; assembly: GCA_911728495.1. Taxonomy (NCBI): domain Eukaryota; kingdom Metazoa; phylum Arthropoda; class Insecta; order Lepidoptera; family Notodontidae; genus Furcula; species Furcula furcula. The sequence continues at coordinate 8,605,117 of OU452243.1, forward strand.
GAATCGTAACGCATTTCTTCCTCATTCTAAAAGAATAAAGGACAACCCAACAGGACGACATTGGAAACGTAAATCGAAGTGGTTTAAAATGCATTAAGATATTATATACATAGAAGACTATAGGTCCCAGGACGCTTCCTTACTGAAGACCATGTTTTTGGGGATAAAAATCTCTATTTATTCCTTCTCTCTATTTTATCTCTATTTTCTCCAGCTCTTGGAGAGTAAGTACTAAACCTAGATCCATCGTCTAGCTTCTAACGTTGCCACGTGTCCATCTTTCTGTAAAAACACAGCCCGAATGACGTTTCGAGATTCCAAAAAAATGGTTGATATACATGAGTTGAGATTAAGTGTTTGGTAGGTGCAAGCGGTTGATGACTTACCAACTTCCTCCTCGTCAGTTCCAGAGCCAATGGATTGATGATTAAGCTTCAAAGCTGGGTCCCACGCGTGGGTTTCTAACCACAGCCGGCCAATAAGCGCCAACAACTGTGCGCCTACTGTTCGCCGCCATTCCGCAGGACCGGTGTGTTCAACAAGCACCCGTCGCAACAACCATAAAGATTGGATCTGACGAATAAATGTTTATGTCTTTCCATAAGATTATGTCGAGTTTCTATATTTAATGATCCACCGTTTGGCGGCACAGCAACCATTAGCAATCACGTAATCACTTCAACTACGTTATAAGCGCAGTTTCAGCTAACGCCTGTTCGTTACTAACTACTGAGTTCATAGACAAAGCATGGGCATAAACAGAGAATTTTTTATTAGTTTTGATTGATAAAGTCTTTATATACCACATCTATATTACTTACTTGTAAATAAATGAGATCCTGTGAAATCGGTTTGTCGCTAGTGGAAATAATACTGTAGCAGAGTTCAAACCATGAGTCAGTGCACAAAGATATGCGCATCTCCGGACTTTGTGCACTTGCTGAAAAAAAAGAAAAATAACTATACGGGGTGAATTTTTCAAGAGGGCGTGGATGGCCAAATCCGAAACTATAAGGCATAGGGAAAACGGCACTGGCCCGATTTTTTGTCATCGAGACAAAAACTTAATTATTGGACTTTTGGAAAAATTAGTATTCCTAGCCAGAAATCGAACTCGTTGATTTTGAAAACCTTATAAAAAGTATTAGTTAGACAAAGTTATTAGAGAGCAAGTTCTTACGCAAGAGGAGTATCCAGGTAAGTGACTAAGTAAGACTTTCGCCTATAGACAGCTGGACGACTGCACTGCTGCTCGTCATCTGACAAATTTGTTCTTAAGTCTCTTGTGCCCTTTACACCAGAACACAACAGTGTTAACACGCGGTGTGTTGCTTGATTCTAGAATATCTTAAGATCCCTTGTGATCTACCAGCTAGTCGGTATATTTTTAAACTGACCTCTAAGCAACGCGAGCGCTGTGTGATAATGCGCAGCGAACGCGGTCGGCGGAGGCGTCGCGTGCGCATGAGCTAATGTGAGCAGGCGTCGTTGCAACGCCGCAACGTTCCGCCTGGCGACGGGCCCCACGGCGGCGCGGGCGGCACCGGCGCCGGCGCATATAGCGCGAATGACGCCCGTGCAAGCAGCGCGCACTTCGTTCACCGGCCACCATTCGACGTTGTTGTCTACCACTGTTGATGCGAGATTTGTTGACGATACCGTTGATTAAACCCTTAATGGTATGACTACTATACTAATAGTACAAAAAAGATTTTCTGAAGGTTTATTGAAGGATCCTCGCTCGATAATCTGGGTGAATCGACTCTTGGGTGGATGTTTTATGACGAGTAAAAGGTTAGAGTTACATTTGATATACGTGGAATTCTCTATTACTGTCGCACTCAAGTTTTGTAAATGAATGAATCTTCTACCTTCCCTTTAACGGACTCTGAGTGTGGTAGTTAATCCCTTATACCATACACATAATAATATCTTATTAATTTGCTCAAGATAAAAATTTACGTAATAAAAAATAGGAAGTAACAAATTGGAAGTCATTATTTTATCGGATAAATAAAACAAAAGATACATATTATAATAAAATATAAATAAAATAATAAATTTTGAATGCAGGTACTTCTTTTTGTATTTTTATTTAAAAATGTCAATAATTATTAAAAATGAATAAATGGGATAATAATTAAACAATTTCTTCAAATTGTTCCGAAAGCATTTATTCTATAGTCTCACCTGGACCATGAACGGTTTCGTCGACAGAAGGCGGAGGCGAGGGCGAGCGCGCCAATTTGAGATCATATTTGCCTTCTTTACCCATCCGATACGAGTTCGTACCGCCCGCGTCCCAAGCCACCCGCACCCACCCATCTTCGCCCAGCTCGCCAATCACCCGTCCTTCACCGCCAGGCACGCCGTCCTAATAAGCAATGTTAACCTTGTATTTTTCTAGAATACACCGCAGACGTATTTAATTTTATAAAGATTGTATTCTCGAGGCTATCTTTCTGGAACACCATTTCCAAACTGCAGTCGCTACCAAAATCGTCAAGAAGTTTTAGCAAATTCAACCAAGGAATAAAATAAGTCTAGGTTTCTGAAGATCTCAATTAACTGTTCATTAGCTATAGGTTCAATAAAGTTATGTATTAGATAAAGTTCGTTTAACTGTCACTGAGTTTCTGAGTACACCGAAAGGCATTCAATAACTATGAGACCGATAAGCAGTGCAATAATTCGACGCTAGATGGGTCTTTTTCCCAGATCAAATTTAAAATTCATTTTAAAGTTTTATATAGCCAATATTACCAGTTCTTATTTTTATTAACATTTTTCCGGTATAAATAAGTGGTTAAGAATGATATTAATTAAGTAATAATCAAATAAATTCACCGTGAGTAGTGTCACCAAACGCCGTTATCTATCGTAGCGCTACTAGTGCTGCGTAAACAAAGTGACATACAAAAATTCTATTTTCTGCAGGCTCCATGCGCGCGCACGCTGCAGCAGCGTCAACCTCAAAAACCTCAATTTTGATGTTGAAAACAATAATATCATTGGTTGAAATCGTCAAATAGTTATCGAACCAATAAACTGCACACATTGGTCAGTTAAATTGAGCCAAGTTTAAACGGACTTTATGTGACAATGTGAGGTTCGGAAACGCAATGTGTCAAGTTATCGAACCAATAGCGCTAACGAATAGATAAACTATCGATAAAAGTAGGTACCTCAAATACCGGCCATAAAACAATTTTAACCATCTTCAAGTTTTATTCAGATATGGGATTTTTAGTTTATTAGAAAGATACCTGATCACCCCATTTCCAATCTTTTCCTCGCACCACTCGAGTACCAATCTTCATTAGAGACGCTAATTCAGGTCCCGAAAGCGAAGCTCCACGGGCTCGAGCACCCAACCTTTCATCCTCGTAAATGATTAAACATTCCGCTAAAATATAAAATAATGTATTCTTAAAAACACTTTTAATACCTGCTCTGCAGCAGAATATCTGACAATACAATAATATCTAACTGTAAGGTCTCTTACATAAGGATCTACTATGAAAAATCCCTATATTCTATTCACATAATTCAAATTATACATAAATCAATCATAGAATAGTTTCTTATGAGCATAATCCGGCTCGAAGGACCATATAGAAAATCGCTCTTTGGAACCTCTCTTGCCTTTGGAGGAATGTATTTTATAGAGCTGGTGAAATGTTTTTTTACAGAACTGGTGGCAAGTAAAGAGGAAGGGAAAAACATTCTAACTTGTTACCCATAATGCTCTCAATACATCGAACAGAAGGTAAGGTTATATTTCTCTACATTTTGTTGTAAGTTACTAACAATGTATACTCACATTTAGACTTGAGTCCACTACAAATGATCGACGTGAACTGTGACGTGTCGCCGCCGATCTGTTTCAGTAACGTTAGACACGAGCTAAGTGCACCGCTGTTTATCAGCTGCTCCAACTCCGGACCCTGACATCCTTCGATCAAAAGCGTTAGCAAAGTTATCAGGAACCTACAAACAAACGCTCACTTTTGTTACCACAATAGTTAAGAGGGCTTGAAGCTTCAAAGCAAAATATTTATTTAAGGTAAAATACATCGTTTCAAAAAATGCATTTTACATAGTTCGTAAAAGCGACTGAATTTTAGGTGCCTGATACGTGAACGTACATTCATTAAAAAGTGCTTCAATCCTAGTACATATTATGCAGTGAAATAAATGACAAAACAGATATCAACAAGGCAATATTGACACACTCATAACCACCACATTATACAAAGTGAAAAAAAAAGTATCATAGTGCACGCACTTACCTCGCTCGCGAAGGTCTATTGAGCAGCGCGTGCGCACCACAGTTAGCGCTCATCTTCAACGGCAACGACTGAGTCTGTTCGCCTTCCAAAACTCTCGCTTTCAACTCTATCAATATGAAGTCCATCAATTTGGATCTTTCCAACAGTATCATGTACTTAGAGTAAGGTATCACAGATTCTATTCCCACCATCGGAGGAGTCAAAGGAATGGTAGGTTTTAGAGGTACTTGAGGAACGGAATCTGCCATAGAACCCCCTAATAAACCAACCAAAGCAGCGTATTTTATGCTTTCACACATAGTTTGTGACGCATGAAGAATACAGTTTATCATACTGTAACCTTTTTTCCTTATTTCGGCTCTTTGCACCTAAAATGGAGATGTTATATCATTACACTTATAAATTATTAATTATTGAGCTAATGTGAGCTGGAAGTACCTGACAATATAGAGCTCGTCTTAGTATATCGATATCACACGGCTCTTCGGTCATAACGAAGTCGATTATTGCGAAAGTTAAATTTTGTTGTTCGGGAGTTACTTCCTCGAGCAACCAATATAAATCTGCAATATTAACTGATGTAATAAATAAAACTCTAAAAATATAAGATTAGCATTCAATGTAGTTTTTACCTTTCTCTTCACAAGCAAGTCTGGATACCCAAGCGTTTACAAATTTATTCCTTTCAGAATTATCGTCATCCTTCTCTTCGTCGGCCATAATTAGATCATTTTTCAGATCATCAGCTGACAGAATCACTTGCTTCTCACTCTCTATCGATTCTTTTAAAATCGAATTATCGGTAATATCGTTAATTGAACTAATCGATACCTCGTTAGTCGGGGTCTTATCATCGTAGTCCTTGTCGAGAATATCGTCTTTTTCTATTAATTTCTCAGTGCGCATGTCTCCATAGTTTGAAGCGTTCTTCAACTCTTTCTCGAGAAGCTTGTCTTTGGTTCTTATGGTTAATTTTACTTTAGTCGGTGCGTCCTTATTGGGAACGTCACCAGCCGCTTCTACGCGGCCTCTGGTTTCTACTACAACAATACTTGGAGTATTGTCGTCAGGTGTTTTGTTAGAGGCTTGAGCGATGGACGACTTTATGAGCAACGCATCTCCCTGTAGAAGGCTACCCGTTGCTTTGAGCATACTTTTGCTTAAACTGTTCTGTCTGTTCCTTAAGTCTTTGGTAGTCTCGCAACTAGAAATGCAATTATTTATATAATCTATTTACTGTTACTGACTGTTTGGAGTTATCACAAAATATAAGATACTTACCATTTATTGAAACTGGGTGCTTTGGCAGCTCGCATTACTTTTTGAAACATTTTCTTTGCGCCGGGAGATCGTTTTGATGGTGGGCGCGAATTTAGTGCCACGACGGCCGGAGACATGGCCGCACGGACTTCGTGTAAAAGAAATCTTGCCCTTTCCAACGGAGCGGCACATACCTTAACATTTTAAAAACATTGTTTAGTAGTTATCAATAATTTTCCTACAAATAAGACTTGAAAGCACCCAATCTCCCGTGTTTAGATTTAGAATTGGAAGTTATACCTCTTTGTAGCCTCGGGACAGTTGCTGCCTAGTCCTCATAAGAGTCCATTTACTTTGCTGCACAGCTTTCACTATCTCAGACATAGCTGGAGATAATTTCACTTCGCCTTTTTCCATTTCTAGTGATCAAGAGAAATATTTTCAACATTTTTTTGTTTCTGTATAGTACGACTTCGGTTACAGATAATGCATTCGCAAATTATCAAATTTCAAATCACTCAAAATGGACTGAATTTTGACGTATTTAAGAATCATATTTGTTTACCTGCTATAGCGGTTGCTAAGGCATGCTCCTTTAAGCCCGCGTGGTACAACAAAGCCGCTAAAAGAGCCCGTCTGAGTTCTTCCAGAGGATGTTCCGGAGGGAAATGAGGCGCGCAACCCTCACGTCTTTCGCACGCCCACCACAAATGCAGTGCTAAGTGATCCTAGGTAAGAAGAAATATCTAATAACCACTCATACGTCGGCGGCAACGACTGATGCCTGTTTCAATTTTCTCACGCCAGTTAGCGGTAACGTGTGTTGCCTCGCCCAAAATATTTATTAAAATGCCATCTATGATCGAATGGAGGAATTAATCATAAAACTAGTCGCGTAGAGGCGTAGTCTATTAAATTGTTGAGTCATACAACACCAGATGGCATCGTTTTGCATAAAGAATATTGAGAAAAAAATGTCATTCAAACTGAGTACTTTTGTGTGGTGTTGTGTGTGCGTGTCGGTATCTCGTTATGTCGTAAGTAATCTGATTAGATTATTGTATTCTTATTAGAATTATACATCAAAATGATCGTGAATAATAATGCTACAATATTTTGTTAAAGTTCAGTAGTTTTAGATACACAAAATTGCAATAAATCAACTCTGAAAAATGTTATGTTCGCCATGTAAACAATGGCGTCCGGTTTTTATATTAACACTTAAATTATATTATAAACTTAAATGATACCCTTTGATTATTATATAAATAGATTCCGTATGTGTTCAGCATAATAACAGTGTTATTAGTTTTGTTATAGCACTTGTAGTTTTCGAAAGATAAGTGTTTTTATCACCACGAGGTCAAGTGGGTATCGAATTACATTGTAATCGCGCGGGGCGCGGACGGTTCGGTTACATCTTACTCTCGACTGCCGGACGTGTGAGTGGATAATAAACAGTACGATTTGGTGTGCAATTATTTCTTTTATTATTTTACTATTTTACACAATCATTTTATCAATTATTTTATTATTTTACACAATCAGGCGTACCAATATAAAACCGCGGGACTAAATAGTGCCAAAATATACCTACTTCCAATTGTGTGAAACCAACATTAGGAACATCACAGAATGTTATTAAGAGCATATTTATTTAATCGCAAAAGAACACGAGCTGCTCTCCTTACTTTCCAAATAATTGTGATACAAATAAGCTCGTTGACTAATAGGTATAGGTTACGCGTATAATCACCCAAACTATAATAGCAAAATGTTTTATCGACATTAAATAAGGCAGTAGTTACGTAACGTAAGCACATCTCTTTCTATCAAAAGTGATTAGTTGTTTAGTAAACAGTCTCACATGTAGTTTGGGCTCAGCAAGTGCATGGAGTAATTCATCGGCACGAGCAGGCGAAGCCGCCACATTGACCCTTGGTAAAGGGCGCGGAGGGCGGCACGCACGGGAGGGCAGCGGACCTTCACCCGCAGGACTATTGCCACCTGTCGACGAACCACTTCGGGCCTCTGCCTTCTCTTCTTCGAAGGGATTTGTTAGTTGAGACACCTGCGAAGGTGTTAGCTCGGTTATAAAGCGTGGTCTTTTGTTGGAGTACTTTTTAAATGCATCGTTGTGTCACATAGCAACGTGAAGTTTATGCCATTATTTAAGTCCTGTCCTGACGCCTCGGTACACCGCGTCGGTTTAAAAAAGTAAACTAAAAGTAGGAGGAATCTACCAGGACCAATTAGATACTTTCCGCACAAACTATATAAAAACACAACATACATATTTCGAGACATTATTGATGATAATAAAAGAAATAAAGATATAAAAAACGATATTCGGCAAAGTTCAACGAGACTTCTAGAACACTTGACTCTCTATTGCTATATCTAGATTGTTCTTTACAAATCGGTGGTAGACCCAAAAACTAACAAAGCATTTTGAAGTAGAAATCAATTTTATTAACTCTTTTATATTAATTATTCTATTAGTATATTCTTACCTGTAGGCCACCTCTCAAGAACACTGCAGCGGCGTAAGGGGACGCGTCCCGTTCGGCTTGTTGCACTGGCAACGAGCGAGCGAGTCGCGTGCCGCATTGCGACAATCCTACCGCTAGATGAAACGCGCACGATGCTAATATATGGTGTGCGCGAAGACTTGACGTACTTTCCTATTACAATAATACAACACTATAGCTTTTGTCAATTTTCTTGTACATCTTTATAACAAATCTGAAAATCGTGAGATAAATTCCAAGTTTGGCCATTATTTATAAAGATAAGCGTTTGGCTATAGTAATGATTTTATTATTCTATGGTTAGTATGATTTTGTAACTAGTATAAAACAAAGTCCTTATCCAAAGGCGTTGTTCCAGAAATGTATGGAGCCTGGGCCAGCACCATGTACAATATATGTATACATAACTATGCAATATAGTAACTGTTTTATAATGTTCTCTTTTTTTAATATTGCTTCGTTTTATTGCACATTTAAGATATCTTGGTCAAGGAGAGCAACACCAAAGAGAATATAACTACTGTAGCAACACCACACAATAATAAGATGGATCGGAAATACGTAACTAAAATGTCATTTTGACAACAACTGACTGATACCTGCAATTGAACTTGTTGTGAAATAGCACTGATACCACGGCTTCCAATCCAAATTACAGGCGATAATCAATACATAAAGCCCCGGGTCAAGAAAGAAGCGATCAATGAATGTCCGTAACTTAAATAATCACTAAAAACTCCGAAATACATTATGTACTCCACGCGTAAATAATCTATTACGAAAATTCACCTATAGCCTGTCACTGTAGTAAACTAACGTCAAACGCAACTGTCATGGCTGCCCTAAAACAGGGTGGACATACTAAATAACTCCATAAGTAATCATTTATGTACAATTGTACTCTGCTTCAAATTAAGTTATAAGTATTTTTATGAAACTCTCCTATGTTTTTCCTATTTTTCCATGTAGTGTACATAGTGGTGGCCCAAAATGGAACATGTCTTTTGTTTTCACTCCTAAACTGCAGATTTTTATGCGGTTTATTTTTTTCGGAATAAACAGTATATGAAACGAATGCGACCTTATAGGATTTAGACACTTTAAGGAAAAACTGCAGCACGTCGCTAGTTCATTAAAGCAAATTCAGGCTGCATACGAGGCAAGCATAGACCATGATAAAATACTTACACGACACTTATGACTGTATATCTGACTAGAGTAGAAGCCGACGCATTTCTCAGTGACTCTAGATAGGTAGGCGGCGTGGGGTTCCACGCTGAGGGCAGCGGTGGCATCGGCGCCTCGCAACTGGCGGAGCAGCTCGACCGTGGCAGCGCTCTCGCATTCAAACCCCGACACGTCGAACACGAAGCCACCCACTATTACCCACGCGCCGCCATCCTTCGCGTTGTTTATCATGTCCGCACTGTGTGCAAGTAATAAAGAACTGGAGCACACGGAATCTATCAGTATCTCACTAGATGGTAGTTTCCTTGTGTAAGGAATTATCCTGGTAGATACCACCGCAGTGTCGGATATTCTGCCGCTGTGTTCCTCGGTATGTCAGTAAACATCACTTCCATGTGTAATCATCACTCGGGTGTCGTGACAGTGCAGTGCAGCCGTCTTTAAGCACGCACGTCACATAAAACCAGGTGTCTCGTCAATAGGTTGAATAAGAGAAAGTTTGGACGATACAAGCAGGATGGGCGCACCCGTTGATAATGGACACTTCTGCCCATGGAGAGCTGCAATGCACTGGTTCTTGAAATTACCAGAATCTCACCAGTTACCGTGCCCTCTATACTGGAACACAGCAATTTCTACACTATGCTGATTAGCGACAGTGTCCTCGAACGGCATAATAATATATGTTCGTCGGGCACACCTGACTGACCAACCATTCCACTATGAATAACTCGGCAGTCTTCATGTTGTGGATGTTCTATGTGGACTCTAGATCCAAAGGTCACTGGTGCATATCCGGCTCGAAGGACCATCTCGTAGCCGCTGGTAAAAACTACATGACAATTTTGTTTAACGACTTTGTTTTCCATAGGTCATTACAACTCAATATATGACATGATTCTTGTCTTGTGGAAATTGTGGAATGCTGACGCAAAGCGTATCTTACTTAATACCGACTACAACAGTACAAACAATAAGTATTAGAAAAGCACTGATTGTACTCTATGTATGGAAACGACAGAATACATGATATTAGATCTGGACGGTCCATTACACTAGAGGCCTTCCTATTCAATAATTTAAGAATTCTCCACGCTAGCCATACCTGGTTATGATCTTATTGTACTGCGGCTGCTTCTTCGGGATCAGTCCTGGCCAACCGAGCAGGTCGGCGTCCAGCTTGACAGCCGAGGGCATGGACTTGCTCGCGTCGTCACAGGCCAGGGCTATCTTCACTAAAGAACTGGCGCAGTCGGCGAGAGCGCCCGGAGATCTAGCCGCGCAAGCGTTCACCCACACTCCTAGCTCGCTCACCACTCGACCTGTATTTCCCTATCTATTATATAGAGCTTATTTAGCCGTCGTGAGGAGCGTGCATTCCTGCTACCTCCGGAATATGCTCTAAGGAGCTTCCGGCGCTGGAGAACCAGGTACGAACGACGTGCCCAGGCTCTCCAAAGCGTCGATGAGACCACCGGGAATGTTTTAGTGAGTAGAAATCCTACTTAATCCGGCCTTCCTACGGAGATCGGGTATCTTTGGAAGGTTTTCTTCCCGACAGTAAAAAAAATAGTCTATTGTAGCGTCTGTGGTACAGCGAAAACTCGCTCGCTTCACAATCATAAAGTCTTGGTTGCGATTCCTGCGGTGAGCACCAACTTTGTGTAGTTGTTCCATACTGGATGGGACCATACAGGATCGACCTATCACCCGATTGTCTGAAAAGTTAGATGTCCATGCGTCGGATGGGCATCTAAAATGTCGCTTCTGCGTAGGTATCCTTTCTCCGGTCGTGTCGATCTTCCGTTTCATCGGATTGCGAGTTAAGGAAGTGAGAGTGCACTTATGTATGCGCTAACACGTGTGCACTATAACATCTTCTGCGTATTTGGCTGATCGTGTGAAAGATTGGTCACTGTGGTCATCGGTCAGGAAGGCAATTCTTACACTACAACTTCAATACAATATCTACAGTGAGGGAAGGTACAAACTCCATCACCCAGTAGTCAGTTTCACACTTTACTCCACAATATTCTTACCAACAATATCAGCAGCGATCAGATCACAAAGGGCTACCATCTGCGGCGCACTGGCTTTATGCACGGCTCGCTTGAACGAGCTTAACGTGGACTGTACATGTTCCGCTATCAGTTCGATGTACTGAGTGAGTAACGCCCGCACTCCGGCGCGAGTGTTCCGCCCACCTCGGGACCACATTGCTTCACAGAACAATAGTCTAGAACAGGAAATAATGCTTCTTTAACCCCGAGACTCAAAAAGAAGAGGTATTATAGGTTTGAAGACTATCCTTGTCTAACTACAGTCTTTGGCTAATTATAGCTAGTTAGTTGCTAAATGAATGATTTTAAACAAGCAACGTGGTACCGTACATGACCTTGTAGTTGGCGAGACAGGGGGCGCGACAAAGAAAAAGGGAGAGAGACAGAGCTATAAGGAATAGTTAGAGAGGGAAACTGTAGTACTAAGACAAGAGATAAGATTAATCACTTGCTATGTAATTGTGAACTAAAATTATTGTTGTGTGTCAGTACAAAAAAAAATACCAACTTACCTTTGAAATCTAATAAGCAGGTCGCAGCTAGGACTCACTGTGTCGTGTCCTTTCGGATCATCAGTCTTACTTGTATTGCCCAATATACTATTTATATGCATCTGTGTTTGGCAACTTGTGTTGCGTATCAAATGTTTCACCTATAAAAAAGTATTATATGAAGGTAGATAGCCAAAAAACTAGGACTTTATTGATCTAGAATCTAGATAAAGAGAATAATTTAAATAAAAAACTTACCAAATGCATTAGAGGAACAGACGCCCCTTTATCACAAACTGTCGCATTGTTCAGTTGATATTCTTCAGCGCAACCTAAATTCAACATTTCAATTTAATTCAATTAACATTTACTGATTCAATGCTTCAAGAATCGTATATAGATGCCTACCTGGAACGAGTTCCCCCTCTTCACCAGTTGCAGTCGCGGGAGGACCCCGTTGGCCAGTGACGATGTCAACTTGATCGTAGTCCCTGTGAACAGAACATTTTGAAATACTCTGGGTTATAGAGCCAAATCAATCTGTGAAATAGCATTACCCATTATCTTCATAATCAAGCACATATATATAAAAATCTGAGGACGCATGATTGGAATAGTTTGTATAAGGATGGAAAATAACAAAGTACGACGTGGTGATCACTTGTGTTTTTTTCTTCTAACGACAAATCTTAAAGGGCATGCCTCGTATAACATACATATACTGGGTGTCCCGGAAAGGGTATATCATGCCAAAGGGTCCAAGACCCCGAAAAGATGTCAAATACGGTAAAAATTGAAATTTTGTATTACATAAAAAAAAATTATCGTCTTATAACCGTTTCTGTGCCATCGTGCCTACTCCTATGGAGAGACTGCTTTTTATTGATTGCGTGCCTACCCGGTTTGATAAGAAATTCATGCATTTTCGGGTAAATAACGAAAAAAAATGTTTAACCCACTGCACTGAAACTGTTGACTTTTTCATTATTTACTTTCACATACTGATTGCTTGTGGGTTACACAATGCGTCATTACCGACTTGATACCCCATTTCTGGGACACCATGTATTTTAAGATTTTGTCGTTGAGAAACTTTGAACTTAAGGAGATTTACGGTTCAGAGATTACGTTTAAGTTCGCATTTTTTATATAATTACAATTATTTCGTGTGTTGATTGTATTAAAAATGTGTGGGAATAGAAATAATTAAATATTGTATGCCTAGTTTATTTTTCAGACACTAATTTATTTAAATTTAATTTACTATACTCGTCGAGTTTAAAAATTACTAAGTAGTTTGACAATATTTACTCTAATCTAGCCTCTAAATCATCGATATACTATACCAACTACACACATCCAAAGTGTCTAGGGATCAAGCATTTTTAAGCGGATTTCTTGAGATTGAGATGTGGCTTTGTAATAAATTTATGATTTTATAAATTTATATGGATCCTTTTTGGTGCATTTCATAATTTGAATCAGGAACTGTGAATCAAATTCGAGTAAAAGATGAAAATCAGCTGTCAATATTTTCCCTATAAAAACATACAACGCATTGAAGACATTATTAGTGCTACTGTTTCCCTACTACTGATTAAAACCAACGTTATTATGGAGCGGCGACGTCATTTAAGCAGGGAAGAAATGCTCAGAGCCGTGGGAATGATAGAAGCTGGTTCCCGGCAACGTACTGTGGCTTTAGCTCTGAATACAAGTCAGAGTGTTATCAGTCGACTTTGGACACGTTACCGAAGCACTGGTACCGTGGCTGAGCGCCATGGAGGACGGTATCGCTGCACCACACGGAGACAAGACCGATATATTCAAATCTTAACTCGAAGAGCTCCAACAATAACTGCCATGATGTTAGCCGTGAGGCTTCATCACTCTTCAGGGAACTTAATTAGCGACCAAACAGTCAGAAACCGCTTGCATGAAGTGAACCTTCATTCCCGAAGACCGCTACGGGTACCACCTATAGCAATGCACAATCGTAGGATTCGATATCAATGGGCTCTTGAACACAGAAATTGGGCAGAAGAACAATGGCGTTTCGTGTGCTTTTCTGATGAGTCTCGTTTTGGTATGAGACCGGATACAAGACGTATACGACACTGGAGAACCCCTGGACGCCAACAGCGATTAAAATCCTGCCAGGAAGTCCATCCTTATAGTGGTGGAACCATCATGGTATGGGCGGGTATTTGGATCGGCGGAAGAACTGAGTTGATTTGGATCAGAGGCAACCTCAACGCTCAAATTTATGCTGAGACGATTGTATCAGACGTCATCGTTCCTCTACAAGTGCAAATCGGTCCCTTATTTCAGTTAATGCATGATAATGCACGACCGCACACCGCAAGAGTTGTAAGACAGACTCTCGCCGCAGCTAACATCAATGTCCTGCCCTGGCCTGCTCAGTCGCCAGACTTGAACCCGATTGAGCATGCATGGGATATGCTACAGAGAAGAGCTCTGCCGAATATGGAGGGTATCCAGTCGCAAGAAGACCTTTTTTTGTTGTTGCAACGAACATGGGCGGCCATTCCACAGCGTGATTTGGATGAACTCATTTTGAGTATGCCAAACCGATGTTCTTGTGTTGTTAGTGTTCGCGGTAGAAACACGGATTATTAATTGTTTAAGTTACCCAATAAAATTTTAAAGAAAACTGTTATTTCAGTCTTTTTTTCGAACTTTTGTGTTAGTGGTTCAAATGTCAAAAATCCCTTTATTAGGAAAATGGCAAATTTCTTTATTAATGCAAAGGTGACTTGGTTTATCGTTACTGTGACAAACGAAAACACTTTATTTGATGAATCCTTAAAGAAAATTTTAATTAATATCAATCAGGAGAAAAGTTATTGCAAAAATATATGTTGATCCCTAGACACTTTTGATGTGTGTAGATTAGCTGTCTCGACCCGAAAAGTGGTCACGAAAATAGAGCTACGGAGACGGCTGTCGCTCTATTTCAAATTAGTACGAGCCGACTACAGCTAGCGTAAGGACGTATCGAAATTCCTTATTGCGCGTTTATAAACTGTCCAAATACTTATCGTAATACTAAAATTGCAGATGGAGATTTTTTTTTTCGTTACGTGTTCTTATTACTACTAGTTTAAATAATAAATATAAGTAAGATATCATTATAATACGAAATAAAAATTATTTATTTGATATTTTCTCCGCTAGTAGTTCGCAACTGCCATGCCGAGACTGAGAAAATTAATGTTGCCGATAGGCGTGTCGCAACTGTCTATACGAAACTGTCAAACTACACGTCATGACCATAATAAATAAGTTAGTTCTCATTTTTGCCACCAGCACGGATAAGTTTGTAAGTCAGTACACACACAATGGAAACACACCTGTTTTGAACCTTATTTTATAGTGGTTAAGATTTTCTTTTAAATGAGTACATTTTTGTTTAAGTCAAAACAACTACTTTTTTTCGTATAGCGTTGGCGATTTTATTGATTTTTCTTTGTCTCCGATGTAAAGGTTTTATGTGCCAACATTACTACATACAGAATTAGACTTTATTACTACATGTGAAGGCTTCTATTAGTCCGAATTATTTAAAACTATTTTCTACAATTTCTAGCTACGTGTATAGTTGTGTAAGTATATGTAACCGCGACCACATTTTCGATGTCATTTTGTTCGTGACAGCTAATCTAGTTGGTATAGTATATCGATGCTCTAAATAGAATAAAGTCGCTATACGCGTCAGTCTGTTCGTTCTGAATGGCATGCTTAATTTTGACGCGGTTTCCACAATGACCAGAGACACTAACAATTAAAAAATTTCTTCCGAAAAGTTTTTACATGGTATGTCTAACTTTGGACCTTGAAAATACTAAGTAAAGTAATATAGGGGAAAAGTGGGATAGTTGCCCCAGGGGTATAGTTGCCTCCATTGTAATTTCTCTAGTTTGGGGGATGACTACATGTTATTTTATTTATCTTTCGAAAGACTACAAGTACCACTAAGTTGACCGTGTTGCATGTCTCTGTGCGATTGCATGGAAAGGCAAGGTGAAATCAAAGTTTTTGCGGGATAGATGGCCTCTTTTTTCAGCAGGGCATCTATCCTAAACGTAATTTACATAGATTAGGCAATTATCCCCTATATGGGATAGATGCCCCAAAATTTAGAGGTCCGCAAAAATCGCCAATAGTCTGGAAATATCAAAGATAATTGTTTTTCCTTTCATAAGTTTGAAGATAATAAACCAAAGTATCTATCCGTATTACAAGTAAAGAATTTTGCTTTTATAACTGAGAGATATAAAGTAATTTCAAAAAGTGTGGCAACTATCCCACTTTTACCCTATAGTGTGTATTATAGCAGGTATAAGTTACGTACACGTCAAGTTGCAAATGGTTATAAGTGTCTGCGGACTGCGTATGTAACGCATTCCTTAGCGCGTCACGCAATCCGCCGCCGCCCAGCAACGACCACACTAGCAGCTCCGTCATGAACCGCGCACCCGCGCTCGCAGCGACAGAACCTGTTATTTAAATAATCCTACCTTTTTTTGGAGAAATGATCACACATTGCTGCTTGGCGGCAGAATGTCTGACACTCCGGCGGTACCTATCTGGTTTGACGGACTTTCTCTTGTACAAGGGAAGTGTGGGCCCTTCCTTGGTTGGTAGGGTAGGTTTTATATTAAAGATTTAGTATGGTAAATCTGCACTATAAAACTCTAGCCATAACAGGACAGATGGCGCTGTGGTGAAGTTAAATCCACGTGTGGTATAGCAATGCGAAGAAACGAGTAGAAAGTAGAATTACCATCCGGCAATACGCTAAACCTGGTATAAGATGTATTGCAATATTTTTTTCCTTTACCTGTATAGGTATTCAAATATTGAACTGAATATTATGTTAAAGTGCTTTGTGCCTTGCCTAACGAGGCACTGCTTAAAAGCAGAAGGTCATGCTTGCCATCGAAAAGTCTTTGCTTAAAGCGGCTTCACGTGGTCAAAAAAATGACAAGCCCGCTGAGTTTCTTGCCGAATCTTCTCAGTTGAGACCGCGTTGTGATCTAGTGGTAGCTTTAAAAGTGCTAGAGTTAAGCCTATTTGAAATAAATGATTTGATATGAATATTATGTTTATAGTACCAGATAAGGTTCAGTCAAACCGTGTCATTCACCTACCTTGCGGCAACAATGTAATGAGGTGGTGAGCTCGTATTTGCGGTGTAGGCAGTAACATAGGCCATGCTGCGGCCAAGGCGCGTCTCGCTGCGGCCGCGGCACTTGCACCAGCGCGCCCCTCTACCAAGGAAACTAGAGCGGCGTGCACTCCCGCGCACCACGATCGACTCTCCGTATCGCTGTCGTCTACAACGGTGCCGCGAGAACATTGCCACGCGTGCACCTACAGTTAATAAATAAAAACATTGAAAGGTTTATGGACAACCGGTTGGAACGGAGTTTTTTTAAATTCTTCCTTTGCTTAGCCAAAGAGGGCGCTAGTATTTCAGGTTAAGTAAATAATTCACTAGTCGGCGCTGTACTAAATATAGTCACAGAGTACACTTATAATTAAAGATGCTTACACTGTTTCTCTTTTTTTTGTAATTTATGAAATAAATTATGAGAATATTAAAATAGAAAAGTGACAATAATGCAATAATTAACTAGAATTTGAACCCACGTCTAACGTCACGTTATTACCTTAGTCAAGTTCTTAACCACCGCGCAAATTGCACATGACATACTGTTACGAAAACCAAAATACTATGTCGGTTTTTGGTGTCATTTTTCATTGTTACACATTTTTCGGTCTAACCCCTCAGCACAAACTAATCAAAACGTGCGATAAGGAACTCCGTTCCAACAATATAAGTCCACGGAGACCTTATTGGATGATAAAGTGGGCCAGATTATAAAATAGACAAGGATACTTTTTTATTGACGGGTAGGAAACCTTTAAAAAGTACCCGATCTTCGCGGGAATAAACACCAGATTATGTGGGATTCTCACCGAAAAAAAACCTCTTCAGTGACCTCCACACAAAGTACTGGCAACCTGATACACCGCACAAATCGAAGGTTAGTAGTAGATTGTCACCTCGTACCAACTTCGTTACCCATGGGGTGTCCGGGTAAGAATAGCACCCTCCCATCTCCTCCCTTTGGGTGTCCGTAAAAGGCGACTAAGGGAAAACAAGAAGACGGGCAACAGCGTATTTCTATTAGATTACCTACCACCTATACGACGATCCCTAAGACGCCTGCCAAGCGTGGGGATTATGGCAACCCCTCCCTTCTTAGGGGGAGGCGTTTTATTCATCAGTGGACGTGTTACGATTGCTGATGAGTACCAACCTCATTTATTTTTATTACTCTGTTATGGGTAAATTATTTATGAAATCTACAGTATCCTACCCTTTCTTTGTAACCATAAATACTCTATTGATACGGACATTTGGGAAAGATAATTATCTTCCATATTAAGGAAATGCGACCACTAACCTGAAGTCTTAATAGATTCAAGCACGAAATGGCCATACATTCGATTTCCTTTATAGGGCCGGTGGTACTTTGTTCTACAACTATTCTTAGTAGCCGCTCCAGAAGCCTACAGGAACAACACATTAATATTAATACTGTTTTAAAAATTCATAGTGTTTAAAAAAGTAACCTTTATTTTTGTTTACTCACTTGAAGGTGGACTCAGATAAATCTATGACAAATGGTAAGGACGACGGTAAATCTCTCGGGCTTTCTTCGCTCCATACAAATATATGCGTGGACCCACTGGCAACACCTGCAAATGGGTATTATACCCAATAGTAATACATAGTACGTTTTAAAGGAACACTATCTGTCCCTTTCATTCTAATTGTATTATTAATTCTAATTTAATTCTGTCAGTATCTGTTTCTAATTTGTATTTATATATAATATGTTATGTATTAGTATATCCTAGAAATTATTTAAGTATTAGTATGTAAATTATATTCTTATTTAAGAAGGTAGTTTAAGTTTAGTTTAATTATATAGTTTGTTGCACCACGATTGCCCATTGCATTTAATATATTTTCATTTTGTCCATTCAAAGGTTGTCTGGAAGAGATCGCCATGAGTGATAAGACCGCCCATTGTACTTTTTATACTTGCTAAACTTGTACATTTATTACTATCTATGTGTGCAATAAAGAGTTTATAAATAAATAAATAAATAGTACGTGTATCTAAATAAATAAACCTGTACTTAGAAAATGTTACCATTAGCTTTGAATGATGGATTGAGCACTTGCAGAAGTTGTGGGACTGGTCTAGTTATTTGCGCACGCTCGTGCGTGCCCCATGCGTATAAAGCGCCCTCTGACGTCAGCGCGATCCCGTGAGACGCGCCCAACGACAGATCCACTACCCTTATACCTAGAAATAAACCACTTTATCATATACTACACTTTATTATAGACGTCACTTTGTAATAATGTAAATGTGTCACCTTGGAGGCCTTCCAGCATTTTTGGGATTTTAACGTTTTCCAAATTGCCGTGACCTAGACGGTAACCGTCGCCTTTACCCCACGTATACACTTGACCGCTGCAAATATATAAAATATCAAATAGTGATGATGAGACCAAACATTTTTTTAAACGTTATACATCAGCTGCATTACACTGCTGCTAGTCTCCCAAAACATTAGTTATTAACTCTCTCGGACCGGGTAATTTCACTAAGTACAGTTCCTTTCACACTGGACACATGCTGCGGCCGCGGAACATCTGACTTTGTTTTTTAATTACCTACACTGTGTCTTCAACAACTACTAGTCTAATGTCGACGACTCGTCATAGATGTCCATCAAGCCATTTAGGCTTTAGAGCGTGCCAATACACACACATAACGCTAAACAACAAAGATACTAATAACACTTACGTGTCAGTTAGCGCGGCATGCCAATGCTCGCCAGTGTACACTCTAGTGACCCTTAGTCCAGAGAGCGAACTAAGACTGCGGGGCGCGCCACCCTCACTATCCCCAAACACTTGAACAGCACCCTCCCAAGTACAGCACAAGGTTTGGGCTTCACCCCAACCTATAAAGCAAACAGATTTTAAATTGACTCATAACTTTTTTTCTTAGTTACAAAAGTAAATATTTTTTTTTTATTAATACAAGCGAGTCATCATCATCATCAGCAGCCAAAATACTTCCACTGCTGAACAAAAGGCCTCCCCCTTAGAAGGGAGGGGTTGCCATATTCCCCACGCTTGGCAGGCGTCTTGGGGATCGCAGTATAGGTGGAAGATAAATACAAAAGAAAGACGCTGCTGCCGGTCTTCCTGTTCTCGCTTAGTCGCCTCTTACGACACCCAACGAGAGGAGATGGGGGGGGGGGGGGGTGCAATTCTAACCCCACGGGGTATACAAGCGAGTGCTTGACCGCAATCCATATTAGTTAGTGGTGATGTGGTTCTAAATGGTAAAGACGACTATTATTTTTCTTATCGTATTTTGCGCTCTGTCAATATTAGACTATAAGCAGTTGAGGTAATCTAGTAAGCAGTAGGTAAGGCATTACTTCCAGTGGAGAAAGCACTTACTTTTGTGTAGTTTTTGTGCCGACTAACTATCTCGGTTGAAGATATTCCGCCACTATTTGAGACACTCGAACACGTTCGGATGGTTTTGATAGTGGAAACTTATACTTGCCACCATAAATAATTGTTTATTTTCTTCTTCAATCAAATGGATATTATGGACCTTTATACTTCTGATAAACCATTGAGTATTCAATATTGTTTAGGTCACAATTTTAGTACGTAAGTTTTAGAATAGAGAAATCACTGTGATAACATCATAAGGAAGAAATTAGTAACAACAGATTACTTACCTAGAGCGATATCGATAACCCGCTCGATGTTGTGAGCGTTGAACGAGACGGGCTGCGGAGTGAGGCAGTTCTCTATGGTGCCGTGGCCGAGGCGGCCCTGCGCGCCTCTGCCCCACGTGTACAGGGCGCCTCGGGACGTTATTGCTGCACTGTTGTTGACAGGTTAATCGCGCTTTATAACATACGACTACTAATATTTTAACGTAGATACCGCCCTTACAGACAGAGAGAACAGTAGAGTTACTCTTGAGACTGTTATTAACGTAGTTCATTAGTGCTGTACTTACAAAAATTGTGAAACTTTATTGCACTCGAACTCAATCAATTCAAACACATGTTTCATCAGTATGTGTTTTGTTTTAATGAACTAAGTATTAAAAGGTGTGGGAAAACACACCATTGGGCCAACTGCTGAAAATCGTCGAACATGAACAGCAGGTCTAGACTGACTTGCAAGTCTTGGCAAAATTTGCATAAATGTAAAGAAACCACGATATAGTGACACCACACTCACACTAAACTGTCAAGATTTGCACGCCATACAGTATGAAAAATTATTCAAATACGGTCACTACTTTATGTACTTACAAACTCAAACTATAAACATCCTTAACGCACGACGAGAACACTCAAATGTCAATTTTGTGTACATCCAGAGAAAATCGACATTTTCCGTCTTTCAAAAAGCAGTTTAACGACGAACCTAGGCTTACTGCCGCACTCACAGACATCAATTAACTTTAATCGCAATTAAGAAATTTTTTGTAATCTATTTATTTCGACTCTCCGAGTCTCGTATGATGCTCTTTTAGTATTAATTACGAGATTATTGATATATTTACTCAATATCCGCGTATGATTGATGATGTATTTGGCTTCTAAAGTCGAAATAATTCATTTACAAAATATGGCTTAATCACAATTACCTACAACTGTAGGTGCGGCAGTTAGACTCAGGAAATCGTTCCTTAAACCTCAGTCTAAACCTAGGTGCTTCGTTAAACTGCTTTTCGTAATAAGACAGTTTAAGTTTTTTCGTGTATACCTAGTTGAAACAGATTGTATGGGTGTTCCATTGAGGACGGCGGCGACTCCGAAGAGGACGGCGGCGGGGTTGCGACCCCCGTCCCCGTGAGCACAGTGACTGGTTCCCGTGGGGCTACAATGCGCCCCCCGGCGGCGAGCTCAAAGGCACTGAGGGATCCCTGGTGCAGGTCCCACCGGAGAGACCTGGGTCCCCCTCATGTGCCGATGCGACAACCGCAGGGGTTTTAGTTAGTATGAATCCCACATACCCCGGTCGAGCCCCACAGCTCCCGAAGATTTCCCCCGCGTCAAAAAAAAAAAGAAAGTAGTATAGGTGTATGTCTGACCTGCAAGCAGGTCCAGCGGCGACAGCAACCACCTCATGGTGCGCGAGGTGGTGTAGCGGCGCGGGGGCGGCCCTCGGCGCCGTGTCCCCGTGCCCGAGGCGGCCGTGGTCCCCCGCGCCCCACGCCCACGCGCCCCCGCACCACGAGCAGCACACGTAGTGCCGCCCCGACCAGTGGCACGACACCTGCCGCACCGAGCGACGCTCCAGACCTGACCGTGCACACCGGGACTACATGGTAGGGTGATGTGTCAAGCAAGGACATTATAAACTTCTTCTCTATATATGTATAAAAATGAATGTTTGTCTGTATGTTCTTTATAAAATCGTAAGTGGCTGGACCGATTTACATGAAATTTTGTGTGTACATTCCAATGGGCTCCTGAAAGGTTTGTAAATATAATTGGACCCGGTAGATGGCGCTGCTGTCGATATGTCAACAATTTAAACTTACTGGAGATACTTGAAAGAAGGAAACTCATAGACAGGCTGTAATCACAGTTCGGAAAACGTACAGGTTAAGCAACGTTAGGTGAGGTCAATAAATAGATGGGTGGTCAGGGGACAACGGGGAGAGGAAGAGGGGGAGTGTGACGGGGACCGAAGCGGGAGGGGGAAAGAGAGAGCATAGAATTCGATTTTTCTTTTATGAGAGAGAAATACATCAAGGGAGGAGGAAGAAAAGGAGAGCAAAATGTAATAAAAGCGCGGGCAAAGCTGCGCGGGTCAGCTAGTCTTTTATAAAATTAGTTTCCATCGATGGTTTCACCAGTTTCAAGTAGTTAAATAATAATAATAATACCAGCCCTTGTTTATGTCCCACTATTGGGCACGGGCCTCCCCTAAAGATGAGGGGGCTTAGGCCTTAGTCCACCACGCTGGCCAAGTGCGGACTTCACACGTCATTCGAAAGCTAGTAAGGTTTTCTCAGAAATGCAGGTTTCCTCACGACGTTTTCCTTCACCGAAAGCTAGTAACAATCGCACAAAGACGATTCGCACATGATTAATGATAGCCGCGAACCGAATCCTCAACGATATTATAAACAAAAGACTATGTTATCTCTAATACAAGTCAAATTTAGTGTCCCATATAATAATAATAATGTCCTCCTGGCCGATACGACCACAGCGGCCAATCTTTCACAAGATCAACCATGTACGCCGGAGATATTATAGTGAACAAGCGCTTGAGTAGACGCAAGTGCACTCGCTCTGCCTTTATACCTCTCATAATCCGATGGAACGGAAGACCGACACGACCGGGGAGAGGTTAGGCGCAGGACCGACTTTTTACATGCCCATCCGACGCATGGATCATTTTACTTTACAGACAATCAGGTGATCGGCCTGTCCTAGCCAGTAAGGAACAACTACACAAAGTTGCCGCCCGCAGGATTCGAACCCCTGACCACCGGTTTCCCACTGCGCCACGTGTCCCATATAGTAGCTATACAAGTACTTAAGTAGAAACGAGTGATAGGAACAGAAATCGTAGGACAGAAAACAACGACAACAGTGAGTGAAAACGAGACAGCGCTACCAATGTATCAAGAATAAAAAAGATTATGATTATTACCTGGTACTAGGTGCGGAATCATAGTATCGTATGGCAGTGAGTAAACCACTCCATCGTGAGTTAGAAGCAAGGCCAACTTCTCGGCGCACGCGATCTGTTGGATCCTCAGCGTGCCTAAATGTAAAGGCCCGCTGCCCACTGACACGACTTCTTGCGCTGATTCCGTACACTAGAAAGAAAACAAAAACATTTAGGAACTAACTTTTGATGTTAGCGCATATAACGAAAGTAGGATATTTAATATTTTTATAGAATGTTAAAATGATTAAAAAAATTAAAATATGAATAAATTTTAAGTTACGGTCACCATACAGATGTTTTACAAGATCAGCCAAGCACGGAGGAGTAATTATAAGGCACAAGTGCTTAGGCAGACCAAGGTGCATTCAGTGGTGGTCCGAGAGGGGGGGTCGTAGGGGGGCATGACCCCCCCCAAATCCATATTCGTATACGGCCAAAATTAGGTAGCGGCTAGGGGGTCTAGGTACAAGACCAACGGGACCGTCAAATATGACCCGCCCCCCCCCCCCCCCAAATCGTTGAGCAGCGACCGCGGCTGGGTGCATTCTCTCTTCCTTTACTCTTATAATCTAATGGACTGGAAAATCAACACGACCAGAAAGAGATGAGGCGCAGGACTAACATGGCCATCGACAACCAAGTAATCAGCCTGTATTGTCTTAACCATTAAAGAATAACTACGTAAAGTGGTCACTCGAAGGATTCGAACACACGACCTCCAGAATGTAAACGGAGTGGCTTCCTGTTGAGGAACGAAAAAAAAAAGAAGGCAATGAGATACTATATACTCACGGTAACAAATCCCTTCAAAGGTGGAAGCAATGGTGCTCCAAGTCTGTCCATGTGGCATAGTAACGCGATTCCAGCTTTCCTGACACTCATCAAACCATCACCACTTGGTATATTTAGCTCCCTGTAATTTATATTGATATTCAAACATAACCCTAATACATGACTGTTACAAGTATTAATTTTCGATGTACATACTTAAGAAATATCTCTGTAAGATTACTCTCAGTCGTCTGTTCACTATTGACGATAGGATTAGGTGCTGCTACTTTCGCCATGCGTCTCAGAAACGGTCCTAGTGGGGCCGTACATTCTTCTAGTGTAATCCTAAAAGATAATAATCAATATGACAAGTACTGTTAAAAAAAAAACAGTAATTCTGTACTTTATGTGATTATACTTACAGTACGCAACAGGTCGATATGGCAATCGGGGAGGTAACACCCCGCACCCCATTAGCCCATCGTTCGTGTATGATGGTGCGGGCGATGTGCGGGTATGCGGGGTGTCCCCTCCCCCGCGTCTCAACTCATACCCCGATTGCCATGTCGACCTGTCGCGTACTGTACATACAATACATTAGTACATTTTTTTGTCAAATAACAAGCCTTTGCCTTCTTCACTATTAAAATAAAAATATTGTAACTATCCATCTCTTATATAGTTCGAAAAAGCATGTATGTTTTTTTATCTTCAAACCTATTCTACATTTAAAAATCATTTTCTTCTGATGTAACTCATTACAATGTAAGTGATATACCTATTGTCCGGTTGTCGTTTTTGTCGTGGTGGCAAGGTGACCAGCACATCAGCGGCCTTGAGTATCGCAGGCAATTCGGCTCTACGCGCGCACAATTCGACCCACACGCAAAGTGACGTCCTCCAATCACCCAGCGGAACATTGCACCCAACTTCGCTGTATATAAAAAGTTAATTTCATACGTTATTTTAGTACCTTGACCAAAAAAATATCTATCACTACTTTTTGTCCAATTTTCAGGATGTTGACCTCACAAATCGAATATATAATTGTGCGCTAGCTTATGCCTGATTTACACGTATTAAGTTGTCAAGTAAGTAACTAAATTTTAAGTGACTTAATTTTAAGTATGCGTTTACACGTAGTTTTTACTAAACTTTAGTTAAAATCTTTAGTTC
Organism: Furcula furcula; assembly: GCA_911728495.1. NCBI lineage: Eukaryota > Metazoa > Arthropoda > Insecta > Lepidoptera > Notodontidae > Furcula > Furcula furcula. The sequence continues at coordinate 8,630,731 of OU452243.1, forward strand.
TTTAGTTCGCCCCAATGGACGGTCGCACGCTCCGTGACGATTTCATAGTACTTTGTAGCGACGAACAACTAATTTATTTTTAGGGTTAAATTATATAGACAAGTATAGGCCGACCATTTAATACGCGTATCGCCTGAGGGGGTAGAAGGGAGCGAGGGGAGATGTTAGCGGATGGGTGAAAGGGGTGCGCGGAGCAGAGAGCTTACGTCAAATGCGGCAGTGCGCTGGCTGTGCTCGCAGCGCGCGGTTGGTGTTTTTGTTACGGACGCTTGAAGATAAACGCACAAGGTATACGACTGCCAAGATAAATCTCAAGATGAATCGCTCTTCCAGTTTTGCGAACAAAATTAACAAGCAAGCTAAACAAATAGCATACAATGTATATTCCTTTTTTAAAACCAGAAAACAAGATCATGAATCGATATGAATATTAGTGACGAATAGTCCTATAAAAATTTTATCTGTGGTTAAATATTTCTTAAACGGAGTTAATTATTGTTTTATGATTTTGTACCTATGAAGCTATTATAAAATATTTGTAAAACTTAAAAATAAATACTTAAAAAAAAGATACTTATTATTTTATTCTTTACCAACAATGTCTATCTCGAGATAAATCTTTGGATTATTGACTCCGTGTGTAGCGTTACCCGCCCCCGGTCCCTTCTTACCGCGCAGGCGATTCGCGAGTTAAACGGTCGGCCTATAATACAGATTATTATATTAGAATCTCCTTTTTATAATATATATGTACTATAATTATAATATTAGATATAGAAAAGTAAACGACGTCGTGTCTTTCTTGATTACTGAATTTGTGTTTGATGTAAATATTTAACCATTTTACTTGTTTATTGCCTTCCATTCCCGTAATCACCGTGTCTGGTTCCCGGGGGACTACAATGCAGCCCCAGTGGCAGGCTCCGAAGGAAACGCACTGAAGGACTCCTGGTACAGATTCCACAGGAGAGCCCAGGTTTCCCTTCATGTGTCGATGTGACAACCACGGGGATTGAGTGGGAAAGAATCCCATTTACCCCGGTTGACCTACACAGGTCCTGGGACCCATTGAACAATTCGCCGCTAGAAAAAAAAGGATGCGAGATACAGACTTAAATTACCCCAAAATTTATCCGTTGATCTAAAAATTCCCGAGACTATTAGCCAAATAGCTCTCGAATCACTTAATTATACGGCAGTATACTAGGAAAAGTAAATAAAAATGATTGCAAATATTAATACCTACAGTGTAGTAGGTATATAAACATTCCAGGACAATACAAATTCTGGAACAATCCCGTATTTCTGGCAACCCTAAATATACGTTGGTACAACGAAAACGTGACGAAAACGACTTTGATCCTATTATATTTGTATAATTATTATCTATTGTATGATCTATGGCTATACCTTTGCACGCACACCTGCAAACGTGCATTATACATGTGTGCAGTGGCGTGCACTGAAAGCAGGCAAAAATATCTGCGAGTTGTTTATGCTTTATGCTATTTGTTCGTGTTCCAGCACAAATATCTTTAAATTAACCCATATTACCAACAGATCAATTTACATTAAAAAAAATTACGTTAATTCATGTCCAAACTAAGATTTTTAACACGCTTTTATTAGCTTGACCTGTATGTATGTATGTATGTATGTAACTTTGTATGTATGATGGTAATGGAATCTTGCGATGCAATTTTGACCCACTTCTACACGTCCAAAACATTTGAAATTTTGCACATGTATCAAGGACCGGTGACAATACAATAACATGGTATCATCGAGCTGATCTGATGCTGGGGCTCGAAGGTGGATAAGAGAACCCTTGGATGGCTACTAGTAAACTAATCGAGTTTGGGTTCATTTGATTTGTTTTAAAGAGTTCTTTTCACTTTGACTATTAATGAGGACCTGATGGTGGAACTGGAGAAGGTGGGTGACGGAACCCTGGATTGGCTACTAGTAAACACATCGAGTTTGGGTTCATTTGATTTGTTTTAAAGAGTTCTTTTCACATTAACCATTATTCAGGACCTGATGATGGAACAGGAAGGTGGGTGACGGAACCCTGGAATGGCTACTAGTAAACACATCGAGTTTGGGTTCATTTGATTTGTTTTAAAGAGTTCTTTTCACATTAACCATTATTCAGGACCTGATGATGGAACAGGAAGGTGGGTGACGGAACCCTGGAATGGCTACTAGTAAACACATCGAGTTTGGGTTCATTTGATCTGTTTTAAAGAGTTCTTTTCACATTAACCATTATTCAGGACCTGATGATGGAACAGGAAGGTGGGTGACGGAACCCTGGAATGGCTACTAGTAAAAACATCGAGTTTGGGTTCATTTGATCTGTTTTAAAGAGTTCTTTTCACATTAACCATTATTCAGGACCTGATGATGGAACAGGAAGGTGGGTGACGGAACCCTGGAATGACTACTAGTAAACGCATCGAGTTTGAGCTCATTGGATTTGTTTTAAAGAGTTCTTTTCACATTAACCATTATTCAGGACCTGATGATGGAACAGGAAGGTGGGTGACGGAACCCTGGAATGACTACTAGTAAACACATCGAGTTTGGGTTCATTTGATTTGTTTAAAGAGTTCTTTTCACTTTGACCATTAATGAGGACCTGATGATGGAACAGGAAGGTGGATGACGGAACCCTGGAATGACTACTAGTAAACGCATCGAGTTTGAGCTCATTTGATTTGTTTTAAAGAGTTCTTTTCACTTTGACCATTAATGAGGACCTGATGATGGAACAGGAAGGTGGGTAACGGAACCCTGGAATGGCTACTAGTAAACACATCGAGTTTGGGTTCATTTGATTTGTTTTAAAGAGTTCTTTTCACATTAACCATTATTCAGGACCTGATGATGGAACAGGAAGGTGGGTGACGGAACCCTGGAATGACTACTAGTAAACACATCGAGTTTGGGTTCATTTGATTTGTTTAAAGAGTTCTTTTCACTTTGACCATTAATGAGAGCCTGATGATGGAACTGGAAGGTGGGTGACGGAACCCTTGAATGGCTACTAGTAAACACATCGAGTTTCGACTGTTTAAAGGGTAAATACGTAGTGCTTTCTTAAACTCAATCAGATACCTACGCGTAATACCTAGTTTAGTAAAAATATGTTTTGCCACAATCTGCTTACGATTCAAGCTAAGAACAAATCAATACTTGGACTAATTTTATCCGTAGTTTAGGCGAATATTTCTAAGACTAAAAAGTATAAAATAAATTACTAGTTTAAAAAACTAAAAATACACGCTTTTATAAGGACTACTGCACTAAAAAGCAATAAATAAATTATCGAAACCGTTCTTTCTTTCTTTCTACCCCGTGCTTGTAATTTATGGATTACATATATTTATGTGTAAAAGCGTGGGGCGCATTTCTGTCAAATTTCAAGAACGCTAAGTATTTGTATTCACATGACAATCACTTGTAATCATTTACAGAGAAAAGGCGCCCCACGCCTTTACACATAAATATAATCCATAAATTACAAGCACGGGGTAGAAAGAAAGAAAGAACGGTTTCGATAATTTATTTATTGCTTTTTAGTGCAGTAGTCCTTATAAAAGCGTGTATTTTTAGTTTTTTAAACTAGTAATTTATTTTTAAATTAAGACTGTTTAGAGAAATCATAGGGTAGGCAAAGTATTTTTGTCAGTATGGAGCCGCTGAATAAACTTATTAATGTTTTCAAATGCAAATTAATATGTCTATAGTATTTGCTCGCATATGGATATTTGAAATGGTATAATAACATACTTAAAATAGGTGAAACAAGCCGAATACATTTTTTTGCCTACCCTCTGTGCACGCCACTGCATGTGTGTGTCCAAACGTATCAAGAATAAACCACGCCCACCTACTTACCCGAAAAATAGAAAAGTTTCTATTCTACTTCATAACTTGCGTACTAAATTTTAACTTGGGACTTTCTAGTAAAGTGATTGTTTACACGTAATAATTTACAAAATTTAGTAAAGATCTAGTTACCAACTTAATACGTGTAAACGAAAAATTTTACTTATTCACTTGTGTACTAAATTTTTACTTGGAACTTACTACTAAAGTGTTTGTTTACACGCAATAATTTACTTAAACTTTAGTAAAGATTTAGTTACCAACTTGCAACTTAATACGTGTAAATCAGGCATTAGACAATGTTGGAAATCTATTAAAAATTAAATCTGCGGATCTAAAAAGGCCACTTTTGGCATAATATTAGTAAGTTTCGGTTTAATTTTTTTTCGTTTGGCCGCATTAACACCAAATATGAATTTTCTAATGAATTCAGTATCACCTAAAACGTGTGACCATTTTACGAAAATTAGAAGAATTGCGAAGGATGTGCTGGGAATGCAGAATACGAATTCCTTTTAGATGTAATGGCTATGTGCAATGTAGCCTTTTTAGGCCTACAGAACCAGCTTGTGTCCATCTTTATAAAGTCTTAAGGCTGTGATACCCACTTACACAGGGACACAACCTCAGGCATGACAAATACAACCTGAGACTATCATGGTTGTGGAAATAGCATGAAAGTGAAAAGACAAATCAAGTGCTGGCATCCTCAATGCAATCAGACAATGGATCAGAACTAAGTTTGTAGAACAGTTACTCAAACTTGTTTTAGACAAAGTTAAGTTTAAGAAACTAACCGCCGACCTACAGTACTTTACAATAAGAGGACTTACCCGACAACAACTTGATGCAAGAACTTGGCAGCACTGTCGACAACTTCGGCCCATATTTTCTGTGACCGAGGCGCTTGTTGGGCGGCACCGGCTCCCGCGAACAGAGCAGCGTCTGGTAACGCACGAACTGCGTCCAGCGCGTCTTTGAGAAGTGCCGAACATACATCGGCATCTTCGCCGCACCGCCACGCGCGCCGCACTAACGATAACGCCAGGCGCAAGGCAGCGCGGGCGCCCACTCGCGCTAAGCCGAGGGCACTGTAAATGTCCACAATAACGTATGTACGAAAATTAATTTGCTGACACGAGCAGCCTTAACAATGATATCTTACAATTGACAACATAATCAAAGTTTACTGAACATTGTGAATCAGAAATATACTTTAAATATATCAGTAGCAGATAATCATTTGCTTAGTTTTGTACGTTCTAATTAAAACATTTGCATGTATTCACTAATAATAGATAGACAACACTTTATTATTGTGCACAAACAAACAGCTACTAGAAGAATAAGATACAAATATGGGCGGCCATATCGCTACAATCTCATCCAGGCAACCTTTTAATAATAATTATCAGAAGAGCTATACTATATTTTGTATAAACCGCACCTATAAGTTCGGTTAATGAAATATACTGCACAGCACCCTTCTAGCAAAATTGAATGAAACATATTTATTGAAGAAGATATTCTCCACAACTTAGATAGTACATCATGTTTGTAGATCAGTTAATGTTAAAGATTTAACCCACCTCTCTGAACCGTCAGGTTGTTCCTCACCATCCTCTTGAGTTTCCGCAGTCAGCTCCACGGGTTTATTCAAAGTGCTTACTACATTGCTCAGTGCTCTATTGCTAACGCCGTGTGGTGGCTTCTTATCTAAATTCACTCTTTTTATTTCTTTGTTCTGACTTTGATCCCTAGAATACAACAGATTATGAGAGATAACAAACTTTAGTAGTTAGTAATACTGTATAAGTAATTATTAGATTTGTTATTTGATTCAACAGGCTTGTTGGTCTAGTGGTTAGACACCCTGGCTGCTACGCAATAGATCATGAGTTTGATTCCCACACAAAAGTATCATTATTATCAGTTGTCTGGTTTCCATAGTTCAGACTCTGACCAGTTTGGGATCAGATGACCATGTGTGGAGGATAGTCCCACCATATTATATTATTTAATATTTATTTTGGTTGTAATGCATAAAGCATTATGTGAAGAACAATTGCATAAAACTCTATTTATTTATACTTTATGGAATGTTGAACTATTATCTTCAATGTATTATATCATAGCTCAACATATATGTAACATACCTAATAACTGCAACAAGATGTCTATTACACAGCACTATAAAGCGGCGGATTTGTGATATACAAGGACAAGTGACAGCAGTGTTGATGGCTCGTACACGTTGCTCCCAGATCAGAGATTCCATTAAACTTTGTAAACATTCTGGACCTAAAGAAAATAAAAGGTTTCAGGCCATGTTATACATTACAGATCTACAGGTGCAGAGTAGCTTATTAAAATTATTATTATTATAAACATATAAGAATAAGTGAAATTCCATATAATTTTAAATTACTTTTTATGGTCAAATATCAATTTATCTGTATACACTTTTATCATAAATACATGTTCACTGTTTGACTTGACTTTAATTTTAAATAAATCATTAGAGTATACTGAAACAGAAGAGAGTTTTGTACAATAAATTGTCACAAAAAATAATTTTCACCTGGATCTTGTTTCCACTTGAGATCATCAATAATTTGCACTGAAGGCAGTGGAGCAGTCAATTTTGATAGTATGGAAATGCGGAGATCCTCCTCAGCAGACAATGCAGTGCACGGAGGGCATGCGCATCCCGAATGAGGTCCACACAGCCCATCACAACAAGTGCATGTTAATATCTATGTCATAAACAAAAATAAACACACAAAATATAATAATATGAATAAATATGTATATTATAAATTTTATAAGTTTAATTACAAGCTCCTAGCAATTAAATAAGATATATTTACCCGAAGTCCGCAGTAGTATTTTCCACTATCACCGAGTTTAGCAGTCACTCCAGCAGCATTTACAAGACCGTTTCCAGCATCGAAATACATTTCACGCTCTTGCAATAAACTATTAAACAGAGTGCTCAACCCATCGGGATTGTGCAAGGCTTCTTGTAAGTCAGGGTTCAACCATTTTGCATCCAAATGCTGCTGAGGACGAAATATGAAGTCGTCCTGCTCGTCGGGGACAGACATTTTCGCAACCGGCACTGCACTCGCTCATACACCCATTTTTGCTAACACCAGAATGTTATAAATCACGGACACGTATAATTATTTAATTGTTCTCACGGCTCCACATCGGAACTTTAAGAAAATTAATAAAATAAAATAATTATACCGAAACAATATTATACGACAAATCCAAATCAATCCAATTAATTCAACATCAATTGCCTGACTGACACTGACTTGACTGACCATTGACCAAACCAACTACTGTCAATGTCAAACTGACTGTCAAACAAAGAGAATTTATGGGAGTGTCCTAATCTTAGAGGAAGAATTCTGTCTACGGTCCTAATAGAGTCGACGTCGCCGCGTCGTTGTCGTTGTCGATGTATCCGTCGTTTGGTCAATGACTAAACTATAGGCCGACCATTTAATACGCGTATCGCCTGAGGGGGTAGAAGGGAGCGAGGGGAGATGTTAGCGGATGGGTGAAAGGGGTGCGCGGAGCAGAGAGCTTACGTCAAGTGCGGCAGTGCGCTGGCTGTGCTCGCAGCGCGCGGTTGGTGTTTTTGTTACGGACGCTTGAAGATAAACGCACAAGGTATACGACTGCCAAGATGAATCGCTCTTCCAGTTTTGCGAACAAAATTAACAAACAAGCTAAACAAATAGCATACAATATATATTCCTTTTTTAAAGCCAGAAAACAAGATCATAATTCTACAGAGTATCTTGAAGACGTAAACCTAAACAAACTTGTTGCTAAAGCTACAGGACTTTCGGTGACTACCATATGTAAAATAATAAAAGAAGGAAATGAACTGAAAGATGAACAAAATAATGTAAATTTTAAATCACCAAAAAAAATTAAAGAAATCCGAAATAAAAAAATTGAAGTTGACAGTTTTACAGAGGGCGTTGTTAGAAGAAAAATAACTCAATTTTATACGGTTTTTAAGAAGGTTCCTACATTAAAAATTTTGAATGCGAAACTCAGAGAAGAAGGAATTTTAAATTGTGGCCGAGAATATTTGAGAACATTGATTCATAAACTTGGCTTTCGATTTAAGAAATGTCAATCAAAAAGAAAATTACTGATTGAACAACCAAACATCGTATCGTGGCGGTGGCGTTATCTTAATGCGATAAAGAAGCACAGAAGAGATCAAAGAAACATTGTTTACCTCGATGAAACATATGTCAATTCGTCGTTAAATGAACCGGCGTGTTGGCAATCCAATGAAGAACGAGGGGTGCTATCGCATATTGGCAAAGGGCCACGTTTAATTATTGTACATGCTGGTGGACAAGCCGGATTTATCGATGGAGCTCTTTTAATTTTTAAATCCAAAAGCAAAACCGGAGATTATCATAGCGATATGAATTTTGTAAACTTCAGCAAATGGACTAAAGAAAAGCTATTGCCAAATTTACCGCCAAGCTCAGTTATTGTTATGGATAATGCCGCATACCACTCGGTACAAGAGGACAAAAAGCCTACAATGACATCCACAAAAGCCACCATGCAAACCTGGCTGCAAAGACACAATGTTGAATTTGATACGTCTCTAAGAAAATGTGATTTATTGAATTTAATCAAACAACACGCGACAGAAAATATTTACAAAATAGATGAAATTTTAAAGGCGGCAGGTCATGAAGTCTTACGACTGCCTCCATATCACCCAGACCTGAACCCAATCGAATTGGTTTGGGGGGATATCAAAGGACAGCTTGCAAAAATTTAAATTGATTCTAATTTATACAAAAAGAAAAATACACTGGAACAGTTATTTGCCGAATTCTCTGTAGAAAAATGGGTTAACTGCGATAAACATGTACAAACTATTGAAGATGAATATTGTCTGATCGCATCGTTGATGAAGAGATGGACCGATTTATTATTAATTTGCAAGATTCTGACTCCTCAAGCTACACAGACAGTGATGATGATTCAAGCGATATGAATATTAGTGACGAATAGTCCTATAAAAATTTTACCTGTGGTTAAATATTTCTTAAACGGAGTTAATTATTGTTTTATGATTTTGTACCTATGAAGCTATTATAAAATATTTGTAAAACTTAAAAATAATTACTTAAAAAAAAGATACTTATTATTTTATTCTTTACCAACAATGTCTATCTCGAGATAAATCTTTGGATTATTGACTCCGTGTGTAGCGTTACCCGCCCCCGCTCCCTTCTTACCGTGCAGGCGATACGCGAGTTAAACGGTCGGCTTATAGACTTATTTAATCGGTTTAAACAAACCAAGTAAGTCGTGTTATGCGACTAAATTAAGATGATGTCCTGATTTTTCATGAAACATCAAGGTTACCCTCTTAGAAAGAGAGATCCGACCTCAATGAACGGGATAGCGTTGACCTCAGTCATGTATTTGGGAGTGTTGTCTCCATTGTTGACCTATTAGCTTCATGGTCGCCCTTCAGAGACGGATGGTGAATATTTCACCATCATAAAATCTTCCGTCAGCTCAGAGTAATTAGAATGGAGCTAGTATCGCGTCGATTCCCCGAACAAATTTTTCGTGGCACTTTTGCGGGGTGCGGGAGGCGAAGTAAACACACACAGATACAATTTTACGCATACCCACACTATAATAAACTCGCAACACATTCAAAAAGTTACGCACACAAATAAAGAATGACCTGACCATATGACCAAAATTTGGCAGAGGGGTTAGCGCATCATGATCTCTCCAGTGGTATCTCCTCTAAGTTCGTCAGAGACGGATGGTGCATATTTCACCAAGAGCGTTATACCGTTTTTTTACCGTTATATTCGTTACATTTTTTTGAATACCCGAGTGTATTTCCGCCTTTGTAAGACCATCAGTTACTGTCATTTTGACTTTTTAAGTCATAACTTCAGATGGCAGAAAAGCAGAAAAACCATTATCATTATCATCATTTATTAATCTTTTTTTTTTTGCTTTATTCCATTGAGTTCCAATACCCGGTTTAGGGTGGTTTAGGCCACAGACTACTCAGTAAGAATTGTTTAGGCCCATCTCGGATCTCTACACCACTATTCAAATCAATGTCAAAGTGACATTTGTCACCGGATTGAGGTTTCGTTGTAATTTATCTCTTATCTAATTAAGATAGTCTGTGCTGTCGTGTTATTGTTGTAAAGTCGGGTGTGAAAATAAAAGAATATGATTATTATTGAATAAATTATAGTTATAGCTGCTTAATATATGGTTTAGACTCTTTTTAACCGATGGATACTGATATTTTGATTGAGAATAAAGACTGCATATATGGTAATTAAAGCTATATTTTCCACTTTCCGGCTACTACCTAGACTTAAGAATATCAACAATGTGCTTCTTACGAACTTCTTTAAAACTGCATAATGTTGACCTTTCAATGATATTTTATAGCACGTTTTGCACTTAGCCTCACTTTCTTATTCATATGTAAGCATACGTTGCTTGTAAACTGAATTTAACCTAACGTGTTCCTACGTAAATAAATACGTATGTACAATACCTACGTAATTTTTTTTATCACCTAATTCAATTACCTGTATAGCTTTTATCTTTTACTAATCCGGGCGATAAGAGTTTACACTGTGTATATTTCCTGGTTTTAGATGAAGATTTTCTAGATCAATTATTGTCCAACGATTATAAATGGTCGTCATTGTTGGACGCTACAGACGCTTCACCAAGTCAGATCCTGGCTGACGCAGCACCGGTACTGCTGCCACCAATATCACCAGTGCTGAGCATCAAGTCCTCTCCAAGCAGTAGCACCTCAGACTCTGGAAGCGATGATGATTCCAAAAAGTAAGTTTCTACAAGATTGGATGCATATTAGACTTATGTGGTTCTAAACTTTAACTAGACTTGTTTGTTTCTGTAAATCTAGTAGTTCCAGTGGCACTTCTGCAAGACAATCCTCACAGTCTCCCTTTGATTGGATGTCAACATTCAAAGATGAACCTGCCAATAACTTAAACCTTGAAGACATTGAACTTTTCCTTCAAAAATCAGGTAGGTTTTGGTATTTTCTATTTGTAATACTTAAAAAAAAATGCAATTATAAAGCAATGGATATACTTAATTTGTTACACAGCTCCTACTTCCACCATCCCTGCCTCAAACAATCTGCACCATAATGTTATCCCAGAAAGGACTGGCCCAGTTGTGGCTATTGAAAATGGAGTTATCAAGGTATTCTACTTATTTAATTTTATCATCCAATTAAAATTATGTAATCCAATCTCATTCAAAATAACAATACATTTTTAGGGTATAAAAATGGAGACTGAAGACTGTGACGATGAACCAGAAAGTCTTGATTCTAGAGTTACAAAAGGTATTATTAAAATGAATTCATTGCTTATTATACCTATACTTTTGCATGAGTGACTTCAAAAAAGGGTTTTAAGTTGTTGAAATTAGTACCACTACTACTAATAACATGTTAACATAATCACCAGCTGACTGGCACCAACTTCATTATTATTTTCGTTAGCCTCAGCAGGAAACCGCACACACACACACACTTTGCACACTGATGACTGTGGGTTCAAATGAGTAAAGTTTAGGATTTGTGCTATAATCAAGAAAATGCTATACAGGCTATTAATATTTCAGGCCATGGTTACAAAGAAAATTCATACTTCAAAGTAATCAATGAGAATACTAACAGTGTTCCTAAGGAGGATACACTAATAAAAATAAATGGTCAAATTCAGTTAGTAGTGGACCAGAAGAGAATACCAGGCATACTTAAGAGGTCATCTAATTTGTTAACAAAACCACCCACTATTGTAATACCAGCTGAGAGTACAAAGGGAGGAACAATTGCAATATCTCCGTTAACACAAACTAAATTCAATGGTGCCAAGGAAGCCAATGGATACCATGTAAAGGTAACAATATTTCTTTTACTTTTCTATGTAGTCGAAAATTACCCCTAACAAACAATTTCCCCTAACAAAAATTACCCCTAACAAAAATTACAAAAATTAAATTTTTCGAGGTCACAAAAAAAAAAATTGTACAACTTCCCTAAAGAATCTCTCTAATCAAATCAAATCAAATAGTTTATTTCGTGTACATAGGTGGCGGGTTTAAAATATGGCTAGAAGCCAAGAAATAGCGGTTTTTATATTTTTAAGTGTGGACTGTATTAGGTGTATTAATTAGTAGGTATTGAACGCTACTCGACGCTGTAAAACGCAGGTAAAAGGCAAGGGTAAAGGTAGGAAAACAGCAAGCACCACTCACCTGATGATTAGCTGGTACCAGGCACAATGTGTCGACACAAAAAGTTCACAAAAATTCACAGTTATAGGCAATAGAAGCACTATCGCGAACGGTGGCGGCGCGCTGTTCGGTTCGTGGTTAAAGGGTAACTAAGCGGATATATGCTACTCAAGGAAGAACGGGATTGGTTGATTTGGAAATACGTCATTTACGTCACAAGAGAGCGTTCAGAAATGCATGATTAATTTAAATACCAAACAACCTCCCGGCTTTGAGGTAACCTCAAAAACAAAATAAAAATAAACCCAAAAAGGGGGAAAACATATATAAGAACATCACCATTAAATTAGGTGTATGCGTGCGGTAATATAATCTAATAATGCGGAATATAAACTAAGTCATAAGGACAAAAACTAGAGCGAAGGATAGTGCTTATATCAATAATAATTGTAACTTAAACTAGCGATAACATAAAGAAAACTACTGCGTTGGTAGCGGACAAAGTCGCACTACCGGACGCTGCAGGATGCCACTTTTGGTTTTCACTTCAGCAACTCGAATTACACCGTCTTTGCCGGGAAACAATTTAGTGATAACCCCAAGCGGCCAACGTAATGTCGGACAGTTCTCTACAATGATGAGAACTACTGTACCTACAGTTACAGGATTTGCAGGTGTGTTCCACTTTTCTCGCGACTGCAGATTATGTAAATATTCACTGCGGAATCTCTTCCAAAACGATTGGACTAATGAGTCCATTAACGAAAAGCGCGTTTGAAGACCTCTACGCGATAAAAATCTTTTAAAAGCGTCTAAAAAGGTAGCTGAGGTTAAATCAGAAGCAAGCTCAAGATGAACTGCCTTGGTTACTAGGCATACAAAAATGCATAAGTATGCCTTTTGACTACGGACACCTCGTCTTCTAGTATGAGTTATATACAACGGTCCAGCGTAGTCTACGCCCGTATGCGTAAAAGCTTTACAAGGTTCTACACGGCACGATGGCAAAGCGGACATCATAGGAAAAGTAGCTTTTGGTTTTAACCTAAAACATGCGTTACATTTATGTATGCGGGAACGAACAATACGGCGGGCGGATAAAATCCAAAAACGTTGTCTCAGTATTGAAAGTAGTAGTTGCGGACCAGCGTGAAAGTTTTTCTTATGATAAAAGTCAATTATCAAATTAATTATGTGACCATTTTTCGGCAACAATATTGGATGTTTATGTAATTTTTCTAATGATGCGTTATCTAACCGACCTCCGACATATATAATGCCGTCATTCATGTATGGCGTTAATTTGCGAAGAGCTGAGGAACAACCTTTTCCTTTTTCTATAAGTTTAATATCATCAGCGAATGAAGCGTGTTGAACGGCCTTAATTATAACAAGTTCAGCAGCGTCTAAATCTTGCGCGGTTATTACATTATTGCGGGGCAATTTTCTTAGAAATCTTAACACATACACTACAGTGCGAAGTAACTTATTCCACGAGGATACTCTATAACTTAATGTCAGAAGTAGATGCTCAGTTTGCGCGGCGGCGGCGTCGCAAGCGACGTGAGATAATGTTTTTTCTTCAGGTAAACATGAGCTTTGCGGTGAAAATTGCTGAATTGGCCATTCACTAATAGGAAAAGACATCCAAGATGGGCCTTGGAACCAGAGATTATTCTCTATTAAGCGTGAGGGAAGCAGCCCGCGAGATACACAATCCGCGGGGTTTTCTACTCCTGCGACGTGATAAAAATGATCACTTGGCAATAAAGATTGACATTGCGAAATTCTATTGGCGACGAAAGTATTAAATCTGTGTGGGGAAGAGTGAACCCAGCACAGAGCGACTTCAGAGTCAGAAAATGCGTAAATATTATTTATTGGGTGTCTTATTGACAATGTATTGACCACTGAACGCACTAACTTAGCGAGCAGTGTTAAGGCGCAAAGTTCAAGTCTCGCTAAAGTCACGGTATTTACCGGAGAAACGCGGGATTTTGACCAAACTAACGTGACTATAGGGGGAGAACCTTCATTAGCTACGTGAAGGTATATAACGCAGCCAAAACCTTTTTCGCTAGCATCAGCGAAAGCGATTAGCGAAACGACAGAAGAGTCCTTAATACCCATATGACGCGGGAATTGAAGACCCGAGATTAGCGGTAACTCTGAAATATATTGTTGCCACAACTTGACAACAGAAGAAGGCGGAGACTCGTCCCAATCAATTTTGAGGAGCCATAATTGTTTAATTAATAATTTAGCGAATAGCGTTATGGGACCGACAAGACCCAATACATCATAAAGTTGTGCGGTAGCGGATAGCATAGAACGCTTTGTACAAATAGCGGGCGGTTGAGATACAGTAAAAGTAAAATTATCAGTAGCGGGATGCCAGCGAAGGCCTAAAATCTTATGAGTGTCATTATCGTTAAAAGAAATATATTCTTGTTGACGATGACTTGCGGGTATGTGTTCCAACAATTCGTGGGAATTACTCGTCCATTTAACTAGATCAAAACCACCGGCTTTGAAAAGTTGGATTAATTGTGTTGCTGTCGCTACAGCTTCATCTAGCGTTGAAGCTGTGGAAGCAAGGTCATCCATGTATATATCGAGCTGTCTTTCAATAAGACTAGCTGCGAGAGGATAGTTAGCTCCTTCATCTTTTGCTAACTCACGCATGACGCGAAGAGAGAGAAAAGGTGAGGAACGAAGACCAAAAGTGACACGAGTAAATTCATACGTTTGCAAGGGTTCGTCATCAGAAAAGCGAAATAAAATTCGTTGGAACTTGCGGTGCGAATCTTGTACATGTATGCAAAAATACATTTTACGAACATCAGCGAAAAAAGCAATAGAATATATTCGTACATTGAGTAAAATATTGAAAATATCAGTTTGTAAGTTTTCACCGGTATGCAAAATATCATTAAGTGATAAACCGTTATCCGACTTACAACTGCCGTCTATTACTACACGGAGCGGTGTGGATGATTTATCCTCCCGAATAACCGGGTGGTGAGGTAAGTAAAAACAAGGCACATCAAACCTTATCATTTCTTGCGGAACAAGTGTTAAGAACCCTTTATCTAAATATTCCCTAATGACGTCATTGTAACGCGCGCGAAGTTCAGGATTTCTACTAAATCTTCTTTCAAGAAGAGAAAATCTTTTTTCAGCGATTTGAAGCGAATTACCTAATTTTTCTGGTGGATCCTTAAATGGCAAAGCGACAACGTAACTGCCATCAGGATTGCGAGCGGTATTAGAGGTGAAAATATTTTCACACTCATTATCTTGCGGACTTATATACTTGGTAGAAGGCAATTCTTCCATTATCCAAAATTTTTGAAGCATGTCATTAAGCGGTTCTTGATTAATTAAATGAAAAGAATGCGATTTATGGGTAGGGGACTCCACATAAGCGTCGCCCATTATTACATAACCTAGCGTTGTTTCTAGTGCCATAGGCGCGTGCGGCGTAATTATTTTATTTGACAGTAATATTTTACAATAGGTATTTACCCCCAAAAGTAAGGAAATTTCCCCAGGTACAAAGAACTGGTCATCAGATAAACGTATCGAAGATATATAATTAATCTTATTTAAATCAATCTTAACGTCCGGTAATTTCCCGGTAATGTGAGGCACTACTAACGGTTCGACTTCATATACGAATTCATTATCGAAGCGAGATGTGAATTTAACGTGAGTAACGCCTAATATTTTTTGCGATGAACCACCAATGCCATGAACTTCGGTAAAGCGGTTTTTTCCCGATATGGGTAAAGATAAACGTTTGCAACAATCAAGCGAAATATAGTCACTTTGTGACCCTGGATCTATTAAACATCTTACATAATATTCACGTCCATAATTATTTATTACTTTTATTTTTGCGGTCGCTAATAAAGCAGCGGTTTGAGTGTGATTAATATCATTGTTAAGGTTTGTAATACTAAACGACGACAAGACCGTAGTAGACTCCAAGCCCTGAGTGCATACACTATCACCCGAGTTGGACTGCGGATTAATTTCGATCTTATTCGTAGAAGGATTAGAGGTTAAATTACAGTGAGCATTACGAATACCCGAGACGGCCGGCTGGGAAACCGGTTTTTGATATAACGCTTGCGCTTCATATTTAATTGTAAAATGTAATAAGGAATGGTGGCGTTGATTGCAATGTAAACATGTACGTTGCGAATTACAAAAACTGGACTTATGTTTATTACTTAAACAATTCGTACAAAAACCATTTTGTTTTATGTAGTTATACCTTTCCTTAGGCGTTAATTTAGAAAAGCGCGGACAATTAAACAAGTGTGTGTGTGTCTTATCTTGACACATAACGCACGACTGATTGTTGTCAGTATTAATAAAAGTTCTAGTAGGACCACTGTTAGGTCTAGGTATATTATGTTTTTTATTATTATTAGAAAGTTTGTTTGCGGTAGGTTCAAATTGTTTTTGTATATTATTAAGTATCTTACTTTGCTCTTGGACGAAACTGATAAGACTCTGATATGTAGGTATATCAGTTTGACGTTGCGACAATTCAAAGGCTTTAACAGTATCTGCATCTAATCTCTGCAATGCTAATTGCAAGCACATAAAGTCTGTTAAGTCATTTAATTTTAACTGTTTTAGCGCTTTAATTGAGGAATCAAAATTATTAATAAATGATTCTAGATTTGCGGCGGAACTAGAAGTAAGCGGTTTAAATCTTAACATATGATTAAAATAAGAGACAGCGAGTGAACGAGTATCGTTATATTTTTGTATAAGATTATTCCAAATTATGGGATAGTTTTCTGGCGTAGCGGACAGCCCAGCGCAAATTGCTTTGGCTTTATCAGTAAGTTTACCAACTAAATAATATACGCGTTCAGTATCCGTTAAATTCGGATTATCATGAATAATACTTTTAAATTGTTGATGAAACATAGGCCAATGACGAATATCGCCATCAAACGATTGTAATTCAATAGGCGGCAACTTATTGTGGTAAGAAGAAGACTTGGATTCAGTCTTTATCGGAATATTAGAGTCTTTCTGTAACTTAGAAAGAACCCCCTTTATATGACAGTATAACTCTTCAAATGCGATCCAGGTTTGATAATCAACGGAACTGGTGGGGTTGGCTTGTAAGTAGACATTATTATAATCATCAACAACCTTTTCGAAATCAGTACGTAACGTATCTACATTACTAGCGTTTAACAAGAATGTATCACGCTGTTGTTCATCAGCGATAGCTGATCGCGACAATTCGTAAATTTTTTGCAAACGCGAGAACATTGCTTCTCGTTTTGCTCGAAGAATGACAACCTTTGGGTCCTCCCGGCATGGCGACCGTTCTTCACCCCTAGATTTACTCATTATTCAGCGGATTAATTTAATAAAAGCAGGCGATAATAAATAAAGTATGCGTTTGTTGGTTTTAATAGCTTAAAAACCAATTGCTATTAAATTAAAGCGGTACCTAAGTATTTATAAACGATTAAGTACAACTAAGCGAATGAGTTACCCTAACTACCGAGATATGCACCTATGAAATTATTTAATTAGCTTTAATAACCTATAACCAATTAAATAATTAGCGAGCGTAAAATATAATATTATTAATAACTTAGCGTATTGTGAAGTGAAAATGAGCGCGTTAAGTAGGTAGGTGGCACGTATTAGCTGCGACGCGAGCCAAGCGGGGCACAGAATACTACCTGCATACAGCGTATGATTGTAAAGAAAATAATTTTAAGTACGTAATTACGATTATCAATCTATAAGCACTGTCCTTCAACACAAATAAATGCCTGCGAATTAGATTGCAGAAATCTAGAAGCGATTGAATATACTTATGACTTATGTATATTATCAAAGCGGGCGGGAATAATTTATAATTAAATAGGCTTTTAATTGTTATTTCACAGACAGATAGATAATTATAGCGATTAGATAATCGAATAATGAAACCATTGGATGGGACCAAAAAAGGTATCAAATCCGGTGAGATGGACCAAAAAAGGTGGCGGGTTTAAAATATGGCTAGAAGCCAAGAAATAGCGGTTTTTATATTTTTAAGTGTGGACTGTATTAGGTGTATTAATTAGTAGGTATTGAACGCTACTCGACGCTGTAAAACGCAGGTAAAAGGCAAGGGTAAAGGTAGGAAAACAGCAAGCACCACTCACCTGATGATTAGCTGGTACCAGGCACAATGTGTCGACACAAAAAGTTCACAAAAATTCACAGTTATAGGCAATAGAAGCACTATCGCGAACGGTGGCGGCGCGCTGTTCGGTTCGTGGTTAAAGGGTAACTAAGCGGATATATGCTACTCAAGGAAGAACGGGATTGGTTGATTTGGAAATACGTCATTTACGTCACAAGAGAGCGTTCAGAAATGCATGATTAATTTAAATACCAAACAATAGGTAAGAAAAAAAAATATTAGGTGTTGACAAATAATTCTGCGTCCTCTATGTACTACCGCCAGGCGGCATACGAAATGTATAAATATATTATTCAAATTAAATCATTAATTACTACTTGCTATGTCATATCATTAAAATAATGCTATTAATAATAATAAGTCGTCTCGCCGTATATATTTGATTCTTTGTAACACAGTAGCAGAATGCGGCGGCGTATTTTGCTTTATAATGTATTTTAAGTTACGTAAGTTACATAGCTTGTGTTGCATGTTTGAAATTTCACTCCCGATAATCCTCCCAGATTGACATATTCAAAACTAAAGTACATAAGGTAAGTACTCTGACATTACCCCAATAATACATTTACCTCAGTAATGAGATATTTCCCATTATGAATAATTGCCTATACTTATAAAAAAAAATTCAGCTTTAGGTATAAGTATTCTGTTAGGTTATTCTCAACAGCAGGCTTAGCACGATGTGCCAATCTTGACAGATGAGTGTGAGTATGACGTCACTATGACGTAGCATTTCACATTTTTGTATAGAGAATGACGTTTCGGTGTTGAAAACTACGTCATACTCTACACCGATCTGTCAATACTGCAAGTTGTGCTATAGGCCGACCGTTTAACTCGCGTATCGCCTGCGCGGTAAGAATCCCTTCTTACCGCGCAGGCGATACGCGAGCTCCCGCGGGGGCGGGTAACGCTACACACGGAGTCAATAATCCAAAGATTTATCTCGAGATAGACATTGTTGGTAAAGAATAAAATAATAAGTATCTTTTTTTTAAGTATTTATTTTTAAGTTTTACAAATATTTTATAATAGCTTCATAGGTACAAAATCATAAAACAATAATTAACTCCGTTTAAGAAATATATAACCACAGATAAAAATTTTATAGGACTATTCGTCACTAATATTCATATCGCTTGAATCATCATCACTGTGTGTGTAGCTTGAGGAGTCAGAATCTTGCAAATTAATAATAAATCGGTCCATCTCTTCATCAACAATGCGATCGTGCAGACAATATTCATCTTCAATAGTTTGTACATGTTTATCGCAGTTAACCCATTTTTCTACAGAAAATTCGGCAAATAACTGTTCCAGTGTATTTTTCTTTTTACCTCTTTTTCCCTCGTTCTTCATTGGATTGCCAACACGCCGGTACATTTAATGACGAATTGACATATGTTTCATCGAGGTAAACAATGTTTATTTGATCTCTTCTGTGCTTCTTTATCGCATTAAGATAACGCCACCGCCACGATACGATGTTTGGTTGTTCAATCAGTAATTTTCTTTTTGATTGACATTTCTTAAATCGAAAGCCAAGTTTATGAATCAATGTTCTCAAATATTCTCGGCCACAATTTAAAATTCCTTCTTCTCTGAGTTTCGCATTCAAAATTTTTAATGTAGGAACCTTCTTATAAACCGTATAAAATTGAGTTATTTTTCTTCTAATAACGCCCTCTGTAAAACTGTCAACTTCAATTTTTTTCTTTCGGATTTGTTTAATTTTTTTTTGGTGATTTAAAATTTATATTATTTTGTTCATCTTTCAGTTCATTTCCTTCTTTTATTATTTTACATATGGTAGTCACCGAAAGTCCTGTAGCTTTAGCAACAAGTTTCTTTAGGTTTACGTCTTCAGGATACTCTGTAGAATTATGATCTTGTTTTCTGGCTTTAAAAAAGGAATATACATTGTATGCTATTTGTTTAGCTTGCTTGTTAATTTTATTCGCAAAACTGGAAGAGCGATTCATCTTGAGATTTATCTTGGCAGTCGTATACCTTGTGCGTTTATCTTCAAGCGTCCGTAACAAAAACACCAACCGCGCGCTGCGAGCACAGCCAGCGCACTGCCGCACTTGACGTAAGCTCTGCTCCGCGCACCCCTTTCACCCATCCGCTAACATCTCCCCTCGCTCCCTTCTACCCCCTCAGGCGATACGCGTATTAAATGGTCGGCCTTATAGGCCTGCAGGAAAGGGGTTTTTTGTCTAGAAGAAAAGTGTTTGTATATAGAATAGTGAATAAGTTTTCATCACTACATACACTTCATGTGTGTTCACCAATACTGAGGAATCATTACAAATTTCTAGGTTTCTTCATCCAGCAACAATATAGTATTAAATCCCAAACCGGTTGTGCCAAGTCAAATGTGTCAGAATACACAAATAGTACAAAACACAGTGATACCAAAAGTGGATATTGAAGATACAGAAAGTCTCTCCATGGATCTAACCCAATTTAGTGAAGCTGAAATCAGAGCTCTCAAAAAACAACAGAGGATGATAAAAAATCGGTAAGTTATAATCACAGAACATTTTTCACTATTTTATGCCTACTGTTCAAACTTGACACGTTTGTCGTAATCTCCAATTTTTGAGCTTTGACGCAGAAGGCAAACTTCATACAACGGGCGTTCGAGCAACGCACACACACCTAGACAGCGTTTACGGACACGATATTTCGGTTTAGTGCGGGCGAATTATTTTTAGTTATTATTAGTTTTTATTTCCGTTCTTCCTGTTTTATTCTCAACAATCAATCAAGAAACTAGATACGAGTGCCACTATCACAATAGTTTTTTCGCATAAAGCCAGAGTTGATAACACAAGCGCGACCGCCCAGCGTAGGTATGAAAAGCGAGGTACATACATGAGCTTGCCTTCTGTACTCTCAGTATTTTGTGGCAGTACTGAGAAATTAGAGATGCCACAAATAGTATCTGTTAGGAGCAGCTTTGTAGCTCAAACGCCTTAACCATCGATATACTATACCAACTAGATTAGCTGTCACGACCCGAAAAGTGGTCTCGAAAATAGAGCTACGGAGACGGCTGTCGCTCTATTTAAAATTAGTACGAGCCGACAACAGCGTAAGGACGTATCGAAATTCCTTATTGCGCGTTTGTAAACTGTCCAAATACTTATCGTAATACTAAAATTGCAGATGGAGAATTTTTTTTCGTTTCGTGTTCTTATTACTACTAGTTTAAATAATAAATATAAGTAAGATATCATTATAATACGACGTTCCGAATTATTTAAAACTATTTTCTACAATTTCTAGCTACGTGTATAGTTGTGTAAGTATATGTAGGTAACCGCGACCACATTTTCGATGTCATTTTGTTCGTGACAGCTAATCTAGTTGGTATAGTATATCGATGGCCTTAACGTTTTGTTACGAAAGTAATAGAAATGTTACTCCGTTAGCGAGTCTGCCTGCCAGTCGCGTCAAAAGAAGAAGGAATATGTCTCGGCGTTGGAACAGCAGTTGCTTGAAGCGCATCAGGAAATCGCCAGGCTACGTCTAGAAAACAAATTGCTAAGAGATCAACTGGAAACTAATGGAAGAAGTCGAAAGGTACATTTATAATTTCCATTTTTTTTTTCTGCAGTAACAGCTCAGTGGGCAAGCGCTTGCCTTGGAAACAAGGTGCGCAGGTTCGAACCCCGGCTCGCACCTCTGATTTCTTTAATTAATCATGTGCGAATCGTCTTTGTGCGATTGTTACTAGCTTTCGGTGAAGGAAAACATCGTGAGGAAACCTGCATGTCTGGGGAAGCCTTAATGACTTTCGAATGACGTGTGAAGTTCGCCAACCCGCACTTGGCCAGCGTGGTGGACTATGGCCTAAACCCCCTCATCTTGAGGGGAGGCCCGTGCCAAGCAGTGGGACATAAACCAGGGCTGGTATTATTATTTTTATGATTGAATCTTATTATCATTTAAAGTAATTTGTTAATATTATATTCTAAGTTGGAAAATCATAGTGTGTATGTACTCGTGTGTATATTTATATTTTACAGTCCTTTACACACACCCCAGTATTTTGTCCAGCTACAGTGCTCTTCACTTTACATAGTGCTTGCAGCAGCAGACTACCTACCAATGCTGTGGTACCTCTTTGCACCATATTTTACACAAGGGACACCTTTAGGGAACTCTAAGAAAACCTTGTGAAGGACTACTAATTGTTTAACAAATTAATTCACAAGGTTGTGCGATTGTAGAATTTTCTCTTTTTATGCGCGGGCATGTAATTGTACACTAGTATTAGTACCCACGAACTCAAGTATTACACTATGCTAATTAAGATGTAATCTGACCTTGTATAATAATGTAGTTAGTTCGTATATTGAATTATTACTCTAGATCAAACACATATGTTCTGTGTGTTCACAGGTGCCTCGTCTAGACGCGTCGCTATTGATACCCAAGAAGAATATTGCTGTTATATTTGCTATGGTTTTTATGGTGTCACTGAATTGGAACGTTCTAGGGTAAGTAAATAATAACCTTGTATTTGTGTGAACAGTTGGAGTGCATTTATTAGATTTTTTGTTCTCGAGTCGACCTCAGTATCTTTGAGTCTTGAAAGCAAAAATTGAGAGCAACCCAACAAACAGATTATAGCATTCCATATTGCAGGGGTGTTAATAAATTTCTATAGTCTTCTAGAATAGGAGAGAAACGCTTGAAAGCTGCTCAAGCGTAATTACCTCAGTAGGGTTGTTTGCGTGTGTGGTCTTAGACATCGACATCCGATCTTACGATGGGCATAGCATACCGATGGTGAATTATAACGTCTCCTACAAGATTTGACCCGAAATCGTAGCTCCCTTCAAAATACTATGGTATAACGTTTTGTTACTGAGATTTTTACTTTTAATCTCGGACACTTCATCAATTTTTTACCGTTCCGCCACTCAAGGTTTTAACTATTTAACTTTCAATTCCTGAGTATTAATTGAGGAAATTACTGATTTCGCCGGCAAGTAGGTACTCCAAAGCCACATTGTAGAATATCAATAAAATAAATATTTCGATACTTGCCTTCTCAAAAAAGATTCTCGTTCATCCACTTTGGAATCAATCGTAACATCTAGCAACATGCAAATTCTTCCTCTTAGCGCTACTCATCATTTTCCAAATTCCACTCCTTCACTTCTGGATTTGATGATTATATCCTCCTCTCAACATGTTGCTAAATACGGCCAGTGTCCTGCTGACGCTTTTTCATACCATGATCTCATATACCTGTCCTATAAAGTTCGTCCTCCTAAGTTAAAGCCTAAAATTATTCTACAGCGCAACTTTAGTGGTATGGATCGTGACGCGTTTCTTGATGATGTCAGGAA
This sequence comes from Furcula furcula, assembly GCA_911728495.1. Lineage (NCBI taxonomy): Eukaryota > Metazoa > Arthropoda > Insecta > Lepidoptera > Notodontidae > Furcula > Furcula furcula. Next base: position 8,654,560 of record OU452243.1, read on the forward strand.
GATTGACTGGTCTCCTGTTTCAAATGCACAAACTGTGGATGAACAGATTTCTCTGTTTAAATCAATTATTATCGATTTATATGACGTTCATGCACCTCTTCGTGAAATTAAAATCAAACATCTTCCATCACCATGGCTTACAGATAGAGTTAAATCTTTTATGCATAAGAAAACTATAGCTAAATCTAGATATAAGATGCGTCCTACTGACATTAATAAAGAAAAATATGTCTTGGCACGAAATCGCTGCAGTACTGTGTGTGTAGGAATGCATTGCGCCGTCATGTTCATGATTCTGTTAAGGAGGAGGACCCAGCTAAAGTCTGGAAGTTCCTTCGGTCTTTGGGTATTGGTAAATCACGACAAGATTCCATTTCAAAAAATATAAATCTCGATTTTCTCAACATACATTTTTCGTCCGCATCCGATATGGATAACTCGGATAAACTTAATACTTTAAATCACCTTTCTGCATTACCTACACCCGACCATCCCCTTTTTGTGTTTGATCGATTTACTGAAAGTGATGTTAAGAGAGCCGTTCTATCAATAACTTCAAACGCCATCGGTTGTGATACTTTAAGTCGAAACATGTTGGTGCCCATCCTTGATTTCATTCTTCCTGTCCTTTGTACCATTCTTAACAATTCTATCTTAAGTAGTGTGTTCCCTGCAGTCTGCAGAGATGCTCAAATAATACCTTTACCTAAAATACCAAACCCTAAGTCCTATTCAGAATATCGTCCTATTTCCATCCTTCCCTTCATCCTTCCCTGGGCACAGCACGGTTACTGCGCTAGTTAAAATTTCAGATGATATACGGTTTGGTATGGAGAACGGTCAGTTAACTGTGCTAACATTGCTAGATTTTAGCAATGCTTTTAATACCGTAAATTTTGATATACTACTTGCTTTACTTCGCTCAATTAACATATCTCCATCAGTAATAAATTGGTTTCGCAGTTATCTGCATGGTCGTCGGCAGCGTGTTCGTCTGGAAGAGTCTTTCTCTACCTGGTGTAACACTTCTGCTGGCGTTCCACAAGGCGGCGTTTTATCTCCCTTATTATTTGCAATTTTCATAAACACCATATCTCAGCATCTTATTTCTTCCTACCACATATATGCAGACGATCTTCAAATTTATTCCCAGGCCTCACTTACTAATTTGGATATAGCGATAGAAGCTGTAAATCTTGATCTGTGTCGTATTGCTAATTGGAGCAAATCTTATGGACTAAAAGTTAACCCAGTTAAAACACTACCAGAATTACCAGACACTTCCGCAAATTAATTTTGGCGGTATTGCTATTCCTTGTAGTGATTCCGTCAAGAATCTTGGTGTTATAATGGACCGGTGTTTTAATTGGGGCCCACAGTTGGATGCCATTAGTCGCAGAATGTTTGCTTCGGCAGCCTCTTTAAAAAGGCTTCGTAATTTTCTACCCACTGCCACTAAAGTTGCGCTTGCACAATCACTTCTTCTCCCTATACTAGATTATGCTGACGTTTGTTATCTGGACGTGACAGAGGATCAATTGAATAAGCTAGAGCGATTGCAAAATTTGTCCATTAGGTTTATATTTGGCTTGCGTAAATTTGACCATATTTCCCAATTCCGTGCAAAACTCAAATGGTTACCCATTCGTCTCCGACGAAATCTTCACATTTTATCTCTTCTCTATAATATATTGTTTAACCCGTCCACCCCCTCTTATCTTAGGGAACGTTTCGATTATTTGTCGAATTCTAGCACCTATAGCCTTGGGTCCTCGGAAAACCTTTGTCTTACGATGCCCTTACATAGCAGTTCCTTCTATGACAAATCCTTCACGGTGCAGGCGGTTCGCCTGTGGAATTCCTTGCCCGTTTCTATAAGGCGTGCTTCGTCACTGCCAATTTTCAAAGATCTAGTGAAGAAGTTTTATTTGGCGGAATAAGTTAATCGGTATTTGTGTAATTTTCTTGTTATATTAGTACGTACTGATTTATGTATGTTTATAATAGTATTATTTGATGTATGTTTATATATTATACTCATATGAATATATATTATTATAGTTTACAACATATGTGTTTTATGTGTCTGTGTTAATGTTACCTATTCATGTCGAGTGCGCGCACCCTCTGCTCTTTGTAACTTCTTTATTTTCCTCTCCATCCAAAGGTTGCCTGGAAGAGATCGCTTTTAGCGATAAGGCCGCCCATTGTTGCATTTTTTATTAATTTGTGTCTTATTCTTTTTGTATCTGTTTGTTTGTGCGCAATAAAGAATTGTCTATCTATCTATCTATTTCACTTTCTTACTATTAAAGGTGGAACGCAAAACCTTTTATCGGCCCCTCCACGCCACACAGGAGCACGCGACATCTGCTATGGTCGGAAGAGAATGCCGTCGACATTGCATCCGGTATTTATTATTTTAATAATCTTTACCACTTGTAGTTTACCTGTTTGGAGCCTCCGTGACGCGGTGGCTTACCGCTTACTTTGCAAACTGGTCGAAGGTTTTAATCCCGCGGGGAATAACAACTTTGTGTATTTGTTCCTTACAGGCTAGGGCAATGCAGGCCGATCACCTGATTGTCTGTAAAGTAAGATGATCCATTCGTCGCATCCGACTATATCTGTGTATCCGACGAATCCCATCCCATGCCCATCGGCACGAAAAACGTCGGTCCTGCGCCGGATCTCCCCCCCGGTCGTGTCGTTTTTCCGTCCCATCGGATTGTGAGAGGTTACAGGATAAAGAGTGCACTTGAGTCTATACGCAAACACTTGTGCACTATAATATCTCCCGCATAGATGGCTGATATTGGCTACTGTGGTCATACCAGCCAGGAGGATATATTTTTTATTATTATTAGCTGTTTTATTTTACATTATTTTTCTGCCTTTGTTGGACTGGTTCAAATATTGCCTAAAATGTATTTAAAATTGTAACCCGGTAATAGCATGGTATAGTGCAATGTAATACTTAAACATCAAGATTGGCACATGTAGATATTTTCCACTCCTGACAAAATTGGATTATGATTGTGTTGAACGACAATGCCATTAGATCGGCATTGGTTAGGACCGAAATTTCCATTAGAATCCAATGTGAGCCAGGTGGATGTAACACAATCTCTATATTTTCGTTGCAGAAAATGATGTATCCAATGTTACCTATGGAACTGATTGTCACAATGCCACACTCAAAGCAATTGATTTTATAAACACTACGGAAAGTATAAGAATCGCTGGTGAGTTGAACCGATGGATTGGTGGCGGTAAGACTTTGAACTGGACGTACGATGTGCCCCGGAAGAAACGGCAGGTTTATCTTAAAGAAGATAAAATTGATGGTAAGCCTAAACCAGTATTTCTTTATCTGTAGCATTATCCATGGGACATCCCTCCGGCCTACGGTTGTTGATTCCACCTCTTCAATTTTGTTAATACCAATATCCATTTTCTTAATTCACAAACATTAACAATTAAGTTTCTGATTATCTCACTAAACAGCAATTGATTGAACTAACGTTTAATGTAAATAACTTACTGCCGCACTTACAAACGTCCATTATTCCATTGCTTGAAGTCGGATTGTTTCAACACTCGATCCCGATTAATTATTTATACTTACTCTAAAAGTCTGTAGAAATATCGAATATCTCGTATACAGTAATCAGCGGCGGGTTTCCCAATAGGCTTACTAGGCTAAAGCCTACGGCGGCAAATTTTCCGCGGTCACAAGAAAGCAGTATAATCTCGATAATATACTCATCTCTATCTATTTGATTATCTGTAACACTGGCTGCAGTGTTCTAAGACTATGCAGCTTATTCTTTGCTTAAGTATATATTTTTAATTTTTTAAACAATGCAGAGGTGGCGATTTAGCCAGCCAGATTTAATTAGCATATAGGCGGCATACATATTTGCAAATGCGCCCCAGAATAATGGAACATAATCATAAATAGCTTTGAAAATCAAATAATCACATTAAAAATAGCACATTTACTTTATTTACAGCATTTACTTAATTAATTTGTTTACATCTAACATTATTAAAATGTTAATCTGTATTATTCACTGATTGACCATTTACCAATATGAACAATTAATTTTCAGGAGGATTAATAGAAACATACAAGCTCTTCAATAAAATAAATTTAGATAACAATCTAATAGACTTCCCTAACACGAGAAGCCAAGGTAGAAATATTCGCGACAAGTCTCGGTTGCGACGGTTAAGGCGGAGCAAGGAGCTGGAGTTTCCCGAGAATGTCGTGATTGACTACAGCCCTGTATATCGAGGCTCTAGGAGGAAATCAGTTGATGACTTCAACATGGATGACCTGGGCGAATGGAATGCATTACTAGAAGCCTTGCACAGGAGGGATGATACGTTTTATATTGTGGGAGTTGGAAAAGGCGAGCATTTGCTGTTGCCAGCTGTGTCGCACAACGTCACTAGACCACCGAAGATGGCATTAATATTACCAGCGAGGAATGGTAATGGTAAGTTATACAATTGCTACTTGTATCACATACAATCACAACTACTGATGTTCTTACTCTCGCGGTCACAAGTGGCGTATTACCTTTAGGACGATAATCGCTTGCATGAGACGGCGCGGCGGCGTCCAATGATATAAGGGGGATGGCGGAATCAAGTAGTGTAATTCTATTATTACTACACCTATGTTTCACCAGTTACTTTAGGTCCCGACAGGTAACTGGCTAAATCAAACCGAATGTATTTATTATTTATACACAAAAATAGTAAGTACATAGGCGGACTTAACAACCAGAGCAGCTTATGTCAGGGGCATTTTCTACCAGTCTAGCTTAGGGTGATGTAGAATGAATGTAGGCTGCTACTAAAACTTTCCTGTCAGAAAAATTTAGTAACTGACTGATTTTGGAACCAAATCCATGAAAAAAATACTTCAGGTGTTACCTTATAAACGCTATGAACAAATCTGATAGTTTCTATGAAATAACGTCATCACTCAAATCAAAATAGAATTGACAAAACACAAGATATCACCGAATATGTTATCATCGGATTCGGATACGGAAATTTCCGACTGTTCTGAAGAGCCCCACAGGTTCACGTACGATTTATATTCACACATACAACTACCCGACCATTGAGGCATGAAGCAGTCTTTAAAATAATTGTTATACGTAGACAGAATATAACAAGACGTCTAGCTAGCGTGCCGCCGATAAGGACAGAAAATCAGCAGTCGCACGAAACACACGTTATGGATATTTATTCAAATGCGACTAATAGGTACTTTAGACAATATTTCTTAGTGCAATTCAATTTAAAAACGCCAAAGCTAGATCGTGACCGAAAAAACTTCAAAGTATACTGCACCGTCCGCATGGGTGCGGTTCTTCTTCGAGTTCGCGAGAAATGCTGAACACACGCTGAAGGACAAAAAATCATATGCTCTGTTTCTTTCTATCACATATAATATATATAAATGCATTCTTTTCTTGTGCGAATGAGAAAGAAAGTGCCAGCTCTCTAGAGATTCTTCCTCTAAATTGTTATATAAAACTTTTATTTTAATCTAACAATATATTGTTTTTCCAGATTCAATTATGAGCGATCATGTAACACTTATGCAAATCGACTGTTCTGTAGTCAACACGTCTCTAGTCAAACTGAAATCGGACGCTCTGCCCGAAAGTCTGCGAAAACAAACAGATAGTGGAAACAAAACACTTGATGAAGAAAATAAGGAAAACGTAACAAAAACATTTAGAAGCAACAATAAACAGCATAACATAGAAGCTGATCTAGAAAATTTATTGCAAAACTCTAGCAATATTGCCAATAGAAAGACAGAAAAGGCACAAACTGAACAAGCCTATGTGAGCAAGGACGACGAATTTGTCCAATACTTATTTTCTAAACACGAAGGTGTAAACAATAAATTGCTCAAGAAAACGCGTAGAAAAAATATTAGTAATGCTTAATAGACCGTAGTTATACAATAACATGACATTTTAACAATACTTCACATTCCAATAGTCTATGTGAAGTATTAATGGGGATATGATGATTGGGTAAAAAAATATTCTTTTGGATTAGTCCGTCAGTTAGAGAATCAAAAAATATTGGATACATATTTTTTTATTTAACAAATTGATAGATATTGACAAAGACCTAGAGCGTCCAAGTTCGGGAGTGGGGGCTTGTGACGTCACGCGTCAGTAAAAATTGCATACAGGCGTGACGCCACGCGAAGTTTCAACGCACTATAATTATAATAATCATTTATTTCAGTTATACACCCATAGTTTATAAATATTTACATTACATTTCATTAAATTAAATTTCATTACATTACATTTCATCACATTTCATTTCATTACATTTCATTGCATTTTTGTCATTTTTAGTTTAATTGACAAAAGAAAAAATACGTATCCAATATTTTTTGATAATCTAAATGACGGACTAAATATAATTTTTAAGTCATCTAGCGTATTATTTAGACTGCATAGTGAATAGCTTGTAAGGTTAATAAATAAATGTATTATTAAAGTAAAAAACCTATGTTATAAAGTTCACAATTATCTATTTTCACTTTTACGAGTATTTTACGTAAGTTTATTTTGCGATTGTAATTATTGTCCTCCAAGTGTGGCATTTCAAATTATTGATAACTATTACTATACTATGCGTTTCAACTAAGAATGTGGCCGCCATGATGGTCGCGACTGCGGAACTTCACTCGGTTTTTTTACGATTTTTGTACCGGCAGCAGAGTTTAAACACAAAATCAAAAATTCGCCCCGGTTTTGATTGTTTATTGTAATGTCTTATTTTGCTATCTATTTTTGTTAAAACATCATTTTTAGTAATTATTAATTTGAAACGGCAAGATGGCGGCCACATTCTTAGTTGAAACGCATAGTACCTGCGACACGTAAGATGGCCGCCCTGACGACCGTCTCGTCTGATAACTGACAATTCTGTTTTAAACTAACAATTATTATTCCTCTAAATAATAATGTTTTTTTTTTAATTAATGCAGATCTCAATTTTATATTATTTCTTGACAATTTACGATAGAGTTGGGCACTATAGGTACTTTATTTTTGATAGCCATAATAATGATCCGGCACTAGTTTCTGTCATGTTTATTATAATTATGAGTTAACGGTTCCGATGCCTAATGGCTGTGTTAATTTTAATACAAATAATAATATAATTTAAAATATGAATAAGAAATGAGACAGTCACAAGACTAGTTTTATTACAAGAGTTGTGCAATAAAATTAATGTACCTACTTATAGAGTAAAGGTCAACTCCGCACCAGACTAGCTCTGCCTCACCTCGTTTAGGATTTCTTTATTATTAACTTGTATACATAATAAGATGCACTCCCTTATCATCTCTGTAACCAGATCGCGCGTACCGCAAGCTACCAACGCGCTGTTTCCGATTAGATCGCGAGCGTGTTATTCTTCGTCAAATGTTACAGCTACACTAGTAGAACATCATTCCTGAATATTAGACTCAATTCATACCAAGATGGCAGGGGCGCGGCGCGCACTTTCACTGTGAAAGAATTTTAAACTTTATCTACAATACGTAAAAGACCAGTATCGCTCGAAAAGCTCAAAGAAGCCGCGCGGCGCCGCGAGCAGTCGCTCGGCCGTAAGTGGCCGACCGCGGCGCCGCGCGCCTTTTGGAGCGGAGTTTCCTTGTAGAATGTACGAACTAGACTCAAGGCGCGAGGCGGCGCGCGGCCGCGTTTCGCCTCTTCTGGCCGCTGCCATCTTGGTGTGAATTGAGCCTTATTCAATTCGTTGACCGCGCGGCGTTCACCCATTTATCACTGAGCGTCAACTCGCCGGCTCAACATCATCGTGAGGACAACCCGCCGACTATGATTGTTGAGGCGGTGCTGGTCTGCTGCCGATCTGACAAATGTGTGACCACCATTTTTCCTATTGATTTAAATATTTTTCAAAGAAATAATGGATAGCACGAACATTCGCATGCAAATCGCACAGATTTGTTTATCATTATTTCGCTAGATATATAATATATCTAACTGTTATTTAATTATAATTATGTTAACCACAATATTATTACTTATATTTATTTATGTTTGTATTGTTTTTAATATAATAAATTAATAATACATTCACTTTTTGTTTTATTACTAGTGTATAAAATGATAAAAATAATGACGACTGCAGCCAGTATGCTAGTAGAATTTAAATTTAAACAACCGGTAGCAGGGTTGTAGCTAACGCCGTATCGGCCGTATTATGATTACGGGGCCCCCGGGCTACAGGGGCCCCGAACATGTAAGCAACAATTCCTAAAATCCATGATCTTAGGCCGTACTATAATTTGGGCCCCCCATTTTGATACAGGGCCCATCTAAGGCAAGCTACGCCACTGAACGGTAACCTAGTGGCTCGCTAGCAGGGGCGTAGCTACCGCCGTATCTTGATACAGGGGCCCCGAACACGTGTAAGCAACAATTCGTAAAATCCATGCTCTCACATAATCTCTTAGTCCGTACCATAATTTGGGCACCCCAAAAAATTTTGATACGGGGCTCATCTAAGGTAAGCTACGCCACTGCTCGCTAGTGATTTATGGCCAGCTTAGCACGCCGTAAGGCGCCATTTCGAACCCTACATCAGCCACCTCGATCCATTTCTTGTATCATTAAGCTAAGTACCTACCTACTTACAGATTTTCTAATTTTTAGGCACTTTCCCACTTTATTTCCATTAAAACTGATCTATAAGCATTATATAGCTAAGAGGCTACTGTTCTTTCATTCCTTGCTACATGCAGCGTCATTTACAATCAGATGGAATCGCGGTTATATATAGGTACTCGTAAGTATATTACTCCCAAACCCAATATCATTCTGACCCATCATATCGTCGTGCGGCATTATGAGATTATAAGACATGTACAAGAGTTTTTCTTTTAATCCCATGGAACGGAACACTGACCAGCCAGCCAGCCTGGGAAAGCGGTCCGTAGGGTCCGTGTTGACCCTACGAACCCGGTTTATATAACTTCAAAATTGTCAATGGCATGCAGGCTCTGTATTCTTTGTACATAAAGATTTGCGGTTGCTAGCTGTCTCTGCGAAGGAGTCCGGTCACTGGCTGCAGGCTATGCCATCGTCTCATATTGGTACCTTATTGACCAACACCACACTTAGTCTTGCAGTTTTTTTGCGGGTGGGTGCCAGGACCAACCTTCCTCATCGTTGTCGCTGTGGGGAGTACGTAGATAAATATGGTCACCACGGGCTGTCTTGCTCGCGTAGCGCTGGCCGTATGTCACGCCATGCCGCCCTTAATGATATTATTCGCAGGGGGCTTGTCACTGCCGGTGTCCCTGCCGTACTGGAACCAGTCGGCAATACACGAGATGACGGCAAGAGGCCTGATGGAGTCACTTTAATACCATGGCAACATGGTAAGCCGCTGGTGTGGGATGCGACGTGTGTCGACACACTTGCTGCGTCCCACACCCCGGCAACTTGCAGGGCGGCTGGAGGGGCTGCGGCGACCGCTAGTGATGCAAAGCGACGCAAGTATGCAGCTCTAGGTTCGAGCTATATATTTGCGCCCTTTGCGGTGGAGACCATGGGGCCTTGGTCTCATGAGACGCACGCTTTGGTAAAAGAAATTTCATCCAAACTTATCAAAGTCTCAGGAGACCGCCGGGCTGGTAGCTTTTTCTGCCAACGTATAAGCTTGGCCATACAAAGGGGTAATGCCGCCAGTCTTTTAGGTACCCTTCCCTCCCAGTGCGGCGACAACTTCGAGGAAGTTTTTTACCTAGTTTAAGTGTACATATTTGTAAATAAACTGTAAATATTTTGTTTCAATAAAGATTATTCTTCGAATTCAATAAGCGTTACGAACATTGTTTGTTAGATACAAACAATAAGCTATTAACTAGGGGCGGAGTCTTTTCGTCGACTGTAGAGGCCAGTAATAATTATTTTACCTACGCCTTCGTGGACTACTTAGAGATTAGAGAGGACATGCTATTTAGTTTGTGTTAACAAAAAATCATTAGATAACATGAAAAATTGATTTTATTCATTTTTCAAATGAAATAAATATTTATTTATGTATTATTAAAGGACTATTTCCCGATGTTTAGTTACCTACTGGTTAAATCCTCAATCTCTTCCCTCAATTTATAAAAATGTCCTTCTTTTAGAAAATTATGGCTTCCATCAATTAAGTATAACGAAGTGTCCTTATTTTCGAACGAAATATTTTTGACACTTAAAATCAGCTGATGTTGACACTGACATCTTCAATGAAAGCTTATGCTTCTCGAAATTAAAATAACCTAAAATTACATTACGGCTTGTAAAAGAAGTGATTACGAAAATCTTTCGAAATGTGTGAATAGCTAATTTTGGATTCGATAATATACGTATATCAATATGAACTGTTTACGGTTGCTTCGTCTGGCTGAAAAGCAAACATGTAACTTAATAAGGACGCCTTCAGCAAAGTATGCATCTCAGCCTCCACTGAGGTTTCTGGAGACACAGGACATGTGGAAACGAAAAGACGGTGTATCTAAACGATGGCAGTTAATATATAAAGGACCCATGGATACAGCTCTTAATTTCGCGTCGACTTATTTAACCTTTTCTACAACGTCTATCGCTATCGGCACCGTATACTATGCTGCCTTTGTATTTGACTTTATGGATATGGATAAACCAGTAATGCTCAGTGAAGATATTGTACTAGCCAACAATCCTGCTGAATGTTTAGTTTATCTTGGTGCATTTATTGCACTACATTTAGCTGTGAAAGTATTGATATCAAAATATGTTCTAAGATTGTATCAAGATGGCGATGAATATCTAGCAGTTTTCAGAGGTCACTTCTTCAACTCCATTAAGACTCACAAGTTTCATCTTAAAGACTTTAAAAAACTGTCACCAACCTTTGTGGTTACTTGGGGTGATGCAAGATTCGATTTGGGTAACAAACATGGTATAATATTAGAAAACTATTTTAAGACTCCAGAACATTTTCTTTATTTATTATATAAGGACAAGAGACATTATCCATACAGAGATGACTAAAACTATTATCGTCATTTTTAATTTAATTTTGTAGCTTGTTTATACAATAAATACATACTTTTAGTCTAATCCAGTTTTATTTTGATACTAATACTTATAACAAAATCTATAGCAATTAAAATCCTCCACCAAAAGCATTGTTCCATTTATATCTTGAATCTCTTTTAATTGTATAGGAATCCATCTTCTTGGTATCATTATCAAATTTCTCTAATGCTTCAACTTGTTCTGGTTTTGGTTCTAATTTCTTTGTCACTAAACACTGGCCATTTTCTTTCAATACGGTGTAATTGATGTCTTCTTTACTTGGCTCACCATATGGAAATACTATTGGTGTTACTTTTATCAAATGTTTCACTTTCCATAATTTTGAATTAATTTCTGGTATGTTCTTTACAACAGTCACCCTTGTTTCACACTGAAATAAATTAAAAACATAATCTAAAATAGGTATTATTACAAAAATATTTAATCTTATTTAGTAGGTACCCAACTATGGTGAAAAATAAGGAGACCTGTTGTAGCATTCTCCTTTGTTTTTAAGGTTTAACTATACCTATACATATCTTCATAAAAAACCAACAATATAAGAACATGAAACATAGATACATACAGTACATGAGACATGGATAAATATAGTTAGTGACTTCTCCTTCAGAGATTTAGGGTATGATGCATAGGACGCCTAAAGAATTGGAGCAGCATGAACAGGAAAGCAAACTGTGGTAAAGCAATTAGAGAAGATACACTTACTCACACACTAAAGGAGCAGTCATTGTCTCATCTCTTACTGCCGGTCCCAATCAAAATCAAATCAAATCAAAAATCTTTATTTTCAAATAGGCTTGACGTTAGCACTTTTGAAATGTCAATTTTTTAAGACCAATAGCTAATAATTTAAGATTTTTTAAGAGCTACCAATATCCTATCGATCCCTTACTATAAGTTAAATAGTTACTATGGATAGCTCTAATGACATATTTCTGCTTCAATAATAACATATTAGCAGCTTACTGTTGGTTGTTCAAATGACAGTCTGTCAGGGTTTTAGTTATCGCTCCATTTCGGATGTTTACAGCGGGATATCAATGATTTGATTGATAATTTTAACTTATAGTTAGGCATCGATACAATATTGGGACCGGCAGTTAGTGATATCAATATAAAAATAAATTACTTACCCCTTCAAGTATCTTTAGTTCCTTTAGAATATCTTTTTGCCAGTAAGGAAAATGTTTGGTGGATTTTACACGCTCTACTCTGAATAATTTGGACGGTGTATATTCAGGATCCTTATGATCAGGGTGCCTGTGGAGTGTCATTCAGATAATAATACTAATTTATCAAATGGCATCAGTGTAAAAGTAACAGTATAGAATTTCGTACCTCGGATAGTATACGATTCCACCAGGATATTTAATTCCCCCGGGAGGTTTGTACCCTTTTGATCGAGATATTGAAACCATGGGGGTAAATACTCTTAGCATTTTATATAGGCCAGTCATTGCTATATGAATTAGAAACGCTGATTATCTCCTAATGTTAAATTAAATCTTCTTCTCTAGTCTCTACAATTCAACATAAATTTTATAACCTCAAATTTTATTGACAAGCACAGATTACTGTGTTGACAATCGTTGACATTTGACAAGACAATCCTCAATCAGCCAATCAAAAGTATAGGTAGTGCGTTTCACGAAAGAGTTCCCTTCGTGGTTAAGTTGGTCATCCTGTTTGTCAGAGACGATCGCGTGTGTCAAAAAGTTTTTGTTTTTCCACATTATTCTATAATTAGACGACAAAATCATGCTTAATAATTAAGCATGATTTTGTCGTCTAATTCGACCACGAACCTGTATTATAACTGGACAGCGCAGTCTACTAAAGATCACGAGCCGAATGAGAGGTCCAAAAGTAGTAGTGTATCTCTGTCTAATAGGGTGTCCACGCATTACCACATAGGAAGGATTCTTTTTCTCCCTTCTAAGGTCTTTTGGCGGCGGATCGGGTCACAACGGGCGGTGCCAGATCGGTCGGTGCCCCTGAGTGACCTCCGTCAATCTGAATGTTGCGAGGCGCATGAGACGACTTTTGCGTTCAAATCGTAATTTTGGTGACATAATACTAATTATAATTATTATTTGTATTGTATAATTGGATGGAATTTAGTCGCAAGTCATGAAATTACTATGTATTAAGCAATTATTAATTTTGAGAATTTGTTGCAATCAATTTATTTAAATTTAGAGTCTTATTTTACTTATTTCAATATTACTTGTTAGCTGCAGAGCCAGGTTCAGCTGCTGCAACGGAGTGTAACGCCTAGAACCGCGGGATGACGGATATGTAAAAGGAATGTAAAGACGGCGGAATGCGATGTAATACAATGTTTATTTGCCCACGGCTGTACGTACACTAACTATTTAATTACTATAAAAATACTTATATGTTAAGTGCAACTTGTCGCGTCGTGCTGATGTTGTCGACCTGATTGTAGGTCAACGATGTACTTCGTAAGATCTGATGTACTTACCACAATTAAGACAATAAATTATTTGAATTTGTCGTAATACCTAGCTACCGTTTTCTTCCGGATATCTGTATTTCATTCCAAAATTCAGGTTGAGTTAACCAACGTTTGTATGGAAACCATCATCCGAGACGACCGCGACGCCATACCTACATAACAATGGTCACCCTACTCTAACAGTACACCGCGACACCAGATTACTTACTACGACAATGTCGACAATCACACAACAGCTCAGTGCTGCTACCTTCATAATGATAAATTGTTACTAATATTATTGTTAATAAAAAGTATTGCATGTTGTTCGTGTGCTAATTTATAATATTACATTTTATCGTCCTAGATGTATTATATTTCGATGTTTTATTACACGAAAAACTTATAAGCAAATGTAATCAACTTTTAAGAAATCTACCTAACACTACTAAAAATAATCATTTTTTGCGTTGGCAACTTACTTGACAAGGGGCAGACAAGGACACACATCTACTTTTGTGCTATCTCACTCGGCTCGTTTTTCTACTTCGACTTGTGTCAATGAAAAACAAACCTTAAGAATGTAGCATAAAGTTTAAATTAGTGATAGTATTATGTTTAAGTGATCTATCCAGTTTTTACGAAGTAAATATAAATCCGTGAATTCGACCAATATCAATCACCACAACCACCACCAGTATCAATGTCTTAACATTGATATGTAGTGAAAAGGTTTTGTGCGCTTGAAAATCTCACCAAAGATCTCCCAAAGAACCTTCGAACAAGTACGATCTTAGAGGAAGAAAACAATAGAGGGCTGGACACTTTCTGTCTCATTCACGCAAGAAAAGAATGCGTTTATGTAGGTTACGTGTGATAGAAAGAAACAGTGTATATGATTTTTTGTCCCTCAGCATGTGTTCGATTTTTCCGCGCCGTGGGTGCGAAACAAATTTGACGTTTGCTCCCACTTTGCTCCGTGACAATTTTAGCGTGGTTTTAATATTAAATAAATAACTTAAAATTCAATAAAAAACTAACTGTGACATTACTGTGTGTTGTGGAAATCCTATAAGAATAGTGCAGTGCAGTATTATAGGCTGTAAAAGTGACAGTGAACGTAAAATTAGTGGAGTATCGTTTCACAGGTAAACGTGAATTATTATGGCCAATTTAGAGATTACATTTAGAAACTAATACATGTAAACGACTTATTTAGATCTTATTGATCTAAATTAGTTACTATTTACTTGAAAGTTACGTGTATGATCGATAAATTCTTGTTTTTCATCCATAACCTAAAATTTTCAGTTTATTGATCGCCATTATCAGTGTTGCCAGTGTATAAAAGAGAGACTACCATAAATAAGTGGTAAATTATTATTAAGTGCATCATACACGATCCCACATGCTGGGTGCGTCGAAGAATTTCTGAGATTTCCCGAATTTATTTTTATGATTTTCTGAAAATATGGATATTTGTATACTGTGGATAGCAGCAACAAAAAAAATTAATTAGGTTGCTAAAAGTTATTCCCGAATGCTTAAATATTCAGAAATAACGTAAGCGCTCAAGTAATTCGTCCAAGGCTGCGCAGGACGTATTCATTCGTTATTTATAGGCACAATGGTCATTGTACATTTAATCGTGCTTTTACTATATGCATGTTGTTTAAATATATGTATGTATGTTGTTGGTTACAATTTATTGGTAAATTTGTCTGAATTATAAATAAATAGTACCGACGTTGAATAGTTTGTTTCATTTGCCCCCTATTATGTACCTATCTCGTTTGACAACTAAAGTGATGATCAATAAAGCAAAGTGACTATTAAATAACTATCAAATGATTCATTTGGCATTGCCTAACTTGAATCACCAATACATACCAAACACACTTTCAGTAGACATCAAAGTTTGGTGGACAACTGAAGCTTGATAGTCACTTTGCTTTATTGATCATCACTTTTTTTTTGTAGGAATAGTACTGTTTCACCGGACAAGAGGACGAGCGCTTAAAGCGCTCCAGCTAGAAAGGTTTGGGTAGCGACTAGCACAAGGGCACCTCAGGGAGGCACGGCCTCGGCTTGGGCTGCCGCTTAGAGAAAATGAGTTTACCACCGGTTCACAACGCGCCCCCGCTGAGAAGAACTGGCAAGAAACTCAGCGAGGGGTTGCATGCGTACGGACCCCTTCGGCCTCGCCGGCGAGACCGGTGTCTGTGTGTTGATGTGTTTACGACTCTTGACATCGTTGTCGGTGTTGGTGTTGGTGTTGTGTCATGGTCCAGGAGGACGGACATCGGGTCGGGTGGGTCGAGCAGTACATGCCGCGGACGGCGGCGATGTACGGCTGTTCGACGATCTGAGGGACCTGGCCGCTGCCCAATAGGACATGGGTTCGATTCCGAACAATTGTCTGGGTGTTATTTATCTATTTAAATATGTATTTATACAGTTTACAAGTATTTGTAATCATTTATCTGGTTACCGGAAATACACTTTAAGGATCTGCGTAGATTGAGATCAGGTGGTCATTGGTCAAGCGTAGATTGTCCCAAGATACTAGTACTATAGATTTGTATATTGGAGAAATTTACTAAAACTTACCCGGTAAATGGCCATAGTATGTATTATATTAAGTTATAAGAAAGCCAATTTTTGCCTACCTCTCTGGGAAATAGAATATTATTGTTTTTATCTCTTAACTTTTTTGTATGAGGCTAATAATTATCTACAGCTCTTAGCCACTTTAATCACCACGTGATATCACCCAGGTGAACAATGTGGAATAGACCTTAGCTACAGCCTATATGATATTAAGTGTACATTAACTTTGTAGCCCCCGTCGTGGGTTCGAATCCTGCGAAGGGCAACAAATTTGAGTAGTTGTTCCTTACTGGCTAGGACAATGCAGGCCGTTGACCTGATTGTCTGTAAAGTAAGATTATCCATGTGTCGGGATTTGCGATAGGACGTATGCCCGACTCCTGTCCGTCAAATTAAAACGCCGAGCTTTGGTAATAAACACTTATAATCAAATTGAGAGAGAACAACTTATAATACAGTGGAGTAATCGTAATAATTAAAACATGTCTCTGCCATAGATACTAGCGCGCTGTCATCTTTTTGACAGCCCCTTTGGCGTTCCGAAACCGTGATCCGAGATACGCCACACATGCGTCGGATGGGCATGTAAAAAGTCGGTCCTGCGCTTAACTTCTCCCCAGTCGTGTCGGTCTTCCGTCCCATCGGATTATGAGAGGTACCTATTGGCCGCTGTGGTCGTTTCGGCTAGGAGGACATTATTATAACAATCACTTTCGTACTTTTTGCAGACTGTCATAGATTAAGACGATATAATGTAAGAAAAGTAAATGTTGTGCCAAAAAAGTGGTTTTTGGTTAGGAAAGAAAATATAATTTACAACAACCTCCGTATTTGCTTTACACAAAGGGTAAAATTTCCCTTACGTGGCAACTCTAAATTTAGTATGTACTTATTTTTCTGTCCTTATCGGCGGCACGCTTGGTATGTGTCTGTATTATATTCTGTCTACGAGTACGATCCTCTGGGTTAACTTGACATTGGCATAATGTACAAAACAATTGCCATTAAAAAAAAAAGTACGATCCTGAGTTGCCGCCATTTCAGGTAGGTAAAATAATGTTAACAGGGTCCATGTTTTAATTCCATGTTTTTCCAAGTAAATAAATGATTTATATCCTCAAGTTATGTCCACAACAGCCAAGCCAAACCTTATGAGAGCATAAAATGATTGAAAATGATTTCTGTTTTCCTATACCTCCTAGAGCACACGTGACACCTTTTCTCAACCAACGTAACCTCATGAAGATGGAGGCTAGACGCTCACTTCATTTTGCCTGTCTCCTTTTCGGGGTTGTGAAAACGAACTCACCTTCGTATTTGTTTAATAAAATTCAGTTTTCACAACGTCCGGTCAGATTGGCTACACGCATTGCTTGTCGTAGACATAAAACGGCTATATTTCGTGGTAGTTTTCGGTATGCGGCCAGTAAATGTTGGAATAATTTGCCTACACCGATAAGAAACTGCAACAATTGCTACGTTTAAATGTAACTATAAAAATATCTTTTGTTACAGCAAAATATATATTCCCATTAACTGGCCGTAATTAAATTAATTTTTTTTTTAAATTTATTACTTAATAGAACTAGAAACTTAGTGAATGTGCCCCCTACGTTTGTCTGCGCACTTTTGTAATTGTAATAACATATCTTTAAATGTTGTTTCTTTGCATAGTTATAGTGTAAATTAAGCAATAAGAGCGGTGTAATTGCATATTATGTAACTACTACGGAGGTGTTCACGGAAGACCAGCGTCGTGATGCCAAATAGGTGTCACGGCAAAATGCTGAGTGGGCTCCTTTTTAACAACTGATTGTTTTTATTTTATGTGTACCTACCAATTGTTATTTTATGTCGTTAAATAAATTTATTTCTATTCTATTCTATGTCTGTCTTTGATTCTATGTATTTAACCTGTATAAATCACAAAATATAAATTAGGGCGTATGCGTATTTACGTAATTTTGGATTAATGAATACATCCATGTGTTTTATATTAAAGTGTATTTCCCCTATATTGTGGGTAAATATTTTTAAATTTAATGACAACACCTAATTAAATTATACCAACTTAACCCTTCAGGCCCGGGTGATACGTATTTGTATCATGACATAACGCACTGCAATGACTCCCTCAGGCCCGGGTGATACGTATTTGTATCATCCGCCGTTGACGGAATTCATATTTTTTTTTTATGGTAGAAATTATTTTTTTGTATGGGAACCCTATGCTTTATGGTTACATCATAGTATCATCTTTAAAATAGACCCGTGATTCATTAATTCTTTTGACATTTTAAGTCATAAATTCAGTTACGAAAGTCGGCTGGTCTCGGCCACAGATTAGATACTAGTAGCTAGCTAGTCTCGGCACAGAAGACAGAACACTATTACTCGGTCTCGGTCGGACGGACTAAAAGTTGTGGTCACGGAATGTTAGTTTTAAATCGTAAGTATTCTTTTATTTCAGGTGAAATGTTTTATTTTTTTGTTTTAACGTAATAATAAAGCTGTGTAGAGGGTAGTTAGTGTGTATTTTGTCAAAATATTGTATATTTTCGAACTGAAAAAACAAAAAAATCCCCATAGGTGATTTTTTTGTTTGTTTGTTTACTTTTGGTATAATTCCGTTATTATTTGTAATGTAATTGTTGTAAATACATCGTAATTACATCATAAAGATAATAACTCAAAGATAAAGTCATAAAATCCAATCTAACTATCGAAAATTTTGCATACCATGACGTCATATCGCGCAGTGACGTCATTTTTTAAAAAAAATGAGTTCATTTCTTTTTTTTTGGTAGTGTTTTGTTTAAAACTTGTAAAAAAGGAGTTTGGATGCAAAGAATGGATCTTTCTTAGTGCCTGAGTCAATATTCTACCCTCAAAATCGAATTCAAAAATAGGTAAAATCAGCTTTGCCAAAAAATCACCTACACACATCAAAAGTGTCTAGGGATCAACATATATTTTTGCAATAACTTTTCTCCTGATTGATATTAATTAAAATTTTCTTTAAGGATTCATCAAATAAAGTGTTTTCGTTTGTCACAGTAACGATAAACCAAGTCACCTTTGCATTAATAAAGAAATTTGCCATTTTCCTAATAAAGGGATTTTTGACATTTGAACCACTAACACAAAAGTTCGAAAAAAAGACTGAAATAACAGTTTTCTTTAAAATTTTATTGGGTAACTTAAACAATTAATAATCCGTGTTTCTACCGCGAACACTAACAACACAAGAACATCGGTTTGGCATACTCAAAATGAGTTCATCCAAATCACGCTGTGGAATGGCCGCCCATGTTCGTTGCAACAACAAAAAAAGGTCTTCTTGCGACTGGATACCCTCCATATTCGGCAGAGCTCTTCTCTGTAGCATATCCCATGCATGCTCAATCGGGTTCAAGTCTGGCGACTGAGCAGGCCAGGGCAGGACATTGATGTTAGCTGCGGCGAGAGTCTGTCTTACAACTCTTGCGGTGTGCGGTCGTGCATTATCATGCATTAACTGAAATAAGGGACCGATTTGCACTTGTAGAGGAACGATGACGTCTGATACAATCGTCTCAGCATAAATTTGAGCGTTGAGGTTGCCTCTGATCCAAATCAACTCAGTTCTTCCGCCGATCCAAATACCCGCCCATACCATGATGGTTCCACCACTATAAGGATGGACTTCCTGGCAGGATTTTAATCGCTGTTGGCGTCCAGGGGTTCTCCAGTGTCGTATACGTCTTGTATCCGGTCTCATACCAAAACGAGACTCATCAGAAAAGCACACGAAACGCCATTGTTCTTCTGCCCAATTTCTGTGTTCAAGAGCCCATTGATATCGAATCCTACGATTGTGCATTGCTATAGGTGGTACCCGTAGCGGTCTTCGGGAATGAAGGTTCACTTCATGCAAGCGGTTTCTGACTGTTTGGTCGCTAATTAAGTTCCCTGAAGAGTGATGAAGCCTCACGGCTAACATCATGGCAGTTATTGTTGGAGCTCTTCGAGTTAAGATTTGAATATATCGGTCTTGTCTCCGTGTGGTGCAGCGATACCGTCCTCCATGGCGCTCAGCCACGGTACCAGTGCTTCGGTAACGTGTCCAAAGTCGACTGATAACACTCTGACTTGTATTCAGAGCTAAAGCCACAGTACGTTGCCGGGAACCAGCTTCTATCATTCCCACGGCTCTGAGCATTTCTTCCCTGCTTAAATGACGTCGCCGCTCCATAATAACGTTGGTTTTAATCAGTAGTAGGGAAACAGTAGCACTAATAATGTCTTCAATGCGTTGTATGTTTTTATAGGGAAAATATTGACAGCTGATTTTCATCTTTTACTCGAATTTGATTCACAGTTCCTGATTCAAATTATGAAATGCACCAAAAAGGATCCATATAAATTTATAAAATCATAAATTTATTACAAAGCCACATCTCAATCTCAAGAAATCCGCTTAAAAATGCTTGATCCCTAGACACTTTTGATGTGTGTATTTTAGACTTTCCCTTTAAAAAATCGATATTTATAACTCTAAAAAAGCATATACTGGATAGTTAATACCTGTCTCAGTAGAACTCTGTTTACAGAACGCAAATCGGTTAAGTGGTTGTGTTTATATGACGTTCGTAATTTGAAACCACGGCGGGCCGCCGAATAACTTAAACAGTTACAGTCCGCTCCAATCTTTTTGACCTCTCCGAACATAGCCGTAACTTTGAACTTGCGCACGTACAGTCGAGTGGGCAATACATATAATAACCGCGAATAATATTAGAGATACAATATATTCGTATTATTTTTCATTAGTGTGTATTACCAAGGAAGTTAATTTATAAATATAATAATTATTGACCGATACGTCAATTACTTAGTATTATTGTTTAAAAAAAACAATAACTAAATAACACAAGATGTACATATTTTGGGGTCCTTCGTTTTAAGTTTCAGAAACCTGTATTAAGATTTTACATAATTTTTGAAATAGATATTACCTAAATCAACTATTATTATGTTATAAAGTGAATACTTCTATGTTTTCTAAGTTACAACATTAATTTGTGTACCGTACCTACTTAATATCAATTGTGGTAAACACAGCTTTCATGGCGATTGACAATATTATATTGATTATAATTATACCGTGATCATGGCGCTTGTAACAGCGACGGAATATCGGAAACCCAAAAATAATGGGTAACCCGTAAGTCAACATATGTAATATCAATTGTGGTACTTACATAGTTGGTTTAAATTAAATTTTCTTAACAACAAAACTTTTTGAGCGCAACTGTACTGCGAAAAAGCGCGAGTATGTAGTAGTAGTACGTGTACGGATGTAACACTCACACATCGACAAAGGACTCGGCGGAGCGAGGCATGCGCGCGCGGTGTGCACCGCCCCCGCGCCTCGGGTCCGTCCCGCTGATACCTAATATTGTGTTCTGCGCAGCGCAACGCGCGCTGCTTTGAGAGGCCAAAAAGTTTGGTGAGGACTGTACGTCATCACAAAACGTACGCGCGCGAAAAGCGGCCGGGCGCGTCCGGGCCAAAAGGGTTAAAAGCCCTACACAAGGCACTAAAATCAGTGGCAATATCCATTAACCACGAAGGGAACTCTTTCGTGAAACGCACTCTATAGCCATTAAAGTTCTTTCTGCATATTTTTTATAAACATAAAATCATAACGTTCTATCTTCGAAGTCTACTAAATGTACTTCTCTAAAATAACAATTTTAAAAAAGGAAAAATTACTAGGCTACGTTTTATTTGTGCTATGTTGTTGTAATCAACAAAACGTTTCGTTATTTGTTTTGACCATAGATAAGAATAGTATGTTTTGACATTGGTGACAACTTGTCACTGACAAGAAGACAATCAAGAATTCAAATTTTAAATATCAAGAAATAAAACGAGTCCCGTTGTTTGTTGTGTGTGCTTTTTAGTTTTAATAATTATTAAATTATACTAAATAAATTACTTTGCGCTGCCGTAATGTATCAAAAAATTACGTTTATAGCTTTTTAGTCTAAAGGAAATAAAACTTTTGTAATAGTCAGTGAACACTGGTTTTATGAAGACGCGCCAAAATTACCATACACATGAAGAAAGTTCGGTTCGAGAGTCCTGCCAAAAGTTTTAAGCTCGCTAGTATGAACGACGCAGAGTGTCATTCGCCCAGACCATTTATTGGACGCCGAATGCCGTCAGTGGGTCTACAACAGCACAACTATGCCAGGATAGTGCCATACAGCGCTGATCCCGTAAAAATGTTTGAATGCAGCGACAGCTCTCCATATCCACTTATGAATAAAACGCAGCTGTCGAGCGAACAAAGACCGAATTGGTCGCCTTCAAGTGAATTAGATTTGAGTATGCTTGATGCCTCAAATGATGAGCCTCGCATACCCATGTTCTGTAAGTCTATTCTTAAAGCTTCAGAGAACAATGTTTACGATAAAAGCACAAGAGCAGGTAGTCCTCAAGTTTTGTCTTCAATTGAAAATAAAATCAACCCACCGAATGTGCTAAGCAAAGATAGTGACTTCTTTTTGAGAAGAGATAATTTAAGCAAAATTAATTTGGACCTCAATCCTGTACGGATACAGTTTAATAACTTGATTTTAGACAAAGAAAATGAGCCATTAGCAAAAAAGGCGGAAATCATGAAAAAAAGTGCAGTTGTAGGAAATGAAAGCGATCCATTTAGTGCCCAATGCCTTCCCAACAGAGTACACACTAACTGTAATAGCTACTACCATTGTGTCGAACGTTTAGCTCCTCCACCAATACCTCATACAATCCAAGAAAATCAAATCTGTCACCGTAACTCATCAAATATGCCTAAATATACAGTAAATAATGCACCACCTAACCATTGCCTTTGTGCACTACCTCGTCAACCGGTATGTGCATGTTGCGAGAAAGTACTACCATCTAAGCAATCTACCCCAGAAGTGTGTACTCTTACTAATCCTGAGCAGCATTCCGTTCCAAAAGTAAACGCTGTAGATAAAAAAACATGGGCCATAGAGAAATTTGAGCAAAGCAAAAAGCAAGGAGCCTCAGATTGCATGGAGATTGAGAAACAAACAAGTGTTGTTAAAGAAAAAAGGGAACCAACAGTTGCAGACCTCTTTAAAATTATAAAACTTCAGAATGAACAGTTACAGCTACTCCAAGAGAAAGTAGACACGTTTATGTCAGTGCAAGGCCAAGGACAAAACACACAAATACAAAATTGTGCATTGGACCATGTACCTAGTCAGACAAGTAACGAAGAACATAAAATATCTATAGGTGTGATGACAAGTTTTGAAATGGTCAGAACTTCAACTATAATCAACAAGGAGGTTCTAAAAACTAACGAGAATTCTCAAATACAGTGTAACAGATCACAGATAAGTATTAAAGAGGTAGTATCACAATCGCAAACTCCAAATTTAAATTTCTTAGATGGTATTGCACATGTAGACAGACCAGCTCAACATTGTGTGGAGAAGAATGGACCTGTAGAAATTAGCACAAAGCCTCAATTTGATGGGAATGAGGAGAAGACATATAATGAATTAAGTTTATATAATGTGCAAGTGGATAATGCAACCACACCATTAATGTCACCTGATCAGAGCTTGTATTTAGATGTTAGGGATTATAGCGAGTAAGTTCAGAATTTCTCTGTTTTTTTAATAACTATTTAGAAGAGATTTATAAAAATATGTAATATTTTTCAGGTCAGAACCAGGCAGTGATGACCAGTCCAATGTTGGATGGACATATTACAATAAAGTTATGGTAATTTCACTTTATAATTATTATAATAATATTAATATCCTTAGATATGATTGTCTGGCAAGACGGACAACTGATACAAATACTTATATATTTTTTTCGTTTAAACATACATTATATACAATGTGTCAATTAAATAACCCAAACCACAATAACCAACAAGTCCCAATAACAAAGACAGCCGAATTCTATATTTATTAACATCTACTGCCGCACTCACAAACGTCAATTATAGTTAATTCTAATTTAGCCTTATTTTAAAATCTAATTATCTTGATTCTCAGAGCGGTTTGTGATTATTTTCGATTATTAAGTAAAAGATAATTAATATCCCTTACCCATATAATTAATATCCCTTAATATCCCTTACTATCAGCACATTAAGTATTAATTGGCTTTGTGTGTCAAAATTAATTCGATTTCAATAAAGGGATTAATGATAATTAACTTTAACTGACCTTTGTAGGTGCGGCAGTTAGGATGTATTATTCACACACTATTATTTATTTTAATTAATTATTGCTAAAGCTATTAGTACTTATTTATTTGTTAAGTTAATTTGCAAACATGTTGTATATATCGTGCATTTTAATGTTAGGCATCTGCCTAACATTAAAATGCACGATAAACAGACATGTCCATGCACACAAATGCATGTACTGGATGGGAATTGAACCCACAACCTATTGGCTAATAACTAGGGTGTCTATCCACTAGACCTGTCCTGCAAGTCTAGTGACTAGACCAACAGGCCCATCAAAAATTTCATTGTCACATATTTTCCAGACTCATGTAAATGGCATGCTACAAGATTCAGACATGCCTTCATCAGCAAGCGCTATGTACAGAAACACCCGGCAACAAATGCAGACAGTGCAAATGCAAATTGACAAAACCAATGTTAGTGTTACTAAAAGGTAAAGACTAGATTTTTATTCAACCTAGGAACATGACATGTCATGACATGACAATCAGTGCTAGGGTCCTTGTAACCCTTCACCCATGACATGTACCCATTGTTAATGATAAGCTGAGGGTCTAACGAATTAGCGTGCGATGATGCAATGCAGCTACCAATAGACAGCATTGCACAGCCACTCGTCACCGGAGACATTAGTATTGTCTCTTGTGTCTGGTAATTTCACCAGCTACAGTGCCCTTCATGCTCTAGAACAGCAATGTGTACACACTGCTGATTGGTGGCTAAATATCTGACTCGGTACCTACCTGGACGCTACCTTACCTGAAGGGCCCTACTACCAAGAAATGTGCTCTAAAGCTCTTTTGTTAACTTCTTGTAGTGAATAAATCATTCGTTCATTAATTTCAAATAAACTTGAAAACAATTACAACTTTACAATGCGGTTGTAAAGCGCGTCCATTTGACAGTGCAACGCGGCAGCAAAAACAGCTTGGTTATTAGCAAGCTGTTTTTGTGTGACGCTTTGAGCTTGGTTATTACCAAGTTGTTTTTGTGCCACGCTTTGAGCTTGGTTATTACCAAGCTGTTTTTCCTGCCAAGCTATGTTAACAATGTAGGAGATAAGTAGTTATTGAAGCGCAAACGAATTTGTGTATTGGTTCACAAGTTCCTCTAGAGCAGTGGTTCCCAAACTTGATTGGGCTCCGACCCACCTAACAAAAACTGCCAAATTCGGGACCCACCTCTTGGCTGTCTTAAAAAGGGCATACAATATTGGTAACGCTCAGATTACCTAGTCTCTGTGTTAATTAATTCGTCTTCTGCCCATTCAGCCATTTCGTCGATTCGTCGTGCAACAGTATTATTTGACAGTGGTATGCACTCGATTTTCTTTAATTCTTTTTCTCCAAACATCGCTCCAAGCGCATCTTTAATCGACGGTAACACTAAGTCTTCCCCAATGGTGTGAGGCTTTCCTGCTCTGGCGATCCTTAAGCTAATGAGGTACGAGGCGTACGAAGCATTTTCATTAATATTAATAAAATGTGAAACAATGTTTTTTGACGATTTCATGTCTACTGGTTTATTCGCAAAATGGGAATGCTTTGCTTCTACATGAACGAAAGAATGCGACCAAGTAAGTTCGCGTCAACTTACTTGGTCGCATTCTTTCGTTCGCTAATATTTCGTAACAAATCACACATAGAGGACGCGGATCTAGCGTATCATGATTCCAAGTGAGAAAATATGACCCTGAATATCTGAAACTAAGATTTAGTTTCAGATATTCAGGGTCATATTTTCTTACAACTTTCCGTCGTTTCGATTCTTGTGAACTCGTTGAGGGAGCTTGGAAGTCAACTTCAGTGCCACTTCTGTTATTTATAAGAACAACTTCTGTCTTATGAAAAGACAGAAGTTGTTGCACTTTGTTCACAATCAAACGGCGGTGGCGACTTTTTTTTGTTATTCGTTTCAACCACTTTTCCATGATTATCTTCAAATTTTAATTATTGTAAAATATTGACTTTAAAAAGATTATAAGGGCGTAAACTAACGAACACAACGCAACGGGTAACAAGTATAATTTTTTTTTTAATAAACCCCCGACTTAGGTAAACGACCTTTTAAAAAGACTTTTCTGTGCTATTATCACACCCTGATCAGTATCTGTCTAACTACTCGTTAAGATTTTACCATAGATTTTTAATTCGGTGCCTCCTACATTTAATGGTGCCGAGTTCCTATTGCCACCTTCCTGCTTGCTCCCATCACTAGACTCTGATCAACAATTTTCTACCTACTAATCGCAGCAACCTATACAACGAATCCAAATTCGGTGGGTCTAGGTTTATTAGTGCAGAGATTCCGTGACCATCTTCCTGCTCCATCATCAGACCCTGATCACCATTTTTCTAGCAACTACTCGTCGAGACCTATCTAAAGAGACCAAACTCGGTGGGTCTACCTTTATTGGTGCAGAGATCCGATGACCACCTTCCTGCTCCACCATCAGACCCTGATTACCATTGTTCTAGCAACTGTTCGTCGAGACCTACCTAATGAGCCCAAACTCGGTGGGTCTACGTTAATTGGTGCAGAGATCCCGTGACCACCTTCCTGCTCCATCATCAGGCCCTGATCACCATTTTTCTGGCAACTACTCGTCGAGACCTATCCAACGAACCCAAACTCAGTTTGTCTACGTTTATTGGTACAGAGATCCTGTGACTGCCTTCCTGCTCCATCATCAGACCCTGATTAGCATTTTTCTAGCAACTGCTCGTCGAGACCTACCTAACGAGCCCAAACTCGGTGGGTCTACGTTTATTGGTGCAGAGATCCCATGACCACTTTCTTGCTCCATCATCAGACCCTGATCACCATTTTTCTGGCAACTACTCGTCGAGACCTATCCAACGAGCCCAAACTCGCTGGATCTAAGTTTATTGGGGCCAAGATCCTGCTACCACCTTCTTGGATCATCATCAGACCCTGGTGAAGGTTAACCATTTTATTTAGTATCATCGGATTTACATATGTTCTAAATTTCAGATTTTTCAGACATATAGAAGTAATTTTATACAAAATATCCCTACCTCGACACGGAAAAGAGCTGATGGTCTTCAAACAAATAAAAAAAACCGCATTCAAATCCGTTCACTGGTTGGACCGCTACGATGCCACAGATAGACATACATACAGACAGACAGACAGACTTCCGGACATAGGCGTCAAACTTATAACTCCCCTCGTTTTTGGTCGGGGGTTAAAAAATATCACAAAAACAAAAGACGTCCGACTCAGGCTCACCACTTTACACGAAATGCATTTCGCCGCCTGTCCCGACCTTCGCCCGCTCCTCTCCTCTCGCAGTCATCGAACGCGAGCGCCACCGCGCCGGGCGCGCGCGCCCGCGCCTGGACCCCTCCCTCAATGGCGGACCGCTGTAAGCCCGATCGGTCGGGTTTTCAGGGCCCACTTAATATTCGCTCGCGACCCACCAGTGGGTCGCGACCCACACTTTGGGAACCTAGGCTCTAGAGTGTAGATTTCATTCTGGATTAGTTTCCGGTTTGCAACGCAAGCGGTTTCCAGATACGACACGGTGGCTAATGACATCGCCTCGTCTAACGTACATCATACCTTTGGCGATTCTGTTTGGTCCGTAGTCGGATTTTTGTGTTTATAACAGATATTTACCTAGCTTACCTTTGAATGAAATCAGGGTTGGTTCTCTCTGCATTATTTCAATATAACAATATTATTTCAGGGTCAAATTTGGCGATGACCCGCTAGGTATTCGCCAGCCGCATATTTACACGGCACCGACAGACACCAGTTTGAAAATGAACCAGCTGGCTGCTAAGTATCTGAAGAACGGGCCCGTCCTCGCTCCGCAGAGGCAAGCACCTAAGTCTACGACGGCACCTATTGACATGTCCTTTGCTACAAGGAATTATATGGAAAGACATAAGTTGTTACAAGGTATTAAATTGTATTTTTAACCGACTTCAAAAAAGGAGGAGGTTCTCAATTCGTCTGTATATATATATTTTTTTTTTCTTTTAGCGGTATGGCTCAACTCTCACTAAGATGGCGGCGCCGCTTGAAGCCGCTCGCGGCCTCCTGTGGCCGCTCGCGCGCCTCATTTTTCAAGCGATACTGGTCTGTTACGTATTGTAGATAAAGTTTAAAATTCTTTCACACTGAAAGTGCGCTGCCGGCCGCTGCCATCTTGGTATGAATTGAGCCAACTTCTAACTTTTTGTAGCAGCCGTGGTACAGCGGAAAACCATTAGAATAATTTGAACTCTGACGTGCGTAGTGTTTTTTTAAGTTGCATCATATAATAACGTATAGTTTTTGTATTAGTAGGTATAAAAAACTTTTTTTATGATCATCCATTTTTAAACGAAATTTTCCGGTGCCTTGAACACTTTAGCCCGGACTACAAATGAAACCCCACCCGGTCCCCAAACGCCCTTCAAAGTAGGACAAATCCGGGAAACCCGGACGGATGGCAACCCTATTAATACACAACAGTATCATGCTCGTAACGGCATCCAGATTGTTACTAAACTTTTAAATTTTCTACTGTGTTTATAGGTGTGCCGCCAACCTCAACAAGATCACCACCCCCATGTGAAATGCCGAGGTTTCTTGATATAACTGCATTGAAACAACAGACAAAATTATTATAAACAAATACTTTTGTATATATTATTTTTAGATTGGTAATTTGACTTTATATGAATTTTAGATTAAGTATTATAATATTTGTAAATAATAGACACAAAACGAATTTTTGAACAGACATTTATTCAAATCTCAGAGATAGTAACAGAGTAAACTCCTACAACGTATAAGTAGGGTATACATACTTGTTATGAGAACAGTTTGTTAAAAGCTATTTTACAGTTACTGTTGTATATTCAGTATACCAGATTTATTAAGTAACATGGTTATAATATACATTAATTTCGTTTATAATGTACATATAAATAATACATTTAATTTAATTAGGATGTGGTAGTTTTATTTTTGTTTAATATCACATTTTTTGAAAAAAAGAAGAGCATATCCATGCAGTATAATCATAAAATTATTCGTTTGTTAGTGACTGAATACAAATAGTCAAACAAACATTCTATTATCATGAGGGATTAATCCATTTTGTTCACTGGTGTGATATACACGAAGTAATTATCCATATTATTTACAGAACTTTATATTTGTACCCAAAAATAATAATAATAATTTCTCGCGACTCTATTCATTTTTTAGTCTATGCAGTGGACATATAAAATGTCCACGATCCAGGGGTTTACATCATATTTAAAATACATCGTTTCATAAACTCGTGAACTACAATAACAATTATATACTTTATTTCTGGAGGTATTCAATATCTCTCACATATAAATTGTACTTCAACTCTTGAATATGATATTAAATATTGTTCATAGTTAATACATACATTTTTCTTTTCTACGCGATTTATTTCTACCGTTTTCTTTCTACGACTGTTCTATATCACAAATATATAACTTGTTTTACACGACAACCATAACTGACGTAAATCATACTTTCAAACCAAAAATATATATTATGTACCCAATTAATTTTTTCACCTATCTATAGCTAAAGAAACTGATGAAACATCTAGACTGCTATTTATCTAATATCTATATCAAAAAGCGATTTCTACTATGTTGTCTCATATATATATTCACACTATTCAAGTGGACAAAATGTTTCAGAGATAATTTAAATATATATTTTTTTATATATCTGTATTAGTCCTTAATACTATCAGTTTGGTTCTTTCTTTGGTTAGATTTATACAACATGAAAACATTCAACACTCTACTGTAATAAATATAAACAATTAGTTAACATTAAAATACATTTGAAATGTTAACACTACCATTTTATCTATTTACATTGAAGATAAGACTGTATTAACACTTAAATAAGATTTCAATTCTCTTGCATCGCAACATATTACAGTTTACACTATTAGTCTAGAAAGATAACCAAATACTTGGATGGCACTTCTTTTCTGGTGTCGAGTAGAATAATACATATTATTATAATATAATCCTACATATATTTTCATACATACAGAGTGTTAGAAACCCCCTGTCCTATCCGTAAGGGAAATATTTGATTTTCAAGTACAAGTCAGGAAAAATAATTATGAAATTTTTAACAGAAAAGTTATATTTGTATGATTGTGTTGCGATACCGAATAATACTTTCAGTGATCGGACAGGGTTTTTTAAACAGCCTGTATAATCCTACAATGAACTACTTTACAACACTTTTGTGTCTGACATGTCGCCGGAGTAAAGTGACTAGAATATTAAACTAGCCGCATTCGCACGATAGGCAGCTTATAATTTTGTCTGCAATTAATTGTAGGTTGGGTAAATGGTATGTTGTACGCCCAATAGCAATACATTGGGAACTAAACCTAAAATTTTTCGTTATTTTCTTATCTTTATTCAAATAGTATATAGTCACAGCGGATCTTTGTATGTCTGAAGTTAGCTGCAAGACGCTGCGCAGTAGCTATTCTTGTGTCTTTGTATTCACAACTCACGACTGTAGTTGCGCAATGGTTCGCCAAACCTAACTTCAGAGACACAAACTACTGTACTATACGTAAATTAATTTGAACGAAGGTCCAATTTGGACAAAAAGAGACAACGACCCGGCCACCAGTAGGAATTCAAGACCCGGCCAACAGTAGCCATAGATTATAAGTTCATGACATGACCATCATATTCAGTCAGTGTGAGAGGGGTGTTGGTTATGGTAGCAGGGTAATGTAATGTAATATTGTGTAGTTGTAGTCTAGTCTAGTTTAGGTATGTAGGGAAATTGACCGGCATAGCGGTGGGTAGACACCGTTGCAGGACAATACAAGGATGTATGCCCATCCAGTCACGTAGTAGCGTTCCTGGGCAGCAAGGACATACATCTGGGATTCAGGTTTAGCCTGAAATTCGACTAGACGACGAGTAGGCGACGTCAGCCAAACTATATGTTAATGACTGCTGGGATAGTGTGTAGGGCACCATCTGCCAACAGCTTAACAATGAAGAGGAGATGTGACTACCGAAGAGCGGTGGGTAGGGCACCGTCTGTCCGGTAGGACCTTAGGATAGCGTTGTGTCCATCCGGTGAATGTGAAGCATTCCCGGGCAGCAAGGATACACGCCAGGGTAGGATTATGGGATAGAAATGGGCGCCATCATGGAATCAGTGTCCATGAATAGGGTAGGAGTCTAGACTAGCTATAGGTGTTATAAGAGCAATAAGATTGTAAATAAATTATAATTATGATAGACAACGCAGGGTGTCATTACTAGTGTTGTATGTAAATAGTAGTTATAGTTTGATTATGTAATAGAATTTGGTGTAATGATGTATCATATTAATTTAAAAAAAAATCAGTTAAAGAAGATATGTAAGTGTGCATTGCATAGGAATCGAACCCGCCTTGAACTTAGGCTCAACGGTTCAAATCATATAGCTAGGGTAAGTATAAAGTTATGTAGCTAAGTAGCTTACTATAGTGTAATATAATTATGTAGTGAGATAAAATTAATAGAACATTAGGTTGTATTATTACGTGTTTGCAACTCCTCCCTTCTAAGGGGGAGGCCTCCGCTCGGCAGCGAACATCTATCGGTTGCTAATGATGAAAGATTATGATGATTACGTGTATATAAGTTAATTATAGTACCAAGTTTAGTTAAATAATATAGTAAATATAAGGTTATGTTTGGTAGTTTATTTGTTTAGTGTTAAGTGTTTAGTCAAATTACTGTAGTATATTAATATATGTTTCGTGTCAGTTAAATTAAATGTTATGTTATGTTTATTATGAACAAAAGATAGTAAAGGATTTAGAATAGTCAAATTAAAATTAGTTTAGTAGCTAAGTATATATTTTTATTTTTTGATATAAATATTTAGTGAAACCCTCTTCGTTGGTATAAGATAGTATCCCCAGAGAAAACCCCATAATAAATATAAATAAATCCAATGGTCAATGGCTTATTTGAGTAGTGACCGCCGCTACCGTACTTTTTAAGTGGTACGAACACACTGTTAGTAAAATAAATAACCCCAAAGAATGTAAAAAGAGGAAATAGAAGTTTTCCACGTAGGCTTTCTCAGTCGTGACCCGCTGTTCAAGAAAAGTGTGTTATGTTAGGCTTATTTTTGTAGTTGGAGTTCATAACGCCCGCTCCAGAAGAATAAAAAGAATAGTACCCAAGAAGAAAGTATCAGTAAAGGCTTTTAGGTAAAGCAAGTTAAAAAAATAAAAATAAATTCCAGTTACATGTTGTATAGAATTAAGTACTGAATCAACATAAAGTTATTAAGGTTTGTTAAAGTGTTATTACGTAAGTAGTAGGACTGTAGAAGTAGGTTCTACGTCTCGTATTAATAGTTCCTCGGCAGTTACCTGCTGTGCGTGTGTCGATTCGGAATAGGACCGTAAGGCATCGTTTTTTTTTTCGAAATAATATTTACGAGTGTGCAATCATTATAGTTATTAAAGGATATGGAATTAATAAAATGTGGAAATAATTTAAATTTAGACCAAAAATCTACACCAAGTATTAGTGGTGACGTAACAGTAGGTATCACGTACGCTTTTAAGATATGAAATTGGTTCTCGAAGGAAACAGGTAAATTGATGTAACCTATAGCCTGCATGGTTTGACCACCAGCGGCTGCAAAGGATTTCCCTGCGACAAGTTTTTGTAGTTCAAAACCTGTTGCTAATAGTTGCAAGTGCGAATAGTTGCCGAGTATAGTTATTGCCGAACCTGAATCTAGTAGTCCGCATAAAGATTGAAATTCAAGATAATAAGTGTAAGGTAGTTCCTCTAGTTAGTTTTATAGTTGAAATTAATAAATACTTGGATAAGTTGTATATTATATGACTCTAAAGTTTTTTTTTTTAAAGTGGCTAAGTTATAATTTTAGTTGGAGGTAGTTTTGTGTAACAGAAAAATAAAATAAATAAAAAAAATGTACGCTTGCCAGCGCAAGTACGCACGTAGATTTACTACAAATCAATTACACTGTGTAGTAATAAGTGTAAGATGTATGTGTAGTAAGTGTAGCACACGAGATGATAATATGTTGGTATGGTGGTACTACTTTTTCCATCAACCGCCTCTTACGGGACCCACTGGATGTGATGGGATGGTCCTATTCTAACCCGGGAACCATACGGGGAACCAGATTATAGAGATACTGCTACAAAAGAAACTACTACGGGGTGGTTGTGCTAGCCGTACAAGGTGTAAAAGAAAAAAATTGTCCGCGACCGTTACAATACACAAAAGAAAGTACAAAAAGAACCGTCACCAAAAACCCGCGACGAAACCTGACCGCGAACTCAGTGATAGCAGAAGTAATACAGAAAGAAGGAAAGAAAGAAATGTGAAGGAAAAACCGTTATAACCGCGTTAAGGCGCCACTGTCGCGTAGCGGGGATAGTGGCCCTACGAAATAAAGAAAACAAGAACTAAGAATAAAGAATTATATTTACAAAGAAGGCACAGGCTAGAGAGCAAGGGTCGTGAGTAGGCGAACGGTTTTTCCGAGGTACGCGCACTGAGAATCGGTCAGGTTCCCCTTCTAAGTGAGGTGAACTTATCAGAGTCGTCGTAGCAGAAGCAGCACGGTGACGGCACGGCGCGACAGCACCAGGCGCAGCACGGCGCAGCAGTTCCAAGGTCGACCAGCTTAGCAGCTGGTCCGGCAGTGGACAGGCTCAGCAGCCGTCCTCAAGCTCGACCGGTAGGGGTCGACAGCAGCTTGCGTCCGACGCCTCGTGCAAGGGAGTTCGTAGTGGAACTCGTAGGTAGGACCTCGTAGATAGGACCTCGTAGATAGGACCTCGTAGGTAGGACCTCGTCGGTAGGACCTCGTAGGTAGGACCTCGTAAGTAGGACCTCGTAGGTAGGACCTCGTAGGTAGGACCTCGTAGGTAGGACCTCGTAGGTAGGACCCCGTAAGTAGTTTTAGAGCACAAATTGAATTTACAAGGTTTTACTTATTGAAATAGTAACATACGTGCGCACTCCACAATCGTGAGACAAGCACTCGCGAGCTCGCGGCGAAATGGCTCGCCGTGGCGCATATAGTATGGTTATAGCTATATAGTACTATAACGGTTTAATATTTTAAGGCGCGTACACACGCGTAACGTTACAGTACCCCGGGAAATAGTGTAGGATTTTGCCTAGATGAAGCAAAATCCGTCTACCTCTCTACTAACTAACTTAGCATTTATTCCAACCCATTCACTCACTCATCGTTCATCAACCATTCATTCAGTCTTCGGTCCTTACATGACCTTAGACCCTAACAGACAGAGTGTACATTTATTTAGAGCAATGTAGACTCAAGACAGGAAGTAAGGAATATTGTAATGTAGTGATTACAATACTCTGAGAGGGGTGTTGGTTATGGTAGCAGGGTAATGTAATGTAATATTGTGTAGTTGTAGTCTAGTCTAGTTTAGGTATGTAGGGAAATTGACCGGCATAGCGGTGGGTAGACACCGTTGCAGGACAATACAAGGATGTATGCCCATCCAGTCACGTAGTAGCGTTCCTGGGCAGCAAGGACATACATCAAGGACTCAGGTTTAGCCTGAAATTCGACCAGACGACGAGTAGGCGACGTCAGCCAAACTATATATTAATGACTGCTGGGATAGTGTGTAGGGCACCATCTGCCAACAGCTTAACAAGGAAAGGATAAGTGACTACCGAAGAGCGGTGTGTAGGGCACCGTCTGTCCGGTAGGACCTTAAGGATAGCGTTGTGTCCATCCGGTGAATGTGAAGCATTCCCGGGCAGCAAGGATACACGCTAGGGTAGGATTAAGGGATAGAAATGGACGCCATCATGGAATCAGTGTCCATGAATAGGGTAGGAGTCTAGACTAGCTATAGGTGTTATAAAAGCAATAAGATTGTAAATAAATTAAAATTATGATAGACAACGCAGGGTGTCATTACTAGTGTTGTATGTAAATAGTAGTTATAGTTAGATAATGTAATAGAGATTAGTGTAATGATGTAGTATATTTTTAAATAAAAAAAAAAATTATTAAGAAAAATATGTAAGTGTGCATTGCATAGGAATCGAACCCGCGTTGGACTTAGGCTCAACGGTTCAAATCATATAGCTAGGGTAAGTATAAAGTTATGTAGCTAAGTAGCTTAATATAGTGTAGTATAATTATGTAGTGGAATAAAATTAATAAAACGTTTAGGTTGTTTTATTACATGTATGGCAACCCCTCCCTTCTAAGGGGGAGGCCTCCGCTCAGCAGCGAACATCTATCGGTTGCTAATGATGAAAGATTATGATGGTTACGTGTATATAAGTTAATTATAGTGCCAAGTTTAGTTAAATAATATAGTAAATATAAGGTTATGTTTGGTAGTTTATTTGTTTAAAGTCTTTGATATGCCAAGCGCCTAAAGGATTTCCGGACATATCCGCAAGTTCATACACAAGTGGAGACTTCTTAGATAATATCTTGCACTTTATGAATTTAGGAGCTAGCTTCTTATTAAAATGTTTATCCTTATCACTTTGATAA
The DNA here is from genome assembly GCA_911728495.1 of Furcula furcula. Classification (NCBI taxonomy): domain Eukaryota; kingdom Metazoa; phylum Arthropoda; class Insecta; order Lepidoptera; family Notodontidae; genus Furcula; species Furcula furcula. Next base: position 8,690,663 of record OU452243.1, read on the forward strand.
AACGTTCGTTTCCATACTGTATCACCAACGTTAAATTCAGCTTTTCTCCGTCGCAAGTTATACGTTTTACAATTCCGACTGTGAGCTTGTAATAATAATGACTGTACCTTGTCAAAAATCGATGATAATATCCCTAAGTTATCAGCGTAAGAGTCACGTGGTTGATAGATTATATCATCAGACGAATCGCTATCGTTATGTATGTAATGGGAACCACAAGTAACCAGTTCCCGACCGTATACTAGGAATGATGGTGTGTGTTGTGTTACTTCATTAACTGAGTTGTTAATAGCAAACTGGATTTTTGGTATTAGCGTGTCCCAAATGCGATGATCGTCGTGAATAAAACTCGATATTGCAGTCATTATAGTTTTGTTGTAACGTTCAACTGTATTTACATGAGGAGAATATTTTGGTGTAAAGTGTAGTTTAGGTACTTTGTACCTTAATAACATATTTTTTAGTGTTGTACTAATAAATTGTTTGCCATTATCTAGGATAATTGTGGAAGGAATACCATGTACTAAGAAGACATTTTCTTCGAGAATTTTAGTGACAATTTCGGCTGTAGCACGCCTTATAGGGAATAACAGGCAGTATTTACTGAAACAACATGTTACTACTAATATGTAGCAGTTTTGTTTCCTTGTTGAAGTTAGTGGTCCAACGAGATCGACGCTTAAGACTTGAAAAGGCCTAGAGCATTGCTTAGGTCTTCCCATTTCGCCTAACGTAGCATGATTTTGATGTTTATGAGCGATACAGGTGTCACAGGAAGTGATTAATTTTACCACATCTTTATGCATTCCTGGCCAGAAGTATTTTAATGTTAGTCGTTTAAATGTCTTAAAAATACCAAAATGACCAGCAGTGGGGTCTGAATGGTTTTCAATAATTACAGAGTGTCGTAACTCAGCAGGAACGACCTCCTTCCATTCGAACTCCTTAGTGAGTGAGCACTTGCCCTTCGTGAATCTATATAGACGATCGTTTTTAATTAAATAGTTAGGAAAAGATGTTGGGGAGCTTTTGCATCCGTGGTAAATATTAAGGTACCATTGGTCGGTAGTAGTGGCGGTTATAGGACTAGTATCGATAGCGGATATTTGACCGGCACGTGATAATAAGTCTGGGATTATATTGTCTTTACCGCGACGATGTTTTATTTCAAAATTGAAACTAGATAAACGTACACCCCAACGCGCCAAGCGTCCTGTAGGGTTATTTAAGTTAAGGAACCATTTGAGAGCAGAGTGATCCGTGTATACGATGAACTTCATGCCGTTGTCCAAGTAACACCTCCAGTGTTCGATGGCTACTAGGACAGCTAAGGCTTCTCGTTCAGTGATACTATAGTTCTTTTCTTGGGGTGATAAGGCTTTGCTCATATAAACGGCTGGCCTTTTAGAAAAGTTCAGAGTCACACAACGAGCCATGGAGAGAGCTATGCTCGGAGTTTCTTTGCGCGACAGAATCCGAAATGTGGAGATTCGCCGAAGAACTAAGGTTACCGACATAGCTCTCAGAATCTGCAAGTTGAAGTGGCAATGGGCAGGCCACATCGCTCGAAGAACCGATAACCGTTGGGGAAGAAAGGTTCTCGAGTGGCGACCACGAACCGGAAGACGCAGCGTTGGCAGGCCTCCCACTAGGTGGACAGACGACATTGTGCGCGTCGCAGGTAACCGGTGGATGCAAATAGCCAATTGTCGTTCATTGTGGCGTTCTAAGGGGGAGGCCTATGTTCAGCAGTGGACGTCTTCCGGCTGATGATGATGATGATGATGACATGACCATAACCGTGCCATGCCCACGGCATGGACTCCATGCTATGAACGGATCAAGCAAAAAAAAAATTGCATGAAACTGTCGCCGTCGCGTATCTGGCCGCACTTGCATCATGCACTTTCCTGTCACCACTCAAAAAGTTAATATTGATATGAGCATGATACGTTTTGAGTGTATTCTCAGTCATTCGTTTTCCGTGCCTGATACGTTCATAGAACGGTCATGGTATGGCCCAGTGTAATGGGCAGACGGCATGGTGTGCTGACGTGCGTTCTCTGCGGGGGCACGTTTGCTGCAAAGATCGGGTATACGAGTCATCATGGGGTCTAGTACGAGTTCTGATCGATTACGCACGTGGTGTGAAATGTATGGAGAAAACTGATAGTCTGAGTGAGCTCGTAAACTATCAGAACTTACTAGACCTCCTGAGCCCTGTGGGCACATCAGAGGGCTACAACACACGATAGCTCTCCTATTTATCTGGAGTGTTTGAAGCAGTCGGTGTAGCTGTAGTGTGATGTGGGAAAAAGACTTTTCGGCGGTAAAGGTTACTTGGGGTACACTTCTTCATCTAATTTACTTCCTCAGTGCTGCTGAAGCAATCTAACATGTTACATGTTACTCCAATTAACAGTTATGAGTAAAGTAGTGGTAGTGGTATTTTATTGGTAGTAGGTATTGTATTGCTCGTGGAGTGTATAAGAATAACACCTTTCCATCTCCTCCCGTTGCCGCGTTGGGTGTCCGTGAGAGGCGAGTTCCGTAACAGCGTCTTCCTATTGAATTACATACCCTTCGACGCCTTCCAAACGTGAGGATTATGGTAACTCCCTTCTAAGGAGTAGGCCTTCGTTCTGCAGTAGACATCTTCCGGCTGCAGATGATTGTAAGCTCTCTGTGTATTGTGTAGTGCCACTATTATAAACTAGATACGAAACCGTTTTTAAAATACATATCAGATGATAGCACAGATTATTGTAGGGTAAGTGGGGGAAGACGAAAAAGTCGCCTGTAACACCTGCCATTATAGGCTTTTCGTGTTACCCCGTTTTTCGTCTTCCACTTACCCTACGATCAGTAGATATATAATAATGATTTTTGACGGGCCCGTTGGTCTAGTGGTTAGTGACCCTGTCTGCTACCCAACAGGTCGTGGGTTTGATTCCCACCAAGTGTCTGGGTGTTTTATCTATATAAGTATGTATTTACAAAAAAAAAGTATATATGTATTAGTATCAGTTGTCTGGTTTCCATAGTACAGGCTCTGCCTAGTTTGGGATCAGATGACCGTGTGTGAATTGTCCCAGGATATTATTATTATTTTCTTTTTTTTGTAAAAAATCTTTTTAGACCATAAAATTTCTTACCCATTTATATAATCAACATCGAATATCATACAATATTTTATACTGTAATTTTGTTTTAAATATTTTTTACCAACATATTGAGCATATATTTGTGCACTGCAATTCATTAGTAGGTACACGTTTTCTTTATTTTACTTAGGTAGGTACATGTATGTTTAGTGAGGTCATAGATATCCGATTGTAATACCTACGCAGCAACATTAATAATTATTATGTACAATGATATATGTATGAATAGGTCAAAGGGATACTGTTTTTATTCTGTTCAAATCTCGCTATACATATTATAGGTAGGTACTTAATATTATAGTATTCTTCAGTACACGTCAGCCATTATATTATATCACATCTTGCCTTTCAAAAACTTTTCATCTAATATCTATAGTCTACATACAACGTGACTACACGAACAAAAATAATTTTGGTAGATTAGTTACTACGTTTCATAATAATATTAGATATACGCGATACGCGCTGATCAGGCTTTTCCTAAATAAGCCTTATGGAAACTTACTTTACCGGTTCGCATATACCCTACCTGGATATGTCTTCTGCCTGAATAATTAAGCTTTCTGCCTGGATATTTCCAGTAGGAATATTCCCGGAATTAGGTATAAATTTTACAGGCGTACATCACAAACTGCGAGAACTGTGTTCCTCGTCTATTCTATTTTTTTAGGCTAACTGAGTGATGGTAAGTGGATACAGTGGTAGATAGAAGATTAACAGCTAAATATACAAGAAAAAAGAAGGGTCCCTATGTCAGAGGTATGGCGATGCCAAAAAGGACCAATTATGGTCCTTCAGTCGCCACCACAAATAATACATAGATCAGATTTTCTCGATTGACAATCTTTATATCAAGATGGTTATAGATACACGTCGAGGGAACACTTCTCCACTCTTACATATAAGCTGCTTCCTTTATATTATACACATAGAGTTACATAGAGATCAGTTATTGTTGGCGCGCGCAGACTTATCCTATTAGTATATTATCGACATTACATAACACAGGAGAATATGTATGTACCTACATATTGTATATTTAAAATTGTGCACCACGTTCCGCATTCGATATCTAGCTACGGTAGAGTTGATTGTCAACTTATAAAGTTTCGTCGTCGCCTCCGCCTCTCGATTTGCTGTCCAGTCTCAGCTCTGCTAGTCTTTGTCTGATACTATTCGGCCTGTATCGATACAATATTATTAACATTTAAAATGCAAAAGGTACTTTTGCATTTTCAATATTACAATCATCGATATATAAATAATATATCTGTATAATATTTATATGTGTATAATATATATATATTTTAATCATTGATATATAAATAATATATCGATGATTAAAATACTTCGTGACAGACGAAAGTGATATTATTAACCGACTTCATACTAATCACGGGACTGAGTGGCGCTTACCTCTCAGAGCGGTAGGATAGTTTATTGATGATAAATAAGAAAGGAATAATGATAATTGGTATTAGTGAAGGAATAAGAAGTGCTTATTCAACACTCCTGATGGGAAAACAAGTTGCGACTTACGGCGGTAAACCGGGGTGATTATTGAAAATTAAGGAGATAATACTTTCATTCAAGGTCCACACTGAGTATATAACACATATAGGTAGGTTGAAATATGGTTGAAATCTTTTATTCATAGAGCATGTGGTTTTTGTGCATACCTAGTCTCATACACGTTGTCATGGGTACAAAAGTAACGCTCTGCCAAGCACCGCTTCAGCTAATCCGTCGGCTGTCGAGCGTGATCGCGCGATGTGGTTCGCGTGTTAGTTAACATGGTGCAGATAGGAATCATCGGCCGTTGAGAGCTTAATATTGTTCTAGGTATCGTTTTCTTATTTTTTTTACGTGGAGGTATACATACTTATATTGAAGAAGGTTTAGGAAAGTTATACCTGTCGGAAAAATATGAAGTGACCACTTGATCAGCGGAGACGGATTGTCGCTGGTAAGCTCCAGCGCTGAGGTTGCTCTGCGGGATTTTGTATATCCTCACGCACCGGCCGCTGTTCTCCGGTAATACTAGAACGTAATACATTTTTTTTAACAAACCTGATGATACTAAGTCAGTCCGCTATGGAAATATAAAGTTATTCATCTCATACCTAAGCCAGTTGTATTTTATCATCGATATAATATTAAACTAGATGAACATTCACTAACAAAATAACATCTAAAATGTGGTCACAGGGGTCGCTGACTCACCTGTGCTGGTGGTGGAAACGTGAACTAACGGTGTTATTATAATAATGACGTGTAGTTTGACAGTTTCATATAGACAGTAGCGACACTCCTATCGGCAAGTCAGCCTGTGGCTTGAAAAGAATATGCCAATTTTCGGACCGTAACACTAGTGGCCGGTTTCTGAGGTACTTTTATCGATAGTTTATCTATTCGTTAGCGCTATTGGTTCGATAACTTGACACATTGCGTTTCCGAACCTCAAATTGTCACATAAAGTCCGTTTAAACTTGGCTCAATTTAACTGACCAATGTGTGCAGTTTATCTATTCGATAACTTTATTTGACGATTTCAACCAATGATATTATTGTTTTCAACATCAAAATTGACGTTTTTGAGGTTGACGCTGCTGCAGCGTGCGCGCGCAGGGAGCCCACGGAAAATTGAATTTTTGTATGTCACTTTGTTTACGCAGCACTAGCGCTACGAGAGTTAACGGCGTTTGGTGACACTACTTTCGGTGATTTTAATTGATTATTACTTAATTAATACCATTCTTGTGCACTTATTTATACCGGAAAAATGTTAATAAAAATAAGAACTGGTAATATTGGCTATATAAAACTTTAAAATCAATTTTATATTTGATCTGAGAAAAAGACCCATCTAGCGTCGAATTATTGCACTGCTTATCGGTCTCATAGTTATTGAATGCCTTTCGGTGTATTCAGAAACTCAGTGACAGTTAAACTAACTTTATCTTAAACATAACTTTATTGAACCAATAGCTAATGAACAGTTAACTGAGATCCTCAGAAACCGGGCACTAATCTATTTAAATATCATATCGATGTATTTTATAGACAATTGTATTTTGTACCTTGGGGTGATGTCGGCGGTGATATTGGTGCCATGCGCTGCAAAGGTGGTCTGATGTTCTCTTGATCCGAGGATATAGAACTGCTCCTGCTTGACGCCGAGTTGTTCTCGGAGGGCGCGGTGCGGTACTGACTGGAGACAATATGATAACAGGAATAAAATAAAATGCTATCCTCACAATGATTGCTACATACATTACCTAAGGACTTAGAAGAGCAGGGTGAATTAAAGTTGTGGAGCTATCCATTTGATGTGTTTGATCGATAAATATTATGCAACGATGTTATGAGCTCAGTTAAGGTTGATTCAAATCAAATATTTATTCAATACGTACATTAGGTATGTAGTAGATTCATAAACTTGTTTCGGTCTTTGTGATCGGGTTTAAAGGAGGTAAAATACGCAAGTATACTCACTTGTTATCGTGATTCTCATCCTCGTCCAACGAGTATGGGCCGCATTGTTTGCTCATTTGCCGAGCCAGTTCAGCATGTAGACTTAAGCACGGATCTATTTCTCGACCTAAAGGCACGTACTCCGGTGCGCAAGCCACGTAGAATATATCCTAGACAACGGAAAAAATCCAATCAAATGAGTAATATGATAAATTGTCTAGTGTTGGTCGTTGGCAAAGCCAGTCGACGCCAAGCACGGGCACCCTAAGGTTTCGGCCCTTAGGGTGCCCTTGAGCTTGTTGCACCCTTGTCCTTCACAGCCCCGAATCTATGATTTTTGAAACCGTAGTAGAAACTTGATAGTGGCGCTCCTCTCCAGCGTTTGAGATAAATTACATTAAAAAAAACTTACATATCTCAAATCGGCATCTATCTCGAGTCCAGAAGTTCACTTGTGGTGTGGGCTTGAAACTGCCACCCTGGGCGGGTGCCCAGTTTACTCCCCCCTAGATCCAGGGCTGGCCATTCAGGTTAGAGCGCTTTAAGCGCTCACCACTCTTAACCGGTAGAGTTTTCATTGCCATTTGAGGCCAACAGTAAAACTTACTTTTTAAAACACTGGTGCTCTATGGTACTTACTCTTCGTCCACAAAGAAGTTTCAGGCCTGGTATGCAGGCTGCATGCACTAGAGAGCCGTTAGCAACTAATCGTATCTCCAATAAATCTTCGGCAAACGCCATAATATAGGGGAAAGCGCACACTGAAAAAAGACATATTTGATAAAAGATATTTACATTAAAAAAGTAATGCAGTTTTTGACTTTTTGACAGTTCCTGTCCGCCATATATTTTAACGATGACGTCATAATTATTCCATTCTATGTTAATTGTGGCATAAAAAAAACCCCGAATATTTATTCACACCTTTGCAACTGCATGCTAAACCTGATAAAACGGTTCAGAGGGGATCATAAAAGTGGACATACGAGTTAAACAAATTATCTTCCCTGTCAGGATACCTGCTTTGTCGCAGTCAGGTAAAAAAAGTTATGAATGTTAGAATCCTAACAGCTTTTAAAAGAATTCAAGCCCTCAACTTGATTTAGGCACAGTATAAATAATACAGTAGAAACACTACGAACAAACTTCTCTCATACATACCAGAAAAACTTCGCCTAAGTAGGTAGCTTAAAACTTCTTTAACGGCGCGTGTGTGCGCAGCAATACGTCTTATGTGCGTAATGCATCCATAGTTTGGTTTGTACCTATTATTGATACTGTGACTAGTGGCCGGTTTCTGAGGTACTTTTATCGATAGTTTATCTATTCGTTAGCGCTATTGGTTCGATAACTTGACACATTGCGTTTCCGAACCTCAAATTGTCACATAAAGTCCGTTTAAACTTGGCTCAATTTAACTGACCAATGTGTGCAGTTTATCTATTCGATAACTTTATTTGACGATTTCAACCAATGATATTATTGTTTTCAACATCAAAATTGACGTTTTTGAGGTTGACGCTGCTGCAGCGTGCGCGCGCAGGGAGCCCACGGAAAATTGAATTTTTGTATGTCACTTTGTTTACGCAGCACTAGCGCTACGAGAGTTAACGGCGTTTGGTGACACTACTTTCGGTGATTTTAATTGATTATTACTTAATTAATACCATTCTTGTGCACTTATTTATACCGGAAAAATGTTAATAAAAATAAGAACTGGTAATATTGGCTATATAAAACTTTAAAATCAATTTTATATTTGATCTGAGAAAAAGACCCATCTAGCGTCGAATTATTGCACTGCTTATCGGTCTCATAGTTATTGAATGCCTTTCGGTGTATTCAGAAACTCAGTGACAGTTAAACTAACTTTATCTTAAACATAACTTTATTGAACCAATAGCTAATGAACAGTTAACTGAGATCCTCAGAAACCGGGCATAAGTCTACGGCTGGTTTTAGTGTTACCGACTTACCTACTGCTGCAGGCACAGTTGTCCAATGGAAATCATATTCACCGTCGCTTTCCAAACCTTTACTCGTTAATCGCTCAAAATGGCATGTATCTACAAACAACAAAAGTTCCTCGTATGACCAATTGACTGTATTTATTTTAACCGACTACTTTGTTAAGTTCTTTTAAAACGTCTTGTAGTAAATTTAATTATAACTTACGATTATAACAAAGAACTATTTGTCCATCTCTCTCGTCACCAATCCTCAACGCGTTGACGAGTGTGCCTCTTCGAGAAAGACTGTCTTCGGAGTTTTCTGCCCGTTTAACTGACTGTAATAAAGCAACTTGTATAACAAAAAAGTATAAATTATAAATTTAAGAATCCCCGGTAATAGAAAACGAACTCATTATAAACGTCTAACCTGATCTTTAAACATAGCTGAGAACTATTCCGATTAGGTAAGTATATTAGGTTTCAATAAAAAAATGTATATATATTTTATGTATTTGGGAGCTACGATATCACAGACAGAGGGGCAGACACATCTTCATTTTGCGGCTTGAGCTAATAAGTAAAATAAAACATATAAGATCTTTTGGTCAAAATGCTCGGTCCTTTTATGAACACCTACCATAATGGGGATGGAGGGGAGAAAAGAGATAAAATGAAGCTGACACCAACCTGTCCCGTATTGGATTCTAGAACTTCCCAATGATGTTTGTAGCCTACCACCATGATCCCTACTTCGCCATCCATTAGTTTTATGAGTATAGGAGTTTCACTAAGTTGGATGTCCTGAAAACAAAATCAACAGGATAAACTGCTTAGAAACTACAAACTATAGACTAATTAGCAATTCAAACTTCATGCCTGGGGCCCTACCAGAACCCCTATTAGCAGTAATATTATCATTCTACTTGACATATGATAGAGATGTATATTTACTTAGTTTATAGCTCTGTCACTTTCGAGATGGTAAGGTGAAAATAATATTGCCTTAAGAGGCGATGGTACAGGCCCTGGTTATTGCTTATTCTCTAAACTACTTAATACAACATTTCCCGTAGAGTGAGTAAGAATTTCAACCACATATCTCATCCCGTTGGGTGTCCGTAACCTACCACCCCTGCGATCCTCAAGCCGCCTGCCAAGCGTAGAGATTATGGCAGCCCCTCCCTTCTACAGGGGAGGCTTTTGTTCAGCCGTGGATGTCTTTCGACTGATGATGATAATACCAAAAAATTGAATTTTGGATATCATCATCATCATCGGTATTTACCTTTCCAAAAAAAAATCTAATTAAGTATTATAGTTATTCGTAATGTGTATTAACTTACTTTGATATGTATATATTCAAATCCCATCTCATTATCAGCCTTTGATTCTTCGATCATAACCATCACTCTTCTACCGATTGCTACTGCTAACGTAGTTTTTCCACCTTCACCTGAATGCGAAAGACAGTATAATCGATAAAACAACAAATAATTGGTAAGGTTGTAACGACCCAAAACGATTGATTCCAAAAAGGTATATTGTGTAACTGTTGAGGTAATCAGGTTAGTGCTAAAATGTTGACTTCTAAAAGAAATCCCCTAATTGAATTCTTGGCAATCATTCGCAAAGATTTATATTGCATAATTGATAAAATATTGATAAAATAACATACATATATGGTAGATAATAGGTTGCATATTTAAACACGAGCCGAGGTCGCCTGATAGTCAAACAAAACTGTACCAGGACTACAAGGCGTCCCCCGGCGGCGCACAAGCAAGGTAGGTACCGTAAGACAAGTTCCTACTGGCGAGCCCAGGTGCTCTCATGTGCCGAAGCTGCGGGGGATTTTAGTGGGTAGGAATCCCACATACGCCGGTTGAGGATCCCCCACAGGATCCCGGAGACCCTTTGAAGGAATCCCCGCGAGAACAAAAATGGTTCATAACTGGAATTCATTTTGCAGAACGTTTCATTCTTTTCGTTTGGGAGCTACGATAGGGGTTTGGGACTACCTTGTTTTTATGTGTGTGTAGATCACTACAGACATCAGGCTGACCGGTGGTAATCCAAACAGGGCCAGTAGTATCGAATAGGATATATTCAACCCTACCTATTGTCCTGTGTTCATACATTTGTTGTTTAATTTTGAATCTTGTAATGAAAAACAGGGTATACAAACACTGGGGTAAAGCATATAACACCTCTTTTTTTCGGGGGTTAAAAACGATCAACCGTGTTCATAAACCAAATTAGATTACTGGTTTGACCAAATTAGATGATTTGTTTTTAACATAGAGTTTTTATTATTTTTACTAGTTCCTTTTCTACACGTATTTCTTATGAAACTTGCTACACAGTTAAGTAAAAAAGCTTTTAGTTCCAATATCCGAAAACTTGATACTGGTTATTTTTCATTTAAATAGTTGTATTCTTGTATTTAAATAGTTGTAACATACTGTTTGTTTTCCGAATAAAATAAAATAAATAAATAAATTAAAAAGAATAAAATCTTTTTCAAAAAAAATTGAACCGACTTCAATATCACACAATGAAGTTGGTGTTAGCGTACCTGCTGTGTATATTTGGCACCAACTTCAATAATATTTAAATTATTTTATACTTTTCAGTGATATTGAAGTCGGTTCAATTTTTTTAAAAAAAGATTTTATTTTAAACTTTTTAGTGATATTTTCATATATAAAGATTGAACCATCGAAAACCGTAAAATTATCTAGGTAGGTTATGATCACATTATCGTCTACATAGTTTTACATAATTCATGTTTCTTCAGAAAAAAATATCCGGTCGTAATAAAATTTGCATGGAATCATCATAGTAGTTTACTCTCTCGAATAAAAAAAGAATCATCGAAATCGGTTCATAATTGTCAGAGCAATGTAATGGAGAACATCAGTTTTATGGTTTTTACCAGATAAATTCCTCCACATCGTTCATGGTCCTCCAGGAAGTTCTTATCCGGTTGTAATAAAATTCATACAGATTCAATACAGTGGTTTCTTCCCTCGAATAAAAAAAGAATCATTGAAATTGGTAAATATTTGCCAGAGTTATGACTATTTTTGTCCGACCGAGCGAGTCCGAGCGACTAAAACGTCATCTATATAGGATTTCTTGCAGCTCTCAGTGCGCAGTCACCATTCTTGTTTTTTCAGGAACTACTTATTACTAAGCAATAATTTTTTTATGGGACCCAATTAACGGATTAAAGAATGGATGGAAGAAAGATTTTTTCAAATCGGTTCATAATTGCCAGAGTTATGCGCGAACATACATAGAAAATAAAATAAAAAAAAATATATATACAGACGAATTGAGAACCTCCTCCTTTTTTGAAGTCGGTTAAAAACTAGTGTACTATGTGTGCGTAGTGTAGTGTGTAAAGTACTTAAAGTACTTCGTATTCTTAAAAACTCAATATATCACCCACCTGTTTCAAGCAGATCGAAATAGTGCGCAGTCTTTGTTCTTGGCAGTCTCGCGTGTTTGCAGTCCTGCAAGGGTCGCATAGCCCAGGCTCCAGCGCATAGCTCTTGTATCGGCAGCGCATACAGCCCCGCGCCCCCCGCACCGCCAGTGGTGGACCCTCCCCCCGCTATCAACCGGGCACCGACACGGAACAGACCAGCTCGCTCGCTCACTCTTGCAGCCCTTACACACCCTTCCCACCTTAGAACCACCCTAGTTGTGCCCGTTTCTGAAATTATAATATTGCCTTGTAATAATCTACACAGGACCTTCTGATCCCAAATTAGGTACAGACTGCTTATTATTTTTTACAAGTACATACATACACATACTATAGGATTTTCATAAATAGCACATTTTTTATTGGGAAAGAAACCTTCAAAGCTAACTTTTTTTTTGCGGGGGAAACCAAAAGGGGATTCTTACCAACTAAAACCCCTGCGGCTGTAGCATCAGCACATGAGAAGGGACTCCCGGGCTCGCTGGTCGGATCTGCAACAGGAGCCCCTCAGTGCCTTGCCTTTGAGCCCGCCGCCGGGGGCGCATTGTCCCCCCGGGAAGCTGTCATGGTGCTCAAGGGGACCGGGGTCGCAAGCCCACCGCCGTCCTCCTCGGAGTCGCCGCCGTACTCAATGGACGTACTAGGCCCCACACCCTGAACGTCCAGCGACTCCGAAGTTCAAAAGGTACCCAGCCTCTGTAGGTGCGGGGGCAGGGTTATGTGGGGTTTTTACCCACTAAAACCTTCCCGGTGGCCTTCATCAACTCTGTGGAAAGATTCTGGGCACTCCGTTAGGACCTCGCCAGAGTCTTTCCAACGCCGGACCCTCACTAGAGCACGTCCCGGGAGGACGATAAATAGCAACTAGACCAAGACGAGGTATTCAGGTTAATGCTAAAATATTGACTTCTAAAAGAAATCCCCAAAATGTTGAATTCTTGGTAATCTTTAGTAAAGATATGCATTGAATAAAAAATACTAACTTATATAAATGTTGGTGTAATAATCAATCAGACATCTATTGATGATAACAATATACCTTCTAAAATATAAGTATTGGAGGTAGTAGACAACAGCAGACGTCCTTCCGCTAATTGTTCTGCGCAAATCGGTGTTGCTGGAAGCGGAGCTGCACGCCACACGCGGCCTTCCCACGGAGCCCGACGGGAACCACAACATCCTGTTATCCAATACGAGACTCTATTACCATCAATTTAAGAGTTCACATCAGTATAGCAAGTACAATGTTATGTTCTATAATTCAAGCAGAAAGACAGTAACCGGCAGCAATGTGCCTGTGGCTATCGTCGCCGATACACAATAAAAGCTGGTAGTCTCGGAAAACGTCTATTATTAAAGGTCACTGTAGCTGGTAAAATTGCCGGCTCACGAGACTTAATAACTAATGCCTCAGACGACGAGCGGCAGTGCAGAACTATCTATAGGCGTGTCCGTTTCGACTGTTCGGCCACAGTGTCGTAGAAGAAAACCGACTACTTCAATATTACGAAGGTATTTGTTAAACACTAGCAATGAAGGTCGCAATTTTGCAGATCAGATATTCAGAAAGTTATGAAGGGATAAACGTGGCCGCGCGGTCGAAACATGGAGAACTGCGTGGCCGCGCGGTTCTCCATGGGTCAACCGCGCGGCCATAGCATTTAAGTTCCGTAGGTCGTGAAGTCCAAACATTTGGAGTTTTTTTATACTTTCTGCATTTTCTTCGAAATCATATCAGCGATTAGCAAAAGGAATGAGACTAATACTGAGCTCTGTTTAAGAGAACGGCGTGGCCGCGCAGTTCTCCATATTGTGTCGAACGCGCGGCCACGGTTATCCATTCATAAATTTCTGATTATATGATCTGCGAAATTGCGACCTTCGTTGCTAGTGTTTAGCAAATTCCTTCGTAATATTGACGTAGTCGTTTTTCTTCTACGACGTCGAAACGGACACTCTATAGGCAAGCTTTTCACTTACCACCGGGAGAACGTTTTGCTTGTCACGTCAGTAGGTTGATTAAAAAACAAATGGCGTCAGGCAAAGACGTAACGGTTAGCAACACCAGCTAAGACCAAGTTGATCGTCCCTGAGCTCACCTAGGGATGAGGCAGCAGGTATGAGGGATTACTTCGGGAGGCTAACGATTAGGGGCAGGCAGATACTTGCCTGAAGAGACGAGGCTGGTGGGTGCATCACCACGTAGCACTGCGTCCAATTTAAGGGCTTGCCCTACATGTAGGAAGTGCTCAGTCCGAGCCGCACCTGCACCGTGTGCGCCCGCACTCCCTGACCACACATCCGATAAAGCACGTCGAGATAACATTGGCTGAAAGTATAAATTAACATTAATATCTATTGAAACTGGGACAATCTACACACGGTCACGGTTTTTGGTTCTAAACCAATAGAGCCTGTTAGCCTATTAACACCAGTTAGGTCGTAAGGGACCGCCCAGATCGTAACAACCAGGGTTGCCAAATCTGATCTCGAATATCGATCTGATCAGAATAGTACACAATTGGTACGTTTTTATCGAGTAAGAGTGCGTCAGAAATAGCACTACCACCCCTGTGACGGAGAGACATACGGAGTTTTGGATTTTATTCTGTCTCCGGGCGATTACGAACTTCTGGGTCAGTATAGGGTAACCTATGTCCCAGAAGTTCGTAATACTAATTTAAGCTCAAAGTTACGATTATGAATATAAGCACGGTGGTAGTATAGATCCGTCCAAGAGTTAGAGTTGGAATCTGGACTCACAACTCCGTTCGTAACCGCCAAAATACGTCGAGACGATATGGCACAGTTACCGTCATGATCGTTAATTGGTAATATAGATATACACATAGACGTTGTCGATATAGATACACACATAGACGATGTTGATATAAATACACACATAGACGTTGTTGATTAGATACACACAGATGTTTGTCAATAATTACTGCCGCCTTTCGGTTCGCGGTTGAAAACACAAAATTACCTTCACCTATAGTTTTTTTTAATAAGTTTTGATAATTGTTAAGCAATAAGAGCAAAAGCATTTTAACCACATAATGCATAAACTCACCACCTTGTGATCCGAACAGTGTTCGGCGTATATGTCCCTTATGAGCGTGTCTAGGGTCCTTTGTCGTTTTAATGCAAATGTAGGGGTCTGGAAAGCTGCTTTCTCGCCGTTCATCAGTTTAACCTACGAATATAGTATTAAGTGATATTAACACGTTCGCTGCCACACGAGTCTACTCGTAGCAGATATGCGCGTAATATGCCATCATAAATAGATACAGGGAGGTATTACAAAAAAAATAAGTACCTATATGAAACTATTATATTTAAAATAAAAAATGTTTTACTTCCAATCCCAAAGTATTTATTACTGCTCTCCTACCACTGCCATCCTTTAGAGTTCGCAAGTAATGTCACAATAGTTTCTACGAAAATATTCGTAGTTAGCTGGGCACTAAATCAGTTTTTTTTTAATTTCTCTTGTTTTTGGCCCACTATTGGGCACGGGCCTCCCCTCAGAAAAAAGGGGCTTATGCCATAGTCCACCACGCGGGCCGAGTGCGGGTTGGCGAACTTCAAACGTCGTTTTTTTATGTATAAAACTTACCAATAAAAATTCTCTAAATAATTGTGGATCGTTAAACACCGGCGGGCAAGGCAAAGAAGGCCCAAACGGAGGTACAGTATCATCACTGTACACACTCAACTTATAGCCCTCTTCCACTTCTGAGACTACCGCAAATATATCTGTTCTAGTTATAAGGAAATCATTGCGACATGCATACAATCCGTTAAAATAACAACTAATTACGTATTTAAGGGTCAAGTCATCATTTTACTAGGTGGCAAGGAACCGCCCAGGTAGATACCACCGCAGTGTCAGATATTCTGCCGCCAAGCAGCAGTGTGTAAGCATTGCTGTGTTCCTACGTCAAAGGCGCTGTAACTGGTAAAATTACCGGACACAAAGACTTTATATCTAATGTCTTAAGGGTCGGAAACGCGCTAGTGATTCTTCTGGTGTTGCTAGCGTTTATAGGCTACGGTGACTGCTTACCATCAGGCGGGCCGTACGCTTGCTTGCCACCTTGGTAGTATAAATCGGACTCGCGCACCGAGGGTTACATACTCTCTTTGAATTTATTAAAGTTATTTTACTATTCGTCTAACACCTCAGACAGCAAAAAAAAAAATTTAATGACCCATTTCGACCCCCATTAAAAAAAGGGAAAAAAAATTTTTTTTTTCATTTGCGATGGGGTTCGGTAAGATCTAAAACTATTCCAAGTTTCAAATTGATAACATAAGTGGTTCCTGAAATATATAGGTGTGACTTACAGACAGACAAACAGACGAAGTCAGACCATAAGGGGTCCTTTTTTACCTTTTAGGTATGAAAAAAAATCCCAAAAAATGCCAATGCTCGGTCAATTTGCAAAAAAAGACCCACATGGATTTTTTACTCTGTTGTGTTTAGTCGTGACCATGCCTATGCAGCCGTGATGCCGGCCGGACTGAAATGTATGCACTTATAAGCTATAATTTATATCACAATCAATACATACATCGTTTGTATACGCGCGAGTCGTCTACTAGGAACCTCGACCGTGTTTTAACGCAAATACTTGTTCAAATTCGCAAGAACGATCTTCAATTAGGAGGCCGCCATAGAGCGATTTTATTCACCGAAACATATTAACACTTGAAACAGTGGCGTAGCTTGCCTTAGATGGGCCCCGTATCAAAATTTGTGGGGGGCCCAAATGATGGTATGTACGGCCTAAGAGATTATGTGAGAACATGGATTTTACGAATTCTTGCTTACACATGTTCGGGGCCCCTGTATCCCGGGGGCCCCGTATAATTAATACGGCTGATACGGCGGTAGCTACGCCCCTGACTTGAAAGTAACTTTGTTAGGTTGCAATTTTTAGTTAGGTAGATGTAGTTATGTATGATGTACACCTACATTATTATAATATATTGATGTCAAAAAGGATACGCGTGAAGTGGCTCTTGACGCACTGTGGGTTAAATGTATTGTGCACCAAGTCGTCCGTAAACACAATGTTGACGATGTCGTTGCCAATATGGCGTTTTCTCTCTAGCTGTGAAAGTTAAGAAGACTTGGAGAGAGAAGAAGATGAAATGTATCACACTTATAAACGACTTTTATGCCGCCGGGGATGCCGATTGCGTTTGCTGACTCCTATATAATATATATGGCTAATCCGGCACTGATCATAAACAAACCTGAAATTGTTGTTTGTGTAAAGTACAGCAATAGGCTATGAAGACCTATACAACCCTTGCTCCCATTCTGACTTTTAATGTTAATGTATATAAAGTTGTTATTACCAATATACAGAGCCCTAAGTGTTTTTCTATAAAAATATTCCAACTACGAAGTAAATAAAAAGTAATTAAGATAGAACTACCTTTAAATTTGATTTATGTGGGCTGAAACCTTGAATAGACACCTTAAAAGAACATTTATCGCGGTAATGGCTGTGGAGATGAGAAAAAAATATTGCCCTAGTTCTCAATTCTTTAGTGTTGAAGATGAATTTGAAGTAAATGGGGTAAGTTTAGACACTTTTTGTTCGTAGAAATAAAAGTTCTGTTTGAATTCGTAAGTAATCTGAGGATTAGAAGAACGTTAAACTGGTTTTTTTATCAATCCTATAAAAACAACTAGCTTTAAAAAAAGTGCCCGGCTTAATTTTATTAGGTTACCAATAGAGATTTCTAAAGAAAAGTCCGGTGACTCGCTATGTAAGTATGTAGATAAGCATTTACAAGGTGAATTAACACCAGATAGTGTAGTAATACAGGTTGTGTTTTTATTTTCAAAATCATTGGGTTCGATTCCTGGCAATGAATAATTTTATTTTTAAATTCAATGATGCAGTTTTAGTTTTCATCAAAATCGGGCCGTTGACTCCTCTGAGTATTTTTCGCTATTCCTTCTTAGACTAATATCGAAGTTTTCCTTATAGTTTCGGATTTGGCCATCCAAGCCCAATTGAAACATTCACCTATACTTATACCGAATGCGAACAAATCAAATAATTTATTCTCACGTATAATATTGTTAACAAAGATACTAGCTTACCTGTTGCTTGTTATCTTTAGAGAACGGTAACATTGTAGAAACGTGGAACATAATTTCGTGTCCCTGGTGCATCGTATAAATGGAATGGCTGCCAGTCATGTCACCTGTTACGCAAAATTTGACATCAGCAAAGATAACAACACAATAAAACAGATAATGAGCAAGTTACGATACGTTTAGCGATCTTTCGGTAAATTAATTTGCAAGAAAATGCTTGAGGATTCGTAAAATACATTATATATCATCGAAAACGAGGATACCAATCATTCATCCATCTAAAACGTCCTTTATTGGAGTTAAGTTTGAAATGTTACCTTTAACGTCGAGGCCGCCCCGAAAGCGGTTCCATCCGCGTAATCGAATTTTATCCCCAAGAAGCGATATAAATCTGTCCCATTTCTCGTCACCCTTCTCTGAAACATTCGAGTACATTTGAATGACCTTTCATAAAAAGATACTTCTACTTCAGGATAAATATTTAATGAAATATTTACCGTTGGATAGCATTTCGTCGTCAGTCTTTTGGCCGGGTTTCATTAGGATGACTCCTATTTTAAAATTCACGGATCCCTCTTGCTCCTCGAGCAGTAAAATATCTTTTTGTAATTCGGCACATGTAATCTAGACAGCAAAATTGGGTAATATGTTACGTATGTTGGGTGATTTTAAACAGAGGGTTAAGCGATTGCCTTTTTAAAGCTATGAGAGGAGAGCCCGTTGGGAGTTGAACAAATAGAAATTCTGAAAAACCTTATTCAGGTATCTGGCTTCTAATTACGTGTAGAGGTAGCAAAATTTTTAATAGTAATAACTTTTTATATAGGTAATCAGTAATCTATTTCATAAATATAAGGTTATTAATAGTAGTAGAACTAGTTTTGTATACGAAATAAGTTGTAAGAATTACGCGAATACAAAGCAAAACCAATAAATAAAAAATAATAATAGTATGTCCACGTATACTATACATATTTGAAATTGAGAATGCCGGAGAACGGCCCTGGCGGTAAGATCAGGAAAATTTGATACATATTTTCAAAATACCCTGACCTGTATGGAAATGTTTCGAAACAAATACCCCGAAAAGGACATTTTTTTAACCCTCAATATCGAGGTAAGAGAATAATACAACTACCTACAAATGTACGTGATAATATTAAGTCAAATAATATTAAGTATACTTTAAAAAATTCTTTCTTGCAGAATATGTTACTTTAGTATGTAGTGTCTTGAGGTGTATTAGCATTACCATAAACCTTAGTGGTTTCTCAGTGCTATGTAAACATTTTGTTTGTATTTAACTTTTTACTTGATAATAAATAAAAAAAAAATAAAAAAAAATAATAATAAATATTTTAGTATAACTCGTATAACTTTATCCTATACATATTCTAAGCTTTGTGCTTACAATCAGTCGTTCTTTCGCCATAGATAACGAAAGTTTTATACAAGTTTAGTCTAAACGGTACTTCAACAAAGAACCTCACCTCTCTAGGCACCTTATCCACTCTTTGCATCGCAGGGAATTGAGCCAAGATCTGCTTGACTGTGGGCCTGGTGGGCGCTTGCCCGCCGCCCCCACTCCAAGCACTTGGTGGCAAGTATATTTTGTGAGCCCCCTTAAAATAAGATATAAATACTATAAGTAATAAACAATATCATTAGTTTTTTTATGATTATCATGATCTAATTTCTTATTTATTCATATAAATAAGAAATGGCGAATTGGCGGGCCCGTTGGTCTAGTTGGCAGACACCCTGCCTGCTAACCGATGGGTCGTGGGTTCGATTCCCGCCAAGTGTCTGGGTGTTGTTTATCTATTTAAGTATGTATTTACAAAAAAAAAGTATATAAGTATTAGTATCAGTTGTCTGGTTTCCATAGTACAGGCTCTGCCTAGTTTGGGATCGGATGACCGTGTGTGGATTGTCCCAAGATATTATTATTATTATTAAATGCACCTTTTTCGCTGGGGAATCCATCAAAAGGTCCCCGGGAGCTGTGGGGCTTGACCGGGGTATGTGGGATTCTTACCCACTATAACCCCCGCGGCTTTCAGGTGGGATAGGTATGCACCAAGAGCCCTTCAGTGCCTTGCCTTTGAACCCGCGCCTGGGGCGCATTGTAGCCTCCCTGGGAACCTGTCACGATGCTCACGGGGACGGGGGTCGCAACCCCGCCGCCGTACTCCTTGGCATATAAATGCACCTGCACATTAATGATACTTTGACCTTGAGGTCGTATGGATGAGATCGCTTTAGCTAAGTATAAGATTGAACGTTAAAAACCCTTGCTTTGATGTGCAATAAAAAATATTTGTATAAGACAATTTTGATATCATGCTTCGTATTAACACCAATGTTCGTATTGTCTAGTAGAAACTGTGGAGACAAGTGGCTTGAGTGTAATCATTATTTTATACAATACTTAATTATCACGTAAATGAGACGTCCATACAAACTAGACGGACAAACGTTAACGGAGTGGTTAAGCATTGTTTATAAAACGAATACACTAGGGACTAACTGCCGAACCTACAAACGTCAATTAAAGTTAAGGACAATTAATCAATTTTTTGAAATCGGGTTATTTTGACACTCGAAGCTCTTTAATACTTAATACGCAGATAGTGAGTAGAGATATCAATTACCTCATGTTCAATAACTGAAATTAAAATAAACGGCTCCGACAGTCGAAATAAATAGATTTTAAAAAGTGACTTAACTAGAATTAAAGTTAATTGGGGTTTGTGAGTGCGGCAGTAAGCTTGAAATTTTATGATACACCCCTGGAACTTTAAGCACTAATAGTCATTCCGAGCTAGAGTTAATGTAATAAACTTTAATATTAAACCTTTTGAGTGATATCATTGTGTATAAGCAAAACACAGTTTGTCCCAGAATGGCTATCTCAGTTTAGTGCGGATTCATAAAACCGCTGAAATATGAAAGATTAAAACCACCGTGGACGTTGCTTAATAATTCTCACCATTTTGTTGAAAAGTATCGCTCGTAAAAGACCCGCTCCGCCTTCTTGAACAACGCTCAGCAGATAGGGCTCCCGGGACCCATCCACGCCTATGTAATTTTGGTGCACTGTAAGAAAAATGTTAAAATTTCAGTTGGTAAATACGTAAGTTTTACTACACTAAACGCCTAAAAAGCTTTTTATCTTTTTACTCAGTTAATGAATTGAAATTACTTACTCAGTGATTAATATCTAAAATGAAAAGTATGACGTAGGTACTAAAATTATGATAATTTCATAGACGTATCTATCACTTTAAAAAATACCGGTCAAGTGCGAGTCGGACTCGCGCACCGAGGGTTCCATACCATCTTTGGACGTATTAAAGTAATTTTACTATTCATGTAACACCTCAGATAGCAAAAAAACCAAACCGCAAAACTAAGTTTGTTAGTTTTTTTTTAGGATTACTAAAAAACTGTACTGTTTAGAAAGATCATTTTATTTTTCCTGTAAAATATAGATAGACATGCATAACCCATAATTATTTCAGATTTTTCCCTCCACAAACTTCGGAGATAAGGGAATGGTATTTTTTTTGACATTTTTATTATCAGCCAAAAACTACGTCACATAAGCCAAAATAAAAATCTGTTTTGAGATGTGCAAATGAAGCCCTTTCATATGATACCCCACTGGATATAGCAGTCTCACTTTGAAATTTTGATGACCTATTTCGACCCACATTATAAAAAAAAGTAAAAGTAAAAATATTTTTTTTTTCATTTGCGATGTATGCGGGTAACAAAGATCTAAAATTATTCCAAGTTTCAAATCGATAGCGTTAGCGGTTCCTGAAATATATATGTTTGTGACAGACAGACAGACAGACAGGTGAAGTCTCACCATAAGGGTTCATTTTTTACCTTTTAGGTATGGAGCCCTAAAAAGGTATATTAAATACTTTTAGTGAACATATGTATGCATATCATGGATGTACACAGTGCTTAAAAAACCTGTCCGATCCGTCAGGATATTATTCAGTGTATCCTTGACTATGTTCAACCGGTCAGCCAGTATAGTCACATGGCAACATGAAGCGTTGTTTAGGTACAAACGATACACAGACCTTATTAACAAAGTAAACTAGCTGGAACTGTGTAAACAATTTAGTAGAGTGGTGTATAAAAATAATATGCGGCGTGCGGAATTTGTTTGGAAGTTCCGTCTCTACGTATGAATTATAAGACATTTAGTGGTCCCGAGGTTAGTATATTTTCTTTTTATAGGTTGTTTACTTGGTCTCGAAATATTCCTTTTGCCCGGTGTACGTGCGGATAATTCTCTATTGATAGTATTTTTGAAGATGTTATCGACGACAAAAAAAGTGGATTAAGCTGATTGAGACGGTGACATGTTTGTTAGTTGTTTTTGTAATACGCTTGGCGATTAGTTTGTTGCTAAATAGATATCGATGGTAGATAGTACAAAAGTATGTCTTTCCTATGCAATGGAATAGTGAGCAAGTTGTTAGCAGAGAGTTCTTGTTGCATTTTTTATCTAGAGATGGAGAATCTATAGGGTGGCGGCCAGGGTGTCTAACTGCTAGTCCGACGAGTGTCTTCCATATATGTTTATTTGTTTACACACTCAGTTTTAAGCTTTTTTCCGGTTAAAGCGGGTTTCAGACTACGCTATAATATAATAGCATATAGTATATAGCTCATAGCACAACAATATCATGCACCATACATTGTTACGGACACGTTCACACTGTACTGTACTATATATTATTGGCTTACTATACGCTATATATTGGTGCGATGTGCTGAGTTCATGCTGTGCTATATCGCGCAGCCCCCTTTTTTTCCTCCCTCACCCCCGGCCGTCCCGCAAGCGAAACGAGCGATATACTATAAATGCTTGCGATAATATCGCGCAATGTGAACGCCATGCTATATAGTATAGCATTAGGTCCTTCTTTGCTATACTATATAGCTCAATAGTATAGCGTAGTCTGAAACCCGCTTTATTTTTATTTAGGTTCCTTATTTCTGTTTTTCTTCTGCTTATAGAACCATTTTCACAATTTCAGGACTGCCTTGCTTCAGTTTGTTTTGCTATCATGAAATTTCGTGACGTTTTTGTGTTTTGATAACTAAATTCAATTTCAATGCGAGTATTTCAATAATATATCGAGTGGCCAATAAAGGTACGCGTCCATTGGCACGCGTCGAACGCCCGCATCGGAAATTGACGGCGCGGATAATGGACGCAGCGCTATGTAAAATCATAGAAAGCAAACTAAAATCCGTGCGTGCCGTGCGTGCGGTGCATCCGGCGCTGGCCAATGGACGCGTACCTTTAATATAGCCCAGTACAGCTTCGTATCGTGATCGGAATGTTATATGGTGAGTTTAAGCGTATGGAGATATTTTTACCTCTCGCCAAGGCATATATTATCGTTCAAAAAACGAATAAAAGACATCATATTTCACGTTAATATAGAAATGTATATAAACATTAGTACTTAGTAGAGTAGCAGTAACAGCTCAGTGGGCGAGCGCTTGCCTTGGAAACAAGGTGCGCAGGTTTGAACCCCGGCTCGCACCTCTGCTTTCTTTAATGAATCATGTGTGAATCATCTTTGTGCGATTGTTGCTAGTTTTCAGTGAAGGAAAAAATCGTGAGGAAACCTGCATGTCTGAGAAAGCCTAACTAGCTTTCGAATGACGTGTGAAGTCCGCCAACCCGCACTTGGCCAGCGTGGTGGACGATGGCCTAAGCCCCTTCATCTTGAAGGGAGGCCCGTGCCCAACAGTGGGACAAAAACCAGGGTATACGTTCCGAGCTCGTGACGTTCCATGGTAAATTGAGTTAGTAGCGAGCATAGAATAATCGGCAGTTTTGTGAACGTCTAGCAAAAAACAATAAATATTATTTTTTGCTCCACCCCGTTAAATACATATTATTTTTAACCGACTTCAAAAAAGGAGGTTCTGTATTCGACGCGTATGTATGTAATATTAATAAAAATGCGTAATATTCATATATGTTAGTCTATGTGGGCTTCTAAACGAATTTACCAAATTTCACGAGTGTATGTATGTATGTATGTAGGTTTGTCCACGGATTTCTCAGAAACTACAAGTCCGATTTCGAAAATTCTTGCAATAGTTAGAGTATTTTTCAACTTAGGGTAGAGTACAAATTTCATCAAAATCGGTCCAGTAGTTTAAGAGATATAAACTTTTTATGTTTTTGCAGAATATACATAGCAGGTACGCTAACACCATGGATGAATGAACTAACACCAACTTCAATAATATTTTCGTTATTTTATGCTTTTTAGATAATTTACTTTGAAGTCGGTTTTTATTTTTTTTTAAATAGTTTATTTGAAATATACAAAAACGTTTTGGTAAAGAACACACAATATTTCGTTTGATTTTGTTTGTCCAATGTTTTGTTTAAAAGTAATAAATTATCTTATAAAAATAATCTGTAAAACTAATTATGTGAAACTACAATAATTCTTATAACGACACTTATAGCAAACAGCAAAAGCGTAGCGCAAAAGCGTAGCGCAAAAGCGTAGCGCAAAAGCGTAGCGGTATTATCGTAGCGCAGCCTACGCTGCTACGACGGCGTACCGCGTAGCAACTACGTAGTTAGGAAAACCGTGTACGGGAAACCATCAAAATGATTACCTACTCTCTCCGGGATCAAACTCTACTTGTGATTCTATACCTAAACGTAAAGGCTATAAAGGCGTGTCTCCAACAGCACATGTATTTTTATATACAGAATGTTAAAAACCATGTGTCCAATCCTTGACGGTCTTATTCAGTGTATCAATACAAATACATGTACTTAACTCATTTATTGAATATCATATTTTTTTCCTACTTTGTTCTACAAAAACGAATCCGATCTTGTATTTCTGGTACAAATTAGTTCTTTTTTTTGAGATAATGAACAAATGAGTTTGTATTGATACACTGAATAAGACCCTCACGGATCGGACACACGTTTTTTAACTTTCTGTATAAGTATACTACACATAACATTGACACAAATCACCGTTCACTACACAATTTTGTTGATTACCTGAGCGAGAGCCCACACTACACGTGTATACATTAATGACAAAAACACGTGCACTGGATACGTGGTATGATAAAAATAACAAATAATATGATATCGGGAAACGCTCAGAGGCAAATGTTATTGATAAATAATATAACTAATCTTTTCTATTTTGAATATCCTGTCCTGTATCCCAAGGTTGTCTGGAAGAGATCGCTTTAGCGATAAGGCCGCCTTAAATTGTCACACTGCAATTTTTTCTTTTCCTTTTAAACTGTATCTTTTCTTTTGGTGTACAATAAAGAATATTTGTATTGTATTGTATCGTATCCTGGTAAGTAAGCAGTTTAATATATTATATCCGATCTCATATTTTGAATTTCCTTATAGTGAACCACGTGGACTAACGATGAACAAAAATAGTATTAAAACATACATACTCGTAGATAAAAAAACATATTAGTCTGCTTGCTAATAGTAGTTGTAAACTTTTTTTTTTAAGAGTTCTAATCGAATATAAATATGTATGTATTATGGACGCCGAATGCATGTTAATCTTTTGGTCTACATATAAAAGAAAATAAACTTCAATATAAAAAGTTTAATAGGATATTCAGTTAAGGAATATCTCCGACTAGTATTGATATTCAATATCTGAAGTTTCGCTCGCTCTGAGTTTAGTTTGACAT
The DNA here is from genome assembly GCA_911728495.1 of Furcula furcula. NCBI lineage: Eukaryota > Metazoa > Arthropoda > Insecta > Lepidoptera > Notodontidae > Furcula > Furcula furcula. The sequence continues at coordinate 8,716,619 of OU452243.1, forward strand.
CCAATATGGCTTTTATATACGTCCCCGATAGGTAATATCAGACTATCAGTGTAGTATTTCTACTTATCTCACACAGTAATAGGGGTAAGGTTTATTTCAAATTGTTATGAGGGTTATATATAAGAATTTCCCATTTTATTAAATCGAATATTTAAATGCTTCAAGGCGCGCGAAGTTTTTTTTGATAAAATTTATGGACGGTACAAATAGGACCTTAGCCTGACAATAAGCGATACAGGGGGCAGCTGCACGTGACTGCCACCTGTCACCTGAGATATTAGTTATCATTCTTATTTATTTACCCATGTTGTTACTATCGAGCATAATGCACTTAGACTTTTTCATGTTTTCTCAACGGCTCTATTCTTTTTTGCAAAATTAAATATAATTTTGTTCACCGTAAAAGTGTCATTACCGCACATCGATATAATATATAAACTAGATAAACATTCACGAACAAAATGATATCTAAAATGTGGTCGCGGAGGTTGCAAACTTATCTGTGCTGGTGGCGGAAACGTGAACTAACGATTTTATAATGATAATGACTTGTCGTTTGACAGTTTCATATAGACAGTAGCGACACTCCTATCGGCAAAACTAAAGTTGTCAGGATGTGGCTTGTAAAGAAATAGCGACACAAGGGCGCTATTTCTCGCTACCACTTTTTGAACCGTGACACCAAATCTAGTTTATATATTATATCGATGTTACCGCACGTATTATATCCATCATCACTACCCTGTGGATAATCACTCTGTTGTTGGCAAAATCATCGACTATAATCGATGGAGGACATGCACGGATTTATAATTACTTCGTGGCCATGTTTTTTCTTAAAAAGTGAAGTGAAGTGAAATCATTTGGGCCCTAACCACCGCCTCTATTATGAGTATTTTTATCATCTTACTTGACATGAGGTAAAGACGTCAATATACGTAGTTTATAGCTCTGTCACTTTCTATCGAGAAAATAAGGTGAAAATAATATTGCTTTTAGAGGTGATGGTACAGGCCCTGAGCCCGGTAAATTCACCAGCTCCAGTGTCCCTTGTACCCCTCGGGGTACCGGGTTAGAATTGCATCCTTGCTGCAATTCTAACCCGGTACCCCGAGGAGTACAAGGGGCTGCTGCTGCTGCAGTGCCCCTTTACACCGGAACAGCTTTTTAAACATTGGTTTTGTCCTGGACGTCTCTCGCTCAAGGTGCCTTTTTTACGTGGGGAAATCCATTACGGATACCCGCACCGCCACGGGGGTAGCGGGGCGAGTTATTTCGGACTAATGACAGTGTGCCAGCTACCGACTAAAACCCCACGGTGTTCTCATCCCGCTTGTGTGGCGGGCCCCGTACGTTGTACTCATCCGGTTCCCGCCAGCAGCCGTCTGCCTTGCGGCGGACTCTTCCTCTTTGTCTGTGGGTGTATAAAGCCCACAGACCAGTGCACGGGTGTATAAAGCCCGCGGACTCCTCATCCAGGATTGCTCAAGGTCCTTACCACTTAGTGATGATAATGATGAATAACCGACCAACCACGGACACTGTCCACTAGCTTTTTCTGTCAGAGTATAAGCTTGGACATCCAGAGGAAACACCGCAGGCCTTTAAAGTACCCTTCACTCCCGGGTATATGACTACTTCGAATTAGTCTACATGTATACCATCCCTTGTTTTTGTGCCACTGTTGGGCACGGGCCTTCCTTCAAGATGAAGTGGCTTAAACCATAGTCCACCACGCTGACCAAGTGCGGATTGGCGGGCTTCACACGTCATTCGAAAACTAGTTAGGGCTCTCTCAGACATGCAGATTTCCTCACGATGTTTTCCTTCACCGAAAGCTAGTAACAATCTTACAAAGACGATTCGCACATGATTAATTAAAGAAATCAGAGGTGCGAGCCGGGGTTCGAACCTTCGCACCTTGTTTCCAAGGCAAGCGCTCGCCCACTGAGCTATTACTGCTATCTAATAACATGTAAATAAATACATATTATGATGAATAGTATATATATAATTATATAGCGGACTTACGTGTCCTCGTCACCATTGTATCTCGTCTATTGTTTTGGGGCATACTCGACGCCCATTGTTTGCATGTGCGTATTAGAATTGTACCTTAAGGTTCGTCACCACTGTAGTGAATATTAGAGTAATAATAATAATAATATCTTGGGAAAATCCACACGGTCATAGGATAGGATAGTCCATTAAAATAAAATCTTTAAAAAAAAAATTGAACCGACTTCAATATCACTGAAAAGTATAAAATAATTTAAATATTATAGAAGTTGGTTTTAGCGTACCTGCTGTGTATAATTGGCACCAACTTCAATAATATTTAAATTATTTTATACTTTTCAGTGATATTGAAGTCGGTTCAATTTTTTTAAAAAGATTTTATTTTATACTTTTTAGTGATATTTTAATAAATAATGATTGACCCATCGAAGACGGTAAAATGATCTAGGTAGATTATGATCACATTATCGTCTACATAGTTTTACATAAAATCTTTAAAAAAAAAATTGAACCGACTTCAATATCACTGAAAAGTATAAAATAATTTAAATATTATAGAAGTTGGTTTTAGCGTACCTGCTGTGTATAATTGGCACCAACTTCAATAATATTTAAATTATTTTATACTTTTCAGTGATATTGAAGTCGGTTCAATTTTTTTAAAAAGATTTTATTTTATACTTTTTAGTGATATTTTAATAAATAATGATTGACCCATCGAAGACGGTAAAATGATCTAGGTAGATTATGATCACATTATCGTCTACATAGTTTTACATAATTCATGTTTTTTCAGAAAAAAATATCCGGTGGTAATGTAATTTGCATGGAATCATCATAGTAGTTTACTCTCTCGAATAAAAAAAGAATCATCGAAATCGGTTTATATTTGTCAGAGTAATGTAATGGAGATCATCAGTTTTATGGTTTTTACCAGATAAATTCCCCCACACCGTTCATGGTCCTCCAGTAAGTTCTTAGCCGGTTGTGATAAAATTCATACAGATTCATTACAGTTGAATCTTTCAAATAAAAGAAGAATTATTGAAATTGGTAAATATTTGCCAGAGTTATGACCATTTTTGTCCGTAAAAAGCGACATAAAGTCATCTATATAGGCATTCCTGCAGTTCTCCTGCGCAGTCACCATTCTTGTTTTTTCAGGAACTACTTATTCGTAAGCAATAATGTTTTATGGGACCCTATTAACGGAATAAAGAATGGACGGAAGAAAGAATTTTTCAAATAATTGCCAGAGTTATGCGCGAACATACATAGAAAAAATATATATATATATACAGACGAATTGAGAACCTCCTCCTTTTTTGAAGTCGGTTAAAAAAACCAACAAATCGGACAGGAGCTTTTTAACATCCCTGTATGTATAGCATTAACATGTCTTTATCTGCACCAAATCTGCAAGTATCTACATTGCGTGTCGAGCCGACCTCTGGAAAAAAAATCCTCCTTCATGAAGGTCGACTGAGCGGTAGGTATCCTCACGCCAAAGAAATTAAAATTCACACTAAGGTGGGACAACCATTCGAAACTCAGTAAGAATTTCGTCTTCACTCTAATGTAAATAATACTCTACCACTCTCAGTTTAGGAGCTTGGTAAGAAGACACCCGTAATAATCCTATAGCCTAGTATAACAATTTACCGTCTAAATTCTTTTAAAAACAATCTCGCACGTAATCTCATTACAAGACAGCCAGTAGGTATCTTAGGACTACCGTTGTCATATTTAATTCTACAGAATCAAATTTAGCTATGTAATAACTTATTCCATTGGAATATTTGATAAGCTTTTAAGGAGCTGTATATTTACGTAATAAGCCAGTAACGGCTCGTGATTGAAGTTCTTGGATGTCGGGAATATAAAGAATTGGGAACTTTTTTATTATTTTTATTTTTTACTCGTATAATAAGGATTTTAGGCTCCCTTGGTATCTCTCAGATACCAAAAACAAAAAAGTACAAAGTATGAGCAAATAATTTACATATTGCAAAACATAAGTTGACTTTTCGACATAGGCGCGAAAACGCTCAGTGGCAGAGTGAAGTCACTGAGTTGATTTGTCGTACCTAAACTTTTTATGGTTGGCGAATAATAGAAACTACCACTGAAAACTTTTACAAGATTTGTCCGTTATGATCAAGTTGATGTCCTTCTCGTGACTAATGTAGGGCCAATTTAATAGAACACATTTGACATCTGTCAGTTTCTTTGTTCTGACTGTTTCTTTTGTCATTATTACGTAATTGAAAAAAGTCAAGCAATTGTGAAGTTCAAACTTTGAAAAAATTCATAATATTTTATGTCCACCGTTACAAGGTTTCGTTGTTAAATTTTGATGAAGTGTCATATGTGATGTATTAAATTGGCCCTACTTTAAACGTAGACAGATAACAACTATTGCCCTAAATCCAGATCCAGACAAATAAAAGGGCATATCTAGCAATGCCATTGGTATGGAGGTATATAATATATGTATTGTATTGCTATTACGTATTCCAATTTTACTTTCGATTAGGTAATCAATTTCGTATTATATTATTGCCATTTATGCTTGAAAAAAGATTCAAAGAGATAGCTCAAAGAATTTCTTTTTTGTAGTACCGTTTGAAATGGCATGTTTGCAATCATTATTTATTTACAATCTCAAGTAAAAGTGCTTAAAGTTACGCCTCAATGTTTAACGACATTTAAGAAGCAATTACGGACACGAACGCGAAATTCGAGCAAGTAATCTGTCCCTTAGGGATTACTCACAATTATTCAATTTGGCTGTCAGGTCTTTTGTGCCGGTAATTGAACTAAGTTTATTGTGATTATTTGTAGTAAAACCATGATTACAAATCTTTGTATAGCATTGAACCGTTTAAATATATAGTTCCTACTATTATAACACGTTCATAGCCAGTTGTTACCACTGTTCGGTAAACGATCAGATGGGTAAGCAACGTCAGGCAAGGTCAGCCCTCAGATGGGTGACCGTTTAATGGCATTTCAACTGAGCGTCTCCGTGCTTCGGAGGGCACTTTAAAAGTCGGTCCCGGCTATTGGCATCTAGACAGCAGTCGTTAAGCTAAGTCAGGGCAATTTAAAAACTCTGACACCAGGTTAACCACTAACCATACGACAAAACAAAAACGATTTTTTTTATTGATCTCGTTAATACTGTGCAGAAACAGAGAAATGAAGGCAATAAAGAAGTATTATATACCACACATTATTTGCACAGGAAATTATTTCTGTTCGAAATTAAGGTTCTCTAGCATACTTGGAACTATAATACATTTTATTACTATCGATGTGTATTGAAGGGGATCATAATTAAAATCTGTTTTAATATGGTCAGTCACCTACAGTCTAAGAAATACGTGGCTGCTGCTTAATTCGTATTATTACGACCGCTGGTAGGAGAGACTGGTCCGACCATTATTAGGCTGCCTGTCCACCGGAGCGGAGCGAGGCAGTGGAGCGGAAAACCGGAGAAATATTAACCAATAAGATTGCACAAAATCTCCGCTCCTCTTTAGTATGGACTGTAGTGTGTCCGGTGGACAGGCAGCCTAAATCTTGATTTTTTTTATATTTTCACTCGTGTTAGGTACCTACCAAATTTCTGTTTTAGTTTGAATCGCAACACTTTGGCGCTTGTAAAATGTTTGATAAAAGAAAATAGTTTTCGAGGTTCTTGCCCGATTTGTCAAAATAACGCGGTGTTGCGATTCGGTAGCGTTTATAAACCTGACAGCTTTAAAATTTTCTAACTGTTAGTTAAAAGGACATAGTTAGGTCAAAAGAAAAAGCAAACTTGAATAAAACCGCAATCGAAATCATTGTGTCTATTAATTCATGGAGATATCGTATCTGACACGTCCAGTGTGACGAATACGTAGATAGCCCTAAGATTGAGTCAGATGTTACAAGAAATTGAGCTTTAAGGTCAGGCAGACACGCAATGTTCTAACGCGCTATTACTAGAGATAACACGTCAAGATAACAAAGCTTTAAACGTGAATACTAGCGCCATGCCAGTCTGGTTACGTCACTCAGCCACGCTAAATGTATAGGCTTTTCGTGTTACCCCGTTTTTCGTCTTCCCCCCACTTACCCTACGATCAGTAGATATATAATAATGATTTTTGACGGGCCCGTTGGTCTAGTGGTTAGTGACCCTGTCTGCTACCCAACAGGTCGTGGGTTCGATTCCCACCAAGTGTCTGGGTGTTTTATCTATATAAGTACCTATGTATTTACAAAAAAAAGTATATATGTATTAGTATCAGTTGTCTGGTTTCCATAGTACAGGCTCTGCCTAGTTTGGGATCAGATGACCGTGTGTGAATTGTCCCAGGATATTATTATAGAACACCATTTTGCACACGGCACGTAAATCATACATCTATACTCAGCCATGCAACATAGGTACATACCTACCTACACACACACACACACACTAACATACACACACATACATAGGTACATCCACACAGGCACATATAATTTTTTTTTCTCCTAATTGCACTTTATAATGTACATATTTAAATTAACATCATACTATGGAAGAGCAGAGGTCTCTGAAACAGGCATCTGTATATGCCGAAATAAGTTTCCAGAAACAATGTTTTAAATGCAATAATGTTAAAGAAGTAAATAAAGATATATCATTTTTTCGTTTGATGATAAATAATCCAAAGATTTCTTGAAGAGATTGAAGACTTTATCCACAAAAAAGTAATGTCTTTCGTTTCAAACATGGAGCTCTTCGAGAAAACCTACGAATGTGATATCTCGTAAGTAGCATCGATGAAATTGTAAAGAGCTTCATATAATTTACTTATCGAATGATATTAATTTGGCCGTTGATCGAACAATCTCTCCCAATGATAAATGTTATTGTAACAAGGTCAGCTTTATTTGAAATCCGCGAGAAAACGAGAAAAAGAACTTTTTCAACAATGATTTAAGATTAACGGGCTCTCTAGACTGGCTAGACTTTTACAAATGTATCATCAACGATCAAAATTTCAGTACCTACCACTTTGAGATAAGAAGGTATTTTGCGTAAAGTTCGATTTTTTAGCAAGACCACACACTCAGACCAAAAGAATAAGAATAGACAGAGCGTATACTAAGCACTAATACAATCTTTTTGTATATAATATCTCGCTTTTAGCGATAAGGCCGCCCATTGTTGCATTTTTTATTAATTTGTGTCTTATTCTTTTTGTATCTGTTTGTTTGTGCGCAATAAAGAATTGTCTATCTATCTATCTATCTATCTCATTCACTGTGGGGTGTCCGGGTAAGAAAAACAATCTCCCATCTCCGCCAGCTAGGTGTCCGTAAGAGGCGACTAAGGGAAAACAAGAAGACGGTGTATTATGGCAACCTCGCCTTTCTAAGGGACCAAATAAACCCAATCATTGAATAATACAAAATCCTAAAGTAATACCATACTGTTACTAAGCTGGCGGCTCAGTGACCCTTTGAAACTTTGACAAACAAACATACACGCGATTTGGTGTTTTTAATTCATAAGGTGCAAGATGAATAACAAACTAAGTTTTATACGTCCAAAGAAGCACGAGCCTGATACGATGTTTTTTGACTTGCGCAAAAGAATCACACCTTGTTGTTCATAAGTTAGTACGAATTGTGAAGTAACTCACGACTTTAACCGCTATTATTTAGGTAGGATCGCGGTAAAGCTAATAATACACTCGTCTGTTTTCATATAAAATGTATAGGTATGTATATTTAATATACCTACTCCTATCCTCCGGTGACCGAATGATGTTCAAATCCATGGAAAAGTAAAAACTTAAAAACGACTACAAAATACGTAAGTTTTACTTTAACTTTTTATTTAGTAGACACGAAGCGAGTGATTTATGGGGCTAGTTCGCCGCCTACTTGCTGATAAGTTTTTTTTTATTTATTCAGTTTGGAGTGGTGAGTGGATTTGTAAAATAAACATTAAAAAATAAATAAACATTATAACTAAATAGACATATTTTACGTATTTTTTAAGTATGACCTTTAAAAAAAAATACTTTTCTGTAAAGGCAATAAGAAATATTACATTGGTTTTTGTATAAGTAAGTACCGTCGATGTATTAAACAGAACACAGAGGGTTATGTTTTATGTATGAATGACCCACACCATTGAATAATACATAAGGCACCGAGTAGTTTCGTAACGGTATAGGTAAAGTTGTCACCAGTGTAAATAAATTGATTCAATTGCCTGATATAATAATGTCCTGAGGCAATCAGAAACAAGGTCATCAGATTCCAAACTAGGCACAGCCTGTAATATGGTAACCAGACAACTGCTACAAATACTTATTTTAAAACACATAGGTACTTCCTATCGGATTAAATGGCAAAAATTTAATCGTATTAGCCAAAGTAACATTCCAAAGATTTTCTAAAGTGCAGGTGTCAGGCAAGCAGGGCAAGAAATTAAATGGGGCATTGTTTGAGGAGAATATTTTTAACCGGCTTCAAAAAGAAGGTTCTCTATTCGACGCGTATGTATGTAATATTGATAAAAATGCGTAATATTAATATATGTTAGTTTATGTGGGCTTCTAAACAAATTTACCAAATTTTATGAGTGTATGTATGTATGTAGGTTTGTCCACGGATTTCTCAGAAACTACAAGTCCGATTTCGAAAATTATTTTTGCAATAGTTAGGGTATTTTTCAACTTAGGGTAGAGTACAAGTTTCATCAAAATCGGTCTAGTAGTTTAAGAGATATAAACTTTTTATGTTTTCAGTAAGTTACTGTAACGTAGCCGTTCGAGTTGCGTGATAGTGCTGGTACCTATCATGGTAAAATAAGTCACTAAAAAGTGCTAGCTAATCACGTTAACTAACACTATCACCAGCTGACACCGACTTCAATATATTTTCGTTATTTTATGCTTTTTAGATAATTTACTTTGAAGTCGGTTTTTTTTTTTTTTTAAATATATTGCATACTTTTATAGATAAACTAGCAATTCTCTGCGGCTACGCCCGCTATTAGATTTTTTCCACCCCATTTAACCCCTATATGAGTGGAATTTTCAAAAACCCTTTCTTAGTGGATTCATCATAAGAAGAATCTACCGCCGAAATTTCAGCTTTCTAGGTCCAGCGGTTTGGCCTGTGCGTTGATGAATCAGTCAGTCAGTCAGTCAGGACAAGTAATTTTATATGTAGACAGTGGCGTAGCTAGCCTTAGTGGGGCCCTGTATCAAAAACAGGTGGGGGGGGGGGGGGGGGCGGGGCATAATGTAAAGTCTTTCTCTAAAGAAACAGAAACGTTCGCATTGAATTAAAATAATTATATTATATTAAATTACTAGCTGACCCGCGCAGCTCCACCCGCGCTTTTATTACATTTTGCTCGTCTCTCTTTCCCTCCCACTTCGGTCCTCGTCACACTCCCCCTCTTCCTCTCCCCGTTGTCCCTTCTCTGAACCCTCTCCCTCTTCTCCCAACTTGCTCCACCTAACTCCCCCGATCCCTCACCCCATCACCCCCTCCTCAAATCCCCTCTCAGTCTCTCTCTTCTCTTGCTCTCCTCCTCCTCTCATGTCCTCTCGTTCTATATATCCTCGTCAATCATGTTATCAGCGGCATAAAATATACTTTATGACCTATTCTCAGACCTACCCGATATGCACATAAAATTTCATACAAATCGGTTCACCAATCTATTTTATGACCTTGCCTTATGTTGCTTAACCTTAACTTACCGAGATAAAAAGTATCCTATGCCCGTTTCCTGGTTCTAAGCTACCTCCCCACCAATTTTCAGCCAAATCGGTTCAGCCGTTCTTGAGTTATAAATAGTGTAACTAACACGACTTTCTTTTATTTTTCGACTTTATTTCTATAGATCGAAGTTCTATAGTGATTGTATGTTCAATTTCACCGATAGATGGCGCTGTTCATAATGTAAATCACGCTAACATCGTAAATTACTGTCTAATTATATTCGATAATGAAATATCTAAGTTTTTCGCATCTTTTATTGTTGCGACTGTAATACAATACCTATACACTACCTGGACTTGAGGAGTTTCATTAAAATTTCATGAACCCCCCTGAGCCCTGACCTTGAAGCGTTTTTTGGGAGCGCTGTTCATTGTGTGTAGTGTGAATTGTAGTTGTACATTTTATTGCGTTAGATCATTTCAAGTCATTTTAGGTCTTTTACCTAAGTAAAAATTTAGCAATTTCGTATTCTCAATTTCTACCTACCTGTACAAATAATAATAATAATAATAATAATGGTATTTTCCCTTGCCTTGATTTTAACTTTTCAAAGACATAATGTCATATTGCTATCAGCAAAGTACTTAGAACAATACAGAAATCTAATGAAAATGTCCTGGGTGCACCGGATCGGGGCTTTCCCCTTACAAAAATTGACCCTTCGCCACTGCCATATCTTATGCAAACTAAATGTCTGCTCAGTCCCTATTGTATATAGCGAAATAATAAATATCTTAATGATTAACTGATCAGTTTATAATTACCCTATTTACATACAAAGGAAATTACGTGGTTATATGTGCAAGTAATGTTTCACTGCTTAGCCCCTATGAAACATAGCGTGATGTTTTATATACCAATTTATACCCCTACTTCTACACAACATATCAGAGAAAGTCCTATCAGAATCCATCCACGGGTTTTCAAATGATACCTGGACGAACAGAACGACAGACAGACAGACAGACAGACAGACAGACAGACAGACAGACAGACAGACAATAATTCCAAAAAAAATCGTTTTGGCCTCTATGTCGATAGTATAGTATCCCCACATAGAAATTTTGGAAAAATATTCAATGTACAGAAAAAGTGCTCTTTGAGTTTTATTATAGTACTAGCTGACCCACGCAGCTCTGCCCGCGCTGTTTTTACGTTAACTAAACTTTCAATAATATACACGCATCGAATACTAGCCCTCCTTTTTTAAAGTCGGTTTAAAACTTTGACCCACTTTGTACTTGCCCTCCGAAGCACGGAGACGTTTAGTTCAAATGGTGTTAAACGGTCACCCATCTATTTAATGACCTTACCTAACGTTGCTAAACCCGATCGATTACAAAACCTTGACAACAACTCTCTATGAGAGTAACTTTACTAATATTTATTATATTATAAATAAAAATTGATAAAATCGGACCAAGCGTATAACCAAGTACCCATTTTGACTTTAATCCCCTCTTTCAAAAGAACCGGGCTAGATTACGGTATAAAAAGTATCCTATGTCCTACCTCGTAGTAAGATCTCAAATCATGCCAAGTTTCATTTGAATCCATTCAGTAGTTTCGGCGTGATGCTCTGCCGTGATTCAGACAAACAGACAGACAGACAGACAGACAGACAGACTGACAAAAATTAAAAAAATTACATTTTCGGCCTCAGTATCGGTTATAGAATGCCCTCCAAATATAATTTTCATAATATCTTCAATGTACAGAATTGGACCTGTTATAGTTTTATTATAAGTATAGATAGATAGATAGATAAAACCAGAACAAGAAGTGGACCACTGAGTAAGTAATTTCACGAGTAGACCATATCAAATATATATATTTCCATTAAATATATATATTTACATTTCTGACAAATAAATATAATTTCATTTCATTTCATTTCATTATTATACTATCTATTAAGTACATACTTACTTTTTCCAAGAAAATATTTGAAGTACCATCTCGTTTGAAACTCTGGATTCTCGAGAACAGGCGCGCTAGGTGGTCCGAATAACTGCGAATGTATGAAAAAATGGATAAATTAAAAACATGAATAGTTTTTACCCGACGACGGAACGGAGGGAGGGTTATGATTTTAACAAGAATGTACGCATGTATATACATACATACATACGTATGTTCATCTGTTCTCGCATATCTTCTAATCTACTTAACATACTTGACAAGTAGGGTGTCGTTAGAAGCGTCTTGATTGTCCCCTGGTTATAGGCTATATAATATCACATTATTAGACTGCGATTTTAACCGTAGTCGGGTTTAAGTTTTTAAAACTTATTACTTGTTAGTTAGGCATCTAGCTTACCCTCGGACAAACGTTTTACTTGTGTTGTCACTAAGTTGAATATAAAAAAAACACGAAATGTTTACTTTGTAAGTACTTAAATTTCACTTTAAAAAAGCTGCTGAATACAATCTCCTAAAATCGAAGCATTTTAAGAACAAAATTCCATCGCTTGATGGAATTTTGATTGGGACCGATAAAAATGAAATTATCTTTGCGGCTATATCTTCGAGGCGCCTTTTAGACGTAGCAATGTTTAATTTGAAGCCGCTGCGCCGCTTTATTGTCAAATTTAAATAACTGCGAGTGGTTTAACATTGTTGGATTTATCATCGTAACATCTGTCTGCTTTTTATTAGTTTTTGTCAAAGTTATTAGTTAGTGATCTAGTTTGAATTGGTTTTGTTTTTCGGAGTAGCAATTTAATTTGCACATGTTAAGTTTAATATGTAGTTTGCCTTTATGGGATTGGACGAACAGCAACGAATTCTCTATATTAGAAGCAATGGTGGTAGAGTATATTCTCAATAACAAAAAAAAAAAACTTAAAATCAATAAAAAAATAACATGGGCCTTTGAAAAATACATTCTTACATAATTTACCTCACAAGTGTCACGTTTACCTTACATATGGGTGAAAGATACTTCAAAACTCTTTAGTCCATGGATTGTAAGATTTGTTCATAATAATGTATCCGTCAATATGGCTAAAAAGGTTGTCGGCTGAAGTGGGATTGGGCGGGACATATTTGTCGGATGAAGGCAGACAGATGGGCCATTGAAGTTGTTACGCAATGGGTGCCGAAGGACGGACGCCGTAGCCGGTGAAGGCGACGGCGTGATGACTAAGACACATTAAAGATGGACTGGTCTGAAGTAGCCCACGACAGAGAGTTGTAGATGGTCCTGGGGAGATCTTTGCCCAGCAGTGGGATAATATAAGTTTAAAAAGAAGAAGAAGGAAAGATGCTCTCGAATACATAATTATTAACAGTATTAATTAAAAGCTTTTATTTCACGAGGTCTAAGGTTCACACTCCAGCGACTCTGAAAAAGGAGGATTATTTCAATCCAAACTTTACAACACGTAGTTCAGTGGCGCCGTGGCGCGAAACATTCTGGACAATTTTGAATATCACGACGCCTCTTTAAAAACCGTTTGATATTCAAAATTACTAAAGATTGAAGCTTTGATAAAACATTTAATAAGTTACACAAACCTCGTCCTTTTCCCCAAGAGAGTTGCCGTTCTCGAGCCGGTAGCGGCGCACCACCGCGTCCACCGCGCCTCCCGCCTCGCCCGTCGTCGAGAGCTGTGGAACATCACCCATTAATATTGATGTTTAAAACAGTTCATCATTTACACGGTTCAGCACTGTTTTCTGTCTTAATGAAGTACCTATTTAGCAAGGGCGCAATGGAGTTGTTAATTTTAGATTACCGGTTGATTTGGCGCTCGCTTATGTTTTCGTACGAAAAGTTATCTAACGCAAATAATACATGGAAATGAATATAATATAGCTATATAATATAGATTTACGGATATTGTATTTTTTTTTTTTTAGATTTTTTATTATAATAATACTTTTCTGGAGCTAAGTAAACCACAATTTAATTCATTAAAAATTTATTTTCACAGAGTAATAGAGAATACTGTAAAGTCTGTAAGACTTTGTGGTCAATCTTTAGTTCTCCAATTATACATAGTTCTAATTGTCTGTCAAAATACTGTAGAATATGGCTGAATTGGTAAAAAGGACATTCGCCATAACACTATAATAAGCAGATACTCAATAGGTTTATAATATCAGCTGTCAACAGCAGGCCTCATGTTCACGTTGATTAGATGTTCATAATAATGTATATTATATTTTTCAAAGAAAAACCGAATCAAAAGTTTATTATTCTCGTAATTTTAATATATAAAAGTGATAAGAAAAGTTTTCGCGTAAATTATTTGTTGGCGCTACAATTTACTTTCTTTTATGTTACAATTTTTCATCATAGTATTAAAAAAATTATAATGTAGGTATGGCCTTTTAGAGAAGCTCAGAGTCACACAACGAGCTATGGAGAGAGCTATGCTCGGAGTTTCTTTGCGCGATAGAATCCGCAATTCGGAGATTCGCCGACGAACCAACGTCACCGGCATAGCTCTCAGAATCTGCAAGTTGAAGTGGCAATGGGCAGGCCACATCGCTCGAAGAACCGACAACCGTAGACGAAGAAAGATTCTCGAGTGGCGACCACGAACCGGAAGACGCAGCGTAGGTAGGCCTCCCACTAGGTGGACAGACGACATTGTGCGCGTCGCAGGTAACCGGTGGATGCAAATCGCCAATTGTCGTTCATTGTGGCGTTCCAAGGCGGAGGCCTATGTCCAGCAGTGGACGTCTTCCGGCTGGTGATGATGATGATGTCGCATATCCTTGAGGAGGACATCGTACAAAAGAAATTCGCTTCGTCCCCGTTGGTCGCTCACCTTCAGGAGGAGTTCCGTATTTTACTGTCCTAATCATAGATTAAGATTTTGTTCACTATAGTCCTAAATACAAAGAGTATTTATACTAATGATTTCTGATTATGCTGGTTTCAACTATTCCGAACAAAAAATAAAACTGCACGGATGATATATAACCACACTATCAATGGTGCAAAAGACAAAATCATCATCATCATCAGTCACTGCTGCCCATTTTTTTATTATTTTCCCTTATTCACCTATAGATAGATAGGTGCGTGCTATTTTTACCTGACACTTGTCTGGCTTGTCGCGGGGTTGGTTGGGTTATACTTGATTGAATAAAAACCTTCGGAGTCGCTGGGCGTTCGGGATGTGGGCCCTAGGACGTCCAATCTGTACGGCGCGGCGACTCCGAGGAGGACAACGGCGGGGCAGCGACCCCCATCCCCGTGAGCACCATGACAGGTTCTCGGGGGGCTACAATGCGCCCCCCGGCGGCGGGCTCAAAGGCAAAGCACTGAGGGGCCCCTGGCGCAGATCCCACCGGAGAGCCCTGGGGGTCCAATCTCATGTGCCGATGCGACAGTCACGGGGGTTTTAGTGGGAAAGAATCCCACATACCCCGGTCGAGCCCCACAGCTCCCGGGGACCTTTTGAAGGTTTGCCAGCAGTTGTTTCGCCAGCAGTACGGTGGTAAGGTTTCTGTGAAAGGGATCGTCCAGTACCTGGACGGTCAGCGCAGTCCCAACATTTTCGTCAACAAGAAGAATGAGACAAGTATAAATTATAAAATCATAAATAGCCCGACTGCGAAAAAACAAAATGGACTTAAATTAAGTATTCATTATACTATACATACATAATACATATATTTGAACTCGTCAGGACAGTCGGGTTATAATAAGCATATTAAAGCTGTAATCCAACGTAAAGCCACCGTAGCTGGTGAAATTCCACTGTCACATGAGAGATGTTAGTACTATTAGAAAGTTAATAACTAGGTAACTAAATAAATAAAATATCAAACTCCTTAACAAAGTCGATATTCGAACAAAATATTCCAAATTTGTTTACGTGCGTCTCAAGTTTTCCAATTGGATTGAAAACTCAATCATCCGAACGGAGGCTATTTGAAAATACGTCTGCGTAAGGATCTACGTAATATTGATATTATAAAATTTTGTTGTTGTCTCTTATTTAGATTATTAATATTCGTCATTCGTTAGCTATGTTGGCATTCTAATTGGCTGAAAAAAATCTTTAATTGGGTTAGTATGAAAATCTGAACAGTTAGACAATCATGATGACTTATTAGTGTCTCGACAGTTTAAGCTATTTACTTCATTAATATTGCCTATGTCCATCCATAGGTAGGTGGTAGGTCCATTATGCAAGGGACCATCTAGGTAGGTACCATCGCAGTGTCTAATATTCTGCCGCCAAGTAGCTGTCTGTAAACATTGCTGTGTGAAGGGCACTGTAGTTGGTGAAATTATCGGACACAAGATAATTAATAACTAATGTCTCGGTTGACGAGCGGCAGTGCTATGCAGCTGTTTATAGGCGGGAGCGTCGCTTACCATCAGGCGAATGTCCCTCCGTCACTAGGTGGAATAAAAAGAATCCTCAACGTTGTATTAAATGTTTATATCAACAAATGTCATCTGTCCAATCAAGCAATAAATCAAAATCATAACGAATTCATTTTCGCATTAGCAAGCAATTCACAAAATCGTGAAGGGAATGAATTGAACAACAGATGACATCAATTTAGCTAAATCACCGGTTTCCTGCTTCAATGGGAATTCTTTTGAATAAATATTTAATTGACTTTCGAAAGGTCAATGTCTCAATTGGAAAATATTACAAAGCAACATGGAGAGCAAAAGTAATATAAAATTTACAGTACATTAAACATTTTCATCGGTATACAATTTATTAAGTATTGAAAACCTGGTTCCGAAATGGAAGAAAATTAAAATGAAGCCAAAGGTTTTCAACCTCTGTAACTGGAAATTTGATGTTGGCAGTAATGTTTTGTGACTCATAAAATTGTGTTTCTGGAAATATCTTTTGTGAATAAGGGCTTAATAAATTTGAGGTAGTAGGTAATTTAGAAAATTATTTTATGTCAAATGACGAGCGGAGCGCAATGTCCGAAGAACGAACATAATAAAGTGATTAATTTTGTGAAATCTTTATACTTTAGACGTGGATATACGATTCTATATTTCTTTCCATATCACAGCAATCGCGAAAAGAAAATTAATCTCTCATTTAGCTTTAGCGCGGCACAAAAAGCCAATGCCCTAGTTAGCAACTGTGTTGCTGACAGGGTTGATAAATTTTATAGGAGTGCATGTTTAGAAGTAATATACAAACTATTATCCTTTAATTAAGCTCGCATGCAGTGAACCCTGGGAGAACTAACGTGCACTTTTTTTATGATACTTAATTTTTGAATAGTAATTGCATTAGATGCGATTAATAAACCGCATTCGCGTGGGGTGTCAGGGTAAGAATAGCACCCACCCTATCTTCTCCCATTGTGTGTTCATAAGAGGCGACTAAGGGAAAACAAGAAGACGGGCAGCAGCGTCTTTTTACTGGATTATCTACCACCTATATTGCGATCCCCAAGCCGCCTGCCAAGCGTGGGAATTATGGCAACCGCTCCCTTCTAAGGGGAGGCCCTATTCAGCAGTGGACGTTTATCGGCTGCCGATGATGATGATGAATAAACCGCTTTGGTTGTGGAGGTAAGAACCATCTCGTTATAAACATACAATATAATATACTTAGCTTGCACTGGACGTAGATATAGAAGATACTTACTGTCCGGTATAGATCGTTAGTTAACGTGTCGTTAACTCATCCCTCAGAATTTTGCACTGGTTTAGTATAGATTTTGTATTGGCTTAGGATAGAGTTTGCATTGCCTTCTTCGGAATTGGTAGACGTTCGGGGTGTGGACCCTAGGAAGTCCATTGAGTACGGCGGCGATTCCGAGGAGGACGGTGGCGGGGTTGCGGCACCGTGTCCGTTGCCCGGGGGCTATAATGTGACAAGGCACTGAGGGGTTTCTGATGCAGATCCCAACTGAAAGCCCTGGTGTCTCATATGCTGATGCGATAGCCGCGGAGTTTAAGAGGGTAAGAGTTCCACATACCCCGGTTGACCCCCGCAGGTCCGGGGACCTTTCGAAGGTTTTCTCCGCTTATTTCTTTATAGGCTCTACGGAGGTTTCATTTTTATTCTAACAGCTGTTGTTTTTGTCCCACTGCACTGTTGGGCACGGGCCTCCCCTCAAGAGGAAGGGGCTTAGGCCAAAGTCCACCAGAGAGGTCCCACCACAAAAATCATTTTTTACAGACTACCACCGAATACGCCAGAAACTCAACAGGCTTCTCGTTTTTGTCGTAATTTTTTTTTTATCAGTACGTACATACTAGTAACAGTAAAGCAACGTTTATGTCCCATGCTACAACCCTATAAGGCCAAACACCAGCCTGCAATTACGGGTCTTATTGAAAATTCATCACGATTTATGTCATTTCCAAACATAGTTTGGCGGGATGTACAAGTGCATGCAACCGATACGATAGTGGAACATTTCGACACATGATATGTGCCATGAATATTGGAAATAATATGAAAACCTAGCCTCATTGAAGCAATGTTGTTTATACACACATCAAAAGTGTCTAGGGATCAAGCATTTTTGGGCAAAAAAATGGGCAGAAGAACAATGGCGTTTCGTGTGCTTTTCTGATGAGTCTCGTTTTGGTATGAGACCGGATACAAGACGTATACGACACTGGAGAACCCCTGGACGCCAACAGCGATTAAAATCCTGCCAGGAAGTCCATCCTTATAGTGGTGGAACCATCATGGTATGGGCGGGTATTTGGATCGGCGGAAGAACTGAGTTGATTTGGATCAGAGGCAACCTCAACGCTCAAATTTATGCTGAGACGATTGTATCAGACGTCATCGTTCCTCTACAAGTGCAAATCGGTCCCTTATTTCAGTTAATGCATGATAATGCACGACCGCACACCGCAAGAGTTGTAAGACAGACTCTCGCCGCAGCTAACATCAATGTCCTGCCCTGGCCTGCTCAGTCGCCAGACTTGAACCCGATTGAGCATGCATGGGATATGCTACAGAGAAGAGCTCTGCCGAATATGGAGGGTATCCAGTCGCAAGAAGACCTTTTTTTGTTGTTGCAACGAACATGGGCGGCCATTCCACAGCGTGATTTGGATGAACTCATTTTGAGTATGCCAAACCGATGTTCTTGTGTTGTTAGGTTTCGCGGTAGAAACACGGATTATTAATTGTTTAAGTTACCCAATAAAATTTTAAAGAAAACTGTTATTTCAGTCTTTTTTTCGAACTTTTGTGTTAGTGGTTCAAATGTCAAAAATCCCTTTATTAGGAAAATGGCAAATTTCTTTATTAATGCAAAGGTGACTTGGTTTATCGTTACTGTGACAAACGAAAACACTTTATTTGATGAATCCTTAAAGAAAATTTTAATTAATATCAATCAGGAGAAAAGTTATTGCAAAAATATATGTTGATCCCTAGACACTTTTGATGTGTGTATTATTTTAAACACGTTCGATTTATTGAAGTGAAACTTCTTATGCGACGTCCAAAAAGCTTAACGCGTTAAACGTTAAACGCTACCATGGAGGGGTATGAAAGCGCTCACATGATACAGTCATTCAGTCTTCAGTCATTCCGTCGTTCCGTCATTGTGTCATTCAGCGTCGTTCAGTGTCGTTCAGTGTCATTTTAGTGTCGTTCAGCGTCGTTCAGTTTCATTCCAGTGTTGATCAGTGTCGTTCAGTGTCATTTCAGTGTCGTTCAGCGTCGTTCAGTGTCGTTCAGTATCGTTCAGTGTCGTTCAGTGTCATTACAGTGTCGTTCAGTGTCGTTCAGTGTCATTTCAGTGTCGTTCAGCGCCGTTCAGTGTCATTCAGTGTCGTTCAGTGTCGTTGAGCGTCGTTGAGCGTTGTTCAGTGTCGTTCAGTGTCGTTCAGTCGGGAGAAGGGGAATAGAAAGAGACAGAGCAAGAATGAAGTTTCACTTCTTCCGCGCGGAGGGACTCCACGCACGCACATTTTTTTAGAGAATTCGACTACTTAGACACACCACCGACGATTTGATGAAAAGTATATGAGAATTACTATCAGCCGATACTAATAATAATGTCCATGATCTTCGGATTCTGGATTAATTTACAGTCATTGGATGGGCCTGTTGATCTAGTCGCTAGATACCGTAGCCGCTAACCAATAGGTTGTAACTCTGGGTGTTATTTATCTCGTTAAGTAGGTATGTATATAAGTACTAGTATCAGTTGTCTGGTTGCCAAAGAACAGGCTCTGCCGAGTTTAGGATCAGATGACCGTGTGTAGAATTTTGCAAGGATATATTTTTATGACATTTCAAATAATAATAATAATAATACCAGCCCTTGTTAATGTCCCACTGCTGGGCACGGGCCTCCCTTCAAGATGTAGGGGCTTAGGCTATAGTTCACCACGTTGGCCAAGTGCGGGTTGGCGGACTTCACACGTCATTCGAAAGCTAGTTAGGCTTTCTCAGACATGCAGGTGAGGGTCGGTTGACCCTTCATTGTTTATCTGCTCCGAAATAAGTTAGACGGTTGAGGGTCCAAACATTTATTATCCTGTAAAACACTGAAGGCACTGATCTTTTACATTAGGACAAGTGATTCCACGATCACTAACTATATGTACATTGACTATTTGTCTGTAAGCAGCACGACCGTTCTTTACTAGATTTATAACATGAATCTGTCTACACTGTTGACACTACCAAGTCATAACAAAGAATGTGTCAAATACTATTCAGACAGCACGTTCTAAACTGAGCTGTTCACTATTCAAAACACATAGAAAATACAACAAGTGGCAAAGAGGTTCTAGTCGCCACATCACCCCCCCACGCAGAGAGGAAACCCCCCCAAACATGGGGCAGGAGCCTGAAGTTGAATTATAAATCAAGAATATCTCTGAACCTAACTTTACGACCGGACCGAGTGACAATGGGGGCAGGAGGGGAAAAGGAAGCTGGCGGAGCAAGCTCAACGAACGGATGATCCGAATCGTTGCTCGACGGAACACTAGCTGGACCGTCCAACATTGATCCTCGCGAGGCTGGCAACTCGTGATGCCCTATCTCTAAATCAGCCTCAATAAAAGCAGGCTTAACGCGATCGATGCTAACTGTAACTTCACGCCCCTTAACATCTAAGGTCAAGGTTTTGTCCTTACGCCTAATTACCCTGTATGGACCGGAGTACGGTGGTTGAAGTGAACGCCTAACGGTATCGTCCCGTAGCCAGACGTGAGACGCTGATGCTAACTCTTTGAAAACGAAAATTGCTGGACGTGCATGATTCGAAGCTTCGACTGGACGCATTGCTTCCATTCGCTTCTTAAGATCTGCTACAAAGTCAATGATCGAATCAGGGCTACCCGAGGCATCGGCGGGAACAAGGAACTCTCCTGGCAAACGTAACGATTCGCCATACACGAGCTCGGCTGAAGAAGATTTGATATCCTCTTTAAAAGCCGATCTCATACCAAGGAGAACAAATGGCAGTGCCTTCGACCACGTTTCAGCATGGCACATTAATGCCGCCTTAAGCTGGCGGTGCAACCGCTCGACCATGCCATTAGCGCATGGGTGGTAGCTGGTGGTACGAATCCTCTTGGTCGCGCAAACACACATAAGGCGCTGAAAGAGGCATGATTCGAATTGGCGTCCCTGATCCGATGTTAAAATACTGGGAACGCCGAAGCGAGACACCCAGCCATTCACGAAGGTGTCTGCGACTTCTTCGGCAGTGATGGATGTCATCGGCCAAGCTTCCGGCCACCGCGTGAACCTGTCAATCGCGGTGAGGCAGTAATTATAACCGTTAGAGTGAGGAAGCGGGCCGACGATGTCGATGTGGACATGTTTGAACCTGTCCGACGGACTGCTGAAGTTACTCAGCGGTGACTTAACGTGTCTTGTCACTTTGCAACGCTGGCAATCTAAACATGAACGAGTCCATCTGTTACAATCTGCGTTGATACCAGGCCAAACGTATCTCTCAGCCACCATGCGTGCAGAAGCCTACGCACCAGGATGGCTAAGGTTATGGCACTTATTAAATACTGCTTTACGAAATGGTGGCGTTAGGTATGGACGAGCTTTACCAGTCGACATGTCGCAAGTGATGCTTACATTAGTGCCGGGAATGAATACATCCTCCAGCTTAAGCGAAGAACTCGCGCGAGCGTGTGCTAATTCTTCATCAGAACGCTGTGAAGTAGCAAGTGCGGCGTAGTCTGCTTCCAAGGAAATACCCTCGATACGAGACAACGTATCCGCTACAACGTTATCGACGCCCTTGATGTGGACAATGTCTGTGGTAAATTGGCTGATAAAAGATAATTGATTCAGCTGTGCAGGCGGGAGCTTTTCTCTTCGCTGGGCGAACGCGTAAATCAACGGCTTATGATCCGTAAAAATTGTTGCGTGCTGCGCTTCGAGAATATGCCTAAAATGCTGAACGCTCTCATAAACGCCGAGGAGCTCTCTGTAGTAAGCTGGCCATAATGTTTGTTTAGTGTTCAACTTTTTGCTGAAGTAAGCGATGGGCTGCCAATCATCTGCTTCCGTACGACGCTGTTGCAGGCAAGAGCCTACGTGAGTGCTCGATGCGTCAGTGAAGAGACCGAGTGAGGCGCTGCAGTCTGGATGCGCCAGGATCTTTGCAGATGTTAAACTTTTCTTGCACTCTTCGAAACACGCCAAAAGCTCAGGAGTCCAAACGAAAGGCTTGGCACCTTTACCCTGGATAGCAGCTACTGCGTCAATTAACGGTGCTTGAAATTTGGCGGCAGCTGGAATGAATCGCCGATAAAAATTGGCCATGCCAAGGAATCTACGCATTCCTTCAACAGTCTTGGGGGGGAGGGAAATCCACTAAGGCTTGGATTCTGTCGACGGGGGGTCTAGCACCCGCCTCATCGATGTGATACCCCAAAAAGGTTACCTCTTTAGCCCCAAAAACGCTCTTAGCAGTATTGATAACGACTCCATACTCATGCAACCTTCTGAAAAGCATTTCCAGGTGCTGAGCATGCAGGGAGCTGGAATTTGAGTACACCAGGATATCGTCCACGTAGGCATAACAGAAATCAAGGCCACGCACGACTTCGTCGATAAAACGTTGAAATGTTTGACCTGCGTTTCTAAGTCCAAAACTCATGTATGGAAATTCGAACAACCCGAATGGTGTGATTATTGCGGTTTTGCAAATATCGGTAGGATTTACCGGAATTTGTTGGTATGCCTTCACTAAGTCAATTTTGCTATAAATGGTACTTCCAGCAAGGTTCTGGCAAACGTCACCTATGTGCCGAACCGGATATCTGTCCGGAACAGTGCGTGCATTCAAGGTGCGATAATCGCCGCACGGACGCCACGTTGAATCTTTCTTTTCCACCAGGTGTAAAGCTGAAGACCAAGGACTAGAAGATGGCCTGGCTGTCCCAGCCTTGACCATGTCCTCAAACTCTTTCTGTGCAGCGCGAAGCTTCGATGGAGCCAGACGACGTGGCCGCGATGATACCGGAGGGCCATCAGTTGTCTTAATATAATGTACCGTTGAATGTTTGGGCTCCTGAAGTACACCAGGGGGGCGCGTGATACTCGGAAATTTCTGAAGGATCGCTGAGAAAGGCGATTCGGGGATGGAAATAATTTTGATGCTGGACTGGCTAACGTCTTGGAGTTCCGCGAAAGATGACAAACCTGTCGTCCCGTCGCGAAGCTTCCCATGAGTGCAGTCAGGGAGTAGGTTATATTGCGACAAAAAGTCTGATCCTATTATTCCAGTTTCTACATCCGCAATTATAAAATTCCAAGATAAACTGCGCCTAAGACCTAAGTTTAAGCAAAGCGTGACTAAACCGTAAGTTTGAATTTTAGATCCGTTTGCTGCCACTAAATCGTACGGCTGCGGCTGGCTTTTCAGCTTGCTAACACTATTAACTGGTACGCAGCTTACGTCTGAACCAGTATCCACCAGAAATTTTCTGTTGGTATACCGGTCAGTTACAAAAAGACGGTGACTCGTGGCTGAGCGTTGGGCAGTCGCCAAAACCGGACGCTCTACAGGTTTTCCGACGACTGGTTGCAGCCACCAGCCGCTGTAGGTGGAGGGCCAGACCATTTGCACGGTTGGACGCACTTCCTTGCTTTCGTTCCGAATCGGTCATGGTAATAGCATAGCTCGCTATTGCGCGAGCGTGATCTGTTCCTAAATCTACCTAAGCTACGTTCTCGCGAGCGGCCCCGTTGGTCAAAACCTCGGTTGGCTAAAGAAGCCACTACGCGAGTAAGTTCCTCTATTTTGTGGTTCAGCTCTGCAATCCGCGTATCGTTGGTGGAGGTAGATGGTAGCGAGGTTGACGCACAAGCCATGTGTTGAGATGGCTGAGCATTGATTTCCATCAGCTGGTCAGCCAACTCGCTAAGTTCAGGCAAGTCCTGAAGACGCTGCGCTGTGAGCACGGTTTGAAGATATCTGGGAAGTCTGCTCATCCAGATGGTCTTCAAAACATCCTCGGGGAATGTAGTACCTGCTAGGGACCTAAGATACCGCAAGAAAGACGATGGCTTGCGGTCGCCGATCTGCTCCTTCTCTAGGAGACACCTAATTTTCTCCTCATGGGAGACCGAAAACCTGCGTATGATAGCGTCTCGCAAGGTGTTATATGGATCCTTTGCTGGGGGAGACAGGATAATATCCTCAACCTCTCTCGAACAGTTCGTGTCTAAATGGGCCACTGCGTAATGGAACTTCGTTATTTGGTTCACCAACCCGTTGATGCTAAATTGCGCCTCCAGGCTCGCGAACCATAACGCTGGACGGTCTTTGCAGAAGGGCGGGGTACGGATGGACACACGGTTAACGACTACCTTTTCGCCTGCCGCCTCTCAATAGTCACTTTCGCTCTCAGCCATGTGGATGGTGGAGCGTAAGGCGCGGAACCCTAAATTTAATCAAAGAATTTTCCCTACGTGGCTTGGTGGTGGGGCGACCAGGACCTTTACAAAATTTATTTAAATATTTTATTTGTTGTTTTAAAATAAAAACCTTCAAATGTTTCACTTAATGTCATTGCGAAACAAAAAAACGATCGCCGAAAATTCGCAGGCAGGAGCCACGACGAACACGGCGAACACGGCGAAAATCGAGCTGATTGCTCGTAGAATTCCACTATGTCGCTCCACGACGAATGTTTTCGTTATTTATTTTTCAATATTTAGACAAAATAAAATTCCGTTGTATAATGGCCGACGTAAATTCCGTTAAATAAAACGAACACCGTTTCTTTTCTAATTTTTCATTTTTTTAATTGATAGGTACTGTGTTGGTTACCTTGTTATCCTTTTCTTGTCTAAGTGCTTAACGTCTTACGTGTAATCCTCTAGTTTCGGTGTCACCAAATGAGGGTCGGTTGACCCTTCATTGTTTATCTGCTCCGAAATAAGTTAGACGGTTGAGGGTCCAAACATTTATTATCCTGTAAAACACTGAAGGCACTGATCTTTTACATTAGGACAAGTGATTCCACGATCACTAACTATATGTACATTGACTATTTGTCTGTAAGCAGCACGACCGTTCTTTACTAGATTTATAACATGAATCTGTCTACACTGTTGACACTACCAAGTCATAACAAAGAATGTGTCAAATACTATTCAGACAGCACGTTCTAAACTGAGCTGTTCACTATTCAAAACACATAGAAAATACAACAAGTGGCAAAGAGGTTCTAGTCGCCACACAGGTTTCCTCACGATGTTTTCCTTCACCGAAAGCTAGTAACAATCGCACAAAGACGATTCGCACATGATTAATTAAAGAAATCAGAGGTGCGAGCCGGGGTTCGAACCTGCGCACCTTCTTTCCAAGGCAAGCGCTCGCCCACTGAGCTGTTACAGCTTACATTCAATCTAAGACTGTGGATAAAGATCAATTATTTATTTCCACCGTAAGCGTAGCGTAGTTACGAAAGTTTTCAATATCTGGCAACCGTAGCACTTCAACTCTTAAGAAGTAATAAAATGGCCTATTCAAGTCCAGAAAGCTTCCTTATTGCTATCAACGTGCAACGGGAGAACGTGAGTCCTTAATATTTTATCGAAAGTAAATACCCAAATACCCGCGCGATGATAACATGCTAGTCATCCAATTCAAAGAAGAACACACATTTTTGCAGTTACGATCAAGAGGCTCTCAAGTATTTTTATGATGAAAACTCATGTCTTTAGAAGTGTGTCTCACAAAATATAAACACTTCATAAATAAAGACGTATTAATCTCGCGTAAAATATCCATCACGATTCACGACGTTTTTTTCGATAACTTTTTTGCAGAAACTGGGGCACAGCGGTCGGCCTAAATATAAGGGTCAGTTCATATTGCAAAGTCACGAGGCTCCGTTGAAAATGGCGTGACTGAGACGTGTAGGCCGCTGTGTATGCAGAATTGGGCTGTCTGACACCGTCCTGTCATAAGTCAAGGTGCCTCAGAGGTACTTATGGTTGTATCAGTTGTATGGTGTTACCTAGGGATAATGTATTTAAGTGGGAAATTTATGTAGGTATTTTTATTATTATATCAAGTTAACTGTCCTTAGAGGGCCTATGAAAGTTAGCATCTCCTACAATTTTTGAGATCGAAAACGAGGTATAAAGTCGACTTGTCATGGTATGAGAAACGCTGCAGCATGCGGCGCCCGCCGCCCCCGTGCCGCCCGGCAAGTATACAGGATGTCCTAGAAATGGGGTATCAAACCGATAATAACGCATTATGTAACCCAGAAGCAATGAATTTGTAAATGAAAGTAATGAAAAATGTACATAATGATTTCTGATATTTACGCGAATATTACACATTGAAATTACCACCAGCTTGGGATCCCGTGATAAATATAGAAAAAATCCAAAGACAAGCATTCCACTGCAAGACCTCAAGATACTGTAAGCTCTTTCTGCGTAGATCGGACTAACACTAATAATTAGAAGACCTGAGGGTACCCCAAGACAACTATAACATATGGACAGCTACCACCTCAGTCCGCCCGTGACCATGAATGCTGTAAAGTATTCGAAACGTCGGGTAATAAAAATCAAAAATAAACCGCGATATAATCCTAAAATTAGTTTTATTTCAATGAAACATGTACAGTTTTATTGTAGTAAGCTCAAAATTTTGTTCATTATATTACCGAAAATGGATGTCTTGTTTTATAATAATAATAATTTCTTATTATTATTATTATAAAACAAGACATGCACACAATCAATAAAAAACAGTGGCTCAGGAGTAGGCATAGGATGACACAGGGTTGTTTAGAAACACATTCAGGATAATATAAAATAAATTTTGTATATTAATAAAAATATGTTTTTTTGCCGTATTTGTTATTTGTTTGGGGTCTTTACTATCAATACTATGCATACCGTTTAGTTTGATATACCCTTTCCAGGACACCCAGTATAACTAAGCATTTTTTCCTAAGATGCATGTGGGTGCTCGCCGCAGGTTCATTATGGCGTTTGAAAGGGGAGGCTTATGTTAAGCAGTGGACGTCTTCCTCCAGCTGGTGATGAGGGAATCCCATATAGGTATAGGCACCTGCATAACATCGAATATCGTCGATCAGGCAAGAACACGGCCTATAATATACATATATGTTTACTTCCTTCAATTTCGAAAATCAAACTAATAATAATTTAGTAAAAAAATAATATAACAAACATGAGTGAGTATTTAGTTCTTTAATGTCTAGACGACTGTTGGGGGTCTGACAGTAATGCCTACGAGTATATCCTTTGGGACAGTATGCGTGTATGTATATAATTAACAAAGTTGTTTGAAATTCTCGGGCATGTTCACGACAGTGTCCCCAAACTATTTCAATCTACGGATTTCATTATGAGAATGTATTAAGAAAGTTTACCAGAAATATGTGATGCCATGATTTCTTGTGTAGGTACAAACCATGGATAATGTATGCAAATTCTGTTATAATGAATTCTGTTGATTTATTTAGTACTATATCATTTCAAATAAGTCGTAGTAGGTACCTACTAATTCGTTGAATTTAGATTGTTTATTCTTTTAAATTTAAGATGCTTACGAAACATCTTGTTAAGAATCGGCGTGCTTTGCGAGGATTTGTGGTTTGTTAAATATACTAACTTATTTTCCAGGATCGCTTCCGCCATTTTCTTATTATTATTACAAAGGAAAATCGCGGACGCCATTGGTCGTGTTCACTGACTTCGTAGGTCAAGTGTCGATGTTAAACGTATTGATTACATTGAAAACTTATAAATAAACCGCGAAAATATCCTTACGATTAGTTTCATTTCAACAAGTAGGTACTCTTGTGAAGGAAATTTAGTTTTCATGGGTTACATGAACATTTATAAACAGCAATATTAAAATAGTTTTTTTTAATTCCTTATATAATTATGTGCTTAGGGGTCGTCCCATAATCACGTGAGGCTCGAAAGGGGGGGGGGGGGGGGAGTGTTTCCGAAAAATCACGAATTATCACCAGGAGGGGTATAATGAGACATAACGTGTATTTATTTTTCGTTGAATGCACGATTTCTAAACCAAAAAGCGGCACGTGGCCTTGACTCATCGTTGCCGGCAACGACTTCCCCTTCAACATTTAATCAGTTAAGTACCTGTATTTAAAGATAATATTCCGAAAATTTCAATATAAAGTATATTGAAATTTTGTACCAAAAATACACGTGATTTTGGATGGATGGGGGGGTAAGTTTAAAAACCTCACCACATGTCACCAGGAGGGGGGGGAGGGGTTAAAAAGTTGTTAAAAAACATCACGTGATTAATGGACGTCCCCTTACACAATGCAAATAGTATATGATTAAATTACAGGAAAAAGGAAACCAACTTAATATTAAGCTCGCTTGCCAAAAACAGCAGTTTCATTTGAGCTTCCAGCTTAACCTAAAAATTTTAATATAACCTATTTTACTGGCTTAAATAAAACCTCGGTCCGGTACCTTAATACAATGTTTATGAAAAACATAGTACCTACCAACTTACATAACGAAGCTTTACCCGCCTTACATTTGTCTTGTCATGTTTTACACGGGTCGATGACCTAGCAACAATAAATTGTTTAGAGCAGTTAATTTGTGTTTGAAATTGGAACGAGATTTAATCCGACCGGGCTTTATACCTGGTATCGAGTAAGTACTACGTGTTTAAGACAATTGTGGGTGGTTATGAGGAAGGTTATTAGTTAAATGGTTCTTGCTTGAAGTAAAGGACAGTTTCATT
The DNA here is from genome assembly GCA_911728495.1 of Furcula furcula. Lineage (NCBI taxonomy): Eukaryota > Metazoa > Arthropoda > Insecta > Lepidoptera > Notodontidae > Furcula > Furcula furcula. The sequence goes on from OU452243.1 coordinate 8,745,626, forward strand.
GTGTTTAGGCTAGACGAGGATCGCTGCTCTACAACGAAAATATAGGTTAATTATTGTCTGAGAAATTATTAGGTCGACATTAATTGTCCCTGACATATCTCCCCAAGTACTTTAGTAGGTACATAATGTTATTACCTCAATATAAATGTTAAGGTCGGCGGTAATCGAGTAAGGTGGTGACTTCGATGAGGACGGCGGGCTGTGGCGCGCGCGGGAGCGGGGTTGCGACCCATGTCCCCGTGAGCACCGTGTCAGGTTCCCGGGGGGCTATAATGCGCCCCCTCCGGTGGAGAGCTCAAAGGCAAGGCAGTTAGGGGCCTGGTGCCCACCGGAGAGCCCAGGTTCCCTCTCTCATTTGCAGATGTGACAGCCGCGGGGGGGTTTTTGTGGGTAAGAATCCCACATATCCCGGTTCCACTAGTGTATCTGTGTAGATACGTGTCCTTCAGGCTAATTCTATTGAATTGTTAAATTTCAAGGTCTAATTCTAAGATACAATGTTTATTCGAGAGATTTTATCCTTATCATTCCCTTTCACCCTATCGATTAGTTCAATAAAATAGTGGTGGTATATTTTTAACCGACTTCAAAAAAGGAGGAGGTTCTCAATTCGTCTGTATATATTTTTTTTTTTTTTTTTTTTTTTTATGTATGTTCGCGGTTAATAATTGCCAGAGTTATGCACTCTGGCAATTATTAACCGATTTGAAAAAATCTTTCTTCCATCCATTCTTCAATCCATTGATTGGGTCCCATAAAAAAATTATTGCTTAGTAATAAGTAGTTCCTAAAAAAACAAGAATGGTGACTGCGCACTGAGAGTTGCAAGAAAGCCTATATAGATGACGTTTTAGTCGCTCGGACTCGCTCGGTCGGACAAAAATGGTCATAACTCTGGCAAATATTTACCAATTTCAATGATTCTTTTTTTATTCGAAAGAAGAAACCACTGTATTGAATCTGTATGAATTTTATTACAACCGGATAAGAACTTCCTGGAGGACCATGAACGATGTGGAGGAATTTATCTGGTAAAAACCATAAAACTGATGTTCTCCATTACATTGCTCTGACAATTATGAACCGATTTCGATGATTCTTTTTTTATTCGAGAGAGTAAACTACTATGATGTTTCCATGCAAATTTCATTACGACCGGATATTATTTTCTGAAGAAACATGAATTATGTAAAACTATGTAGACGATAATGTGATCATAACCTACCTAGATATTTTTACGGTTTTCGATGGTTCAATCTTTATATATGAAAATATCACTAAAAAGTTTAAAATAAAATCTTTTTAAAAAAAATTGAAGTCGGTTCGACTTCAATATCACTGAAAAGTATGAAATAATTTAAATATTATTGAAGTTGGTGCCAAATATACACAGCAGGTACGCTAACACCAACTTCAATAATATTTAAATTATTTCATACTTTTCAGTGATATTGAAGTCGGTTCAATTTTTTTTAAAAAGATTTTATTACATTTATAGTTGGTTCTATTCCCACAAGAACCAAGTTTTTTTTTTCACACTAAATAATATATCTTTATACCTAGTACTCGTATATCGTGATATTAGATTAATGTTTGCATGATATTTTTTTTTCATGCATTTAAAATTAGAGCACGTCATTACAATTCATTCTACTTACTGAACAGATAAGTCAATATTGGATTTCAAAATAGGACTGTAGACAATATTAAATCTTGAAAGTTTATCTAATAAGAAATTTTATAACTCATGAACCAACAGAACCTCTGATTCATTTATTTTTGTTACAGTTTGATTGTATTGAAAGTAAACTTTGATAAACTAATAAATGCAGGCATACTTTCGAGAAAATACAATTGGACCATCTCATTTTAGCAATCATTAGCAGCCGAAAGAGTCCACTGCTAAATAAAGGCCTTCCCCTTAGAAGGGAGGGGTTGCCATAATCCCCATGCTTGGCAGATGTCTTGGGGATCGCAGTAGGTATAGGTAATCGAATAGAAAGACGGCAGCGTCTTAAAGACGCTGCCGCCCGTCTTCTTGTTTTACCTTAGTAGCCTCTTGCCCGACGGAAGGAGATAAGTGGGTGCTATTCTTACCCAGATACCCCAGGGGTTTAATATATATGTATAACTATACAATAGGCGCTAATTGTACATTACCTGCAAATATTATTGCCATTCTGAAAACTAACCCACTATTCGTTTTAACCCACCAATACATATACCACACGCCTCAACGAACTATAGACAAAACAGCTGCCTTGTGCGTGCATGCAGGAATTTTAATAATCTCTGCCAACTTCATAATATAGAACCTTATGCAACTAACGTTTCATCGGCAAGAAGGTGCTTAAGCTGTAACTTCTTCAAATAAGGGGTATAGTTCAGTTCTTTGTATAGTTATGAGTGCTGTCTTTAACATACTATTACTTAAACTAGTTCATACACTTTTATTATTATATTCTGTCGCTATCAGCGAAGACTTGTTATCAGCTTTCTGATAACTAAAAGTTTTTTAGCAGTAAGTCTTTCATATCTCAAATAAATAAATAAACTATTTTTTCGTTTTCCAAGCAGTTTTTTGTTTATGGCAAATTTGATCGTAATACTAAACGTATGATGGCTCCATAATATTTCATATGATTTAATAAAGCTATATCAATCTGCAGAAGTAAATACTATAGTAATTTTATGGTCAGTCTGAGATATGAAATGCACATTAAAACTTAACGAATCGGTAGAATATATTTATTGAGGTAGATTCAGGTTTAGTTAACTATTAGCTTTTCTTATGGTGGTCCTATTAAGTATAAAGTGATTTTGATAAGTTATTCATATGAAACACGAATTGTGCAGGGTCACATTGTGAGGAGTCAAGTCACGCACGATGGAACAGAGCTAATAACTGCGGGTCTAAAAAGGCCACTTTCGGGGAGTCATAATATGAGTAAGTTACCGTTTAATTTTTATTCGTATGGCAGCATTAACATCAAATATGAGTCTGCTAATTAGTGTTAATAAATGAATTGAGTATGATTGACCTAAAATGTGTGATCATTTTACGAAAATTACAATAATTGCGAAGAATTTGATAGAAATGCAAATTACGAATTCCTTATAGAGGAAATGCTTAATGTGGCCTTTTTAGGCCCGCTGTACGTATGAGGGTGTGAAGGTATTTCAATGTATTGTGATTTATGATAGGATTTTGTGTTTCAAACTGGTATTTCAGTGCAATGGTCAATATATAAATTAACCAAAATGGCGGCGATGTGGTTCGCCACCCATCACGTCTCGTTTCTCACGGAGGCGAAAAGCGGCCCTTGGGCTCTGCCTACCCCTACGGGAAAAAGGCGTGATTTTATGTATGTATGTATGTATTTCAATGAAAGGTTTTAGTTATTTATCGAAATTAAGTAATAAGGGTATGTTTCTAATCATTTATAACGTTTATAACCGTATAATGTAACTAAATGCAAATGAAATGCACGTAGTTAAAAGTGGGGGTTTAAATCTGTAGATTCATAAACCAAGCTTTTCAATATACAGATTTAAACCCCCGCTGGAGCTCCAGCGATTATTCAATTACAGCGATATATTCTTGGATATACACTGTGCCCGTCGGGATTCAGTGTGGAAGACGAATTTTGTCAAAACGCACGATTTTGATGCAGCGAGTTAACGAAAAGAGACTTAGCATCGATCACAGTCGCAAAATCGCTGAGCGCTGATGATAAGTGTATCGTGTGTTACCTCTTTGTAACTTCATAATGATTTAACTAAATCGCATGTGTTATAAGTATCGCATATTAATAATAATAATAATATCTTGGGACAATCCACACACGGTCATCTGATCCCAAACTAGGCAGAGCCTGTACTATGGAAACCAGACAACTGATACTAATACTTAAATACATTTTTTTTGTAAATACATACTTAAATAGATAAATAACACCCAGACACTTGGTGGGAATCGAACCCACGACCCATCGGTTAGCGGACAGGGTGTCTAACCACTAGACCAACGGGCCGTCGCAATTGTTTGCATATCTAACAAAAGTTATCCAAAAACAGTCGTTAATTTTTCCAAAACAGACAAAATATTGAACTCGCGCGAACAGCAGTGCTGTGGAGTAGGTGACTTTTGTAAATGACTCAAAGCAAAGTGAATGGTATTGTCGTGGCCAAAATAAGAAAATTGGTTATTGATAATAATAATTCAAATTCATCACTCTACCTAATTATTTTTATTCAGTATCCATTAAACATGTATATCTCATCTCATCAATTCATTTCATTTATGTCACCAAATAATACCCTGAATCATCGAACATTTCTTAATATATCATCACGTATAGATATAACGCATAAAATAATAATTTCGACTGTAATAGGTGTTATTTATTTAAAAATAAACAAACAAAATAAATAAATATTATTTTCCGTTTGCGATTCCATCGCGAGACCGCAATGCGACTGACGCGACCTGATTTTAAGTAAAACTGGCAGTTGTAAGTTTTGGAGCGATTTAAAAGTACTGGAGTCATGCTTACAGTGCATGCGAGTGCTCCTGGTTTTGCCAAAGCGCTCTTCTCTAGTAATGCGGTATTAACATTTGCTTTGCGAAAGTGCTACTTGGAACGGCAATGAATTGAATTTAATGTTTAGCTGTTAGTTACTTTAACTTCATATTCATATTCATATGTATTTATTGCATTCCACAATGTTTGTAATTAGGTGGTAATATATATAAAGGAGTCATTGTGGACCCTGCTGGGCACAACAAAATATACCTGGATTAGGAGGGAGGAGGATAATAATTATCAAAACAATAATTTATATTATTATTATTACTTTGAACTGAATAGATTTCAATTATAATATAGATTTTTGTATTATTTTTGTTGAATTATTATTTGTGTAATTATTTTATCGGTTAAGTATTATTATTATAGGATTATTATGATTATTCAATTATTATTATTTATATTTTAATTTTATTTTAATTTATCATTCAAATATTCATGGATTGTATAATAACATTTTTCTAATAGAAATTCCTTAAGTTTTACCAAAAATAATTTATTTTCTGTTACATTTTTTATCGCTTCTGGTAACTTGTTATATATTTTAATGGACATTACATATGGACTGGTCGAGTGTAGAGCTAATCGAGAAGCAGGTAACATTAACATGTTTTTATGGCGTACAGGGCGATTGTTATGTTTATCGGCTCGTGTAGTGAAAAAGTCAGAGTATTTTCTTACAAATTTGCATATTTCAAAGATATATATGCATGGAAGAGTGAGCAATTTATATTTTTGAAAAAAGGGTTTACAACTTTCAGTCTGTTCTATGTTAGAGAGGATGCGGATTAATTTTTTTTGCTGGATAAACAGGGTTATTGCGTCAGTACTGTTTCCCCACATTATAATACCGTAGCTGAGCCACGCGTACGCGTAAGCGTAATAAGTAGTCATTGCAGTTTCTAAGTCAGTGGTTTTCTTAATTTCACTCAAAGCGTAGGTAAATCGCGAGATTTTTGATCTTATAGTCTGAATATGTGGTTTCCATGTTATGTGCGTATCTATAGTAAGACCTAATAGCGAAAACTTATCAACAACCTCTAGCTTTGTACCAGTGTTGGAAGTAAAGCTTAGAGATAAAGGGGACTTTTGATATGGATGAAATGTCATAAGTTTTGTTTTTTGCAAGTTAATTTCGAGACCGTGTTCAGTCATCCAATCAGTCGTTTTTGAAAGAATGGAATTCAATTTTTCATTTATACTTAGATTATTTTCGCTTGATATGAGTATAGATATATCATCTGCAAATAGAACACAATGCTCTTTAATTATTTTTGGGAGATCATTAATGTATATTAGAAACAAAAGGCATCCGATGACACTTCCTTGGGGAATGGATGCATTAATGTTCTTGCCATCTGACCTAACATTAAAAATTTCGTTCTTGACATGATTATAATATTCTATTTCAACAAACTGTTCTCTATTATTTAAGTAAGATGCAAACCAGTTATGAGCTATTCCGCGTATTCCGATCCCGTATAGTTTTTTCAGTAATATATTGAATTGCACCTTGTCGTAAGCTTTGCTCATATCCAAGAGTATCCCTATTCCATATTTTTTACTATTTATTATATTTATGACTTCCTGGATATATTTATAGACCGCTAAAACTGTCGACCGATTTTTGCGAAAACCATTTTGACATTCGTCAAAGACTTTATATTTTTCGCAAAAGGAGTAAACTCTATTACACATTGCTTTTTCAAATATTTTTGAAGCTGTAGGTAACAGAGCAATTGGACGGTAATTGTTCAGATCTGTTCTTGAGTTTTTCTTATGCATTGGTTTTATTACAGCCTTTTTTAGCAGGTCTGGGAATTTCCCATCGCGGAATGATTGATTTATTAATTTGCATAGAGGTACGGACAATTCATTTGCACATTGTCTGATCAATATTGGTGGTATATCGTCAATTCCATGACTTTTCTTATTTTTTAAAGATTTTATTATTGAATTTATTTCGCGTTCATCTACGGGTCTCAAGTACATAGTGTTTACTGTAGGGTGTATTACAGGATGTCCCTGCAGCTCTCTGCATTTAGATTCAGCACTTTGTTCTCCAATGGATGAAAAGAAATCGTTGAAAGCATTTACTACCTGTTTTGGATTTGACATGGAAATGTTATTTATCTGTAGCTGAATATTATGCTTATCTCTTTTTGTGATTTTATTATTACGGTCATTTATTATGTTCCACATCGCTTTTACTTTATTTTCTGACGTTCTTATTTTGTTTTTATATTGAATTTTTTTAGCAGTAATTATTGTTTGTTTTAATATTTTTTCATATTTTTTATAATACTTTTTGATAATTGTATTGTTTGATTTTACTGTTAATATTTTTAATAATCTTTTATTTTTACATGAGCGCTTTATACCAACCGTCAACCAGTATTTCTTATTTATAGTTTTTAATTTTATTCGTTTTTTTGGTATTGTTTGATTAAGTAAATTAATTAAAGTATTATTAAAAGATTTATAATTTTCGTCCATAGTTTTGCTTTGCGTAATTATGTTGTGCCAATTTATTGAACCAAGTCTTGATTTAAATAATTCTATTGTAGTGTTGTTGTATAATCGTTTTTCCATATACCATACCTCATGATTTTTCTGTAGGTGCATTTTCCATTTAATAATGGTACTAGAATGATCTGAAAAGCCTAATTCCTTTACTGATGTGTGTAAATTAGTGTCCTTAAAATTTGTAAATATTAAATCCAAACACGTTGAAGTACTAGATGTAACGTGTGTTGGTTCTTTTATGTGTTGTGTAAAATTATATTCAGACATGAGTTCTAGAAATTGCTTTGTTTTTAAGTTATTTTTTAAGATATTAATGTTAAAGTCACCGCCTAAGATTATTTTGTGTTTACTATATTTTTTATTTAAATACGTCAATATTAGGTTTAGTCTATTATAAAAAACATCTTCCTCCCTTCCATTCCAGTACATTAAAACTAACAATATTTTTTCTTTGGGTAATTCAGTCGCACAAACTTCTAAGATATACTCTATGGACATTTCTACAATCTCTTTCCTCTCTATACATTCCAAACGTTCATGTAACAAGATACAAACCCCACCACCCCCTCTATATTTACGGCAGAATGATGATGCAATTTTATACCCACTAAAGTTAATATTATCTATTTTTTCTGGTGAAAGCCAAGTTTCTGAAATACAAATAGCGTGGTACATCGGATTTTCCTCTAAAAATGCTTCCATAATGTGCTTTTTATTACAAATACTTTGCATATTTTGGAATATGATACTAAAATACGTATTTATATCTTTAATTTCGAAAGGACAAGTATTCGTTGTGGTTTTCGACATCTCGGTCTTGGTGTATTGAGCTTGTATTTGTGCTATTAAAATTGGTTGTGATATTTGCATGTTTATTTTCTTGGGAAGTCTTCAGTTGTTCTTCCCTCTCTTGATTTATGTTTATTTTTTCGCCTTCTATATATAAGCTATTGTTACGTATTATAGCGTATTGTCCTTTTTTACGAGCTAAGAACATTTTATTTTGCATAATTTTCCTTTCTCTTCGTGCATTTTCGTCTAAAAATTCGGATATATGTAGTCGTGTTCCTCGAAAATAATGATTGTTTCCTAATATATACTTTGACATTCTTTTGCTTATCAGCTCTATTACTAAGGGCCGGTTCCTAGTATTAAATTTCCCAATCCTGTAAACGTCCTCTATATATCCTACAAGGTCAATTTGTAAAATGTCTCTAAATATTTCTATAACTCTACCATGCAGGTCATGTTCTGATTCTTTTGGATACTCCGTGAGACCGTAGAGTACTATTTTCTTACAATTATTTTCCATTGCAAAATGAAGTGGTTCATTTGTTTTTCTTTGAAGTTCTAATATTTCTTGTTTTAGTATATCATTTTCTTTTTTTAGATTTTCTATCTGGATGTTAATCGTCTCTATCTCTCCTGATCGTTGATCATTTTGTAGGAAAAGGGTATTCGTTTCTTGTTTCACGTCTTCTCTTAGCTTTGAGATAGCCTTTGATATTTCTGTCTGAATTGTAGATTGTAGTTCTAAAATTATTGATTTATTATTTTCCTTTAGTTTTTGGCATATCAATTCGCTCATATTCTGTAGTGTAATTTCAGTTTGGTTAAGTGTCTTCTTTATGTCGTCTGTATAAACTGTCTCTCCAAGTATACTCGCGTCGTTGGAGCTCAGAGAACTGTTAAGCGATTTATCATGGCTTCGTTTCTGTCTCACTGTTACATTAATGTCAGCTGGTGATTTGTATGCACTAGTATTTGGAATTGGAGAACGTATCGGTGTATTAGAATTTATAATCTTTGGTTTTTTACATTTACATTCTTGACATTCCCACTTTTGTCTTTGTACTCCAACTAATGTAGTATTATATGCTATTTCTGTCACATTTGCGCATACTAGATCGTAGGATTTTTTGCATAGTGAGCAAATTAGGTTCTGTTTTCGTGGTATAATTTGTTTACATCCTGCACACAGCGCCATCTTTAGCGTTCAATTAGCTATAAGCACAATGAGCTTGCCTGTTTCTATTGATTGGTCGTGTTTGTGTGATGGTAATTTACAGCGTTATTCATAGATGGCGTTTGTTGTATCTTTGTTGTAAATGCTGATTAAGTTATTAACATTTATATAGTAATAAATAATGTATTTATCAATAATTTCACATCAAACACATTTACACGCTCTTCTTAAGCTTTATATTCTTTTATCACTTCACACATCGTATTATCCGGCACAAATTGATAGGCGGGTAGGAAGCCCTTATACGATGCACAGGTTTTAGAATGTTTTACTTGTTTCTACTTTGAATTTTATTATGAAAACACTTATTCACTTATTTCGAACGACGTTATAGCGATTTAAACAACTTTTACAGTAAAATAGAGATATACAATTTAAAAAAACTAAATTATACAGGAGCTATAAACTTCGTCACAGAGGTTCCCCCTCCATCCTCTCCAACTTGACTTTATGTTTAAAGAATGGGTCTCTGGCATTCTATGTTAAAATTTGGTCAAGTTATTAACCTGAGGCGGTACCGCTATAAATAAATAGATTATAGAAATAAATATATTTGAATTTGATTTGAATCATTAGGCAGAAGACGTCCAACTGTTGAACATATACCTCTCCCACAATGAGCGGCCATCTGCTATTTGCATCCATCGATGGCCTGCAACCCGTCCAGGAGGACTGACAATATTGTGTGCGTTGCAGGTGTAGTGGAAGGTCTGGTGGTGGGGTTTTATACCTGCGGGGGAAACCTTCAATAGGTCCAGAACCCTGTGGGGAGTCAACCGTCGTACGTGGGATTTTACCCACTTAAACCCCCGCGGTAGTTACATTGACACAAAAGAGAGGACACCAGCAAAGCTATTCTCTAAACCTATCTTGGCTGTGCTCGACGGCGAGCTCGACGAGTCAGCCTTGTATGTTAAAATGCCTGTTAAAATGCATATTGAGTATGGCATTTCGGCTCAATGTCGAACTGACTGTTAAACTATTAACGACCTTAAGTAGTTCCACTGAAAACCCTAAATTCTCATAGTGGTAGTGAGGGTAAGCACGCCGCTGTCCTCAGCATCGAGCTCGACGTTGTGTTGCTTGCAGAATAGCATCGCTGGGCTTTCTGTAGTGGCAGGCCGACCTACGCGCGCTACGCTACGTCTTCCGGTTCGTGGTCGCCACTCGAAAACATTCAACCCCATCGGTTATCGTTTCTTCAAGCGATGTGGCCTACCCATCTATACTTATAATAAAACTGTAACAGGTCCAATTCTGTACATTGAAGATATTTTGAAAATTATATTTGGAGGGCATTCTATAACCGATACTGAGGCCGAAAATATAATTTTTTTAATTTTTGTCTGTCTGTCTGTCTGTCTGTCTGTATCACGGCTGCGCATCACGCCGAAACTACTGAATGGATTCAAATGAAACTTGGCATGATTTGAGATCTTACTACGAGGTAGGACATAGGATACTTTTTATCCCGTAATCTAGCACGGTTCTTTTGGGAGAGGGAATTAAAGTCGAAATGGGTAGTTGGTTATACGCTTGGTCCGATTTTATAAATTTTTCTTTATAATATAATAAATATTAGTAAGGGAACACTCATAGAGAGTTGTTATCAAGGTTTTATAATCGATCGGGTTAAGCAACGTTAGGTAAGGTCATTAAATAGATGGGTGACCGTTTAACGCCATTTGAACTAAACGGGTCCGTGCTTCGGAGAGCAAGTAAAAAGTGGGTCCCAGTTTTTAACCGACTATAAAAAAAGAAATTATGTATTCGATGCGAATGTCTGTTATTAAAAGTTTAGTTAACGTAAAAATAGCGCAGGCGGAGCTGCGTGGATCAGCTAGTTGTCAATAAATTAATACTAGTTTTCCTTTATTTTCTCTGTCACTCGAAGGTTTGCTGTACTGTATTTAATTTAAAGTCTAAAATAGCCCAAAGAATGCGAACATTCAGTTCCAAAACACAAGTTATCAAAAGGAAAAAAACATTATTAAACCACAGGTTACAAGTGTGTTTATTAATAATTTCAATAGAATTCAATTGCTTGTTTCCCAAAAAGGATGGATATAAAGATCTATTGTTTTTATATAGCAATCGAAGTGGGTCGCGCCCTGTGGATGATTACCAACCACACTGCCGGCCTATTGTCCTCGCATGTCCGCGTAATGATTGATTCATTCGTTCTGATGAGGTAATTAGGCCATTGTGACCGCGTTGTGGCTTCCTTTATACCCCGTACTCCAGATACGTTAAGTGTTTAACATGCCACTGTTGGTCGGTCCAAAGACCACCCAGGAACAAGTAATTGTTGTTGAAAATTCAGTCAAAATACCTCTTTTAAGACTTTTAATTGGAATAAAGAAATTTTTTACATGTGCTATAATTTTTAACTTCCTAAAAACACGTGAATTAGAAAAACTTGTGCGTTCAAACGGTGATACGAAAATGTATGACAATCAAAAGTCCCGACTTATATTAGTAAAATAAGCAAACAGACAATTGAAATAAATCTACTTTTGCGGATTATAATGCAGTAGTTTTATAGTTTTATTTAAATGTGTAGTATTCGCGATAATAAAAGACAATATTAACGAACTGAACTTTGTATAAATATTCTAGTCGACACACATTAATTGAGTGTTCCCGAATCAGGGATTCCGGAGAAATCCCTGCTCTAGACTATTAGGCCATGCATGCCACATTATCACAGGCACAGCCGCCAGTAGAAACTATCATCATCATCATCATCAGCCGCCGAAACGTGTACTGCTGAACAAAAGGCCTCTCCCTTAGAAGGGAGGGGTTGCCATAATCCCCACGCTTGGCAGGCGGCTTGTTTTTTTTTTTTTTGGGAATGATAGACGCTGTTGGCCGCAGATGGCCATTGCAGCTTCACCGGACAATAGGAGGCAAGCGCTTGAAGCGCTCTAGCCTTTACGGCAGAAGTAGCGACGAGCATAAGGGCACCTCAGGGAGGCACGGCCTCGGCTTGGGCTGTCGCTTAAGAGAGGGCTGAGTTTACCACCGGTTCACAACGCGCCCCCACTGAGAAGAACCGGCAAGAAACTCAGTGGGGTGATGCACGTCGTTGAGGTCGCATACGTACGACCCTTCGGCCTCGCCGGCGAGACCGGTGTCTGATAGCTAGTGTAGCATACGGTTGTCGGGGAGGGGTCGGCGCATCCCGGTCCAATAGGACCGTCATGGGGTCAGGAGGGTCGAGCAGTACGTGCCGTGGTCTGCGGCGCGAGTCAGAAGGACTAGGGGCGTAATCGGCGGCGGCGTGGATTAAACTGTTCGCGTGACGGGACGCGGATTCAAAGTAGCGTTTCGACGCTTCTTTGAGGAACTTACGAAGGGGATCTAACTTGAAATCGGAATGCAGATCTACGTTCCGCATGTACCACGGGGCACCGACGGCACGTCGGAGGAAACGATTCTGGATAACCTGGAGGCTATCGATATGGGTGCGGGCGGCGTGCGCGAAAACTACACTCGCGTAAGTCATGATAGGGCGAATGCAAGCTTTGTATAATGTCAACTTATTTCTAAGCGACATTTTACTCCGCTTGCAGAGAAGGGGATACAGGCGACCTAATACAAAAGCCGCTCGATTGCGGACGGACCTAATGTGCGGGCCGAAAGTCATGGCGGAGTCCAAGGTGACTCCGAGGTACTTAACCTTCCTAGTCCAGGGGATAGGGCGATTGAATAGGGATATTGGAGGCGGCTTGGGTATATCATGGATACTAGAGGGTTATTCAAATCGTGGTCTAAATATACGAGCTATATAACATATAGTAAGAAACTGGTAGTCAATAAGATCTATGACTGATTATCTACGGTGTCCCAGGTGAACGTATATGTTATCATTTTCCTTTTCGAAGAGCACACCGTCGCGCGACTATTCAGTACCAATAAAAAAAGAGTAAATTGCATTATAGCACATCTATATTCACAGGTACTACACCAGCCAATATCGTGGCGGGACACCTTGCATGCGACAACTGCAACGGCAGAGCCTAGAGTGTATTGGAAAACTATCAAACTAAGCTATCCGTATTCGGTTCGGTACTTACGAAGGTTACGAAAAATAGGACTTCGAAACAAATTTACAATCGAAAGGGAATTTATTTACCTCACCTTCCGTGATAAAATTAATCGTGTTTTGTTGCGCAATAGCTAACTTTCTGAAACTTCGAAACTAGCGAGTAAACAATAATCCATCCCAAATAAGCTTGGAGGCGATTACTAGTTCGTTTGCGGCTCAATAACTACATAACGCATACATTGTCAACTAGGCGCGTCAGCAAAAACAACTTTGTATTAACAATCTTTTTTTGCTGCCGCGTTAACGGTCAACTATACTGCGGGGGTGTTTTATGACTGCATAATAAAGTTGTAATCTCGTTCAAGCTTATGTGGTTTGGAGTGTACGTACGTGCATATACGTACATGTGTATAAAGAGTAGGTACTAAAAAACCGCTGTTCGATCATTGAGGGTATTATTCGGTGTATCGATATACCGTGGCGCAGTGAGAAACCGCTTGCTTTGCAAACCGGAGGTCACGGATTCGAATCCCGCGAGGAGCAACAACTTTGTGTAGTTGTTCCTTACTGGCTAGGACAATGCAGGTCGATCACCTGATTATCTGTAAAGTAAGATGATCAATGCATCGGCATGTAAAAATCAGTCCTGAGCCTGGTCTCTCCCCGGTCGTGTGGGTGTTCCGTCCCATGAGATGTGAGAGGTAAAACAAACGAGAGTGCACTTGTGTCTACGCAAGCATTTGTGCACTATAATATCTCCCGCGTAGATGACTGATCTTGTGAAGGATTGGCCGCTGCGGTCGTATCGGCCAGGAGGACATTATTTTATATAGGGTAAATGTGGGATAGTTGCCCTAGGGGTATAGTTGCCTCGATTGTAATTTCTCTAGTTTGGCGGATGATCACATGTTATTTTATTTATCTTTCGAGAGACTGTAGAGTCTACAGTCTCTCGAAAGATAAATAAAATAATAAGAAATTACAATCGAGGCAACTATACCCCTAGGGCAACTATCCCACATTTACCCTAGATAGATAGATGATCCTGTATCGCTGGTACAAACTAGGAAAATATGTTTTTCACTACTGCTATTAATACATTAATTTACTGTCGGTACCAATATCCTATCGATCCCTAACTATCAGTTAAAATCATCGATCAAGTCATCGATATCCCGCGATAAACCTCCGAAATGGAGCGATAACTAAAACCCTGACAGACTGTCATTTGAACAAGCAACAGTAGGCTGCTAAGGTTATTATTGAAACGGAAATATGTCATTATAACTATCAATGGTAAGTATATTAACTTATAGTAAGGGATCGATAGGATATTGGGACCGACAGTTAATCGAGTTGTAGGTATGGCAGTCAAGAATTGCCTTAAATTGAGTAAAAACTACTTTGGGAACCGATTAATAACATATTAATCTCCGTTTAGCGTCAGCTGCGGGCTATTATTTAGTTTCCGTCACCATAAAAGTGTGTCTTTGTTCCCACTTGCAATGCAATCGTTTTGGTTGTGCAGCCGATCTATTTATATCAATCTGTTTACTTGGTCATACAAAAGGCGCTGTCCCGTTGCTCAAGAAGGGATTTTTTGAGTTTCAAATAATTTTTAAGTACGAATTTTAATGTTCATCAAGGGGCCTGTCTCCGTAGGTCGGTGCTGTTATCGTTAAATCTTAGGTTCGATTTCCAATCTGTTTTTTTTTGTTCTAGGAGTGGGAATATTTATAGTCGATAAATGGAGAAGACCTCGCGCAACTGGCAAAACATAAATGAGACAGACTGAATGAGTGTATGTATATATACAATCCTCTTTGGTTTTACTTACCGCAATGCAAGAAAAAAGATCTTTATTGGCAACTTACATAACACGGAATTATTTTCTTTGATGGCAGCCAGTTGTGAAACTTGGTTGCCAAAACGGCCGAAACAGGCTCCACAAATGTGCATTGACTCAGAATTTAGTGCCTAGTATACTTATTTTTATCGCTGTTATACTCTGTCTGAGGTCAACAACCGATAATACAGGAAATGGGATTTTAACCCAGTGTTTTTATGGACTGGGGGTAAGGATACTGGTTCGTTATTAAAAAAAAACTGATCACTCTTTACACATTATACGATGGTAAAATGTGTACCTATTGTGAAGATCATATTCTTATTTTGACTGGAAAAATTGTACCAAAAGTAAAGCTTGATTTGAAAACATCATCTTATGTCTTCTTCGTTCCGTCGTGTTTATCAAATCCTTCGATTGAAACTAGGTAAGTCTACATATATATCCATTTAAAAGATATCAATATCATGATTTTTAAATTATTACAAGCTGTCCCGCGCAACTCCGCTCGCGTAGTTAACTAATTTTCTGCGCAAATTTTCTAATTGTTTTCCCATAAGAACCTTCTCCTGATAATAACAGACACAACGAAAAAAGAAATAGCGAAATTGGTCCAGCCGTTCACGCGTGATGCCGTGAACAAGGTAAATATAGATACATTTTTATATATAGAAGATAGATAAGGTACCTATTTCAATCAAAACAAAACTGCGATCTTGGCGGGTTTAGACAAAGCCGAAATTGGACAACCCTACACAATTTGTTTTAATTGACTTTTATTCGTTGAAAGTGAGGACTTGGAAAAGTTACATCAAAAGTTGTCCCGATTAATTGGGTTGCCTTCGTTAACGAACTCGTTAGACTTAGTTCACACGGTAGGTACGTTAATTACGACCAATTCATGAAGTACAAATTTGCATAATTCGTATAATATTTTATATCAATACATAATTACAATTATTGTGCAGACACATGTAGTGTATATAGCTGTGTCTCCTTCTCTACTCTCACAATCTGATGGAGCGGAAAACCGCCTCGACCAGGAAGAGTTTAGGCACAAGCCCGACTGTATTTACCTATTTATCTGAATGCCCCAGGAGCAGGGCTATATTTTTGATGAATGAATCCTTTTATTCTTGATTTTTGTGAACTTTCTGTATTGTCCTACACTAATGCAAGAACATAGAATTGTTGCTTCTCGCAGGTTTTGACGCCGCGACTTTCGCTTCGTAAAACAACCGATTCCTTTGGGCAACGGAAACAACACAATACTAAGGTATGACCACTACGGCATTACAAACACAATCTTACGAGTACTCTGATAAAAAATTAAGATCAGACAAAAATAATTATGACCATAAACAATAATAATAATATAAGTCATATAAAAACCGGTCAAGTGCGAGTAGCACTCGCGCACCAAGGGTTCCATACCTGCTTTGGACGTATTAAAGATATTTTACTATTCATCTAACACCTCAGCAAAAAGAAAACTAATCTCAAAACTAAGTTTGTTTGTCTAGGTTTTTTTTTAAGATTACTAAAAAACTGTACAACTTAGAATCATCATTTTATTTTTCCTGTAAAATATAGAAAAAATAAAATCATTTAAAAAAAAATTGAACCGACTTCAATATCACTGAAAAGTATAAAATAATTTAAATATTATCGAAGTTGGTGTTAGCCTACCGGCTGTGTATATTTGGCACCAACTTCAATAATATTTAAATTATTTTATACTTTTTAGTGATATTTTCATATATAAAGATTGAACCATCGAAGACCGTAAAATGATCTAGGTAGGTTATGATCACATTATCGTCTACATAGTTTTACATATTTCATGTTTCAAATACTACATGACAGTGGTGTCTTCTTTCGAATATAAAAGAATCATTGAAATTGGTAAATATTTGCCAGAGTTATGACCATTTTTGTCCTTAAAAAGCGACATAAGGTCATCTTATAGGCATTCCTGCAGGTTTCGTGCGCAGTCACCATTCTTGTTTTTTCAGGAACTACTTATTCGTAAGCAATAATTTTTTTATGGGACCCAATCAACGGATTAAAGAATGGATAGAAGGAAGATTTTTTCAAATCGGATCAACATATAAAGAAAAAAAATATATAACGGTTGTAAAGGACATCGTACCGAAAACCGATACCAGGGATCCAGTACATGATTCTGAACATCATACTTAGTGTTGAAATTTTTCATCGGATTTCTCATGAATTTTCAAAAAAAAATATCACTTTTTTAAAATAAAATTAGTGTAACATCATTATTGGTATAATAATAAAGCCTAATTTTAATTTAAAAACAATAAATTAATTATTTGTGGATCTTTTTTATTTTTATTTATTTATATATTCTTTTTGCACAAAAACAGTGCATAGGCAATTAATTAATAGGTAATTAACTATTATTATTTTAGAAAATTAGCAATGTAATTTGAGAAATAAATAATATTCCGCATTTATATTCATTACATGCTCGAAAATTAACAAGTTAGTCATTTGTCATTTGCCATATAAATGGTTACTGTAATGTTGTAACGGACATAATTTGACGTCTTATAATACCAGCCCTTGACGTCTTATAAAAAATAAATCGGTACGATGTCCCTTACATCCAGGGTTCCTTTTTAGGGTTCCATACCTAAAAGGTAAAAAAGGAACACTTATGGTCTGACTTCGTCTGTGTGTCTGTCTGTCACACCTATATATTTCAGGAACCACTGATGCTATCGATTTGAAACTTGAAACAGTTTTAGATCTTACTTACCCAATCCCATTGCCAATGAAAAAAATTCATTTTCTTTATTACTTTTTTTATAATGGGGTTCGAAATGGGTCATCAAAATTTCAAAGTGAGACTACTATATCAATTGGGGTATCTATGAAAGGGCGTATATCATATGAAAGGGCTTTTTTGCACGTCTCAAAACAGATTTTTTTATGTTGATTTATGTCACGTAGTTTTTGCCTGATAATCAAAAATATAAAAAAAATACCGTTCACCCCCTGATCTCCGAAATTTATGGAGGGAAAAATTTGAAATAATCATGGATAATACATTTTTATCTATATTTTACAGGAAAAATAAAATGATTTTTCTAAGTAGTTCCTACAGTTTTTTAGTAATCCTAAAAAAACCTCGACAAACAAACTTAGTTTTGCGGTGTTAATTCAAAATTAACATGTTTTAATTTATTCATAATTTGTACTCTTTAATTGTATAATCATCTCATATCGATTGATACTCTATGTATTTTGTGTCATCTGTGGCGAGTCTATGGAATGACTCAGTCGAATTTGGTTCAATCTCACGATCGCTTGCAAATCACAGCGCCCGCGCGGTTTTCAGATTTTCATTGTATAACGCTTACGATTTTCATATTCAGTACCTTGTGTAGCGTAAAGGTGTTAATAATTGTGAATCAAAATAAACAAGAAGACTGGAAATCAGTACTTTTATTTCTCAGAACAGCACGATAATCCAAGGGCCACCCGTTGGCTACACATGCGGTTTGGTTAGTTTTTGCTTCCTACCTGAGGTGTTACATGAATAGTAAAATTACTTTTCACACCACCTGCTCGATAATGTTGCATTATGTGTCATATAAAGATGACATAAAGTACCTCATTGTATCCCTATAGTCTAGCCTGGTAATAATGTTGTACTAAACTCCCTTGGGTAATAATGTGTTTGAATTTCGAACGTCAAACGAAAATTCCTCAACACTTTTACCACAAGTATAATACTACTCTAAGCAGAGACGTGCGATGAAAAAAAAAACATTTGAAAGTCGAATCGGGCGCGACGAGCAGAAATCAGTGTTCTAGAAAAAAAAAAAATGATTTTATCGCGTTAGGGCCTCCGCCCACTAGCGTTTTCTAGCTGCAACGACTGGCAACTTTGCGACTGCATCGCGTTTTAGCAACTCATTAGCGACCATTGAGCTACTCCTTGCGCTCGGTCGCTGTATCGGAGTCGCGCGTTTTAGCAACCGCATCAATGCTGCACCGCGTTTTAGCGACTGCTGTCATCGATGCACAGTGGGCCAAAAATAAGGTTCACTAGCTTAATTTTTCTGAAAAATGAAATATATTTTATGTAGTTCAAATACACGGATTTGTTAAAATTACCATAACATCGAATTACTTAGTAATCACAAGTTTTATTTTTAACTTAACAACATTAAATGTTGTAACAACATTCCAAATGTATCAAAATATAATTTGTTTCCCCTTTTTTTTGTGTTTGAGTTGTAAAGCTGAATCTTTTTGGTCACGTTACGGTTATGGTAACAAAACCGTCTGAGTTTCAACCTTAACCCTTTTACAAATATCACATGCTGCTATTGCGGTATTATAGATGTCGTTGTTATTATGTTGATATACATATAAGTATGTATAAACTAATACCCAGTAGGTACTTTATAAAAAAACAAGTTCGCTTTGCATCTAAGTCACCAGGATTTGACTAATCCTTCTGAATAATGGTAAAATCGCTTAAGAACTTTGAAATGCAAATACATAATCAAGAAGTTGAATGAAATATTAAAAAAAATGATATTATATACTTCACCCAAAACAATTTTCAGGTATTATTTAATTATATAATCTTTACGATAAACAAGCACAATAAGAACAATTAAGACAGAAAAAAAAACTACAAATGCGTAGTTTTTTTTTATAAAAAGAGAACTTCATCTGCCTTTTAATTAAACCAATGTATTTAATAATAATATACGTTTATTTCAGACTCTTGATCCATACAAAAAAAATACAAAGACACATTGACAAAAAAAAGGAAGAAACCAAACAGAATAAATAAATAATAACCAAACTAAACAAAAAAAACAGACATTCCAGTAAAAAAAGAATTATTGAACGTGTTCAGACGCGCCTCCGTAAACTTGCTAGAGGCACTACAGTACCTATTTAAAACCCATGAGGTGTCTGAAAATGTTATTATATTGTACACGAATACCATCCAATGACCTCCTTTTATAATTTGTCCAGAGTTGGCAAGTGTAGAAGTTTTTACAGTATGATTCAAATAAATGCACTTAAGTTTGAACATTAGCTTTAAAAAAATTGATCTTCTCTCACTTTCTTGGTAATAGATATGTATTAGTCTATCATAATATATTATAATATGTAGTTTATGTTTTATTTTATTAATTTTTTTTAAAATATATATATATTTTTTTAATCCACTTAATTTATTTATATAACTGCACCTGTCCATAAGAATGCTCTGTCCTGTACCCCAAGGTTGACTGGAAGAGATCGCTTTAGCGATAAGTCCGCCTTGTTGTTCACTGTTTTTAATTGTTTTAATTTCAAATGTATATTTCGTTTGTGTGCAATAAAGAGTATTTGTATTGTATTGTATTGTATTGTATATTATGTACTAGCTTTATCCTGCAGCATCGCTTGCACATATTTAGTTAATATCCTGGGACAATTCACACACGGTCATCTGATTCAAACTAGGCAGAGCCTGTACTATGGAACCAGACAACTGATACTAATACATATATACTTTTTTTTTGTAAGTACATACTTATATAGATAAACACCCAGACACTTGGTGGGAATCGAACCCACGACCTGTTGGGTAGGAGACAGGGTTACTAACCACTAGACCAACGGGCCCGTCATCAGTTAGTACTTAGGTATAGATTGTTTATAGGTTTTAAACAATCAGTAACAACGCATATTGTATAATAATTTCATGCAAGAAAACTTCGTCCTTTACACGTCGTCATTTCATTTTCATCTTATTTTCAATCGGCCTGTATTGTCCAAACCAATAATAAATAACTTACTTCGCGCGTTTCGCGTCCGTCGCGCCGTCGGTGCCCCGTGGTACATGCGGAACGTAGATCTGCATTCCGATTTCAAATTAGATCCCCTTCGTAAGTTCCTCAAAGAAGCGTCGAAACGCTACTTTGAATCCGCGTCCCGTCACGCGAACAGTTTAATCCGCGCCGCCGCCGATTACGCCGCTAGTCCTTCTGACTCGCGCCGCAGACCACGGCACGTACTGCTCGACCCTCCTGACCCCATGACGGTCCTATTGGACCGGGATGCGCCGACCCCTCCCCGACAACCGTATGCTACACTAGCTATCAGACACCGGTCTCGCCGGCGAGGCCGAAGGGTCGTACGTATGCGACCGCAACGACGTGCATCACCCCACTGAGTTTCTTGCCGGTTCTTCTCAGTGGGGGCGCGTTGTGAACCGGTGGTAAACTCAGCCCTCTCTTAAGCGACAGCCCAAGCCGAGGCCGTGCCTCCCTGAGGTGCCCTTGTGCTCGTCGCTACTTCTGCCGTAAAGGCTAGAGCGCTTCAAGCGCTCGCCTCCTATTGTCCGGTGAAGCTGCAATAGCCATCTGCGGTTAACAGCGTCTATCATTCCCAAAAAAAAAAAAAAAAAAAAAAAAAGCGCGTTTCGCGTTTCGTCGCATTTAGCAAAGTGTAAAGAAGAGCCCGGAGCTCTTCAGTTTCTAAAGCAAGCGGTTTCCCTGCGCTTCCGAAGCAACAAAGTAAGTTACATAAATGAAAAACGGCCAGTTCATGAAACCTTGATTGAACTGCGGGATAAAATTTTCTCCATTTTCATAACCCCTAGTGCATCTTTAAAATCACTTAAAGCTTGCGAAATATTTATTTATTTATTTTATTAAAAAAGTCTTTTCAGTACCTACGTATTGTGGTAATCGAACGCAATGATCTTATATCGTTATGATTATGAATACGGTTATTTGTATTTAAAAACCACAAGAAATACATTATCAAAAATCTTATGAAAGAGAAGCTTGTTTTAACGCCCACTGTGCGCTGTAACGTGTGAATCCAATACACTGTAACTACGAAAAACTGATTTTGAGAAAATGAGCAAAATAGATTTTTTTAGTTTTTTCAAGATTACTCCAAAATTTTCGTTAGAAAGTTTTTAGTGTTTGCTGCCAATTTAAAAATAATTTTATAAGTTATCCAGCCTATTAAGTTTTATATATATTTAGAGTATACATAATGAATTATCGTCGATAACTTGTGTTGCTCTAATAGTTGTCAGAAGCTAAGGAAGATATTGTTAAGGCAATACACTGTATCATATAGTTACAGTGTATTGACTTGGGAAAACAGGGCCTAAAAGTGTATTGGTAGGTATAAGTTGGAGAACCATAATACTGCACAGACGTGGCAGTTCTTGATATATTTTGGTATTTTCTATTGAGAATGCTCCATATTTAGATCTTGATTTCAATAAATGCACATTTTTAGAAGTCACTTGTTACTCTTGATAATGTTAAGTTGTCCACTTTAAATTGTCTCTCTTAGCTATCTTTGCCTTTATCTTCTCCTTTCTCTTTGAGTTCGGTTACTGAGGGGGTTGGGAATTATATCATCATGGTCTTCAGTTAAAATTGTTGTTACCTAACATTGAAGTAACCTTGACCAATCCTTGTCCAATAATCACTCGTTTCTTAAACTTTTAAATTGAATCCTGTTCTTTCCCGTCTTGGGAAGAACGCTTGTCATTGTCATTCCTTTACCCAAACAGCCAAATTTTTCTGTTACAAATTTTAGTCCTATATCTACACTCCTTGTTCTGTTCTGGAAGTCCTGGAAGGTATTTATTGTTTACAAACAAATGACAGACTATTTTACACCTAATTGTCTTTTAGTCCTTAGTTTTAGTAAAAATAAGTGAGGTTTGACGCTTGGTTATAGAAAGCAAACAACTGATTATTCTGGTATTATTGGATCTTGGTAGTGACTTCAATTCTGTTTATTTTGACATACTTCTAGGCATTCTTTCCTCTCTCTATGTCGCTTTTTCAGCTATCAATTGCTTTGATCATATTCATATCATCGTGGGCGCTCCCAGTCTGTCCGCTTTGAGGAGACATCATCTGTGTGGTGTGAGCTTGAGGCGGGTGTTCCACTGGGTGGCGTAATCTCTCCTCTTTTCAGTTTTCATGAATGTTATCGCGAGGGTTTTCTAACTATCATCTCTATGCATGATCATCCTTAGCTTTATCGTCATGCCAATATTGATAAGCTTCGGTAAGCGATATATACGCTTAATAAAGATTTAGATAGCATAAGTCAGTGGGCAAAATCAATTGGCTTGTTAGTGAACTCTACTAATTCTCAGGCTATCATATTTGGTGGCGCATACGTGATGAATCTGGTTGACATTAACTCACTCTCCAGTTTAGTTTTCGATTCCGTACCAATTGCATACTCAAATAAAGTTAAAATTCTTAGAGTTCTGTTTGATTATAATATTTCTTGGGAATCTCATGTTGGAGATAGGTATAAGTAAGAAGATCTTTTACTCTTATCAGTCTCACAAGCGTCTCCAAAAATTACTTGTGCGTCAGACAAAAATCTTTTTTGCTTGATCTTTAGCTCTTTTCGATTATGCTGATGTATGTTTCTAGATGCAACTGAGGAGCTTCTTAATAAACTGGAGCAATTGTAAAATTTGTGTATTCATTTCATCTTTGGTCTGCGGAAATATGATCGTGTCGGAATTTCGGGCTCAACTAGAATGTCTGCCAATCCGTCAGCGGCGGAACTGGTACATTTTTTATTTTCTAAATTGTATACTTAACAATCCTTAATCTCCTCTTTATCTTTGTGAGCGTTATTCCTTGCTCGTGTCTTGTGACAAGCCTTGACGTTCCAGTATATCTCTGCATTTTGAAATTCCTCCTCATTATTATAGTAGCTATAATGTTTTTTTTTACCATGCAAGTAGTGCGGCTATGGAATTCGCTTCCACATTCCTTGCGTAGTAGCTGTAATTTAGTCATATTTAAAAAACAACATTTCCTCTCCAGATAGATTTATTTTAATATTTAGTGTATTTATAATACTATATTTATTTTTAAATTTCAGTACGTATTAGTTCATCAGCTCATACTTTCCAGCCACTGCGCCGCCGTCGCTCTTGGCCAGATCGACCAATAATAATTGAAATCGATAGCCCAGCCTCAATCTGATTGGCGCAGCCGCGTCGCGCTAGCCCTTCTACTTTGTTTTGACAAAACACTGTATCTTGCAATCCGCGAAAATTATTTGGACAATGCACTGCATCATCAATTGCCGTGTTTTACTATTTCAGGCCTGTAGTTTTTAGTAAAAACAGTGTAATTTGCATTGCAATATCTCAGTTTTTTTCATACAAAGTAAAAAAAACTATGAATGCTATAACATCAAACAGGTTAAAAGAAATCGAATGAACGTTGTTAATTCAAAACACTGTATCTGAAGTTACAGTGTATTGGATTCACACGGTACCGCTGGTGTGACATGTTTTGACTTAGGGGGGTTACCAACTTTTTCTGGTATTCTAGATTATTTTCGGGGTCGATTTAAGTTACCACTTTTTAAGGAATATTGCTGCTTTGGTTTTTAATTTCAAAGAAAGCACGTATTGCAAAAATATATATTTCACCTTCTACATGATTTTTAACACAAATCTACATGAATGATTGAATGATAATGTTTGCTTCAACACATAGGTTTTTGAAAACTGGTAATTGGATGTAGCCAGTACCGCCTTCACCGTGATTTATATTTTCACTTTATTAGTAAAGCAAGAAGCAGTGCAGCTTTATAAGAGTCCATGGTAACGTTTAGCATCGTCAATATTTATTATTACACTGAACACATATTGCACGAGTCTCGTTCCGCATCGGGCCGACTACTACTCTTAAAAAATATTTTTTACAAAAAAAAGAACCGCCTTCAAAATGCAACTAAAAGGCCTGAAATAATTTCTAAGGATTAGTGGTTTTTACATATACTTTGTTGGACTTGGGCTACAACATATTATAAATACATATTACTATCAAAGACGGCGCCAAACTGGAAAACAGTTAGGTACCTACTGCCCTTGTAAGTATTTGCTAGACGTTAGGCACCGACTTCGATAGTAATATGTATTTATAATATGTTGTAGCCCAAGTCCAACAATGTATTATGTATATGTAAAAAACACTAATTCTTAGAATTCTTTTAGTTGCATTTTGAAGGCGGTTCTTTTTTTTGTAAAAAATATTTTTATTTTATTCTTTTTAGTGGTTCCCTTGGTGTATTATTAGGTTAACTTTTAAAAACTTATATTTTATTCTGACAAACAGCCAGTTTAATATTTATTTTAAAAACATCCACTACATAACACAACTATGAATCATCACTAAAATATAAGCTTAAACAAAATTTAAAAAAAATTTTTTTTTTATTTTTTATTTTATTTATTTTGGCAACAAACAGTCTTTTACAATTTATTGGTTTATGTAATCATAAGTATATATATTATTGACCTCTAGTGCCGAAGAGAGTTATATAACTATTTTAAAATGTAGATGTGACAATATCTTAATAAAACAAACCAATTGCCATAAACCGAAGATATCTAGGTGTTATACTCGTAGTTCTCGAGAACCATGGACTGCAAGCTCGGTGGGTCTACATTTATTTGTGCCGAGAACCCGTGTCCACCTTCTTGCTCCATTGTCAGACCCTGATCACCATTTTTCTAGCAACTACTCGTCGAGACCTATCCAACGAGTCCAAACTCGGCGGATCTACGTTTATTGGTGCAGTGATCCCGTGACGACCTTCCTGTTCCATCATCAGACCCTGATCTCCATTTTTCTAGCAACTACTCGTCGAGACCTGTCCAACGAGTCCAAATTCGGTAGATCTACGTTTGTTGGTGCCGAGATACCGTGACGACCTTCCTGCTCCATTATCAGACCTTGATCACCATTGTTCTAGCAACTAGTCGTCGAGAGCTACCCAACGAACCCAAACTCGTGGGTCTATGTTTATTGGTGCAGAGATCCCGTGACAACCTTCCTGCTCAACCATCAAACCCTGATCTCCATTTTTCTAGCAACTACTCGTCGAGAACTATCCATCGAGTCCAAATTCGGTAGTTCTACGTTTAGTAGGCACGGCTAGGATAGGATGGATTGTTAATTTTATTACAAAGTTCCGGTGGCCGTCTATGGCCTTCTTCATCAGATCCACTTCACCAAATGATACTTTCTGAATGAAAATGCTTGACTAGTTTCTAAAAATACCAAAAACGCTATATGTATGCCTATAATATTTAAGGAGTTCCCTCAGTTACTCATGGTTCCCATCATCAGAACATGTTTTTGAAAAAAATGGGACCAATCTGGAAGCATATCCTTTCAATTAAAAAAATTATTTTCCAAATCGGTTCGTAAACGACAGAGTTCTGAGGTAACAAACATAAAAAAAAAACATACAACCGAATTGATAACCTCCTCCTTTTTTTGAAGTTGGTTAAAAATGTTTCCTCCCTAAATCAAATCAAGTGATCCCCAATTATACTTTATTTTTTTAGCCGTCTTAAAAAAGGAGGTTCTGTATGCGACGCGTATACATATTATAATAATTGACATATGTTAGATTATATATGGGCATCTAAGCATATGTATATCCGAGTAACCCCTTCGGCTATTGTTAGTCTCCCTTCCCATTACAATTTGTGAAAACGATACTTCTACCTTCCATTTAAGACACAACAAGACATTGACCTTTACTTGTCAAATAACAACCCAAACACGATCTTGTTGTACATGCTACTCGTCTCCACCGAACAGGCGAATCGTTTATGAGCCAAAGTATACACTTTTATAACAAACTGCCACAGGATATCCGAGATCTTCCAATGAAGAAATTTAAACTTTTTGAAGCCGATTGTCAAAAAAGGCTTATTATAAAATCTCGATTTACCTGGAGGATAAAACTGCGTGGGCTTGAACTGCTCAAATCATGTAAGCTTAGAATTTTAAGGCTACCTATACATAATTTGTAAAACTGTTTACACAATTGTTTAAAAAAAAATTACAAAATAGGACATGCCCGCTGAGTGTCTTCCAAGATTAACGCGTTTTTTGCATGCTGTGGCGACCTATAATTAAGCTTGCACTTAGTTTTAAGTTCACCAATGTAAAAAATGCAATGTATTAGTGTAAGTCTTGTTGGTTGTCCTTAAATAAACATAAAAAAAAAAAAAGATCTCAGTAGCGGCCGCGTAAAAAATATTTTTGTGTAAGCCTCCGTGGGACCTATACATAATAATGTTATTTTGACTTTGACTTTGATACTATTGACCTCATACCCTACATTTTAGAATTAACAGGACATTTAGTATTAATTGACAGCCTATACTAATGACCCGGCTGCGACATATATACATACATATATGTGTGTCTGTGTGTGTATGTATATATGTTTATTCCCATACTTCTCAGAAGCTACTAATCCGATTGCGGTAATTCTTGTTGTAATAGCTTCATCAAAATCAGTTCGGTACTTTAGTATATAATGCACTGTTTTGTTCCTAGTAAAGTCTAGCATAGTTGTTCTAGTTGCGTGGTAGTTTCATGCATTCAGAGCGTTATAATAGGTAAAGTCAATAAAAAGATTAAATAAAATATTTCTAGTATATTAAAATCCGACTTTAACGATATTATTATGATCTAAAAAGTACTATATAACGAAAATGTATTGAAGTCGGTGCTTAACATAACATATTAACTGACATCAGCTTCCCTCGCCGGAGTTTTAAACCTTATAATTATACATTATAATTATACCTACGTATAATATTAAAACGTACCGAAACCCTCAAAATGATTGTAGAAATTGGGTCAAAATTCA
Organism: Furcula furcula; assembly: GCA_911728495.1. Lineage (NCBI taxonomy): Eukaryota > Metazoa > Arthropoda > Insecta > Lepidoptera > Notodontidae > Furcula > Furcula furcula. Next base: position 8,773,399 of record OU452243.1, read on the forward strand.
ATGTTTAGTTTAGATTAAGGAAACAAACAAACAGGAGCGACTATACGTATAACACGGATAGTGACTGATTTTATATCTAACTAGCTGACCCACGCAGCTCCGCCTGCGCTATTTTTACGTTAACTAAACTTTGAATTACATACATTCGCATCGAATACATAACTTCATTTTTTATAGTCGGTTAAAAACTGGGACCCACTTTTTACTTGCTCTCCGAAGCACGGACCTGTTTAGTTCAAATGGCGTTAAACGGTCACCCATCTATTTCATGACCTTACCTAACGTTGCTTAACCCGATCGATTACAAAACCTTGATAACAACTCTCTATGAGTGTTCCCTTACTAATATTTATTATATTGTAAAGAAAAATTGATAAAATGGGACCAAGCGTATAACCAAGTACCCGTTTTGACTTTAATCCCCTCTCCCAAAAGTACGGTGCTAGATTACGGGATAAAAAGTATCCTATGTCCTACCTCGTAGTAAGATCTCAAATCATGCCAAGTTTCATTTGAATCCATTCAGTAGTTTCGGCGTGATGCTCAGCCGTGATACAGACAGACAGACAGACAGACAGACAGACAGACAGACAGACAGACAGACAAAAATTTAAAAAAATACATTTTCGGCCTCAGTATCGGTTATAGAATGCCCTCCAAATATAATTTTCAAAATATCTTCAATGTACAGAATTGGACCTGTTACAGTTTTATTATAAGTATAGATAAGTACCTAGGTATCTACTTATTTATATTGTTTTAAATTTCATACACTACAAGCAAAGCCGCACGGTACGAAAAAATATTTCAATTAAATTTTAACAAAATTAATCATACTCAATATATTTTCCTCGAAGCAAGTTTTTTACACTAAGATCTTAACTACAAGTCGGTTTTAAGATTAATAACATTGCCCATTAATAAATGTTACGTAATCAGAATACAAATAGTTCAATGTATTATGCTCCATTTATTTAGGGAGAAATCCTTAAAGTTGGGAACCCCGGAACTACCAAAGTCGCGGCGACTGGCATCTGTAGTGTGCGTGGTGTAGCGCGCGGTTGCTGCATCCAGCGACCGGAAAGCGTCGAAATCGCTGGTCGCTATCTGCTAGTAGTGTGCGGGGGTTCGCGATCGGCTGCGGTATCAAACTTCCGAAAAGCAACAGAGTTGCCGAACGCGGATGCAAAAAGTATCGTGTCGGCGGAGGCCCTTAACTCTGCAAATCACTATGCTGATATTATTGACAGTCTCGTTGGTCTAGTGGTTAGAAACCCTGGCCGCTACCCGATGGGTCGTGGGTTCAATTCCCACCAAGTGTGGATGTTATTTAACTATTTAATTATTATCTTCTGTATCTCTTAACTAATAGTTGTATGGTTTCCATAGTACAGGCTCTGCCTAGTTTGGAATCAGATGACCGTGTCTGGATTGTCCGATCGAGATATTAAGATTAAGATATTATTATTATTTTAATTCTAGCAATATTTGTATTTTATTACCTCGCAGTAGGTGTGAAAAGTAGTATATCCTCCTCGGGGATAAAGGTGTCTTTGTCTTGGGCGAGCTTAAATCCCTCGCTGTACTCAGGATGCTAGTATTCCATACACTCACTCGCTACGCTCGGGAGTTAACTCTACACTCCCTCGCTATGCTCGGGAGTTGCTAGAATCCTTCGTTATGCTCGCGATTCAATTTAACGCCCGCGACATAAGACACTACTTTATCCCCTTGGTGCATAAACTACTATTAATACGTCCAAAGATGGTACGGAACCCTCGGTGCGCGAGTCCAACTCGCATTTGACTGGTATATTTTCATAACTTTTAGGTATGGAACCCAAAAAAAGAGTGCTATATTGCGCAAAAAAGTCAACAGAGTCTAACAGTACTAAACTCAGAGAGGCTCTTATGTGCAAACAGCCCAAATATACTTGTTTGTTTCAAGCAAAGCTGTTTACCTATGTGACCCACTGGATGACCGTCCTAACATCCAGACAAAGCATGCAGCCAGTAATATACTTACTTGTTCAACAGATCCATATTGTCGTCTCGAGAAGACTCCTCGTCTGGATATTAATTCACTCGCTGATGAACTGTGGACAAAGAAAAACTAACATTAATGGCAGTATAACAGTAGATATATTACAGGAACAATATATTATGGAACAGCATAATAATTATAGTGAAGTTGACGACTGACTTGCAGATTTTGAGTGATACATAAAATCTTTTAAAAAAAAAATTGAACCGACTTCAAAATCACTGAAAAGTATAAAATAATTTAAATATTATTGAAGTTGGTGTTAGCGTACCTGCTGTGTATATTTGGCACCAACTTCAATAATATTTAAATTATTTTATACTTTTCAGTGATTTTGAAGTCGGTTCAATTTTTTTTAAATAGATTTTATTTTAAACATTTTAGTGATATTTTCATATATAAAGATTGAACCATCGAAAACCGTAAAATTATCTAGGTAGGTTATGATCACATTATCGTCTACATAGTTTTACATAATTCATGTTTCTTCAGAAAAAAATATCCGGTCGTAATGAAATTTGCATGGAAACATCATAGTAGTTTACTCTCTCGAATAGAAAAAGAATCATCGAAATCGGTTCATAATTGTCAGAGCAATGTAATGGAGAACATCAGTTTAAAGGTTTTTACCAGATAAATTCCTCCACATCGTTCATGGTCCTCCAGGAAGTTCTTATCCGGTTGTAATAAAATTCATACAGATTCAATACAGTGGTTTCTTCTTTCGAATAAAAAAGAATCATTGAAATTGGTAAATATTTGCCAGAGTTATGACCATTTTTGTCTGACCGAGCGAGTCCGAGCGACTAAAACGTCATCTATATAGGCTTTCTTGCAGCTCTCAGTGCGCAGTCACCATTCTTGTTTTTTCAGGAACTACTTATTACTAAGTAATAATTTTTTTTATGGGACCCAATTAACGGATTAAAGAATGGATGGAAGAAAGATTTTTTCAAATCGGTTCATAATTGCCAGAGTTATGCGCGAACATACATAGAAAAAAAAAATATATATATACAGACGAATTGAGAACCTCCTCCTTTTTTGAAGTCGGTTAAAAATTACAGTTGTATGGTACAACACTTAACTACCCTTTAATCATCCTAGTATTTATAGTATGGACTAACTGACCCACGCAGCTCCACTCGCGCTATTTTTACGTTAACTAAACTTTCAATAATATACAATCGCATAGAATACAAAACCTCCTTTTTTAAAGTCGGTTAAAAACTTGGACCCACTTTGTACTTGCCCTCCGAAGCACGGAGACGTTTAGTTCAAATGGCGTTAAACGGTCACCCATCTATTTAATGATCTTACCTAACGTTGCTTAACCTGATCGATTTCCAAACATTGTTAACAACTGTCTATGAGTGTTCCCTTACAAATATTTATTATAATTATAATGAAAAATTGTTAAAATCGAAGCAAGCGTATAACCAAGTACACATTTTGACTTTAGTCCCCTCTCCCAAGGGAACCGTGCCGAATGTCGGGATAAAAAGTATTCTATGTCCTACCTAGGAGTATTAACTCAAATCATGCCAAGTTTCGTTTCAATCCATCCAGTAGTTTCGGCGTGATGCTCAGCCGAGATACAGACAGACAGACAGACAGACAGACAGACAAAAAAAATACATTTTTGGATTTAGTATCGTTTATAGAATGCCCTCCAAACATAATTTTCAAAATATCTTCAATGTACAGAATTGGACCTGTTACAGTTTTACTATAAGTATATAGATAGATTGGTATATAGTATTTAAAGGAACACAAGGGCACACGATACTTTAAAGAAGTATATATTCTTTATACGAAGATATTTTTTTTCGCAATTCATATAATGACGCCACATACAAAATACAAAAATAGTACATACGTGTAGTGGTGACATACTCTTTACCAGCGATCAACGAATTCAAAGGCAACGTCAAGCTAGCTAATAAACACGAATAATGATAAATATAGCAGACTTCATTTGCAGTATTGAAATAAGTGATCATAATTATCGTCCATGAGGAGGACGGCGGCGGGGTTGCGACCCCCGTCCCCTTGAGCACGGTCACAGGCCCGGGGCTACAATGCGTCCCCCGGTGGCAGACTCAAAGGCAAGACCCTGAGAGGCTCCTGATGAAGATCCCACCGGAGAGCCCGGGGGTCCCCTCTCATGTGCCGATGCGACAGCCACGGGGGTTTTAGTGGGTAAGAATCCTTTTGAAAGTGTCCCCCAAAAAAACCATCATAATTATAAGCATATTATCTAGGAAGGTCTGGAGCAGCTTTACTGTTAAAATCTATATTTTAAATTGCATGAAAATTTAGAAATTGTAGTAGTACTGGCGCCACATTAGTTACGCTAAATAAGCTGGAATGTAGCAGGCCATGGTACGAATGTCTCCATATGCTCAGAACAAAGAAAGGAAATTATATCCTACCTTACTTGAGCTCGCGATAGCGTTTTGAATGCATAAATGCAACATTATTTCATCATTTTTGTTATTTTTAACCGACTTCAAAAAAGGAGAAGGTTCTCAATTCGTCTGTATATGTATTTTTTTATGTATGTTCGCGCATAACTCTGGCAATTATGAACCGATTTAAAAAAATCTTTTTCCATCCATTCTTTAAACCGTTGATTGGGTCCCATAAAAAAAAAATATTGCTTACGAATAAGTAGTTCCTGAAAAAACAAGAATGGTGACTGCGCAGGACAACTGCAGGAATGCCTATAAGATGACTTTATGTCGCTTTTTAAGGACAAAAATAGTCATAACTCTGGCAAATATTTACCAATTTCAATGATTCTTTTTTTATTCGAAAGAGGAAACCACTGAGCACCAATCACCAATAATTTTATCACAACCGGATTAGTACTTCCTGGAGGACCATGAACGACGTGGAGGAATTTATCTGGTAAAAACCATAAATTGATGTTCTCCATTACATTACTCTGACAAATATGAACCGATTTCGATGATTCTTTTTTTATTCGAGAGAGTAAACTCCTATGATGATTCCATACAAATTTCATTCTAACCGGATATTTTTTTTCTGAGGAAACATGCATTATTTAAAACTATGTAGACGATAATGTGACCATAACATACCTAGATCATTTTACCGTCTTCGATGGGTGATAAGTATTGTTACAACGGGTCACCCCCTTCCCTCTAATATGGTTGAGGGGAGTGATGGCTGCTGCTCGAGTCAACTCGTGCGCGGGTGCTGCTTGGGGGGACTGGTCCGACTTCTATCCCTTTGGCCTTTTAGTTTGTCGTAATTTATTGTTTTCTTCTTTTCTCCCTTGCTTTATGTTTCGAACGGCAGGACACACTATCGCTAATGTCGATTCATTTGTAACAAAACAATGTTTAAAAAAAAGTGAAAAAATGACAAGCCCGCTGAGTTTCTTGCCGGATCTTCTCAGTTGAGGCCGCGTTGTGATCCGGTGGTAGCTTTTAAAAAATGACGATTCAAAAGTGCTAGCGTTAAGCCTATTTGAAATAAAGATTTTTGAGTTTGAGTTTACAACTCTGGACTAGCGTCGAAATATCGAGACGTCTTTTGTTGCATAAAATTCCCACGTTTTTAGTTTTAAGACAGTAGCCTATTGTTTCATGTTTACTATCAGTTCCGTGAACTCCGGTATTGTTTCTATTACTCTTTATTGTTTAATTGTTCCTTTTATTAGGGTATTTACAACTTTAAGCCTATTGTTGAAATATTGTTATTGGTTCCACGAACGCTATTATCACCCCAAGTTTTACAACTTTGTGTACAACTTGCGAACCTTCCAGAAAGGCATAGTCCCATATAAAATACGCCGCCGAGCCGACCAAGAGTTAGTGTGTTCTACGCTGCGATCCCGGAAGAATCTCAACGCGATACAGTGAGCGATACGCTGCGATACCGGAAAGAGTGTTAGTGTGCGATACACTGCGATACCGGAAATATCTCAACGCGATACAGTGAAGTGATAACGGTGAACGACCAAAGCTTGTGATAACGGACTCCGAGTGGTATATTTGCGATTCAGTGAAGTGATAACGGTGAACGACTAAAGCTTGTGATTACGGACTCTGAGTGGTATATCTGCGATCTGGACTGTTAACTTGCTGTACTCTTAAGTGTGTGTGGAAATAAATCATCTTCACAAAGCAAACGGCATTTTTAAGAACCCTGCGACGTAACAGTATGAAACGATCACTAAAAAAAAATTGAACCGACTTCAATATCACTGAAAAGTATAAAATAATTTAAATATTATTGAAGTTGGTGCCAAATATACACAGCAAGTACGCTAACACCAACTTCAATAATATTTAAATTATTTTATACTTTTCGGTGATATTGAAGTCGGTTCAATTTTTTTTTTAAATGATTTTATTTTAAACTTTTTAGTGATCGTTTCATACTTATCACCCATCGAAGACGGTAAATATTGGATATTGAAGTCGGTTCAATTTTTTTTTTAAAAGATTTTATTCTTTTTCGTATAAACTATGAATTTGGTTAGTATGAGTCTGGTTGTGATTGTAATAGGAGTTGCTGTTTAATTGAGGGTCCCCACGGCAAAAATGCGTAACTTTTTTGCGAGTCACGTATTCGTTCGCGAAAATTTCAAATAATGGCACTTGAGTTGCTTACTGTAATATTTATCTCAAATAATATAATATTAATATAGTTATCTCGATGCCCATAGTTGAATAATGTTTAAATCGTATAAATAAGAAAATATTTACTAAATAGACGCTTACTTGGAAATTTTTAGTTCACATTTAAAAACCAAAATAATTGATAAGTTTTCTTAGTTCAAAATAAAAAGAGTTTATGTTTACTTAAGTAATTGAATTGCTCATAGAATGTTAAGTTTTCTAAGATAAACAGTAAACTGGCACTTTGCTCTTAATTAAATACAAAGTTTACTACTAGAATTAAACGAATCCATTAGTAAAATTTGCATTTTCTCTGATAAACCGTGGAAAATAATTAATTCGTATTAACGTTTAAAAAAAATGGCTGTGTAGTTTGCAATACACTTATACCAATATCATATATAAGTTATGTTGTACAATATATATATTTTTTATAAATATTTTCTATTATAATTAATTCATAATTCAAGTGTGTTCAAGTGAGTAAAATGTCCATTATCAATAAAAGATTATTCACTTTTGTGTGATCTTTCGTTAAAATTATTCTTCATATCATCAGAAACATGCCTCGCCCTTAGAAGGGAGGAGTTGATATAATCCCCACGCTTGTTCCGATTTCAAGTTAGATCCCCTTCGTAAGTTCCTCAAAGAAGCGTCGAAACGCTACTTTGAATCCGCGTCCCGTCACGCGAACAGTTTAATCCGCGCCGCCGCCGATTACGCCCCTAGTCCTTCTGACTCGCGCCGCAGACCACGGCACGTACCTACTGCTCGACCCTCCTGACCCCATGACGGTCCTATTGGACCGGGATGCGCCGAACCCTCCCCGACAACCGTATGCTACACTAGCTATCAGACACCGGTCTCGCCGGCGAGGCCGAAGGGTCGTACGTATGCGACCTCAACGACGTGCATCACCCCACTGAGTTTCTTGCGGGTTCTTCTCAGTGGGGGCGCGTTGTGAACCGGTGGTAAACTCAGCCCTCTCTTAAGCGACAGCCCAAGCCAAGGCCGTGCCTCCCTGAGGTGCCCTTGAGCTCGTCGCTACTTCCGCCGTAAAGGCTAGAGCGCTTCAAGCGCTCGCCTCCTATTGTCCGGTGAAGCTGTAATGGCCATCTGCGGCCAACAGCGTCTATCATTCCCAAAAAAAAAAAAACCCCCACGCTTGGCAGGCGTCTTGGGGATCGCAGAGGTGGTAGGTAATCCGGTGCCCGTCTTCTTGTTTTTCCTTAGTCGCCTCTTACAGACACCCACAGGGAGGAGATGGGAGGTTGCTATTCTTACACGGACACCTCACGGGTAAATTATTCATAAACTAAGTTTAATTTTACCACCAGGTTCCAAAACATTATTCCATTACGTTAGCTAGAAATGTTCAAATACATATCTTCAATGTAGCTATGTGGAGGCTATGTCAGTGACATTTGATTGGAGTTCCAATTAGCGAAACTCAACTTTGGAAGCTAGTTAGTTTCCTGCTTTCAACAGAACTATTAAATGGTGGATTCGTATGAGTTTCATTTCGACTGCAGAGTTGAAATGAAACTAATTTTAATTTCTTATCGATGTAAATTTTAAAATTACATTACTTTTTAAAGTGGAAATATCAGAAATAGCTGTAGTGAATTTATAGTGCTGTTTTTGGTTTTGGTTAGTTTAATTCATTTACTTACTGCAAATTGCAATAAGCATTATAAACTAACAATGTACCTACCGTTATTTTATTTGTACATAAACATTGGATTATTATTATTATTTACTTCAAAAACATTACAACAGATTACAACGACACCCTAGTACCGAGATAAAATAATCGCACAGTAGGTACCTTTGCGTCAATTTCATACGAAAAGATGTCCAAAGGACGGATCTATGCAGTTTATCCTTTCCTATCAAGAAGAACCTACCTACTAAGTACAAAGATCTTTTCGCTCTGAGAGCTCATAATATGAGTGGAGTTGTCATTCAATTTAATTCTTAAGTCTTGTTTATTAATTTTAAACTTATAAGACTAGTTTCGGCACAGAATACATGTTTCGGTTACAGTATAAAACATGCTGGTTTCGTGAAAATATAATACTCAGTAAGTTTTGCTTTCAAAAACTGTTAGATTTGTGTCACGAGAGGTTTCTCAGTCAAAAGCTCTAAGCCTTTGAAATGTGGACATATCGACGCATGCTTCGTAATAGTTGGACACAAAAGGTCACAAATGTCGAAGTGCTACGCCGAATGTCCAAAAAAGTCTAACTCGTTCGAATAATCAAGCAGCGTAAAATAGCGTACTTGGGGCACATCCTCAGGCGTAATAACCTGCTACAGACTAATTATGATAGGGAAAATATCAGAGAATAAAAGTTGGAAAACGAAAGATGTCACGGCTACGTAAATTCAGAAAATGAACCTGAGTTAAGTCGTAGAACAGCTAGATGTTCAACTTCAAACTTGCCATGGGCAAAGTGAAGCTTTGAAATCTAACTGCCGACTGTAGACTCACTGAAAGTTTATGAAGATATACATTTTTCCCCTCATCCAGTACTTGACCGTATCTCACTAAAGAAATAAACGATAGTACTGTAGTTACTGGCTTATTTATTTAAGCCTTGCAGTGTTGTGTTGATATATTAGTTTGTGACAAATCACACTTTTCCAATGTGATGATATGAGGAACTAGCGTGCAAGGTTAGATTAGATATGATTTTGTGCAGATCCCACCGGAGAGCCCTGGGGTCTCCCCTCTCATGTGCCGATGCGACAGCCGCGGGGGTAGTGGGTAAGAATCCCACATACCCCGGTCGAGCCCCACAGCTCCCGGGGATCTTAGGAAGATTTCCACGCGTCAAAAAAAACACAAAAAAAAAGATAGAAGTATATGATTTATGAAATACTTTTTCTAGATAGTGTTAGTTGTAGCCGTATAATGTTGCTCGAGTGATATATGTATTTGCGCGGTTTTTACAACTGCCTAATTAGGAGCTGCCAGTCCGTGAGTAATGGTTTCAAAGGTATGAGGGCTAGAGGGCGCTAGTGTAGCGAACATCTGAAATATAAGCTCCGTTTTAGTAATTTGATAAAAATTGTTTCAAAGTATTAGTTGGGTCTAAATTCGTGATTATTTAGTAGCTTGTGGATTGAGCACCCTGGAAAAATGTTATCTCAGTGAGAATTAAGTGATAGTGTAAATTAACAAAATCCAAAATCGAAACAACCAATAACCAACAAAACAATATAAAAACTGTGAATAAGTGCAACAAGAACTTAAATAAATGTAAATTATGTTAAACCAAAAATAATAGCATCAACATATTTGTAATAAGCATAAAATACTAAAATATTGTGAAGAAAACATAATTTATATCAGCAACTACAATCTACATAAGTACCTACCCACACTGAAATTATTATTATAACACTACCAAGCAAGCAGTCTTGATTTTTCGCCCCTTACATAGCGATTACGGTAGCGCAATCGGTAACGCGTTCGGATTGCCTTTACAATTTGAGGCAGAGTTCGAATCCCGCTAGCGTTTGAGACGTCTTTTTGAGCGTATTGGAAGTTTTTATAAACTCGAAATGGCCAACTTAAAGTGCTCAGGATGCTTACAAAAAATATCTAATAAGGTGTATTTGGCATGCTCAGTTTGTGAGCAAAAATATGATTTACAATGTGCCAATATTAATTCAAACACCTTTAGCAATGAAATGACGGAGGAGAATAAGAAAAAATGGACTTGCCCATTATGTAAGACTAAACTACCGAAGGTGGACAATACGAATACACCTGTCAGATCACAGATAATTACAAAACATAGCGACTTTCTGGAGGATATAACGCAAACAAATGAATCAAACGTCACAATACGGAAAAGAAATAAATTCACAACTAAAGACACGTAAATAAACAATACAAGACTCAACAAGAAAGTACGCAAGAACTATTTGGAATAATAAATCAATTAAAATCTTGTGTGGAACAAATAACGGAAAAATACAATACATTAGAAAATGAAGTGACTATCTTACGCGAATCAATAAAGAAAAATACAGAAATAATAGAGCTATTAAAAATAGAAAATAAACAACAGAAGGTTGAAATATATAATATGAAAACTAATATATCGGAGAATAAGGAAGGAAAAAATGGTGGAAGAACTTCTACACAACTCGAATATGTTAGTGACCAAAAAAGCCTTGTAAACACAACATTAAAACCTACGCAACAATATAAACAAAACATCAAGAAAAATAACTTACTATATAGAAATAAAATACATATAATAAGCAACAAAACTAAATTACTGCCTATTGCTAGAAAGAATTTACCCGAAAGTTATGAACTATGTCACTATTTGATGACAAATTGTAGTATCGAAAAATTGGTACATAATATAAACACAAAAGTAAGAGATTTTACAATGAATGATTTTTTAATAATTGTAATTGGAGAAGAAGAATTTAATACCACAAAAGATTATTTGAGTATGATACGTCATTTACGGGAGTCCCTACAAGAAGCAAAGAACACCAATTTCATCATCTGTGCACCTACTTTTAAATGTGAGAGCCACAACAGAATGCACAATTGGCGAATAGAAAATTTTAACAATTTATTGTACCAAGATATTTTAACACATGAGTATGCATATTTTATAGATTCGAACAAAAATTTAACATATGACTATAAAATGTTTCACAAAGGGACAGGTGCCATTAATAACTATGGATTACAAGTTATTTTTAAAGATATTAGCGACCTAATACTGGAATTAGAATATTACTGTGAGAATACTATAAGAAAAATCAATATTGAAACAGTACAACAGGCCGAAGAAAATCCAATTATATTAGGAAATGAACAGGGGAAAAGTTCCTTTCGAGAATAATCCTACAATATTATATCAAAATGTACGTAGTATAAAAAATAAATTACACCTACTTGAAGCCTTGACACAAGAACACAAAATTACGGCCCTATGTATTGTGGAGACCTGGATTTACACTAGTGTGCAAAGTTAGAATTACTGACTTTACAAGGCTATACTTTGGCAAGCGTTTTCTACCGATCAAATCACCAAGGAGGAGGCGTCTGTATATTATTAAAAGATGAATTTGAATATATTCAGTGTGATGATATTGAGTCACTGTCAATAGAGTTTATTATAGAAATATGTGCGATTGAAGTGCCTTTTTTAAGTATTTTACTAATTGTTATTTATTGGCCAAATAATACGAGAGAGGTAGAAGTTTTTAACACACAAGTAGGAAAACTATTAGAGTTAATAAAAACAAAGTACTCAAAGAAAAATGTAATTATTGGGGGAGATTTAAATGTTGACTTTTTAAGGAAAACAAATCAAGCAAGGAATTTAATACAACTTTTTAAAAGTTCAAATTTTTTACAAAATATTAAGGAGCCTACTAGAATACATAAAGATAGTTCAGCTTGCCTAGATGTAGTTTTTACAAATTTTGATACCAATAAATTCACTATTGACGTAAAAGAATATGGTCTGAGTGATCATAAAGGTATCCTCATTCACTTATTACAGCCGGGTCCTTGCTGTACGGATTCATACTATATAAAGAAGAGAATCTTTAGTCAAAATAACTTAAATACATTTAAAAGTAAATTGTCTTCCATAGATTGGTCAACAGTAATTAAAAATGATAAATCTATAAATGAAAATTACACGGCGTTTCATAAAAAATTAACAGAAATACTAAGTTTGACAATTCCATTTAAAAAAATTAAAATTAATAATAATAATAAACCATGGTTGACTAGTGGCATAAAAAAAGCCTGTAAAAATAAAAGATTTCTTAAATTATTGGCATCATATTGTGATATACCAACACTTAATAACTATTACAAAAAATATGAAAAAACTTTAAAAAAAGTGGTAATAGCATTAAAAAAATTGCATTATATAAAAAAAATGACTAAGTCTAAAAATAAAACAAAATCTATGTGGCAAATAATAAAAGAACGAACTAATAAAATTAAAAAGTATAATAGACATAATATTACATTAAAAATAAATAATAGTAGTATAAGTGATCCTTTCCAGGTAGCAAACACCTTTAATAATTATTTTTTATCAGTGGGTGCCATTAAAGGATTGAATGCAGAACCACCTGGTCGACCTGTAATCTCTCAAATAAATAATACAATGTATCTAAGCCCAGTAACTTTCGTAGGAGTACGCAGAATAATTAAGGAGCTAAAAAACAAAACTAGCTACGGTTTTGATGAATTTCCGCCAACACTTATTAAGCACTGTTGTGAAGAGCTAGTGATGCCTTTAACATATCTCTTAAATCAATCGTTTCTAGAAGCCACTTTTCCTACACTACTAAAAAAATCAATAGTAAAACCTCTACCAAAAATAAAATCAACAAATGATGTAAAACAGTTTCGGCCCGTTTCACTGTTATCGACTTTTGCAAAAATATTTGAATCAGCTATGTGCAAACAATTAAATAGTTTCTGCGAAAAATATAACATTTACGATAATAGTCAACACGGTTTTAGAAAAAAGCGGTCAACAATCACAGCTTTGTTTGAGTACTCACGTGAAATACTAAATATTATCGATAAACATAAGTACGCAATAGGCATTATGCTAGATATGAGTAAGGCATATGATAGAGTTTCCCATAAATTACTTTTAAAAAAGCTATACGGTATAGGAGTACGAGGTCAGGCATATGAATGGTTTATATCTTATTTACAAAAACGCCAGCAATGTGTGGAAATTGAATATTTTGATAGTAATACAAACACTTTAAATATAATTAGATCACAAGAACAAATATCTGAAAATTCCATACCACAAGGAAGTGTCCTAGGCTGTATCCTATTCTTAATTTATATCAATGATTTGCCTAAGATAATGGATTACAAAAAAATTCTCTATGCAGACGATATTACATTGGTTATCCCATGTAGAAATTCTGACGACTTAAGTGATCAAGTAAATAACACACTTAACTCAACAGGAAAATGGTTAGAAGACCATAACCTGATGTTGAATTTAGCTAAAACTAAAATGATGCAGTATAAACCTCGTCAAAAATCACCGCTGACGGCAAACATTTCTTTTAAAAATGGAATTCTAAAATTTGTAGATAGCAGTACACTGTTAGGTATCGAGTTCGACAGTAATTTGTCCTGGAAACAACATATAGATAAAGTAGCTGGCAAACTGTCTAGGTTTACATACGCTTTATATGAATTAAAGAAATCTACAGATTTAAAAACCTCTATTAGTGCCTATTATGCGTACGCCCATGCGTGGTTGAGTTACGGCTTAATATTATGGGGAAATGGAACAGATGCTCAGAAACTTTTTATACTGCAAAAAAGATGTATAAGAATATTAGTAAATATAAAAGATATTGAAAGCTGCAGAGTACATTTTAAAAATTTAAAAATTTTAACACTAAGATCAATGTATATACTAGAAATATGTAAATTTGTAAAACAAAATAAGAACTTGTACCCACAAGCCAAAAATTTTTACTCCAGACCCCGTAATCTACGAAATAAAGACAAGCTAGCTCTCCCGTTTACTAGGTTAAACATGGTAAGTTCAGGTGCTTACCATGAATCAATAAAAATTTATAATAAACTTCCGCCTTCAATCGCAAATATAGAAAAATTATCAGAATTTAGAAATGTTTTAAAAGATTTTTTAATTAATAATTGTTTTTACACTATAAAAGAATATTATCAGCATTGTTAAAGTAATATAACGTAGTTTGTGCCTTATAGTAGACGTATAGTTTATAAGAAGTTGCTGTGCCCTTACAGGGTTTATGTATGGATCAAACAATCATTATAACAACTTATGTACCTACATAAAGCAATAAATGAATATGAATATGAAAAAAAGCTTTTTTTATGGCGTTTTGTTAGCTATTTATTGGGTACAATAGAATAACATAGAAATCATGTTTCATCATTCCGAGAATGAACTTATTACGATTACAGGTCGACATATCACAACTACATTCAGTAGTTGCGATATAATGACTTCTGATATTTACGCGAATACTACACTGAAATGAAACTAATTTTACGTAAAATTATTAATCCGTAAAATTAGTTTCATTTCAATAGTTGCGATATGTTAAATTACTCCGTGTTTTGTTATCTGTTAAGCCCAGTATTATAACTACATATTTTGTTACACTGCCTCCCGACCGCATATTCCCATTAGTAATAAGTATAAGAGGTACACCGTTGTTGTACTGTACAAAAGCAATCTTTGAGAATTTTGGATTGATAGTCCATGACGTGGGGTCGTGAGGGACCATCAAACATGGAGCTTATAAAAAGAATAAAGGATCGTGTATTTTTTATTCGCGCAGGTGGATTAGATAGGTTATATACGCTCATTGAGTACGGCGGCGACTCCGAGGAGGACGGCGGCGGGCTTGCGACCCCCGTCCCCGTGAGTACCGTGTCAGGTTCCCGGGGGGCTACAATGCGCCCCCCGGCGGCGGGCTCAAAGGCAAGGCACTGAGGGGCCCCTGGTGCAGATCCCACCGGAGAGCCCTGAGGTCCCCCCTCTCATGTGCCGATGCGACAGCCGCGGGGGTTTTAGTGGGTAAGAATCCCACATACCCCGGTCGAGCCCCACAGCTCCCGGGGATCTTTCGAAGATTTACCCTGCGTCAAAAAAAAAAAAAGATTTCCAGAATAAGTGAAAAATTTAGTTTTTACGAAGCTGGACATGGTTGACGCATCAATTTTGGAGACTCCGTACCCCATTCAACTATTAACGTTTGATCTTCAAACGTAGTTGAAGGGAATAATAAAGTAGGTACACTAGAACCAGAAACATGTGCACCTCTCTTTTCCTTGACTCTTATAGCCCAATGCATGGGACGGAAGACCGCATGATCAAGAAAAGGCGCTGACCATCATTCTACATCCACACAACAAATATATCCTTTTTTAGACAATTAGGCAACCAGTCTGTATTAAGTTAACACAAATCAAACAAAGATTAAAGCTATAGGTAGGTGGACCTATACAAGTTGTTGTTCCTTGAAAGACAGGAATCTAGTTTGTATAGCGACCGAAGTTGCAGTGGTGACTTTCATAAAGTAGAATTAATTAGTTTCTCAGGTGTTACTACACTTGCATACTACATAAGTATTGCATAAATGGTAAATTTCCAAGTAAAGTTATATTTACGCATACAGTTATAGGTTCGCTTAATTGCCGTCGAGCTGTGACCTTTCAATGATATTTCACAAAACTATTTAAGTAAATCAAAAGTTAGATTCCCACTGGCTGTGATGTAGGCGCAACGCGCATGTCGTTACTACAGATTAAAAGTTTACTGTGGTATAAGGACAAGAATAATAATAATAATATCTTGGGACGATCAACACACGGTCATCCTATCCCAAGCTAGGCATAGCCTGTACTATGGAAACCAGACAACTGATGCTAATAGGTACTTATATACATTTTGGAAATATATACTTAAATAGAGAAATAACACCCAGACACTTGGTGGGAATCGAACCCACAACCCATCGGGTAACAGCCAGGGTGTCTAACTACTAGACCAACGGGCCCGTCATCTCGTACTTAGTTGTTTGGATACAAATTAGACACGTCATGCTGGTGCCAGTATCCATCGTTCAATTCCAATATATTAGGAAAAGATACATTATTTTATAAAACCTACGCTTCTTTCTTCATAACTTACTCATAACAACAAAGTAGAAATACCGTAACTTCGCATTTCTATTACGAACGCGGTGACAGGTTGACACACATCTATGCCATTGGTTCATTAATTTTTCATAGTTTTGTTCATAGTGAGAGTCTCCAAGAAAATAAGTGCAAATAAAAAATGTATATGACCATGAATTCTGTAATGTGTTCGAAACGTCGGGATAGTAAAATAAAAAAAAATCGCAATATAATCCGTAAAATTAGTTTCATCCGTAAAAGTAGTTTCTTCTTCATTTCAAAAGATGCAAGTGTTTGAATTCAAGTCTGACTTATTTTTAAAATACACTTTTAGCTTCATAGAAGTAAAAATCTTTTAAATATTTAAGGCCACTTCAAATAATAATGGGCCATTTGATTACCACTCCAATCAAATCGCCCAATTCATTCCATTTCAGGTGACCTCAATTTTCTAACACATACGTTTCAGAATTCGTCAGTAACCGAGGTGATGCATCAAGGATAAATGGGTGGATGAACGAGTTTTTGATCGATAAAGTATGAAAACCATTTTATAAGTACAACAAAAATGAGCACCCAATACAAGCAAGTACAAAAAAATAACCCCGATACAAGAAACTGCATTCTAAATAAATGGCTAAACAAATACTAGTCAAACAAAACTATGAATCATTTCGATTGAACGAGCTGATAAAAAAAACCATTCAAATCTATCTATTTGTTTGGTAGCTACGATAAAATAACATAGGTGTCAAAGTAATTCTTCGGAGTAGCTGGACATTTGGGGTATGGGCCCTAGACGGTGCTCATGGTGCAACGTCTAGACGTTGCGACCCTCGTCTCCGTGAGCACCGCTGCGTCGCACCGCACCTGGTGCAGATCCCACCGGAGAGCCGCGATATCGGTGAGGGTTTTAGTGAGTAAGAATTCCACATACTCCGGTTGACCCCCAAAGGTCCTGGGGATCTGGGAAGGTTTTTCCCGTGAGAACAAAAAAAAAGGTGTCAAAGCTAGGGTTATAAGAAATAAACACTAGCTACGGTGGTGACAAGCCTTTAACTCTTGTACTCACAAACGTCAAGTAGTAAGTAAAAAAAAATTAAGTAGTATTAAGTATAATTAATCCAATTATTGAAATCCTGTTATCTCGACACACGACACCAAGTAGTACTTTATACCATGGATTCATTATGCTTTAGTTCGAAGATACCGAGTATGGATATCGAGGTTCTGAGTTTCTTGCCAGATCTTCTAAACAGCAGCCGCGTTACGATCCGGTGGTAGTTTGTAAAATTTTTTTTTGTTCTTGTGCTTCCGTGGGGCCTATACATAATAAATATATTATTACTTTGATTTCTGATCGACTATCTCGTACTTAATAATGGGGCATTCATTAAGTAAAAACGGCTGCGAGAGTAAAAAATAATCAGAATTAAAGCCAAACAAATCAAAGAGACTATAATTCGATTGGAAGGTGTCTGAAAGAAAAGCTTAGAAAAGCTTCTATTGTAACAGCCATATTGGATAAAACGTACTTTGAACTCCATGTTAACCTCGGCTTCGATTGTTTTTCAGTAATATACAACGGCTGCCCATAGATTTATTTTATCGATAGCTTTCGAAAACTTTATTTCTTTTAGAACTTGGTTATTGTTATTTGGGGTCTTAAATAATGTAAGTTCAACAATACTTGCTCCTCTGAATATTTAAGTAAGTATATCCTCGAGGCCGATACGTCCACAGTGGCTAAATTTCTGGAGGTTAGCCAACCTTTTTTGACAAGGGACAAGGGTCCTACGACCTATGTAGTTTAGGCTGTACCAACTACGTAGGAGACATAATAGTTCAGGAGTGCGCTGAATGAGTATTTTCGAACGGCGAAATAAATACATTCGCCTAGCGCAGTCTGCAACAATCAGCTCTACAAGATTTTTCTAAAAGGAAGAATATTATATTGCATAAGTTGCCCGACGGGTCAGAAGACCAACACGACTTAGGCGAGACAAGGTGAAAGCGCGAAAATTAACACGCACATCCGTCGCAACGATTTTTTACATAATCAGGTGATCAGCCTGTATTGCCCTCTCTCTCTCTCTCTGTCTGTCGGTCTCTCATTACTCTTTATTCCTTCGTCCAAGCTCATCATTACCTTAGAGAATGGATTTCTAGGCCTTCCGGCCCGGTGAAGCCCAGCCGCTTTTCGCGCGCGCACGTTTTGTGAATGCCTATGTTTTTGGTGCGTCGTCGGCGCGCTGTACTATTAGGTTACGAGTGGTATAGAAACATAACTACTCAACCGATTTGCGTTCTGTAAACTAAGTTCTAATGAGAAAACTATTAGCTATCCAGTA
Organism: Furcula furcula; assembly: GCA_911728495.1. Classification (NCBI taxonomy): domain Eukaryota; kingdom Metazoa; phylum Arthropoda; class Insecta; order Lepidoptera; family Notodontidae; genus Furcula; species Furcula furcula. The sequence goes on from OU452243.1 coordinate 8,792,160, forward strand.
TATACTATTTTTTGAGTTATAAATATCGATTTTCAAAGGGAAAGTCAAAAATAGATGGATTTTTGGCAAAGTTGATTTTACCTATTTTTGAATTCGATTTTGAGGTTAGAATATTGACTCAGGCACTAAGAAAAATCCATTCTTTGCATCCAAACTCCTTTTTATACAAGTTTTAAACAAAACACTACCAAAAAATCGAAATGAACTCAATTTTTTTTTAAAATGACGTCACTGCGCGTTATGACGTCATGGTATGCAAAATTTTCGATAGTTAGATTGGATTTTATGACTTTATCTGTGAGTTATTATCTTTATGATGTAATTACAATGTATTTACAACAATTACATTACAAATAATAACGAAATTAGACCAAAAGTAAGAAACAAACAAAAAAATCACCTTCAAAATCACCTCACCACATTTTTTAGTTTTTTCAGTTCGAAAATATACAATATTTTGACAAAATACGCACTAACTACCCTCTACACAGCTTTATTATTACGTTAAAACAAAAAAATAAAACATTTCACCTGAAATAAAAGAATACTTACGATTTAAAACTAACATTCCGTGACCACAACTGTTAGTCCGTCCGGCCGAGACCAATGAGTATATAATCACCACAGATCATAGTAATAATATAATCACTACGTTATAGCCGAGACCAGCCGACTTTCGTAACTGAATTTATGACTTAAAATGTCAAAAGAACTAATGAATAACGGGTCTATTTTAAAGATGATACTATGATGTAACCATAAAGCATAGGGTTCCCATACAAAAATTAAATTTCTACCATAAAAAAAAGGTGAATTACGTCAACGGCGGATGATACAAATACGTATCACCCGGGCCCGAGGGGGGGGGGGGGGTCTCGTAGGGGTCATGACCCCGGTCATGGTCCAACAACAATGGTATTGTCCTAACCTTTAAGAATAAAAAAAAAACAAAGTTGCTGGTTTTGAACCCATGACCTACGTTTTCTACAGTAAGTGGTTTTACCCGCTGCGTCACAGAGGTTACAAGTTCAAAATACTTATAAATATATATAAAACTATATATAACCCAAGGCAAGGTCTCCCGTCCTCTGAACGATGAATGAGGGGATTTAGATAATAATCCACTACGCGGGCCAAGTGCGGTTCGGAGGATCCGGCACGCTTTATAAATAAATTCTTGGGCATAGTCTATGCTCAACGGAAATCACGTTGCTACGAGTATTGCTAGCTTAATATCGGTGTAAGTATAAGTTCTTACATGACAGCCCTAGAAGAAATATTACGTTTTTCGCTGCCGACTATTTTCGTCACCAAAGAAATTATTCATTCTGTAGGTGCAACCAGTTGCTAAAGTTCAAACGTATGTTCTTTCTTTCTTACTATAGGTATAGTTCATACATATTTATTTCTTTGGAACGTCACGGCAGCCCTTAACGGCTGAAATTTCATCAGTTTCAAATGAACGAGACAAATTTTAGTATACAAAGCATAAAATAATGTCTATGTTGTAGGTAGGTACGTAATAATGTATCGTAGAACGAGTCTATTTAGTTCTTAGTCGAGTTTTTTCCGCTTGTATTATGCACTTATGTATTTAATTTTTTGCGTTAATGAATTTGCTTAAAGTTAGTCACTCCACACAACTTTTTAACCCTCACCATCGACTTGTACCAGTAGTACAATTGTTGATTGCATATTTTCTATACCATTTAGCGAAAGTAATCATTAATGGGACACTTATGTTAGTGAAAATGTAACTAGTATAATTCTAGTACAAAGATTATAGGTATCTTTGTGCGAAAATTCGGAGTATCCTTTTGTTAAACTTATTGAGCCAACGAACAATAAAATCTTCCTCAAGTTTGGAAATGCGAAGCTCACAACTCGCTTATTAACCAAAAGACTAAAGGCCTTTCATTAAACTCAGCTGGTTCAGTGTTCGTGAAATTTCCAATAATTTGGAGAGCGTTGTTCTGGCCCCTAGCGACCTCTGGGAGTGCTATTGAAATATCGCTTACTGTGACCCGTGCTCGAGGCGCCCTCGACCGCCACTACTCAAATTCAAAGTGGCTCGGAGAGTCTTCACCTGAAATCTTAAATTTTTATGAACAAACGGTGCTTTAGAAAATATCTTCGCGCGCTTTTTTTGATTTGGTCCGCGGCCGCCATTTTGGTAACACCACATCCAATTTCCTAATCTATCCTATTTAACCTGATACTTTGAATTAGTAATGATTTTCACCGCGATTTAATCAATAAAACTTTATTCATTTTCAATTTGTTTGGTAATTGATATTTAACTAATTGACACTAGCGATATTATCTATAAACGATGGAAACTGTTATACTATAAAATAAGAAGAACACATTTCCTTTTGGAGAGCACAAACAACCTGAAAAGTTTTGAATCGGTTAGCAGGCCGCTAGACCACAGAGCCCTTATTTGTTGGAGGACAGTCGCTGTTGGCCGCAGATGGCCATTACAGCTTACCGGGCAAGAGGGCGAGCGCTTAAAGCGCTCCAGGTAGAAAGGCAGGGGATCAACGAGCTCAAGAGCACCTCAGGGAGGCATGGCCTCGGTTTGGGCTGTCGCTGATCCTACCACCGGTTCACAACGCGCCCCCACTGAGAAGAGCCGGCAAAAAACTCAGTGGGGTACCACAGGGCCCGTCAAATATTTCGTGTTAATTTTTGAGTTTTAACAGCATGCATAATTATTTGCAGCCTCCATGGCGCAGTGGGAAACCGCTAGCTTTGCAAACCGGAGGTCGCAGGTTAGAATCCCGCGGGGAGCTACCACTTTGTGTAGTTGTTCCCTATAGGTTAGCCAGGACAATGTAGGCCGATCACCTGACTGGCTGTAAAGTAAGTTGATCCATGCGTCGGAAAGGCATGTAAAAAGTCGGTCCTGCGTCTGACTTCTCTCCGGTCGTGTCAGTCTTCCGTCCCGTCGGATTACGTGAGGTAAAGGAAGAGCGCTCTGCACTTTAAATAATGCACACGTGTTTGCGTATCTCCCGCGTAGATGGCTGATCTTGTGAATGATTGGCCGATGTCGTCGTATCGGCCAGGAGGGCATTATTATTATTAGTTCTTTTGTTGTGCACCGGCTCATAAAAGATGGAGGTTTGTATATTTTAGGTATACGGGTGGTGTATATGGGAAGGTAGGAAGCCTTAATAACCTATTTATACGGTCGCGTCCCGCGATTTAGCCGCAAGGGATAACAAGAGCGATATGGGGTTGTTCTATGTATATATTTAGCGCCAAAATGATTATGACTCGGACCTTGTTTAAGTATGTTTTTGACGTCTGGTACCTAATAAGTTATGTGAGGATATAAAAGTAGTGGCATATATTCTGCCGCCAAGCAGCAGTGTGTAGACCCATGGTGTAGAAGACCGTTAACGGTCAGATCAATATTTTAGATAAAAATTACCGGAAATATAAAAATTTAAAGTAAAAAACTTTTTAAAAAACAAGCTTTTATGCACTAAAAATAATAAAATAAACTTTTCCTTTAAAACTTTTAATATCTATTTATAACGTCATTACACAATTTATATGATATAAAAGCTTGTCGCGAGATTATAGTACCTACTCGTACTTACATAGTTTGAAAATTATAAACTTAAAGTCAATAAAAATATGATAAATTATAGGTAAATCTCGCGACAAGCTTTTATATCATATAAATTGTGTAATGACGTTATAAATAGATATTAAAAGTTTTAAAGGAAAAGTTTATTTTATTATTTTTAGCGCATAAAAGCTTGTTTTTTAAAAAGTTTTTTTCTTTAAATTTATTTTTTACTTTTTAGTTTTTGCTGGATAGGTTTCTCAAATCAAATCAAATAATCTTTATTTGCTGACAATAGGTATGCATGAACTAACATGGGTGTTTTATTATTATGACAATGTCCTCTATGGTCTACCTTATTAGGTATGCAAAAATTGGTTTATATAAATCTACATTTTACTATACTAATAAATAATTAACTAAGGATTGGAAATTATTGAATAATTGACATAAGAGTATTTACGATTGTTTTGATGTGAATCTAACGACGCCAAACTCGATAGGTTTACTAGTGGCTGTTCCAGGGTTCCGTCTCGTCACCCACCCACTTACCAAGTCTATTATCAATTCCGCTTATAAAATGAATAGAACTCCTTAAAGCAAATCAAATGAGCTCAAACTCGATGGGTTTACTAGTAGACATTCCATGGCTCGGTTACTCTTACGAACCGTCTTGAGCGCAGGTTTGATAACTTCCAGCCTCCCGAACAAGCCGGGTTCCGAAAAGCTTTGGTACCGTAGACCACATTCATACGCTCCGCTAGATTATACAGAAGACCGAGGAGTATAATCGGCCATCATGTCTACCGTTTGTGGACTACAAGAAAGCCTTCGATTCAATCGAGACCTGGACAGTATTGCAGTCCCTCCAGCGGTGCCGCATTGACTATAGGTACATCGAAGAGTTGAAGTTTGTACGTGTGTTCGTACAACAACGCCACCATGTCGATCCGACTACAGGACGAGAGTACGAAACCAATCCCACTGCAGCGAGGTGTGAGACAGGGAGGCGATATTTCTCCGAAACTGTTCACAAACGCATTGGAGGACGTTTTCAAGCTCTTGGACTGGTTCGGATTCGGTATCAACATCAATGGTGAATACATCACTCACCTTCGTTTTGCCGATGATATAGTCATTATGGCAGAGTCGCTGGAGGACCTCGTCCTCAGTACGATGCTCAGCGATCTCAGTAGCGTTTCCCAACAGGTGGGTCCTAAAATGAACATGGACAAGACGAAGATCATGTCTAAGGTCCATGTTACACCCGTACCGGTAGTTGTTGGGAACGATACACTCGAAATTGTTGACCACTACATATAACTAGGACAAACTATCCAGATAGGTCGGTCCAACTTCGACAAAGAGGTCGCCCGAAGAATCCAACTCGGATGGGCAGCGTTCGGGAAACTACGCGATATCTTCTAGTCCGCAATACCGCAGCGCCTGAAGGCGAAAGTTTTTAACCAGTGTGCATTGCCAGTGATGACATATGGTACTAAAACGTAGTCTCTAACGGCTGGTCTTTTAGAAAACATCAGTCACACATTGAGCCATAGAGAGAGCTATGCTTGGCGTTTCTATGCGCGACAGAATCCTAAATGTGGAGATTCGCCGAAGAACCATAGCTCTCAGAATCTGCAAGTTAAAGTGACAATGGGCAGGCCACATCGCTCGAAGAACCGATAACCGTTGGGGAAGAAAGGCTCTCGAGTGGCGACCACGAACCGGAAGACGCAGCGTAGGCAGGCCTCCCACTAGGTGGACAGACGACATTGTGCGCGTCGCAGGTAACCGGTGGATGCAAATAGCCAATTATCGTTCATTATGGCGTGCTAAGGAGGAGGCCTATGTTCAGCAGTGGACGTCTTCCGGCTGATGATGATGATGTTACTCACCTTCCAGCTCCATTATCACGTACTCATTATTAGGCAAACTGAATAGAACTCTTTACTCTTTCTTTTCTGAGACTAGTCGTAAAATTTTTGCAGCTTATGCTTCGCTTAAAAGGTGGAAAAATTTGCTCCCCGTAAGGACGAAGATTGAACTTGCGCAATCCTTGCTTCTTCCTATATTGGATTATGGTGATGTTTGTCTCATTGACCTTAACGAGGATCTATTGAATAAACTCCAGCGACTTCAGAACCTGTGTATTAGATTTATTTATGGGCTGCGCAAGTTTGACCACGTTTCTGAGTACAGGAGTAAACTGAAATGGTTGCCCATTCGTTTGCGGCGTGATGAACATGTTCTGATCTTAGTGTATAATGTTCTGTATAACCCGCATTCCCCTTCCTATCTTAAGGAACGTTTCCAATTTCTTGGAGCTAGTCATGCTGTTAACTTGCTTTCCAAAACAGATAATGTGTTAAAGGCTCCATTTGCTCAATCTGGCTATTACCGGGACTCTTTTACTGTTAGAGCTACGCATTTGTGGAATGATATTCCTCCATAAGTCCGGCATTCCAAGTCTCTGCCTATCTTTAGGAACAACCTGCATAAGCATCTTCTTGCTAAATCCATTGTGTGTAACTAACATCTTACCTGTACAATGAACTATTAGGTACATTTTCATTATATCTATATATATGTGAATATATAATATATTATATTTATATAAGTAAGTATAGAATTTTATATTATAAATAAGTATTAGTAATAAGTATCTATACATATAATAAAATCGTAGAAAAGTAAAAACTGTACATTGAATATTTTTTGAAAATTTTTATTGCTACGTGTTCTAGGAACGATACTGATTCCGAATATATGATTTTTAGAATTTTTGTCTGTCTGTATGTCTGTGACTTTGTGTAGACTTGACGTCAAAACCGCTGAACAGATTTAGTTGCTATTTGGCATAAATATTTATTGATAACCTAGAAAAATTATAGGATATAAATTACCTCGCTATTTGTTACGGGAAATGAGCAGTGTAGAAATATGTACTTTTTCTACTACAATTTGCCGCGAAATTATTTTGTGTTGAAGATTTGTGCACAAACTGTTCAACAGATTAAGTTGATATTTAACGGACATGTTTACTATAGACCTGGTCAGACTTTAATATAAGTAATATCAAGCTATTTGTTACAGGGAATGAGCAATATTATAATGTGCACTTCTTCTTCTTCATTTTTCCGCGAAATTGTAAAAAAATAGAGTAATGTTACAATATAACAGAATAATTGTGGATTTAAACTCCAAAATTATAATCATTACGCAATATTAACATAAGGAGCTAAGCAGTAACTTTCTATATTGCTACATAAGCAAGGGAATTTCGAGATGTATCCTAACGGCTGATACAGCGTAGCGGTTTAATGGTCTTCCGGTATTTTTGTGTTTCCGGGTTCGATCCCAGATGAACTGTTTTATTTTTCATCTTTATTTTATTTTTTATAGTACTATTACGACATACCGGTACAGTACGAGGTACTTCTACAACCTAAATCGATAGGTATTTTATTACTTTCAATTTTTAATAAAATAAATTAAAATGTTCATTTTTTGAATAGCTCCAGTCTCAGTTAGATTATAAAATATGAGTTCCCACTGCTGCATCTCGATTTAAAGAAAGTAAGTAACCAAGTCAGGAAATTGTAAGTTATAAGCAATTGGGAACGTTACAGTGAAGCTTGCGCCTGTAACATATCCTGTACACACTGTGTACCTACTTATCGGTACCTTGGTAACAGTGGTGAGTGTGAAGCTTAACTCAGTTATGATCGAAAGCACCACGGTCAATTGCATGTCTTAGTGAAAGGAATGGTCAATCACCAAAATATCTTAGATTGTTGGCCAGGTTGCGCCCGTTGAACTGAATATAATATTTTGCCATTTGAAGAGGCTCTTTCCTGGCACAGCATTATTATCGCCATACGCGTGTCAGTCGACGCTCTTCGGGTTCTGTCTGTTACAAGAACGTGACAATGACGTGTCAAGTTCAAATGGTCTAAGGCCCTCTGCGTTATACTCAGTCTATACAGAATACGTTGCAGATTATACCTACAGCCAATGTCTATAGTATAGACATAGGCAGTAGTCATCTGATGTGCACAGTATTAGAGTCTTTACCGTGGACTAGTTATATGAATAATCCAAGTATCGTCGTTTGGATGGCTAACCTTAGTCAAAGTTGAAGAAAAGAAGTGGTCGAGAAAGTTAGGAGTGGGTTATTATCTACATACATAGGTACTTATTAACTTCACTGACCATGAAAATATTGGCGATATGGTAGAGTTGTTTGCTTACTGGCAAATTCATAAAAAAAGAGAGGGGAGCCCAAAAGCATGAGTTATACGTTTCGCTAACGTATACAAGAACATTAGGAATTTTCAAAAGTCTGTAGTGTTTTATGAGGTCAGCATCCCAATTTATTAATTCACCTTTCAAATAACACACACGAGTCAAGCTCAAAGTTTAATTAAAAGTTCAAGCTACCCTTAGGCATCTGACCTGGCTTATCGACTGCTATCTAGATGACGATTTGGACTGACTTTTTACGTACCCGCCGAACCACGAAAATGCTCAGTTCAAATGATACCTTAACGGTCACTCATCTAAGGAATGACGTTTCTTAACCAACTGATCGTTTGCGAAAAGTGATAATAACTGGCTACGAACATGCCAATTTTTCTGTAAGCGTATGGTTCTCAAATCAAAAAGTAGCAGGGACAGACACTGAAGGCTACATGTCGGTCGAACTGGGTCGAATGGCTCCAGTTATTCTTAGGGGTCATTGGATGTTTGGGATGTGGACCTTAGACGTTCATCGAGTACGGCGGCGGTGACTCGGAGGACGGCGGCGAGGTTGCGAATCCCGTCCCCGTGAACACTTTGACAGGTACCCGGGGGGCTATAATGCGCTCCCCGGTAGCAAGCTCAAAAGCAAGGTACTGAGCGGCACCTGGTACAAATCTCATCGATTGATCCCCCACAGTATCTCAGGGCCCTTTAAAGGTTTGAGGTTTTAAAGGAAAAAGGGCAGCACGAGCTTCATGTAACAGAGCGGATAGAGGAGAGTGATCTCCGAGATTCAGCAGACAGCAGACGCAGCAAGGCGTACCATTTTATTTTTTGACGCGGGTAATCTTTCAAAAGGTTGGTGGGAGTTGTAGGGCTCGACCGGGGTATATGGGATTCTTACCCACTAAAACCCCCGCTGCTGTCGCATCCGCACATGAGAGCTCAGAGCCCAGGGCTCTCCGGTGTGATCTGCTCCAGGGTAACCCCTCAGTGCCTTGCCTTGCACCAGCCCGCCGCCGGGGTCGCATTGTAGCTCCCGGGAACCTGTCACGGTGTTCACGAGGACGAGGGACGCAACCCCGCCTCCTTCCGCCTCGGAGTCGCCGCCGTACTCTACACTGCAGATCTATTTTTGTATAGCTCCTTCCACAAAGGTTGTCTGGAAGAGATCGCTTTGAGCGATAAGACCGCCTTTGCTCACATTAAAATGTACCTGATTCATGTAAACTGTTCTTTATAATGTGTGCAATAAAGAATTTATCTATCTATCTTTATGAAGAATCAAGTTAGCTTAAACTCGATGTGTTTAATAATAACGATTCCAGGGTTCTGTCAACTACCCTCCAATTCCATCATCAGGTCCTCATTACTAGGCAAAGTGAATAGAACTCTTTAAGATGAATCAAATGAGCCTAAACTCGATGTGTTTACTGATAACGATTCCAGGGTTCCGTAACCTACCTTCCAATTCCATGATCAGGTCCTCATTATTAGGAAAGTGAATAGAACTCTTTAAGACGGATCAAATGCGCCTAAACTCGATGTGTTTACTAGTAACCATTCCAGGGTCCCATCACCTATCTTCCAATTTCATCATCAGGTCCTCATTATTAGGTAAAGTGAATACAATTCTCTAAGACGAATCAAATGAGCCTAAACTCGATGAGTTTACTAGTAGCCATCCAAGGGTTCCCTTATCCGCCTTCGAGCTCCATCATCAGATCAGCTTGATGATACTATATTATTGTATTGTCACCGGTCCTTGACACATGCGCAAAATTTCAAACGATTTGAACGTGTAGAAATAGGTGAAAATTGAGTTGCAAGATTCCACCCGAACAAATTACATACATAGATACATACATACATAGATACATAAATTGCAAGTTAAATAAAAGCTTTTAAAAAGTAACTTCTCCATGAAATACAGAAATTGCATTCATTGATTGATGAACCAGGAGTAGATAAATGACGCGTAGACAAGACAAACATACATTTCAATGGACACACATATTTTTCCTCGGTAGGAATCGAACTGACGACGTTGTGGGTCTAACCACAGTCTATGTCTAACCACTACACCAAAGGGCCCATTAACGGGATAATAGGACCTCGCAGAACGGAAACATGCCTCGCGTGGCGAACAACGATCTTTAATAGAGTTTTCTTGTTATCGCTTTTATTGCTTAACTTATTGAGTTCATGAAACAATTTCCTCCACCAAAGCATTTATCGGAAATTGACATGTAAAACGAAATTGATAAAAGTGCTTTCATTTTTAATATGTTTGCAACGTCTGCGGTTGATGGTTTGGGTTGTTATGAATTTCATGATGTGGAGAATACAATTACACTGAATCCATCGTGTTGAGATCCATCATGATAATCATGTTAATATTATGAATATTGCAGTTGAATGAATTTAAAAATATTAAAAAATAAATAATTATACCGATTACAATAACACTCAGAAGTATAAAATATATATATTTTTATACCCGTGGGGTGCCGGGTTAGAATTGCTTCACCCCCATCTCCCCTCGTTGGGTGTCGTAAGAGGCGACTAAGCGAGAACAGGAAGACGGGCAGCAGCGTCTTTCTTTTGGATTTATCTTCCACCTATACTGCGATCCCCAAGCCGCCTGCCAAGCGTGGGGATTATGGCGGCCTATTCCCAGTAGTTCTACATTTAGTTCTACATGTATGACTACTAAGAAAAGAAAATCCTGTTAGTTCTACACTCATGTAGAACTAGTAAGAATGCATTAAATATTATTTTTTCATTCCTAGTAGTTCTACACGATGACATATTAGAAAATTAGAACTTTATTAGTGAGCAGAATATTCAGCTTCACCCGGTGGCGGTCAACCAGGGTATTTCAGATTAGTATCCACTAAAACTTCTGCGGCTGTTGCATCGGCAGCTGAGATGCCATTATTCATGAGGCTTGCTTATGTCCTATGCTACCCTGGTACTTCTGGTATATACTATACTACACGTACTATCGCCTTTCGGCCCTAAGATTGGATCGAGCTGCCGGCCCCCATACCCCGGTAAAGCCGCCTGCCGGCGCCCATATAGATCAGAGCGGTTGCTACGGTGCCCCCGCCCTAATGCCTTTCGGACCCGACTCCACCCTGCACCACCACCGCGCTCAACCGACGGGTCCAATCGGGAACGACTGTAGCGGTGCCCCCGCCCTACAACCCCCCTGCGCCTTTCTGCTGCTCAACCGGCACTCATATACCGGGAACAGCAGTTCAGACCCCCCCCCTAAGGCTTCGCCACCGAGGAACAGCTGGCCACCTCAGAGTGGAGATATTACCCGGTGCCCAGTGTACAACGTCCCAAGCCCATTGTCCTTCCTCTGGACGTATTCTCTGGAATTACAATGGACCGGGCACTCGAGGAGGTGATGCCAGTACCCCGGTATGTACGAACCTAAGGTAAGAAATGGTAAGGGTAACTTGATATCACAAGAGAGATGAAACCTCTTTGTGCCCTCTGTTGTCCTAGTACTTCTGGTATAATATTTTTCTTATATCTGATAAGAATGAATTAGAGGCAAAAAGCAAACACTTAAAATATCAAATTTTTGAAGAAAAAAATATCCTTTATAAGTTTAATAGCATACTCACTAATAAAGTTTATGTAACATTTTTTGCAGTACGTCATCGTGTAGAACTACTAGGAATGAAAAAATAATATTTAATGCATTCTTACTAGTTCTACACGAGTGTAGAACTAACAGCAATTTTTTTTCTTAGTAGTCATACATGTAGAACTAAATGTAGAACTACTGGTAATAGGCCATTATGGCAACCCCTCCCTTCTAACGGGAAGGCCTTGGTTCAGCAGTGGACGACTATCGGCTGCGAATGATGATATGTATTTTTATATTCTTTTGTAATATTTTCATAGAAAAAAAATAATATTAAAAATATTATAAGTGCCTATAAAATTGGAGGTTTGCCCTCGATTTTCCCGGGATCCCATTATAAGATCCCGATTTATAATAATAATAATACCAGCCCTTGTTTATGTTCCACTACTGGGTACGGGCTTCCCCTCAAGATGAGGGGGCTTAGGCCATAGTCTACCACGCTGGCCAAGTGCGGTTTGGCAGATCATGACTTGGTTTTCACCAATTTACCAAATTGGGAGTATACTTCCAACTGAACAAAATATATGTATTTTTTAAATTAAACACGCCGAATCCTTTTACTCGCAAGCAACAAAGTAACCAAGATCACAATTTCCTCACAAAAAAAAAACAATTTTCATACAGTCAATCTCTTGGAATAGAAATATAGAAAGGAATTGAATTTGTGGGCCTTTTGAAGTCGCGTGCTTTACCGACATTACGGTAAATATACGCAGCTTTTATTTCGTTCAAAGACAAAACGTCGCGAGTGTGTTTGTATTGCTTAGTTTGCTTTTTTATAAATTACGTTTGAGGTATATTGAAAACGCGGTGAGACAGGATAACCACAGCTTAAAATAGTTTAACTTTTATTGCTAGATCTCGTATGAAACTAACGAGGTTCTTGTTTGAGAAATATCGTTATTAAAATGTTAATATTTGTTTAAAAATGTATAATGGACGAATCATCATCAGCAGCAGCCGAAAGAACAAAGGCCTCCCCTTACAAGGGAGGGGTTGACATAATGCCCACGCTTAGCAGGCGTCTTGGGGATCGCAGTATAGGTGATAGGTAATCCAATAGAAAGACGCTGCTGCCCGTCTTCTTGTTTTCCCTTAGTCGCCTCTTACGGACACCCAACGGGAGGAGATGGGAGGGTGCTATTACCCGGACACCCCACGGGGACGAATAATATACTTAAAGTATAATAAAAAAATTGTGAGTTGAAATTAAAAAACATCCTAATTTCAATAGAGAAGATGGACCGGCTTGGGATCCTGTTGTGGCGACTCGACACAAGATGACGCCACATGTGGTACAGCGACGCGAGGAAGAAGCGAATAGTACTACATACAACAAGACCACCGATTTCTGAATCGTGCAAGCGAAGTTTCTCCAACTCGGAGAATATATACAACATCCCGACAACATCTGTCGGGGGCTTCGGCCATGGCCGAGCATCACACCTCGCTCGGTCGAAGGAGCCTCCCCCCTTTAGCACCACCGCCGTAACATCGCTAAACTGTGATAAATATAATTAAATACAATATCAAGCAAAACATTGCACGGCCTCAAGATACTGTAAGCTCTTACTGCGTAGATCACACTAATAATAATGAGGGTACACCGGCATAATTGTGATATAAGGACGTTCAACATCTCAGTCCTCCCGTGACCATGGGTGCTGCAAAGCATTCGAAACGTCGGGTTAGTAAAATCAAAAATAAACCGCGATAAAATCCGTAAAAGTAGTTTGATTTCAATGTGTAATATTCGCGTAAGTAAAAGACAACATTATACTTAAAGTAATTTAATATTATAGTGTTAACAAAGATATTAAACCACAGTACCGTTATTCGAAGCTTATAATGAGAGCGGCACTTCCGGTTTCCCGTCATATTTGTTCCTATTGGTCTACTTCACTGTGATTTGATCGGACGTGACGTCATATTGCCAGGCGGGTGGGGGGAGCTGTTGTAAAACACGCTCACTCCATTCGTGTTCATTGGCGTCTTGTTTCCCGTCACGGACACCCGTCCGAGGCTACAATATACAACTGTTTGTGGAATTTAAATCAAATTCTAAATAATTCCAAAAGTATACAATGTTGAACAACAATATTTGCTACAAATAGTTGAAGCCGAACAAAATGCACGTAAGTACAAAACATTTTAACGGTGTTTGCCGTTCGTTTTGTTTGTGTTCCTAATGAAATGTTTTATACTATTGATAATGAAATGTTTTATACTATTAAATAGTGTGTGGTTTGAATATAGTGCAAGTAAATTGGGCTATGTTGGTCATAAATTTGTAAATAATCAATTTTCATTTAGCCTATTGACAGTAATTTGTATATTGGAAAACTTTAAAAATTATTATTTAATACTTGTGCTGAATTGATATTTTAAGCATTTGCAGAATTATTTTGTAGGCGAGTTCTACGATAATAATACATCTCTTACAGTTAGTTCTAAGCTTTTGTTTCAGAATGGATGATCAATTTACAATAATACAATGTGAACAGTAAAACAGTGACATTAGTTGTACTTGAATAAAAGGCGCTCAGGCGTTATCAATGTGGTGTGATAATTGGATAAATTCAGTAAACAAGTGAGTTTTGTTAATATATTACTTTTGATTGTGCGGTATCTGTAAGTTCACGTGTGCTGACAAGTAGAACTATACCCATAGGGTAACCTAGGATTGGGAATTAAAAGCCTAGATACAGTACAAATGGAGTATTTAAGTCTTATAATTGTGGTCGCCATCTCAATTTTACAGACAAACCATTTGCGACCATATTTTCTGTTGTATCTAACAAAAAATAAAATAAAAAATGCAACTAAAATAGTTTGCAGGCAATGATATTATATACAATATCATTGTATCATTGCTTGCATGACAATATTTCGTAGCCTTGTGGGCTATGTAGGTTAATTACTATTATAGTCTGTGAGCGGAAAGGTGGAAATATAACTTGTTTCAAAGTTAATTGAAATACAAATACGGTTTTCTTTAAAATCTCTTAGAACTTTTTCAATAAGTTTGTGCGACGCATTATTGAGTATTGAGAAACGTAGAGATGCTATCATATTAACAAATCTGTTTGTCTTGGAGAAATCCAGTGCATGCGTACGCAACGCAGTAACTTTTAGTGTCTAATACACAAAATTCACGTATATATATGGCAAGCCTCGTATGGTTACAATCAATATAAAGTACTATCTCAGGGCACAAGTTGCCATCCATCGTTGCAGGATGGGTGCACAAATCATAAACCTCCCATCTCGCGGGCAGTACATGTACAGTTGCTCGTCGTAAGGCAAGCTCCTGGTTTCCAGATTTAATTTTGATTATCTTGTCAAAGCCTATAAGTTGTTGGCTGAAGTCTACTTCACCACCATAGAGTACCATCGCGTGGTACGAGGTCTAATTTCTATTCTCCTTTGCATAACGTTTGCAAATATTAGCGACCACCCTCGCAGGATGGGTACACAAATAATTAACCTGTCGCAGGATTGTATGTATCATTTCATGTATGTTGATCATGACCACGCACCTGATTCAGAATCAATTTTGACGATCTTGTCAATCTGACCGTTGTTGGCTGACTTCTACTTCACCATCAGTATTAAGTACCATCACGTGGCATATTTTCTAGATTCCATTTTAAATTGCATGGAGTTGCACAAACCACCACCCTCGCAGGATGGTGCAGGGGCATATATGTATATATATATAAATATAAATAATAAACCTCCATCCCGTGATGGTACATATGTATATTTATTTATTTTATTTCTTAGTTGCTCATAAAAGAAGCATGTATCCGGTTTTTAAAATAAATTTCGATTTGTCAATTTGGAAGTGGTTGGCTGAAGTATATTTCACCATCAGTATATTGTCCTTCGCAAGGACTGCACATTTTAGTACTCACCCTCACAGGGTGGATACACAAAGATTTAACCTCCCTCGCAGGGACAGTAACATGTATAGCTCGTGGAGAGAGCACGTACAGTGTATCCGGTTTTTAGAATCAATTTTGATTTGTCAATTTTGAAGTGGTTGGCTGAAGTCTATTTCACCATCAGTATATTGTCCTTCGCAAGGACTGCACATTGTATTACTCACCCTCGCAGGGTGGATACACTAAGATTTAACCTCCCTCGCAGGGACAGTAACATGTATAGCTCGTGGAGAGAGCACGTACCTAATTTTCAAAATCAATTTTGGCATTCTTGTCAGTCTGAAGGTTATTTTCTAAAGTTCATTTCATTATAATAATTTGACTCGGTGGTCGTGGGTTCGATTCCCACCAAGTTTCTGTTACTATTTATCGATATAAGTAGGAAATGCATTCGTATCAGTTGTATGGTTGCCGTTGTGCAGACTGTATCTGGTTTGGGATCGGATGGCCTTGTGTGGGTTGTCCCAGGATATTATTATTATAAGCATAGTGACATTGACAGGGTGTTTTTAGCAATGGCAGGGTGCCTCAATAAGTAACAGTTCCCTGCAGGAGTGTTAACTGCATATTGCTCTTCGAGAGAGCCTGTTTTTCTGTTAAATTCAGCAGAGATATTAAGACATTAACAGTGTGTGTGTGCCTGGCACATCGTCTTATTAACCTTTTTCTGGGGAGTTTGTTCTATCACGCGCTCTCGCGGGGAGAGAATACAGAGATTTACCTTTCAGAAGAAGGTTGCAGTTGCTATACAAAATTGCACGTACGTGATTCTATGAATCAATTATATATAAATATATAATTTTCATAACCCTGGCTTGCAGTCACGTCTTGGATTCTAATCATGGTCCCTTATTTTTACTGTCTTAAAATATCAGGACAAGTTGAGCGTAAACTGCTAATAGTTTATCAAAGTTTTGGATACAACATTTTAAGAAAGTTCTTCAAACAATGAATGGATATGATGTGGGGGGGGACATGTCTTTAATTTAAAGACCACCATTACCTTTTCTATACTATATCCCATTTTAAAGTTAAAAGGTATGTAATCTTATAATTGGGAATTCTGGGGATCCATAATGATGGAATCATTCACGAGTTTCTATAACAATATCAAACTCAATTCTGTGGGTGTAACTGGGTGTAAGTAACCAAGTTATGGCAAAAATGCATCGCCTGCATTATTAGCCAAAAGTAATGCAGTCCTCATTCACAA
The DNA here is from genome assembly GCA_911728495.1 of Furcula furcula. Classification (NCBI taxonomy): domain Eukaryota; kingdom Metazoa; phylum Arthropoda; class Insecta; order Lepidoptera; family Notodontidae; genus Furcula; species Furcula furcula. Next base: position 8,808,812 of record OU452243.1, read on the forward strand.
TTGCGGAGAACAGGCGTATATAATTGTACGAACTGTAATTGTTCTAATGAGAATAAAGATTCTTTAACCCCATAATTTAACTTCCGATCAATGTCAGGAGTTAGAAAATATAAAGAAAGCAGTTGCATTGCAACCAAAAGGAATATTTGCAATTCTGCTTACTATGTCTTGTAATTTCGCATTTATTACAAAGTGACAACACAAGTTTCCTTTACAGAGGTAAGGGAAACTAGTATGCAGACAGGGGGTGGGACCAACTATTCAGATGCTTATGAATATTATATTTTTCAGTTAGTTCTTTAATACAAATCAAATTTCATTGATAATATTTTATACAATATCCTTGTAGAGACAGATAGTAGGATATATGGAGTACATAATATGTCCATACATATTTAAGGTACTTTGGAGCAGAATGACTACAAATCATCCTCCATGTATGATAATTCGAGTATTCAGTGAACATATACTTACTCGTATTGGCTCTGAAGTATTCTGGTATAGATTAAATATATATTTAATCGTATTGGCCCTGAATTATTTCGGAGAGCAGACTTTGTTCTTGAACGAGTTTTGAGTAAACTATTCATGACACATTTTTTAGAGTCCGTTTTCGCATACAGACAATATTCTTTCGTTCTGAAACTTAAAAATGTTAGTTTTGGTGATCCAAACTTGACCTTTCAAATCGAACCAAATATTACATTAAAAATTCACGAAGTAGTTTGGAATCATCATGAGCTGGTCTTGATTTTCTAAACTAAATAAAAATAACTGAAAATATTGCCACTTTTTTTTGCTAATTCATAGCGGATTCGAGCATTAATCATTGTTGTTTGGTATTATTATTGCCTAACTCTGACAATGTACAATAATGATCAGTCCAGTTACTGGCTTGTCAATTCTTAGCAACATGTTCTTAAATCGATTTTACTTATTAATCCTTTACACATCTATTTAGGATATGATTTGGTGAGCAATTTTCAAAGTAGCTTACTTCACATGTAGAACACATACATGCATATATAGCAATGTATAGACGATTTACCATTTATAAAAAGACCCTGACTAATGACTAGAGTAATGCCTTAATAGAGTTTAGATAAAAATGCCATATAATTTATCTATTACTACACAAAGTGTACCCTTCACACTGTTGCTTGCTGGATGCTAAAGATTATCACACTGCATAATAATTAGAGGTAAACATTGTAACATCACCTAGTACTCTGTAAAGCATAGTCGTGTCCAAGAAGTGCGTTATTCGGAAGGCCACGTACTGAAAAGTATACAACATCGCAGTACCTGGCGTTGAGTATTTAAAAACAAATTGTATATGTATTCAGTTATCTTATCTTTATTGATGGGTCAAAAAGACTAAAATCACGAACATAATTTAGCTTAATTAATTACCTATCCTGCGTCACAGGCGTAGTGGTTTTTAATAATAGCTAGCACATTGAAATTGGATATTTTTAATACATTTTAAACTGTATTATAAAGGCGAAGTCAAAAACACATCGAACGAAAAAAAAAAAAAAAGAAAAAAAAAAGTACTTTTGTACTGGATTGTTTAACAAAACACAATGAATAATTGCCATAATATTGATTTTAATGGTTGATAGTTCTATTCTCCTTCTCTTCTCTGCTACTCGTTGCTAAAAGAAATAATTAGCATATACAAATATCTATATATATAAGAATGCAATCTATTGAATTCTGTATTAAAATTCACACTTGGATATTTAAAATACATCCGTAAATCACATTGGCGTCATTAATCTACTGATATTACCAGGCGATAACAAACACGTCTCATTATAAGCTTCGAATAACGGTACTGTGGTTTAATAGCAGCGTTTTCCCTGAAAGAAAACGCATATTAAACTACTTACCTTATTCGAAGCTTACTTTTTAAACCTGCCTGGTATTTCTTCGACACAATGAACACGAATGGAGTGAGCGTGTTTTACAACAGCTCCCCCCACCCGCCTGGCAATATGACGTCACGTCCGATCAAATCACAGTGAAGTAGACCAATAGGAACAAATATGACGGGAAACCGGAAGTGCCGCTCTCATTATAAGCTTCGAATAAGGTAAGTAGTTTAATATGCGTTTTCTTTCAGGGAAAACGCTGCTATTAAACTATTTAGGAATAGACCGGCCTTAGCGAGCAAAATTTTCATCGAAAACTCGTTAAACGTGTAATAAGTCCGTAGAAACGTACACACGCTCAGAAAACATATTTTTTGAATGGAAATAGCTATGCCTAATTTCGTGTTGCGATATTGCAAATACATATATCATTATGATAAAACTACTAAATGCGACTACACTTTATTTTCATATGTTTTTTGTATTCTTACTAAAGAATTTTATTTAAGTGGCAGTTTATTTACAAACATGTACACTTAAACTAGGTAATAAACTTCCTCGAAGTTGTCGCCGCACTGGGAGGGAAGGGTACCTAAAAGACTGGCGGCATTACCCCTTTGTATGGCCAAGCTTATACGTTGGCAGAAAAAGCTACCAGCCCGGCGGTCTCCTGAGACTTCGATAAGTTTGGATGAAATTTCTTTCACCAAAGCGTGCGTCTCATGAGACCAAGGCCCCATGGTCTCCACCGCAAAGGGCGCAAATATATAGCTCGAACCTAGAGCTGCATACTTGCGTCGCTTTGCAACACTAGCGGTCGCCGCAGTCCCTCCAGCCGCCCTGCAAGTTGCCGGGGTGTGGGACGCAGCAAGTGTGTCGACACATGTCGCATCCCACACCAGCGGCTTTCCATGTTCCCATGGTATTAAAGTGACACCATCAGGCCTCTTGCCGTCATCTCGTGTAATGCCGACTGGTTCCAGTACGGCAGGGACACCGGCAGTGACAAGCCCCCTGCGAATAATATCATTAAGGGCGGCATGGCGTGACATACGGCCAGCGCTACGCGAGCAAGACAGCCCGTGGTGACCATATTTATCTACGTACTCCCCACAGCGACAACGATGAGGAAGGTTGGTCCTGGCACCCACCCGCAAACAAACTGCAAGACTAAGTGTGGTATTGGTCAATAAGGTACCAATATGAGACGATGGCATAGCCTGCAGCCAGTGACCGGACTCCGCTGGAAGGCCTCTCTACGGCCATTTTTTAGGGTTCCATACTATTGCATCTACGGATAGCGGAGAGGGGTGCGCGTGCAATCAAAACAACGGCTTGATGCGTACTGCTGTTTAATACAGTTATAGGTGGCGTCTACTCGCATACATAACAATCCCTCCACCATAATTTCTTAACATAATTTAATACGATAAACACTATACTTATTCTAAAAAAACTGTTTATAGTCTACTACGGGACGATTGCGCCTACTTCTAACATTAGGAACAGGGGACCCAGACGGTGGTGTCTGCCAGAGGTTGAGTACTTCCGGAGATGCCTGTTGTTCGGTAGCTCTGTCTGGAAAATCTTGGCCGCTCCCTGCAGTGTCTGCGGCCAAGTCCATTTGTACAGCTGCTGGTTGACAGGACGGACCCGGTTCACACGGTATGCTGTCCGCAGCGTCCTCTCCTAGTGGCTCGATGGATTGACCCAACTGAGGGTGCAAGTTTTCCGCAGTCTGTTCCACTTCCTCCTCGCCTGAATTTGACCCGCGGTTTGACTGGTCCGGGGCAATATCGGGCATATTATCTGGATTCCATACAGCTTGTGACCTTTCATCATAAAATTTCTTTATTTGATTTTTATGTCTAGTGACAAATGAGTTTAGTTCCGGAACAAAAATTTTGTAAAGGACTTTTACTATTCTCTCAACAATCGTGCCCTTTATCCAGTTTTGACGGTTTGAACCCGAAAGTATTATGCTTTTGATGCCATTTTTAATTATTTTTACTGCACTTTCAACTTGACCATTGCTGCTAGGATGATAAACGGGCGTGAATACGTGATTAATACCATTAACGTCACAAAAAATTTAAAATTTTTCCGACGTAAAGGATGTGCCATTATCGCTCACTATAACCGCTGGAATGCCTACTCTGGCCATCAATTCGTATAATTTCCCGATGACCACCCCGGATGTGATATTATTTTTCATAGAAAAACATTCAACCCACTTCGTATACGAATCTACAATTATTAGATACATGTTATCAAACAAAGGACCTAGGAAGTGGATGTGAATCCTGTGGAAAGGGTGCGGCGGAGCGGGCCATGGCGCGAGCGGGGCGCGCGGCGGTGAGGGGCGTAGCTGCGCGCATACCGAGCAGGCGCGCGCTGCACTCTCCAGCGCCGCGTCCACGCCCGGGAACCAAAGCCGCGCTCGCGCCTCCGCTTTCATTTTCACTATGCCGAAATGGATGGCTGCATAGCTCGCAGCTCCTGTATCACTTTACTTTGTAACCCTATTGGTATGACTATTTTGTGGCCTCGCATTAAACAGCCCCGTTCAAAATAACGGCTTGATGCGTACTGCTGTTTAATACAGTTATAGGTGGCGTCTACTCGCAAACCTAAAAGGTAAAAAAGGGTCTGACTTCATCTGTCTGTCTGGCATATCTATATATTTCAGGAACCACTGATGCTATCGATTTGAAACTTGGATTAAATTTAGATCTTACTTACCCAACCTCATCGCAAATGAAAAAAAATATTCTTGTACTTTTTTATAATGAGAGTCGAAATGGGTCATCAAAATTTCAAAGTGAGACTACTATATTGAGTGGGGTATCATATGAAAGGGCTTCATTTTCAAATCTCAAAACAGATTTTTATTTTGGTTTATGTCACGTAGTTTTTGGCTGATAATCAAAAATGTCAAAAAATACCATTTCCCCCTTATCTCCGAAGTTTGTGGAGGGAAAAATCTGAAATAATTATGGGTAATACATGTCTATCTATATTTTACAAGAGAAATAAAATGATTAGTCTAAGTAGTACAGTTTTTTAGTAATCCTAAAAAAACCTCGAAAACAAACATAGTTTTGCCAGTTTCTTTTTTTTTTTGCTATCTGAATTGTTACATGAGTAGTAAAATTACTTTAATACGTCCAAAGATGGTATGAAACCCTCGGTGCGCGAGTTCGACCGCACTTAACCAGTATTTTTTTCTCTCTTTGTATTGATAGGACGTACTGTCGCTTCTGTCGTCTGTCAACGGGATTTAACGGCCTATTCCCAGTAGGTCTACATTTAGTTCTACATGTATGACTACCAGGAAAAAAATACTACTAGTTCTACATGACTGTAGAACTAGTAGGATTTTTTTCCTAGGCGACCAAATTCTAAAACGCTTATCAATCATTGGCTACAATGTCCTTCACACCGGAGCACAGCAACGTTATACACACACGGCTGCTTTGCAACAGAATATTCATTACTGGGGTCGCGCCTACAAAGCCGGGTTCTAACATTTAAGACTTTACCACCTAGAAATAGTGTGTAAATTCGTTTGATATGTCAACCAAGCCTATCAAGAAAATTTGCAGTAACTTAAGAGCTGACTCTCCAGCATGGAATTTAAATGATATGAACACATGCTCTGTTATCCAGAGCTCAAGAGCAGTGTCCTATCTACGTGCATTTGTAAGTGTGGATTCGAAAGCCAAACTATAAATTGGAAGTTTAATTTTTTCCAGCTAGCTTTAGCTAGCTTGGCGGCTCGCGCTGTTACAAATGAAGCAAAAAGCTGAAAAGTTTTTAAATATTGTTTGTTGGCTCAAAATACTAGGATTTCCCATTATGGAAGCCGCATTACAATTTGAGACCTTAGTATGGTGTCGGTAGTGGGCTACGATCGCGAGAATCTGAGTCCAATTTCCAGGTAGTTAGGTGCAGCAAATAGCAATCTATACTTATAATAAAACTGTAACAGGTCCAATTCTGTACATTGAAGATATTTTGAAAATTATATTTGGAGGGCATTCTATAACCGATACTGAGGCCGAAAATGTAATTTATTTAATTTTTGTCTGTCTGTCTGTCTGTATCACGGCTGAGCATCACGCCGAAACTACTGAATGGATTCAAATGAAACTTGGCATGACTTGAGATCTTACTACGAGGTAGGACATAGGATACTTTTTATCCCGTAATCTAGCACGGTTCTTTTGGGAGAGGGGATTAAAGTCAAAACGGGTACTTGGTTATACGCTTGGTCCGATTCTTCATAATTAATATTAGTAAGGGAATACTCATAGAGAGTTGTTATCGAGGTTTTGTAATCGATCGGGTTAAGCAACGTTAGGTAAGGTAATTAAATAGATGGGTGACCGTTTAACGCCATTTGAACTAAACGGGTCCGTGCTTCGGAGGGCAAGTACAAAATAGCGCAGGCGGAGCTGCGTGGGTCAGCTAGTTTAAAATATAGCGAGGAAATCCACACTTAAATTTGTTAATAAATTAAAATTGGTTGTCCTTGAGTTACATACAACCTAACCGGCTACTTGCAAACTGAAAAGCCCTGTAGGGAATAAGGTGCGAACGTATTATTAAACAGACGGCTACCTTGCGGCTAGCCGGCGTTTGTTTAATTCCAATAAAATCCATATTTTCCAACTGTTCCGACCTTTGCGAGAGACATATAGATAGTCTGTAACTTTGAATGTGCAGTAACAAAAAAAAAATATATATATATAGACTGTTAACAAACATAAAATTATCGGGTGTTTTTTCTATTAAAATAATGGTAAGTGGTAACCCTAAATTAAATACTTATAGCAACACTTTTTTATGTATTCTCTTCTATTCCGTTCGTCCATGTACTTGCTTGCCTTCCGCCAATAAATAATTTATATTATACATTCAAGGTGTTTTTTATACTATCCCGTGAATAGTTAACATAGACGAATTGAGAACCTCCTCCTTTTTTGAAGTCGGTTAAAAATAGGTATTCTACGAAACATGCCGAGGGCAGCGTGTATCGGAAATGAACACGTCGTTCGAATCCGTTATAGTGTGTATAGTGGGTGAAGAATGTAGGTGACTGTCGAATAGAACTGTATTTGATGTTTTAGATGTGTTTATTTTTATCTACATGCGCTTCACTCTTTGTATTTGCAGGTTTTATGCTCATAGCCCGTTGTGATCACTGTTTGGTAAACAAACAATGTTGGGGAAATGGGGCGGACCCGTTGGTCTAGTGGTTAGACACCCTGGCTGCTAGCCAATGGGTCGTGGGTTCGATTCCCACCGTGTCTGGGTGTTATTTATCTATTTAAGTATGTATTTACAAACAAAATGTATATAAGTATTAGTATCAGTTGTCTGGTTTCCATAGTACAGGTTCTGCCTAGTTTGTGATCGGATGACAGTGTGTGGAAATGTCCCAAGATATTATTCTTGTTATTAATGTTTAAGTAACATCTTGCCAGGACCAACCTTCCTCATCGTTGTCGCTGTGGGGAGTACGTAGATAAATATGGTCACCACGGGCTGTCTTGCTCGTGTAGCGCTGGCCGTATGTCACGCCATGCCGCCCTTAATGATATTATTCGCAGGGGGCTTGTCACTGCCGGTGTCCCTGCCGTACTGGAACCAGTCGGCATTACACGAGATGACGGCAAGAGGCCTGATGGTGTCACTTTAATACCATGGCAACATGGTAAGCCGCTGGTGTGGGATGCGACATGTGTCGACACACTTGCTGCGTCCCACACCCCGGCAACTTGCAGGGCGGCTGGAGGGGCTGCGGCGACCGCTAGTGATGCAAAGCGACGCAAGTATGCAGCTCTAGGTTCGAGCGATATATTTGCGCCCTTTGCGGTGGAGACCATGGGGCCTTGGTCTCATGAGACGCACGCTTTGGTAAAAGAAATTTCATCCAAACTTATCGAAGTCTCAGGAGACCGTCGGGCTGGTAGCTTTTTCTGCCAACGTATAAGCTTGGCCATACAAAGGGGTAATGCCGCCAGTCTTTTAGGTACCCTTCCCTCCCAGTGCGGCGACAACTTCGAGGAAGTTTTTTACCTAGTTTAAGTGTACATTTATTTGTAAATAAACTGTAAATATTTTGTTTCAATAAACTTAATAACATCAAGTCATTAAATAATGTTTAAGTATCATTAAGTGTAGATTACAGAAGTAACAATGGTGGGAATGAGTCCCACCGGATTAGACCCACTTTTTTAACCTCAGGTCAAGGTCAGGTCTTAGATTCTTAGAGGGACGTTTAGTGGTATTTGAACTGACCGTTTTTGGAGGGCACGTAAGAGGCGACTAAGGGAAAACAAGAGGACGAGCAGCAGCGTCTTTCTATTGAATTAACTACCACCTATACTACGATCCCCAAGACGCCTGCCAAGCGCGGGGATTATGGCAACCCCTTCCCTTTTAAGGGAGAAGCCTTTGTTAAGAATTGGACGTCTTTCGCCTGCTGATGTATGATGTGATGTACTTTATAATACAGTGGCCTAAAGTAAAACTTTGAAAGCATGAAATGTTATTTCGCACAGGAAAATTAGGTCAGTATGTTATAAGTTGCAGTCATCGATATACTATACCAACTAGATTAGCTGTCACGAACAAAATGACATCGAAAATGTGGTCGCGGTTACATATACTTACACAACTATACACGTAGCTAGAAATTGTAGAAAATAGTTTTAAATAATTCGGAACGTCCTTTGAGTATTAAACCAAAAGGAGACGACACGCGCACTATTCGCTATGAGAAAAAGTCTGTCACTTTCTGCGCGGGGGACGAGGTAACTCACACAAATACTATCTACTACTAATGCATTCTTCGCCACGTCGCTACGCAGGCACACGACAATATTATCAAACACTAACATAATCTATACGCACACAAGTAAATTCTCACACAGTGACAACACTGTCTGTACACGAGATGACGTCAATTTTAAGTAAACGAGGATAGTGCATGACACTATCGATATTTTATTGTCGATGAGTTCCGATAATATTTTTGGTGAAAGTTAAATAGGTGTAAGGTATTTTTAACCGACTTCAAAAAAGGAGGAGGTTCTCAATTCGTCTGTACATATTTTTTTTTTCTATGTATGTTCGCGCATAACTCTGGCAATTATGAACCGATTTGAAAAAATGTTTCTTCCATCCATTCTTTAATCCGTTAATTGGGTCCCATAAAAAAAATATTGCTTAGTAATAAGTAGTTCCTGAAAAAACAAGAATGGTGACTGCGCACTGAGAGCTGCAAGAAAGCCTATATAGAAGTCGCTCTTACTCGCTCGGTCGGACAAAAATAGTCATAGCTCTGGCAAATATTTACCAATTTCAATGATTCTTTTTTTATTCGAAAGAAGAAACCACTGTATTGAATCTGTATGAATTTTATTACAACCGGATAAGAACTTCCTGGAGGACCATGAACGATGTGGAGGAATTTATCTGGTAAAAACCATAAAACTTATGTTCTCCATTACATTGCTCTGACAATTATGAACCGATTTCGATGATTCTTTTTTTATTCGAGAGAGTAAACTACTATGATGTTTCCATGCAAATTTCATTACGACCGGATATTTTTTTCTGAAGAAACATGAATTATGTAAAACTATGTAGACGATAATGTGATCATAACCTACCTAGATAATTTTACTGTTTTCGATGGTTCAATCTTTATATATGAAAATATCACTAAAAAGTTTAAAATAAAATCTTTTAAAAAAAAAATTGAACCGACTTCAATATCACTGAAAAGTATAAAATAATTTAAATATTATTGAAGTTGGTGGTAACGTTGGTTAAGCAATGTCAAGTAAGGCCAATACATAGATAGCCGTCGTCTGGATTTTCTTGAACATTTGAACTGAGCTTCCCTGTGCTTCGGTCTCGGTTGTTGTAGACAGTAGTCGTTACCGGAGTCACTGGACGTACGGGGCGTGGGCCCTAGGACATCCATTAAGTATGGCAGTGACTCCGAGGAGGACGGCGCACTATGGACGGAAAAACGAAGTTCCCTTTCATAGGATTTTTTAAAAATAAATATTTTATTTGATAGTTTCAAGTATACAGTTTTGTCGAGTACATTAAAACATTGAATAAATTAGTAGTTACCGGTTTTTTTTTTTAATAATTTTACGGCTGAAATGCCAGATCACTATATTCGGCATTTCAGCCGTACAAATATTTACGTGAAACCCATGTATTTTAAGAACTTGTGTTAGCTACCTATATTCTTGCAAATATAAAATATCAGTCATTCATATCGCATTGTGTGTTGTGCATACGTTATGAATATGTACGCTTTTCGTCAAGATCGTTAGTCATATAGGTTTGTTGTCTACAGGGCCGTCTTTACCAGGGGGTTGAACTTAACGCCATTGCACAGTTTCATATATTTGTTACGACGAATACGTATGCGCAAAATAAAATACTAAAAAAAATAGTCATCAACAAAAATCATTGTTTTACCACAGGTTAGGTATTAGTTTTTACTTGTATTACGCTTTCGGCGCTTGTCACACCGCTCATGGTGTGCAAGCTAAAATGACTCTTATTAGTACACAAATAACAATTTTATTTCATACAAGACGCGCGCGGCAAAATCTCTAATCCAAAGAGAGTGTATATAACCTTTGACACAATGCCGCCCGGTCGCCCGCACTTGAAGCAAAATGATCTCTAAGTCAATAAAGTGTAAGTCGTAAATTCATTTGAAATGGGTGCGCGGCGCGGCACCTGTGCGTCTGTCATAGGCGAGTAATTGCGTCCTTTGACATAGCCGTCCGGGCACTCGCACTTAAAGAGAAATGATCTCTAAAAAATCACTACAATTAGGTGTAAGTTTATTTGAATACACAGCGCGGCGCGCGGCGCCTTTGCAAGTGTCGGTCAGTGATTGATCTGATTTCTTCTTTTTAAGTAATTAAATTCGTTAGCTCATTTCATTTGCGACGACCGCCGAATTAGCACGGAAGATCTAGTGGAGAAATTCATTAATTTATATGTATAGTGTAACCATAGTGTAAGTTGTAATTGTAAGTGCATGGAAATTCATGGAATAAATGGAATTTCTTCGTCATAAATAAGAAAAAAAATATCAAGGTAAGTCAATTTTATTTTTTAAGTGTTAGGTAGCATGCAGATCTCGACCATCCTCATCCAACTAATACCTAGGCGCCTACCGACTAGCTGTTCGTCGGTCCAGCGGTGGGCTGGAGGGGCGTCCGAAGCTACGTACGTTCGTTCGTTCGTGGACAGTTGTTTCCATTCGAGAACTCGTCGGTTAACATTAAAATACAATACATAGGTACAATACCGATACCTAAAAGTACTCATACCTAGCTAGAAAAATACATCATTATAAGTATAGAATCCAAAATTGATATAAAAATAAATGATTTAATTAAAATCTTTGCCAACTCAAAAGCAAGAAAAATTGAGTTTGTTTGATGTATGTGACGAAATTACGTGTTTGGGGGCGCCGAACACAGGAACTCCAATAAAATATTTGATTAAATTAATAAAGTGGTATACTTAATCTTCCACAATAGTTATTAAAATATATATAATCTTAGTATCTATCCTTAAAGTCTATGCGTCTGTTCCCACCGATCTTAGGTAAGGGAAAGCCATCTCATGAAGCCGTGACGTCATGAGCTCGGTGTCCGATGCGCGGCAAATGTCCCACGGTCTAGGTATATGCTGACGAGGCATACTGGCTCGTAACAAGCAATTAAATAACAACATAAACGAGAGTTGGATTGCTGGTGTTTTTCGCCATTACAATCATCTCAATATAATTCGTTCTTATTCTTTTGGCTTGGCACCGACTTCAGTAAGTACCAAGATAAGTTAGAAAAAGTCACGCATTTTCGTCCTTGGAATTAAAAATTCTAATTATTTTTTTCGTTTTTTAGTGTTTGTTAATTTTTGTTTGAAGATTCTTTTTGAAGGCGGTTGAATATTTTTTTAAAAACGTTTTTTATTTGTATAATTGGGTTTAATTTGTATAATTAAAGTTTAATTTTCGTTTTGCATTTTAGAGAAATAAAGAAATTGACTATCAAAATTACGTGGATTGTGTTTTCTTGGTTGACACACAAATACAGGAAAAATATTAAAATAAAAAAGAATATCTAAACAAATCACAAAAAAAAGAGAGTATCATAAATAAATATAAATAAAATGCATTAATTATGCATTGAGTAAATATGCATTTTTAATTGATTCATATCTTTTGAACGGGGAAGTTCGGTTTTTTAATAGGCTCGGCAACAATACCTAAAAGTTTCAGCTTTACAATCCTAGACAGAAAAAAGTTATGAGGAAAACTAATTCCATTTTCATACATTTGAAATATAGAAAGTCATTCTTTGATGGTATAGACTCGATAAAAAAACCGGTAACTACTCATTTATTAAATTTTTTAATGTACTTGACAAAACTGTATACTTGAAAGTATCAAATAAAATATTTCATTTTTAAATAATCCTATGAAAGGGAACCTCGTTTTTCCGTCCACTGTGCGGCGGCGGGGACCCTATCCCCGTGAACACCGTGTCTGGTTCCAGGGGGGCTATAATGCATCCCCCGGTGGCGGGCTCAAAGGCAAGATACTGACGGGCTGCTGGTGCAGATCCCACTGGAGAGCCCGGGTGTCTCCTTTCATGTGCCGATGCGTCAGCGATGCGATAGGTTTACTTGCGCTTGACCACAATCTGACATAATGGTAAGTGAAGATAAGATGTGGTCTAGGATGGACCGCGCTTACCCATAAGATGCCTGTTCAATCTAGACTTGAAAACACCCAAGTTATATTTATCAGGGAAAACGTTGTCCGGGAGGGTATTCCACAGCTTGGCCGTGCGCATGAGGAAAGAAGAAGCGAAACGCTTAGTTCGGCAAGTTGGAGTGTCAACGTTAAAGCGGTGGAGACCCTGCCACCGCCTGGCAGTCCGGTAAAAGAAAGGGGATGGTCATGAGTGCCGCCAGAGTTACTTTCAGGGGGGTGCATCTGCATCTACACATTTTACTATTAACTTAAACTATAGAATTATACATGTATATGATGTAAATAAATGTAATGTCAAATTCAAAACACGCGGGTATTTGATTGAGTATGTTTCGCTAATCAAAAGCGTACTTATGTATTTTTTCTATGTATATTCTTCCGTGACAAGCAGGGTGCAAGGGGGTGCAAGTGCACCCCCTTGCACCCTGCTGCCAGAGCCCATGGGGATGGTGGTACAAGGTCAAAAAGTGCTTGAGCGCATTCACCGTGGAACAATCTGTAAAAAACCGATAAGCATGCAACTAGGTGACGATGATCCAATTGTTGCAGTTTTTCATTTGTTAGGTCATTATCGTCAATTATCCTGCGAGCGCGTCTGTCTAGCGAATCCAAAGAGTCAAGTTGATATTTGGCAGAGCCATCCCACAGGTGAGAACAGTACTCCATGCAGGGTCGAACCTGAGCTTTGTAAAGATTCAACAGCTGTTCCTTTGTGAAATACCGCCTCACCTTATTCAAGATACCAAGTTTTTTAGCAGAGATTTTGACTTTTGACTCAATGGATCGTCCGAAATTAAGGTCGGAGGATAAATTGAGACCTAACAAATCTAGAGGATTGGATGTCAGTATAGATACACCACAAAAAGCAGGAGTATAGATGTATTCCAAAGAATTTATGATCATTTTATAAAATATATAAAAACATTGAACCGACTTCAATAACACTAAAATGCATAAAATAATTTTAATATTATTGAAATTGGTGTTAGCGTACCTACGGAGTATACTTATTTGCATTTTTTTACATCATTCATGTTTCTTCAGGAACAATTTATCAGGACGTAATGAAATTTGCATGGAATCATTATAGTAGTTAACTTTCTCGAATAAAGAAAGAATAATCGAAATAGGTTCATATTTGAAGTTAGGCTCAATTCACACCAAGATGGCAGCGGCCGGCAGCGCACTTTCAGTGTGAAAGAAAGACATTTGCCAGAGTTATGACCATTTTTTCCTTAAAAACGACGAGTCTCATCCTTAAGGCGTTATTATAAATTTTTCTGACGCGACATTCTTGTTTTTTTTAGGAATATCTATTCGTACAAAAAATAATTTTTCATATCGGTCTATAATTGCCAGAGTTATGCGCGAACATACGTAAATGTAAATAGATATATAGTCAAATCGAAAACCTCCTCCTTTTTTGAAGTCGGCTAAAAAGTGACACGGCATACGGTACACTACACAAACTCTTTTGGATATCTGATTAATAAATAGTCAGAATAACTTACTGATAGTCGATATCGATATTTGATTATGAGCTGTCCCAGCGCTAACTTTGCTGCGGTGTGGCCAATGTATTTAAAAATAAATAAAAGTATTCGGAATAAAAGTGACGACCGTAAATATCTTATAATAATTAAGTACACCCAAACATAAACATACAGTTTCATAGAATCGATAATTTTTAAAGTGTTTAGGTAAAAAATATGTAGAATATTCAAGTAAAGATACTGAATTTCAAACAGTAATCTTTAATTAATTCATTATGCATCTACAGAAATAAATGGTATTAACAATCATTTACGTGAAATAGAAGTCTTAAACTAATGTCAGTACATTCAACTTTTAAAATTACGCACGTTACGCTTTTGTACGATTTAGTGGCAACACTTATTGATTAATAATATTTTTTAGTTTTTTGCAAATTTAGTGCATTATTTGACAATTTATAAACGAAATAATATTTACAGATGGAAAGTAACGTTATCCTTGGGTACACTAGATAAGTCTTATATTTTTTTACACGAAAACGCGATGGCATTCGGCATTTTTAGCTTACGTCGTTCCGCGCGCACCGGGATTTGTTGAATGGCGTGGAACGCGGGTCAACTAGTTTTATATAACGGGTATGACCGGTGCTCTCGTACTTTGACAGAGGGGAACGCCTGACAGTGGCCTCTCCGGTTGGTTTAATACTCAAAGGGAACGTCGGACTAATAGAAGCCTTCACATGTAGTAATAAAGTCTAATTCTGTATGCAGTAATGTTGGCACATAAAACCTTTACATCGGAGACAAAGTAAAATCACTAAAATCGCCAAAGCTATACGAAAAAAAGTAGTTGTTTTGACTTAAACAAAAATGTACTCATTTAAAAGAAAATCTTAACCACTATAAAATAAGGTTCAAAACAGGCGTGTTTCCATTGTGTGTGTACTGACTTACAAACTTATCCGTGCTGGTGGCAAAAATGAGAACTAACTTTTTTATTATGGTAATGACGTGTAGTTTGACAGTTTCGTATAGACAGTGGCGACACGCCTATCGGCAACATTAATTTTGTCAGTCTCGGCATGGCAGTTGCGAACTACTAGCGGAGAAAATATCAAATAAATAATTTTTATTTCGTATTATAATGATATCTTACTTATATTTATTATTTAAACTAGTAGTAATAAGAACACGAAACGAAAAAAAAATTCTCCATCTGCAATTTTTGTATTACGATAAGTATTTGGACCGTTTATAAACGCGCAATAAGGAATTTCGATACGTCCTTACGCTAGCTGTTGTCGGCTCGTACTAATTTGAAATAGAGCGACAGCCGTCTCCGTAGCTCTATTTTCGTGACCACTTTTCGGGTCGTGACAGCTAATCTAGTTAGTATAGTATATCGATGGTTGCAGTAGTCTCGATTGCCTGTCACATTGCGGGTATGCTATCTGTCAAGTAGGATCGTCGCTACTATGCGCCATGAGAAATATTTCCAATGAATGCAGAGTAGGTGTAGGCGTTGAACTAACAAAGTGTTTATATTTTTTCGACTGGTTTTTGTCGTCGCCGAATAGACTAGTTTACTAACCATTGATAAACTAGTCTAATGGGTAATGATTAGACTAGAGGTCGACTATATGCAATACGTCCAACGTGAACATCTAAACTTTTCGTCAAAGGTATAAATTAGTCTAAACTTTAGACTGCTTTATAAATAAGTTTGTATTTGACGATTAACAGTCTCGTTTCGTCAACCATTCTATTTAGATTTTTTAGAAGGTTCACACTCAAATCTAAAAACTCAGTCGAGAAATCAAAAATACTCAACCTATTTAGAGATGGCTATTATTTCAAATTTAGATATTCATATATTTTTATGTACGTACCTAATGATAATGAATTGATAGGTAGGTATTATCAATAAATATACACGAAATAATAAACTCTCAAAGTTGTTTGTTGTTTTCTCCGCTTAAGCAAAACAGAGGCCATTTTCAGTCAACGGTATAGCATTTCCAATTATTTCTTTAGGTAAACAAAATGCGGCCGTCCCATCACCTTTTATGAATAGAAGAATTATTATTTCCAATGACACTATGTTTTAACAAGTATAAATTTAAATTTTTTACAAAACCCCCCCACATAGGTAGGTAAACGAACTCTTAAAATGACTTTCCTGTGCTATTATCAGACCCTGATCAGTATATGTCTAACTACTCATCAAGATTTAACCATAAATTTATAATTCGGTGGGTCCTACATTTAATGGAGCCGAGTGTCTGTTGCCACCTTCCTGCTTGCTCCCATCACCAGACTCTGATCAACATTTTTCTACCTACTACTCGCAGCAACCCATCCAACGAATCCAAATTCGGTGGGTCTACCTTTATTAGTGCAGAGATTCCGTGACCACCTTCCTGCTCCAACATCAGACCCTGATCACCATTTTTAACCGACTTCAAAAAAGGAGGAGGTTCTCAATTCGTCTGTATATATATATATATTTTTATGTATGTTCGCGCATAACTCTGGCAATTATGAACCGATTTGAAAAAATCTTTCTTCCATCCATTCTTCAATCCATTGATTGGGTCCCATAAAAAAATATTGCTTAGTAATAAGTAGTTCCTGAAAAAACAAGAATGGTGACTGCGCACTGAGAGCTGCAGGAAAGCGTATATAGATGATTTTTTGTCGCTTTTTAAGGACAAAAATGGTCATAACTCTGGCAAATATTTACCAATTTCAATAATTCTTCTTTTATATGAAAGATTCAACTGTAATGAATCTGTATGAATTTTATCACAACCGGCTAAGAACTTACTGGAGGACCATGAACGATGTGGGGGAATTTATCTGGTAAAAAACCATAAAACTGATGATCTCCATTACATTACTCTGACAAATATAAACCGATTTCGATGATTCTTTTTTTATTCGAGAGAGTAAACTACTATGATGATTCCATGCAAATTACATTACCGCCGGATATTTTTTTCTGAAAATACATGAATTATGTAAAACTATGTAGACGATAATGTGATCATAACATACCTAGATAATTTTACGGTTTTCGATGGTTCAATCTTTATATATGAAAATATCACTAAAAAGTTTAAAATAATTTAAATATTATTGAAGTTGGTGCCAAATATATACAGCCGGTAAGCTAACACCAACTTCAATAATATTTAAATTATTTTATACTTTTCAGTGATATTGAAGTCGGTTCAATTTTTAAAAAAAAAGATTTATTCTAGTAACTACTCGTCGAGACCTACCCAATCGGTGGGTCTACGTTTATTGGGGCTGAGATCCTGTTACAGCCCCTGGTGAAGGTTACCATTGTATTTAGTATCATCGGATTTAAATATTTTCTAAATTTCAGATCTTTCGTATTGAAAAATGTCTATTGTATACAAAATATCCCTACCTCGACTCGGAAAAGAGCTGATGGTCTTCAAACGGCTGGACCGGTTTTCATTAAACATAGCTAAGAACCAACTCGCTTAAACTAGCTTTCAAATAAAAAAAAACGGCATTCAAATCCGTTCACTGGTTGGAACGCTACAATGCCACAGACAGACATACATACGGACAGACAGACAGACAGACTTCCGAACATAGGCGTCAAACTTATAACTCCCCTCGTTTTTGGTACGGAGTTTAACGTAAATAGGTATTTCAAATTTATAAATGTAGCATCACTACATATTTTAAAACAAAGTTCTCCGCGTCTGTCTCTCTATTCGCGAAAAACTCAAAAAATCCTAAACGGATTTTTATCGAATCTTTGCATAGTCTCTGCAGTCAGTTGTAATCCCTGTTCGGTCGATCACGAATAAAACGATCACTTGGTTAAGCAACGTTTGGGCTTGGTCAATCTTTAGATGGATGACCGTTTAGTGAAAACTGAACGATCGGCGGGCACATCGGTCTGGGTGTGTTGTTATCTACACAGCAGGCAATAAGCCAAAAATCCTAAGGCTCGAACACCAATTTGGCCCAGAACATAAGAGGAAAAAAACCGGTAATAAAATAAAACAATGGGCGGTCTTATCACTAAAAGTGATCCCAGGCAACCTTTGGATGGAGAGGATATATGAACTGCAAGTCGCGGTTGATACTAAAACTTTAATTTTTTTTTGTGTACATACTTAGACAGATGAAAACCCAGATACTTGGTGGCAATCGAACCCATGACCTATTGGGCAGCGGTCAGGGTGTCTAACTACTAGACCAACAGGTCGTCCCGTCAAATGCCACTAAACGGACACCCATCAATAGACTGACCAAACCTGGCTTTGTTTAGAAACAAATCGTTTGCTAAACATTGATTTCAATTGGCGAGCGCCCTAACACAGTAAAACCATGTTTTACGTGTTCTTTTGTACATAGGTAGGAGTACTTTACGATGCGTCAAGAGTAGCTGGCTTACTATTGTAGGGTGTGACTAGAAATCCCATTACCAGTGAGATTAAGTGCAAAAAGCCATATAAAATCACTCGTGCTTCGCCTACAGGTCTATAGAGATCAAAATAAGCGATCGGAATTATTTCATTTATTGGAATCAAAAATACTAATAGGATATTAATCGGTAAAGCCGCGCCGATTATTACATTCGGCATCGCGTTAATCTCGAGTCGAAAAAGTTTTCTATAGTGGTCCCATTATTGTTTGGAGGCAAAATGAAGGTAGCTGAAGGTAATACCTTTTAGCTGAAATCTACTTAAGTGCAATTATATTCTTACTAAAGAAATACTAGTAACAATTATTTGATTCAACTTTCTTACTTTTCTCAGCGTAAATATCTAACTTAAATACTTAATTGGTAACCGACGATCGGGCTCAGTAGGCCTTGGGTAGGCCTATTTCCAGCAGCGTACTGCTCTGGGCTGATTATGATGATACGTTTTCAATGAGCGTTTTTACGCCAGTTTCTTTGATTTACATTATTTAACACGTTCCCTGCGGCTGCGCTAGATTAAGACTTACTTCCAGTGCTGTACACGTCACATACTTCCCGTATCAAGAATGCCTGATATGCGTTACGACGTCTATTTTCCCGTACGCAGTCCTAACTTCAAACCTCCACAGAGACATGGAAATTCCACAGCTGGTTTTTTTTGTTGTACCAATCAATAGGTTACATCCTTGTGTATACACAGCTGCAGTCGCACGGGGTTCTAAGTAATATCTTAAAAGTTACAGGTATTTTTGGAAATGGTTGATTTTACGGGAAAATACTTGTCGTGGCGCACACAACAGTCATATTGCTAGTGATGGGGTGTAATAAGTAAAATATTCATCGATATAATATATAAACTAGATTTGGTGTCACGGTTCAAAAAGTGGTAGCGAGAAATAGCGCCCTTGTGTCGCTATTTTCTTTACAAGCCACATCCTGACTAATTTATTTTTGCCGATAGGAGTGTCGCTACTGTCTATATGAAACTGTCAAATTACAAGTCATTATCATTATAAAATCGTTAGTTCACGTTTTCGCCACCCGCACAGATAAGTTTGCAACCTCCGCGACCAGATTTTAGATGTCATTTTGTTCGTGAATGTTTATCTAGTTTATATATTATATCAATGAAAATATTTTTCTGTTTCAGATTTATTATTGTTTAATCAGGTCGTACACAATCAACGGAAACTATTTTAAAACAAAAGTAATAATTAACTATGTTAACAAAAACAGTAACTTCTTATTTTATATTATTATTTATTTTACTTATGATGGTCCTATGGGTTTTTTTTTTGTACTAGATGGTTAGGGATTCGATAAACTGGAACCACTACTATGCACAATAATGTTTCTAGCCTCTTCACTTTCTGTCTTTATACCTTTTCCCATAATAAGTTTTTACGTGAATGTTTTGTTTATGTACAATTTACCTACTTACGCTTATCGCGTTCTGTATAAACGTATTAACTGGGCACAGCACTACAGCTTAACTGAAGCTCCGCGCGCGCACTTTCAGTGCGGTACGGGGTTTAGGTTTACGGCCAAATAGTTCCCGTATCGCACTATTGTAAAATAATTACCTTTCTGTGCGTTACGATAAAATAATTCCCGTACATTTTTATTCGTAAATTTCAATACACTTCAAGTAAGGACACTGGCAATATAGGTGTCTCTTTTTTACTTGTACGAATACATGAAAAAGTCACCTCCGCACGGAGAGTAAAACAAGGACATCTAGCTGCCGCACAGAGCAAAATTCAATTACAACCAAATACTTCCCGTAACGCAGTGAATGTGTTAAATTATTTATGCATATTTTTGTTTTCACACCACCTGCTCGATAATGTTGCATTATTGGTCATATAAAGATGACATAAAGTATAGTCTAGCCTGGTAATAATGTTGTACTAAACTCCCTTGGGTAATAGTGTGTTTGAATTTCGAACGACAAACGAAAATTCCTACAACAAAACACTTTTACCCATCGATATACTATATCAACAAGATTAGCTGTCACGAACAAAATGACATCGAAAATGTGGTCGCGTATACAACTATACACGTACACGCAAAAAAATAATATGTTCATATAAAAAGATAACTTACATACTCTAAAATAAGGTTCAATAATAATTGCAGACAATTGAGCGACAGCCGTCTCCGTAGCTCTTATTTTCGTGACCACTTTTCGGGTCGTGACAGCAAATCTAGTTGGTATAGTATATCGATGCTTTTACCAAAGGTATCAGGTACGGTTTATGATGTAATATTTTTTTTTTGCTGTTTTGGCTGAATTTTTTGCCAGCTACATTTACGTTAATATGGAAAAGCATACAACGTCATATTTAACGGGTTAACAGAATATAATGTAATTTGGTTCACATAAAAATTATAACTTCCATTTTGTGTCTTTTCCAAAATGTTTCAATAATAATTATTTAAGTGAAATACGGAAACAGCCTTAGCGGATTATACAATGAGTTTATTTTCTTTGTTGCCGTACGACCTTTCTTCTAAATGATGCTTATTACGAGACGTTTCCGCTAGCCTCGCAATGACGTCATGTCCGCCATTTGCTCAGACCATCCCTGCGACGGATTTGCTATACTTTTCCACTGCATTTAGTAAAACGTAGAAACGCTCTTCGGTTTGGTAAAGATGGCACTTTGTACTATATTAAAAGTTTTATGTACTGTTAGTGTGATTGTAAAACTCTATTTTTAAGATCACAGATTTAAAGTTCTGTGGGAAGTAGTTTTAAAATTGTGAACTTGTTGAGGGTATGCAACCCAAAATAGTTTGAGATGTATTTTAAAAATAACAATCTGGAAGGTAGTATTTGTAATGTGTTATGAATTGGTTGTTGTAATGACATTCAATGTGGTGGGGGAAAATATAAATAAAAAATATATATAATTAATAGTAGTATTTAAGGTGGAACCTCATTGTATTCTATTCTTTTCAATCTGTGCGCGTGGTGGAATAAAGACGTGCGAGGTACTTCAGTGTTTTACTTAGAAACTATAACTAACAGTACTGACTTTAATTTTAACTCGTAAATTTCTTATCTTAAATTTTCATACTAAAAGATTTAGCATATACCTACTTAAAATCTATGAGATTGAATCTATGTATGAGAATAGGTCGTAAAGTACATATATTTCATACAGCTGGTTGGTGTTGTTAATGTAAAAAACCGGTCAAGTGCGAGTCGGTCTCGCGCACCGAGGGTTCCATACCATCTTTGGACGTGTTAAAGTAATTTTACTATTCATGTAACACCTCAGACACTAAAAAAACAAACCGCAAAACTAAGTTTGTTTGTCGGGTTTTTTTAGGATTACTAATAAACTGTACTATTTAGAAAGATCATATTATTTTTCCTGTAAAATATAGATACACATGTATTACCCATAATTATTTCAAATTGTTCCCTTCACAAACTTCGGAGATAATGGGGAGGAAATGTATTTTTTTTGAAATTTTTGATTATCAGCTAAAAACTACGGGACATAAACCAAAATAAAAATCTATTTTGAGTTGTACAAATGAAGCCCTTTCATAATATACTCCACTCGATATAGTACTGTCACTTTGAAGTTTTGTTGAACATTTCGACTCCTATTAAAACAAAACTAAACTGAAATTTTTTTTTTTTTATTTGCTATGAGATTGGGTAAGTAAGATCTAAAACTATTCCAAGATTCAAATTGATAGCGTCAGCGGTTCCTGAAATATATAATGTGACAGACAAACAGACAGACGAAGTCTCACCATAAGGCCTCTTCCTCGCATCTTGCGCCCCTGCCCCGCTGCCCGCAAAATTCGAGGCAGAGGCCTAAGTTCCTTTTTTACCTTTTAGGTATGGAACCCTAAAAAGCGCGGGCGGAGCTGCGCGGTTCAACTAGTATTTATTGTAAGTATCTCAATTCGCATAGCAAATACGTCTAAAACGCCGGTATAATATAGAAACCCTATACGGTCTATCACAATTTGACGTTCAAATTAAACGTAAGAAACCCTCTTATAATCAACTGCATATAATCTAAATCACTGTCGTAGATAATTGGATTTTTTCTAAAGGCTTAATCGAAGAATTACGTAAGCTCTGCGGGTGTCTACACTCATGCACAGCATGAGTACGACATATGAACGATATTTTCTGTTTAAACTAAAAACAGGCTAAGTTAGTTAAGCGGCTGAAGTTTATCGCTGCGATGGCCTACTTGCACATGCGACATGTAAATTTTGACCACCAAGTTCCATGAATGTTTTAATATCATAGTGAGAATGGAAGCCTACATGTGGGCAGTTTCGTTTCATTTTAAAAGCGGGTAAATTTAAATAATACAGTAGGCCCTGCATATTTTATAAAACATATCTATATACCCAATGATATTATAAGTAGGTAATGGATAAGTTACCTACTAAGCAATCGACGATTAGAAGTGGCACAGCACTCACACATGTTGCAACATCACATTATTGCTTATATTCTATATTTTACCCCCGCCTATATACCTCTATATAACCTATATACCTCTTCTTAACCAACTTCAAAAAAGAAAGAGGTTCTCAATTAAAAAAATATATATATTATATATTTTTTTTATGCATTTTCGCGCATAACTCTGGCAATTATGAACCTATTTGAAAAATTATTTCTTGTATGGATAGGCCGATCCACTGATTGGGACCCATAAAAAAAATATTGCGTACGAATGAGTAGTTCCTGAAAAAACAAGAATGGCGCCTCAGAAAAAACTACAAAAATGCCTAAAAGATGACATTTTTGTCGCTTTTCAAGGACAAAAATGGTCATAACTCTAACTTTAAAATATCATTAACACACATTTTTAGCTCAAATTATTATTTTATCTTATACTTTGTTGGATTGAAATTTTGACCTTGTTCTATTGACTGCGGTTGTAATTTTATACAAAAATAGTTACTTATTAAAAACAATCTTTAAACTTGGTTTTATCATTCAGTATTGTTATGGTAGTAAGAGACATAAATTGTACGATTTTATTAATAGCCCTATAAGGAAAGGAATCCCTTTGTCTTCGTCCGGTGTTTTCACGGAAATCTAATTATTTAAATTCCTGTGGGTGTCCCTATACGAAGGCCCCGGACGGACGTCTCCCCAATTCATTTTCGTGAATGTCCACACTTGCCCAGACCAAACGTTAAATTCCTTATTTGAATTTTATTTGCTTCAACATTTCGAATACAGAACGTTAAGGCAATTGAAGAGACTGTTAACCGAAATTGGAGGAATGGTGTTGGTAGCAAACTAATTTAAGTATTGTTTGAAATTCGGGTCAAGTTGCTAGATTTGTAAACATTTCTGTCCCAGGTGGGTTGGTGGTTGTCAAATCTTGTAAACTAATTCGCAATCTTCTGTTTTTAACATGTTTGTATATTTAGCTAAATAACGTTAATTTAACGTTACTTGAAATGCTTCCCGATTTAATATTTATTAAGTTATGAATAAATAAATAAGAATGTGTAAAAAAATAAAGTAATAAGTCGATTTCGAGTCGATGGGGTAACAGCTCAGTAGGTATGCGGTAACAGCTCAGTGGACGAGCGCTTGCCTTCGAAACAAGGTGCGCAGGTTCGGACTCCGAATCACACCTCTGATTTCTATAACGAATCATGTGCGAATCGTCTTTGTGCGATTGTTACTAGCTTTCGGTGAACGAAAACACAGTGAGGAAACCTGCATGTCTGAGAAAGCCTAACTAGCTTTCGAATGACGTGTGAAGTAAGCCGCGATAAAATCCGTAAAAGTAGTTTGATTTTAATATTTATTTAGTTATGGATATGTAAATAAACTATTTTATAAAAAATAAAAACCGACTTCAAAGTAAATTATCTAAAAAGCATAAAATAACGATAATATATTGAAGTCGGTGCTAGCTAATCATGTTAACTAACACTATCACCAGCTGACACCGACTACAATATATTTTCGTTATTTTATGCTTTTTAGATAATTTACTTTGAAGTCGGTTTTTATTTTTTATAAAATAGTTTATTTAACACTTTTTAGTGACTTATTTTATCAAAATAGGTATCAGCACTATCACGCAACTCGAACGTCTACGTTACAGTAACTTACTGGAAACTTGAAAAGTTTATATCTCTTAAACTACTGGACCGATTTTGATGAAACTTGTACTCTACCCTAAGTTGAACAATACTCTAACTATTGCAAAAAGAATTTTCGAAATCGGATTTGTAGTTTCTGAGAAATCGGCGGACAAACCTACATACATACATACATACACTCATAAAATTTGGTAAATTTGTTTAGAAGCCCACATAGACTAACATATATTAATATTACGCATTTTTATCAATATTACATACATACGCGTCGAATAGAGAACCTTCTTTTTGAAGCCGGTTAAAAAATAACAATATAATAAGTCAATATGGTAAAATAAAACAATAATTAAGAAAACAGTCTGAAGGGTAGGCACAAAGAAAGCCAGACTTTTCGTGATAACTTAGACATACGCTTACCTATCTTGAAAAGTGCTCTTGACATTGCTTTTGAATAGGTACGTTATCTAAACAATCTCAATAAAAACGAATAAATAAACCGCTGAAAATGTAATTAAAGGCTTTTACTGGGACCATGAAAGCATAAAATGAAATCCAATTTATTTTTAGTATCTAGACAAACAAACGTGGATGGAGACCCTAAGGCTGCCTGTCCACCGGAGCGGAGCGAGGCAGCGGAGCGGAGAAACGGAGAATATTAACCAATAAGATTGCAAAAAATCTCCGCTCCTCTTTTTTGTGCAATCTTATTGGTTAATATTTCTCCGTCTAAAGTCTCGTTCAGCCTAAAAGTCCTAAATTCACTGATAGCGTGTTTAAGTGTTTAGTAAGCTTTAAATTATATCTGACAATAGGCTAGATGTCTAAATAAAATTATTTGTCCGTCATTTAGATTATCAAAAAATATTGGACACGTATTATCTTCTATCGATTAAACAAAAAATGAGGAAGATATAGTCCTCTGAAATGTTGCGAGGGGGGTCTTAGGGGGGCATGGGCCCCCAAATCTCAAACTAATTCACGTCAAATTGACAAACTTAACTTCTTGCTTTAAAACGTCTAAAATTTTTTATCGAAAATGGGTTACGCATTTGAAACGCAAGACGCAAGGTGGGAATCGAACCCACGACCTATTGGCTAGCGGCCAGGGCACTAGACCAACGGGCCCCTCAACAACTATTACTCCCCCCAAAATCGTTGGCTGTGACCGCGCCTGGCGTGAAGTCACTCCGGCATACAATTTTTACTGAGAACTTAGACGCTCAATATCTTTAGCATTTTTTATTGATTTGTTAAATTAAAAAACACGTGTCCAATATTTTTTGATGATCCAATTGACGGACTAATTCGTTTTTTTTATCCAGTCATCCTCCCTATTATGTCAGTCAATACTCGTAGTAGAACCCAGACACAAATGATAAAGTTAGAAGTTCTATTGAAAACATTTAATAACATAATACAACTTTGAAAATTGGTGTACGACACAAAACTATCGCAAGCAAGTAGGTATACCAACCTATTATGTATCGTTCTGAGGTTTTTTTTTTTTTTGACGCGGGGGAAATCTTCCAAAGATCCTCGGGAGCTGTGGGGCTCGACCGGGGTATGTGGGATTCTTACCCACTAAAATCCCCGCGGCTGTCGCATCGGCACATGAGAGAAGGGTCCCCAGGGCTCTCCGGTGGGATCTGCACCAGGGGCCCCTCGGTGCCTTGCCTTCGAGCCCGCCGCCGGGGGGCGCATTGTAGCCCCCCGAGAACCTGTCACGGTGCTCACGGGGGCGGGGGTCGCAACCCCGCCGCCGTCCTCCTCGGAGTCGCCGCCGTACTCAATGGACGTTCAAAGGGCCCACACCCAGCCCATCGTCCAGCGACTTCGACGGTTGCCCGTTGTTTATAGCCCCGGGCTCAGGGCTGGGGAGCGAGCAGGATCAGTGCGTTCGCGTTCCCGCTCGGCGGCCTCCTTCTGGGACATGACAGTCGCATAGCAGGCGGCCATCGATCCCCACGCCGCATCCCCGGACAGCATAGCCGACACTACGCTGCCCAGGGAGAGGTCCGATCCGATGACTGCGACCAGGTCTCGACGCTCCAACGACCACGCGGGGCAAGCCTCCAGCGTGTGTTGGGCGGAGTCGGACTGGTCGCAGTGGAAGCATCTCGTCGTCGCTTCACGTCCGATCTTATGCAGATAATCACCGAAACAACCGTGACCGGTGATTATCTGCGTAAGCCTATAGGTGAGTCGTCCGCTCCGTCACTGTATCCAGGCTTCGAGGTGCGGCAGGAATGCCTCAACGACGCGTTTGCGCGCTATGGCTCCGGCTGGAGCCGCTCGCGCCACGTCGTGAGTGCGTTGTGTCGTTCCTGCCTCTTTATGGATTCGAGCGCCACCGGCTAGCCTCCGCCACTCTGGCGGGCGATGCGGATCCGGTCATAGACCCTCGCAAACATGCCCGCCAGGATGTCTAAGGGCGGAAAGCGTGCCAGTATGGTCGCCGCCTCAAAGGACACCGTTCGGTATCCTCGTGCAATCCGCAGTGCCATCCTCCGCTGGACGCTGTAGATTTTCGTTCTACAGCGTCTAATGGCCAGCCTCGGCGCCCAGACGGGCGCCCCGTAGAGGACTACGGACTGCACGACCCCGGCATAGAGACGGCGAACTTCCTCGCTCGGCCCCCCGAGATTGGGGAGCAGCCTGTGCAAGGCCGCTGCAACCCTGTCGACTCGGGGGACCAGGCGCTCAAAATGCTCCTCGAAGCCCCTCTGAGGTTATATCAACCTTTTGTTTTTTGACGCGGGGGATATCTTTCAAAGATACCCGGGTGCTGTGGGGCTCGACCGGGTCATGTGGGATTCTTATCCACTAAAACCCCCGCGGCTGTCGCATCGGCATATGAGTGGGGGACCACAGGGATCTCCGGTGGGATCTGCACCAGTGCCTTGCCTTTGAGCCCGCCGCCGGGGGGCGCATTGTAGCCCCCCGGGAACCAGTCACGGTGCTCACGGGGACGGGGGTCGCAACCCCGCCGCCATCCTTCTCGGAGTCGCCGCCGTACTCAATGGACGTTCAAAGAGCCCACACCCCGAACGTCCAGCGACTCCGAAGGGAGATTATATCAACATATCTGATTTTTACTTGTCTCTCGCTTTGCAAAGGAGGGAAGTGGTACGACTGCTCATAGAGTACAGGATAGGAACACGGTATCACTCGAAGCGAAGGTATTTTGCTGTAACCTCCAGTAAGGTTCAGTTTTACGTGGGCTTTCCCACTGTATTCACTTATTTATACACAGAAAATTAGACCTTAATGTCCCAATTATATTCCCACGTTATTACAAAAATGCTTTCTTTTTCGCTATTATAAATGTACTGAACTTTAATATGCATTTGTTTCGTGTTTTCTAGTCGTGCCGCTACTGTTTTGGGTGGATACAATTTTATGGATACAATGTTATTTGTAGATACAATTTTAATGAAATCCGGGATACTGCAATAGCGTGATTACTACGCAATTACTACGTCAAAACCACGATGGCTGTTAAAATTAAATAAAATAATATTGAGAATTCATCTTTCCACTATCGTGAAGCTGTCATGCATGTTTTTAGGTTCTAACAATGATATCATAAATCAAAGATATGACATATCCCTACCAATGCGCGCCAAAAATTGTGACAATATTTTCTCATAAATATAGTTTAGTATTTAGAAAATACACAAAGTACTTACTTTGTGTATTTTCTAAATACTCAAGAACCTCAAGAAGGCTTACGCCCGGTTTCTGAAAGGCTATTCAAATGGATATTCAACTAACATGACTGTTAACTTGACAGCTTATTCAAATCAATTCGGGTTTCTGAAACGTTAATTAGAGAAAAATTTACTAATCTATGTGTAAATAGTTAGGTGAAGCTGGCTCTCGTTATTACAACTTCCCTATAAGTGTACCATATTTGTATACAAAAAGATAGGCTTGTTATTTTTAATCCCTCAATAGGTACTTTCATTTTAATTAAAATGCTCGAGTTGCGAAACGGCATGGTTTATCAATTGGCATTCGTTACGTGAAAATGCATCCCCAGGTCCCTATTATATATGTAGCAGGTACAGGCAATAAAGGAGGAAGGAAGGGAGGAAGTTCCTCTCTCTGGAGCCTTAACCACCGTCTGCTAGGACCCTGTTTCCGCAGCCAGTTGGAAGGGATTTTTTTATATTTTTAAATGTATATGTATTTTATGTTATTTATATTTAAAAATGGAAAAAAAATATTATGTATCATAATGTTGTCTTTTTTATTTACGCAAATTAAAACTAGTTTTACGGATTATATCGCGGTTTATTTTAGCGTAGTAGTAGTTTTATTTTAAGAGTAAACATTTTAATATTATCTTCAAATTATTATTTTTTATATCACACGGGAGAAAATGCGATTTCTAACTCGTATGCACCTCTGTCTACACCACACACACACACACCCACACACACACACACAAACATACACACAAACGCAAGCACACAGGACAGGGTCCGTGGACCTGAAACTATATCCTCGTACGTAATCCGTTACTTTCTCCCCTCCCTCGATGGACCATGTATAATTTTATGTCTCTTACATACTATTTTTATACAAGTAAGCATTCATTCTCATTTCACATGAATATAAAACTGAAAGTGCCTAAAACTAAAGCAGCGGGCGCTTCGCTGTGTAAAAGTCAGATGCGGCAGCTGCGACAGACAGCTTTAATGTATCATAATGCAACGGAAACGGAAGTGACACAAACAGAATTTGTGTGTACGGATAAAGTATTTCGCATTAATATTTGATGAACATTTTGTACTTACTACGCTTCATTGTTCAGTCGGATCTATTATGGTAGAAGATCTCTAGTAAACATTTTACATCTGTTTATACTCCTTTCTATGTTAAGTAGGTAGGTAGCCCCCGTGTCGCAGCGGGAAACGGTTCGCTATGCAAACTGGAGGTAGCCGGTTAAAATCCCGCGTGGAACAACAATTTTATGTTAGTTGTTCCTTACTGGCTAGGGACAAGTATGCTGATCTTTTGACTGTCTGAAAGTCAGATAATCGATGCGTCTGATGGGCTCTGTCTTACGCCTGACCTATCCCTGGTCGTCTGTCTTACATCTCATAGGATTGTGAGAGTTGAGGAAGAGAGAGTGCTAAATATCTCCTGTGAAGTTGGCTAGTCGTGTAAAAAAATTGGCTGCTGTGGCCGAATATGGCCTGGATCTTTGTATGCAGCAGCAGCAACCGAAAGACGCCACTCTTGGATAAAGGCTTCCCCCTTAGAATGGAGGAGCTGCCATAATCCTTACACTTGGCAGACGACTTGGGGATCGCAGTTTTAGGTGGTAGGTAAACCAATAGAAAGACGCTGCTACCCGTCTTCTTGTTTTCCCTTAGTCGCCTTTTACGGACACCAATGGGAGGAGATGGGAGGGTGCTATTCTTACCCATTGTATGCGTATTGCTATGTAATGCGTGCTTACTACTTATTAACTCAACGTAGGGAACATTATTATTATGTTAAGTTCTTTCCTATGTGTTGTGTTGCTTAGGCCATCAAATTTTAACGACTGTCTTCCAGCGTATCACATCAGTGATTTCACTAAAACTTGATAAGTTCTATACTTCTAATTAAAATGCTTATGCAAAAACTGTGTGGGTAAATTCTTCAGTCACAGTATTGAGCTTCCAAAAGCGGCTTTTTCATAAATTACCGATATAAGTATTATGCGTTCAAACTAAGAATGTGGCCGCCATGATGATCGCGACTGCGGAAATTCAATAGTTTTTTACGATTTTTGTACCACCAGCAGAGTAAACACAAAATGAAAAATTCGCCCCGGTTTTGGTTATTTATTGTAATGTTTTGTTTTGCAATCTATTTTTGTTAAAACATCTTTTTTAGTAATTATATATTTGAAATGGCAAGATGGCGGCCACATTCTTAGTTGAAACGCATAGTATATATATGTGCTACTTTTTTGATAGTGGCCATCCTGGTGTCGGCGTAGTTCAAGCTGTCCTTAGACCCGGCTGTATACATGACAACAACCGGCACAGACTTTATTATGTGCCTTTCGAAGCACGAAGACATGAGTGAAAAGGTCACCCATCTAAGGACTAAATTTGCCCGACGTTGCTTAACTAACTGATCGTTTACTGAATATTGGGAAAGGCAGTTTAGATTGTAGACCGTGCGAAAGTAACAGACAAACGTTGGTACATTCCAAAAACATTCCTTTCTTCTGGGGTAGTCGGACAAAAAGCTGGTGCTTCCCGCATGCTTTGAACCCACGACCTTCAGGTCATAACAAGCGATTTCCTGCTGCACTACGAGCTAGCTACGAGAGGCTAGAAAAGAAGTAATACTATCAGCCACAAAGAGACATATTCCTATAATAATATGCAATGTTTTATAGACATTCGAATTTGTTATATTACAATACCATTACGGTTCGTGCCCAATTCCAATATTTCACTCTCTTGCTTCAATAACGTAATGGTATTAGGATAGGGAGTCCACATAAGTTTGCCTACTAAGGAAACATCTATACATTTTATATTTACTTTATTTCATATCTAGAGTTCCGGTTTGTTCACTTCTTATTCCATGGTTTTCAATTTCAAATCAAAGGCTGAACTTTTAATTTTGGATTTTATTTTTCTGTATGGAGCTGAAACATGGACTATCCAGCAAAAGTATCGTAAAAAGATTGACGCTCTTGAGATGTGGTGCTGGAGGCGCTTGCTGAGAATTAAGTGGACTGCCCACCGCACCAATGCATCGATCCTAAAAGAGCTTCGCATCCAACAAAGGCTTTCGTCGATTGTGCAAC
Source organism: Furcula furcula (assembly GCA_911728495.1). NCBI lineage: Eukaryota > Metazoa > Arthropoda > Insecta > Lepidoptera > Notodontidae > Furcula > Furcula furcula. The sequence goes on from OU452243.1 coordinate 8,840,430, forward strand.
TGCGAGTGCTTAAGATGTTTGGACATATCATCCGCAATGAAAGCTCTTTGGAACGACTTATTATACAAGGAAGAGTAGAGGGTCAACGTTCTCGCGGCCTATCACCCACAAGATGGACAGACCTCATAAAATCTACAAAGTGTTCCATTACTAAATGTACACGCAGTGCCACGAATAGGGAGACATGGAGAAGTCTCGCAAAAGCCGTGACCAATATGACAGACAATCCATGACCACGACCACTCCGCCAGGAGTGTACGACTAAGTAGTATATCACAGCTGTCTTTAACAGAGGCAACAATCACAGAGGCCACTGTAAGGTGTACTATGTTTGCACCTTGCACTGTTACTAAGAATCCTATCTTTACGAACATGATCTTTAACAAACCTTTAAAAATGGTTTGAACTATTCAGCATAGTCTACTCTCAAGTCGTGTTCTAATTATTGAGAAAAAGACAGGTGTATTGAAGCGAAACTCATTACACTGTATCAAATGGCGAATGTTCCAAAAATCGGAGCAAAACGAGGAGTGTAAATATTTTTATTTGAATTTGTATTCTGTCATTTAACTTCTGATATTATGTAGCTTTCTTTTTTATGAAATATCATGCATGTGATTCATTTTACTTTTCTGTGAAAATCTGTAAATAGCGCTCCTTCATTTACTGGATTTGTGGGGGCCTACCACCACCTCTATTAGCAGTATTATTATCATCTTACGTGACATGCGTTAGAGACTTTAATATACGTAGCTTAATAGCTATGTCACTTCTAGTAAGGTGACAATAATATCGCTATTAGAGGTGATGGTACAGGTGGATGGTGGTACCCTGTTTTTATTAGCTGTGTTACTCTTTCTTGTAATTTCTTTTTAAATTATGTTGCTTTTCTATGAAAATCTGTATCTGTATCTCTCCCTTATTACTGTTTTTTTTTAAGTATTTGTAGTTATTTCTTTCATAAATAAAATTAACACTCGCCCGAAACAGTGAAACATATCCTTTGTTGCTATGTTAAAAATCGTCATTCGAAGACACTCCCTAATGGTGGAAGAGCTTGTTTGGCCTCTTTACCCTTCGATTTACTGTCAGAGTAATAAATCAAAAGTGACGGCCGAAAAATAAGCGGTTCCGTTATAGCCGTAGATAACGGGGCAAGTTCCGTAACAAAAATATCATAGAACCATGGCACACATGGATAATTTTAGTAATAGTGATCTGGATACTATCTTCAACTTTTATATTATTGTTGAAATAATATTTTTGACGTGGGAAATGAGTCGTCCTTATACGAAGTTCTGTACGTAAAATTACAATAATACTGATCGAAAATACTGTGGTAAACCCCCAGGTTTTAGTAGCAAAAATTAATGATTTTCATATAAAACTCATACGATACAGCAGCGATGTAGCTGCTGAAATGCGTGATTGTGATACAGCTATTGAACACCAGCGGGTTGTCGCAACCCAACGAAATACCGATGTAGCCTTAAAATCGCTATTCTCTGATGATAAAAGTTTAATGTGTGCTAAATCCTTTACAGAAGATCGGATGACCTAATAAACGGAAGAAACGGAAGAATACGGGTCCCACTGCTGTACCTACACATAATCTTTACATTTACTTAAAAATGTAAATGCTGAAAAAATAAAAATATTATTTTTAATGATTTTTCAATCTAACTTGATCGTTGGCGAGATGCCTTCCCATGAACACTCAAGATATTAGTTATTAAGTTTCTTGAGTCCGGTAATATCACCAGTGGCTTTCATTCTGAAATACTAGGATGTTTACATATTGCTGCTTGCTGGCAGAATATTTGTTACTGCGGTAGTGCAGGTGCGGTAAGTGCTAAAACCTCGTATTATACTACCTAGTAATGTAAACATAAACATGTGATTGAACTAGCGATCGCATGCCTAGCTGTAATTAAAACTGGATGGTGCGGTGCCGGCCCAGTATGACTGAAAACACTTCATCTATACTTATAATAAAACTGTAACAGGTCCAATTCTGTACATTGAAGATATTTTGAAAATTATGTTTGGAGGCTGTAACAGCTCAGTGGGCGAGCGCTTGCCTTGGAAACAAGGTGCGCAGGTTCGAACCCCGGCTCGCACCTCTGATTTATTTAATTAATCATGTGCCAATCGTCTTTGTGCGATTGTTACTAGCTTTCGGTGAAGGAAAACATCGTGATGAAACCTGCATGTCTGAGGAAGCCTAACTAGCTTTCGAAAGACGTGTGAAGTCCGCCAACCCGCACTTGGCCAGCGTGGTGGACTATGGCCTAAGCCCCTTCAACTTGAAGGGAGGCCCGTGCCCAGCAGTGAGACATAAACAAGGGCTGGTATTATTATTATATTATGTTGTTATATGTTTGGAGGGCATTCTATAACCGATAATAAAGCCAAAAATGTATTTTTTTTTATATTTGTCTGTCTGTTTTGGGAGAGTGGATTAAAGTCAAAATGGGTACTTGGTTATACGCTTGGTCCGATTTTATCAATTTTTCATTATAATTATAATAAATATTTGTACGGGGACATTCATAGACAGTTGTTAACAATGTTTGGAAATCGATCAGGTTAAGCAACGTTAGGTAAGGTCACTAATTAGATGGGTGACCGTTTAACGCCATTTGAACTAAACGTCTCCGTGCTTCGGAGGGCAAGTACAAAGTGGGTCCAAGTTTTTAACCGACTTTAAAAAAGGAGGTTTTGTATTCTACAGTATTCACAGCGCGGGCGGAGCTGCGTGGGTCAGCTAGTAATTAATAAATGAGTATTGAGTCAAGGTTTAAGATGCTGCCCCCATCTCAAGTGCGTATTGTATGATATCGTACTGAAGTGTCTACCTGAGATCAGTTTATTAATACGGACCTTGATTTATAAAAGCCAGGTGGCTGACAGACGTTCCATGATATTCACATAAGTAATTTGTGCCGGCTGCTAGCGATTACGGCCTTAAAAGCTGAGGGGACGATCTCGGAAGACGCCTCGCCGCTATTATTCCGCTCATTTTCCACCGGTACCATTCTTTGAGTATTAAAACTCAAAGGTACCATTACATTAAAAGTAACTACGAATTTATTATTCTTAATAAAGTTGGTAGGCAGCGATTAATCAGTCAAGATACTGTTTGAGAAAATAAATCGTGAATTTATTGAAATCAAACTACTTTTACGGATTTTATCGCGGTTTATTTTAGATTTTACTATCACTACGTTTCGAATGCAGCACCCATGGTCACGGGAGGACTGAGATGTTGAACGTCCTTATGTCACAATTATGCCGCTGTACCCTTAGATCTTCTTAGTTATTATTGTTTGATTTCCATGTGAAATATTAGCGTAAGTAAAAGAAAACATTACGTGAATTTATTCTTAACGTTAAATGGATAAGTTTATATTATAAAAGGCTTCATCATCATCAGCAGACGCTTTCGTCTGCTGATGATGATGTCCACTGCTGAACAAAGGCCTTCCTCTTAGAAGGGAGGGATTGCCATAATCCCCATGCTTGGCAGGTGGCTTAGGGATCGCAGTATAGGTGGTAGGTAATCCAATAGAAAGACGCTGCTGCCCGTCTTCTTGTTTTCCCTTAGTCGCCTCTTACGAACACCCAACGGGAGGAGATGGGAGGGTACTATTCTTACCCGGACATCCTACGGGATAAAAGGCTTAGTTTCATTTTATTTTAACGTGTAGTCTACAATCTATACCTACTTATAATAAAACTGTAACAGGTCCAATTCTGTACATTGAAGATATTTTGAAAATTATATTTGGAGGGCATTCTATAACCGATACTGAGGCCGAAAATGTATTTTGTTTAATTTTTGTCTGTCTGTCTGTCTGTCTGTCTGTCTGTCTGTCTGTCTGTCTGTCTGTCTGTCTGTATCACGGCTGAGCATCACGCCGAAACTACTGAATGGATTCAAATGAAACTTGGCATGATTTGAGATCTTACTACGAGGTAGGACATAGGATACTTTTTATCCCGTAATCTAGCACGGTTCTTTTGGGAGAGGGGATTAAAGTCAAAACGGGTACTTGGTTATACGCTTGGTCCGATTTTATCAATTTTTCTTTATAATATAATAAATATTAGTAAGGAAACACTCATAGAGAGTTGTTATCAAGGTTTTGTAATCGATCGGGTTAAGCAACGTTAGGTAAGGTCATTAAATAGATGGGTGACCGTTTAACTCCATTTGAACTAAACACGTCCGTGCTTCGGAGAGCAAGTAAAAAGTGGGTCCCAGTATTTAACCGACTATAAAAAAGGAGGTTATGTATTCGATGCGAATTTCTGTTATTAAAAGTTTAGTTAACGTAAAAATAGCGCAGGCGGAGCTGCGTGGGTCAGCTAGTTTAATATAAACTAGCTGGCCGGCGAAGCAGCGCCAGCGTTTTTCAACTTTTTTATGGATTTTCCCAATTTTTTGTCTTCTAAACCATCCCTGGGTTGGAGCGAACAAAACAAAACTGTTTCTTTTGCTCACGAGTACTGACTGAGTGATCAATAGAATCATTTTGACGCTGCACTATTTTTTTTTCATCAGCAACTGGTAACACAGTAAAAGTCAGTTTACTTCAGTGAATTAATAATTCGACTATACTGAATGTAACACCCACAACTAAGACGAATCTAACAACAAATAAGTCACTGTCTCCATCACGCGGTTGAGGCTGTAGGCCGTGCCAAAGAAATAGATATACATACTTACATACATACACACTCTCGAAAAACAAAACAATATAAAAAAATATAACAATATTTACATTCTGAATTTTCGAATTACAAGCGCAAATAGCTTGAGACTAGCGAGTGGCTTCCATTTGTCACCGAGCGATTAAAGCGACGAGCGAGAAGGGCCGAGGACCGACGCGAATCAATATAAACAACCAACCCGTATATCGGACGTGCCTGACATACGCATCGCTGATCTGGCCTGTGCCACATTGTATGTACAGTGTTGCCAGGTGCTTGCCTCCGCCCTCATTATCCCAAAAGAGGGTATTCATGAGAACTGCGAAGTCGGTGGCGCAGCAACGTTTTGCAAAAATGAGCTTTATGAGCAAATGTCATAGAGGCATATTTAACTGGGATAATTATACACCTTGGTCGTACAAATAGTAATAATATTCTCTTCTACTTTACTCCAATTAACAATGTTTGATTTAACATAAAAACATTACGTGGAGTTTCCACGTTTTTTAAACGTGATGTCTTGAAACGCGAGAACTTATAGCATTCGAACCTGGATTACAGGAAAAGACGGGCTCTAGAGCATCTAAGAAAGGCACGGAGTCGGCTTGGCTTGGTGCTTGAGAGGAGTCTAGCTCTATCAAAGTATACACGCCCCAATGAGAAGATCCGGCAAGAACTCAGTAAGGTGATGCTCGTCGTCGAGGTCTAGTGGCCTCATCAGCGAGACCGGTGTCTGTTTGAAAGTGTTAAATTTTCGTCGTCGTTGGGGTAAAATCGTGGCCCAGTAGGACCAGTGGTTTTAGGGGATGTAACAATAAATATCACGGATAGTGGCGTAACTATAAAGGGCAATATGCGTTCATCTGTATGTTCGTCCACCTATTTCTTTAGAATTTTAAAATGCATTTGAAGTACTTAATTATTAAATCTGATTCTTTAAATATGGTCAAGCTTTATAGCATGGTGTCGGGACTGAGGCATCAGATGTCCCTATGTTGTAATGTAGGGTCAATTTAATAGATCACATTTGACATCTGTCAGTTTCTTTGGTTGTCCTGTCTGTTTCTTTTGTCATTATTACAATACATATCTAATCGTAATTGAAAAATTTAAGCAATTGTGCAGTTATAACTTCTATTTTATGCCCGCCGTTACGTAGTTAAATTTTGAAGAAGTGTCCTACTTTAGTTATCTTAGGATATAGTCGAGTCTTCTAATTGTTAGAAAAGTCAAATCTACGCAGGAAGAGCTTGCATTAGGGCTCCCGCACATAACTGCGAATTCGCATCGCATCGCAAATATCTGCGAGAAACAAATGAATTTTTGTATTGAAAATACATTTGTTTCTCGCTGATATTTGCGATGCGATGCGAATTCGCCGTTATGTGCGGGAGCCCTTAGTCCGTGATTAAGTTTTTGATGTATAATATTTGCGTAAATATCAGAACTAACTGTCAAAGATTTAAAATTAACTGACTTTTCTTAGATTGTCTTTCTAAACACGCCTATGTGTTAGTGTGGTTGGGTGTGATGTTGAAGTGGTTGTACTTTCGTTTTTTAATGGGCTGTCATTGTTTCAGACCCCAGGCGTCAGTCGTTCTCGTCACGTACAGCCCGCCAAACATTTACGAAACTTATTGCTTGTAATTAAAAGCGAAATAATTAGTCTTGTTGAACAACTTTTATTGTTAACTGTACGTGGTTCAAACGGTTAGGTAATTATTTTTGAAATAATGAATGGTTGTGTAAAAAACAACCATTCATTATTTCAAAAATAATTACATTACATTTAAATAATATTGGTACCGAGACGTGGTCCTTAACTGCTGGTGTTTTAGAGAAACTCAGAGTCACATAACGAGAAATGGAGAGCTCGCTATGGATATGCTTGGAGTTTCTTTGCGCGATAGAATCCGAAATGTGGAGATTCACCGAGATAGCTCTCAGAATCTGCAAGTTGAAATGGCAATGGGCAGGCCGAAGAACCGATGACCAATGGGGAAGAAAGGTTCTCTAGTGGCAACCACGGAGCGGAAGACGAAGCGTAGGCAGGCCACCCACTAGGTGGACAGACGACATAGTGCGCGTCGCAGGTAACCGGTGCATGCAAACAGCCAATTGTCGTTCATTGTGGCATTCTAAGGGGGAGGCCTATGTTCAGCAATGGACGTCTTCCGGCTGATGATGATGTGCAAAAACACTACGATGACAGATGGAGGCTAAGTATGGACGTTCTATTAAAGTAATGTTTGCCTAATGTTGATAGAGACTCCTTTATTGTAGTACATTTTGATTTTAGTGAAAATGTTTTTTTTTATTAATAAGTACATACATGTAAAATTTTACCATATGTAAATCTGAGTGAATTAAATTGATTCTAACGTAATTACCAGGATCTGAATATGTAAAAGACCTCAGACTACCCATTAGCATATTTTCTTACATTCATGTTTTGATTGATTTAATTTATGAATGACTAAATGAACCTAAATGTTTTCATAATGTTGTATTTTATTTACGCGAATACTACACTTTGAAAAGAAACTACTCATTCATTTCAATGTAAACGTTTCGTTTTTTAATAGGTTCATTAAATTAAATTGTATTTTACTAGTGATGCCCGGGCTTCGAGAGTTTGTAATTTATAAGACTCGGTTACAATTTGTTTTTTTTTATACTTATATAAAACTTAATTAGGTTTTATTATTGTTGGTTATTATTGGTTATTGTTTTGTTCGTCGTATATTATATTATAGTAAACAACGCCTCAATACCAAACCAGTCCACTAAAATCACAAAATTTATGCTCCGCCGACCGGCGAGCACATCTGCGCTCACTAGAAGGATGTAATAAAATCGACTAATGCCCGTTGAATATTTGACGACTTAGTCTAGTGGTAAGACACCGTGATCACTAAGGCCTTTTTTTGATCTCACGGGCGAAACCTTCAAAAGGCCCCCGGGGAGAGGTTACCCGGGGTACGTGGAATTCTTACTCCCTAAAAACCCCTCAGCCGTTGCTGGCACATAAGATATTGTTACGTGCGGGTGGGTTACTGTATACACTATACAGACAAGGCACAGTAGTCCGAGTCCCTCAGTACGTCAGAGTAGTCCAAGTCGTCGCACAGATCGCCGGTACAATTATCTTCGATAGCTTCCTTAAGATATTTTCACTATCGCTTGTGAATACAAACTGAGTGGACGCCTCTAAGCGTCGGCTTATATAGCTAAATTAATAGAGTGGTGGAAATTTCTCGAAGGTACTTTAAGTCTAGCATTTTCGCGAGCCCACACAACAGAGGCGACATTTCGAGACGTTAACGAACAATAGGTGGGGCAGTGATCGAACTATAGGTACAATAACTAAGTACTTGCCAAATTTGAGGGAACAATTTTCTATTGACAGTTCTAGATTTTTCTATACGGATAGTAGACCTAACAATGAACTAACAATTCATTTTGTGATCATTGCAATTAAGTACGTAATAATTAACCCAGTAATTAGCACTTTTATGTCCCGGTCGTAATGATATAAGTAAGTTACGGTTAAATTTTTATTCGTACGGCAGCATTAACACTAAATATGAATCCGCTAATAAATGAATTAAGTATGATTCACCTAAATTTTGTGGTAATTTCACGAAAATTACAGGAATTGCGAAGGATCTGCTGGAAATGCAGAATATGAATTCCTTTTAGAGGAAATGCTTAATGTGACCTTTTTATACCCGCTGGGCTAGGCTACCAGACACCGGTCTCGCCGGCGAGGCCGAAGGGTCGTACGTATGCAACTTCACCAACGTCCATCACCTCACTGAGTTTCTTGCCGGTTCTTCTCAGTGGGGGCGCGTTGTGAACCGGTGGTAGAATCAGCCCTCTCTTAAGCGACAGCGCAAGCCAAGGCCGTGCCTCCCTGTGGTGCCCTTGAGCTCGTCGCTCCTTCTGCCGTTAAGGCTAGAGTGCTATAAGCGGTCGCCTCCTATTGTCCGTTGAAGCTGTAATAGCCATCTGCGGTCAACAGCATCTATCATTCCCCAAAAAAGCCCGCTGGGCTAGGTGGTATCTGCACCAGAAACCTTATATCACTGCCCTTTGTCGGGGTGTTATTTACCTGTATTTTACTACGTGGTAGGTCTTATGTATAAGGGACCGTACAGGTAGGTACTACCGCAGTGTCAGATATTCTCAAACATTGCTGTGTTCCTGTGTAAAAGGCACTGTAGCTGGTGACATTAACGCACACAAGATACATAATAATTAATGTGTCTGGCGACAGGCGGTACTACCGCCTATAGGCAGGTGTCTTCACAGATATAGATTTACATAGATAACGCAAATGCATGTACTTCGCGTGTCCGAACCCCGACCAAACGTCAAGGTTGGTCGCCGATAACTTACAGTCCGCGCGCGTCTGTTGTTGCAGCCTTGCAGCCGGTGGCCGCAAACACTAAAAAACATCAACGGGGCATCGGCCGCATAGGTGTCTTTGAATCAGTTTGGATTTCCAGTCACTAAATTTGGGCCGTGTTTCAATACAAATCGTGATACTTGCGTTAACTATGTAAATCTATATCTGTGTGTGTCACTTAGCATCAGGCGAAAGCTTCCTTGACTCCACCACAAAAAAATATATGTACTATCGTGGACACGAATGCTTTACCAGTTATCAATCAAAATCGTTTAACGACGTTACGTGCGCTTAGGGCTCTCACACTCATCTGCGAATTCGCATCGCATCGCAAATATCTGCGAGCTTGCGCGAATGCGCACGAACTTCCGATACAAGTTCCTGCCATGCGGTGTCGCATCGCATCGCATCGTAGTTTTGTGTGAGAGCCCTCACCCCGCATGTATTTTGGGTCAGTTTGTGCAACGGACGAATTATCGTCCTAAAGGTGGTACACCGTTCGTGACTGCGAGGGAACTTAATATGAATTTACAAAATAAGTAATACGTTCTGTCTAAGTTGTCTAGTGACCACAGTTAGGGTTGCCACCCGTACTTTATAATAAAGTATTGTACGTTATTTCAGGTAATTGTACTCTATCTATACTTATAATAAAACTGTAACAGGTCCATTTCTGTACATTGAAGATATATTGAAAATTATGTTTGGAGGGCATTCTATAACCGATACTAAATCCAAAAATGTATTTTTTTTTATTTTTGTCTGTCTGTCTGTCTGTATCTCGGCTGAGCATCACGCCAAAACTACTGGATGGATTGAAACGAAACTTGGCATGATTTGAGTTAATACTCCGAGGTAGGACATAGGATACTTTTTATCCCGTAATCTAGCACGGTTTTTTTGGGAGAGGGGATTAAAGTCAAAATGGGTACTTGGTTATACGCTTGATCCAATTTTATCAATTTTTCTTCATAATTATAATAAATATTAGTAAGGGAACACTCATAGAGAGTTGTTATCAAGGTTTTGCAATCGATCGGGTTAAGCAACGTTAGGTAAGGTCATTAAATAGATGGATGACCGTTTAACGCCATTTGAACAAAACGGGTCCGTGCTTCGGAGAGCAAGTAAAAAGTGGGTCCCAGTTTTTAACCGACTATAAAAAAGAGGTTATGTATTCGATGCGAATGTCTGTTATTAAAAGTTTAGTTAACGTAAAAATAGCGCATGCGGAGCTGCGTGGGTCAGCTAGTACTTTATAAGAACAATAAAGTACACGAAAATACTTTATTTCGCATGATTTGTTTTCTTGAATAGTTATATAGATTTATCCTATAGTAAAGTAAGCGAGACGAAAGAAACAACGTGTCTCTGAATATGATACAAAAAAGAATTACTTATTTAATTTAAATATAGACTATAAAGACGCTGTGTAATTGTTTAGTAGAGATACTAATTTGATACTTACTGCAAAAAGCAATAAAAAATAAGGTTCTAAACATAATAATAAAGGAAAATAAATTGTACTTTATTTTGCTACTATGTACTTTTTTTTCTTACCTGTAATAACCAATGTACTTTATCTGCACAAAAAAAAAGGTGGCAACCCTAACCACAGTAGTCTTGCCCAGTTTGAGATCTTAAAGATACAATCACTTTATGTGTGTCCTACATATCGGTTTTGCCTATTATGGTCTTAGGATTTAGACGATGAGCAATACTCGTAAATGAAAGTCTATACCTACAACCTCTAGACACCTTTTTGTCCAACCCACTCAAAGGAGATTAGTTGTAGTACCTAAAGGAGATTAATCCCAGGCTATTGTTGAAAGCCCATTTAAAGGTCGTAGCCGGGTATAGATCCAATAACAAAATTATTATGTCCAGCTTAATTATTATGTCCTGCTGTGAACACGATTGTACATGATGTGAAATATCTTACTAGACGCGCCAACTAAAATAATCAATTTGTAATTTGCAAGCACTCAGGTGAATTTTTAATACTTAACCTATTCAATGCGACAGAGTAAGCATTATATTAAAGGGATTTCTTAATTTATGAAATCGTTCCAATAAAAATATTGCTTGAATTTTGTAAAAAGGGGAAAGGAAAAGTGAGAGGGAGTGATTGTTTTACTCTAAACAGCCTCCTAAAATGCAGTCAATGATATTCTATTAGTAGTCGATCATTATGATCGACAAGATACGGCAGCATACGTCGATTAAGATTTAAAAGTCGGTTTACTAAATAAGATAAAATAGGCAAAATATAAAAGTGCTGTTTTTCATTGTTTTGGGTAATGTATCTATCATACATGGTGTTGAATCTTGCAGGTTATAAAATCATGAACCCGTATTGTATAATAATTAGTTCGGTTGAATTATAGTGAAACTGCTTAGATTGCCGCACTTCCAAACGTCAATTAGAGTTAATGATTATTAATCCGGTTGTACGATACATTCGAAGTTGTTGACCGCTACGTATACCTAGGACAAACTATCCAGTTAGGTCGGTCCAACTTCGACAAAGAGGTCGTCCGAAGAATCCAACTCGGATGGGCAGCGTTCGGGAAACTAAGCGAAATCTTCTCGTAGTTTCCCGAACGCTGCCTGAAGACGAAGGTTTGGAACTAGTGTGTGTTGCCAATGATGCTATATGGTACCGAGACGTGGTCCCTAACTGTTGGCCTTCTGGATAAGCTCAGAGTCCCACAACGAGCTATGGAGAGAGCTATGCTCGGAGTTTCTTTGCGCTGCAGAATCCAGAATGATTAGATTCGCCGAAGCACCGAGGTCACCGACATAGCTCATAAAATCTGCAAGTTGAAGTGGCAATGGGCAGGCCACATCGCTTGGCGAACCGATAACTGTTTGGGAAGAAAGGTTCTCGAGTGGCGACCACGAACCGGAAGACGCAGACAGGCCTCCCACTAGGTGAACAGACGACATTGTGCGCGTCGCAGGTAACCAGTGGATGCAAATAGCCAATTGTTTTTTATTGTGGTGTTCGAAGGGGGAGGCCTATGTTCAGCAGTGGACGTCTTCCGGCTGGTGATGATGATGATGAATCCGGTTCTTGAATTCGAATTATTTTGATACTTGCAGTAAATTTATAATTTATACTCTGATAGTAGAACATATCGTTTATCTATTAATAACCAATGATGGAAAAGAAGCATAAACTGCTCCCAGAAACAAAGTAATTAGATTTAAAAAGGCCTTAATTTGAAATAACTTTATCTGACGTACGTAACTGTGTAATAACCTCTCATCACGGATTTATATTTAGGGCTCCCACACATAACTGCGAATTCGCATCGCATCGCAAATATCTGCGAGAAACAAATGCATTTTCAATACAAAAATTCATTTGTTTCTCGCAGATATTTGCGATGCGATGCGAATTCGCAGTTATGTGTGGGAGCCCTTACTACGTAGTGCCTCTTATTACATTTGTCATTACTTGTTATCCTCAAACACTCGAGAACAGTCTAAAAATTCAGGAACAGATCTGTAGACGGTGCAAAATCCTTGGTATTTACGAAAAAAGCATATAAAAAAGATAAAAGGTTACGACCACGACGGGTCCAAGCGTTCTCTAGATGGTATCCGAATTGAATTTATCGAGTAAGTTATTTTTATGAGCGGTGGCCGGAGATTTATTGCTGCGATTTGTAGACGCACCCTATCTTCCGATAACACGCGGCCAGGGCCCGTTTCTGTCACTCGAGTACGGAGACTGTTTGTATGTATTTTTAATTAATTTTAAATACTTAATAATAAAAAAATGTCCTCCTGGCCGATACGACCACAGCGGCTAATCTTTCACAAGATCAGGGATATTATAGTGCACAAGTACACTCTCTCTTCCTTTACCTCTCACAATCCAATGTGACGAAGACCGATAGGACCGAGGAGAGGTCAGAGGGTTCAAGTAAGGGTTTTGATTACTTACTTTTTACATGCCCCTCCGACTCATGGATCATCTTACTTTACAGACAATCAGGTGATCTACCTGCATTGTCCTAGCCAGTAAGGGACAATTACACAAACTTGTTGCGCGACCACCGATGTGCAAAGCAAACGGTTTCTTACTGCGCCTACTGGAGGCTACAAATTTTAAATAGCTAGTTCTTCAACGTAATCTTATTAATCGGCAACAGGAATCCATATGTTAGGGACAAAAAGGGACCAAACGTGTTGCTAGGCCATAATAGAAACATCTTTGATATCTGGCAATCTTATTAACAAATCATTCGCTAACGCTTTCTGTTCTCTATAATTGGTCACGAGATTTGTCTATGTCTTATGTCATTCCCATACATTTTTTAAACTTTCTATTAGCGTTATCGCTTGTAGAATGTTACATTGTCTAGGCCCTCTGGTGGTTAGCCAGTTAAGAATACTTATTACGTGGGTCTTATAATTAAAGGCTAAGGGCAATGATATTTTAAACAATAGATATGCCATTAGCGCTCGCCAGACGTTCAGCGAGTATCCCCCAACTGGGTTTTGTAGCAGTTAGTCGCACGCCGTCCCGCGTAGTTAATGCGACATCGTGATGTCTATCATTAAAAATTGAAAATGCCGCCCTGCGTATTTATAATGTGCACAAATTACCAGGCAAAAGTAAATAAACAGTCAGGAATAATATAGCACATGTAACTTTGAAAAAATACGGAACGCACAAAATATAGCCATCTCGTTTTCTCTTACTTTTCTCGTTATGTATCTGTCCTTGTCAGACTATATGTAGGAAAATGTATAGCTAGGTATAGCTAACTACAAGTGAGACAACTTTTATCGTGCGTTAGTAGGGATATAACATATCTTTAGTAAAATATCATTGGCTAAGGGCAATATAGACGCAGACATATAAAAGCGAATACGAGGGCTGCCCATAATTACACGTGCACAGTTTCAATCAAAAATAGCCGTGGTATCACGTCAAATTCACGCAGGACGCAGCGTAACCAAGTAATTGGACAATATTCTGATTCCCAAATTAGGTTTACGGCATTTGGTCACGCGCGGCGGACAATTCCGAGAGTGGCATAAATATTTGTGCCGTAAATTCATACCATGTTTTATGGACTGAATAACCATGATTTCATGTAGTAAAAAGTTTTGAGTAATAGGTAGGTTTAAGTCGTACGGACGTGAGGACCATTTTGTAAATTCACAATCGCTCTAGTAAAATTTGGACGTGATTTTAAATGGATTGCAATAATCAGCTTATGTTTAATGATGTGGATGCGTTCTTAAGAGGAAGTAATGATAATGTCCTCCTGAATTTTCCACAAGATCAGCCATCTACGCGGGAGATATTATAGTGCACTTGGTGCTTGCGGAGACACTAGTGCACTCTTTTTTAACCGACTTCAAAAAAGGAGGAGGTTCTCAATTCGTCTGTATATATATATTTTTTTTCTATGTATGTTCGCGCATAACTCTGGCAATTATGAACCGATTTGAAAAAATCTTTCTTCCATCCATTTTTTAATCCGTTAATTGGGTCCCATAAAAAAAATATTGCTTAGTAATAAGTAGTTCCTGAAAAAACAAGAATGGTGACTGCGCACTGAGAGCTGCAGGAAAGCCTATATAGATGACTTTATGGTGCTTTTTAAGGACAAAAATGGTCATAACTCTGGTAAATATTTACCAATTTCAATGATTCTTTTTTTATTCGAAAGAAGAAACCACTGTAATGAACCTGTATGAATTTTATCACAACCGGATAAGAACTTCCTGGAGGACCATGAATGATATGGAGGAATTTATCTGGTAAAAACCATAAAACTGATGTTCTCCTTTACATTTCTCTGATAAATATGAACCGATTTCGATGATTCTTTTTTTATTCGAGAGAGTAAACTACTATGATGATTCCATGCAAATTTTATTACGATCGGATAAATTGTTTCTGAGTTTCTGAAGAAACATGAATTATGTAAAAGTATGTAGACGATAATGTGAAATCATAATGATGTCATAACCTACCTAGATAATTTTACCGTCTTCGATGGTTCAATCTTTATGTATGAAAATATCACTAAAAAGTATAAAATAAAATATTTAAAAAAAAAATTGAACCGACTTCAATAACACTAAAAAGTATATAAAATAATTTAAATATTATTGAAGTTGGTGCCAAATATACACAGCAGGTACGCTAACACCAACTTCTTTAATATTTAAATTATTTTATACTTTTTAGTGTTATTGAAGTCGGTTCAATTATTTTAAAAAATTTTTTTTTCTTTACCCTTCACAATCCGATGGGACGGATCACCGACACGACCGGGGAGAGGGCAGGCGTAGGACCGACTTTTTACATACCCATCCCATCTTTTCCCTTTACAGACAATTTCAGGTGATCGGCCTACACTGCAATTACACAACGTGGTTGCTCCCTGGGGGATTCAAACCCACGACCTCCGAGTTGCAAATCAAGCGAAGGTTCCCACTGCACCACGGAGGCTACGAATAATGTAATTCTATCGATACGGCCACATCGGCTGATCCTCGCTTATTCCTGATCCACCAACTACGCAGAAGGTATTGCATAAGGGCTAAGTAAGAACACTCTCTTCCTTTTCAACCATCGATCAAAAATGAGGGCTGCTTTATTTTTGACACCTACATATATCTGTATGTATGTAAGTTTTCTATAATTATGTTTTATTTGGTGTATGTACAACTAGAGTTTTTTTTTAATTTCTAAAGACTGGACAGGTTTAAATGCGTTTTCCTGGCAATTTTTGATGGAAATCTGCACCGCTATTTAAACACTACTTCTACTACCACATCAGAAAGAGTAACATAATACCTAAAGAAACATAATAATGTAATATATTCAGATGGGATCGTAAACCACACAACGTAGCTATTTCCATTAACAATGTAACGCATGTGTATTATGTCTGGGCAACGTCAAAACAAGTTGTTTGTCTGAGATGAGGGCCGGCAGTTTATTCCCCATATTATAGAGAATTACGGTCCATCAGTCCGCTTCATGTCCAATGAAGTAATAAGAAACTAAACTCAGTAGTATTTTTTAACCGGCTTCAAAAAGAAGGTTCTTTCGACGCGTATGTATGTAATATTGATAAAAATGCGTAATATTAATATATGTTAGTCTATGTGGGCTTCTAAACAAATTTACCAAATTTTATGAGTGTATGTATGTATGTATGTATGTATGTATGTAGGTATGTATGTATGTAGGTTTGTCCACGGATTTCTCAGAAACTACAAGTCCGATTTTAAAAATTCTTTTTGCATTAGTTAGAGTATTTTTCAACTTAGGGTAGAGTACAAGTTTCATCAAAATCGGTCCAGTAGTTTAAGAGATATAAACTTTTTATGTTTTCAGTAAGTTACTGTAACGTAGACGTTCGAGTTGCGTGATAGTGCTGATACCTATTTTGGTAAAATAAGTCACTAAAAAGTGTTAAATAAACTATTTAAAAAAAATAAAAACCGACTTCAAAGTAAATTATCTAAAAAGCATAAAATAACGAAAATATATTGAAGTCGGTGTCAGCTGGTGCTAGTGTTAGTTAACATGATGTGCTAGCACCGACTTCAATATATTTTCGTTATTTTATGCTTTTTAGATAATTTACTTTGAAGTCGGTTTTTTTTTTTTTTTAAATAGTTTATTTAACACTTTTTAGTGACTTATTTTACCAAAATTTCGATGATTCTTTTTTTATTCGAGAGAGTAAACTACTATGATGATTCCATGCAAATTTTATTACGATCGGATAAATTGTTTCTGAGTTTCTGAAGAAACATGAATTATGTAAAAGTATGTAGACGATAATGTGAAATCATAATGATGTCATAACCTACCTAGATAATTTTACCGTCTTCGATGGTTCAATCTTTATGTATGAAAATATCACTAAAAAGTATAAAATAAAATATTTAAAAAAAAAATTGAACCGACTTCAATAACACTAAAACGTATAAAATAATTTAAATATTATTGAAGTTGGTGCCAAATATACACAGCAGGTACGCTAACACCAACTTCTTTAATATTTAAATTATTTTATACTTTTTAGTGTTATTGAAGTCGGTTCAATTATTTTAAAAAATATTTTTTTCTTTACCCTTCACAATCCGATGGGACGGATCACCGACACGACCGGGGAGAGGGCAGGCGTAGGACC
Organism: Furcula furcula; assembly: GCA_911728495.1. Lineage (NCBI taxonomy): Eukaryota > Metazoa > Arthropoda > Insecta > Lepidoptera > Notodontidae > Furcula > Furcula furcula. The sequence continues at coordinate 8,857,740 of OU452243.1, forward strand.
GACTTTTTACATACCCATCCCATCTTTTCCCTTTACAGACAATTTCAGGTGATCGGCCTACACTACAATTACACAACGTGGTTGCTCCCTGGGGGATTCAAACCCACGACCTCCGAGTTGCAAATCAAGCGAAGGTTCCCACTGCACCACGGAGGCTACGAATAATGTAATTCTATCGATACGGCCACATCGGCTGATCCTCGCTTATTCCTGATCCACCAACTACGCAGAAGGTATTGCATAAGAGCTAAGTAAGAACACTCTCTTCCTTTTCAACCATCGATCAAAAATGAGGGCTGCTTTATTTTTGACACCTACATATATCTGTATGTATGTAAGTTTTCTATAATTATGTTTTATTTGGTGTATGTACAACTAGAGTTTTTTTTTAATTTCTAAAGACTGGACAGGTTTAAATGCGTTTTCCTGGCAATTTTTGATGGAAATCTGCACCGCTATTTAAACACTACTTCTACTACCACATCAGAAAGAGTAACATAATACCTAAAGAAACATAATAATGTAATATATTCAGATGGGATCGTAAACCACACAACGTAGCTATTTCCATTAACAATGTAACGCATGTGTATTATGTCTGGGCAACGTCAAAACAAGTTGTTTGTCTGAGATGAGGGCCGGCAGTTTATTCCCCATATTATAGAGAATTACGGTCCATCAGTCCGCTTCATGTCCAATGAAGTAATAAGAAACTAAACTCAGTAGTATTTTTTAACCGGCTTCAAAAAGAAGGTTCTTTCGACGCGTATGTATGTAATATTGATAAAAATGCGTAATATTAATATATGTTAGTCTATGTGGGCTTCTAAACAAATTTACCAAATTTTATGAGTGTATGTATGTATGTATGTATGTATGTATGTAGGTATGTATGTATGTAGGTTTGTCCACGGATTTCTCAGAAACTACAAGTCCGATTTTGAAAATTCTTTTTGCATTAGTTAGAGTATTTTTCAACTTAGGGTAGAGTACAAGTTTCATCAAAATCGGTCCAGTAGTTTAAGAGATATAAACTTTTTATGTTTTCAGTAAGTTACTGTAACGTAGACGTTCGAGTTGCGTGATAGTGCTGATACCTATTTTGGTAAAATAAGTCACTAAAAAGTGTTAAATAAACTATTTAAAAAAAAATAAAAACCGACTTCAAAGTAAATTATCTAAAAAGCATAAAATAACGAAAATATATTGAAGTCGGTGTCAGCTGGTGCTAGTGTTAGTTAACATGATGTGCTAGCACCGACTTCAATATATTTTCGTTATTTTATGCTTTTTAGATAATTTACTTTGAAGTCGGTTTTTTTTTTTTTTAAATAGTTTATTTTAGTTTTAGATTTATTTCCTTTTGTGTACCTATCCGGTATGTATCCACAAATTTTAATCCGTACGGGTATTTCTCAAACGGGTGAATTTTATTTGTATTAGATTAGAATATCCTGTAGCGGTGGGGAGCTTAAAACGTTATTTTTAAGGTACTTAAGGTAAAAGGGAATTTTAACCCATGGGGTGTTCGGGTAAGAATTGCACCCTCCCATTCCCTCCCGTTGGGGTGTCCCGTAAGAGGCGACTAAGGGAAAACAAGAATACGGGCAGCAGCGTCTTTCCATTGGATTACCTACCTACGTATACTGCGATCCTCAGGACGGCTTTCAAGCTTGGCAGGCAGTTTTGGGGATCGCATATAGGTGATATGCGATCCCCAAAACTGCCTGCCAAGCGTGGGGATCATGACAACCCTTCCTTTAGAACGAGGCGGTCTTTGTGGTGTTTGATGATAATAATAATAATAATATCTTGGGACAATCCACACACGGTCATCCGATCCCAAACTAGGCAGAGCCTGTACTATGAAAACCAGACAACTGATACTAATACTTAAATACTTTTTTTTTGTAAATACATACTTAAATAGATAAAAAACCCAGACACTTGGTGGGAATCGAACCCACGACCTATTGGTCAGCGGACAGGGTGCCTAACCACTAGACCAACAGGCCTGCCGATTGGCAGTATTATTTGGTAACATAAATGAGATTAATGCTGAGATCAGATGTACATGTTTAATGGATACTGAATAAAAATAATTAGGTAGAGTGATGTGTTTAAATTATTATTATCAAAAACCAATTTTCTTATTTTGGCCACGACAATACCATTCACTTTGATTTGAGTCATTTACAAAGTCACCTCCACAGCTCTGCTGTTGGCGCGAGTTCAATATTTTGATGTGATGATAAAAAGGATTTTTTTTTCAAATAACAGTAGCTATTATTATTATGATATTTAAATTAGTGTACTTGATCACAATAAAACTGGCAGAGTAAAAATGTTGCCCGAAATCTGAAATTGAACTGTCTGAAAAAGTTACAGCCCCTCAGTTGTAAGGCATAATTCATAACAGGGGACGAGTTTATGCTATAACGCGCCACCTGTAAAGAAACATTTCAAGGCCGCTTGAACGAGGTCAGGCCCGTTCGTAGACTATACGAATTGGGGTTATCAATCTACAGCTGACGATTTTAAGACCGTTCATTTGTAAAATAAAAAATGGAACGTTAGATTTTTACACCATATGCTTGGGTGAACTATAGAAAATATTTTGCCGGATACCTACTATATCAAACGATAGGCAAGCCACAGTAGTCACTAGGACCACTCGAGACGACACTTAACTTGTATTTACAATATTTTTAAGTACGTTTGGATATAGGATCAGTTTCACCTGACGTTGACCAACGATAATATAGGTTTTATGAAGACCTCTACCCTCTTCGGAGTCGCTGGACGTGGACGTTCGGGGTGTTGGCCCTTAGGACGTCCATTGAGTACAGCGGCGACTTCGAGGAGGACAGCGGTGGGGTTGCGACCCCCGTCCCAGTGAGCACCGTATCTGGTTTCCCTAGTGGGGCTACAATGCGCCGCCCAGCGGCGGGCTCAAAGGCAAGGCACTGAGGGGTGCAAATCCCAACAGAGAGACCTGGGTCCCCTCTCATGTGCCAATGCGACAGTCGCGGGGGTTTTAGTGGGTAAGAATCCCACATACCCCGGTCGAGCCCCACAGCTTCCGGGGATCTTTTGAAGATTTACCCCGCGTCAAAAAGAAAGTTTTATGAAGACCAGCAGTAAGACAATATAGGATAGAAATTATTATAATGTATAGTAATTATGTTTTGAAATGAAACTAGTTTTACGGATTATATCGCGGTTTATTTTTGATTTTAATTTCCCGACGTCAAATCAAAATCATTAGTAATTATATTGCCTAGAGTAAGCCGTTTTTTTTTATTTACGAAAATAACCGCCGCACTCAGATCCGTTTATGAGGTATTATGGCATCCATTAGTATAGATATTGTACTTATTGAAATCCAAACTGAGGCGATAATTAATTAGATCAATGGGTTCTAAGCGCGGCATTAGTTAATAACATTTCGTCGCACTTAATAATCCCTACAGAAAAGGTCTGAAATAATCTGAATAGTCTTAGGTTTTCATTAATGTTTACTATTAAGTGAATCTTAAAAGAATTATAGTACTCGTAGGCGGTATGAAAAAAGCTTCGGCTATTGAAATTCTCACCACGAGCCGAGACGAGCCATGATTTAATTATCTACAACCTAAGGTGTTTTCACATGCATCCGTCAAATCATACGATAGATACACTGTCGTCGGTGATAGTAAATATTTTTTTCCATTGTATATAAGTACGGGCCAAGGATTTTCGTGGTCCATGTAAGTATAAAAATAACTTAAAATTTTATCACTAAAAGCCTTCATTAAAACTTTATTATTGAATCCCAATAGTTACCAATATTGATCAAATCATGCCTTGCGATACTCGCGTAGGTACATACTTAACATATTTTTTATTTTTTGGCCCGTTCTTATTGTAGTTTTCAAAATCATCCAAGTAAAGAAAATAAATAATGTTAAAGAGCGTCGGAATATTGCAGGCTAGTTTAAAGTTAACTAGTGGATAGATATAATGATAAAGATGAAATAATTAGCATATCCAGACGAATGAACAAATTTTAGACAACATGAAATCTTAAAAAAAAGTGATTGAAGGAAACCTAAAAGAAAGTGAGGTGGTTAAGGATCAGTTACTAACAAAAGTGCAAAAATTTAGGAAAATAATCTGAATACATTCTGAAAGGTTAGATTTACAATGTGGCAGTTGCTAAATGCTTCTCCATTCTTCGGATGAAACAATTGTTGAATAATCTATTTAATGTAATTATGACTCTTTTATAAATCTTCAACAATTTGACGGGATTAGAATCAGTTGATCGTGTGGATTGTCCCAGAATTAATTATAATTTTTATTAAAATTTAATGTCCAACGATTTGTTGCTAATAACTAATGCTCTTTACTGCATATAGTATTTCGGCAACTAAACTTTTGTTCCGAATAGGTCTTTAAATACCACCAAAAGGGCGCTTGTTATTTTACAGCCCTGTGTAAGTGTCCTTAGGAACTGTTTTTCCCTTCGAAAGAACCTAATATTCCTGGAACGTGATTCAAGTGAACAACACGGCAATTTTTACGCAAAAAACATCCAACATCTATTCTAAAACGGGAAGCTCCCTGAATGTAAATTATGTGAAAAGACACTAATACCCGTGCAAGGACACCTGAAGTGATTTGGATATACTTAGTACTGTAGCAAGTAGTGTGGGCGTACTAGAATAATATAAGTACAGGGATTTATTTCTACGTCTTACACGTCTTACCTTTATTACCGTCTAAATTCTTTGGACATAGCTATATTTTGTCATTGAAATTAACAACTATTTGACTGAAAAAGGCAGAAACATTAGCGTATGAACAAAACCCGCAAAGTTTTGGCGTTGAAAATTGAGGCCTCTATTGAAATTAGGTTGTTTTTATTATTTTTCATTTTAATAGCCTCACGAATCATTTTTAAAAGAAATCTTGTTAGGGACGGTACTTCACTAAGTACTCTCGATATGCCATAACTCTTAGAAAATAAGGAAATACTGTACTAAAGGATTGGCAATAACGCGTATATATCAGGCGAAATTGATAACGCTTAAGTGCACAATCGAATTAATGAGTGGGTTATTGATTACTTACGCTTATATCACAGTGATATGATAATTTAATACCCTTCTCCCATGATATTGGTTCATTAAACCATCTGAATAAGCAATTTATGGAATTCGTTGGAATGTTAAAATGGAATGTTATGTAATAATAATAATCGTAGAAAAAATACAGACAGTTACAGCAAGAAGTTAAAAAAGTATGGGAAATGAACAAAAAACAATTGTTCTAATACTCATAGTAATCTACACTAAAGGAGTAATATCAAAGCAGGTTTACATTACCAGCCGAAAGACGTCCACTGCTAAACAAAGGCCCTTAGAAGGGAGGGGTTGCCATAATCCCCACACTTGGCAGGCGGCTTGGGGATCGCAGTATAGGTGGAAGATAAATCCAAAAGAAAGACGCTGCTGCCCGTCTTCCTGTTCTCGCTTAGTCGCCTCTTACGACACCCAACGAGAGGAGATCCCCGATGCAATTCTAACCCGGCACCCCGCGGGGACGCAGGTTTTGGTAGCTTTCAATTGTCGTAGCTGCTGCTGCTAGTTTTCACCATACAAATATGATACAACTACATTTTTTTTACCAAAAAACAATAAACAGTCTTCAATAGACGCCACACTAAAAAGTGAAAAAACAAAAACAAATATTGTTGTTGGTGCTCAAATAAAAAAAAAATTAAGTTTATAATTTTCTTTATCTCTTCAATAGACTATTTGACTATACTGATATGGATATAAAGCTTTATTACTAAAAAGTAACCATCGACATCGGTAGGATGATCTGTGGTGTATGACGATTTTTATAGTCGATGATATCATCTATATAGTGATTTCTGATATTTACGCGAATACTACACATTGAAATGAAACTAATTTTACGGATTATATCGCGGTTTATTCTTGATTTTAATTACCCGACGTTTCTAATACTTTACAGCATTCATGGTCACGGGCGGACTGAGGTGGTAGCTGTCCAAATATCAAATCAATTCAAATCAAGAATAAACCGCGATATAATCCGTAAAATTAGTTTCATTTCAATCATCTATATAGCTTCATCATCATTCATGTTCCTCAGAAACTACTTGTCGGGTCGTGGTAAACTTTGTATGAACTGATTGAAATACTTTCCTCTCTCGATTAAAAAAAGAGGTTCATATTTATCAGATTAATGTAGTGAAAAATATAGATTTTATGGTTTCTAACAGTTAAATTCCCCCCATCACTCAAGTTCCTCTAAAAAATTTCTTATCCGGTTACGATAACATTCATACATAATAATAATAATAATATCTTGGGACAATCCACACACGGTCATCTGATCCCAAACTAGGCAGAGCCTGTACTATGGAAACCAGACAACTGATACTAATACTTATATACATTTTTTTTTTGTAAATACATACTTAAATAGATAAATAACACCCAGACACTTGGTGGGAATCGAACCCACGACCCATCGGTTAGCGGACAGGGTCACTAACCACTAGACCAACGGGCCCGTCAAACACATAATAATTGAAATGGTTCATGCTCTCGCATAAAACAATAAACATTGAAATCGGTACCACCAATATACATATTTTTTGTTGCTTAGATTATAATCTGTTTGAATTTTAGCAAATAATTCTAACGCGCCACTCATATTCCTTCAGGAACTACTGGTTCGTACGTAATATTTTTTTACTGGGACTATTATATCTTGACTTGATAGAGCGTATTTCATGTACAAAAAAGAATCATCCAAATCGGTACATATTTGGCGGAATTATGAGTGATAAAATATTTAAAAACTATTTTTAAAAAAACAAAAACCGACTTCAAAGTACATTATCTAAAAAGCATAAAATAACGAAAATATATTGAAGTCGGTGCTAGCACATCATGTTAACTAACACTAGCACCAGCTGACACCGACTTCAATATATTTTCGTTATTTTATGCTTTTTAGATAATTTACTTTGAAGTCGGTTTTTCTTTTTTTTAAATAGTTTATTTAACACTTTTTAGTGACATATTTTACCAAAATAGGTATCAGCACTATCACGCAACTCGAACGTCTATGTTACAGTAACTTACTGAAAACATAAAAAGTTTATATCTCTTAAACTACTGGACCGATTTTGATGAAACTTGTACTCTACCCTAAGTTGAAAAATATTCTAACTATTGCAAAAAGAATTTTCAAAATCGGACTTGTAGTTTCTGAGAAATCCGTGGACAAACCTACATACATACATACCTACATACATACATACACTCATAAAATTTAGTAAATTTGTTTAGTAGCCCACATAGACTAACGCGTCGAATAGAGAACCTTCTTTTGGAAGCCGGTTAAAAAATATATACTTACGACAAAAGAACCGATTATACACTAGACTTTTAATCGGATTAGACTTTTAAGTCTAATAGTAATCATTGAGTAAATAGGGTAACATTTTTCATATGTATTATATTTACGATACCCTGAATCATTAGTAAAGGGCAAGGGTATACGTCCATCACTTCAGGTATGATGTTAAGTAGACATTATTCCCTTTCAGAGGTATAATTAAAACCTCCGTAAAGGGCAAGGCCGTGATTTAGGCCAGACCTCAATTATACCTACTCTCAGTACGGAACGATAAAGACTTAAATAATGTGCTTAAGCGGTAAAAATAATCACATTTTGTCAAGTGATCATTTCTAGCGAAATACCCTTAAACCCGACAAATATAACTCGATGTTGTATTTAGGTTCTTATATTTCGATAGCGGTTGACATGGATATAACCGTGAGGTTTCCGGCTAAGAGTAGCAGATAAAAGTGAGAGAAGTGTCATATCATCATCATTAGCAGCCGATAGACGTCCACCACTGAACAAAGGCCTCCCCCTTAGGGGTTGCCATAATACTCACGCTCAGCACGCAGCTTGGGGATCGCAGTATAGGTGGAAGATAAAGCCAAAAGAAAGACGCTGCTGCCCGTCTTCCTGTTCTCGCGACACCCAACGAGAGCAGATGGGGGATGCTATGCTACCTGGCACCCCACGGGGTCATATCAGGAGGTCAACATAAAAGCAGATGGAATGGAATGGAAATTGCTTCACCGACAAAGGCACGGCTGTTAAATTCAAGAATAAGTCTTCAAAATCAACACCTAGTACGAACAAGATACGTAACATATTGAGTAGTGTTATTTTATTATTGTTACAATGTTATGTTATTACAAGTCGTAGATCATGTTAATTAGCTTCGTAGTTATGTTGTTCTTGTTTTGTTAATGCTGTAACCTATGGTAATACATTAACATATTCATGTTCAAAGTTGTCAAAATATATTCTAGTTGTTGGCCATAAATTAGGCCTGGTAACCTCTGGAACGCAATTTGACCCAGTTGGATCCTTTGTGGATGCCATGGCCCTTACTCTTTTACTGACGTGACGTAGAGTTGTCTATGGTACGACACGTTATTCGGTGTAGGATAGCTCGATAGGCCTCTCAGACGATTCAAGCTACGTCTTACAAAGCTGCACAACCTGTTAGCATTTTATGCCTTTTACCTTCACAGAATCTGCAAGTATATGGAGTACTTAACCACATTCGTCTAATATGAGATGAAGAAGTGTAAGATGGCAGTGACTCTAAATAGTGTCGGGAAAGTAGTTAAATATTTTGTCAGTCACGTAATAGCAATATTGAATGCGTTGGTCTTCGCACTGAGTGATGGATTGGTCTCGGTCCTATGGGCATCATTGTCTCGGTCACAGCCCGACAGCGTGCATTTAATTTGCCAACATCGACTTTTGTTATTGTTTCGGCGCCTTCGAGCGGATGCCAATAATTTGTCATTTTGGCACCCACGAAACGTGAGTTTTGTTAAAGGTTGAGGTTGAAGTTTACTAAATAGCTATTTAGGTACTTTGCGAATTTTCAACGCATCGGTTTCTAGCAATGTGGCCTATTGCCACTTCAGCGTTCAAATTTTGAGAGGTATATGGATGGAGGATGACTGATAATTACGGATTCTATTGCGGAAAGACAATACGAGCATAGCTCTTTCCAACGTGACTCTGAACTTCTTTAAAAAAAACCAGCAATTAAGAACCACGTTTCAGTACCATATATCATCACTGGATCACACAGTTAAACCTATTGAGTATTTCTAAATTGTGGTAGTGAGAAGTACCTACCTATTAATCTTGGTAAGCATTAATATGTTCTATACCTTGAGTGAAAACCTTTAACGAAAATAGATGGACAATAAAAATTGATTTGACGTTAGATTTCGGTAAAAAGCGAATTAACTAAATTAGCTAACGAAAAACCAAACGTCAAATCCGAAAAATTAGACATTCACAAATATACTTCAATTTTATTAGCCGGGATTACGAATAATTGAGTAATTCACTATCTACCCTCGACTCTTAAATCATATCCTGAAGTGCGTCAAACTTCTCAAGTCTGACGGAGACGCCCCAGCGACCAAGTTAGTTTGTAATTAATTTAAGATTAGTTTTAGAAACTGCTTCTGAAGTTTAAAGGACACCTTAAGTCGTCCTTTCAGCACGGCGTCACATTCTGAGAGAGGTATGGTTTGATTATGACACCGAACGCAAAAATAAATCTTGTACTAGGTTCTGGTTCTAAGTTGTGGAATCTTAAACTACTAAAAGAATGGTCGGTTTTGAATAAGGATTATTTTATTTGTAAGAAAAATCTCTCTCAAAACTGAACAGGCAGCACAGAAGGCTTTTAGAAGAACTTGATACAGAATATCGTATAAGTACATATAAAAGTACTACATTCACGTTAAAACTTTCCTCGCACCAGTACACGTGTATCTACGTATTCCCACCCCAATATGCATTGTTTCCGCTGTTCGCTAACTTTTTAATTATAATTATAATTTTCTTGTAACAAAACAACAGCGTACAGGTCAATCTAATCAGTGAAACTGGATCGCAACTGCAAACAATCTGTAGTTAGCAAGTTACACGTACACAAAGTTTAGCTAGGAACACATTATCGGTCAGCCCTGCGCAACGGACTCTAAATAACGGGCAATCCTTAGGTGTAACCACAGTCTATAAACCAATATTTATACACTGTGGTGTAACTATGTTTGGGGTTCGACTCGGAGTCACAACGCGTTTGAGGTTCGACTCATGAATTACGGCAGTGACTCCGAAGACGACGGTGGCAGGGTCATTACCGGTGTCCTCGTGAGCACAGTGACCGCACCCGGAGAATTAAAGCTTAAAGATAAGTCGCGGAAGCGTACCTGGTGCAGACCTCACCGGAGAGCCTCAGACCATCTCTTACGTACCTATGCGACAGCTATGAGAGTTTTAGTGGGTAAGAATCCTACACACCTCGGTTGAACAAGCTCCTAGAGGCCTTTTGAAAGTTTTCCCCACGAACAACAAAAAAAGTACCATATTATCGGACACAGTAGTGTATAATCTACACTAGCCCTGTAGGTACAGTAGTGTATAATCTACACTAGCGGTCATCATCTGGTATATAATCTAGATATTCATGCCCGGGCTGCAGCTGAAAATCAGCGTTAGGTGTAATAGCACCTAACATAAGCTGAGCTGTTGGCCGTCATCATCTGGTATATATGCTAGATATTCATGCCCGGGCTGCAGCTGAAAATCAGCGTTAGGTGTAATAGCACCTAACATAAGCTGAGCTGTTGGCCATTTGGCATGTCCCGTGGAAGTATTATGTTACATTTTAAGTATATTTTACCTATTATTTGTATTTCCATGGTGTATACCATTATATGATTTTTCTTCTTCTTCTTCTTCTTCTTCTTCTTCTTCATTACGTCTGGAAACTTAGTATCGCGTCCGAAACTCATTGCCGATACTTTGCACATGGATATACTTGTGCAATACAGTTAGTCATGAATGTAAGTCACGTCCGAATTACTTTCTGGTCACATGAAAGACCATCACCAGCAGCCGAAACACGTCCAATATTGAACAAAGGCCTCCTCCTTAAAATGGTGGGGTTGCCATAATCCCCACGCTTGGGGCTTTGGCTTGGGGATCGCAGTCTAGATGGTTGGTAATCCAATAAAAGACGCTGCTCATCTTCTTATTTTCCCTTAATCGCCTCTTACGGACACCATTTCACCCATTATTCCGAAGTTCTTATGCAGTATAGCAGCTACTAATAACATATATAGTGTATGATACTTTCTAGAGTGTTTGTAGACTATTTAGTCAACCAAGAGTTCAGTAAAGCTTCAGTTATTGCGAAGTCTTGGGTTCTAAAATATGGGTGCACGAGTAAGAAAATAGTTTAACAATAGTTGATCACTGTAACTACCAGGCTTCTCTTTTGTACTTTATAACTTTATGATTTTATGAAGATACTAAAAGATGACAATTTCATATAAATTCTTCATTGATTTGGTGTAATAGTAGTGCTTTGTACCGGCTGGATTTCAAAAGGGACGTGTCTATTGCAATGCTCGAATACTCGTAGATGTCGCCCGGGATATCTTTTGTAGTCCGTTGCTTTGACTAGCGACCTCGCTTTCAATCAGGTACCTACCTCCTATTCGTCTAAATTTCTCTAGCTCTAGGTATACATACAATAGAAAAGTCACGATTTCTCTTCAAAGAATATTCTGTGGAGATTACAATGCACCAAATCCGAACAATGTTAAGAATTGTTACGACCGCGACATAAAAGTGTTAATTACTCGGTTAATTATTACTTAATTGCAATGGTCTCAAAACGCATTGTTAGTCTATAGGTCTACTATCGATCCGTACCGAAAAAACTAGACAATAGAAAGTAGTTCCCTCAAATTCGGCAAGTACTTAGGTTATGTACCTACAGCTCGCTCGCTCTCGGTTGACTGCCCCCGCCTATTGTTCGTTTATTCTCGATCCAGTGCCGCTATTGTATCTGTCCGCGAAAACGCTAGACTAAGTAGGTATTTACGAGTACATTCGAGAGACTTCCACCCTTCTGTTAATTTAGCTATATAAGCCGACGTATAGAGGCGTCCACACAGTTTGTGTTTACAAGCGACAGTAAACATCTTAAGGAAGCGATCGAAGAGAATTGTACCAGCGACCCTTGCGACGACTTTGGACTACTCTGAAGTACTGTGCGACTCGGACTACTGTGCCTTGTGTGTATACTGTACCTTGTGTGTATACAGTGTGAGTGTACGTGGAATAAAATCTTCTTTTACGTAGTTCGGCATTTCAATATCCACCCGCACGTAACAATATTAACAGACTTTCCATATTGTAAAATTGACTAAGCAGATTTTCTTGTCCTAAAATATAGTTAAGGATGTAAATATAATAGGCACGTTTTCTCGATTCAACTCGTTTGTTTTATGTTCATTGTTATGTATTTGCGAGAGTTAACTTCAGTTTGTGGGTCAGGCGTCCCAAGTCATTACTACGTAAGACTTTTTTCAATCAGTACCTTTGCCCGTATCCCACGGACGCTAGCAACATAATCTGTATTATTTACGGAGTACTGACTCGTTGACTTCAAAAAAATGTAATGGAAGAAGAAGAAGTGTTGCGTCAGTCCACAGAAAAATCAGTACCAAGTACCAATTCCCTCGGTCGTACAGTGAGTCTACGTAAAGGCTCTTGGTGCAGGAATCCAATACCTCGCCAAAATATTGTTATTTGGCTACGCGTTTCTGTAAGACGAAGATATTACCTCATATTGTATGAGCAGACGTTGTCGATGTGCCCAGCTTCTTGGAAATAGGTACTATTCTGTTATACTAATAGCGCACTTGTGGCAAACAACTAACGAACTAAGACGAACTTTTCGTTTAATATTTCATAATATTTCCATGTAATATAGAACAAAATAGATACTCTGTAGCCTATGCAATCAAAATACTTAGGTACCCATGGTGTGTACCATTATACCAGGGAGAATTAGCTGTCCCCATACGCCTTTATATATTAATGCTACGACACTGCTACGACAGGCCTACGGGTATGCAAAGGATATAAAAAATAATACCAACCCTTGTTTATGTCCCACTGTTGGGCACGGGCCTCCCTTCAAGATGAGGAGGCTTAGGCCTCCACCACGCTGGCCAAGTGCGGATTGGCGGACTGCACACATCATTCGAAAGCTAGTTAGGCTTTCTTAGACATGCAGGTTTCCTCACGATGTTTTCCTTCACCGAAAGCTAGTAACAATCGCACAAAGACGATTCTCACATGAAATTAAATAAATCAGAGGTGCGAGCCGGGGTGCGAACCTGCGCACCTTGTTTCCAAGGCAAGCGCTCGTCCACTGAGCGGTTACCGCATCAAAGGTTATTGCGGTTTTAATAAACGTCAGAATCATGTTAGTATGGTATTAATATTCTTACAAGCCCCTGGAACTGCCTTTATTCCTCCAAAATAACATTTTTTTACCCGCAAAGCATACTTAAACAACATTTGCATTACAAATACTCCAGCCCCATATATTTACATTTTAGGTCGGTTAGAAATTAATTTCAGCCGCTATTTAAAAAGTAAAAGATAGAAGGATTTTTGTTTAAAAATTTCAAGTTAGTTTAATTAATATTCGGCCTGTTCTGTAAGAAATATGTTATAAAAAATTGATATTTTCTTCTTTGACTCATCAAGCTCTAGCAACCTAACTCACCGCAGACATCAGCAACCGAAACTGCTGAACTGAACTGAACAAAGGGGGAGGCCTTAGAAGGGAGGGGTTGCCATAATCCCCATGCTTGGCAGGCGTCTTGGGGATCGCTGGATAGGTGGTCCAATACCCAATAGAAAGACGCTGCTGCCCGTCTTCTTGTTTTCCTACAGTTGCCTTTTACGACACCACACAGGAGGAAAACGGGTGCGTGCTATACGGGTACGGGTCCGGGTTAGAACCCGGAAACCCCACGGGTATTACAAAAAAAATAAGAAACTTGCTTATTTTCAACTTTATTACAATTATATAAAGTACAAAGTTTGAGGGCCCTTAAGTATAGAGATACTTGTATCAGAAAACTCCTCTCTTCCATAGCCAGAGTTACTAAAATTGAATTGAAATTAAAGTGAGTTACCTACATAATTCTTACTTATTTTCTTTGAATAAATATGGTTTTTAAAACACCATTTAAAAATGACATAAGTTACTTGCCTAGACACTTAGAGGAGATACCACTGGAGAGAGCATGATGCGCTAACCCCCTCTGCCAAATTTTTGTTCATATGTTCAGGTCATTCTTTATTTGTGTGCGTATATTTTTGAATGTGTTGCGAGTATAGACTATAGTGTGGGTATGCGTGAAAGTGTATCTGTGTGTGTTTACTTCGCCTCCCGCACCCCGCAAAAGTGCCACGAAAAGTTTGTTCGGGGAATCGACGCGATACTAGCTCTATTCTAATTACTCTGAGCCTAGACAGGATAAATTCTAGTTCACATTTCATAAAATCATCATCATCACCAGCTGGAAGACGTCCACTGCTGAAAATAGGCTTCCCCCTTCATTACATAAAAATATATTACATTTAAGACTTCCTATATTCATTCAGCAACCAACGATATACAAATTGGAGCATAGCAGATATTTAACCGAGTTTGAACATGTATCGCGAACACTTTAAAGCAACCATGCGACAGATTACATAATCTAATGTAACGCGGAGTTCTAACCGCAGGGCGTGGTTATTTAACCCACTCATTATAAATCACGCGTCGTTGAGATCTTTTGGAGCTTGTTGAGGTTTTAGCGCTATAGACCGTCAAGTGGTGAGCAATGATAGATAATTTGCAGCAAAGTAAAGGTGTATAAACATTACTGTGTGTGAAGGGCAATGTAGTTGATGAAATTTCTGACCTCGGGCACATTTGTACCTTGAAATTAGGGTATGCCTAATTCCTACTCGTCATAAAAAAGTAATATTACGATTCTTGAAGATAGTCTAAACTAGAGCGACTTTTTTCTGTTTATCGCCATAACTACGTTATAATAACTTTAAAAATCTAAATCACGGCTTGGATGATCCATCCATATTATTAACCAGTACGAGTTTGGTAAATAACATTAACTATCAAACTTTCAGTGTTTTCTTGTACATATTATTCATTCTTGATAGTTACCGCTCGAGCGCTACCAGTGCGTAATACACACATCAAAAGTGTCTAGGGATCAAGCATTTTTAAGCGGATTTCTTGAGATTGAGATGTGGCTTTGTAATAAATTTATGATTTTATAAATTTATATGGATCCTTTTTGGTGCATTTCATAATTTGAATCAGGAACTGTGAATCAAATGCGAGTAAAAGATGAAAATCAGCTGTCAATATTTTCCCTATAAAAACATACAACGCATTGAAGACATTATTAGTGCTACTGTTTCCCTACTACTGATTAAAACCAACGTTATTATGGAGCGGCGACGTCATTTAAGCAGGGAAGAAATGCTCAGAGCCGTGGGAATGATAGAAGCTGGTTCCCGGCAACGTACTGTGGCTTTAGCTCTGAATACAAGTCAGAGTGTTATCAGTCGACTTTGGACACGTTACCGAAGCACTGGTACCGTGGCTGAGCGCCATGGAGGACGGTATCGCTGCACCACACGGAGACAAGACCGATATATTCAAATCTTAACTCGAAGAGCTCCAACAATAACTGCCATGATGTTAGCCGTGAGGCTTCATCACTCTTCAGGGAACTTAATTAGCGACCAAACAGTCAGAAACCGCTTGCATGAAGTGAACCTTCATTCCCGAAGACCGCTACGGGTACCACCTATAGCAATGCACAATCGTAGGATTCGATATCAATGGGCTCTTGAACACAGAAATTGGGCAGAAGAACAATGGCGTTTCGTGTGCTTTTCTGATGAGTCTCGTTTTGGTATGAGACCGGATACAAGACGTATACGACACTGGAGAACCCCTGGACGCCAACAGCGATTAAAATCCTGCCAGGAAGTCCATCCTTATAGTGGTGGAACCATCATGGTATGGACGGGTATTTGGATCGGCGGAAGAACTGAGTTGATTTGGATCAGAGGCAACCTCAACGCTCAAATTTATGCTGAGACGATTGTATCAGACGTCATCGTTCCTCTACAAGTGCAAATCGGTCCCTTATTTCAGTTAATGCATGATAATGCACGACCGCACACCGCAAGAGTTGTAAGACAGACTCTCGCCGCAGCTAACATCAATGTCCTGCCCTGGCCTGCTCAGTCGCCAGACTTGAACCCGATTGAGCATGCATGGGATATGCTACAGAGAAGAGCTCTGCCGAATATGGAGGGTATCCAGTCGCAAGAAGACCTTTTTTTGTTGTTGCAACGAACATGGGCGGCCATTCCACAGCGTGATTTGGATGAACTCATTTTGAGTATGCCAAACCGATGTTCTTGTGTTGTTAGTGTTCGCGGTAGAAACACGGATTATTAATTGTTTAAGTTACCCAATAAAATTTTAAAGAAAACTGTTATTTCAGTCTTTTTTTCGAACTTTTGTGTTAGTGGTTCAAATGTCAAAAATCCCTTTATTAGGAAAATGGCAAATTTCTTTATTAATGCAAAGGTGACTTGGTTTATCGTTACTGTGACAAACGAAAACACTTTATTTGATGAATCCTTAAAGAAAATTTTAATTAATATCAATCAGGAGAAAAGTTATTGCAAAAATATATGTTGATCCCTAGACACTTTTGATGTGTGTATATGGAGAAAAATTGAATATTAGGTTTTAACTCGTACTTCAACCTCTGTAACCTCACTAAACTTATATTAATAAATGTCTAAATGGTTGAATATCTAGTGTTTGACCATGATTTATCCTGATGAAAAGGGGTAATGCAGTCGTGAAAGACAGCGAATTTGTGAAAAACACAAAAAAGTTACCCTGGACCCTGTGTTAGAAAAGGTATCTCATCTATCTATACTTATACTAAAACTGTAACAGGTCCAATTCTGTACATTGAAGATATTTTGAAAATTATTTTTGGAGGGCATTCTATAACCGATACTGAGGCCGAAAATGTAATTTGTTTAATTTTTGTCTGTCTGTCTGTCTGTCTGTCTGTCTGTCTGTATCACGGCTGAGCATCACGCCTAAACTACTGAATGGATTCAAATGAAACTTGGCATGATTTGAGATCTTACTACGAGGTAGGACATAGGATACTTTTTATCCCGTAATCTAGCACGGTTCTTTTGGGAGAGGGGATTAAAGTCAAAATACCCATTTTGACTCAAGTACCCACTTGGTTATACGCTTGGTCAGATTGTATCAATTTTTCTTTATAATATAATAAATTAGTAAGGGAACACTCACAGAGAGTTGTTATCAAGGTTTTGTAATCGATCGGGTTAAGCAACGTTAGGTTAGGTTAGGTTAGGTGGGCTGCTGCCTGCGCAATGATCGCCCTAATGAAGGAAGGCGTGCCGAAGTGTTCCGGCACGCCTCCTGGATGAGGAGTCCGCGGGCTTTATACACCCGTGGACTGGTCTGTGGGCTTTATACACCCACAGACAAAGAGGAAGAGTCCGCCGCAAGGCAGACGGCCGCTGGCGGGAACCGGATGAGTACAACGTACGTTCCCGGGGCCCGCCACACAAGCGGGATGAGAACACCGTGGGGTTTTAGTCGGTAGCTGACACTCTGTCAGTAGTCCGACATAACCCGCACCGCTACCCCCGTGGTGGTGCGGGTATCCGTAATGGATTTCCCCACGTAAAAAAAAAAAAAAAAAAAAAAAAAAAAAAAAAAAAAAAAAAAAAAAAAAAAAAAAAAAAAAAAAAAAGGTGGGGAACCCCCCACAGCGCTTACGTCCTCGTCGTGTTCCCTGGGCAACGTCCTGATCTGACCACCGTAACGGAGTGGCAGATCAGTGAACGGCTAAAGTGCGCTGTACGTCGTAATCTATTGCGGTCGATTACGATACCTTGCGGGTCTAAGACTATGTCTAAACCCCTGCGGGATTCGTCCGGGAGGTTCCTCAAAGGCCCTTCTAAGGGCCCCTCCCGGGACGATTTGGAAAAAGGCCCTTCTCAGGGCCAACCAGCCGATGGCGCTTCGGCGTCGGAGGCTAGCCGCGCGCCTTCTGCGGCGAGTGTTTTTGGCGGGTGGACGGACGAGGTGTCGGACTCGGACGCCGGTTCGTCCATGTCAATGGCCGAGGAGTCTACTAGAGGAGCCCGGAAGCGGTTCCTAAAGGATGGCTCCGAGGGCTCCTCGGACTCCACAAGGAAGCCGAGGAAGAAGCTTCGGCCAAAAAAGTCGGCAGTGGCCGACACCCACGACGTGGGATTAGCGGACGCTGAACGCCAGCTAGACCTGGCGAAGCGGGAGCAGGTCCAGAAGGACCTCGAAGAGAAGGTCGCTGCAAAGGAGCAGCGGACGCTCGCCGCCCGGGCCAAAGCCGGGTACGGTGCGTCCCGCGTTTTATACGCGGACCACTCAGTCGCGGAACTTGAGCGGATGGCGGTGGAGGACCAGGAGGGGATTGTGGAGGTCGCCTCGAAGTCCTCCAACCTGAAGGGGACCTTCCAGAAGGCCCTCAAATGCAGGGCCGCGAGTATGCGCGGCATCGTCGCGGAGTTGGTGGGGCGAACAGCCACCGACGAGACGCGGCAGCTGCAGGCGAAAGTGGATCGCCTGCAGTCGGAGGTCAGCCAGCTACACCACAAGCTGGCTGAAGCCACGGCCCGGCCTCAACAAGCCGAGCCGAGGCCCGCGGTTAAAGCCACGGCCCGGCCTCAACAAGCCGAGCCGAGACCTGCGGCTGAGGCCCTCCTCCCCTCCAACCTTGAGGATATCATCCGCAAGGTCGTGATGGAGGAAAGGGCCTTCACTCGTGCCTGCTTCGCAGGTATCGAGGACCGGCTCCTGCCGGAAAAGCGGCTTCGCCCGCCACTTGCGGCGGACGAACGGCCACCCGCGGCAAGCAAGCCGCGCGAGCGGCCGCCCGCGGCAGTCAAGCCGCGTGAGCCGGCGCCGTCCTCACGAACAGAGGACGCCCTCCTACCCTCCACCACCCCGTCCAACCAGCCAAAGTGGACGAAGGTGGTTGGAAAGAAGAAGAAGGGCAAGGCGAAGAAGAAGGCGACGGCCGGCCCTGCCGTCCCCGCCACCGCCCCTCCCGGCCCGTCTCAGTCCACGGGCAAGGGAAAGGGGAAGGGGAAAGGCAAGAAGTCGGCCCCCAAACCCGCAAACGCTGCTCCCGCAGCTAATCGGGCCCCCGCCGGTGGGAGCAAACCCAAATCCGCTGCCGTCGTGGTGACGCTCACCGCGGAGGCTGAGGAGCGCGGCGAAACTTACGCGTCGATAATGACGCGGGCGCGCGCCAACGCCGATCCCACCCAACTGGGGATCGGCAAGATCGCGTGCCGCCGAACGCAAACCGGGGCTCGAATATTCGAGTTCCCGGGGGCTAAAGGCAGCGCCGACGCGGACCTCTTCGCAGCAAAACTGCAGGAGGTCATCGCGGACGCGGCCAAGGTGGTCAGGCCTGTGAAGTCAGCAGGCCTGGAGGTGTCCGACCTGGATGACTCGGTCACCAAGGAGGAGGTGGTGGCGGCGGTCGCGGCGGCTGGAGGCTGCAGCGCCGCAGCAGTTCAGGGCCGGGGTATCAGACCCGGCCGCGGCGGCATGGGCACCATGCGCCTTGAGTGCCCGGTTGCCGCCGCCAAAGCCGTCCTCGCCAAGGGACGGCTTCCCGTCGGATTCAGCACGGGTGTGGTCCGAGCACTTGAGGAGTCGCCGTTGCGCTGCTTTAAGTGCTTCGGAGTTGGACACGCCCGGGCCCTGTGTCCCTCCAAGGACGAAAGGAGGGACACATGTTACCGCTGCGGCAAGGACGGACACAAGTCCGCCGCTTGCAAGGCCACCACGCCGCACTGTGCCGTGTGCGCCGCCAGTGGCCGCCCTGCGGATCATGTGATGAAGGGGAGGAGCTGCAAGCCTCCCCCCAAGAAGGGCAAAGTGCAGGTGTCGACCCGGCCTGCCGTTGCCACCGCCGATCCGGTGCCCAGTACATCGGCGGCTGCGGATGGGGGTGCGATGTCCGATTAATGGATAGGGCCGTACATCGCATCCTTCAGGCCAACACCAACCACTGCAGAGCGGCCCAGGATCTGTTGATGCAGACCGTGGCCGAGTGGTTGGTGGACGTAGCGGTGGTCGCTGAGCCGTACTCGGTCCCTGGCAGGTGGCTGGGTGATCCGGACGGCTCAGTGGCATTGGTAGCGCGGTCTTCCACGGACTCCCCACCCCTCTCGCTCTTAGAGAGGGGACCGGGATACGTGGCCGCCGCGTGGGGAGAGATAGCCCTGGTGGGCGTGTATTTCTCCCCTAACCGACCCCTTGCGGACTTCGAGATCTTTCTCGAGGTCCTCACCGCAGTGGTCGGTCGGGCGGCGCCACGCCAGGTCGCCGTGTTGGGCGACCTGAATGCCAAGTCGGCGGCCTGGGGCAACCCGGCCGCGACTTGCAACGTCCGGGGTCGCGCCGTCGAGTTTTGGGCGGCGTCGACAGGCGTGTCCCTCTTAAACAGAGGGACGGTTCAGACGTGTGTGCGGCAACGGGGAGGGTCAGTGGTGGACGTATCGTTCGCCACCCCCGTGCTGGCCGCCCGCGTCCTGAACTGGCGGGTGGAGATGGTGGAGACGTTGTCCGACCACCGATACGTGCGGTTCGACGTCTCCACCGGGAGCCCTCGGAGGACAGCCCACTCGGGTCAGTCCCCCTTCCCGCGGTGGTCCCTCACCCGCCTGGATCGCGAGGCGGCTGAGGAGGCGGCGTTAGTCCAGGACTGGCTCGCGCCTCCTGTCCAAGTCCTGGACGTGGACGCCGCAGCGGTCCAGTTGCGGGGTTCCCTGACCGAGGTGTGCGACACCAGCATGCCTCGGTCTCGCCGCCCGCCTCCCCGTCGCGCCGTTTATTGGTGGACGGAGGAGTTGGCGGGGCTCCGGGCCGCCTGCGTGGCGGCCAGAAGGGCCTATGCGCGGAGTCGGCGGCGCAGCGTTCGCGACCTCGCCAACGAGGACCTCCTCTACGCCGCGTACGTGGAGGCCAAGGAGGTCCTCAGGTCGGAGATGCGTGCCGCCGACGACTCGGCGAAGGCCGAGATGCTGGAGGGTCTCGACGGGGACCCATTTGGGAGGCCATACAAGGCGGCGCGGAATAAACTGCGCCCCTGTGGCCCCCCACTCACGGAGACCCTGGAGCCGGCGTTGCTGGATGGGGTGGTTCGGTCCCTGTTCCCGTGCAGGACCGATTTCACCCCTCCAGTGATGCACCCCCCGCGGGGGATGGCCCCGCCGGAGGAGGAGATCCCTCCAGTGGCGGTGGCGGAGCTCCGCGAGGCGGCCTTACGCCTCCGCGGGAAGAGGACGGCCCCCGGACCGGACGGCGTCCCCGCAGCGGTGGTGGCCATTGCGGCCACCCAAATGGAGGAAAGGTTTCGGGACCTCTTCAGTGCGTGTCTCACGACTGGGAGGTTCCCGAAACCGTGGAAGGAGGGCCGACTGTGCCTCCTTCGGAAGGAGGGACGCCCGGTGGATTCCCCCTCGGCATACCGGCCCGTCGTTCTGCTCGACGAGGTCGGAAAATTGTTTGAGGGGATTATCGCCACCCGGGTCAATGGCCTCCTGCGGGAGGTGGGGCCGGACCTGTCGGACGCCCAATTCGGTTTCCGGAAGGGGCGTTCGACGGTCGACGCATTGGCCCTTTTGAAGGGCCAAGTGAGGGAGGCGGTCGAGGCAGGGGACGGAGTGTTGGCGGTGTCATTCGACATCGCCAACGCGTTCAACTCCGTTCCCCACTCGACCATCTTAGAGGCACTCCGCTATCACGGAGTGCCTCAATATCTGCGGGCTCTGCTGGCAGACTACCTGGAGGACCGAGCGGTCCTCCTCGTAGACAGGTCAGGTAGTTTGCGGCGGTACAGAGCAGAGTCTGGTGTTCCACAGGGGTCGGTCCTAGGTCCACTCCTGTGGAACATTGCCTTCGACTGGCTCCTGCGCGGGTCCCTCCTTCGTGGCACGAGTGTCATCTGTTATGCGGATGACACTCTCCTCACTGCCCGAGGGGGGAATTTTAGGGCGGCGGCCAATTTGGCCTCGGCTGGCGGATCCCTAGTGGCAGGGAGGATCCGCCGCCTAGGGCTGACGGTGGCCCTGCATAAGACCGAGGCCGTGTTCTTCCACGGGCCTCGGCAGCGGGTCCCCCCGGACGCCCGCATTGTTGTAGCGGGCGTCCAAGTAGAGGTGAAGGCCCAGATGAAATATCTGGGCCTTGTGTTGGACAGCAGGTGGCGCTTCGGCCCGCATTTCAGCGGGCTGTCGACGCGCCTGCTGAAGGCAGCGGGGGCCCTCTCATGGCTCCTCCCGAACCTGGGAGGGCCGAAGGCGCGATGCCGGCAGCTGTATGCCGGCATCCTGAAAAGTATGGCCCTTTACGGGGCCCCTATCTGGGCGGACTCCCTCCACAGGAGGGAGAACGCCGCCGCCATCCGCAGGCCCCAAAGCGCCATTGCACAGCGGGTGGCGAGGGCCTACCGCTCGGTGGGGTTCGCGGCGGCGTGCGCCCTGGCCGGCACCCCTCCTTGGGAGATCGAGGCGTGGGTGCTAGCTAGGGTGTACGAGTGGTCGGCGCGGCGTAGGGCGCTCAATGCGCCCCCCCGCCGCGGAGGAGCGGGAGGCCGTCCGGCGGGAGGCGAGGGCCGCAATCGTCCATCATTGGACTGAGGACCTCGCCTCTGCCACCTTCGGCCGCCGAACATTGGATGCGCTCGGGCCAGTCCTTCAGGGATGGCTCGAGCGGCCCCACGGCTTCCTCTCGTTCCGCCTGGTGCAGGTGCTGACCGGGCATGGATGCTTCGGGTCGTACCTGCACCGGATTGGGAGGGAGGAGGTCGCCGCGTGCCACGACTGCGGCGCGGCGGAGGACTCGGCACAGCACACCCTCGAGGTGTGCCCGGCCTGGTCTGAGCGGCGCCGCGGTCTAACTGCGGTGGTGGGGCCGGACCTCTCGCTGCCCGGCGTGGTTCTGTCCATGCTGGGGGGCGAGGCGGCCTGGTCGGCGGTCGCCTCTTTCTGCGAGGACGTGATCTCGCAGAAAGAGGCAGCGGAGCGCGCGCGGGAGGACGATCCCCTCGCGGCGCCGCTCCGCAGGCGGAGAAGGGGAAGAGTGAGACGGCTGTACGATCAGCGTCTCCTCCTCCCCGGTGGTGAATAGCGGGAGACTGGCGCGGGGGGCGCCTTCTCCTGCACTGCACTGTTCACCACCACCGTCGGCGGGAATGACCGAGCACTCGCGGTCATTCCCGGGCCCCTCCTCGTAGGGAGGGGCGTGCGGGCCCCGCTGTAAAGGCGGGCGGTCGTCGGCGGGGGACTGGATGATAAGGCTCTGCCAGTTTCCCAGTTCCCCTCCATGAAGACGATGCGGGAGTGCCGCTGGGTTGTTTAGTGGGTATACCCGGGCTAGCCGGGGGAGTCCCACATAACCCTCTCGTCCCCCAACGAGAGGGTATGCGTAACGCATTTTTCCCAGCGTCAACAAAAAAAAAAAAAAAAAAAAAAAAAAAAAAAAAAAAAAAAAAAAAAAAAAAAGGTTAGGTTAGGTAGGGGAACCCCCCACAGCGCTTACGTCCTCGTCGTGTTCCCTGGGCAACGTCCTGATTCTGACCACCGTAACGGAGTGGCAGATCAGTGAACGGCTAAAGTGCGCTGTACGTCGTAGTCTTTTGCGGTCGACTACGATACCTGCGGGATGTCGAAACCCCTGCGGGATTCGTCCGGGAGGTTCCTCAAAGGCCCTTCTAAGGGCCCCTCCCGGGACGATTTGGAAAAAGGCCCTTCTCAGGGCCAACCAGCCGATGGCGCTTCGGCGTCGGAGGCTAGCCGCGCGCCTTCTGCGGCTAGTGTTTTTGGTGGGTGGACGGACGAGGTGTCTGACTCGGACGCCGGTTCGTCCATGTCGATGGCCGAGGAGTCGTCTAGAGCCCGGAAGCGATTCTTAAAGGATCGCTCCGAGGGCTCCTCGGACTCCACGGGGAAGCCGAAGAAGAAGCTTCGGCCAAAAAAGTCGGCAGTGGCCGACACCCACGACGTGGGTTTAGCGGACGCTCGACGCCAGTTCGACCTGGCGAAGCGGGAGCAGGTCCAGAAGGACCTCGAAGAGACGGTCGCTGCCAAGGAGCAGCGGACGCTCGTTGCCCGAGCCAAGGCCGGGTACGGTGCGTCCCGCGTTTTATACGCGGACCACTCAGTCGCGGAACTGGAGCGGATGGCGGTGGAGGACCAGGAGGGCATTGTGGAGGTCGCCTCGAAGTCCTCCAACCTGAAGGGGACCTTCCAAAAGGCCCTGAAATGCAGGGCCGCGAGTATGCGCGGCATCGTCGCGGAGTTGGTGGGGCGAACAGCCACCGACGAGACGCGGCAGCTGCAGGCGAAAGTGGATCGCCTGCAGTCGGAGGTCAGCCAGCTACACCACAAGCTGGCTGAAGCCACGGCCCGGCCTCAACAAGCCGAGCCGAGGCCCGCGGTTAAAGCCACGGCCCGGCCTCAACAAGCCGAGCCGAGACCTGCGGCTGAGGCCCCCCCCTCCAACCTTGAGGATATCATCCGCAAGGTTGTGATGGAGGAAAGGGCCTTCACTCGTGCCTGCTTCGCAGGTATCGAGGACCGGCTCCTGCCGGAAAAGCGGCTTCGCCCTCCACTTGCGGCGGACCAACGGCCACCCGCGGCAATCAAGCCGCGCGAGCGGCCGCCCGCGGCAGTCAAGCCGCGCGAGCCGGCGCCGTCCTCACAATCAGAGGACGCCCTCCTGCCCTCCACCACCCCGTCCAACCAGCCAAAGTGGACGAAGGTGGCTGGAAAGAAGAAGGGCAAGGCGAAGAAGAAGGCGACGGCCGTCCCTGCCATCCCCGCCACCGCCCCTCCCGGCCCGTCTCAGTCCACGGGCAAGGGAAAGGGGAAGGGGAAAGGCAAGAAGTCGGCCCCCAAACCCGCAAACGCTGCTCCCGCAGCTCAACGGGCCCCCGCCGGTGGGAGCAAACCCAAATTGGTTGCTCCCAAATCCGCTGCTGTCGTGGTGACGCTCACCGCGGAGGCTGAAGAGCGCGGTGAAACGTACGCGTCAATAATGACGCGGGCACGCGCCAACGCCGATCCCACCCAACTGGGGATCGACAAGATCGCGTGCCGCCGAACACAAACCGGGGCTCGAATATTCGAGTTCCCGGGGGCCAAGGGCAGCGCCAATGCGGACCTCTTCGCAGCAAAACTGCAAGAGGTCATCGCGGGCGCGGCCAAGGTGGTCAGGCCTGTGAAGTCCGCAGGCCTGGAGGTGACCGACTTGGATGACTCGGTCACCAAGGAGGAGGTGGTGGCGGCGGTCGCGGCAGCTGGAGGCTGCAGCGCCGCAGCGGTGCAAGGTCGGGGCATCAGACCCGGCCGCGGCGGCATGGGCACCATGCGCCTTGAGTGCCCGGTCGCCGCCGCCAAAGCCGTCCTCGCCAAGGGACGGCTTCCAGTCGGGTTCAGCACGGGTGTGGTCCGGGCACTTGGGGAGTCGCCGTTGCGCTGCTTCAAGTGCTTCGGAGTTGGACACACCCGGGCCCTGTGTCCCTCCGAGGACGAAAGGAGGGACACATGCTACCGCTGCGGCAAGGACGGACACAAGTCCGCCGCTTGCGGGGCCACCACGCCGCACTGTGCCGTGTGCGCCGCCAGTGGCCGCCCTGCGGACCACGTAATGAAGGGGAAGAGCTGCAAGCCTTCCCCCAAGAAGGGCAAAGTGCAGGCGCCGACCCGGCCTGCCGTTGCCACCGCCGATCCGGTGCCCAGTACATCGGCGGCTGCGGAGGGGGGTGCGATGTCCGATTGATGGATAGGGCCGAACATCGCATCCTTCAGGCCAACACCAACCACTGCAGAGCGGCCCAGGATCTGCTGATGCAGACCGTGGCTGAGTGGTTGGTGGACGTGGCGGTGGTCGCTGAGCCGTACTCGGTCCCTGGCAGGTGGCTGGGTGATCCGGACGGCTCAGTGGCATTGGTGGCGCGGTCTTCCACGGACTCCCCACCCCTCTCGCTCTTAGAGAGGGGTCCGGGATACGTGGCCGCCGCGTGGGGAGAAATAGCCCTGGTGGGCGTGTATTTCTCCCCTAACCGACCCCTTGCGGACTTCGAGATCTTTCTCGAGGTCCTCACCGCAGTGGTCGGTCGGGCGGCGCCGCGCCAGGTCGCCGTGTTGGGCGACCTGAATGCCAAGTCGGCGGCCTGGGGCAACCCGGCCGCGACTTGCAACGTCCGGGGTCGCGCCGTCGAGTTTTGGGCGGCGTCGACAGGCGTGTCCCTCTTAAACAGAGGGACAGTTCAGACGTGTGTGCGGCAACGGGGAGGGTCAGTGGTGGACGTTTCGTTCGCCACCCCCGTGCTGGCCGCCCGCGTCCTGAACTGGCGGGTGGAGATGGTGGAGACGTTGTCCGACCACCGATACGTGCGGTTCGACGTCTCCACCGGGAGCCCTCGGGGGACAGCCCACTCGGGTCAGTCCCCCTTCCCGCGGTGGTCCCTCACCCGCCTGGATCGCGAGGCGGCTGAGGAGGCGGCGTTAGTCCAGGACTGGCTCGCGCCACCTGTCCAAGTCCTGGACGTGGACGCCGCAGCGGTCCAATTGCGGGGTTCCCTGACCGAGGTGTGCGACACCAGCATGCCTCGGTCTCGCCGCCCGCCTCCCCGTCGCGCCGTTTACTGGTGGACGCAGGAGTTGGCGGGGCTCCGGGCCGCCTGCGTGGCGGCCAGAAGGGCCTACGCGCGGAGTCGGAGGCGCAGCTTTCGCGACCTCGCCAACGAGGACCTCCTCTACGCCGCGTACGTGGAGGCCAAGGAGGTCCTCAGGTCGCAGATGCGCGCCGCCGACGACTCGGCGAAGGCCGAGATGCTGGAGGGTCTCGATGGGGACCCATTTGGGAGGCCATACAAGGCGGCGCGGAACAAACTGCGCCCCTGTGGCCCCCCACTTGCGGAGACCCTGGAGCCGGCGTTGCTGGATGGGGTGGTTCGGTCCCTGTTTCCGCGCAGGACCGATTTCGCCCCCCCAGTGATGCACCCCCCGCGGGGGGTGGCCCCGCCGGAGGAGGAGATCCCTCCAGTGGCGGTGGCGGAGCTCCGCGAGGCGGCCTTACGCCTCCGCGGGAAGAGGACGGCCCCCGGACCGGACGGCGTCCCCGCAGCGGTGGTGGCCATTGCGGCCACCCAAATGGAGGAAAGGTTTCGGGACCTCTTCAGTGCGTGTCTTACGACTGGGAGGTTCCCGAAACCGTGGAAGGAGGGACGATTGTGCCTCCTTCGGAAGGAGGGACGCCCGGTGGATTCCCCCTCGGCATACCGGCCCGTCGTTCTGCTCGACGAGGTCGGTAAATTGTTTGAGGGGATCATCGCCACCCGGGTGAATGGCCTCCTGCGGGAGGTGGGGCCGGACCTGTCGGACGCCCAATTCGGTTTCCGGAAGGGGCGTTCGACGGTCGACGCATTGGCCCTTTTGAAGGGCCAGGTGAGGGAGGCGGTCGAGGCAGGGGACGGAGTGTTGGCGGTGTCATTCGACATCGCAAACGCGTTCAACTCCATTCCCCACTCGACCATCTTAGAGGCACTCCGCTATCACGGAGTGCCTCAATATCTGCGGGCATTGCTGGCGGACTACCTGGAGGACCGAGCGGTCCTCCTCGTAGACAGGGCGGCCAGTTTGCGGCGGTACAGGGCGGAGTCTGGTGTTCCGCAGGGGTCGGTCCTAGGTCCACTCCTGTGGAACATAGGCTTCGACTGGCTCCTGCGCGGGTCCCTCCTTCGTGGCACGAGTGTCATCTGCTATGCGGATGACACTCTCCTCACTGCCCGAGGGGGGAGCTTTAGGGAGGCGGCCAATTTGGCCTCGGCTGGCGGATCCCTAGTCGCAGGGAGGATCCGCCGCCTAGGGCTGTCGGTGGCCCTGCGTAAGACCGAGGCCGTGTTCTTCCACGGGCCTCGGCAGCGGGTCCCCCCGGACGCCCGCATTGTTGTAGCGGGCGTCCAAGTAGAGGTGAAGGCCCAGATGAAATATCTGGGCCTAGTGTTAGACAGCAGGTGGCGCTTCGGCCCGCATTTCAGCGGGCTGTCGACGCGCCTGCTGAAGGCAGCGGGGGCCCTATCGTGGCTCCTCCCGAATCTGGGAGGGCCGAAGGCGCGATGCCGGCAGCTGTATGCCGGCATCTTAAAAAGTATGGCCCTTTACGGGGCCCCTATCTGGGCGGACTCCCTCCACAGGAGGGAGAACGCCACCGCCATCCGCAGGCCCCAAAGGGCCATTGCACAGCGGGTGGCGAGGGCCTACCGCTCGGTGGGGTTCGCGGCGGCGTGCGCCCTGGCCGGCACCCCACCTTGGGAGATCGAGGCGTGGGTGCTAGCTAGGGTGTACGAGTGGTCGGCGCGGCGTAGGGCGCTCAATGCGCCCCCCGCCGCGGAGGAGCGGGAGGCCGTCCGGCGGGAGGCGAGGGCCGCAATCGTCCATCATTGGACTGAGGACCTCGCCTCTGCCACCTTCGGCCGCCGAACGTTGGACGCGCTCGGGCCAGTCCTTCAGGGATGGCTCGAGCGGCCCCACGGCTTCCTCTCGTTCCGTCTGGTGCAGGTGCTGACCGGGCATGGATGCTTCGGGTCGTACCTGCATCGGATTGGGAGGGAGGAGGCCGCCGCGTGCCACGACTGCGGCGCGGTGGAGGACTCGGCACAGCACACCCTCGAGGTGTGCCCGGCCTGGTCTGAGCTGCGCCGCGGTCTGACTGCGGTGGTGGGGCCGGACCTCTCGCTGCCCGGCGTGGTTCTGTCCATGCTGGGGAGCGAGGCGGCCTGGTCGGCGGTCGCCTCTTTCTGCGAGGACGTGATCTCGCAGAAAGAGGCAGCGGAGCGCGCGCGGGAGGACGATCCCCTCGCGGCGCCGCTCCGCAGGCGGAGAAGGGGAAGAGTGAGACGGCTGTACGATCAGCGTCTCCTCCTCCCCGGTGGTGAATAGCGGGAGACTGGCGCGGGGGCGCCTTCTCCTGCACTGCACAATTCACCACCACCGTCGGCGGGAATGACCGAGCACTCGCGGTCATTTCCGGGCCCCTCCTCGTAGGGAGGGGCGTGCGGGCCCCGCTGTAAAGGCGGGCGGTCGTCGGCGGGGGACTGGATGATAAGGCTCTGCCAGTTTCCCAGTTCCCCTCCATGAAGACGATGCGGGAGTGCCGCTGGGTCGTTTAGTGGGTATACCCGGGCTAGCCGGGGGAGTCCCACATAACCCTCTTGTCCCCCAACGAGAGGGTATGCGTAACGCATTTTTCCCAGCGTCAACAAAAAAAAAAAAAAAAAAAAAAAGGTTAGGTTAGGTATTAAATAGATCCTTCGGAGTCGCTGGACGCTCGGGGTGTGGGCCCCTTGAGCGTCCATTGAGTACGGCGGCGACTCCGAGGAGGACGGCGGCGGGGTTGCGACCCCCGTCCCCGTGAGCACCGTGACAGGTTCCCGGGGGGCTACAATGCGCCCCCCGGCGGCGGGCTCAAAGGCAAGGCACTGAGGGGCCCCTGGTGCAGATCCCACCGGAGAGCCCTGGGGTCTCCCCTCTCATGTGCCGATGCGACAGCCGCGGGGGTTTTAGTGGGTAAGAATCCCACATACCCCGGTCGAGCCCCACAGCTCCCGGGGATCTTTCGAAGATTTCCCCCGCGTCAAAAAAAAAAAAAAAAAAAAAAAGGTATTAAATAGATGGGTGACCGTTTAACGCCATTTGAACTAAACGGGTCCGTGCTTCGGAGAGCAAGAAAAAAGTGTCCCAGTCCCAGTTCTTAACCGACTATAAAAAAGGAGGTTATGTATTCGATGCGAATGTCTGTTATTCAAAATTCAAAAAATTCAAAATTCAAAATTTTTTATTTCAAATAGGCTTAACGCTAGCACTTTTGAACGGTCATTTTTTTTAAAAGCTACCACCGGATCACAACGCGGCCTCAACTGAGAAGATCCGGCAAGAAACTCAGCGGGCTTGTCATTTTTTCACATTTTTTTTTAAAACAAAGTTTGTCTTTTTACAATTAGATTAGCACCAGCGACAGTGTGTCCTGCCGTTCAAAATATCAAATAAAATAAAAAATACGACGAAAATACAACAAACTAAAATGCCAAAGGGATAGTAGTCGGACCAGTCCCCCCAAGCAGCACCCGCGCACGAGTTGACTCGAGCAGCAGCCATCACTCCCCTCAACCATATTGGAGGGAAGGGGGTGACCCGCCACACGAAGCCGCCACAAGCAAAGACTTTTCGATGGCGAGCATGACCGATCCAAAATCACAGTGGCACACGTTAAACATTTACCTTCTGCTGTTAAGCAGTGCCTCGTCAGGCAAGACACAAAGCACTTTAACATATTACCAACTTTTGTCACAAGTCGTCTAAGTTAGATACATACCAAGAATAATTTACAAGCTCAAGTGAATTGCCTTCAGAACGTAAATAAAGTAATAATCAATTTTGCTGCTAGACTACAAAAGAAAAAAAATAAAATAAAAAAGGATAAAAGGACAGCGGCCGGACCAGTCCCCCCAAGCAGCACCCGCGCACGAGTTGACTTGAGCAGCAGCCATCACTCCCCTCAACCATATTAGAGGGAAGGGGGTGACCCGCCACACAAAGCCGCCACAAGCAGAGACTTTTCGATGGCGAGCATGACCGAACCAAAATCCCAGTAGCCTTGCGTCTTGAAATAAAAAATAAAATATATTAAAAAAATACGAGTACATAAGACATCATCCAGCAAAACACTTTTCACTATGACATTTGCTGTATTCAGTCTTAAAATTAAAATTAGTATTCTAAAACTATTTGAGCAGTTCATTCCCAGGCTGTTTTGTCTTCCAAGTAATCGGAAATTAAAAGTTTAGTTAACGTAAAAATAGCGCAGGCGGAGCTGCGTGGGTCAGCTAGTACTTATAATAAAACTGTAACAGGTCCAATTCTGTACATTGAAGATATTTTGAAAATTATATTTGGAGGGCATTCTATAACCGATACTGAGGCCGAAAATGTATTTTTTTTTATTTTTGTCTGTCTGTCTGTCTGTCTGTCTGTCTGTCTGTCTGTCTGTATCACGGCTGAGCATCACGCCGAAACTACTGAATGGATTCAAATGAAACTTGGCATGATTTGAGATCTTACTACGAGGTAGGTCATAGGATACTTTTTATCCCGTAATCTAGCACGGTTCTTTTGGGAGAGGGGATTAAAGTCAAAACGGGTACTTGGTTATACGCTTGGTCCGATTTTATCAATTTTTCTTTATAATATAATAAATATTAGTAAGGGAACAATCATAGAGAGTTGTTATCAAGGTTTTGTAATCGATCGGGTTAAGCAACGTTAGGTAAGGTCATTAAATAGATGGGTGACCGTTTAACCCCATTTGAACTAAACGGGTCCATGCTTTGGAGAGCAAGTAAAAAGTGGGTCCCAGTTTTTAACCGACTATAAAAAAGGAGGTTATGTATTCGATGCGAATGTCTGTTATTAAAAGTTTAGTTAACGTAAAAATAGCGCAGGCGGAGCTGCGTGGGTCAGCTAGTAGAATATAAAAGAAGAAAAGATCCACATAAATATACTTAGGTATATTAATGATATTCTTTCTTATACTGAATTTTGTGGTATACATATGAAATGTTATTCCATTCGAATTTATGGAATAAATTTGAAATGTTTAACGTAGTAAAAGCTTAATTGTAATTTGTAATTTCACGACCTTATTACCAAAGTTACTGCGGCCTGGTTTCCCTTATGAACATTGAAAGCGGTTAGTATCTGTCTCATATTACTTACATGTTGTGTCACGCATTGATGCTTATACAAAGCGATGGTATAAAATAGATGATACAAATCTACCTCAACATTGCACAAGAAATAGTGCTTGAGGCTTGAAGGCAGTTGATGGTGATGCAAAATCCGATATTGGCACACATAAGACCTCATAGCATCCGAAATAGTGTTTGCTTGAAGGTAACGCAAGCCCCGATTTTTAATGCTAGAATCTACGCGTTTTACACGTTTAATTTTTTTTTGTATTTCAGTTAGTTTAGGCCAAGCAAACCTCGTAAGCAAAAAATATGCGTGACCGAAATATCAACCCGCATTTGAGATAGACATAAACATGAGCGGAGATCTGAGTCTATATTTTATGTAGGTATAAAATAATATATGTGTATATATCCCTCAAGTATCCCAAGTTGCCTCTAAGTCTTGTGATCGCGCAGTAACTTTCAATTTAGGGGTATGTGATGTATATTTGTTCAAACAGCACGGTCGAATTTCAAGCCAAAGTTTCTGGTCTATGTCCGTCAAAGTTATACATAGTCCTCTTTTGTTTTATTAACTCACGATCGTTATGTGTATGGCTGTTGAAAGTTATATAACTTCGAGCCTCGGTAAAAAAGATAGAGAGATAGAGTATCTCTCGATTTCCATATTCACAGCACTTAGGTATATTTCGTCATATTTCCGAACTACATGATTTACGTAATATGTTAATACGAAAAAAAGTGTGAAGTAGTAACATAATTATCTCCAGTAAAAAAGGTAAGTTAAATTGTAAACTGTATAGAGTGCGCCAGAATGTTCGTTAAAAGCCGTGACTTGTTTTATTGAGTAAGTTTTGATGGGGTCGGCGACATTATGACTTTTGCAGAATGTTTTATAATAGCACTCATATTTTGTTCTCTTGATTTAATTTCAGTTAATGTTTAAATACGAAATAATAATCATAAACCTTTAACATAATGTTAAGATTTATATTTAATGTACTTATAATATATATATTATATATATATATATATATATATATACACCCTATATGACGATAACTACACTATATACAACACAGTCAATTGTTGGAAAGGGATCGGACGTGGTATGCGGCGCCGTGTCCCGGGGGGAGCAGAAATGAACGCTTAACCCGGCACCCTCGCCGTGCTAAAATAATAATAATATAATATCTTGGGATAATCCACACACGGTCATCTGATCCCAAACTAGGCAGAGCTTGACGACGACACAGGGCCTACGCCACGGCGTCGCCCGCCTCGGGGTCTCATTTACCAGGGATGCCCAGACCCTGTTCGTCCGCGACCTACGAGCCCCCTTTAAGGCAGTGGATACCTCGTCACATTTTTATTGGGTCACTGACGATAGGGCCGAAGGCCGGAGTGAGTAGCGCCGCCACTCCGACGCTGGCGCCTCGGCCGAGAAGATACGGTACGGCACTGTCAGGAAACACCACACTCTCAAGCTCAACTGATGTTTGCATCACAGTTAAGAGTTTACAGCAGCCTACCGTGTAACTCCAAAAGGTCAAAACAAAAATATCAATAAATGCTGAAAATATGCCCCATCTATGCATTCTTTTTATTTTCCCGACTATTGCAAGCAAAAATATTCTGAAGAAAATTGCCTGATTAATATTTTTTTCCAACTATTATGTAGCCTTAAAAAAATCCAGCCTTTTTGTGCCATAACATGTATAAACGCAGTATTAATAAATGCGGGCTATCTCGGTCGAATAAACCTAGTTTTGTGACCCCCAAAGGTGTCGTTCATGCCAAGTTTTACGGCTGGACCCCGCCGTTAGGTTTTAATTACCAGTTTGGTCAATGGACGGTGTGTTTGCGTTGGTTTAGATACCAAGAGATATTTCACAGGCCAGAGGATTTAGATGGTAAACAAATTAGTAAATGAAGTTGTCTTAACTGTAATTGAAAATGTATTTTAATGTAAACCTGAGATTAGTTTATTTAGAATCAGTTATGGCCGGTTTCTGAGGTACTTTTATCGATAGTTTATCTATTCGTTAGCGCTATTGGTTCGATAACTTGACACATTGCGTTTCCGAAGCACACATTGTCACATAAAGTCCGTTTAAACTAGGCTCAATTTAACTGACCAATTTGTGCAGTTTATTGGTTCGATAACTTTATTTGACGATTTCAACCAATGATATTATTGTTTTCAACACCAAAATTGACGTTTTTGAAGTTGACGCTGCTGCAGCGTGCGCGCGCAGGGAGCCTGCAGAAAATTTAATGTTTGTATGTCACTTTGTTTACGCAGCACTAGCGCTACGAGAATTAACGGCGTTTAGTGACACTACTTACGGTGAATTTAATTGATTATTACTTAATTAATATCATTCTTAAGCACTTATTTATACCGGAAAAACGTTAATAAAAATAAGAACTGGTAATATTGGCAATATAAAACATTAAAATCAATTTTAATTTTGATCTGAGAAAAAGACCCATCTAGCGTCGAATTATTGCACTGCTTATCGGTCTCATAGTTATTGAATGCCTTTCGGAGTACTCAGAAACTCAGCGACAGTTAAACTAACTTTATCTTATACATAACTTTATTGAACCAATAGCTAATGAACAGTTAACTGAGATCTTCAGAAACCGGGCATTAGTCAATCGATTGGATGTTTATTACCAGCCAGTATTGTTAGTAAAATATCAGTTGTTTAAGCAAAGTCAGTCCATATGTATATCTAGATGGGTGACTTATTAGTGGCATTTGAGTGTCGCCGGTGCTTCAAAGGGTACCTACATAAAAAGTCTGTTCCGGTTGATGTTATTTAGACTGCAGTCGTTACCCAAGTCGAAAAGCTGACGGCAACTCTGACGCCGCTAAACACAGGGGATAAGATAATGAATCATTAACGGACTCTAAGTGCGGCAGTGAATCTTTTTCATTTATTTCCCCTCACAAAATAGACCTTAAGGAAATACAGTTATAACTTATATCTAATACTGGATTCAGTCACAGTCTACTCGGTAAGAAGCTGGTGTCTGAAATAGGTATAACCCTGTGATACAGAGCATCAGGCACATCCCCAAACAGTATAACAACAGTCCATAGGTTATATTTAAACGTACCACTTGCGTACCACATTGAAAGAAATATATACATTTAGACTTTCGCGTTCCATTATCAAACTTTATTGGTTTGTGTGTAGTGGGCTTAACGTTACAAATGAAAGAACGGGGGTAGACGAAGATAATTCTGCCTCGCGCACGGAGCCGTCTCGCTGAACCAGTCTGCTTGTGACCACGGCTGGTGCAACCTGAACGTCAAGTCGTCAAGTCAAAATCGAGGGTAAAGGGCGTTAATTCCCGATTAAAATAAAGTTTGAAAGAAATAATAATAAAGTAATTATCATCATCAGCAGTTGAAACTCGTCCACTGCTGAACAAAGGCCTCCCCACGCTTAACAGGCGTCTTGGGTATAACAATAAAGTGCAATCACAATATTCACATCTGGTTTCTGTAAAAACCCACAAAAATACACATTGTAGAGGGGAACAGGAAATAAATATTTACAACAATGGTGTCCCAGTTTTGTGTGAAATTGGGTCACACCGAAAAGAGGTTACCAATGAGATGCAGTGGCTTCAAACCCGATACGAACAATGGATTTTCCGGGATGGCTTGACGGGCCTGTTGGTCTAGTGGTTCGACACCCTGGCCGCTGATCAATAAGTCGTGGATTCGATTCCCACCAAGTGCCTGGGTATTTTATCTATATAAATAAGTATTTATTTAAAAAAATATATATAAGTATCAGTTGTCTAGTTTCCATAGTACAGGCTCTGCCTTGTTTGGGATCAGATGACTGTGTGTGGATTGTCCCAGAATATGATTATTATTTTAAGATATACATTAATATATTAAGTCAACCTAGTAAAAATTAATTCGTCTCATGAAAGCAATAAGCTTACCTATAGACAGCAAGCAAACAAAAACAATACTACAAGTTTGAAACCACAGAAAAAATACTCCGAAAGACGACTCCTAGCGGAGCTCGTCACGCGTGCCATTAGTTATTAAGACTCTTGAACCAGGCATAAGAATAAAGAAATTTATACATTTTGCACTGCTTGGCAGCAGAAAATCTGACGGAACCTACCTGGACGGTCCTTGGACAAGGTACCTACCTACTTACTATCTTTTTTTAGTCGAGATAAACTGGAGAAGCTTGATTGGAGACGTAACAGAAGACTGCAGCCAGAACAGCGAGTCCACTTTGCTACCAAGCCTTAACGCTTACCATAAATAGCGTTACTCTGGAAACCAATGTTAACTTCATCCATTCCAATTTTGAATTTAAACAACTGCCAATCAGTTGATGGAATTCAAAATTGTATAGGATTCTATATTAGTTTCCAAAGCAACTCTACTGGTGGAACTGGTCAAGCACTAACTTATATTAATCAAAACATTACACTCCTGGAGACCGGCCATCGGGTTAAAAAAAGATTCCGCACGACAGCCCTAGATAGCATCTGAAATTTACGACGATGCAATTTCACGTTAATCTTGACTCTTATTTTCTTTAGACAAGGGAGTGTCAGTGGTAGTTGCGATTGCGTCTGCTAATCGCGAGGACGTGACTTTGACTCCCAGGTCCGGATATTAGGTTTTTTCTATCAAAAATGTATAACTTAGAGTCTTTACTCTAAGTTATACATTTTTGTGTTATATATTTACTTAACTTTTTAAGTAATATGTCTGGTAAATGCTAACCTACAAGCTTAGGTTTCACGGTCGCGGTGTTCACTATACTGATAAATGTCGAGATGTGGCTGCAAAAAAACGAATCTGTCAATCAATTTGGGTAGAAAAGGAGTGATTTTTGATACAAGTATTTTATATGATTTGTCTATACGTAGCTTTTTATCACAATCTCAAGCTCGTACACCCATCATACACCCATCAAAAATAAAGGAAGCAATGCCGCCTGACTAACGCGTCAGCGTCGCAGACACGTATTCCTTGAATACCAATTACAGTAAAACTTTTTTACATGACTGTATTTCATTTCGTTTGACACATGATTATCGACAGCAAACATAACATAAATAGATATTAAATAAAGAAAAGCGCTCATTTCAACAACATGTTTACAGCTGTTTTTACGTTTCAATTATGTTTTATTATGCCCATTGAGCGTGAATGGAGGCAGATAAAACACTTTTTATCAACGCTTCGGAGCAGCTTGGTTACAGAGAGGTTAATTCATGAATCATTTGTATCAGCGCTCCTATTGGATTTATTGCATCGATATACTAGGTAATTATTATACACTAGGTTATGTGTGACGATCCGAACTATTGTTCTATTGTTTGTTTATAATAATAATAATATCTTGGGATGATCCACACACGGTCATCTGATCCCAAGCTAGGCAGAGCCTGTACTATGGAAACATCCCAAAAATGTAAACACGAGAACTCGCGTGTTTCTAGGTATTTGAATTAGTTCAGTCCTACCAGCAAGCAATGTAAGAACTACATATTATTAACCGACTTCAAAAAAGGAGGAGGTTCTCAATTCGTCTGTAGATATATATTTTTTTTCTATGTATGTTCGCGCATAACTCTGGCAATTATGAACCGATTTGAAAAAATCGTTCTTCTACCCATTCTTCAATCCGTTAATTGGGTCCCATAAAAAAATATTGCTTACGAATAAGTAGTTCCTGAAAAAACAAGAATGGTGACTGCGCAGGAAAACTGCAGGAATGCCTATAAGATGACTTTATGTCGCTTTTTAAGGACAAAAATGGTCATAACTCTGGCAAATATTTACCAATTTCAATGATTCTTTTTTATTCGAAAGAAAAAACCATTGTAATGAATCTGTATGAATTTTATCACAGCCGGATAAGAACTTCCTGGAGGACCATGAACGATGTGGGGGAATTTATCTAGTAAAAACCATAAAACTGAAGTTCTCCATTACATTACTGTGACAAATATGAACCGATTTCGATGATTCTTTTTTTATTCGAGAGAGTAAACTACTATGATGGTTCCATGCAAATTTCATTACGACCGGATATTTTTTTCTGAAGAAACATGCATTATGTAAAACTATGTAGACGATAATGTGATAACCTACCTAGATCATTTTACCGTCTTAGATGGTTCAATCTTTATATATGAAAATATCACTAAAAATTTTAAAATTAAATCTTTTAAAAAAAAAAATTGAACCGATTTCAATATCACTGAAAAGTATAAAATAATTTAAATATTATTGAAGTTGGTGCCAAATATACACAGCAGGTACGCCAACACCAACTTCTATAATAATTAAATTATTTTATACTTTTCAGTTATATTGAAGTCGGTCATTTTTTTTAAAAGGTTTTATTACTAGACTATTTGATCAAGTAGTTAGTACTTTATTTTTCACTGCATTTTCTTTGAAATTCTACACTTAAATCTTTTCTACGAAATCACGTTTATATCGATGAACAAAAGATACTTTATTATAAATTTTGTAAACGATTTTCAAATCAAATCAAATCAAACATCGTTTATTATGGTACATAGGTGAGAAAAGATGTTACAAGAAATACTAAAATCTGCTATGAATATATATATATATAATTATAGATTTTATCCTAATACACTGCTGCACTTGACTTTTATACCAAGAAACTGAAGAATCTTGAGGCGGTGCCGGTCCGGTGGTGAACTTGACGTTTCGGGGTTCTTTACGGTTTTTTTGCTGTCGGGGAGAAAGCGCTTCAAAAGGTCTCCACGGGATTATGTCGGACTTTTACACACTAAAACCTCCCTTCGTGTAGCATCTCGCTCTGCAGCATCAGTCTCTAACTGGCAATCAGGACCTCGTCATTCCCTCCTTTTCAATGCCATACGCTAGCTAGAACCTACGTCCCAAGGGGGAGTAGTCTACTCATCCACCGGTACCCTCGCGGTGCTCTCGACGACGTATAACCTACACAGCGTCGTCATCCACCTCGTGGTTGCATTTAGTAGGGATGCATCTAGGCCCCATCCTGTGCATCCGCGACTCACAGGGCCTTTAATTTCCGTCAACTTTTACTAATCATATTAATAGACCATCGGATGTAGCTTTATTAATTTTTTTTGTTTTTTTGACGCGGGGGAAATATTCCAAAGATCCCCGGGAGCTGTGGGGCTCGACCGGGGTATGTAGGATTCTTACCCACTAAAACCCCCGCGGCTGTCGCATCGGCACATGAGAGGGGGGACCCCAGGGCTCTCCGGTGGGATCTGCACCAGGGCCCCCTCAGTGCCTTGCCTTTGAGCCCGCCGCCGGGGGGCGCATTGTAGCCCCCCGGGAACCTGTCACGATGCTCACGGGGACGGGGGTCGCAACCCCGCCGCCGTCCTCTTCGGAGTCTTCACAGCTGACCTGCTTTAATTTTTTTAATTAAGTGGATGTATCGCATTCTATCTCTCTTTATTTCTTTGTATACTACCAAGGTGGCAAGCAAGCGTACGGCCCGCCTGATGGTAAGCTGTCACCGTAGCCTATAGACGCTAGCAAAACCAGAAGAATCACTAGCGCGTTGCCGACACTTAAGACACTAATATCTAAATATTAAGTCTTATGGCCGGTTTCTGAGGTACTTTTATTGATAGTTTATCTATTAGTTAGCGCTATTGGTTCGATAACTTGACAGATTGCGTTTCCGAACCACAAATTGTCACATAAAGTCCGTTTAAACTTGGCTCAATTAAACTGACCAATGTGTGCAGTTTATTGATTCGATAACTTTATTTGACGATTTCAACCAATGATATTATTGTTTTCAACATCAAAATTAACGTTTTTGAGGTTGACTGCTGCAGCTTGCGCGCGCAGGGAGCCTGCGGAAAATTACATTTTTGTATGTCACTTTGTTTACGCAGCAGCGCTACGAGAGTTAACGGCGTTTGGTGACACTACTTACGGTGAATTTAATTGATTATTAATTAATTAATATCATTCTTAAGCACTTATTTATACCGGAAAAATGTTAATAAAAATAAGAACTGGTATTATTGGCTATATAAAACTTTAAAATCCATTTTAAATTTGATCTGAGAAAAAGACCCATCTAGCGTCGAATTATTGCACTGCTTATCGGTCTCATAGTTATTGAATTCCTTTCGGTGTACTCAGAAACTCAGCGATAGTTAAACTAAGTTTATCTTATACATAACTTTATTGAACCAATAGCTAATGAACAGTTAACTGAGATCTTCAGAAACCGGGCATTAGTCCGGTAATTTCACCAACTACGCCGGAACACAGCAATGCTTACCCACTGCTGCTTGGCGGCAGAATATTTGATACTGCTGTGGTCCGTCCGTCCAGGTACCTACCTGGACGGACCTTGCACAAGAAACCTACCACAGTACAAGTAAGTAAGAAGGTATAAATGTAGGTTAAGCAGGTAAAAAAGGATAGATTATACATTTTTTATGAATGAATCACGCGACGTGACAAGTGAAGCGTTACCCTACTAGACTACATGAGGAAGGAAATGCTTTGCGCAGTAAAAAATTCTGAAACCTAATTAACCGAAGAAATGTGCACTTGTCCGTGGAAATAGAAAGTGAGAAGGCAACAATATCGCTATAATATAAATGTAAGATTTTATGAGTTTACTACAGGTTTTATTAGTTATCTAATATATAATAGTATTATCTCGCACTCTGAGTCCGGATTCTTGAATATCACTTAATCACTCTTTATGGACACTAAAATCGAGCCATATAGCCAACGCACATGTACAAGATATGTTCAAAAATACAGAAATGTAAAACAGTGTTTAGTGTAACTTTGCTATATTTTAAACAGATAGAGTTACTTTGAATGCAAAGCAAATAAACTCTTTTTTTACCTGACTGTCGCATAAGGAAGGCTATGTCTTTTAAACAGAACTTCGCAGAAGTAGCTCACTTCTGCGAAGTTCCGCATGCAGAGGAACTGCTTCTTTACCTGACTATCGCATAAGGAGGGTTATGTTTTTTCAGTATATGTTTTTATGACTATTATTTTGATACGGCCAACAGCTTACAATCTGAACGGTTTGATGAATTTTGACTTATGACTTGTCGTGATAAATGATTTTTCAAACAACCGATTATAGTGGCCGTCTTTCGCTATTTTATTTTGTATTTTTATTTCCAAAAACATGAATTCAAATTTTTGTGAAGAAAAATGTTAATCTAAGTGTATACCTACTGCAGTGGTAGATATTAAATGGAATAATAACAATTGTTATTATTGTACTTCAATAATGTCCGTGAGTTTCTGTGGTCTCTACCGTGTCTACGATAAATAAATATTATTATGCTATAATTATTTTATTTAATGTTTCCTTCAAACTGCATAACAAA
Source organism: Furcula furcula (assembly GCA_911728495.1). Taxonomy (NCBI): domain Eukaryota; kingdom Metazoa; phylum Arthropoda; class Insecta; order Lepidoptera; family Notodontidae; genus Furcula; species Furcula furcula. The sequence continues at coordinate 8,899,070 of OU452243.1, forward strand.
ACAACACTATTTTGTGCTCATAAGGAAGTGCGTGCGAGGAAATGGAACGGCGATTTAAATATCTAACTAGAATTAGAGTTCAGTAACGCCAGAGTTTATTGGCCAATAAAAGATGCATAAACTTCACACCAGATACATCGTTACAAATGTCTGCAGTTTCGATGCATGTGCCATAAAACCGGTTATTAGGTAAGATGATTAAATTGCTAAATTTAAAAAAGTACCAGTCTCGTGCGAGTCGGTCTCGCGCACCGAGGGTTCCATACCATCTTTGGACGTATTAAAAATTGTACTATTCATGTAACACCTCAGATAGCAAAAATAAACAATCAAAACTATGTTTTTTTATCGAGGTTTTTTTTGTATTACTAAAAAACTGTACTATTTAGATAAATTATTTTATTTTTCCTGTAAGATATAGATAATCATGTATTACCCATAATTATTTCAGATTTTTCCCTCCTCAAGATAAGGAACGGTATTTTTTTGTCATTTTTTATTATCAGCCAAAAACTGCACGACATAAACCAAAATAAAAATCTGTTTTGAGATGTGCAAATAAAGCCTCACTTTGAAGATTGGGTAAGTAGATCTAAAACTATTCCAAGTTTCATATCGATAGCATCAGTGATTCCTGAAATATATATAGCTGTGACAGACAGACAGACGAAGTCAGACCATAAGGGTTCCTTTTTAACCGACTTCAAAAAAAGGAGGAGGTCATCAATTCGGTTGTATGTTTTTTTTTATTATTTTTTTTATTTTTTATGTTTGTTACCTCAGTACTCTGTCGTTTATTAACCGATTTAGACAATTCTTTTTTTATTCGAAAGGAGATGCTTCCAGATTGGTCCCATTTTTTTCAAAATCAAGTTCTGATGATGGGATCAATGAGTAATTGAGGGAACTCCTTAAATATAATATGTATACATATAGCGTTTTTGGTATTTTTTAGAAACAAGTCAAGTATTTTCATTCAAAAAGCATCATTTGGTGAAGTGGATCTGATGAAGATGGCCATAGATGGCCACCGGAACTCCGTAATAAAACAGTATATCCTAGCCGTGCCTACTAAATGCAGACCTAACGAATTTACACTCGTTGGATAGGTCTCGACGATTAGTTGCTAGAAAAATGGCGATCAGGGTTTGATGATGGAGCAGGAAGGTGGTCACGGGATCTCGGCACCAATAAACGTAGACCCACCGAGTTTGGGCTCGTTGCGTATCTCTCGACGAAGAGTTGCTAGAAAAATGGTGATCAGAGTCTGATGATGGAGCAAGAAGGTGGTCATATGATCTCTGCACCAATAAACATAGTCCCACCAAATTAGTGCTCGATGGGTAGGTCTCGACGAGTAGTTACTAGAAAAATGGTGATCAGGGTCTGATGATGGAGCAGGAAGGTGGTCACGGGATGTCTGCATCAATAAACGTAAACCCACCGAATTTGGACTCGTTGGATAGGTTGCGACAAGATTTAAGTAGAAAAACGATGATCAGAGTCTGGCAATGGGAGCAGGAAGGTGGTAACAGGAACTCTGCTCCATTAAACGTAGGTCCGACCGAGTTTTAAATCGATGGTTAAATCTTGATAAGTGGTTAGTAAGAATAAAATATAAGTTGTTAAAAGTTAACCTAATACCTAATAACACACCATGGGAACCACTAAAAAGAATAAAATAAAAATAATTTCTACAAAAAAAAGAACCACCTTCAAAATGTAACTAAAAGCCTGAAATAATATCTTAGGATCAGTGGTTTTTACATCTACATAGTTGGACTTGGATTACAACATATATAAATACATCGTACCTATTATCGAAGTCGGCGCCAAACCTCTAGCAAAGACTCACAACGACAGTAAGGTACCTAATTGTTTTCCAGTTTGGCGCCGTCTTTGATAATAAGATGTATTTATATATGTTGTAATCCACGTCCAACTATGCAGATGTAAAAACCACTGATCCTAAGATATTATTTCAAGCTTTTAGTTACATTTTGAAGGCGGCCAGCGAATTGCGGCGATGATAATTTATTCGTCTAATAAAAATGTTACAGGCGGTATTGTTCGCGCAAAAAGGTCACATCAACGTAACGATATGCGGGTCGTGTATCGAGCTCGTTTTCAGCACAGGTGCTTAGTCATAAACAATGAAGGTCACGATACCACTGCAAAGTCATAGAGTACGAATGGGCTTAGAACTTACAAAGCGCTGCTTGCTCGCCTGTGCAGTAGCTGCAGCAGGCTGCCATCCGCCCCCGAGGAGCAGAGACTGCGGGAGCGAGCACGTCGATCTCCCTCCCGCTCGGCGCGCTCGCGCCACCGTGCCATCAGCGATTCCAAGCACAACATCGCACCACCATCGCACACCATCCGGGTCCACGCCGCGCCCACCCAGCCTTAACTCTACCACTACACTTATTGCATAAAACCGTCCATATAACGTTCACTAGTCTGTGACGTCTCTGCACTATTCAACCCTAAAATTTATTGTTAGGTGGTCACTTTGGTTCCGTGACACAGTTATCACTTTAAAACAAAACGTCAAAAATTTAATCAGTAAATTCTTGTATGTACTATGGTGTCGGGCAATGATTCCTTTGTAGAGTTTAGAGTTCAATTATATAAATTTATACTCAAAAAACTAGTAAGGGACAGTAACTTTGCAACGGAGTTTGTTGTCAATAAAGAGTTTACGCAACTTCAGCGCGAAATACTTCTTCAGCAAAGAGCGTAGTCATATTACGCGGGAGTCATTGAGACATCACTGATTACGAGTATACTTCAGCTTCAGAAATTAGATGTTATCGTGAAAATATAGTTTGCACGAGTTCTCGTAGTACGACCATAGAGCTGTGCGTGACGTATCGCGGCGAGCGCTTCTCAGCGACTGAGCCGTGCTACGGGTCGTAGTCTACGCCTCGCTGTCTCTTCCATACCTTTACTTGTATTATAGCGCACATTCTCACTTTGTTTGATATTTATTTGTCGCTGGAACTTCTATTGAAAAGTTTTACCGCTATAAATCATATGGGGGTTTCATAAATGTCGGGGTAACTAGCGGACGGAATTTAGTCATCGCTCAAATTGCGACGGGACAATGTGAGCGGATGTGATATTGTTATGTAACAAATACTGGGAGTCCATTCAGAGTATGATATTGAGCAAGTTATGGCGTTTTTAACTATTTTCTGCTCTTCCCATATACTTTTCTGTTCTTGGAAATTTCTTACCATAAGAAATTTCCTCGGTGTTTTCAGAGGTTGATCATCCGTGTCATAGATCCGTGTTTAGAAAAGTAGTCTGCTACTTTTCTGCACAGAAGAGGCAATTGTCGTAGGTGCATTATAAATCCGCCAACTTCAACAAATTTTATTTATCAAATGTGGTGAAGGTATACAGTAAATAAAAATAGTCAAGTGCGAGTCGGGCTAGTACACCGAGGGTTCTGTACCTTCTTTGAACGCCTCAGGTAGCAAGAAGAGCTAACTGCGTAACTAAGTTTGTTTGTCAAATTGTTTTGATGCTTTCCCAAAAAATCTCTATGATTTGTTGAAGGTAATCTACACTTCTTTAAATCCCATTATAACTGCTACAAAGTCATTATCGGTTTCCTTAGTAACCTACATTTTGTATTTAAATCTATACAAAAGGACAAGTTATTAATTAATTAAAGAACTTAGGAGTGTGGTGGTTAGTCTTTGTAAATACAGCTAGATAGCATCCATGAATGCAGATGTATCGAAATGACTCGGTACGTGTTCTCAAACGGCAAGTAATTGCTTCGTGCCGTTGGATGACGCAAATGAAAAACGTGCTTCACCGTACATCAACTATTGGCAAATCCACTGACTGTTACCAAGGTTGCTGTAATGGCAAAAAACTATTTTAATAAATGAATTCGCACGGATGACGTGATCAAATTTACAACTGTGAATAATTAGAGTACAATATTCTTAGCACGAGTTTTGTTAGTCAAAAAATCATTCATACTATTACATGCAAAGGCATATTGCATTTTTCGAGGCGCGAATTCAAAATATTGCACAGGGAAGGTCCGGTAAGTAGCACAGTTCGACTCGCCCCTGTTAGCGTTTAATATGAAACGGATATATCATCATCATCATCATCACCAGCCGGAAGACGTCCACTGCTGAACATAGGATCGAACGCCACAACGAACGACAATTAGCTATTTGCAACCACCGGTTACCTGCGATGCGCACAATGTCGTCTGTCCACCTAATGGGAGGCCTACCTACACTGCGTCTTCCGGTTCGTGGTCGTCACTCGAGAACCTTTCTTCTCCAACGGTTATCGGTTCTCCGAGCGATGTGGCCTGCCCATTGCCACTTCAACTTGCAGATTTTAAGAGCTATGTCGGGTGACCTTAGTAAACGTATATATATGTGAATCTATACTTATAATAAAACTGTAACAGGTCCAATTCTGTACATTGAAGATATTTTGAAAATTATTTTTGGAGGGCATTCTATAACCGATACTGAGGCCGAAATTTTTTTTATTTTATTTTTGTCTGTCTGTCTGTCTGTATCACCGCTGAGCATCACGCCTAAACTACTGAATGGATTCAAATGAAACTTGGCATGATTTGAGATCTTACTACGAGGTAGGACATAGGATACTTTTTATCCCGTAATCTAGCACGGTTCTTTTGGGAGAGGGGATTAAAGTCAAAATGGGTACTTGGTTATACGCTTGGTCAGATTTTATAAATTTTTATTTATAATATAATAAATATTAGTAAGGGAACACTCATAGAGAGTTGTTATCAAGGTTTGGTAATCGATCGGGTTAAGCAACGTTAGGTAAGGTCATTAAATAGATGGGTGACCGTTTAACGCCATTTGAACTAAACGGGTCCGTGCTTCGGAGAGCAAGTAAAAAGTGGGTCCCAGCTTTTAACCGACTATAAAAAAGGAGGTTATGTATTCGATGCGAATGTCTGTTATTAAAAGTTTAGTTAACGTAAAAATAGCGCAGGCGGAGCTGCGTGGGTCAGCTAGTTTTATATAAAACGCAAATTAATAATAGTTGGTTTTAAATTCCTTGTGCAAGGAACCGTCTAGGTAGCTATAACCATGGTGTCCGATATTCAGCCGCCAAGCAGCAGTGTGTAAACATTGCTTTGTCCCAGTATGAAGGGCACTGTAGTATATTACCCGATACAAGAAACTTAATTTCTGTTGTATTTAGGGTCAGCAACATGCTAGTGATTCTTTTGGTGCAAGCGTCCATAGGCTGCGGTGACTGCTTACCATCAGGCGGGCCCCATGCTTATTTGCTACATTGGTGGTAAATAACCGCATTTGTCACGAAGCGTAAGGCAATGGTGTGGTAGACTTAGCTGTGATAATGTTTACTTAAAGTGTGCGTTATTATTTTATTATTATTTTTCTCATTATTGAAAAAGAAAAAAAAACTTATTAATATAAGACATTTAGAAGCTTCTTAATGCTTATTTATAGACTCCTTGATTCTTTTCAAATATCATGTTGTCTAAACATGGTACAAAATAATTTTCTGTATTTGATGGGGTCTGAAGTGAGTCTGAAGTGGACGGCAAAGGCTACACTAATTGACTATAGATATCACAAAAATAGATTTAATCCTTAATATAGCTTAAAATTAAAATAATAATTTATTTAAATAGCCAATGTATGCATGTACTATCGCGGACTCAAACGGAATATTATTAAATTTCAACTGGTGTGTGTATTAAAATAACACAGGTGCTTAAAATTGAATTATCTAAATCAGTTGGAAAACTAAGTACATATACAAACAATGCGGATTAAAAAAAAGTCGACCATACTAGGTCGGGTCAATGAACCGAGGGCCACGAATCAAAGACTAAAAGCGAATTCGCTTCTCACTTCAAGAGTCAGCGTTAAGCGATAAAAAACATATATTGTTTAATCTCATAATAAGTTAGCTGCCCCCGTAGGGTGTCCGGGTAAGAATAGCACCCCCCCCCCCATCTCCTCCCGTTGGGTGTCCGTAAGACTAGGGAAAACAAGAAGAGGGGCAGCAGCGTCTTCTATTGGATTATCTAACACCTATACTCCGATCCACAAGCCACCTGCCAAGCGTGAGTATTATGGCAATCCCTCCCTCCTAAGGGGGAGGCCTTTGTTCAGCAGTGGACGTCTTTCGACTGATGATGATGATGATGAAGTTAGCTGCAGCCTAGGGTTGCCAACCATACTTTATAATAACGTATCCTACTTTATTTTTGGTAATTATACTTTATACTTTTACATACAAATAAAGTATGTGAAAATACTTTAATTTCAACCTTTACTGTGATGCGTAAAACAAAATACCTACTCATTATGGGTACTTAACTATTTAACGGTACACAGTGTACCGTTAAATAGTTAAGTAAGTAAGAGTTTTTTCAGCAATTAATTGAATTGAATGGAATGAATAAATTTAATAAAAAAGGAATTGTTTATTTATTTAAATTTAAATATTAATTGTCAAACCAGCTTTGAAACATTTAAAGATAACAAAAAATTGATAGCATGTGCTAAAAGCACACAAAAATACGTTTTTAAAGCAATAAAAACATAAAATTTGAAAAATACTTTTTTTCTTCCAAATACTTTATTTTTTTCCTATCCAAACCATTTTATACTATTTTTTTGTCAAAAAAAGTTGGCAACCCTAGTGCAGCCTAATGGTCGGGAGTAAACAGAATCCGCGCCTTCCCATGTATTGCTATCAAGACTGCACTGCGTATGGCCAATAATGACATTAGTTATTAAGTCTCTTGAGCCATTCATTTCACCAGCTACAGTGCCATTCACATCGGCACAGTACAGTCATGTTACTCATTGTTGCTTGGCCGCAGAATAATATTCATTTTGTCCTATTTTAGCATATGTTCTACATTTCTTTTACGGAACTTCTACACTATCTATACTTATAATAAAACTGTAATTTTTTAATTTTTGTCTGTCTGTCTGTCTGTCTGTATCACGGCTGAGCATCACGCCGAAACTACTGAATGGATTCAAATGAAACTTGGCATGATTTGAGATCTTACTACGAGGTAGGACATAGGATACTTTTTATCCCGTAATCTAGCACGGTTCTTTTGGGAGAGGGGATCAAAGGCAAAATGGGTACTTGGTTATACGCTTGGTCCGATTTTATCAATTTTTCTTTATAATATAATAAATATTAGTAAGGGAACACTCATAGAGAGTTGTTATCAAGGTTTTGTAATCGACCGGGTTAAGCAACGTTAGGTAAGGTCATTAAATAGATGGGTGACCGTTTAACGCCATTTGAACTAAACGGGTCCGTGCTTCGGAGAGCAAGTAAAAAGTGGTTCCCAGTTTTTAACCGACTATAAAAAAGGAGGTTATGTATTCGATGCGAATTTCTGTTATTAAAAGTTTAGTTAACGTAAAAATAGCGCAGGCGGAGCTGCGTGGGTCAGCTAGTTGCTAATATAATGCAATATAGCTAGCATTATACAGTACATATGTACTGAATATGTTTGAAACACCTACCCTTCCATATTCTGTCCTGTACCCCAAGGTTGTCTGGAAGAGATCGCTTTAGCGATAAGACCGCCTTAAATTGTCACACTGCAATTTTACTTTTCCCTTTTAAGCTGCATCTTCTCTTTTGGTGTACAGTGAAGAATATTTGTATTGTATTGTATATTTGACACTGTAGTGGTACTAACCTCAACAGCTAAATACTTACATAATATAGAGACCGCACCCTAAGCGTAGCGTTAACTTCGTGGCCCACCGATTATATCGTCGCGCTTGCCAAATTTTTGGGCCAACTGTGCATCCTTAATACAGGTTGCAGTTTAATTCACCCGTAAGCTTCTACTGTGAGTCAGTTATACTATCATGAGAATTAGGACCTGAATAGCATAGTTGAAGTCTTGGTTGCCAATCTAAAAACTGACAGCGGTCGACGACCTACCTCGTTAATCATTTGATAGAGTAACGGGCACCTTAAATGATTTCTTCCTGCGTAAGTACTGCTAAAATAAATTGTCAAGCTGTTTTTTTATGGATACGACCTCTAAATATTAAGTAGTACAATTCAATGAAAAATGGAAATAAACATAAAAAAATGTTGGTCATATGACCAACATTTTTTTGGCTATGATATATAGCCATGGCATAAGAGAATTCTGAGAAAAAGTTGAAGCTAGAACAAAGGCTGGCCGGAGATTTCAATCACATTTTTTTTTACATAATATATGCTCTAGATTGACTGCGTTTCCACCAAAAGGTAAATGATGATGCAGCCGATGGAAGAGCGGACGAACGATAGTCCCTTATAGCTACCAATACAGCGACTCGTTATAGAGCACTGGTAACCTGACATACGCAATATAGGAACAATAACATAAACATATACTTTTAGACTTTCGCGTTCCATTATCAAACTTTATTCTAATCGGGAATTAACGCGATTTACCTTATATTTTACCTTATTGCGGTAACAGCTCAGTGGGCGAGCGCTTGCCTTGGAAACAAGGTGCGCAGGTTCGAACCCCGGCTCGCACCTCTGATTTCTTCAATGAATCATGTGCGAATCGTCTTTGTGCGATTGTTACTAGCTTTCGGTGAAGGAAAACATCGTGAGGAAACCTGCATGTCTGAGAAAGTCTAACTAGCTCTCGAATGACGTGTGAAGTCCGCCAACCCGCACTTGGCCAGCGTGGTGGACTATGGCCTAAGCCCCCTCATCTTGAGGGGAGACCCGTGCCCAGCAGTGGGACATAAACAAGGGCTGGTATTATTATTATTATACCTTATATTTTGGCTTGACGTTTCGGTTTCGGTTTGTGTTTCGGTTTGTGTTTCGGTCTGCTTGTGACCACGGCTGGTGCAACCCGGCCGAAACGTCAAGCCAAAATATAAGGTAAATCGCGTTAATTCCCGATTAAAATAAAGTTTAATAACATAAACACCTGTATTCTCAAACCCGTATTCAAAAACACCTGCATTCACAAGCACATCTACCTTTGCTGTGCGAATTTTTAGATGGGACCGTTGGTATAGTGGTTAGACACCCTGGCTGCTACCCCATGGGTCGTGGGTTCGATTCCCACCAAGTGTCTGCGTGTTATTTATCTATTTAAGTATGTATTGTATTAAAAAAAATTATGTAAGTATTAGTACTTATCATTTGTCTGGTTTCCATAGTACAGGCTCTGCCTAGTTTGGGATCGGATGACCGTGTGTAGATTGTCCCAAGATATATATATTATTATTATTATATTTACGCGAATACTACACATTGTAAAAAAACTACTCTTAAGAAATTTAGCTCGGTTTATTTTAGGTTTAACTTTCCCGACGTTTCAAATGCTTGCTATGTCCGCCCGTGACCGTGGGTGCTGCAAAGCATTCGAAATGTCGGAAAAGTAAAACCTTAATATAAACCACGATAAATTCCGAAAGAGTAGTTTTTTTTTTTTAACACTTATAAGCTAGTGCTTGACTGCAGTCCCACCTGATGGAAAGCGGCGACGCAATTGAGGATGGCAAAACACACTAGCTTATTAAAAGCCTATTCACTCTAGTCTTAAAGACATCCACATTATAATCGGGCAGGAAAACCGACGCAGGCAAACTGTTCCAGTTCTAGCTGTCCTTATTATAAATGAATAAGCAAACCTATCTTTAAACATATCTTTATCTAAATATGTATTTCCAAAACAGGTACATATGTAAGTATTTGTATCAGTTGCCTCGTTACCATAGTACCTACAGGAATTGGGATGACCGTGTGTGGATTGTCCCAGGATATTATTCTTCATATTATTATTACATAGCGCTAACGCGGCAGCCAATCACAGCGCTGCCGTCCAATGGTAAGCGTTCGCACAGCAGGCTTAGCACGATTTGCCAAGACTTCGTAATCTTGACAGTTCGGTGTGGAGTATGACGTAGTTATCGACGTAGAAACGTCATTTTCGGTATTAGCTAGGTCGACAACTACGTCATACTCCACACCGAACTGACAAGATTACGTCAATTAAATGTCAAAATGTCAATTAAAAGTCAATTAAACGTCTTTATATCAATTAAATGACTGCGGAGTTCCACAAGGCAGCATTTTAGGTCCCTTGCTGTTTTTAGTTTATATAAATGACCTGCCAGACTCAATTACATACAAATGCGTTCTATATGCAGATGATACAACACTACTAATACACTGCAATAGTAAAGATACATATGAAGATGATATTAATAAAACAGTAAACAATGTAAATAAATGGATGGAAAATAATAATTTAAACCTAAATGTTAATAAAACTAAACTCATACAATATCAGACCTACAACAGTAACCCTATACCTCTAAATATATCACAAAGGAATAAAACATTAGATAAGGTAGATTCAACGACTTTTCTAGGAATCGTTATAGATAAACACTGTAGCTGGAAACAACACATAGATAAAATTTGTTCCAAGCTGGATAGATATGTGTACGTTCTGAATCGCTTACGAGAAACAGCTACAACCAATGCCACTCTTTGCGCCTATCATGGATATATCTCCTCTGTTTTGCGTTATGGAATAGTCATATGGGGTAATTCAGTAGATCTAATTAGAGCTTTCAGAGCGCAGAAGAAATGTGTGCGAGCAATAAGCGGAGCAGACTATTTAGACAGTTGCGTACCGTTATTTAAGAAACATCGTATTTTACCTCTGCCTTGTTTATATATATATGAAATAAGTTTATTTGTACACAAACATCCAAATCTGTTTAAAAAAAATTGTGATTTCACCAATAGAAGCTGTAGATTTCCTGCAAATCTTTGTATTCCCAAGCAGCGTACCACGATGTTTAGTAAAAACTCATACTGCATGGCTATCCGTATCTATAATAAATTACCCAAAGATTTAAAACATATTACTATAAACCTATTTAAAAAAAGATTATTTCAATTATTATTGAATAAATGTTACTATAATACAGGTGACTTCCTTAATGATAAAATTTTTTAGAATTTAGATACGTATATAGATTTTTTATAATTTTGTTACTTAATTAGATTGTAAGCAATATTTGTACACCAATAATTGGTAAAATATAAGCACTAAATGTTTTTTTATGTCATCTTATCAAACTATATTTTAACAAATAAATATATCTTTATCTTTATCTCTTTATCTTTATCAAGATTACGAAGTCTTGCCAAATCGTGCTAAGCCTGCAGCTTAACCTTGTTCGTCAACTGTTGTTTGTGAATACGGGTGTCACTGCTCATTTGTAGTGTATCTTATTCCGCTACGAACTACTATTTGGTTTGCTCCAACTTCAAGCTGCGGTATCCTTCCCCTTCTCTATTATTCTACTTCTCTTCCTTCCACAATCTATAAATCCACAAGAATCTGTATATTTTATTATATGTAGAACATGGCAATGTACGTACGTACGTATGGCAAACGTTCCAGGAAGTAAACACAAGTAGTTATAATATTTACCAGTTTGAATAACCTTCGAATTTTATCGATACGAGGAAAATAAACACATTCGTACATCTTACGTAAGTATGTAAGTATATAATAATACCAGCCCTGGTTTATGTCCCACTACTGGGCACGGGCCTCCCCTCAAGATGAGGGGGCTTAGACCGTAGTCCACCACGCTGGCCAAGTGCGGGTTGGCGGACTTCACAAGTCATTCGAAAGCTTTCTGAGACATGCAGGTTTTCTCACGATGTTTTCCTTCACCGAAAGCTAGTAACAATCGCACAAAGACGATCATGATTATGTAAAGTAATCAGAGGTGAAAGCCGGGATTCGAACCTGCGCACCTTGTTTCCAAGGCAAGCGCTCGCCCACTGAGCTGTTACCGCCACCCCTAACCTAAGTATGTATGAGATTTAATAAATTACTGCAAATATTTAATAGCTATACTAATTTTATACAGGGTTCATATCTTTGAGTTGAATAAGTTAGTGTACATGGAAGAAAACTATAACGATTCTTATTATTTTGAAAAGTTACTTCCCGGTACTAGGCAGAGAATTATCTACTTTTATAAGCTAGACCTTAACTGCAATCCATCCTAAGTAGTGAGAGAGTTGGATATAGTAAAGCACATTGGTTTATTAAAAGCATAATCAATCTAGCCTTGAACACTCATAAAGGTACATTATAATCGAATAGGAAAATTACAATTATTAAAATATGTATTATGTTAAGTATTATTACTTGTCTTTTTATGTGTAGTGTAATACTTCAGGTAATCAGGATGGTCACAATAATCAACACATAAGCATTTGACGGTCAATTATATTTTATAAACAATCGTGCAGAGTTTCCACTTACAACTGTTCTCAATGACGGTGACAGAATGACTGACTCGAACGTTGTGACACTTCTGTTTATATAGACAAACAGATAAGCTAATCAAGAGTCATACTTATACAATAACTATTACATATTTATCATTAATTAATACTATTTAGACTGGAGATTGAATAAGAAGAATTATCAATTAATAATACCTATAAACATAAACTAGTTTAAATATTACTCATAATATGTATTTTGTTACGCCGGAAGGTGTCAAGCGGACGGCGACATAATAACATTTTATTTAGTAGGTAGTTTAACACAAATCAAAATAATGCAAAGCTACAGAACAAATAAGATCACAAATATAATCGATATATAATTATGTAAGTGCACTACAAAGTTGAGCGGGTGTAAACAGATACCGGAAGTCTGTAACACTCGGCCATCCTGCATTAGTCGTGCCCCACGGCGATCAGTATTACCACGTCCAGCCTGGTTTGTCGCTTATACGGCATCTGAAAACAAAAAGACACAAAAGCAGAACATCTATCCATGTAGTCGTAATTAATAGGCTTATATATAATAATCTTAATTACTAAACCATAAATTATATCCCAGTCTCAGTTTCTATTATTGCATTCATGAATTACAACATCTACATCCATAATGTATCCGATATCACAGAGTATTTATTTATCACATATCACAGCATTTATTTATTCCATATCTCGCAGCTTTAATGAACCCCATATCACACAGTATTTATGAACTCCATATCGCACAGATTTAATGAACCCATATCACATAGTATTTATTTATCACACAGTATTTATGAACTCCATATCACACAGATTTAATGAACCCCATATCAGACAGTATTTATTTATCACACAATATTTATGAACTCCATATTGCACAGATTTAATGAACCCCATATCACACAGCATTTATTTACCACACAGCATTTATTTATATAGAATACAGTTTCTTTTATTGCATTCATGAATTACAACATCTACATCCATATGTATCCTATATCACAGAGTATTCATTTATCACATATCACACAGCATTTATTTATTCCATATCTCACAGCTTTAATGAACTCCTTATCAGACAGGATTTATTTATCACACAGTATTTATGAATCCCATATCGCACAGATTTAATGAACCCCATATCACACAGTATTTATTTATCACACAGTATTTATGAACTCCATATCACACAGATTTAATGAACCCCATATCAGACAGTATTTATTTATCACACAATATTTATGAACTCCATATTGCACAGATTTAATGAACCCCATATCACACAGCATTTATTTACCACACAGCATTTATTTATATAGAATACAGTTTCTTTTATTGCATTCATGAATTACAACATCTACATCCATATGTATCCTATATCACAGAGTATTCATTTATCACATATCACACAGCATTTATTTATTCCATATCTCACAGCTTTAATGAACTCCTTATCAGACAGGATTTATTTATCACACAGTATTTATGAATCCCATATCGCACAGATTTAATGAACCCCATATCACACAGTATTTATTTATCACACAGTATTTATTTATCACACAGTATTTGTGAACTCCATATCGCAGATTTAATGAACCCCATATCAGACAGTATTTGTTTATCACACAATATTTATGAACTCCATATTGCACTGATTCAATGAACCCCATATCACAGCATTTATTTATCCCATACACTTAGCATAGATTTTATTTATCCCATATCACTCATCTAGTTTATTTAAGCCATATCCTACAGATTTTATTAAATCCATATCACACAGATCCAATCTAATTCACATAACAGGCTTTATTTAACCCATATCACACAGATCCGATTTAATCCATATCACACAGATTTTAATTAACCCATATCACATAGATCCAATCTAATCCACATAACACAGGTTTTATTTAACCCATATCACACAGATCCAATTTAATCCATATCACACTGATTTTATTTAACCCATATCACACAGATCCAATCTAATTCACATAACAGGCTTTATTTAACCCATATCACACAGATCCGATCTAATCCATATCACACAGATTTTATTTAACCCATATCACATAGATCCAATCTAATCCACATAACAGGCTTTATTTAACCCATATCACACAGATCCGATTTAATCCATATCACACAGATTTTATTTAACAAATATCACATAGATCCAATCTAATCCACATAACAGGTTTTATTTAACCCATATCACACAGATCCAATCTAATTCATATCACACAGATTTTATTTAACCCATATCACACAGATCCAATTTAATTGATCACACAGATTTTATTTATCCCGTATCATAGCTTTTTATTTTACCCATATAACACAGTTTTAATTTAACCCATAGCACAGATTTTATTTATCCCATATTACACAGTATTAATATATATCACACAGCTTTTATATATCCCATATCACAAAGTATTAATGTATATCACATAGCTTTTATTTATCCCGTATCACACAGTATTTATTAATATCACAAAGATTTGATTTATCCCATATCACACAGTATTAATGTATATCACACAGCTTTTATTTATCCTATAACAGTAGTCATTGATAATCACTTTGCATAATACAAATTGTCCTACAGAGTAGTTACCGCAATTCCTATGAGATTTGTCGGATCTATCCTTCACGAGAGCAATTTAGCTGCAGTTAGTCTTTCCTCCAGTGCCTGCGTCTTACCTATAAAATCATTAGGCTCTCCTGCAGGATAAGCAGGAAAACGTGAATTGATGCCCGAATAATGGCTGAAAAGAGGGAACCTAGCGATCGCAAAATCAGTATTATAAAATACCCTAAATTATATCAATCTAGTGATCATCCCGAGTGCACTGGCTATCAAACATGCATAGATACTTACTCAGATTCACACACTACCTGATCATTTGAACTAGGACGTAATATCGTTTAGGATATGCTTTTCCTCTATAAGCGTGATCATGTTAAGATTTGTATACATGCAGATTTTTTAAATGTTATAAAGTTACGACATTATTACAGTTTACGAATAGCTTTAGAAAATACTTTCACACGGTCATAGTCTATGTTCTATTTGTAGATCAAAGACTTAAATTGAAAGCCATCAGCGAGCTATGCGGGGAATAATAACTAAGGTGGTCCCTAATGCGGCGCAGTCCAACTCTGCATCCACGGGGATGTCATTGAAATATATCTGATAACGTTTTAGTGACCAACTGCTAATGTATCTAGCTCGTAGCTATGATAAAAATTGTTTCTCTCTAGTCAATTACTAAAATATGCAATCTGTTATATAACGCCAACAGATTGGTTTTGCAACAGTACTCCTCTCCACCTAATCCAAGCCTACTTGCTCAATATGGAATATAGATTCTTGGACAGGACCCCGTCTATTCTACGTCCTTCTTGGTCTACTGCGTGGGACCTAGAGACATCCGCGAGTAAACCATTACAACATTTATCCTAATTGACGCATCCCAAACAAATTAGTAAATTTTTTTTATATTCAGCTACGCAATGAATTTGAGTCTATCCCGGCCGCATTGTTCCCGCGGAAATCTTGTGTTCTAAATAATTAACGCTTGTCTAAAAACTTTTTTTAAAATAACTCCTTATAAAGATGGTAAGAAGTCTTCTAATAGACTAAGCCAGTGAACCGATATTGCCGGTAGCATGACGCCATCGTGGAATGTAACTACCTAGCTCACCTAGTATAATTTGAGTAAGAAAAACGCTGGCGTATTTGCTAAACTGACGGTCTCGAGAGTAGTAGGCAACGATTTTCCAAAACCACGGTTTAGCTGTTCGTCGACAACCGACATGAGGCATATTGCTATGATGGATATTGCTATTTAGCAGTACATGCATTGTGCGCTCTGTAGTCTAATTATATACTCTAGAATAAACCCCTTTTTCCACTACAACTCCTAGACTCGCATAGTCAGACAGATTCCCTCATAACGTATTGCATCACTGATGCGTACAGTGCGTGGGAGTAGCAACACCATGCTGAAGGTTATTAGTACCTAGTAAGCCAGATTGTCCAATTATGAGGCACTGGGTACATTAACATGTGCATGTACCCGGTGTGTCAAACAGCGCGGGCAGGTACTTAAACTAAAATTATGCATTAAGTAATTAAATTCTGTATATAACCCATTATAGACCTTGTATGTGTCTGTATTTTATTGTATTTTACTGTATTTTACTGTATTTTATTGTATGTTATTGTATTTTATTGTATTTTATTGTATTTTACTGTATTTTACTGTATTTTACTGTATTTTACTGTATTTTACTGTATTTCACTGTATGTCACTGTATTTCACTGTATTTCACTGTATGTCACTGTATTTCACTGTATTTTATTGTCGTAAGATTGGTATATTTCATATATAATTCTCATCAGTACCTATTTCCCCGCTTGCTAAGAGTATTATGCTTGCTACTCTGATAATTATTATCTCAGAGGATAACTAGCTAAAAACAATTCCCCAACCTTATGATACCCCCGACGACTGTCAACTCCACTACAACAATAAGTATTCGTGAGAATTATAAGGTTCGGGTTGATTTTGACGTAAATTTGTACAAATGCATAACATCGTGGCGGTATTACATTACTGTATTCTAAATATACTAGGAATTCAATTGCTTGTTGCATACTAAGTTTTTTTTTTATATTAAAAGTTATGAATTAATCTTAGAAATGTTCTGAGGTAACTAAAAATATCTTTTGATTTACCATTGACTACCCAATTATTAAGACTAATTATCAGCAAGATTTTCATCATCTAAAATCAGCAATACCGCACAAAACATGAACATTAATATAAGAAGTTTCCAATGAGTTTGAATATCAACCACCAAATCCTTTCATTGTAACTATAGAAGGTTTGATCCTCAGCTTTAAATACGAGCTTCGTAAGCTTAAGTTCTGTAAGAATTTTTTTTTCTAGCAGTGTCTGCGCATGCAATAAGGTGCTAACCATTACTATTTGCTATATTCCTGTAAAAGTCCATATAAACTTTTAAGTTATAAATAAAACGCTACTGACCTTTTGTGCCGATGTGAAGAGCCAGCCGCAGCGCCTCGTAGCACGGCATCTTGCAGCCCCGTACTACATGGCCCTCTCCTAACCGCGTAGCATTTCCGATCTCTTGTGGATCCTTGAAGACTAATCGGTGAGCTGTCGAACAGTTTCGCCACAATCATACATGTCGTCCCACTGGTTAATTTTATTTATTGTTGTTGCTTGATTCTTCATCCGGTAGTATGATGGAATAATCTCATCGTCGTTTTGAAGTCCGCGGCGCCTTTTTCGTTGAACATGCCTTATCGATCTCCTCGTAGTCAGGTGAACAAGAAAAAAAAATCTTAGTTTACTTCGTCATCTCTTGAAATTGTTGTGTATAGTTTCCATAAATCTTTGTACCAATTCCATCAACATGTGGGCCTGAATATATCCCACTTCTGAAGTGTAATACTTCAGGTAATCAGGATGGTCACAATAATCAACACATAAGCATTTGACGGTCAATTATATTTTATAAACAATCGTGCAGAGTTTCCACTTACAACTGTTCTCAATGACGGTGACAGAATGACTGACTCGAACGTTGTGACACTTCTGTTTATATAGACAAACAGATAAGCTAATCAAGAGTCATACTTATACAATAACTATTACATATTTATCATTAATTAATACTATTTAGACTGGAGATTGAATAAGAAGAATTATCAATTAATAATACCTATAAGCATAAACTAGTTTAAATATTACTCATAATATGTATTTTGTTACGCCGGAAGGTGTCAAGCGGACGGCGACATAATAACATTTTATTTAGTAGGTAGTTTAACACAAATCATAATAATGCAAAGCTACAGAACAAATAAGATCACAAATATAATCGATATATAATTATGTAAGTGCACTACAAAGTTGAGCGGGTGTAAACAGATACCGGAAGTCTGTAACAGTATTCTACAAACATAACTTCTTTTTTATGCATGCTTCGTCACTTCACCCGCCAAAACTATGTATCTTTTTTAATGTGTATCTCATATAAGCGAACTGTAATTGTTCAGAGAATAGATTCTTTAACCGCACAGCAAGTTTATTTGAATACTGGTATTTTCTTTCAAAAAAATTTTCTTTTTTTTGTGGAATGTATTATGTTCAAGAAAGAATCCGATCATTGTTAATGGGCTTCCTCAACGGATGGTAGCCTGAAACTTTCCGTGGGTCTGATTTATTGTACTACCGTATAATCCCTGATATATGGCCCTTAATGGGCATCTGATACTTGTTCTCTGGAGAATTGAGTAACTTCGACTGTTTTGGAGACGTTGCGGTTTTGTGATACATTAGGGCTGCCTCGCTTCTGTAGCGAATCTCGGATGTTCGCGAACGCACACGATTGATTCTACACTACTGCATAGTAGTGCAGTAAGAGGTGTGCGTCCTTGGTGCGTAGGGTGCGGTGCGGAGAAGCCCTAACATTATTCTAAACATGATAGTTAATAGGCTGGACTGTGGATATGTGAATCATGGTTGCTCCATTTCCCATGGTGTGGTGCAGCGATGATTTGAGTATATTGCAAATAATTGTGTATTATACTGAGTGTAAGGGACATCGTACCGAAAACCGATACCAGGATCCAGTACATGATTCTGAACATTCTAGTTAAATAAACTATTTAAAAAAAAAACTGACTTCAAAGTAAATTATCTAAAAAGCATAAAATAACGAAAATATATTGAAGTCGGTGTCAGCTCGTGCTAGTCTTAGTTAACATGATGTGCTAGCACCGACTTCAATATATTTTCGTTATTTTATGCTTTTTAGATAATTAATTTTGAAGTCGGTTTTTTTTTTTTTTAAAATAGTTTATTTAACACGTTTTAGTGACTTTTATTTTAGCAAAATAGGTATCACCACTATCACGCAACTCAAACGACTACGTTACAGTAACTTACTGAAAACATAAAAAGTTTATATCTCTTAAACTACTTGACCGATTTTGATGAAACTTGTACTCTACCCTAAGTTGAAAAAAGCATACATTCATGGTCATTTACTATGCATTTTGAAATGAAACTAACTTTACGGATTATATCACGGTTTATTGAACAAGAAGAAAAAAATCTTCTTCTATCAGGTTTATTTTTGATTTTACTATCCTAGATGCTAAATTTATTATTTACACTTTTATATTTTGTTTCTTTTTACAAGATAAACATGTTGTTGTACACAACTTATTAAAAAGAAACAATTTCATAAAAAAAAATAACTTATTAGGTGTAAAAAATTTGACCCAAGATGCTGGCAACATTCGCTGAATAGCTAAACCCACTCTCTGAGCGAGGAAATGTCCAGCTCTGGGGTCACCTGTGGTGTCGACCAACCTTTTAGTTAGAGATCTAAATAAAGTATGGGCACAAGTGCCCCATGGACCTAGAGTTTCTACTCCGAAATGAACTACTAACTCCTTTTCCTTTTTTAAGTTTTTATACTAATTCAGATCAGACTAATACACATATCTTTATTTTATTTTCCAATAAAAGCTCTCTGCCTAGCAGTGAATTTAATTCTCAGTTTCAGCTTTCACAAAATAACTATAACGATAGGTCAAAGTTGGGTCAAAGAGGTCATTGACACGTGTCATCAAACCAATATCGAATCGACATTGTTGTTACTTTGATCTTTACTTCTTTTATCAAGACTCGATTGAATTTCAAATAAATATGGATCAGGATTGGGTAATCTAGCACCCCTTTCAGTTTTCTGTCTTTGACGGCAGAAAATAATATCTGTCAATAGTATACATCGTATATTGATATTGCTGTATCTGCCTTCTTGAGCTCTGAATTGAATATGTAGATAATACCTACACAAATCAAAGTGGCCAATAATCGTAAATACGGCTGGGCTGGGTGGGCTTTGGAAAATAACGGTGCCTTCTATTTCATAAAAAGTGTTAAAAAAGTCATCAGCCTTTAGCCTTTATAATAATGTATGTACGGTCACGGTTATGAACGCTTGGTCACCTTTAGGACAATAATACTTACTTGCACAAGCCGGTCCAAAATACGTGCGGTATTTTGGACCGGGCGGTGTAAGCGGTAAGCTCAAACGATTTTGATTGAAGGCGTTCGTGATCGCGGTAGTACATGAAGGGCTTGGCTGAGTAAATATTAATTAAAGAAATCAGAGGTGAGAGCCGGGGTTCGATCCTGAGCACCTTGTTTCCAAGGCAAGTGCTCACCCACTGAGCTGATACTGCTTGCTGTTGTTTATACCTACTTTGTGATTTGGTATTACTTTAAGTGGATTCACTTACTATTCTTTTGGTCTGAGATCACCATGATGATACGCCATGATGATTGACCATGTTCCACCTAGAATACATTTCTTTGATCTCCAAACAAAAATAATAATTAACGTAGCAATAACATGAACTTTGGTATTGCATCTATATCGACACTGGTGCACTAATGTGATTAGGAACATTACACGGCATTGTATACTAGGAACAATACGGAATCAAACGCTAACCCGATTAGACACGACATGCAAATTGATGGAGCGATGCATTCGGTAAGTGTTGCGTAATCAAACATTACACAGGTGCATGCTGCCGTTGCGTTGGATTCTTAGTTTGCTTTATTTCCCGACGGCCCCAGCTTGAATGCAATGCATAGTGTTAGTGTGATTGTAAAACTCTATTTTTAAGATGACTGTCGGGGCGTCCAGCCTCTTTGAACCGATTTCTTTAGACCGATAAATAACATAGTGCGGCGACGCACACGGGCTACCGGCCACAGCCACAAAACGCAGCCACCGACGTATTTCCTGTTGTTTTCATCCATTTTGCATGGACTCGCCGCACACTGTAAACGCCGGTGGTCGCCACACGCCACAAACCGCCACTGCTCGCCTCTAGTGGTCGGCTCGGCCACAAAACGCCGACACAAGCCACTTGCGCGATTCCCCACCCCTCTCTCCCTTGATTTCACTGCAAGCACGAGTTTAAAAAAGTAGCGGCCACCGACCACAACCAACATGGATCACAAGTGGCTGTCGCGCGCGTCAGCTTCTTTTGTAGCGGCTTCTAGTTTCAAGTGGCGGCGATTGTGGATGTGGCCGGTGGCCCGTGTGCGGCGACACTTAGATATAATAATAATAATAATAAATAAGCCCGCAGGGCAGCTTGTGGCGAGCTGTTGGTGCGTAACGACACCACGGACCCGAGTGCTCCAGAGAGTCGGTCAGGGCCCCCACCTCGGCGTGTCTTCGTCGGTCGAGTGGAAACCGAAGGGGGCCCGAAGGACTCTCAGCTCTGGCTTGCCTTAATTGGCCGTCCAGAGAGGAGCTGTTAGAGCTATATGCTCCAGGGGTGGAAGTGTTAAAGGGCATAACGCCGCGAGTAACTACGGAGAAAGCGCAGCACACCTCTCGACACCCCTGAGTCACTCACACCGGTGTTGCTCTCTGTCGTCATCGGACGATCATTTGGGGAGCCCATCTAGTGGGTGGCAAGCCACCACTTGCCACAAAATAGTTATGAATGTAATTATGGCAAGTGACCCCGGCCTTTGCAATAGCCCAATCGCCAGTCCACCAAACGCTCAACCCCATAAACCTAGACTTTTTTTCACATGCTTGCAATAGTCCCTACCACCTACCGAGGTCAACTGCTGTAAGGTCATCATTGTGGCAGTTGACCCCGGGAGGTGTTTTACACACCATTTACTTCTTCTAAAACGGGCCTCTACGTGTTGCATCCGTCCCCACGCAAGCCTCTAAAAGGCCGGGCTAAGCCCGTGAGTAAATAAAACATGAAAATAATAATAATAATACCAGCCCTTGTTTGTTTATGTCCCACTGTTGGGCACGGGCCTCCCCTCATGATGAAGGGGCTTAGGCCATAGTCCACCACGCTGGCCAAGTGCGGGTTGGTGGACTTCACACGTCATTTGAAAGCTATTTAGGCTTCCTCAGACATGCAGGTTTCTTCACGATGTTTTCCTTCACCGAAAGCTAGTAACAATCGCACAAAGACGATTCGCACATGATTCAAGAAATCAGAGGTGCGAGCCGGGGATCGAACCTGCGCACCTCGTTTCCAAGGCAAGCGCGCGCCCACTGAGCTGTTACAGCTACTACACACACACACAGCTGATATGGACTTGACAAATTATTTACGTAGTGAAAAATCCTAAATCTATGATTTAAATAATAAGAGTACTTTGACATAACAGAGGAAGAAAAATAGACAAAGAACAAGACACGACCCGACCACCGACCAAGACGGACGACGAATTAATTACAATATTGTCGTGTTTATTTCCTGACTGAACCTGACTGTTCAAGAACTGACCCATAACTGACCGTTCAATCACAATTTTAAAGATCTATGGCAAAGTTTTAAAATTGTGAACACGTTGAGGACATGCAACTCAAAATTCTTACTGATTATTATTGCCGGATTCAATAATCTGTACGGACAACTTCATATGGTAGTCACAACGGATCTTTGTGTGCCTGACTGAAGTTGGCTGCAAGACTCTGCGCAGTAGCTATTTTTGTGTTTTTGTATTCTGAACTCACCCACTCACTCACCCACTCACCCACTCACTCACCCACTCACCCACTCACCCACTCACTCACCCACTCACTCACCCACTCACTCACCCACCCACTCACCCACTCACTCACCCACTCACTCACCCACTCACTCACCCACTCACCCACTCACCCACGCACTCACCCACGCACCCACGAACTCACCCACTCACTCACCCACTCACTCACCCACTCACCCACTCACCCACTCACCCACCACTCACCCACCCACTCACCCACCCACTCACTCACCCACTAACTAGTCGCATAAGAAGTTTCACTTCAAAAAGCAATTGGGCTTGGTTCGTATTAAGGACACATGTGCTAATTAATCACTCATGTACTAATGTGATAATGAGTCATGCTTTAATATATTTTAAAATACTGAAATCTATACTTATGTGAGGACTTTGATACATTAACGGAAGATGTGTTATGAAGGTTATGAAATTAACTTTAACCATACATTTTAATATAATAAAAGTTGGTCCGCAGCGACATCTCTTGTAAAGTAGCAGTACTGGATCTCTTCAACGGCTTCATCCTACGGCTCGGTTACTAACGTAGCGTCCTCTCTTAACGAAAGTTTGCGAAATGTGAAATGACTTCGTTACGTTATACATTGGAGTTCTTTAAATATTTACTAGATGGCGCTAAATCAACATATAAGAGTGTGTTAGAAAATCAAGAAAATCATCAAGTAATACATTTTTAAATAATAATAATTGAATAACTTATATTGTGCGTGCTTAATTTACATTAGAAACTACATAATCATGGTGGTAGAAAATAGTTTTGTCAAATGGCAATAATTATGACGATTTTGACGTGTTGTTTGACAACTTTGACATTATGTTGTTGACATTCCTCCGATCCGTCAGTCAGTCAGTCATCGGCTCTTGAGTAATAGTGTTCTGTGGTCATCCGAGTCCGACCGATTTGAGATTGAGCGAGAGGTTAGTTTCTTGTTTTGTTTATAATTTAACAAAATAAGAAATAGTAAAAGAAATATCAACTGTTAATAGATAATATCATAAAAAATACTCACCGGCCGGACCATCCTTCGAGTGAATTGCTCCGTAACTCGGGTTTGCATTTTTTGTTTTGAACACTACTTAATTTGTTTTTAATTTTTACACTCAGCTTTTTTGGACTGCCCGAAAGTTTTATTCCCGATGTCACATTCATTATATTGCTAATTAAATCTGGATAATGAACATAGTAATGTTACTAGAGTTTTAAAATATATGTTGGTTGATGTGATTTGCTTTTTACAGTTATGGACAGCATGGAACCAGAAACTCAGGACTCGGATGAGGACTTTGCCTTCGAAACTGATCACTTAGCTTTACGAGGAAATAAAGATTACTGTGACTTACTCAAGTACATAGTAAAATTAGAAGCACAAAAGGTAATTGCTTTAAACGCCATTGAAGACTTGTCAGGAGCCCGTAACAAAGCATTAGATGATCCATTAGCATTTCTTGAGGACTTAAAATCTGGAAAAGCTTTGTTTCCTCCACATCAGACTATCCCAGACTTGCCAAATATCAACTGGAGCAAATACGGTATTGATGCCACTCTGGATGGTGATGATATAACAGACACTAAGCCCAATAAAGATGACTTGGATATTGGTATGAAGGTTAGAGGGCGGAAATTTACTGACAGCAAGCCTGAGACATTTAACCAGCTGTGGTCATGTGAAGAACAGAAACGGCTTGAGGAATTGCTCGAGATTTATCCCGAAGAGCCAATCGAGGCTAGACGATACAAAAAGATAGCACAGGCATTAGGTACTAGGACACCGATCCAAGTAATGAGTAGAATACAAAAGTATTTTGCAAAATTAGCTAAAGCTGGTCTACCAATTCCTGGGAGGGTACCAAGGAAGGTTGCACGAGAGAAGAAGTCAGTTTTCTACAAAAAATCAACATTTTTTCCTCAACTACATGTGCCTGTCACTATGGAAGATCCGTATGATAGTGGAGAAGCGCATGAAAGTGTTTCCCCTTTGGATTCTAAAAATAATAATAAATATATGTTGGAATTGTTAAAATCTGCCAAAGAACAGAGGTTACTGGATGAAACGGCACCAGTGTATCAAACCAAGACAATGTGTGTGGGCTGTCAGAAAACAGGATTTTTAGGTGCACGGTGGACGGACAACACAGGGACAGACTACTGCACCGATTGCTTTGTAAGACTGTTGCCAACTGAAAAATTAATACCGGTGCGACAACCTATATAATCTCAAATCAATGTATTTATTTGTACAGTTTTATCATACCTCATAAATCAATTACTGGTTTAGCACTGATTATACAGTTTACAATACAATTTGTTTTTACTTATATCATGCCACTATTTTTGCCACTAAATCACTACAGACACTATTTTAATCTATAGGTGCTAAATGTATTAGTTTTTATTAATTTACACAGGCCCGTTTTGGTGAGCGCCTGCAATAGTGGGGCGTTCGCGGCGACTAATAATGAACCACTGGAATGGAACACTGAGCACAGCTCACAGTAGACTCGATGAATGTACCCTCTATCCTAGATAGGTATAATATACAGATTGGACGGTGGATGCCAGCAACATTGTTTTAATCGACGTTCTACCTCCGCGTGTTTGTTTTGTTGACGTCACTATTGCAACATGCATTAAATTGCAGAAGCGACCACCTTTAAAACTCGTTTTTTTTTGTTTGGCATCACTCTAGAAGCGTGTTTGGAAAGCACACTACTGAATCAAATAGACTCACCCCGTTCCACATTTGGCTTGATACACTGAAAATAACAGAATCAGTTAATTATGTTTGTACTGGATGGCACTAGCGTTTCGAATCTTTGTTCTCTTTTTGTGTAAAATACGAGTATGTGATCTTTGACTAACGTCTTCCTATAATGTTATTCTTAAAATACCCTGGATTTGGTCCTGTTTAGATTAATTAAGTATATACATTTTACTGACAAAAAATGCTGGACAAACATCACACAAGTAGATCGCACAATGAGCCGATATCCAGAACCTAAATTTATAAAGCCGTTACGCGATTTCTCCGGAAGGGTCGGAGAAGTATGTATTACTTGCACCCTTAATCTATTAAGAATTACTTGACACAAATTAACTTGAAAGTGTAAGAAAATTAGATTAGATTTCCCGGAAACATAGTTAAGAACCATCACGACTAAGCCAGATTCTAAATAAAAAACATTTATTTGAGAGCTACGCCACAACAGTGTGTCATGCCCTTCCTTTTTTCGTTGGGTGTTAAAAAAGTCCAAGAACGCTGATTATAATAGGTAGGGACATAATCTGGGACTGGGAGATCAGGCTTTCACTTTTTCTTTCTAGCCTATCGTTTTTGCAAGCCCATCCGTCAGCCATCTGATCATTATTATTAGCCCGAAGACGTCCACTACTGAACAAAGGCCTCCCCCTAAGGGGGATGCCCTTTGCCATAACGCGCACGCTTGGCAGGCGTCTTGTGGATCGCAATATAGTTTTATGGTAGGTAGGTAATCCAATAGAATGACGTTGCTGCAGGATTTCTTGTTTTCACTTCGTCGCCGTACCGGTCTAGTGCGAGTCGAACTCGCGTACCGTGGGTTCCAGTTCTTTTACTATTCGTTTTTCACCTCAGATAGCAAGAAAAGGAGACCGCAAAACTAAATATGTACGTCGAGGCTTTTTTTAGGATTACTAAAAAACTGTAGGTAAGTACGTCATTTGTATTACCGATAATTAGAATTTCAGATGTTTCCATCCACAAACTTTGGAGATAATTGGCTTATCTCCGAAGTTTGTGGAGGGAAACTGCTTAGGGAGGTTGGGTAAGATCTAAACTACCTACTTACTTATTCGAAGTTTCAAATCGATAACATCAGTGGTTCTGAAATACAATTTGGGTGTGACAGACAGACGAAGTCGTACCATAAGGGTTCCTTCTCTACCTTATAAATGTGTGTTTGTGTGTGATCATCAGAAGGTCTACCGTCACCTGTTCGAGAAGTATTACTGTAGTCTTATTTTCGCGAGAGAAAGGAATGGAGCTATAAACCACGTCTCTTTCTCATCTAAAAGTAAGATTACGTTAACACTACCGTAACAGCTTGTGGTAGTACCCAAGACTCTCTTTCGGAGTCGCTGGACATTCGGGGTGTGGGCCCTAAGCGGCGGGGTTACGACCCCAGTGACAGGTTCCCGGAGGGCTACAATGCATCCCCCGGCGGCGGGCTCAAAGGTAAGGCACCGAAGGTCCCCTTTATTTACTTTACACTAGCAGCGGTTATTACTTCGCGATTTGTTTTGTTTATATGAATACTGTTAGCCGCAGGTGGCCATAACGGCTTCACCGGGCAAGAGGGCGAGTGTTTAAAGCGCTCTGCTATAGCCAGAAGGGTAGCGTAGTCGTCGCTACCCTTCTGGCTATTCTACTAGCTCAAGGGCACCATAGATGCATGACGTCTGCTTGGGCTGCCACTTAGAGAAACTGAGTTTTCCAACGGTTCACATCGCGCCCCCATTGAGAAGAACCGACCAGAAACTCAGGGGATGCATGTCGAGGTGCGTGCGTACGACCCTTCGGCCTCGCCGGCGAGACCGGTGTCTGTGTGTTACTGTTTTTGCGACTCGTGATGTCGTTGTCGGGGCTGTGTCGTGGACCAGAAGAACGGGCATAGGGTCGGGTGGGTTGAGTAAAGCAATACATGCCGCGGCCGGTGGCGGTGTACGGGGGTTCGACGATCTGAGGACCCAGGGTCGGGTCGGGGATATAGTCGACTGCGGCGCCGATTAACAGGTTCGGGTCGATTTGCGATTTAGTATTACTTTACGTGGCTTCATTTACAAATACTACTTGCCCGGTGAAGCTGTTAAGGCCATTTCGGGCCCCATTAAAAATAAATTAAAAGGACAAAAAAAACTTTTTCATTTGTGATGGGTAAGAAGATTTAAAACTAAGTACTTAGGTATCCTAAGTTTCAAATCGTTAGCACCAGTGGTTCCTGAAATATATACTTAGGTGTGACAGACAGACAGACGAAGTCACACCATAAGGAGTTCCTTTCTTACCTTTTAGGTATGGAACCCTAAAACGAATAAGTAATGTGCAACCCAGCTATTTGTATTCTTTAAGTCTTTGGAGTGAGTACTTTATTTTTAATTTAACAAACAACAAATGTGGTTAATTCGAAGGACGGTATAACATAGCCTACTCATTTCGAGAATTATACCTACGAAAATATTGTATTCATTTAGGTAATTAATTGTTCTAATTTTTTTTGAACGTTGATCGTTTTGGCAGCAATGGAAGAATCAGTTCCTATAAAGTTGGGATACTTTATCTCAAGTGTGGTTAATTTAACTCAAGTAAAAAAACTCATGCCGTTTTATTACGAAAATTAGTTTAACGAAAAACCTAGCTTAAGACCCCTGGGTTTAAGGAACAATTTCCTGAGCTTAAAAACCCAGGTTCATCGATAACTGGTTTATGTTATAAGACGGATGGATTTTAAAAATGTACACGCATTTTATTAGAAAAAGCGTCTTATGAAGGTTTAACTAAAGGCTCTCGATGTTAATCAAAAAGGCTTTTATAAAAATAGTGGGCCAGTAGATAACTATACTTGCTTTATTTTGTGGCGTCGCTCAGATTACTATGATTGGATGCGGTGAGCCGAAACGGGACAGTCTCGATCAAGTTCTCCCTTTTAATTAAGAAACCGGGTCAAGTAGTGAAACAATTGTTTTAGTATTATTTAATTTAATATGAATCAAATATAAATGCTGACGACATTGTGCGACTTGTAGGCAACCAGTCAGTATATGTAAATAGCTACTAACTGTCGTATATATTGCGGCGTTCCCAGAAAAAGGCATGTTCAGCAGTGGAAGTCTTCTGGCTGATAATGATGATGACAAAATGCCTAATTATATAATCTTGTTACAATGTCTGTTACCATGAAAGTATATAATTCTTAGGAGATAAATAATCTGTGCAGCCGTTTTACGTGTGTATTTTTTCTTGTAAGTATCAAGGATAGAATAGAATAGAATAGAATAGAATACTCTTTATTTGCACACCAAAGAAAAACATACAGAAAAACTTACAAAAATAACTTAAATTAGGTACAAATGGCGGTCTTATCGCTAATAGAGATTTCTTCCAGACAACCAAAACTTTAAAAAGAAGAAACAACTATTTGGGTAGTTAGTGGTGTACATACTTTGGTACATATCTTAAATTGTACATCTTATACACATTATATATATACGCATACGTAGTAATAAGGATGTTTTTTGAATTTAATAATTTTGTCAATTTTTTTTTGTTGCCAGACAATACAACTAGGAGTCATAAGTCATAAGTCATTTATTCATTTGTATAACATAGGTATAAATATGATGTAGGTCTTCATGAATGCAATGAAACGCTATGTTATGCCAGACGGCGTACAAAAGTGTTGTTAGTAACTAATTAATTAAATACACACATCAAAAGTGTCTAGGGATCAACATATATTTTTGCAATAACTTTTCTCCTGATTGATATTAATTAAAATTTTCTTTAAGGATTCATCAAATAAAGTGTTTTCGTTTGTCACAGTAACGATAAACCAAGTCACCTTTGCATTAATAAAGAAATTTGCCATTTTCCTAATAAAGGGATTTTTGACATTTGAACCACTAACACAAAAGTTCGAAAAAAAGACTGAAATAACAGTTTTCTTTAAAATTTTATTGGGTAACTTAAACAATTAATAATCCGTGTTTCTACCGCGAACACTAACAACACAAGAACATCGGTTTGGCATACTCAAAATGAGTTCATCCAAATCACGCTGTGGAATGGCCGCCCATGTTCGTTGCAACAACAAAAAAAGGTCTTCTTGCGACTGGATACCCTCCATATTCGGCAGAGCTCTTCTCTGTAGCATATCCCATGCATGCTCAATCGGGTTCAAGTCTGGCGACTGAGCAGGCCAGGGCAGGACATTGATGTTAGCTGCGGCGAGAGTCTGTCTTACAACTCTTGCGGTGTGCGGTCGTGCATTATCATGCATTAACTGAAATAAGGGACCGATTTGCACTTGTAGAGGAACGATGACGTCTGATACAATCGTCTCAGCATAAATTTGAGCGTTGAGGTTGCCTCTGATCCAAATCAACTCAGTTCTTCCGCCGATCCAAATACCCGCCCATACCATGATGGTTCCACCACTATAAGGATGGACTTCCTGGCAGGATTTTAATCGCTGTTGGCGTCCAGGGGTTCTCCAGTGTCGTATACGTCTTGTATCCGGTCTCATACCAAAACGAGACTCATCAGAAAAGCACACGAAACGCCATTGTTCTTCTGCCCAATTTCTGTGTTCAAGAGCCCATTGATATCGAATCCTACGATTGTGCATTGCTATAGGTGGTACCCGTAGCGGTCTTCGGGAATGAAGGTTCACTTCATGCAAGCGGTTTCTGACTGTTTGGTCGCTAATTAAGTTCCCTGAAGAGTGATGAAGCCTCACGGCTAACATCATGGCAGTTATTGTTGGAGCTCTTCGAGTTAAGATTTGAATATATCGGTCTTGTCTCCGTGTGGTGCAGCGATACCGTCCTCCATGGCGCTCAGCCACGGTACCAGTGCTTCGGTAACGTGTCCAAAGTCGACTGATAACACTCTGACTTGTATTCAGAGCTAAAGCCACAGTACGTTGCCGGGAACCAGCTTCTATCATTCCCACGGCTCTGAGCATTTCTTCCCTGCTTAAATGACGTCGCCGCTCCATAATAACGTTGGTTTTAATCAGTAGTAGGGAAACAGTAGCACTAATAATGTCTTCAATGCGTTGTATGTTTTTATAGGGAAAATATTGACAGCTGATTTTCATCTTTTACTCGAATTTGATTCACAGTTCCTGATTCAAATTATGAAATGCACCAAAAAGGATCCATATAAATTTATAAAATCATAAATTTATTACAAAGCCACATCTCAATCTCAAGAAATCCGCTTAAAAATGCTTGATCCCTGACACTTTTGATGTGTGTATTATTATTATTAGGTTAGGAAATTGATTAAAATAATTGAAATTTAATATTACAAATATTGCTGCTTTAAATGTCAAAGAATAATAATATAGATTAATTGTAAATATGGAAAATTTATACATTAAAAATAGACATGTCAAAAGAAATAATGTCTACGTTAAAATTATATTAGGTATTTAGGAATTCTTCAACAGTG
The DNA here is from genome assembly GCA_911728495.1 of Furcula furcula. Classification (NCBI taxonomy): domain Eukaryota; kingdom Metazoa; phylum Arthropoda; class Insecta; order Lepidoptera; family Notodontidae; genus Furcula; species Furcula furcula. The sequence goes on from OU452243.1 coordinate 8,930,325, forward strand.
TAATAACATTTTTCAACTAAAAATAATTTAAATTGTTTTTTAAATTGTGCTACATTGAGGTATTTTAAGGCATCAGGTATTTTATTAAATACTCGCGGTGCCATGTTTAATATACTTTTCCTCAATAAAGCAGTTTTACATTTGCAATTGCATAAGGCGTTTCTGTATTGACTGCGTAATGGAACATCTCGTGCCGATGACAATTTTTCAAATAAATGTAAATTCGTTTTAACAAATAATGAAACTTGTAGAATATAAAGGCATGGAACAGTTAAAATTTTTAGTTCTTTAAATAATGGCACACAACTATCATCTTGTTTCAGACCACACATTGAACGTATGCATCTTTTTTGCGCTTTGAATACTAGTTCTCTATCAGTTGAGTTGCCCCAAAATATAATGCCGTAGCGTAAGTTTGAATCGACTAGTCCATGATATGCAGTTAATAATGCATCTCTATTAACTTTTTTGGAAATTTGGAAAAGCAGAGTGGTGTAAGCTGGCCTTCGTACTCTGACGTGGAACTTTACGTGCCCTCTGAAGCATACGCTCAGTTTAAATGCCAGTTAATGGTCACCCATATAAAGACTGACCCTGCCAACTGCTCACAGCTTTAATATCTATCTATGAGCACCTAAATAAACCTAACGTATGCATGTGTGTATGTAAAGAAAAATATCTATTTCTTTGCCGTGATAAACATGCATACGCTAGAAAGACATAGGTAAGTAGGTATAAATACCTCTTTCTGGACTTTACACGCTAGTGTTTTATTATTCATCGTCATCATCAGCCGGAAGACGTCCACTGCTGAACATAGGTCTCCCCCTTAGAACGCCACAATGACCGACAATTGGCTATCTGCATCCACCGGTTACCTGCGACGCGCACAATGTCGTCTATCCACCTAGTGAGAGGCCTACCTACGCTGCTTCTTTCGGTTCGTGGTCGCCACTCGAGAACCTTTCTTCTCCATCGGTTATCGGTTCTTCGAGCGATGTGGCCTGCTCATTGCCATTTCAACTTGAAGATTTTGAGAAATATGTCAGTGACCTTGGTTCTTCGGCAAATCTCCTCATTACGGATTCGGTAGCGCAAAGAAACTCCAAGCATATTACTATTCATTTTACTGGGAAAATTGGTTGTACTAATGTTCAACATAAAAAAAAATTAATAATAAAAATTAACTACTGTTTTTAAAGCCTATCGTGCACTGAAAAACCTCTATCCATGCATTTGCGAGGCGCTCACGACACTCGGAAATAATAAATAAAGCTAACAGCTCTTTGAGGACGCATCTGAGGCACGCATCTACTTATTACACTTAATTTAATTGTACCTAAACGTTCGCCTCGCTCGCACAATAACAAGAAAAGAAATCTAATTTTTTGCACTCATTTCATTATCACTTACGGATTCCCACTGTTCGCACGAAATGGATGGCGACTGAAAGGTTTCGGTATATATTTACAAGTAGGAATTCGCGTAAGTATATGTATCGAGTTTTTTCATATTGTATGACTTAGGTTTAAGGAATGATTTCCTGAATCTAAACCTAGGTTCGTCGTTAAACGGCTTTTGGTTTTAAGCTTTAAGGCTAGCCCCACACGCTTAATAATATTGTCAGTACGATATTGTCAATAATATTTTTTTGTATTGAAAAATGCCGCACATACGCAATATTATTGACAATCATTACTCGTATGTACTTTATTGACAATATTATTGAGCGTGTGCGTGGTATCTAAAGACTACAGTCCGATTCGACTGTTTCAATATAAACCTCAGAACCAGTTATTCGATGACTAGAAAACGAATCGTTATGGTCGAATACATATTTATTTACAGCTTGTAAAACAGCAGTTTATATATTTAAAGTAGTAAGTAAGTATAGACAAAAACAATAAATAATAATACACTGGACCGCAAACAAAAAGGGTCGGTTAGAAAATCTTCCATATCTTGAAAAGTACTGGACCTAGTTTTATGAAATAAAGACTAAATTAAAGAATATTTTAATGTGCTTAAATTAAAATTTAAAAAAATCAAGCTTTTTATCTATACTTATAATAAAACTGTAACAGGTCCAATTCTGTACATTGAAGATATTTTGAAAATTATATTTGGAGGGCATTCTGTAACCGATACTGAGGCCGAATATGTAATTTTATTAATTTTTGTCTGTCTGTCTGTCTGTCTGTCTGTCTGTCTGTCTGTCTGTCTGTCTGTATCACGGCTGCGCATCACGCCGAAACTACTGAATGGATTCAAATGAAACTTGGCATGATTTGAGATCTTACTACGAGGTAGGACATAGGATACCTTTTATCCCGTAATCTAGCACGGTTCTTTTGGGAGAGGGGATTAAAGTCAAAACGGGTACTTGGTTATACGCTTGGTCCGATTTTATAAATTTTTCTTTATAATATATAAAATATTAGTAAGGGAACACTCATAGAGAGTTGTTATCAAGGTTTTGTAATCGATCTGGTTAAGCAACGTTAGGTAAGGTCATTAAAGAGATGGGTGACCGCTTAGCGCCATTTGAACTAAACGGGTCCGTGCTTCGGAGAGCAAGTAAAAAGTGGGTCCCAGTTTTTAACCGACTATAAAAAATGAGGTTATGTATTCCATGCGAATGTCTGTTATTCAAAGTTTAGTTAACGTAAAAATAGCGCAGGCGGAGCTGCATGGGTCGGCTAGTTTTTAATAAATGTAAAAAATAATGCAATAAAATTTTATTTTTAGTGAAGTGCACCATCAACTGCCCATTATGTTTCTCTCTCTCTCATTTTCTAGTTAGGTTGCCTGGAAGAGATTGCTTTTTAGCGATAAGGCCGCCTTTGTACATTGATATCTTCAACGTATTGTTCAATTTACATGTAACTTTTGGTGTACAATAAAGTGTATTTATTTTTTCAGTATTTTCGTAAATGTAGATTGGTTACAGATGTGCTGTTTTCACTCATTTTAGTACTTTTGTTGCCTCCGCAAGCTCGCAATACTGCTGTTATGCGATTGGCATACTTTCTACTAGGTTTTTAAGGCGATGCTGCGGAATATATGACATTCCTCTATTAGAGCTTCTTTAACTTCACGTAGCGTGATTGGAGGCGGATTCCACTGACGTACACGTCGTCCCAGTTCGTCCCATGTATGCTCAATGGGGTTTAAGTCGGGGCTGCTTGCTGGCCACTCCTATGTGTGTGATACCGACTTCTTGAAAATAAGCAAACACTATCTGAGCTGTATGCGGGCGGGCATTGTCTTGCATAAAAACGGCATTCTCGCCCATGTCCACTGAAAATGGACCGACGTGGTCATTCAGAACCTCAGTGACATATCTTTCTGCAGTTAAAGTTTGGTTTTCTATCACCACTAGCACTAGCTCAGTGCGGCTTTCGTAAGAAATCCCAGCCCACACGTAAACAGAGCCTCCGCCGTCTAGTACTTTTTCTTCTATACAGGCTTGGATATAGCGCTCTCCCGGTCTTCTGCACACTCTTCTTATTCCGTCGTGCTTGTATAAACAAAATCTAGACTCTTCTGAAAACAAATCTTGACCAGTCATTCAGAGTCCAATTCTCGTGTTCTCTATCATAACTCAACCTTGAGTTTGTGTGGTATCTTTCTAGTTTTGGGCCATTTGCAGGCTTTAAATTTACTTCAGCCAAATGCCGCCTTACTGTATCCGTACTCAGATTGTTTCCTCCAGCACATAAATGATGATTCTTTACTTCAACAGCCGTAAGAAAGCGATTTCTCAAAATTGTTGACACCATATAGTGATCCTCCCGCGCTGGCATGCACCTTGTTCGGCCTGTTTCTTGTCTTCAAAGATAGGATCCGGTTTCATGGAAACGCTGGAGTACTCGCTGAATTGTAGAAAGAGTCACAGTAACAGTTGTCGCTGTTTTTCGCTGACTCTGCCCATTTTCAAGCATTGTCAGGATCATGGTACATTCTTTAGGACATGATGACTTCAGAATAATACAATTTATAAGGTAGAGACACCTTTTTTATTGCAAAGCTAAAACAAACGCGATACAATTGATTTGAATTTAATGGTACAAAATTCAAATATGACCATTATTTTTCATTTTCAGTTTTTTATACAATTATCAAAAATAAATAACAAGGTTTCTTATATTATTTTATGTAACATTAAATATTCTTTAATTTAGTCTTTATTTCATAAAGCTAGGTCCAGTACTTTTGAAGATATGGAAGATTTTCTAACCGACCGATTTCTTTGCGGTTCAGTGTATTTTTTTTACGTGTAGATTTAAGGTTCACTTGCATCAAAAATTAAACCCAGATTTAAATATCAAACCACGGATGAATTTATGAAATTAGCCCATGATCGAATTAAACATATCGAAACTATTGACTTGGTGATTTTGATGGAGAGGGCAGAAAGCCGTTTCAGCGAGAAGCCGACCAAGTCGGCCAGTGTAGTATCATATATTCTGCCACAAAATACTGTAGCTGGAAAACTCACCAGGCTTTATCCGGGGGGTGTCCGGGGAAGAATAGCACCCACCCATCTCCTCCCGTTGGGTGTCAGAAGAGGCGACTAAGGGAAAGCAAGAAAACCGGCAGCAGCGTCTTTCTATTGGATTACCTTAAAATTGCGATCCTCAAGACGCATGCTAGGCGTGCGGATTATGGCAAAGGGCCTCCTTTAGTTAGAGGGAAGCCTCTGTTCAGCAGTGGACGTCTTCGGGCTGATAATAATTATCAGATGACTGACGGGTGGCCTTTGCTTAATGAGTAAGAGATAATCGGTATCTCGACTACTTACTATCAGAGTAAAAGTATTAATTGACAGCGAATGTCGAAATAATCCGATTTGATGAACTGGATTAATGATCATTATCTCTAATTGACGTTTATAAGTGCGGCAGTCAGTACATTGCAAGATAACAGCATCCACAGCCACTCTGGAAAAATAAAGCTAAATAGCTATTTACTACTCAGGAGTTTAAAAGCTAGCATTATCTTGAAATCGCAATTTCAAGTTGTAAAACTCCATTTAATGTTCCGGATGTCTCACTTGCAAGGTATAGCCGACTCTTAAGGTACCACTTTTACAATACCTACTTGTTTATAGGGTTCCGTACAATGATATATATCATTGGTTCCGTACATAAAAAGTAATGAAGTCGGTTTAAAAGGTACACGTGCGATTCCGCCTGTCGGTTATACTCCAATAGGTATAATGTTGTCGATAAGTGTTATACTTTTAAATATTGCTTACCCAATTAATTTACCTCATCGTAAGTGAAAATACATTTTTTTTTAATTTGTATAGGGCGTCGAAATATCAAAGTAACACTTAAGGTACGCGTCCATTGGCCGGTGCCGGACGCATCGCACGCACGGCACGCAACGGATTTTAGTTTGCTTTCTATGATTTTGACGGCCCGCATCGGAAAATGCCGGCGCGGATAATGGACGCAGCGCTATGTAAAATCATACAAAGCAAACTAAAATCCATTGCGTGCCGTGCGTGCTGTGCGTCCGGCGCGTGCCAATGGACGCGCACCTTTATAGTCACACATACACAACACATCACATTCACACACAAACACAAAACACACTCACACATCACATCATATTTATTACATTTCAAAGCATTTCAAGGTTACTTTTATGTCACACACAAAGAAATAAAATAATACAATACATATTGTTTTGCCTTTTTTATTTGATTTAATTATCACGACTCTATATTCGGGATCGAAGTGGTCTTCCCGCATTTAAAATGGTTGGTACCTATCAATAGATAAGTACTATACCTACATCACGAACTGAAATAAAGTCGGCAATTAATTACATTTTTTCAATCGCATAGGCCCTTAACTACGACGATGTATATTGTAGATAGATCATACTGTTTACAGGCAACAATATTATAGGCACAATTTTATATAGCTTACACCTCCATCAACAGCCGATAAACGTCCACTATTGAATAGGCCACTAGGCCTCCCACTTAGTCAGGCGCGGTCACAGCCAACGATTTTGGGGGGGGGGGGCATAGTTGACAGGCCCGTTGGTCTAGTGCCCTGACCGCTAGGCAATAGGTCGTGGGTTCGATTCCCACCTTGCGTCTGAGTGTTTCAAGTGCGTAACCTATTTTGGATAAAGTTATTTAGACGTTTTAGAAGTTAAGATGTCAATTTGACGTAAAAGAGTTGAGGTTTGGGGGGGGTCATGACCCCTACGACCTCCCTTCGGACCGCCACTGCACTTAGTAGGGAGGCGTTGCCATAATCCCCACGCTTGGCAGGCGGCTTGGGGATCAGCCACACCTATGTATCTAGAATATATAGGTATATTACTTTCATGGCTACTGTTACAGACTTCCGGTATCTGTTTACACCAGCTCAACTTTGTAGTGCACTTACATAATTATATATCGATTATATTTGTGATCTTATTTGTTCTGTAGCTTTGCATTATTTTGATTTGTGTTAAACTACCTACTAAATAAAATGTTATTATGTCGCCGTCCGCTTGACAGCTTCCGGCGTAACAAAATACATATTATGAGTAATGTTTAAACTAATTTATGTTTATAGGTATTATTAATTGATAATTCTTCTTATTCAATCTCCAGTCTAAATACACACATCAAAAGTGTCTAGGGATCAAGCATTTTTAAGCGGATTTCTTGAGATTGAGATGTGGCTTTGTAATAAATTTATGATTTTATAAATTTATATGGATCCTTTTTGGTGCATTTCATAATTTGAATCAGGAACTGTGAATCAAATTCGAGTAAAAGATGAAAATCAGCTGTCAATATTTTCCCTATAAAAACATACAACGCATTGAAGACATTATTAGTGCTACTGTTTCCCTACTACTGATTAAAACCAACGTTATTATGGAGCGGCGACGTCATTTAAGCAGGGAAGAAATGCTCAGAGCCGTGGGAATGATAGAAGCTGGTTCCCGGCAACGTACTGTGGCTTTAGCTCTGAATACAAGTCAGAGTGTTATCAGTCGACTTTGGACACGTTACCGAAGCACTGGTACCGTGGCTGAGCGCCATGGAGGACGGTATCGCTGCACCACACGGAGACAAGACCGATATATTCAAATCTTAACTCGAAGAGCTCCAACAATAACTGCCATGATGTTAGCCGTGAGGCTTCATCACTCTTCAGGGAACTTAATTAGCGACCAAACAGTCAGAAACCGCTTGCATGAAGTGAACCTTCATTCCCGAAGACCGCTACGGGTACCACCTATAGCAATGCACAATCGTAGGATTCGATATCAATGGGCTCTTGAACACAGAAATTGGGCAGAAGAACAATGGCGTTTCGTGTGCTTTTCTGATGAGTCTCGTTTTGGTATGAGACCGGATACAAGACGTATACGACACTGGAGAACCCCTGGACGCCAACAGCGATTAAAATCCTGCCAGGAAGTCCATCCTTATAGTGGTGGAACCATCATGGTATGGGCGGGTATTTGGATCGGCGGAAGAACTGAGTTGATTTGGATCAGAGGCAACCTCAACGCTCAAATTTATGCTGAGACGATTGTATCAGACGTCATCGTTCCTCTACAAGTGCAAATCGGTCCCTTATTTCAGTTAATGCATGATAATGCACGACCGCACACCGCAAGAGTTGTAAGACAGACTCTCGCCGCAGCTAACATCAATGTCCTGCCCTGGCCTGCTCAGTCGCCAGACTTGAACCCGATTGAGCATGCATGGGATATGCTACAGAGAAGAGCTCTGCCGAATATGGAGGGTATCCAGTCGCAAGAAGACCTTTTTTTGTTGTTGCAACGAACATGGGCGGCCATTCCACAGCGTGATTTGGATGAACTCATTTTGAGTATGCCAAACCGATGTTCTTGTGTTGTTAGTGTTCGCGGTAGAAACACGGATTATTAATTGTTTAAGTTACCCAATAAAATTTTAAAGAAAACTGTTATTTCAGTCTTTTTTTCGAACTTTTGTGTTAGTGGTTCAAATGTCAAAAATCCCTTTATTAGGAAAATGGCAAATTTCTTTATTAATGCAAAGGTGACTTGGTTTATCGTTACTGTGACAAACGAAAACACTTTATTTGATGAATCCTTAAAGAAAATTTTAATTAATATCAATCAGGAGAAAAGTTATTGCAAAAATATATGTTGATCCCTAGACACTTTTGATGTGTGTAGTATTAATTAATGATAAATATGTAATAGTTATTGTATAAGTATGACTCTTGATTAGCTTATCTGTTTGTCTATATAAATAGAAGTGTCACAACGTTCGAGTCAGTCATTCTGTCACCGTCATTCATTGAGAACAGTTGTAAGTGGAAACTCTGCACGATTGTTTATAAAATATAATTGACCGTCAAATGCTTATGTGTTGATTATTGTGACCATCCTGATTACCTGAAGTATTACACTTCAGAAGTGGGATATATTCAGGCCCACATGTTGATGGAATTGGTACAAAGATTTATGGAAACTACACAACAATTTCAAGAGATGACGAAGAAAACTAAGATTTTTTTTTCTTGTTCACCTAACTACGAGAAGATCGATAAGACATGTTCAACGAAAAAGGCGCCGCGGACTTCAAAACGATGATGAGATTATTCCATTATACTACCGGATGAAGAATCAAGCAACGACAAAAAATAAAATTAACCAGTGGGACGACATGTATGATTGTGGCGAAACTGTTCGACAGCTCACCGATTAGTGTTCAAGGATCCACAAGAGATCGGAAATGCTACGCGGTTAGGAGAGGGCCATGTAGTACGGGGCTGCAAGATGCCGGCTCTTCACATCGGCACAAAAGGTCAGTAGCGTTTTATTTATAACTTAAAATGTTTATATGGACTTTTACAGGAATATAGCAAATAGTATTTCATGCGCAGACATTGGTAGTAAAAAAAAAAAAAAAAAATCTTACAGAAGCTCGTATTTAAAGCTGAGGATCAAACCTTCTATAGTTACAATGAAAGGATTTGGTGGTTGATATTCAAACTCATTGGAAACTTCTTATATTAATGTTCATGTTTTGTGCGGTATTGCTGATTTTTGATGAAAATCTTGCTGATAATTAGACTTAATAATTGAGTAGTCAATGGTAAATCAAAAGATATTTTTAGTTACCCCAGAACATTTCTAAGATTAATTCATAACTTTTAATATAAAAAAAAACCTTAGTATGCAACAAGCAATTGAATTCCTAGTCTATTTAGAATACAGTAATGTAATACCGCCACGTTGTTATGCATTTGTACAAATTTACGTCAATATCAACCCGAACCTTGTATTTCTCACGAATACTTATTGTTGTAGTGGAGTTGACAGTCGTCGGGGGTATCATAAGGTTGAGGAATTGTTTTTTAGCTAGTTATCCTCCGAGATAATAATTATCAGAGTAGCAAGCATAATACTCTTAGCAAGCGGGGAAATAGGAACTGATGAGAATTATATATGAAATATACCAATCTTACGACAATAAAATACAGTGACATACAGTGAAACACAGTGAAACACAGTGAAACACAGTGAAACACAGTGAAACACAGTAAAATACAGTAAAATACAGTAAAATACAGTAAAATACAGTAAAATACAGTAAAATACAGTAAAATACTACTGTATTTTACTAAATACAGTAAAATACAGTAAAATACAGTAAAATACAGTAAAATACAGTAAAATACAGTAAAATACAGTAAAATACAGTAAAATACAGTAAAATACAGTAAAATAGACACAGACAAAGTCTATAATGGGTTATATACAGAATTTAATTACTTAATGCACAATTTTAGTTAAGTACCTGCTCGCGCTGTTTGACACACCGGGTACATGCACATGTTAATGTACCCAGTGCCTCATAATTGGACAATCTGGCTTACCTTCAGCATGGTGTTGCTACTCGCACGCACTGTACGCATCAGTGATGCAATACGTTATGAGGGAATCTGTCTAACTATGCGAGCAGTGGCGGTCCGAGAGGGGGGGTCGTAGGGGTCATGACCCCCCCCAAAATCCCAAAATCGAACACGGCGAATTGACAATCTTAACTTCCTGCTTTAAAACGTCTAAACAATTATGTTAAAAATAGGTTATCATAATAATAATGAAAAATTTGATTGAGAGCAACCACGTTAGAAGGGAGACTGAAAGGTTTAACTCATCTAAATATTCTTCTCTGGAATTCTTTCTTCTAAATATACCTATTTGTTGAAGTTGGACAGACCATCTCTACTCTAGTATGCCTGTGGACCGACCTAACTGGATAGTCTGTCCAAGGTTAATCAAGGATATAACAGCAGTCAACAACTTTCAGTGTATCGTTCCCATCAACTACCGGTACTAGTGTAATAGAGATATTAGATAGCATGATATTCATCGTCTTGACCATGTTCATTTAAAGACCGACCTGTAGGGAACTCTACTGAGGTCACTGAGCATAGTATTGAGGTCCTGCAAGGTCACTGCCATAATTACTATATCATTGGCATAACGAAGTTAAGTGATGAATTTGCCTATGTATGTTGATGACCAATCCGTTCCAGTACTTCCAGCCTAAGTGCTTACAAAAGGCCTCCAATGCGTAGTCGGATCGACTTGGTAGCATTGCTATACAAACACCTCAACACTTCGATATGCCTATAATCAGTGGCGTGCACAAACTTTTAGGCATAAAAGCAAATTTCTTAAGTTTTTTATAATATAGCATGGATGAATGAATGTAATATAGTTATAATAATTATAATAACCATTGGTTATAATAACCATTTTGAGATGTTGTAGGGTAGGCAAAGTCTTTTGCCTATAATATAGGCTGCACGCCACTGCCTATAATCAATGTGGCATCGCTGAAGGGACTACAATTGAATACAGATCTTTTTCGTAGTCCACAAACACCAGGCATATTTGCCGATTATACTCCTCGGCCATGCTATAGCCATTTCGATATCCGACTTGTTCGGAAGGCTGAAAGTCATCAAACTCTGGGAAACAGCTTATACGCGTGGCTTAGGAGTGAGATAGGCCTATAATTCTTCAATAAGGTGCTATCGCCTTTTTTGAAAAAAAAACCTTGAGTTTGACGGAATTAAATAACTTCTATGGGACTAAAAGTAGTATGATATCTCTGATGACCTGGGATATCGGTGTAGTGTCGGAGTCGTTCGGCTCTGGGGTCCTGAGCGATGGGTTTCTGTGTCAAGGTGCAAAACCTCTCAAGCTCTCTAAATATCTCCAGTTTCGATGAGATGACAATACCGTTATGATCTGAAGATAATTTTTTTTTTTTTTTTGACGCGGGGGAAATCTTCGAAAGATCCCCGGGAGCTGTGGGGCTCGACCGGGGTATGTGGGATTCTTACCCACTAAAACCCCCGCGGCTGTCGCATCGGCACATGAGAGGGGAGACCCCAGGGCTCTCCGGTGGGATCTGCACCAGGGGCCCCTCAGTGCCTTGCCTTTGAGCCCGCCGCCGGGGGGCGCATTGTAGCCCCCCGGGAACCTGTCACGGTGCTCACGGGGACGGGGGTCGCAACCCCGCCGCCGTCCTCCTCGGAGACGCCGCCGTACTCAATGGACGCTCAAAGGGCCCACACCCCGAGCGTCCAGCGACTCCGAAGATGATCTGAAGATCATAACCCAACCTGAAGGTTGGTCATTTGGCTTCGCTCAATAGACGAATTCTTCGCAAATACTTTAGATCCTTGGTTGTGCTCAATTGCGTTCTCAATACATGCTGTATTATTGAAAGGCTAGTCGTCTCGCAGTTATTTCGAGGTTGATCTATTGACTTCAGCATATTCCGGCTTATAAACTAAAGATCTCAGTCCAGTTTACCATTAATTTATTAGATATTTTTATCGGAGAGAATCTGAGGCTTTTTACCACGTGGAGTCTTTGATGCCACTGCGTGGACCGTGTTCACCAACTCCATAATTGTAACCCCAACTCCATAACTCTTCCGCAGTTTTGCATTCAGCTAGTCACTGGAAGCGAATGTGAAGTTTATGTGAAGTTCAAGTTCGAATACTGGATTTAAGCAGATCCCGGTCAGAGCGTGGACTTCACCAGACGAGACTTCATAAGCTTAACATTGATATTCAATATGCCTCTAACAATAACAGTTTTGATCATGCCGATCACTGAGACATCATTGAATAGAAGTATGCGTTTTGGTCGTCATATTAAAGTTGATCTCATTTTTGACTGTCCACTTCCTAGATTGTCGTTCGTCGTCGTCTAGAAGAGAAGAAGTTCAGCGCATAGAGTCCTCCTTCTCCATGAAGTCGACCAGCCGCAGGCTCCTTTGGTTTCGCTGCCTCTACCCATACGACCTCACTCTCAACTCATCGCCATTCTAGGTGTGTGCTGATATGTCCTCATATAACGTTACTACTTCATCGCCAGGGTGATTGAAAATACTATATAGATGAACATGGCATCCGCTCCACAAACGACAATTTTTTTTAATCCGATTATTTCGACTCTCAAAGTCATGTTCATGTTCTGATATTGAGTTTGAAAAATATCTATCTCTCTAACTAATAGAATATAAAGTAAAAATTTGTTTCAAAATTTATTTTAAAATCAGGATTAATGATACTTAACTTTAATTGATGTTTGTAAGTGCGGCAGTTAGTCATAAGGTGGTAATCGAACCCAGGACCTATTGGGTAGCGGCCAGGGTGACTACCATCGGTCCATCCAGTATGACCCCCCCCAAAATAGTTGGCTGCGACCGCGCCTGTATGCGAGTCTAGGAGTCGTAGTGGAAAAAGGGGTTTATTCTAGAGTATATAATTAGACTACAGAGCGCACAATGCATGTACTGCTAAATAGCAATATCCATCATAGCAATATGCCTCATGTCGGTTGTCGACGAACAGCTAAACCGTGGTTTTGGAAAATCTTGCCTACTACTCTCGAGACCGTCAGTTTAGCAAATACGCCAGCGTTTTTCTTACTCAAATTATACTAGGTGAGCTAGGTAGTTACATTCCACGATGGCGTCATGCTACTGGCAATATCGGTTCACTGGAAGCGTTAATTATTTAGAACACAGAATTTCCGCGGGAACAATGCGGCCGGGATAGACTCAAAGTCGTTGCGTAGAATATATAAAAAAAATAATTACTAATTTGTATGGGATGTGTCAATTAGGATTAATGTTGTAATGGTTTACTCGCGGATGTCTCTAGGTCCCACGCAGTAGACCAAGAAGGACGTAGAATAGACGGGGTCCTGTCTAAGAATCTATATTCCATATTGAGCAAGTAGGCTTGGATTAGGTGGAGAGGAGTACTGTTGCAAAACCAATCTGTTGGCGTTATATAACAGATTGCATATTTTAGTAATTGACTAGAGAGAAACAATTTTTATCATAGCTACGAACTAGATACATTAGCAGTTGGTCACTAAAACGTTATATTTCAATGGCATCCCCGTGGATGCTGAGTTGGACTGCGCCGCATTAGGGACCACCTTAGTTATTATTATCCGCATAGCTCGCTGATGGCTTTCAATTTAAGACTTTGATCTACAAATAGAACATAGACTATGACCGTGTGAAAGGATTTTCTAAAGCTGTTCGTAAACTGTAATAATGTCGTAACTTTATAACATTTAAAAGATCTGCATGTATACAAATCTTACCATGATCACGCTAATAGAGGAAAAGCATAATATCCTAAACGATATTACGTCCTAGTTCAAATGATCAGGTAGTGTGTGAATCGGAGTAAGTATCTATGCATGTTTGATAGCAAGTGCACTTGGGATGATCACCAGATTGATATAATTTAGGGTATTTTATAATACTGATTTTGCGATCGAAAGGGTTTAGGGTATTTTATAATCTGCGAAAAGGAGGGAACCTAGGTTCCCTCCTTTTCAGCCATTATTCGGGCATCAATTCACGTTTTCCTGCTTATCCTGCGGGAGAGCCTAATGATTTTATAGGTAAGACGCAGGCACTGGTGGAAAGACTTAACTGCAGCTAAATTGCTCTCGTGAAGGATAGATCCGACAAATCTCATAGGAATTGCGGTAACTACTCTGTATGCAAAGTGATTATCAATGATTACTGTTATAGGATAAATAAAAGTTGTGTGATACATTAATACAGTGTGATATGGGATAAATCAAATCTTTGTGATATTAATAAATACTGTGTGATACGGGATAAATAAAATCTGTTATGTAGGATAAATAAAAGCTATGTGATATACATTAATACTTTGTGATATGGGATATATAAAAGCTGTGTGATATATATTAATACTGTGTAATATGGGATAAATAAAATCTGTGTGATATGGGTTAAATAAAACCTGTGTGATATGGATTAGATTGGATCTGTGTGATATGGGTTAAATAAAACCTGTTATGTGGATTAGATTGGATCTGTGTGATATGGGTTAAATAAAATCTGTGTGATATGGATTAAATTGGATCTGTGTGATATGGGTTAAATAAAACCTGTTATTTGGATTAGATTGGATCTATGTGATATGGGTTAAATAAAACCTGTTATGTGGATTAGATTGGATCTGTGTGATATGGGTTAAATAAAATCTGTGTGATATGGATTAAATTGGATCTGTGTGATATGGGTTAAATAAAACCTGTGTTATGTGGATTAGATTGGATCTATGTGATATGGATTTAATAAAATCTGTAGGATATGGATTAAATAAACTAGATGAGTGATATGGGATAAATAAAATCAATGCTAAGTGTATGGGATAAATAAATGCTGTGTGATATGGGGTTCATTGAATCAGTGCAATATGGAGTTCATAAATATTGTGTGATAAATAAATACTGTCTGATATGGGGTTCATTAAATCTGCGATATGTAGTTCATAAATACTGTGTGATAAATAAATACTGTGTGATATGTGGTTCATTAAATCTGTGCGATATGGGATTCATAAATACTGTGTGATAAATAAATCCTGTCTGATAAGGAGTTCATTTAGGTTGTGAGATATGGAATAAAAAAATGCTGTGTGATATGTGATAAATAAATACTCTGTGATATAGGATACATATGGATGTAGATGTTGCAATTTATGAATGCAATAAAAGAAACTGTATTCTACATAAATAAATGCTGTGTGGTAAATAAATGCTGTGTGATATGGGGTTCATTAAATCTGTGCAATATGGAGTTCATAAATATTGTGTGATAAATAAATACTGTCTGATATGGGGTTCATTAAATCTGTGCGATATGGAGTTCATAAATACTGTGTGATAAATAAATACTATGTGATATGGGTTCATTGAACCAGTGCAATATGGAGTTCATAAATATTGTGTGATAAATAAATCCTGTCTGATAAGGAGTTCATTTAGGTTGTGAGATATGGAATAAATAAATGCTGTGTGATATGTGATTAATAAATACTCTGTGATATAGGACACATATGGATGTAGATGTTGCAATTTATGAATGCAATAAAAGAAACTGTATTCTACATAAATAAATGCTGTGTGGTAAATAAATGCTGTGTGATATGGGGTTCATTAAATCTGTGCGATATGGAGTTCATAAATACTGTGTGATAAATAAATACTATGTGATATGGGTTCATTAAATCTGTACGATATGGAGTTCATAAATACTGTGTGATAAATAAATACTGTGTGATATGGGGTTCATTAAAGCTGCGAGATATGGAATAAATAAATGCTGTGTGATATGTGATAAATAAATACTCTGTGATATAGGATACATATGGATGTAGATGTTGTAATTCATGAATGCAATAATTGAAACTGAGACTGGGATATAATTTATGGTTTAGTAATTAAGATTATTACAAGCTTAATTACGACTATTAATTACGACTACATGGATAGATGTTCTGCTTTTGTGTCTTTTTGTTTTCAGATGCCGTATAAACGACAAACCAGGCTGGACGTGGTAATACTGATCGCCGTGGGGCACGGCAAATGCAGGATGGCCGAGTGTTACAGACTTCCGGTATCTGTTTACACCAGCTCAACTTTGTAGTGCACTTACATAATTATATATCGATTATATTTGTGATCTTATTTGTTCTGTAGCTTTGCATTATTTTGATTTGTGTTAAACTACCTACTAAATAAAATGTTATTATGTCGCCGTCCGCTTGACAGCTTCCGGCGTAACAAAATACATATTATGAGTAATGTTTAAACTAATTTATGTTTATAGGTATTATTAATTGATAATTCTTCTTATTCAATCTCCAGTCTAAATAGTATTAATTAATGATAAATATGTAATAGTTATTGTATAAGTATGACTCTTGATTAGCTTATCTGTTTGCCTATATAAATAGAAGTGTCACAACGTTCGAGTCAGTCATTCTGTCACCGTCATTGAGAACAGTTGTAAGTGGAAACTCTGCACGATTGTTTATAAAATATAATTGACCGTCAAATGCTTGTGTTGATTATTGTGACCATCCTGATTACCTGAAGTATTACACTACACCTTTTACGGAAGCTCAACAATTCCCTATTTATTCAACTCCGATGTAATGATTCAGAAAAAAAGGGTTCAACGCCTCGTAAGGTTTATTCATCTGGATCACTTTTAATGGATCGCTAGGAACGCATTCTGTCGATGGAGTCGATAGACTTGTATCATTAAAATACTCTTTATTGTACACCAAGAAGATATTTACAATATAAACATAGAACTCAAACATAGAAAGTACAAGTGGCGGTATTAATTAGCACGAAGGTTATAACCGCTGGCTTTGCAAACCGGAGGTCGCGCTTTCGAATCCCGTGGGGAGCAACAACTTTATGCATTTGTCCTTACAGGCTAGGACAATGCAGGCCCATCACCTGATTGTCCTGAATTTAAGATGTTCCATGCGTCGGATTGGTATGTAAATAGTCGGTCCTGTCTCACCCCGTTCTTGTATCAGTATTCCGTCCCACCAGATTGTGAGAGTAAAGGAAGAGAGAGTGCACTTGTGTCTACGCAAGCACTTGTGTCTACGCAAGCACTTGTGTCTACGCAAGCACTTGTGTCTACGCAAGCACTTGTGCGCTATAATATATCCCGTGAAGGTGGCTGATTTTGTGAAAGATTGGTCGCTGTGGTCGTATCGGCCAGGAGAACATTAATAATAGGTACATCCTACGATGCTAAAACACTTGGCCTATTCCACAATCTTTTCACAGTAGTTGCTTAAACACAGCTTTATTTACGCAGCTCTATCCAGCATTATCTTATGGGACTGTTACGCAACAAATACATACTAACAAGTAATGCAGCTGCGGCTAACTGCGCACGCAGCCGCTGCACTTGCTGTCGGCAGTAACAGTTAGCAGCTCGGTTCAGAATAGTACCTTTAAGTCGTCCCGCCCATCTCAGTCGCTGCGACTTGCAAAATCTGACGATAGTCTCGTATCACATGCAGTAGCGGTCCGAGAGAGGGGGGGGAGGGGTCGTAGGGGTCATGACTCGGATAACGCAGTGTAGGCTATACTTCGTCGCGAGAACTACGAAGGTGCTGGAGTGTAGGTGCATTTTGTGCTTCCCAGAGACGTGCCCTGGCAGGCTGGACATATTTTGGCGAGGTCGAAACAGATTGCTCCTGATAGGTTTTAATGGGTAGAAATCTCACAAGACCTGGCCTCTTTGGCCCCCTATGGAGATGGGGTGGAGGACTTGAAGGATTCCTCCCGCCTACCTTTATTATTAATAGAATTTAATCAAATACCTATTAGGTACAATTACAATGTGTAAAAGTATAAACATCAAGCTTACCACATCGATGTGTGTCTGTGTTCAGAGTAATTAATACATAATAATTACTTGGAACATATTATGTACTTCGACTTCGACTAGAAAACAACTATATAGGTACTAAAATTAACCGAATTTTCGTTTTGCGGGAACGTAATTTAATTAATCCCTTGTACCTTGCTGTAGGCTTGTTCAAAAATATCGATATATCGATTTACCTTTTCGATATCTTGATATTTTTTGGCGTTATTAAATATTTCGATATATCGGTACATCGATATAAAATGTCAAGTATCGAAATCGTATCATAAAAGATATTTACTTTTTTTCCTTTAGAGATCGGTAAAAAAATCCTCACGACGTTACCGATATATCGATATTTTTTTTTCGCTAAGTATAATCTAAACGAATATTAATAAATTTTAGAAATATCAATACGATAAATTTAGATCGATAGATAGACAATTCTTTCTTGCGCACAAACAAACAGATACCTACTATACACAAATTAATAAAACATGCAACAATAGGCGGCCTTATCGCTAAAAGCGATCTCTTCCAGGCAACCTTTGGATGGAGAGGAAAATAAAGAAGTTATAAAGAGCAGTAAGTAAATATATCGATATCGATAAGTCCCTAGCTTGCCGTTGTTGGCTGAAAGGTTTTTATCCTAATAGTCTGTGGTTTATACATTTATGTGGGACAGTGTCGGGTGTCGTGGCGTATCTAATTAGAGTTGTTTGATAAACGCCCCTGGTCATACCCACATGCCACTCATTAGTAATTTGACACGAATAAAAGCTTGAGTTATAAAATTTTTCAAAAAAAAACCTGATGATAGGTAGGTATAGGATGCTGCGATGTGAAAGAGAAATTGTTGGAGGAGGCTACCTACTGGTTTCTTTGCAGTAATAGTTAGTGCCCGATTGCACTGTTAAATGCATTATGGCCAGCCTTCCGTTGGACTAAAAAGGCTATCACCGGTGGCCGAAGCCGAGTCGAATAGATAGAAATGAGTTTTTCATACATTTCTACAATTCTAACTGCCTTTGGGGGGCTAGGGCTACAATGCGGGTAACTGCACAATATTTATGGACACATACCTCATTAGGGGTCGTCCATTAATCACGTGAGGCTCGAAAGGGGGGGGGGGGAGGTGTTCTGAAAAAAACACGTAATATCACCAGGAGGGGGGAGGGGTATAATGAGACACCACGTGTATTTATTTTTCATTGCATGCACGATTTCTAAACCAAACAGCGGCACGTGGCCTTGACTCACCATTGTCGGCAACGACTTCCCCTTCAACATTTAATCAGTTACCTGTATTTAAAGATAATATTCCGAAAGTTTCAATATAGTTTGTACAAAAAAAAATACACGAGATTTTGGTTAGGGGGGGGGGGGGGGGTAGTTTAAAACCTCAACAAATATCATCAGGAGGGAGGAGGAGTTAAAAAGTTGCTAAAAAACATCACGTGATTAAGGGACGACCCCTTAGGTCTTTACTTTGACTATTTTTCCCTATTTTCATACGCATTGCACCATCCATGGTAAGGAGATACCTAAATATCTTCACAGTAGTAAACTATAAACCAAATTACAGGGATAAACCCACTTTTTATGGTAACATATATGTGGTAATATCAATCGGTAACCCATATAATACTGTCTTTGTTACACGAATACTAAACTTATCACACACACACTGTTGACGTCACACGTACAACAGAAACAAATCCATCATCGCGGCGAGTCCATATCGAATGTATGACCACACCACAGAAAATTATGTCGGTGGTGGCGGCGTTTTGTGGCTGTCGCGTATGCCCCATGTGTGGCAACCCTAAAAGTAGTTTTACGGTAATACATGTTTATTTTCATTATTAATCAGTACATAAGCCTTGAGACATTACAGGATTAGGCGCAAATACAAGCGTGTGATTACCACGCACTGTGAACACTGTTGGCACACTAAGGTAACATTGCTCACGTTTTGAATTACGTAATGGAAATAAATCTACTAAGTCAAGCTGAACGGTGTTCCCAAGCTAATCTCTATTTACGTCGCATATCCCTTCTAATTATGTGTGACTTTCATTACAGTACGGTACAAAGGTATGTAACAATAAACAAGCTATAATTATATTTATTAGTGACCGGTGGGGTGTCCAGGTAAGAATAGCACCCTCCCATCTCCTCTCGTTGGGTGTTTTTAAGAGGCGATTAAGGGAAAACAAAAAGACGGGCAGCAGCGTATTTCTATTGAATTACCTACCACCTATACTGCGATCCCCAAGACGCCTGCGAAGCTGATGATGATCTGATTAAGTTAATAAATGATAATAATAAATAATAAAAATAAATAATAAAATAATAAATAAATAATAATAATAAATAATAAAAATAAAAAAACCTGTCAACAATGTCAGTCGCAAATTTTAATTTCTAATATGTATTTTTACATTTTTTGCCATTAAAATTAACCATATCCCCTAGATCAATTTATGTATATAAATATTTTAATTGGAAAATCATTTTCAAAATCAAACAAAAATCATCAATAATTTTGGAAAAACTACTTAAGAATGACAACCGCACTTTTAGATGGACAAAGGATTTTTCAACAATAAAAATGATCGTAATTATATATATTGGAAGCTGAAGCGAAAGACAATATGTTGACAAGAAGCAAAGCACGACAGAGATCCCCGGGTTCGTTGCCACGCTCCGCCTCGCAGCTGCCGGGCCGCAGTTCTGATGGTTCGCCGGCTGCAGTTGCGTCGAGCGAGAGCGACGAATACTTCTCTCCACCGACGTCGCCACCACCAGTAAGTCGGCGGAAAGGCCGGCCACCGAGGGATTTGGGACGTTTGGGGCATCCGGCTCCGAACAGGGTCCTCGTTCCCGGTGGTGTAGTGCGGCGCATGTGATGGACCTCAACCATCAATGAGAGTGTCATGCGCGCCTACTACGAGGCTACAGCGGGAGGAACTAACCTCACTGCGTATCGCAACCGGATATTCTGTGATTTATCCAAGGCTTTTGACTGCGTAGATCACGACACGATGGTCAGGAAATTACGCCACTATGGTGTAAGGAATAAAGCTCTAGACCTTCTGACTTCATATTTGAATAATAGAATTCAGAGGGTCGATGTAAACGGTAAGAGATCTCCAGGTTCCGTGGTCTCCCTGGGCATTCCTCAAGGTTAAATATTAGGCCCATTTTTGTTTTTAATATATATTAATGACTTACCCTACTTCGTGGGGGACAAACTTAATATTGTATTGTTCGCGGATGATACATCTCTTCTATTTAAAGTTAAGCGTAAACTCCATGATTATGACGAAGTGAACAATGTACTTTCTATGGTTGTCCATTGGTTCAATGTTAACAATTTAAAACTTAATGAGACCAAAACTAAATGTATGAAATTTGTAACTCCTAATGTGAGACAGCTGGCAACCAATGTAGAAATAAATGGAGCAGCGTTGGACCTTGAGGCGTCGACTGTGTTTTTAGGTATAACAATTGACGCCAAACTACAGTGGGGCCCACAAATTAAGAAGTTGTCGGGTAGGCTAAGTTCCGCGGCTTATGCAGTCAAGAAAATTAGACGTTTAACTGATGTTGAAACCGCTAGAATTGTTTATTTCAGCTATTTTCACAGTGTTATGTCATATGGCATATTACTGCCATATGACATATGGCAGTAATATGCAATCTTCTGCAGAACTTAATACTATTTTTATTCTGCAGAAAAGAGCTGTGAGAGCCATTTACAATCTGGCTCCTATTGATTCACTTAGAGAGAAATTCAAAGAGATAGATATTCTAACGGTTGTGTCACAATACATATTTGAAAATTTAGTTTATGTTAAAAAAAATATCAGTTCCTTTAAAAAGTATAGTGATACATATAATATTAATACCCGGAACAAACACGATCTTGTTGTACATGCCACGCGTCTCCACAGAACAGGCAAATCGTTTATGGGCCAAAGTATACGCTTTTATAACAAACTGCCACAGGATATCCGAAATCTTCCAATAAAGAAATTTAAACCTTTGATAAAAAGCCGTTTGTCAAAAAAGGCTTATTATAAAATCTCGGATTACCTGGAGGATAAAGCTGCGTGGGCTTGAACTGCTCAACTCATGCAAGCTTAGAAGTTTAAGGCTGACATAAGTAAAATTTGTAAAACTATAAAAAAAAAAAATGACAAAAAAAGACAAGCCCGCTGAGTTTCTTGCCGGATCTTCTCAGTAGCGGCCGCGTTACAATCCGGTGGTAGTTTGTAAAAATGATTTTTGTGTAAGTGCCTCCGTGGGGCCTATACATAATAAAGATATTTTGACTTTTTGACTTTTGACTTTGATGCTGTCTCTGTTTCAGGCGCTTGAGCCAGCTGTCAACGTCTCGGCGCAACGGCTGTCTGATCAGGTGCGGGCCATCCAACGTGGTAACATGTTGGATGACGCTGTACTTGATCGGCTACGCTCGGAGGTACAAGGTAGCCGTGTACACACCTGTATACCGTCCCCTGTATACCGTCGTCGCAAGCTGTGGCCCGGTGATTTACACCGCGCCCGCGCCACGGCTCGAAGCTAATAGCGACAATGATGGGGACGACATTA
This sequence comes from Furcula furcula, assembly GCA_911728495.1. Taxonomy (NCBI): domain Eukaryota; kingdom Metazoa; phylum Arthropoda; class Insecta; order Lepidoptera; family Notodontidae; genus Furcula; species Furcula furcula. The sequence goes on from OU452243.1 coordinate 8,952,739, forward strand.
CTACCAACGTAAGTACCTACAAAATTATCCAGTTGAGGAGTACTTTGGAAGATGTTGTTCGGGAATATCGGACCATGCCGCAAAACCTTAGACCTCGCTTGCCCCGTTTGCCTATGCACAAACGAAATAGAGCGCTTGTGTGTGCCTTGGATTCACTACTGTTAAGTTATTTTGACAGTAGTGAAGACCTCGCTGATGCCCACTCTCTCCTGTACTGTGCAGCCATGACAGCATGTCGCGTAGCTCGCGTCAAGGTCCCTAATGCTGACGCAGCTACGCGACCGAGACCTGCTGTACCGGCTTGGCAGTGCAGGTTAGAGCGCCGCATTGGCGAGGCTAGGGTACTCATAGGCAAGCTCACCTGCTTCAGAGAGGGCAATACGCGCCCTAGAGTGTTCTAATCAGCCTTGGAATCTGGGTCGCTGCCAGAATTTATGACTACAGGTATAACCCACCTGCTCCATAAGACCAATAGTACCACGGACCCAAAGAACTATAGGCCGATCACGTGTCTGCCTACAGTTTATAAGACTCTAACATCCATTCTGAGAGCAAAAATCTACAGACATGTTGAGAACAACTCAATAATGTCTGCGTCTCAGAATGGATGTAAGAGTGGGGCCCGTGGTACTAAGGAGCTACTCCTCATTGATATGGCCATCTGCCAGCAGGCTCGCAGGAGTCGGAAGGATCTGTCGACATGCTGGATAGATTACAAGAAGGCCTATGACTGTGCCTCATACGTGGCTTATGAGGGTGCTAGAGTTGTATTTATTTATTTATTTACAGTTTGGAAAAACAGCAGCTTATAAATATAAAAGTATAGACACGGTAACAATAAAAATAACTTAAGCCTATCGTTTTCACAATAGGCTTAAGTTATTTGTAAGTGTATAAAGTAAATGCAACTCTACTACTCGCACTTTCCTGGCGTCGTGTATGAGGCAGTGGAGAATGGTTCTTCTCTATCCAGGATCTCAACAGACCCTTGGGAACGGTGATCCAATAAGGATAGAACGGGGTATCTTTCAGGGTGATAGTCTGAGTCCCTTGTGGTTTTGTCTGGCCCTGAACCCTTTAAGCACTCTCTTAAAGAGTTCAGGGTTAGGCTATCGGTTGCGGAGAGGTAGTCAGGTCATATCTCACCTGCTTTACATGGATGACTTGAAACTATTTGCCCCCACTGAGCTCCAACTGATGGGCTTACTGAAGGTCACAGAAACCTTCAGTAATTCTATCAGGATGGAATTTGGTGTGGACAAATGTGCAGTTATGCATGTAAAGCGGGGGAAATTGATTGAGTCTAGGAGCGTACAGCTCTCAGACTCTACCGATCTGAGGACACTCTCTGCAACCGAAACCTACAAATACTTGGGTATATCACAGGCGTTGGGCATCAATGAGACTGACATGAAACAGTCGTTGTGGGAACGCTTCCTGGGCCGCCTGAGAAAAGTACTTAAAAGTCTTTTGTCGGGCGGAAACAGGGTGCGAGCCTACAACGGTTGGGTCATGCCAGTCTTAATGTACTCCTTTGGCATACACTGTGGACTCAGACTGAACTAGACACCCTGGATAGAACAGTTCGTACACTGTTAACCACATGCCGTATGCATCATCCTCGCTCTTCAGTGATGAGGTTATATATCCCACGGAAATGTGGTGGCCGAGGCTGTTTAAATGCCAAGACCCTACACAACCCTGAGATATGTAGCCTCAGGGAATATTTCCTCCACTGCGGCGGAGAGATGCATACGGATGTGGTTGCTGTGGACAATGGACTGACCCCTCTATCCTTAGCCAAAGGGAACTGGCGCAAGCCTGTGGTGCTCACCACTGGCGATCGAGAGGCGGTATGGCAAAGCAAGGAGCTACACGGAAGGTTCTACCGGGCTCTTCATGGGCCCGATGTAGACTTCTCAGCCTCCGTGGCCTGGCTACGATTCGGTGACCTCTTTGGGGAAACCGAAGGTTTTGTCTGTGCAATTATGGATGAAGTTGTGATGACGAACAACTACCGGAAATATATCCTGACGGATGGCACCATCGACATTTGTCGGGCATGTCATCGGCCTGGTGAATCCCTAAGGCATATTATTTCCGGTTGTTCGCGTCTCGCAAATGGCGAATACTTGCACAGACACAACCAAGTAGCCAGGATAATCCACCAGCAACTTGCTTTGAAATACCGCCTTGTGACGTCAGAGGTACCGTACTACAGGTATGTGCCAGAACCAGTTCTGGAGGATGGCCATATCACGTTATACTGGGACCGATCTATCATCACAGACAGGACTATTGTCGCCAATAAGCCTGATATTGTGTTGATAGATCGCACCGAGCGTCATGCAATGATTGTAGATGTCACTGTCCCCCATGACGAGAACCTCGTGAAAGCGGAGAAAGATAAAGAATGCAAATATCTTGATCTCGCGCACGAGGTTGTCGACATGTGGGACATTGATAGGGCAATCATTGTACCTATAGTCGTTTCTGCCCATGGCCTAATGGCCAAGAGCCTTGATAAACACCTCAAGAGACGAGACGGCTGGATCAAGGGCCAGATGCAGAAGGCAGTGCTCCTGGAGACGGCACGCATTGTGAGGAAGTTCCTCCTGAAGCCTTAACCACCGTCTGCTAGGACCCTGTTCCCGCAGCCCGTTGGAAGGTGTTTTTTATATTTTAAAATGTATTTATTTTTTACTAGCTGACTAAACTGAACTAAACTTTTAATAACAGAAATTCGCATCGAATACATAACCTTCTTTTTTATAGTCGGTTAAAAACTGGCACCCACTTTTTACTTGCTCTCCGAAGCACGGACCCGTTTAGTTCAAATGGCGTTAAACGGTCACCCATCTATTTAATGACCTTACCGAACGTTGCTTAACCCGATCGATTACAAAACCTTAATAACAACTCTCTATGAGTGTTCCCTTACTAATATTTATTATACTAGCTGACCCACGCAGCTCCGCCTGCGCTATTTTTACGTTAACTAAACTTTGAATTACAGACATTCGCATCGAATACATAACCTCGTTTTTTATAGTCGGTTAAAAACTGGGACCCACTTTTTACTTGCTCTCCGAAGCACGGACCTGTTTAGTTCAAATGGCGTTAAACGGTCACCCATCTATTTTATTACCTTACCTAACGTTGCTTAACCCGATCGATTACAAAACCTTGATAACAACTCTCTATGAGTGTTCCCTTACTAATATTTATTATATTATAAAGAAAAATTGATAAAATAGGACCAAACGTATAACCAAGTACCCGTTTTGACTTTAATCCCCTCTCCCAAAAGAACCGTGCTAGATTACGGGATAAAAAGTATCCTATGTCCTACCTCGTAGTAAGATCTCAAATCATGCCAAGTTTCATTTGAATCCATTCAGTAGTTTCGGCGTGATGCGCAGCCGTGATACAGACAGACAGACAAAAATTAAAAAAAAATATTTTCGGCCTCAGTATCGGTTATAGAATGCCCTCCAAATATAATTTTCAAAATATCTTCAATGTACAGAATTGGACCTGTTACAGTTTTATTATAAGTATAGATATAGATATTTATATTTGGAAATGTAAGAAACTGAAAGAAATTTAATAAATGGTATAATAATAATAGTGCACAAGTTCTTGTAATACAAGTGTGGACTCTAACTTTGCTTATAAGCACAAGACTAAACCAAAAATTATCGAGTAACTAGCTGACCCGCGCAGCTCCGCTCCCACTTTTTTTTTGCATTATGCATTTTTTGGGAGTACCTATTCGATATAAACGCGTCAAATACATTAACTAATTTTTTGAAGTCGGCTAAAAACCGGGCCCACTTTTTCCTTGCGATCCGAAGCACGGAGACACATAGATCAAATTACATTATATGGTCACCCATCTATGTAATCACCTTGTCAAACGTTGCTTAAACTAGCGGTATGAAATATACTTTACGACCTATTCTCAGACCTACCCGATATGCACACAAAATTTCACACAAATCGGTTCAGCCGTTTCGGAAGAGTTTGGTAACAAACACAGCGACACGAGAATTTTTTACAAGTTAGAAGTACCTATGAAGATGTTGTTAATACACTAAAACTATGTTTTAGTGATTTTGGTTAGTTAGCTACAACAGTAGGTTGGTACTCTTATTTTAGTGATCTTTCAAAAGCTAATAACTCGTAAGATGTAGAATAGGTACATGCCTTTCTTATCTTTCTTTATACTATACTTACTTACAATATTTTAACTTAAAATTATTACACCACTATGCACCTACATATTTCAAGTGCTTACTTAAATTGATGGTCAATAAGTAGAAATGGGAGCGTTTGCTGGCCGTTTCCATTCGTCCCGGTCGGCACTGATGGATCGCAAGGGATACAATCTGCAAGATCGATGATCGCAATCGTTCAATTTCGACACCAATGCTTAATATATTTAAGTCCAAATTAATTTTCTACGAGTGAGTTTGGCTTAGTAGGTGTTTATATGGAAAGGTTTGTGGGATCATAATAGTATTGATGACATCTTACTTTTGAAAAAAATAGTACAAAATATTTAAAAAAAAATGAACCGACTTCAATAACACTAAAACGGTGTTAGCGTACCTGCTGTGTATATTTGGCACCAACTTCAATAATATTTAAATTATTTTATACGTTATAGTGTTATTGAAGTCGGTTTACTTTTTTATTTTTATTTTATTTTATACTTTTTAGTGATATTTTCATACATAAAGATTGAACCATTGAAGACGGTAAAATGATCTAGGTAGGTTATGACATCATTATGATATCACATTATCGTCTACATACTTTTACATAATTCATGTTTCTTCAGAAACTCAGAAATAATTTATCCGGTCTTAATGAAATTTGCATGGAATCATCATAGTAGTTTACTCTCTCGAATGAAAAAAGAATCATCGAAATCGGTTCATATTTGTCAGAGTAATGTAATGGAGAACATCAGTTTTATGGTTTTTACCAGATAAATTCCTCCACATCATTCATGGTCCTCCAGGAAGTTCTTATCCGGTTGTGATAAAATTCATATAGATTCATTACAGTGGTTTCTTCTTTCGAATAAAAAATAATACCTAATTGAAATTGGTAAATATTTGCCAGAGTTTTATAACCATTTTTGTCCTTAAAAAGCGACATAAAGTCATCTTATAGGCATTCCTGCAGGTTTCCTGCGCCGCCGTCATACATGTTTTTTCAGGAACTACTTATTCGTAAGCAATAATATTTTATGGGACCCAATTAACGGATTAAGGAATGGATGGAAGAAAGATTTTTTCGAATTGGTTCATAATTGCCAGAGTTATGCGCGAACATACATATAAAAAAAGATATATATACAGACGAATTGAGAACTTCCTCCTTTTTTGAAGTCGGTTAAAAACAGGAGAACTGGAGGTTATAAATGGGACTGGGAGGTTTATCAATTACATGGTAATTACGTTATTTGGAAGTAAGGCAACGTTACGATGCCGTGGCAGTGTATGTCATTGGTAATAATAACCCGAAATAAGTATTACCATCCCTTTCGGGAGAGTAAAACCTAAAATAAACCGCGATATATTCCGTAAGAGTAGTTTTATTAGGTACAACATGTTTTTCATTACAAGATCAAAAATGGAATAATAGTAGGTAAATGTTTGAAAGTAGGCGTGATGGCTGAACGGTGGCCAACCATAACGCTTGCGTTCATACATTTATTGTTCATCTTGTAAAGAAAAACTTATATATGTTTTTGCAAGCGAGTGCGTCAAGGCTGCGTAATGGCCCATTTACACGAAGCAAGTTTCTTACCTGTTGCATACAATAATATTGAAGTAATAGTTGCCTTGCATCGTCTGAACAACATGTCACATTCTTGCTCTACTGGGCAAGATTTCCATTCTATAATTACATTCAAATTTTAACTAGTATCCACGTGTAAACAGTTACTTACAATTCTTGAAAGTCAATTATTGCGCTTCATTTATTGCATTCAATTATTGCTCTTGTCTGTACAAGAAAAAAGCATCTTGTAAATAAGTCTTTAAAGTGTACCTTTGTTTTTTCTTCATATTTTTTAATTTGCGGAAGAAATTGACATTTTCATTATTTCGTTAACTGCCAAAACTCGTACTAGACCCCCCAGGTTTGCACAGGCCCAGTCGTAGGGCGACCGTCTAGTCTAGGGTATCTAAAGAATCTGGCACGTTCAAATTCATCAGATTTTCATGCTCTGAGATTACAGTTGCGAGCACTTTAATACATAATGCAAAAAGAAACTTGATGTAAGTATTACTTTTTTGGCTATGATTTTCGAGAGTATTGTATGTTTGTATATATGTAAGTATATGTCTATTTCCTTGGCCTACAGCCTAAATGGGTCGATGGATTTTGACATAAAATATTGTGTCGTTAGATTCATCTAAGTAGTGGAAGTGGGAGTAATTTTTTTTCAAGGTATTTTTTTTACTTCCATAAACTAATAATAATAATATTTTTTTAGATATTCTGCCGCCAAGCAGCAGTGTGTAAGCATAGCTGTGTTCCGGCATGAAGGGCACTGTAGCTGGTGAAATTACCGTACACAAAGACTTAAGAGTCGGCAACGCTAGTGATTCTTCTGGTATTGCTAGCGTCTATAGGCTGCGGTGACTGCTTACCATCAGGCGGGCCGCACGCTTGCTTGCCACCTTGGTAGTAAATATAAAAAATTCATATTTTAACAAACTAAAAATACACGCTTTTTACTGCACTAAAAAGTAATAAATAATTTATGGAACTCGTTCTTTCTTTCTACCCCGTGTTTGTCATTAAGCATTATATTTAAGTGTGATAGCGTGGGGCGCTTTTTCTCTGTATTCACTGATTACAAATTATTGTCATGTCGACAAAAGTACTCACTTACCTACTTGAAATTGGAAAGAAATGTTAAGCTGTTATTCAGAAGGCGCCCCCACGCTTTCACACTTAAATATAATGCTTAATAACAAACACGGGGTAGAAAGAAAGAACGAGTTCCATAAATTATTTATTACTTTTTAGTGCAGTAAAAAGCGTGTATTTTTAGTTTTTTAAACTATGAATTTATTTTACACTTTTTAGTCTTAGAAATATTAGTCTAAAATACGGATAAACTTGGCAGTATTTATTCGCAGCTTGAATCGTAGGCAGGTTGTTGCAAAACATATATTTACAGGGTAGATATTACCTACGCATAGGTATCGCAAGGAGTTTGCTAAATTTAAGAAAGCACTACGTAATTCCCCTGCCTTCCAGTCCATCATCAGGTCCTCATTAATGGTCAAAGTGAAAAGAACTTTTTAAAACAAATCAAATGAGCTCAAACTCGATGTGTTTACTAGTAGCCATTCCAGGGTTCCGTCCACCACCTTCCAGTCCCATCATCAGGTCCTCATTAATGATTAAAGTAGAAATAACTCTTTAAAACAAATCAAATGATCCCAAACTCGATGTGTTTACTAGTAGCCATTCCAGGGTTCCATCCCCCACCTTCCAGTTCCATGATCAGGTCCTCATTCATGGTAAAGTGAAAAGTACTCTTTAAAACAAATCAAATGAGCTCAAACTCGATGTGTTTACTAGTAGCCATTCCAGGGTTCCGTCACCCACCTTCCACTTCCATCACCAGGTCCTCATTAATGGTAAAAGTGAAAAGAACTCTCTAAAACTAATCAAATGCGCCCAAACTCGATGTGTTTACTAGTAGCCATTCCAGGGTTCCGTTACCCACCTTCCTGTTCCATTATCAGGTCCTCACTAATGGTCAAAGTGAAAAGAACTCTTTAAAACAAATAAAATGAGCCCAAACTCGATGTGTTTACTAGTTACCATCCAAGGGTTCCCTTATCCACCTTCGAGCCCCAGCATCTGATCAGCTCGATAATACCATATTATTGTATTGTCACCGGTCCTTGATACATGTGCAAAATTTCAAATTATTTGGACGTGTAGAAGTGGGTCAAAATTGCATCGCAAGATTCCATTACCATCATACATACATAGTTACATACATACATACAGGTCAAGCTAATAAAAGCGTGTTGGTCGAGCAATAAATTTGTGGACTGTAGGTGCTGGTTTTAATTGTTTAAAAATATATAAAATATGTAGGTTTGGTAGGAAATGTGTGGGAGACGCACCTGGTTTGTCGTCTTACTTCTCTCGGTACGCCGTCAGCCTCTCGATGGTGTTCTTTACCACGGTTCCCGATAGTCCATGGGAAGCTATACACTCGCGGATGCCTGGTCGACCGGCTAACGGTTTTATATAGTTAGTACAAAGTTTGGCACAAATTAACACTTAATTAGCGAATTAAATCAGCGGCGCGTGCGCACAGTGTCGCGGTACATCGGCCATTTTTTTGACGTATGTGCAATAGGGTAAGGAGGGGAGAGGGGTTCATATATACATAAAAATATAGGTACGTTTATTAATAAATAGGTATCTATACTATGGCGAAACCATTTCCCCCCGGCCTTAAAGGATTGCCTTTAAAAATAAAATAAAATTAACTAAGTCCTACATAATAGAGTAAGAAATAAAGTTAAAGAAATGTAAGCAGTACACTTCTACCTAACCACTAACCTACTTAGCTATAAATAATAGAAAATAAATCACTGCGTAGGCAGTGGACATAATTTGACCACGGGACGCACGAACGATCCCTTGGCCGTTCTAACAGTAGCAACTCGAGTTATGTTGTCGCTCGACTCATGAGTCTTTTCAATAACACCTAATGGCCATGAGAAGAGAGGCGCATTATCGACCATAACTATGACTACAGTACCCTCAACTATAGGCACAGACGGAGTATTCCATTTCGCACGGGACTGAAGTTGGTGTAAATATTCTAAACGCCATCGCTTCCAAAACGACTTTACAATAGAGTCTAAAAGAAGGTGTCTTTCACGCGGGTTGTAATTTTCCGTCTCCGGTACTGGTATAGCTGTAAGTGGTGCGGAACACAGAAAGTGTGCCGGCGTAAGAGCAGAAGGCTCAGAAGGGTCGCTGCTCAATACAGTGAGGGGACGGGAGTTAACTAATCCCTCAATTTCAGTCACTATCGTTAGTAGTTCATCGTAACTTAATATTTGGTTCCCGATGACCTTGTAAAGGTGAGTTTTAACGACTTTCACCATGCTCTCCCAACACCCTCCGAAATGTGAAGCAGCGGGTGGAATAAATTTCCAATCAATACGGTCTTTAGCGAGCTCTACCTCGAGTTGTGGATGATAATCGTCCAAAAACTTGTAAAGATCACGTAAATAGGAGCGAGCACCGATAAAATTTGTACCTCGATCCGAGTACAAACATCTCACGGGTCCTCGACGAGCAAGAAATCGTTTCAAGGCAGCAAGGAAACTGACCGTTGAAAGATCGGTGGCTATCTCTATATGAATAGCTCTTGTGGTCAAACACGTGAAAATACATAACCACGCCTTTCGACACTTGGCTCCCCTTGTACGAATAGGGGTATACTGGATGGGACCAGCGTAATCGCAACCAGTGTGAGTAAAAGCCTTATCTACTTGATTTACCCGTTGACTGGGTAGATCAGCCATAGGAGGGAAGGTTGGACGAGGCCTAAATTTAAAACAAATATTACATTTAAATATACGATTACGAATTACACGCCTAGCTGCGAGAATCCAAAACGAGCGCCTTAATAAGGACATGAGTAGCTCTGGGCCCGCATGGAAATATTTATAGTGATAATGATCAATTATCAAATCTACAATATGATCATGTCGCGGCAAAACTACAGGGTGCATTTGATCAAAATCCATAGCTGCATTACGCAAGCGACCACCTACACGTATAATACCGTCCTCTAAGAAAGGTTTCAATCTAATTAACGCTGAAGAGCAACACTTGTTCAACTTTAAATTAGATAAATCTTCAGCGAAATGTTTCTGTTGTACTATACGTATAACAAAATCTTCGGCAACCTTTAACTCACTGGGCTTGGCTATAAGGGAATCCGTCTTCGGTATTTTACCTACGAATTTAAGAATATATACCATCACCCTCAGTAACTTACTCCAAGATGACATCTTCAAGAAAAGATTATAAATTACAGACTCATCCAACTCAGACGTAGTAGTAACAGAGAGTGAATGAGTTTTCTCCTCTAACAACGAACCATCAACGTCATTGTCGACATTCTGATTTATAGGCCATTGCGAGGTGGGCAACGATCCCCAAGGAGGGCCATGCATCCAGATAGGAGTATCCAATAATTTTTGTGGAGATAAACCTCGGGAGACGCAGTCCGCCGGGTTCTCAGTACCTGGAACGTGGAAGAAAACATTCGCCGGAAAGTTATCTGTAATTTTCACAACTCGGTTGGCTACAAAAGTCTGCCAACGGTGTGGTGACGAATTGAGCCAACACAGGACTACTTTTGAGTCTGTGAACCCATACACATTAGATAGGCTGTAGCGAGGGCTATACGTGTCATGCACTCGACGGAGCAGGCGTGACAACAACTCAACAGCGCAAAGCTCAAGCCTTGCGACTGTGAGTGTTTTTGTAGGCGCAAGCTTAGACTTAGCACATACAAGCTCTAAGCAGACATGATCTGCTAGAGTGATGTGTAAGTAGACAACTGCTCCATACGCGCGCTCACTCGCATCTGCAAACCCTACAAGGTTGACAACAGCGCCACTACAGACACCTAAGTGACGAGGAATTTTTATTGCACTAAGGCATGGCAATTCTGAACAGAAATTCTGCCATAGTTTAACAATACGTGGGGGTGGGGTATCGTCCCAATCGCACTTTAACAGCCATAGCTCCTTAATGAGTAACTTGGCGTAAAGCACGGTGGGAGCCACAAAACCCATAATATCCCATAAACGGGCACCAGTAGACAAAATCGTGCGCTTAGTGCACTTGTTATTTGGTGCAACTATTTGACACATAAGACTGTCATCTGACATATACCAACGCAAGCCTAATATCTTGTGTTGCAATTGCTTATCGAACTCTACATCCATTGAATTTTTATGCGTATCAGGAATGCTGTTTAGAACCTCTTCAGAGTTAGAGCTCCATTTTACTAAGTCGAATTTACCTCGTTTGAATAACTCTATTAATTCGGTAGCAGCCTCCATTGCCGTGGACTCATCAGGGACACTAAATGCTATGTCATCCATGTACAGGGCCGTCGAAGCAATTGAAGCAGCAATGGTCAACTCACTTTCATCAGTAATAAGATGTTTGATAACACGAAGCGCATGGAATGGGCTTGATTTCATACCAAAACAAACACGCGTAAACTGATAGATTTGAAGAGGATCTTGACAATTAAACCTATAAAGTATTCTCTGATAACGTCTATCATTTGGAGTCATACCGATTTGTAAGAACATTTGTTTGATATCCGCACAAAACGCGATGGGAAACAAACGAAAGTTTAAAATTATACAAAACAAATCTCCTTGTAGGTTAGGACCAGAGTGGAGAAGATCATTTAGCGACAACCCTGAGCTAGTCTCGCAACTTGCGTCGAGAACTGGTCTGACAGGGGTAGATTTCCCTGGGTTGAAAACCCCATGATGAGGAATAATATAGGATGGACTTGTATCCATACTTACATTAGTAACCAGTGACAAGTAACCTTTCTCTATATAATCTAAAATTACACTGTCATAAGCCTCTTTCAATTGACGACAAGCCTCCTTCTTTCGCTCCAAACACGAATATCGTCTCCTAGCTGTTTCATAGGAGTCGCCCAATAAATATACATCTTCACGGAAAGGCAGAGCTACCGTATATCTACCATCTGGATCACGAGTAGTTGTAGCCTTAAAGTGTTCCTCACACTCTAGTTCGACTGGGTCATGCACTAAAGGAGAATTCACTTCCTCTAACTCCCAAAAACGTCTTAAGAGTCTGTCAACAGGAGTATCAACATCAACCGAACAACATGACGTCACAGTGCCGTCAGTGTCCTGGGGTCGTAAGCGTGTGGGTAGTGACCCAATAACTACGAAACCCAACACAGTTTCAATAACTGGTGGTATGTTGGCAATATTACTAGCCACCACTCCTGACAGAAGTAAATGAGGAAACAAAGACGCCCCGATTAACATTTCCACGGGCCCTGGGACAGCGAATGACTCATCAGCAAGAGACAGTTCCTTGAGATGAGATGACTTCGTTCCATCAATAGGCATCGAAGGGAGATCACCAGTGATTTGATCAATTATCAGCGCGTTCATATTATAACTTATATTTAAATTAAACCTAGAATAAAACTCTATGTTCACAGTACCATGACTACGTTTCTCTGCACCGCCCACACCCCTAACTACAACATTCGATGATTGCAAATTATTTAAGTTCAATCGAGTGTAACAATCTGTAGTAATAAAATTACTTTGGGATGCCGAATCGAGCAGACACCTTACGATTTGCTTATTACGCTTATTATCGTAAACGATAACTTGCACTGTAGCGAGTGCAACAGTAGTAGGAGTATAAGTCGAAATACCTATATGCTGATTGCTACTTGCTAACGAATGCGAAGTCGTACACAAAGAGGACTGCTGATTGGCCTGGGTGGGTAACATCGTAGGTGATGATACATCAGGTGATGACGATTTGTTCTCAAAATGGAGTAAAGAGTGATGTCGTTTCTTACATGTTAAACATTTAAGTCCCGACTTACATTTTCCTGAGTTATGTTTTAGACTTAAACAATGTATACAAGCGCTTCTAGACTTAGCCGCTGTAAACCTGTCATTAGGAGACATCCTTTGAAACTCAGGGCATTTAGACATATACTCATGAGCTATATCGTCACAAAGACACTTAAAGTCATTTCGTGCACTTTCCCTAACGTCCGACACATAAGATTGAGGATTCGGTGCTATTTGCTTAGTAGAACGATCATATTTTGCATTTGGACTATTGCTAGATACCTTAGTTGGACAACGATCAATGCTAATATTCTGATAAACACGACTCTGAGTTCTAATAAATTCCTCTAACTGTAAAACTGTAGGGATCTTTGAATCACGAGCGTACATCTCAAAATTCTTAATAGTATCAGAATCTAGTTTTTTAAGTGCTAAGTGTAACAACAAATAGTCTGATAAATCGTCTAATTTTAAATTCTTTAAAGCATTAATAGCTGCAATTATTTTGTCGGTAAACTGTTGAAAGTTACTCACGGAGGGCTCCCTATTCAATTTAAAATTTAATATTTGTTCGATATATGTAGTCGCCATTAATCGCTTGTCTTCGTATCGGTCGATAAGTGTCTTAAAAATGAGCGAATAATTATCTCCACTCGGAGTTATACCCGAGATGGTCAGTTGCGCTTTAGTAGACAATTTACCAATCAAGTAATACAATTTCTCATCGTTTGAAAGCGATGGGTTTTCGTGTACTATTTTCTTAAAGCTACTATAAAATAATGGCCAACTATTCACACTACCATCAAACGTCATAATCTCTAAAGGAGGGAGCTTAGGTCTCCGTTGTGCCGATGAACTTGCTTCGGAATGAGATGAATTTAAAGTTTCTAATACTCGCTTAACTGAACAATACATGCCCTCGAATGAGCTAAGCGACTCATAACTCAGTGCTGACTTAGGGTCAGTTTTTAGTTTTAATATATTATATTCATCCAAACAAGAACGGAACTCTGAACGAATTTCCGCAACCGTACTAGCCGACTCAAGAAAGGTAGACCTGAGTCGTTCGGTTTCCGTCCGCTTAGACAAATCGAATATATTTTGCATGCGTGAAAATAATGCATTACGTTTCGCATATGCGACTTGCAATTTAATTTTTAAATCTTCAATAGATTCGCCCGTCATTATGTCTAGTAATAGGTACCCAATCAAACACGATATAAAAATAAAATATAAGTATCTAAGTATTTAATGTATTGATACACCTTTCAACTTTAGGTACACTATAACTAACTACACACATCAAAAGTGTCTAGGGATCAAGCATTTTTAAGCGGATTTCTTGAGATTGAGATGTGGCTTTGTAATAAATTTATGATTTTATAAATTTATATGGATCCTTTTTGGTGCATTTCATAATTTGAATCAGGAACTGTGAATCAAATTCGAGTAAAAGATGAAAATCAGCTGTCAATATTTTCCCTATAAAAACATACAACGCATTGAAGACATTATTAGTGCTACTGTTTCCCTACTACTGATTAAAACCAACGTTATTATGGAGCGGCGACGTCATTTAAGCAGGGAAGAAATGCTCAGAGCCGTGGGAATGATAGAAGCTGGTTCCCGGCAACGTACTGTGGCTTTAGCTCTGAATACAAGTCAGAGTGTTATCAGTCGACTTTGGACACGTTACCGAAGCACTGGTACCGTGGCTGAGCGCCATGGAGGACGGTATCGCTGCACCACACGGAGACAAGACCGATATATTCAAATCTTAACTCGAAGAGCTCCAACAATAACTGCCATGATGTTAGCCGTGAGGCTTCATCACTCTTCAGGGAACTTAATTAGCGACCAAACAGTCAGAAACCGCTTGCATGAAGTGAACCTTCATTCCCGAAGACCGCTACGGGTACCACCTATAGCAATGCACAATCGTAGGATTCGATATCAATGGGCTCTTGAACACAGAAATTGGGCAGAAGAACAATGGCGTTTCGTGTGCTTTTCTGATGAGTCTCGTTTTGGTATGAGACCGGATACAAGACGTATACGACACTGGAGAACCCCTGGACGCCAACAGCGATTAAAATCCTGCCAGGAAGTCCATCCTTATAGTGGTGGAACCATCATGGTATGGGCGGGTATTTGGATCGGCGGAAGAACTGAGTTGATTTGGATCAGAGGCAACCTCAACGCTCAAATTTATGCTGAGACGATTGTATCAGACGTCATCGTTCCTCTACAAGTGCAAATCGGTCCCTTATTTCAGTTAATGCATGATAATGCACGACCGCACACCGCAAGAGTTGTAAGACAGACTCTCGCCGCAGCTAACATCAATGTCCTGCCCTGGCCTGCTCAGTCGCCAGACTTGAACCCGATTGAGCATGCATGGGATATGCTACAGAGAAGAGCTCTGCCGAATATGGAGGGTATCCAGTCGCAAGAAGACCTTTTTTTGCTGTTGCAACGAACATGGGCGGCCATTCCACAGCGTGATTTGGATGAACTCATTTTGAGTATGCCAAACCGATGTTCTTGTGTTGTTAGTGTTCGCGGTAGAAACACGGATTATTAATTGTTTAAGTTACCCAATAAAATTTTAAAGAAAACTGTTATTTCAGTCTTTTTTTCGAACTTTTGTGTTAGTGGTTCAAATGTCAAAAATCCCTTTATTAGGAAAATGGCAAATTTCTTTATTAATGCAAAGGTGACTTGGTTTATCGTTACTGTGACAAACGAAAACACTTTATTTGATGAATCCTTAAAGAAAATTTTAATTAATATCAATCAGGAGAAAAGTTATTGCAAAAATATATGTTGATCCCTAGACACTTTTGATGTGTGTAGTTATAACAAACGTACTTGAGCAGCAAATTATGCAATTAAATAACGTTAAATACAAAGCGGTATTGTTACTGTATTTAAACACGTTATCTAATACCGGAGTGACTATTTTATACGTTCGAACTTACAAATAAATTTACCGTAAGTTGATGTTTGCAATAAACAATATTGGACAATAACTAACTTAAATACGCATAGGCCTATTTACCTTTATATGCATCCGAAAGCTATCAGCTGTATCACAACAACGTTTAGTTACGTAATTAGTTGCGAATACAGACTGTAAATTAAACAACAAACGAGAAAATAAATTCCGTGCCAATAAGTGTACTAAACGGTTAATTTATCGAATCTATAAGACAATATAAATATGTGTCATACAATGTTTTGACTGACAACTATATTCACTTGCATAGATCTAACAATGAGAATAAGTATAGGTACGTGTTATTCGTGCACAATAACGTGAACACAGCCGTAAGTAATTAGTACATAAGCGGGTTACAAGTTATGTGACTGAACAACAACGGCCGCAGACTTATGGAACGTCTACCCACTAATAAAATTATTAATCGATGGAATTTGTCTTGATGAGAAATTATGTAGGTTCTAGTATCACAAATGTATATAACTAAGCGCCTAACGATAATTATCTATACAAGCATAGTATTCCATAAACACTTGATCTATCTTTAAAGGCAATCTATAAGGATAGAAGAAATCGCGGTTAACAATTATCCCGGATCGTATGGACCACTTATGGTCGAGCAATAAATTTGTGGACTGTAGGTGCTGGTTTTAATTGTTTAAAAATATATAAAATATGTAGGTTTGGTAGGAAATGTGTGGGAGACGCACCTGGTTTGTCGTCTTACTTCTCTCGGTACGCCGTCAGCCTCTCGATGGTGTTCTTTACCACGGTTCCCGATAGTCCATGGGAAGCTATACACTCGCGGATGCCTGGTCGACCGGCTAACGGTTTTATATAGTTAGTACAAAGTTTGGCACAAATTAACACTTAATTAGCGAATTAAATCAGCGGCGCGTGCGCACAGTGTCGCGGTACATCGGCCATTTTTTTGACGTATGTGCAATAGGGTAAGGAGGGGAGAGGGGTTCATATATACATAAAAATATAGGTACGTTTATTAATAAATAGGTATCTATACTATGGCGAAACCACGTGTTAAAGAAAGAAACATCAATTTGGGTGTCAAATGAAAGGTTTTAACGTGACAAATTGAAATATATTCTTTAAATTATTTATTAATTATTATTTATTAAAAATGTCAATTACTAAAAGTGGTAGACCAAACTTTATTTAGTAGGTATGTTGTAAGAAAGCTGCCACTATCATTCTTTAGTTTTTGAAGTGAAAAAAACTTTTGAAGTGAAAACTTCTTTAGCGGCGTTGTGCACTTTTTTGTGATGGGTAAAAAATGTTAAACTCGCGTCAGGACACGTTACCTGATCGAAAATTCGTAAGACGGAGGGAGAGTAGACGGTCGGCTCGGCGTAAGAGTCGGAGTAGAGGAAGTATCCCCCTCTCTTTCTACCGTGCAGCGAAAATGTATGCCTGCGCCATGCCTGCGCCTGCTGCGGCGCAGGGCGCTTGCGCGAATGTTCGTGTGTGTCTGTTTGTGTTACAGCGTGCCACGCGCATCCATGGATGGTGACTGCTGTTGGCTCGACAATCTATGTACTATGCGTTTCAAGTAAGAATGTGGCCGCCATGATGATCGCGATTGCGGAACTTCACTCGCTTTTTTACGATTTTTGTACCGGCAGCAGAGTAAACATAAAATGAAAAATTCGCCCCGGTTTTGATTATTTATTGTAATGTCTTATCTTGCTATCTATTTTTGTTCAAATATCATTTTTAGTAAATATATATTGGAAATGGCAAGATGGCGGCCACATTCTTAGTTGAAACGCATAGTATAGTTAATTTAAAATAATTGTAATAAATTTATTAAAAATTTAACACTTCAGAACGTGTTAATTTTTTAATGTAATATAAATTGTCATGTTTGTGTACGATAGCGCAATAGATAAATATTATATTTTATCACACAAGTAAATGATATTACACTGATAATGAAAGCAATTCGTGCAAAATTATTCCCTAACCATTCCAAAATATCAAAAATGCACAACGTTAATATTCAAGTTTTCACTTCTGCCGGCACTCCCGGAGTGCAACACGTTTTTTTTTTAAAATTAACTGTATACAATCATGAGACATGAGACGAACATCAAAGTTCTGAAAGCAAGTTAAGGACAGTAGAGCCTGGAATTTCATCCTCTCTCCTATACACAAGGGACTTTACTTCGTCGCGTCATGCATAATGTACGTAATTGTGCCATTCTTTTCATGTTATTTACGATGTATATGTACATTATTCTTTGAACTCGGAAATCCTTTTTGTGTATCCCATTAGAAGTTAAGTACAGTGAAGAAAATGTCATATTAAATTATTGAGGTACTGATGTACTAAGATGCCATTACAAGAAGCTCTGTTAGTCTGTATTACATAAATTGATAAAGTAACATCGTGCTCAATGCGGTTTGTATTGTCGAAATTTTTGAGCCAAGATGTGCTTCATCGCCCATGGGGGGGTCGGGGGGGAGTCTGGGTAAGAATATCAGCCACCCATTTCCCCCATTGGGTGCCCGTAAGAGGCGACTAAGGGAAAACAAGAAGACAGGCAGCAGCGTCTTTCTATTGGATTACTACCAATACTGCGATCTTCAAGCCGCCTGCCAAGCGTAGGGCAATCCTTCTCTTCTAAGGTGGAGGCCTTTGTGCAGCAGTGGACGTCTTCCGGTTGTTGATGACGATGATGTTCTTAGTCGACCGGGTTTTCGGCGTCCTTGTATTTTCCTTGCTTTATGGTCAAAGTCAACAATATTTATTTCAAATAGGCTTAACGCTATCACATTTCAATGGCCATTTTTTTAAAAGCTACCACCGGATCACAACGCGGCCTCAACTGAGAAGATCCGGCAAGAAACTCAGCGGGATTGTCATCTTTTCACTTTTTTAAATCATTGTTTATATTTTTACAATTGGATCAACATTAGCGATAGTGTGTCCTGCCGTTCGAAACGTAAAACAAGGGAGAAAAGAAGAAAACAATAAATTACGACAAAATTAAAACAAACTAAAACGCCAAAGGGATAGTAGTCGGACCAGTACAAGGACCCAAGGACCCAAGCAGCACCCGCGCACGAGTTGCCATAAGACATTTATTTTAATCATAATGTGTCCCAGATATAATAATAAAATAAATAATGTCCTCCTGGCTGATACGACCACAGCCGCGAATCTCTCATGAGAGCAGCCGTCTGCAGCGGGAGATATTAGTATAGTGCACAAGTGCTTGCGTAGCCACAAGTGCACTCTCGCTTCCTTTACCTCTCACAATTCGACGGGACGGAAGACCGACACGACTCGAGAGAGGTCAGACGCAGACCCGACTTTTTACATGCCCATCCGAGGGATAGATTATCTTACTTTACAGACTATCACAGTTTCTTACTGCGCCATGGAAATGTATAAAAATATCAACGAAATTATGACACGTATAAGGTTGGCCATACAAAGAAGTAACGCCGTCAGTCATCGATATAATATATAAACTAGATAAACATTCACGAACAAAATGACATCTAAAATGTGGTCGCGGAGGTTGCAAACTTATCTTTGCTGGTGGCGGAAACGTGAACTAACGATTTTATAATGATAATGACTTGTAGTTTGACAGTTTCAGACAGTAGAGAAATAGCGACCCAAGGGCGCTATTTCTCGCTACCACTTTTTGAACCGTGACACCAAATCTAGTTTATATATTATATCGATGCCGTCAGTCTTTTAGGTAGGTACCCTTCCCTCCCAGTGCGGCGACAACTTAGAGCAAGTTTACTTAGTTTAAGTATTATACTTAAATTGTAAATATTTAGTTACAAAGGAATAGAGTAAATCTTTTCTCTGCTTATATACACTCAAGGTAGATATTAGTAATGGCCAGGTGTCAGGTGTAGCGTGTCTCTAATTAGCCGGGGCCTGTTAGTTGAGCCACCGACCTACGACCTTTAATTGCTAGGTAGAATAAAATAATTGCTAAATCAAAATGAGCTCGATTTATGTTTAATCTTATGGGTTTTTTGTCGTGTAAAGAAATATCTTAGATCTTTCAATTAGTAATAACAATTTCTCAAATTTAATTTTACAGAGTGGTTATTTATGTTGAAATATATTTCAATTCTACAATTTAAACTATTTAAAAAAATATATTAATGGTATAAGCGTGACTATTAAGTCACACTATCACAGAATAGATAATAGTACTTACATACTACGAAACTATATCTTTGATAAGGCATCGCGGCATTCTCAGTAAACGTAGAATTTATTGTAAATTACAAGCACTAACTGAAAGTCTACACTAGTACTAACGTGAGTACCGTGTCAGGTTCCCGGGGGGCTACAATGCGCCCCCCGGCGGCGGGCTCAAAGGCAAGGCACTGAGGGGCCCCTGGTGCAGATCCCACCTGAGAGCCCTGGGGTCCCCCCTCTCATGTGCCGATGCGACAGCCGCGGGGGTTTTAGTGGGTAAGAATCCCACATACCCCGGTCGAGCCCCACAGCTCCCGGGGATCTTTGGAAGATCTTCCCCGCGGCAAAAAAAAAAAGTACTAACATAAATTATGTAACAGCCGAGGTTAACATTTGGCTGCTTATCTCGGCTGCGCCAGTAAGTATCTAGTGGTTTTCGTGTTTTACCGTTTAAAATAAAGACAAAATTAATGTACTATTCTGCAGGAACCTTATTATTAGATAAGAATGTACCGATATTTTATAATCCAGATTTTCCTGAAGATTTCCCGGAAGCAACCCTGTAGTTTCGGGTTCTCACCGTCCCACCCATGATTTTTTTACCATACTGCACTAGGGGTTGCATTATAAGATAGATTGAGTTGATAATAGTTATAAAAATATTTTTATTTAGGTTTAATTTAAATTTTAAGTTACTGTTTGTAACCGCACGAAACACTAAGCTCCAAAATAAAATTATCACCTGACTGACAACCCTAGACGTAATTAACATTTTGAACGCTGGCTTAATTACAAATTAAATTAAATATTCCGTTAATACTCTGACTTAATTATTCCTCGCGTTGATTTGTTTACTTATACAGTGAATCGTAAACAATTTACTTATATTCAGTCTATAATAAATACAAGATTTTATTTTATATGTTATTATTTTAAGGTAAAAGACCAAGTGACCAATTATTTTATGAGATGCTAGATGTAGGTACGCCTGATAGTAAGCGACGACCTGAGCACGACCAAATTGATGATGCTTAAAGTTTCTTAAAAATCTTTCGACACTATAAACTTTCAAAAATAACATTGAAATTAAACTTCTTTTACGGATTTTATCGCGGTTTATTTATTGATTTTACTATCCCGACGTTTCGAATGCTTTGCAGCACCCATGGTCACGGGAGGACTGAGATGTTGAACGTCCTTATGTCACAATTATGCCGGTGTACCCTCAGGTCTTCTTAGTTATTATTGTTGGTCCGATCTACGCAGTAAGTGCTTACAGTATCTTGAGGCCGTGCAGTGTTTTGATTGATATTGGATTTAATTATATTTATCACAGGATCCCAAGCCGGTGGTAACACCCAACCATCTTCTCTCTTGAAATTAGGATGTTTTTTGATTTCAATAGCCTCACGAATCATCCTAGGCAGGAATCGGTGTTCTTTTGCGAGGAATTGTGGTTTATCAAATCTAATATAATGGTGGGTGCGATCCTGAACGTGTTCACATACTGCAAACTTCGTACAGCGTCGGTGTTTCACATCAGCTATGTGTTCTTTAACGCGAGTTTTTATTGCACGCTTTGTTTGCCCAATGTAGGAGAGCCCACAGTCACAATCGAGTTTATAAACTCCTGCATCTTGTAGAGGTATATAGAGGCACTTGACTTGACTTCATAGGCCGTGCAGTGTGGCCTCAAGATACTGTAAGCACTTACTGCGTAGATCGGATCAACAATAATAACTAAGGAGACCTGAGGGTACACCGGCATAATTGTGACATAAGGACGTTCAACATCTCAGTCCTCCCGTGACCATGGGTGCTGCAAAGCATTCGAAACGTCGGGATAGTAAAATCAATGAATAAACCGTGATAAAATCCGTAAAAGTAGTTTAATTTCAATGTGTAATATTCGCGTAAGTAAAATACAACATTATTTCAAAAATAAATTAATAACTGCTCGATACCTTATTTCAAGTGGATGTTTCACACTTAAGCTGTTAATAAATGTTAATTTTTTTATTGTTAACTATTTTTTTAAATACTTCCAAGGTGGCAAGTAAGCATACGGCTAGCCAGATGGTAAGCAGTCACCGCAGCCTATAGACGCTAGCAAAACCAGACAAATCGCTAGCGCGTTGCCGACTCATAAGTCATTACATATTAAGTCTTTTGTGTGCGGTAATTTTACCAGCTACAGTGCCCTTCACAACTGAACACAGCTATTTTAACACACTGCTGCCTGGCCGTCCCTTATACAGGTGAACAACCACCTAGCCACCTATTAGCAATATAACAAAATTGCTGAAACAATGAACGAGAGATGCGTATATAATCCATGGAAGGCTTATTTCCAACAACAATGCCGTTGTGGTATTCATGTTCCGCAGAGAATAATAGACTTGTTAATTATTATGAAGCAGGCTTCAACTACATTGTTTTATAATAGACAGTGTAATTAGTCACTTATTGAAGGAAATTCCTTTTTTTACCGACTTCTTTACTAAGGGATGACAGTGTAGCGGAACGCTTAAAAAATTGCAGCGGCCCAACTGAGAATTTATTTACTTCTACCCCTAAGAGAAGAAACACTTTAGCCAAATATCACCTTTGAATGACGTTATATTTGTGGTGAATATAACAAAGTTCTAAGAAGAGTCTCACAGTCGGACCTACAAACGTCATTTATAGTTAATTGTGATTAAGTCATATTTTGTAAATGGATTATTTCGACTTTCGAAGCCAAATAATACTTAATACGCGGATAGTAAGTAGATATATCAATAATCTCGTAATTAATACTAAAATATAATCATAAAAGACTCGGAGAGTCGAAATAAATAGATTACAAGCGCTACTTAATTGCGATTAAAATTAATTGATGTCTGTGAGTGCGGCAGTCAGTGCGCACGGCTGAACGACCCTTTTATCATCTGCGACTGAATCGCGGCTTGCCATCGGCAGAAAGCTCCTAGTTTATAGTAAAAAAAAAAACAAAAAAAATTGGTTATTCACTATTATTTATCATAACATAAGTTGAAGGTGTTTTTTTTTGGTTCGGTGCGTCTAAAGGCCCATTTACACGAAGCAAGTTTCTTGCCTGTTGCATACAATAATATTGAGGCAATAATTGCCTTGCATTGTCTGAACAACATGTCACATTCTTGCTCTACAGGGCAAGATTTGCATTACATTCAAATTTTTAACTAGTATCCGCGTAACAGTTACTTACATTTCTTGAAGGTCAATTATTGTGCTTCATTTATTGCATTCA
Organism: Furcula furcula; assembly: GCA_911728495.1. Lineage (NCBI taxonomy): Eukaryota > Metazoa > Arthropoda > Insecta > Lepidoptera > Notodontidae > Furcula > Furcula furcula. Next base: position 8,975,880 of record OU452243.1, read on the forward strand.
ATTATTGCTCTTGTATGTACAAGAAAATATTTTTTTTTTTTTTTCTTAATGCTGCTCCCACGATGTAGCACCATAAAAGTTACAATCTAGCCTAAGGCTAATCAGTACTATTATTTTGACCTAAACGAATAAATTACTTAGATTAAGAATGTGTCCAATGGCACTTTTCTTATTGTCTCTATTAAGGTGAAGACACTTTGTTATTGTGTTCTACACTGCATTACACTGCACTAATTTAACACTTAAACTAACTCAAAAGGTTTTGTCCTTTTCAGTCTTCTCACTATGTCCGTGTTGTCGAGGAGCTGGATAGCCTCGACATTCACATGGTGATGAAGCCGACGTTCATGCGCTTCAGCGTAGTCCTTGATTACTTTAGCCACGAAGTCCACTTTGAGGTCCCGATGGAGGTCGCTTGTTCTAATGTACCAGGGCGCGTTAACAATTCCTCTAAGTACTTTATTTTGGAAGCGTTGTATTATTTGTATATTGCTCTGTTTGGTACAGCCCCACAGCTGTATACCATAAGTCCAGACTGGCATTAGGACTTGTTTGTACAATATTATTTTATTTTGCACTGACAGAACGGAATGTTTACCGAGGAACCAATGCATTTTCTTATAGCGAAGGCCTAGCTCTTCGCGTTTCTTTTTGACGTGAGCTTTCCAGCGAAGCCTTGCGTCAAGCGTCATGCCCAGGTATTTGGCGGTATTCTCATAGGGTATAACATGATTGTTTATGTATACCGGATGGTAGACTGACTTTTTGTTAGTGAAATCAATATGAACAGACTTTGATTCATTGAGTTTTATTCGCCACTTTCTTGTCCAGTTATATATGGTATTCACGGCAATTTGTACATTTTCCACTGCCTCCGCGTGTGTGACTCCTGTAGCCATAATGGCCGTGTCATCAGCAAATGTTGCAATGGTGTTGTTTTTTAGCTTTGGGATATCACAGGTGTATAATAAGTACAGGACCGGACCTAGAACACTTCCTTGTGGTACTCCAGCTTTGATGTGCTTAAGATCAGAATAAGAGTCTTCCTGTCTTACTCTGAACATTCTTCCTGTTATGTAAGACTCCAAGATATCGGAGAATTGCTTTGGTAACATTTTTCTTAATTTATATATGAGACCCTCATGCCACACCTTATCGAATGCTTGAGCTACATCCAGGAAAACTGTAGAGCAAACTTTCTTTTCTTCTAATGATTTTTCAATAATGTTGGTAATTCTATGAACCTGGTCTATAGTAGAGTGCTTTGCCCTGAAGCCAAATTGATAGTCAGGGATAAGGTTTCTTTCTTCTATCATTGGTTTTAAACGTCTCAATAAGAGCTTTTCAAATAACTTTGACATTATTGGCAACAAAGAAATTGGTCTGTATGAAGTTGCTTCGTATGGTGGTTTACCAGGTTTTGGTATCATTATGACTTCAGCCACTTTCCACATGTCAGGTACGTATTTTAATCTAAGCGAAGCATTTATAAGGGTGGTGAGTTTCACTATAGCTTTACGGGGCAGATTACCGAGGACTTCTCCGGTAATGAGGTCATAACCCGGGGATTTTTTCTTGTTTAGACGTTGAATTTCCTTATGAACCTCTTTTGGTGTGGTGGTGAGCGTCATATTGGTTTCATCTTGTATTCCTACATTCAGAATGATCTCCTCATTTTCAGGTTTATTTGGTTGAAATATTTCTTCCAAGTGATTGGCAAATCTAATTGCTTTCTGTTCATTATTTATAGCCCAGCGCCCATTCTTCTCCTTAATTGGAGGAATTTGCGTAATGGGTTTTTTTGAACTTTTAGTGGCTTTCCATAGGGAATAATCTGTGGTTCGATCACTCGTTAGCTGGGACAGGTAAGTATGCATGGATTCATCACGAAATTTCCTAATTTCTCCAGTCAATTGTTTTGTAAGTTTGTTTAAAACAGTTTTGTCGGGTGGGTATCTACTTCTTTGCCACCTCTGCCTCTGCCTTCTCTTTTCAACTATAAGGTTTCGGATTTCATTCGGGTAATTCGGGATGCTAGATTTCTTTACTAGAACAGGTGTATTTTTCCAAGCACATTGTTGGATATTTATTATAAAATTCCTTAATTCTAATTCCAATTGTTGTGGTGTTTTTAAAGGCACTTTTAGGATAATAACGGACTCCAAATCGTGCTGGAAACTTATCCAGTCAGTATTTTTATTGACTAGAGTTGCTTGGTTTTCTTTATATATTATATCCTCATTAATTGTTAGTATAATTGGTGAATGGTCCGAACTCATGTTGTAACCCTCTTCAATTGAAATATAGTTTAACGAGATGTTTTTATAGATGAAAAAATCGATCAAGTCAGGAATTTTGTGTGAATCCGTAGGCCAGTAGGTTGGCTTGCCCGTTGATATGGTGTCACATTTCATTTTTCTAATTGCATATAACAGTTCTTTACCTTTAGTTGTAGTCAGTCTAGATCCCCAATGGGTATTCTTCGCATTAAAATCTCCTCCAAGAACGAATCTATTACCAAGTCGTTTTAAGAGATTTTCATACTGCGTAGCTTTTATTGAGTACCGCGGGGGACAATATATAGCCGATATGGTAACCGGATACCGTTTTGTTTTGACACATACGGCCACAGCTTGAATTTCACGATCTTCATAGCTACTACGCATCCCCGGTAGCTAGCAGGGTGCGCTTCACCACAATGGACACATTTTGGTTTGGTCTCTGCAGGTTTTTTGCAGTCTTTTGTTAGGTGCTTGCCTGTGCATTTTACACACCTGGCCTCTTTAGAGCAGTATCTTTGAGTGTGCCCGTACGCTTGACACCTTTTGCATTGGGGTATCAATTTAGATACTTTGACCGGTTGTATGTCCACTCTGCATCCGAGAATTGACTTAATAGTATAAATTTTGTTTATGTCTTCACCCTTATCGAATGAAAGCATAAACATGTTAAGAGGTTCTTTGGTCCTCCAGTTTAGTTTATTAGTAACATCTTGTACCTTATATCTTTTAGATGTCAGGTCTTCAGTTATCCTGACGGGATCGCACGAAAAGTGCAAATTTTTCGCCATCACTCTGACCGGCCTGTCTTGCTTATTTTCGTAAGAATACCAGTGACATTCACTTTCTAAGAGTAGCTTAGTAATGGTTCTATACGCGTCTTCGTTATTTGCGTTGACCTTAACGCTGTCCCCGTTTCGCATTTTAATTAAAAATGAGTCACTGGACACAGTCGATGTTAGGAAGTCGTAGAATTTTTGATAATTTTTAACTTGTTCTACGATTATAGGAGGTGGCTGGGGAGCCTTTTTCACTTTCGGTGTCTTTTTTTCTATCTCGCTGGAGGTGGCTCCTTGTTGTTGCGGTGGTGAAAGTGATTGGTTCAGCTTCCTTTTCTTTCGGCTTTGCTGACGAATCCACTCGGTTTCCTTTGCTAGCTCCTCTTCATCGGTCTCATATTGGACTTGTTCTGAGGCTTTCTCGGTAATCGTGGTATCTTCGGCTGGAGACACATTCTTTTTCTCCTGGTAGTGCTCCAGTTGCCGCTGAAGCGCTTCAATTTGGCAATGTAAATCTTTTACTAAACTTTGCAGTTTCTTACATTCGGCTTGTTCCTCAACGAAACGTTCATATAAAAGATGTTCGGTTTCCGTTTGAAGCCTTACTGTATTTTGCGAAGCCATTTTTATTCAAATAATAAAATATAACTTCACCTTAAAACTATTTACACATATTGTTGTGATTCACGGCACATGTAGAAATCTGGGTCATCGCGGCGACCGGTTACGATAACTCGCGACAGTGTTTTTGCTGCGTCAGCGCTTTGCCCGAGAACGGACTAGAGCAAGGGCAACGCAGCCGTTCTTTGCGGATGCTGAACAAACACTGTACAAGAAAATGATGTCATGTTAATGAGTCTTAATGCTATTTCTGCTCAAACGAAACTAGTAATAGTACTAAAATATTTGGCAACTGGAGATTCATTAGGTACACTATCACAATTATTTAGAGTACCTAAGTGTACCTACTATAAGTACGTTCTTGGTTGAAGTACTTGAAGCCATTTAATGTCCAATTTACACGAAGCAAGTTTCTTGCCTGTTGCATACTATAATATTGAGGCAATAATTGCCTTGCATCGTCTGAACAACATGTCACATTCTTGTTCTACTGGGCAAGATTTGCATTCAATAATTAAAGCCGCGTGTAAACAGTTACTTACATTTCTTGAAGGTCAATTATTGCGCTTCATTTATTGCATTCAATTATTGCTCTTATGTACAAGAAAATGGCATCATGTAAATGAGTTTTAACCTAAATATGTAGTTAAATACCTGGTAAAGACATTTCTAGAGATTCGGGAAACTAACTTATGATTATTGAAAGTATAGGTACAGTAGAAGAATTTATATAAGTGTAAAGTCGCATAATGTTGGTTTACACTCCAGATTTTACTTCCCATTTTTATACACCGAAGGGCATTCAATGCTGGTTACTTAAGTTTTTCACCACTTTTAGAATTAATTTCAATCATTTCGTTATCATTAGCAGTCGATAGACGTCCATTGTTGAACAAAGGCCTCGCCCTTAGAAGGGAGGGATTGCCATAATCTCCACGCTTTGCAGGCGGCTTGGGGATCGCAGTATAGGTGGAAGATAAATCCAAAAGAAAGACGCTGCTGCCCGTCTTCCTGTTCTCGCTTAGTCGCCTCTTACGACACCCAACGAGAGGAGATGGGGGGATGCAATTCTAACCCGGCACCTCACGGGGTTTTTTTTTTTTTTGTGGAATTATGAGGAGCTTTAAGAACCTTCTAAAAGCCTTCGACTCGCTTTGAACCATTTGACATTCTAAAGTCGAATAAACTGCAATACAAGTAAGCATTACGTTTAGACATTACTTTCAATCGAGATAATAGAGTTAGCGCTTGAGTCAACCTGAGATTTCGAATCTTGACAAGAATATTGAGCAAGAGCTTTGTCCTCAGAAAATTCGCGGCTTGTCATTGTCAGTCTAGGTTGCACTGTACGTGATCCGTTTCTATGTGACATATTTACTTACCAACATTTTTTTGTCCCGCGGGGGAAACCTTCAACAGTTCCCCGGGCATGTGGGGGTCAACCGGGGTAGGTATGTGGGATTCTTAACTTCTTTATTTTATTATTTCGCGCGGGAAACCTTTAAAAGGTCCCCGTGAGCTGTGGGGCTCGACCGGGGTATGTGGGATTCTTACCCACTAAAACCCCCGTGGCTGTGGCGTTGGCACATGAGACCCCCGGGCTCTCCGGTGGGATCTGCACCAGGACCCCACAGTGCCTTGCCTTTGAGCCCACCGCCGGGGGTGCATTGTAGCCCCCGGGAACCTGTCACGGTTGCTCACGGGGACGGGGGTCGCAACCCCGTCCCGTCCAGCTCGGAGTCGCCGCTGTACTCAATAGACGTCTAACAAATTCGAAGGGTCATATTTACCACCATAACTAAAGTCATGTAATGGCAATCAGCCTTCACGTGTCATATACCTACATAATAAATAATACTTAATCTATACTTATAATAAAACTGTAACAGGTCCAATTCTGTACATTGAAGATATTTTGAAAATTATATTTGGAGGGCATTCTATAACCGATACTGAGGCCGAAAATGTAATTTTTTTAATTTTTGTCTGTCTGTCTGTCTGTCTGTCTGTCTGTCTGTATCACGGCTGAGCATCACGCCGAAACTACTGAATGGATTCAAATGAAACTTGGCATGATTTGAGATCTTACTACGAGGTAGGACATAGGATACTTTTTATCCCGTAATCTAGCACGGTTCTTTTGGGAGAGGGGATTAAAGTCAAAACGGGTACTTGGTTATACGCTTGGTCCGATTTTATCAATTTTTCTATAAAATATAATAAATATTATTAAGGGAACACTCATAGAGAGTTGTTATCAAGGTTTTGTAATCGATCGGGTTAAGCAACGTTAGGTAAGGTCATTAAATAGATGGGTGACCGTTTAACGCCATTTGAACTAAACGGGTCCGTGCTTCAGAGAGCAAGTAAAAAGTGGGTCCCAGTTTTTAACCGACTATAAAAAATGAGGTTATGTATTCGATGCGAATGTCTGTTATTCAAAGTTTAGTTAACGTAAAAATAGCGCAGGCGGAGCTGCGTGGGTCAGCTAGTGTCGTACATAACTCAATTTCCAACACGATAACAGTCTATCTCGAGGACGGGTACTAAAATAACCCCAAACAACATTCCTGCGGGCAACGTTTAATGTTAAGGGAAAATAATCCCGCATTGAAACCACGCCGAGGACCGATAAAATTATTTTATGACTAAGTTTTTACGACGTGAACTTAGCTTTAGATCCTTTTCTATCCCAGGTCATACTGGCGCGTGTGTTATGTGCTGATAGCAATTGTTATTAGCACGCGCATCAGCCTCACACGTGTTGCACTTTTTTTTCGCGGAGGAAACCTTCAAAAGGTCCCCGGGAGCTGTGGGGCTCGATCCGTTTGTTGCTCAGAGTAATTAGAATGGAGCTAGTATCGCGTCGATTCCCTGAACAAATTTTTCGTGGCACTTTTGCGGGGTGCGGGAGATGAAGTAAACACACACAAGACAATTTCACGCATACCCACACTATAATAAACTCGCAACACATTCAAAAAGATACGCACACAAATAAAGAATGACCTGACCATAAGAACTAAATTTGGCAGAGGGGTTAGCGCATCATGCTATCTCCAGTGGTATCTCCTCTAAGGTTTGTTGATCTATATCAGGAGCTCCTCAGTACAAAGGCAAGGCGCCTTTGTGCCCGCCGCCGGGGGGCGCATTTTAGGTTACGGGGACGGGAGTCGCAACCCCACCGCCGTCCTCCTCGGAGTCGCCGTACTTTATGGATCAAAAGGTAACCTAACCTACCCAGTCTCCTAGGCTTAGACAATTTGAGTTTTTGAAAAACAAGTTTGTTCCCTGTAGGTATTATAAGGAACTTGGTTAGGTACTTAGGTTTAGACGGGCTCGTTGGTCATGGCTAGACACCCTGGCTGCTACCCGATGGGTCGTGGGTTTGATTCCCACCTAGTGTCTGGGTGTTATTTATCTATTTAAGTATGTATTTACAAAAAAAATATTAGTATTAATATCAGTTGTCTGGTTTCCATAGTACAGGCTCTGTCTAGTTTGGGATCGGATAACCGTGTGTGGATTGTCCAAGATATTATTATTACTTACATGCTCCTATTATTTCTACTTCTTCTTACTATACGAGTATATATGTAGAATAAGAAGAAGAAAAGCATATATTTACCCACTCTGCCTCAGAATATTGCACTAAAGTGTATATTATAGTGTAGCGCTATTATTCAGACAGTACCAACCTAAAAACTGGCATCACAGAATGCCAAGTTAAAAATAGAAGAGTGAATACAATAAAAAATCAAAGATAAATAAAAATAGATAATAAGTAAGCAAATTACAATAACGAAAGCGTCCATAAAGGCGAACGCCAAACAAACAATTCACGGCCAAAATTCGTGTAGCTCTCTCTTCTGAAGTTTTCGTGGCTTAAACTTTCTCGGCGTCTTGTGGTTTAGGCTGTGGTTTAGGGTTGTCTTAAATTTATTGATAAATATGGCAGGAAATGTAGGGAAACCAACATTTTTTTAAGGACAGACAGTCATTAATCACTGTGAAGTTTGGGCATAGATTTATAACATTCGATACGGGTTAAGAATATTTGGCGTTGCGATTGTATTTATCTATACCTACTTATAATAAAACTGTAACAGGTCCAATTCTGTACATTGAAGATATTTTTAAAATTTATATTTGGAGGGCATTCTATAACCGATACTGAGGCCCAAAATGTATTTTTTTGTATTTTTGTCTGTCTGTCTGTCTGTATCATGGCTGAGCATCACGCCGAAACTACTGATTGGATTCAAATGAAACTTGGCATAATTTGAGATCTTACTACGAGGTAGGACATAGGATACTTTTTATCCCGTAATCTAGCACGGTTCTTTTGGGAGAGGGGATTAAAGTCAAAATGGGTACTTGGTTATACGCTTGGTCCGATTTTATCAATTTTTCTTTATAATATAATAAATATTAGTAAGGGACCGCTCATAGAGTTGTTATCAAGGTTTTGTAATCGATCGGGTTAAGCAACGTTAGGTAAGGTCATTAAATAGATGGGTGACCGTTTAACGCCATTTGAACTAAACGGGTCCGTGCTTCGGAGAGCAAGTAAAAAGTGGGTCCCAGTTTTTAACCGACTATACAAAAGGAGGTTATGTATTCGATGCGAATGTCTGTTATTAAAAGTTTAGTTAACGTAAAAATAGCGCAGGTGGAGCTGCGTGGGTCAGCTAGTTATATATAAAACCAGTCCACAAAGAAATAATAAATAAATTAGATTCTGATCATTGTGGTCAATTAGCTTTATTTCCTAGTAAGTCAAATAAATCACAAAGAAATGTTACGTTTGTTCCAGTAACTAAACGCCGTCTTAAAGCCACCCTGATTGATAAACTACCTTCATTGCCCAGTCATAATGACCCAAACACTTTGTATAACGCCTTATTCCACCTTATCGATGCTCAGTATAGTAAAATATTTAAACCAAGAACATTATTAATTAATGATCGTGTGTCATTTAGTGTTTGGGCGACTGTAGGTATTCTTAAGAGTCGGAGAAAACTGTATGAATTGTACAATGAAAAATCTTCTAACTCTTGTCCACTCTTTAAAGAATATGTTAAAAAATACTCTAAGGTCTTTAAACGAACTTGTTCCTTAGCTAAGGCTATTTAATTGAAAAATAAAATTAAAAATTCTGAAAATAAAATTAAAACAACTTGGAGCATTATAAATAGTGAAACAGGAAGAACAACTGTGCGTAATCGCGATTTTCACTTGAAAATTAATGATTCTGATGTAACTGCGGATCAGGATGTAGCGACCGCGTTTGAAAATTTTTTTGCTAATATTCCTTTAGAAATTTCTAATACTCTTAAGTCGTCATCCACTTTTGCGGAGTTATTATTGCAACAAAGTGTACCAAAATGTAGAACCACTTTTGAATTCTCCTTCGTTACTGCTAAGGATATTGTAAATACATTTAAAAAGATAAATTAAAAAAAAACCGCAGACTTATGGGGTCTATCTACTCAGATGATCTCATCTGTCATTGATCTTATTGCACCGCAATTAGCTGTAGTATTCAATAGTTGTGTCTCTAGTGGAGTGTTTCCTGACCTTATGAAACAGAGTAGATTAATTCCTATGTTTAAATCCGGTAGTACCACGGAGCCTACGAATTTCAGGCCAATTTCGGTATTGCCTACTTTAAGTAAAATTTTTGAAAAATTATTGCTTGATCAGATGCTAGATCATTTCAACGAATATGATCTATTTCATGATAAACAGTTTGATTTTACTAAGAATCGTTCTACTACAGATGCGGGAGTTGAATTGATAAGAAACATATATGACGCCTGGGAGGACAAGCAGGATGCTCTAGGCATATTCTGCGATTTATCCAAGGCGTTTGATTGCGTACAACATGACACCCTTGTCAGGAAACTACACCACTACGGAATCAGGAACAGAGCTCTCGATCTTCTGACTTCATATTTGAGTAATAGAATTCAGAAGGTTGATATTAACGGAACGAGATCTGTAAGATCTGAGGTTACTTTAGGTGTACCACAGGGTTCAATACTAGGCCCATTCCTATTTTTGATATATGTTAATGACTTACCCTACTTTGCAGGGGACAATCATAAGATTATATTGTTCGCGGATGATACCTCTCTCTTGTTTAAAATTAAGCATGGACTACAAGATTATGACGATGTGAACAATGTTGTATCTAAAGCTGTCCATTGGTTTAATGTTAATAATTTAAAATTAAATGAAAGTAAATCAAAATGTATAAAATTCACAACACCTAACGTCAGACAGGTGAGAACCAATGTTGACATCAATGGAGCTGTTTTGGACCCTGTAAATTCAACAGTATTCTTGGGCATTACTGTTGATGTCAAGTTGCAATGGGGCCCACATATTGAGAAACTGTCGGGTAGGCTTAGCTCGGCGGCTTATGCAGTTAAGAAAATTAGACATGTCACAGATGTTGAAACCGCTAGAATTGTTTATTTTAGTTATTTTCACAGTACTTATGGTATATTACTGTGGGGATCTTCTGCAGATTTCAACACCATTTTTATTCTGCAGAAAAGGGCTGTGAGAGCTATTTACAGTTTAGCTCCTACTGATACACTTAGACAAAAATTTAAAGTAATAAATATTCTAACGATTATATCACAATATATTTATGAAAATTTGCTGTATGTAAAGAAAAACATTAGTGCTTTTGCAAAGAATAGTGACCATCATAATGTAAACACCCGGAACAAACACAATCTTGATGTACACTCCACGCGTCTCCACAGAATTAGTAATTCGTTCATGGGCCAAGGTATACGTTTCTATAATAAACTGCCACAGGATATCCGAGACCTACCAATTAATAAATTCAAAAGCACTATTAAAAGCCGGTTGTCTAAAAAGGGCTACTATAAAATCTCGGATTACCTGGAGGATAAAGCTGCGTGGGCTTAAACTGTGATACTCATGCGAGCTTATAATTTTAAGACATCTTTTGTAAAAGCGATTTTTATTGTTAACATTATACTTAATTGAATTAAAAAATGACAAGCCCTCTGATTTTCTTGCCGGATCTTCTCAGTAGAGGCCGCGTTGTGATCCGGTGGTAGTTTTAAAAAATTGACAATATGTAAGTGCCCTCGTGAGGCCTATGCATAATTAAGATATTTTGATTTTTGATTTTGATTTTGATTACATTTGCATCTAAAACTGCAGCAAGTTGGTACCGCTATCTGATAGAATTAAGATCATAAAAAGTTTAGGTACAATAATTTTAACCACCTTAAAGCGAGATCTTCAAACCAGAGGTCGTAAATATAATAGAATAGAATAGAATACTCTTTATTTGCACACCAAAGTAAAACATACAGAAAACGAACTATAACTATATCTAACTATATAACTTTCTGTAGTTTTTACTAGTTAGGACAATAAGGGCCTATCACTATAATTCTTCATGCTATAAAAAGTAAGACGTTTCGCCATGCGTGGTATATGCATGTAAAAGATAGCCTATCAGCCGAACGTCCAGCTTGACTCCTCAATAAAGTACACTATACATATTTACACTATTTTTTTAACTAATTTAAGTGCGCTATTCACTGTCCTGCACGGCGGCCGGTGTGGAGGACGCCTACTCATTTCTGGACTGGGTGTATCATTGACATCCAACGTGACGTTCTGCAATTCGGCACAAAACGTCCTGCACGCCGCACCACCCGCCCCACAGGATCGTGAATGGTGCTCTTAAGTTAGTCTAGAAATGGTTTATTCTCAGAGATCTTATTATTTCGTTTAGTACACATTTTCTGATAAGCAACTAGATAAATCCCACTTAGTAGATAAATACTGAACTACTGCCAAGGGTAACAGTAGCAGTGTAAATGTAGAACGGATCTATTATCAGTTACTAATAACTATTTTACATTTTGATTCACTTTTAGTACCTAACTAACAATAATTTGGTAAGTAAGTAGTAACTAGTTACTACCCTTAGTTCATTTCATTTCATTTTTTGAAACTAATTTTACGGATTATATCGTGGTTTATTTTTGATTTTAATTACCCGACGTTTCGAATACTTTACAACATTCATGGTCACGGGCGGACTGAAGTGGTAGCTGTCCATATGTCATAGTTGTCTTAGGGTACCCTCAGGTCTTCTAATTATTATTGTTAGTCCGATCTACGCAGAAAGAGCTTACAGTATCTTGAGGTTTTGCAGTGGAATGCCTGTCTTTGGATTTGACTATGTTTATCACAGGATCCCAAGCTGGTGGTAGCACCCAGCCATCTTCTCTATTGAAATTTAGATGCTTTTTAATTTCAATAGCCTCACGAATCATCCTTGGCAGGTAGCGCTATTCTTTTGCGAGGATTTGTGGTTTGTCGAGTCTAATATAATGGCGGGAGCGATCCTGAACATGTTCACAGACTGCAGAGTTCGTATAGCGTCGATGTTTAACGTCAGCTATATGTTCTTTTACACGGGTGAAACGTCGGATAATTAAAATCAAAAATAAACAGCGATATAATCCGTAAAATTAGTTTCATATCGATGTAAAATAAAACATTTAAAAAAAATTGAAAATGGTTCATTTTTTTAAAATGTTTTATTTTATACTTCAGAAGAGGAGATGGGAGGGTGCTATTCTTACGCCGAAACCACAGAGTACATTATTTGGCCGACACTCCACGGGTCATTATCAATGGATTTTTATTTTCCGCCCACATTTGTATGAAAGTGATGATGTATTTTCTGTCTCCTTTTCGAAATAGGAAGAATAATATGTAATAATACCAAGCTATTTATCTTTAATTATTTGATTAAATAAAGCTTAAAGTATAATATAATTCTTGTTTCTCGTGCAAGGGAAACAGAGGAGGCTCCATCATATTTTAGAAGCTCAACTTTAAAAAATATTAAGTTATGTATTTACAAATGATCACATTGTTTTAGAAACCAAAGAAGTGAGAATTTGAGCTACATTTTGATCATTTCTATACCCTAAAGAAAAGAAGGGTAACAACTTCCTATGAAAATATTTTAGGTACTTGAAAGAAATACTACTAAAACGCTGAATGGGCCTTGTGATAATTCAGCTTTACGTAAGAATTTATTGCAAAACTTCCCTCAATGGCTTTTACCAAAACCTTGATCTTTGTAAGCTTTATTATAATGGAATTGCCTTTTCCAACTTTCTTATTCGAAAGTTTAAACTTTCCAAGTTAAAACAGGATATTCTAACATCGCACAAAAATACATAAACAATTTGATTGTTTTTCAATTTAAGTGCTTCCTTGGTGCAGGCCCCGGGCGGCAGTTTCAGGGGGCGCCAAAATCATAATATAATATGATAAAAAATAAAAAACTTGCTCCACAAAGCGCCTAGCATACGGAAGCCTGGTTGGCTCACCTTCGACTTGTAAGAAAAAGGCGTCACACAGGCACATCACATGTGAAAATGAGATGCCGATTTAAGATTTCAGTTTTTTTAAGTAATTTCTCAAACGCTGAAGGGAAGGGCGCCAATATCAAGTTTCTGCTGCCTTGGTGTTAGATTCTTTGCGCAAGGGACCGTCCAGGTAGGTACCATCGCAGTGACAGATATTATACCACGAAGCAGCAGTGTGTACAGATAGCACTCTCTACAAAAGAGCACCTGAAACACAGCCATGTTCCACACATAAAAGTAGGGCACTGTAGCTAGTGATATTATCGGACACACGAGACTTAATAACGAGTCTCGAGTGACGAGCGGCATTGCAATGCAGCAGTCTAGGCGGGCGCTGCTTACTATCAGGCGAACGTCTTGCTTTATCGAAACTGTCTCGTAACTAGATTGAATAAACTAAATAATTACCCCCAGCTCGCACCTCGATTTCTTTAATTAATCATGTGCGAATCTTTGTGTGATTGATTGTCACGAGCTTTCGGTGAAGGAAAACATCGTGAGGAAACCTGCATGTTTGAGACAGCCTAACTAGCTTTCGAATGACGTGTGGAGTCCGCCTACCCGCACTTGGCCAGCGTGGCGGACTATGGCCTAAGCCCCTTCAACTTGAAGGGAAGCCCGTGCCCAACAGTGGGACATAAACAAGGGTTGGTATTATTATTAAATAATTACCTAAGTAGCTTCACTTTAAGGTACGTACGTAGTAGGTACCTAATAAATCCTCAATTCGTCAATATAAATACTTATATCAAAAGAACTATTACAAACTCCCGTGATAAGGGCCACAATCGATTCGTCGATTCCAATGTCAGCTGTAGTTTTCAATCACCGAGTTTCAGAACGCGATTATACACAGGATGTTGAAACTAGTTCGCCCGGAAAATCGCCTTCAGATAATCTTCAGCCGACACAAGAATATATGAGGTTTCATGCCAATGGTAGGTCTGTGATAAGTACTTAGCCAGTTGTAATCAGGTGAAGGATAAGGTCATTAAGCAACGTTAGTCAAGGTTAGTTTTTGATGGGTGAGCGTTTAGTGGGATAACTAAACTGTAGACCGTAGGGTGAGAATATAACTATCCCATCTTCTCCCGTTGGTTGGCCGTAAGAGGCGACTAAGGGAAAACAAGAAGACTGGCAGCAGCGTCTTTCTATCCAATTGGATTACCTTCCATCAATACTGCGATCCCCAAGCCTTTCTTCAGCAGTGGACGGCTTTTGGCTGATGACGATAGCTAGACAGTAGGTCCCTTTGCAAGGACCGTTTAATTAGGTACCATCGCAGTGGCAGATAAACTGCCGCCAAGCAGCATTGTGTAAATATTGCTCTGTTCCGATGTGAAGAGAACTGTAACTGGCGAAATTACTGGACACAGGAGACTTAATATCTAATGCCTTTATGGTCGGCAGCACGCCAGTGATTCTTCTGTTTTTTTTTTGGGAGGGCAGTCGCTGTTGGCCACAGGTGGCCATTACAGCTTCACCGGGCAAGAGGACGAGTGCTTAAAGCGCTCCAGCCAGGAAGGCAAGGGATCGATGAGCTCAAGGGCACCTCAAGGAGGCACGGAATCGGCTTGGGCTGTCGCATAAAGAGGGTTGATTTTACTACTGGTTTACAACGCGCCTCCACTGAGAAGAGCCGGTAAGAAACTCAGTGGGGTCATGCTCGTCGTTTAGGCCGTATACGTACGACCCTTCGGCCTCGCCGGCGAGACTGGTGTCTGTTTGATAGTGTAGTTACGGTTGTCGGGGAGGGGCAGGCTCAGTGTCCAATAGGGCTGACATTGGGGACTGGGGGATCTAATCTGGGGGGTCTGAAAGATTAAGATTCTTCTGGTGTTGCTAGCGTCCATAAGGTACGGTGTCTGCTTACCATCAGGCGGGCCGCATGCTTGTTTGCCGCAATGGTGTTATAAAAAAAAAACTATTTTAGTATGTATTTACAAAAAAAAACAGGTATATACTTAAGTATTAGTATCAGTTGCTGTGTGGATTATTGCAGAATATTATTATTACTTCTCAAGACCGCCTCTAAATGCAGACTCATTTAAAAGCTAAAAATAAAATGTTAACATCGAGAATTTCTTAAAAACTTTATTTGTAGTCCTTGAATAAGTCGTTAAGCAAATGGTTTTAAGTTTTGTAGTATCTACTACAATCTATATCTATAGATCTAGCTGTTTAATTGCTTTACGTTTAATTAATTGATGGCACCGGTCCTATGTTAATCACGTCCGGTCCGGGTTACGTTCTGTGTTATATTATACAGTTTTCGTATATGCTGGCCTGCTAGGGGTCCGTTTAATAAACTATCGGGATTAATTTACTAACCTCTCTTTAATTATACGTTCATAGTCTTGTGGGAAATAGTCTGCCTCGAATGCTTTTATGCTTCGGTTTTAACCCGAATAAATAATTTATAGAGTTAGATCTGAGGTAACTGTTTCGCGAAAACTGAAAACTACGTGTCAGGGAACAAATTACTGTTATTCTTAATAACTTTTTTTTTTCTTAAGTACACATCTTTCTATGTGTCCATTTTTTATGTGTACCTACCATACCTTACATATCACTTAGGAATAGACCAGCCATAACGAGCAAAACGTTATCTACAGAACTTATTAACACCAATATTACCACCGCTAAACATATTTTTGAAGGCAATACGTCTGCGGTGTTCCGGTATTGCAAATCTCACTATAATAAAATGAAGGAATGAGACAATAGGTTCGTTTTCATAGCACGCATATTCTGAGTATTAAAATACTGAGGAATATAATTTAAACAAGTTGAAATTGACATTGTGGCGTTCGGGGTAGGGCTATGTTCAGCAGTGGACGTCTTCCGGCTGGTGATGATGATGATGATGATGATACAATAGACAGCCTGTGTAGTCTGGAAGATAACTAGAATTTCTTAAGTAATAGGTAAGTATAGAATATTTTTAGTTTCATAAACGTTTGACAGCTTCGGTGGTCTGAAGGTTATCCATACCTAATTTATATATAAAGAAGAAATTTGGTTTTTAATTAAACTTAGGGCGTGTTAAGTAGATCCCTTTTGTTGTGTAAAAGTTTGAGATACCGCATCAAACTAGTATAGAGCCTATGGTTAGCTGTCGTAAGTGCTAACCCGCATAAATTTTACTACCTTAGGCCCGTGGAAGCACGTAAACATATGAGGCAAACATTTACAGAGTTTACTACTGCCTCAAACAACGAAAACTTTCTTCTGCTTTGAGGAAAATTTTATATTATGCGTGGAACATATTGTTTGACCTAAATAAGTTTGGTATAATCATGAAAACGGGTTGAAGACATAAAATTAGACAATATTAAGATGTGTTTTCTCAAAAGTTTTACATAAATACTCCACAGATATATTAAGTTAGTACGTTATAAAGTTTATTTTCTTTATGAAATTAACCTTAATGCTCCAAGAAATTAAAGCAGACTTTCTGAGGACATAATAAAATCTATTTTAAACCTTTCTCCATAAGTTTTGTTTTCTTCAAATTCTTCTGTACAATATACTTATAAGAATATTTAGGCCCAAGTGCACCGACAAAAAGACATCCGTTATCTATTTTACACCACCACCATAACCCCGGTTATGGACCCTTAACAGTCCATTATCTTAACCTACATCGACACCACCGGTCATCGTTAAGGACTGTTAAGTAGTTAAATAGATAATCGATTCTGAAAAATGGATAAAAATGGACGTCTTTTTGTCGGTGCACTTGCGCCTTAATCAAACAATTTGTTAGTTACTTGCAAATTATTGCAGTTTTAAAATTAAATTAATATGATCTTTTAAAAGTAGACTGAAATGTCGTTTTTTTTCTAAACCTAGATTTACGTAAAGGTAGTATTATTTGGTATGTACTTCACAATAGACAGTTCGGCTTTAGAAAGAATCGCTCAACTACAGACGCGGGAGTCGAATTATTGAAATATATCTACGAGGCTTGGGAGGAATCACGGGATGCTCTTGGTATATTCTGTGATTTATCCAAGGCTTTTGACTGCGTAGATCACGACACGATGGTCAGGAAATTACGCCACTATGGTGTAAGGAATAAAGCTCTAGACCTTCTGACTTCATATTTGAATAATAGAATTCAGAGGGTCGATGTAAACGGTAAGAGATTTCCAGGTTCCGTGGTCTCCCTGGGCGTTCCTCAAGGTTCAATATTAGGCCCATTTTTGTTTTTAATATATATTAATGACTTACCCTACTTCGTGGGGGACAAACTTAATATTGTATTGTTCGCGGATGATACATCTCTTCTATTTAAAGTTAAGCGTAAACTCCATGATTATGACGAAGTGAACAATGTACTTTCTATGGTTGTCCATTGGTTCAATGTTAACAATTTAAAACTTAATGAGACCAAAACTAAATGTATGAAATTTGTAACTCCTAATGTGAGACAGCTGGCAACCAATGTAGAAATAAATGGAGCAGCGTTGGACCTTGAGGCGTCGACTGTGTTTTTAGGTATAACAATTGACGCCAAACTACAGTGGGGCCCACAAATTAAGAAGTTGTCGGGTAGGCTAAGTTCCGCGGCTTATGCAGTCAAGAAAATTAGACGTTTAACTGATGTTTAAACCGCTAGAATTGTTTATTTCAGCTATTTTCACAGTGTTATGTCATATGGCATATTACTGTGGGGATCTTCTGCAGAACTTAATACTATTTTTATTCTGCAGAAAAGAGCTGTGAGAGCCATTTACAATCTGGCTCCTATTGATTCACTTAGAGAGAAATTCAAAGAGATAGATATTCTAACGGTTGTGTCACAATACATATTTGAAAATTTAGTTTATGTTAAAAAAAATATCAGTTCTTTTAAAAAGTATAGTGATACACATAATATTAATACCCGGAACAAACACGATCTTGTTGTACATGCCACGCGTCTCGACAGAACAGGCAAATCGTTTATGGGCTAAAGTATACGCTTTTATAACAAACTGCCACAGGATATCCGAGATCTTCCAATAAAGAAATTTAAACCTTTGATAAAAAGCCGTTTGTCAAAAAAGGCTTATTATAAAATCTCGGATTACCTGGAGGATAAAGCTGCGTGGGCTTGAACTGCTCAACTCATGCAAGCTTAGAAGTTTAAGGCTGACATAAGTAAAATTTGTAAAACTATTTTTAAAAAAAAATGACAAAAAAGACAAGCCCGCTGAGTTTCTTGCCGGATCTTCTCAGTAGCGGCCGCGTTACGATCCGGTGGTAGTTTGTAAAAATGATTTTTGTGTAAGTGCCTCCGTGGGGCCTATACATAAAAAAATGTGCGTGCGTGGAGTCCCTCCGCGCGGAAGAAGTGAAACTTCATTCTCGCTCAGTCGATCGGTCGATCGGTCGGTCGGTCGGTCGGTCCCTCACTCACTCACTCACTCACACACACACACACACACACATACAGTCAAAACACACACACACACACACACACTAACTCCACTCAACTCCACTCTGAACTCCACTCTGAACTCCACTCTGAACTCCACTCTGAACTCCACTCTGAACTCCACTCTGAACTCCACTCTGAACTCCACTCTGAACTCCACTCTGAACTCCACTCTGAACTCCACTCTGAACTCCACTCTGAACTCCACTCTGAAATCCACTCTGAACTCCACTCTGAACTCCACTCTGAACTCCACTCTGAACTCCACTCTGAACTCCACTCTGAACTCCACTCTGAACTCCACTCTGAACTCCACTCACCCACTCACTCAGTGACGGCGTCACATGAGCGCTTTCATAACCTTAACAAATTTACGCCTATCGCCTATCGTTTAACACCTATCACTTAACGCGTTAAGGTGCTTCATTTAACGCTTGACGCGTTATGTGATAACATTTTTGGAAGTCGCATAAGAAGTTTCACTTCAATAAAGATATTTTGACTTCGACTTTGACATAGTAATCTAATATTGAAAGATATTGTTACGTCCGGGTGGGTAATTAAATGCGCAGTAACGTAGAAGAAGATTTTATTCCACGTACACTAACACTGTATACACTATAAGCAAAGCTGACATTACTACACATTACTATGACATAGCTGACAAAGATGTAGAGCAGACCAAGCTGTAGCTACTATAGTGTACTATGCCTTGTGCGTATACGCACAAAGCATAGTAGTCCGAGTCACAAAGCACGTCTCAGTAGTCCAAAGTCGTCGCAAGGGTCGCTGGTACAATTCTCTTTGATCGCTTCCTTAGGATGTTTCCGCTGTCGCTTGTGAACACAAACTGTCTGGACGCCTCTACGCGTCTTCTTATATAGCTAAATTAACAGATGGGTGGAAGGCTCTCGAAGGTACTAGTATGTACTTAGTCTAGCGTTTTCGCGAGCTCATACAATAGCGGCAATAGTTCGAGAATAAACGAACAATAGGCGGGGCAGTGAACCGAAAGCGAGCTACTTGGTAGGTACTTGCCGAATTGGAGGGAACAACTTTGTATTGAGTATTCGAGATCTTTCAATACGGATCGATAGTAGACCTATAGACTAACAATGCATTTTGAGATCATTGCAGTTAAGTAATAATTAACGGAGTAATTAACACTTTTATGTCGCGGTCGTAACAATATTATATGCAATTTTCTATCTAATATTACACTACCCAAAGACTAACTAAACTAGTTTTGTAATAAAAAGGTCAAGTCTGTATAGATGAGGTAATCTCTGGAACTATCACATCAAGGGATCAGATTGAAAAAAAATCTTTCACAAATACACACATCAAAAGTGTCTAGGGATCAAGCATTTTTAAGCGGATTTCTTGAGATTGAGATGTGGCTTTGTAATAAATTTATGATTTTATAAATTTATATGGATCCTTTTTGGTGCATTTCATAATTTGAATCAGGAACTGTGAATCAAATTCGAGTAAAAGATGAAAATCAGCTGTCAATATTTTCCCTATAAAAACATACAACGCATTGAAGACATTATTAGTGCTACTGTTTCCCTACTACTGATTAAAACCAACGTTATTATGGAGCGGCGACGTCATTTAAGCAGGGAAGAAATGCTCAGAGCCGTGGGAATGATAGAAGCTGGTTCCCGGCAACGTACTGTGGCTTTAGCTCTGAATACAAGTCAGAGTGTTATCAGTCGACTTTGGACACGTTACCGAAGCACTGGTACCGTGGCTGAGCGCCATGGAGGACGGTATCGCTGCACCACACGGAGACAAGACCGATATATTCAAATCTTAACTCGAAGAGCTCCAACAATAACTGCCATGATGTTAGCCGTGAGGCTTCATCACTCTTCAGGGAACTTAATTAGCGACCAAACAGTCAGAAACCGCTTGCGTGAAGTGAACCTTCATTCCCGAAGACCGCTACGGGTACCACCTATAGCAATGCACAATCGTAGGATTCGATATCAATGGGCTCTTGAACACAGAAATTGGGCAGAAGAACAATGGCGTTTCGTGTGCTTTTCTGATGAGTCTCGTTTTGGTATGAGACCGGATACAAGACGTATACGACACTGGAGAACCCCTGGACGCCAACAGCGATTAAAATCCTGCCAGGAAGTCCATCCTTATAGTGGTGGAACCATCATGGTATGGGCGGGTATTTGGATCGGCGGAAGAACTGAGTTGATTTGGATCAGAGGCAACCTCAACGCTCAAATTTATGCTGAGACGATTGTATCAGACGTCATCGTTCCTCTACAAGTGCAAATCGGTCCCTTATTTCAGTTAATGCATGATAATGCACGACCGCACACCGCAAGAGTTGTAAGACAGACTCTCGCCGCAGCTAACATCAATGTCCTGCCCTGGCCTGCTCAGTCGCCAGACTTGAACCCGATTGAGCATGCATGGGATATGCTACAGAGAAGAGCTCTGCCGAATATGGAGGGTATCCAGTCGCAAGAAGACCTTTTTTTGTTGTTGCAACGAACATGGGCGGCCATTCCACAGCGTGATTTGGATGAACTCATTTTGAGTATGCCAAACCGATGTTCTTGTGTTGTTAGTGTTCGCGGTAGAAACACGGATTATTAATTGTTTAAGTTACCCAATAAAATTTTAAAGAAAACTGTTATTTCAGTCTTTTTTTCGAACTTTTGTGTTAGTGGTTCAAATGTCAAAAATCCCTTTATTAGGAAAATGGCAAATTTCTTTATTAATGCAAAGGTGACTTGGTTTATCGTTACTGTGACAAACGAAAACACTTTATTTGATGAATCCTTAAAGAAAATTTTAATTAATATCAATCAGGAGAAAAGTTATTGCAAAAATATATGTTGATCCCTAGACACTTTTGATGTGTGTAATATCGATGATCAGCGGTGATAAAAATCGAAATTATGACAACTTAAAATATACTCATTTTATACTTAGTTGTATTACTACTTATTACTTAATTTCATCCAAACTTATCGAAGTCTCAGGAGACCGTCGGGCTGGTAGCTTTTTCTGCCAACATATAAGCTTGGCTATACAAAGATGTAATCCCGCCAGTCTTTTAGGTACCCTTCCCTACCAGTGCGGCTACAACTTGGAGGATGTTTTTTACCTTAGTTTAAGTATACATATTTGTAAACTAGCTGACCCGCGCAGCTCCGCCCTCGCTTTTATTACATTTTGCTCCCCTTTTCTCCCTCCTCCCTATATTAATCTCTATCCATATCTCTCTCTCTTATAAAAAAAATCTATATTATATGCTCTTTCTCTCCTCCCCCCTCTTCCTCTCCCTGTTGTCCCCTCTCTGAACCCTCTCCCCTCTCTCTTCCACGAACTTGCTCCTTCTCACTCCCCCCTTACTCCACCTCACTCCCCCGATCCCTCACCCCATCAACCCCTCCTCGAATCCCCTCTCCCTCTTTCTCCTCTCGTGCACCCTTCTCTCGTTCTATATATCCTCGTCAATCATGGTATCAGCGGCATTATATATACTTTATGACCTATTCTCAGACCTCCCCGATATGCACACAAAATTTCATAAAAATCGGGTCACCCATCTGTTTAATGACCTACCTTGCCTTATGTTGCTTAACCTTAACCTAGCGGTATGAAATATACTGTATGACCTATTCTCAGACCTACCCGATATGCACACTTTCATACAAATCGGTTCACCCATCTATTTAATGACCTTACCTAACTTTGCTTAACCTTAATCTACCGGGATAAAAAGTCCTATGTCCGTTTCCTGGTTCTAAGCTACCTCCCCACCAATTTTCAGCCGAATCGGATAGGCCGTTCTTGAGTTATAAAAGTTCTATAGTGATTGTATGTCCAATTCCGCCGATAGATGGCGCTGTTCATAATTTAAATCACGCTAACATCGTAAATTACTGTCTAATGATATTCGATAATGAAAGTTCTTAGTGTTTCGCATCTTTTATTGTTGCGACTGTGATACAATACCTATACACTACCTAGACTTGGGGAGTTTCATTAAAATTTCATGAACTGGCTTTTAAATAAAATGAAATGTTATTTTTCCCTTGCCTATTTCTTTCCTAATCTAGTTTGGACTCGCTCGGGAATTACAGATTTTAACTTTTCAAAGATATAATGTCATATTGCTATCAGCAAAGTACTTAGAACAATACAGAAATCTAATGAAAATTTCCTGGGTGTACCGGAACGGCTTACCCCTTACAAAAATTGACCCTTCGCCACTGCCATATCTTATGCAAACTAAATGTCTGCTCAGTCCCTATTGTATATAGCGTAATAATACATATCTTAATGATTAACTGATCAGTCTATAATTACCCTATTCACATACAAAGGAAATTACGTGGTAATATGTGCAAGTAATGTTTCACTGCTTAGCCCCTATGAAACATAGCGAGATGTTTTATATACCAATTTATACCCCTACTTCTACACAACACATCAGTGAAAGTCCTATCAAAATCCATCCACGGGTTTTCGAATGATGCCTGGACAAACAGAACGACAGACAGACAGACAATAATTCCAAAAAAAATTGTTTTGGCCTCTATGTCGATAGTATAGTATCCCCACATAGAAATTTTGGAAAAATATTCAATGTACAGAAAAAGTGCTCTTTGAGTTTTATTATAGTATAGAGAAGAAGAAGATAGATAAGTTGTATTATAATATTGAGTAATAGGTACAGTCCCAACAGTCTGTATAATCGACCCACAAAGTGCCTGGAATTGACATTGTGAAGCAAATAAGATATTACTTAGATAGTACGTGTTATATGTGAATTTAAACAGTAACACTAGAATGAACCTAGATATTTTGATAGAATTGCAATCTTACGACCGAGAACGGAATTAGTATCATCAAAGACTGTTTTAATTCAGCGAATGGTAAAGAGAGTTTAAGCATAAGTGCACTTACTGATTCCTAGGCAGATCCAAGCTCGGGGTTTGCCAGCGGGTTTTGGTGCGCAATAGGGTGGATCTGAAACTAACCAATTTGGTCAGAAAGTTCGATAGGATTCTTGAAACTACTGAAGAGGGATAGCAGACAAAATGGTATCAACGTGGATATTCATAGGAAACTAATTAAAATGTTATAAGTAGACGGGGTGTAAGGGTCATCGTACCGAAGACCGATACCAGGGATCCAGTACATGATTCTGAACATTCTAGTGTTGAAATTTTTCATCGACTTTTTCATGAATTTCCAGATAAAATGCCGCTTTTTTAGGATAAGATCATAATTGGTATAATAATAAAGCCTAATTTCAATTTAAAAACAATAAATTACTTATTTGTGCAAAATTAGCAATCATCAGCAGCCGAGAAGTCCACAGCTGAACAAAGGGAGAACCTTAGAAGGGAGGGGTTGCCATAATCTCCACGTTTGGCAGGCGGCTTGATTGAAATTAGCAATCTAATTTGAAAAATTGATATTATTCCGCACGTATTCATTACATGCTCAAAAATTAACAAGTTAGTCAATTGTCATTTTCCATTTAAATGATTTCTGTAATGTTATAACGGACAATATGAGAAATCTTATAAAAAAGTTTTCGGTACGTAGTCCCTTACACCCTTTATAGCATAGGACCTAGGTAGGTACCTCAATGATAATGCCGCGTTAAAGATATTGTAACGATGCTGCGATGGTTAGCGACAAACTTGAACGGCTATACAGGGTAGAAACGTTAACCGTCTTATTACAAAAAGAAGTTTAAGATGAACCTGGGTTTAAACTCAGGAAATCGTGCCTTAAACCTGGTTCTAAACCTAGGTTTTTCGGTAAACTGCTTTTCGTAATAAGACGGTAAGCGTCAACCGACGATATTTTCGTAAATCATAGTGATATTACAAAAACTGAAACAGTTACAGAAACTAGGTGTCCTAATGATTAAAATGAAATAAATAACTTGTTAAAAAATAATAGATCGAAAATTTTGAATTTCAGTTTTGTTACTACTAATATAAGGACGACCTTGCTCCGAGGAGAATAATAGAAGATATCATCACAGAATATAAATCACTTTTATTACAACACACTTTGTACACTGAATATACACGACTACAATAAATTAGATAAATCAAATTCACAATAAATAGTTACTTACAACTCTTAACAGTCTCGTGGTTGACACTCGAATTCCCTCACAATACTACCGACCATGCTTTTATCAGAAAAATCCCTACCCGAAATCTAAACCCCCAAACGACTCGCCACGACCAATCACAGCCCGCATCAGTTCTCTTTAATGCGGCTCCGTGATTGGCCGGCGGCGGTGCTACGAATCAATTGCAGAGTCTATGACTAACTTCCGCTTCTGTCAGTACTCGAAAAGTAGTTACCAGTATATTAAAATATTAAACAATTAAAATAAAGTATTAAATAAGTAGCGATAAATCTCTACAAAATTGCAAACCCTAACAATCGACCATCCTGACGACGTGTGCGTCCCCGCACACGACCCAGGTGGAACCCTAACAATCGGTGTCGAGTACATGGTCAGCAGCACGAAGGTCCATTCTAATACAGTCAATTGAACATCAACAATTTGTACAAACTATAGTTTAGAACCTGTTTTATTTTTATCTTATTTACATCATGTTATGTACATGTATTTTACATTACTATAAACTTCGTTAGTTAATTAGATAATTCCATAATAATTCCATTCCTTTTATTTTATTAAAAACAAATGTATCATTTATCTAATTGCTGTTAGGAAAACTGTACACTTATATTGTAAACATCTAGTATTCCATTCTATTCTAATTTATTAGACAACGAATCGAAACCACATCAAAATATCAATATGTACATATATCAATAATTGCTGTTAGGAAACCGTACACTTTTATTTCTATTCTAATTTATTAGACAACGAATCGAAACCACATCGAAATATCAATATGTACATATATGGACTTACTCAGGTCCACGAAAGACTGGTGACTGGCACACCAGCGCAAGCCGATCGATTGCTTCACACGGCGCAGGTGAGACTACTTAATGGGATTGGGATCGAATCGAGTCCGTGCAGGACTGCCCAACTACCATTTCAAAATCATATAGACCCCAACTGGCGGATATACAAGACGATCGATTACTTGATACCGCACAGTGGGACAATGCATCGTGGTGGCTCACACAAGCCGATCGATTACTTGTGGAGACGCACCATCGTGGCACCGAACGTATCAAAATATGGCACGATCGATTCGATACCATACATGACCGCCCGACTACCAATTCGAAACACCAACTGGCGGCACAAGCCGATCGATTACTTTATACCGCACAGTGGGTCGATGCATTGTGGTGGCTCACACAAGCCGATCGATTACTTGTGGAGACGCACCGTCGTGGCACCGAACGTATCAAAACGTGGCACGATCGATTCGATACCATGCATGACCGCCCGACTACCAATTCGAAATTAGATTAACACCAACGGCGTGCACAAGCCGATCGATTACTTGAGACGGCGCAGTGGGCCGATGCGCACAAACCGATCGATTGCTTGTGATTTATCTGGAAAGATACAAAAGACTTTCTGTAGCAACATTACTCTTAATATCTCATATTATACACACAAAATTACGGATTCAAATTAATTACTATCATTACTATTCTACTACATTAGCTTTAGATTCATTTTCGTGAACTTCTATTTCACCTATGTAGTTCCAAGGCCTGCTAGTTTATAGTTCGTTTTGCATGCGTGCTAATCCGCAAAACATTAATGACTACAGGGTTCTATAAACGTGGATATGTCCACGTTTATAGCTTTTTGCTTTGCCCGTCACTGTTAAAGCAGGGTTTATATTTCTGTCCTCTTATCTATCCTATCTTGAACCCCATTTCGAATAACGGAAACCGCTATTAAGGAGAGTTTGATAGACTATCACGTTAAGAATAGAGCTTTATCCCATTCATGCTGGCACCAAATAACACCTCTGAATCAGATACACCTATGTTTTTTTTTGCGTTTTTAAGTATCCAACAAACTCTCCCCAAAAGCCTAAATCAATCTTTCTCATCATTTTGTTTAGTTCGTTTAGCGATTCAAGGATAGTACGATTGAACCCTTCCAACTAACCGTCAACACCGACTAAACAGTGTTCAAATCTTATGAAAGCATGTGATGCAGAATAACTACAGCGATCGCTTGCCAAGCGATCCCCTGATCGACCCCAATTGTGTAATTTATAATCTTCAAAAACGAACACAGATTGTTTGTTTTCTTGACAGGTATAATCAATCAGGTAAACACACCCATAACTACAAGTAGGTGAGTATAACCTCCCTTAGATCTTACGAAGGGCCCAAGGTGGTCAACATGCAAATCATGAAACGGCACCACTACTTTTGTTTTTGTGACATTGCGGAGTAATTCGCTTTTAAGTTATGTTTTTTTTTTATAAGAGTATTCTATGCAAACGTTTATACCTTTTTTTTATTTGCCAATACATAAATCGCTTCTTATTTTATTAATACTTTAATCGTATATACCAACGATATTGTACCATAATTTTAATTTTATTTACATTTTTTTTTGTGGCCCTACACGGTCCATAATTATACTTAGCTTTAAGCTACCAATTTAATAAATAACCACCCAATAACCACCTTGTAAATATTATGGAATGTAATAATCGATATGAATCTATTAATTTTAACATTATTTTCTGACGAACCAGGATTGTCAGTTCTAAGGTCTTCTTTTGACACTGAAATATTCAATGTCGCCGTGGTTCATACCTGTTCATACGACACAGTTGCCACACCGCATCCCTCAGAACTACCCATCGAATACTGCTATTATTACCATGTACATAACATAATACTTGACAGTCTTTTAAAACGTAGTTATTTATGTAATTTAGGCACTTTTCATCACAATCGCTGTTAATACTTTTGATCCTACAGATTGGTCTCCCAGTTGGACAGTGCAACCAGTAGTCACTAAAGTTTGTTATTACACTCAGAAATTGGTCAGAAAAGGCTTCCACATTGACGGCTACGGGATTTCGCGGTAGCTTATTTGGCGACATGGCTCACTTTAGAACCAGTCCTATGTTACAGAACAATCGACCTCTTGCAAAGTTTACACATATAGACACCTACTAAAGGTTCTCGGAATTAACACCGGTACAGAAATGTGGAATGCAGCTCACTAACCGGTAATTATTAAAATACGGTACCTAGCAGATAACCCTAAACTTTCGCAGAAAGAAAATCACAGCTAAACTTTACAACTGAGTAGAGGTTCTTCGCTTCTGCTAAAGTCTATGATATAGTATAGTAAGCGACGGTATGCTTGCTCTACTCAGAAATCGGAACCCAGCTATCAACCCAACTTATTGTAGCAGTGCATGCTAGACGTCGAGCCAGCACCGAATTAGACGTAGAACCTAACGCCGCAGGGATCCGTACTCACTATCGAATTTTTGCTCAACGTAGAGCTGACCGTTAAACTATTAGACCCTCGTGGCGGTAGTGTTGCTTAAGCAAATTTAGTGAACACGAAAACTTGACAAGCCACTGTCGTAGCATCGAGCTCGAGCCCTTGCTGCTTAGAGAACAGCACTACGGGTAATACCGACGACAGGCCTGTGCAGCTAGTAGAGGCATTTAGTCTTCAATGACAGGAATAAGATAATTTCAAGTTAACAGCCGATAATCTATGCACATCCTAAATGACCCATCCCTTTTACGAACAAGCAAAGACTAGCTTGAGACGGGCCTTCGCGTTCGTGATGGGACAACCTGTTTGAGTGGTAACTATTCAACTCGTGATGTTTGCGCGTCCTAAATTATGGAGGGACGTCGACAATATTTAGAGTTTCAGTATGTCTAATAGACGTTGCTTATCTTCAGACACACGAGCCTGATTATTATAATGCTGTGCTTGTGACTACATTTGACGGTGGTCCCGTTATGACCTTGTCAGAAAATTGCTCTATCCCCACGACAAAATACAAAATCTATCAAGATCCGACATCTGGCTGATGATTGCACTATCACAACATCAACACGTCCGCACTTAGCTTGATACGTCCTTTAGACATGTGTTACTGTTTCTACTCTCATGTGTACTATTCAGTTGCAATGCCTTTTTTTTTTTTTTTCATAACTGCTACTAAATGGTAGATCAATCAGCCAATACCGTGGCTGAGCCGTACAACCCAAAGACATCGACTGATCAAGCCGTAAGGGAACATTCACTCATTTGTCTAACTCAGGTTAAGGAGAATTTATTACCTACATCAAGAAATTGCAACTGAGTCAAGTTTTTATAAGCGATTAAGTATGTTCGTGCAATTCACCACCCCCTGATACAACTTGGGCAGTAACGTCTATGCATAGTTGAGGTGATAACATACCCAGACTTAACAAAGGACCATGCCCATAGTATGGAGCTGAAAGTCAGCAATGCAAATTGCACTATGTCACAAGATAACTTTTTAGCAGTATGTATATGTTATCTAGATTTAATGTTATGATATTGGACATTAAACATGATAATTTCCTGGTTTTTTTTTTTTTGCTTTATCGTTCACAGACAGCATTGCTATTAGTTTTTCACTAGGAACTTCATGATCACATAAGCTAAGCCAGATCAGTGTTCTTTTATATACTTATATGTATGTTATCAGACAAACATGTCAGTTATTTGGAATTATCTAGTCTGTCCCCATTGTATAATGTCAATATGTATGTGAAAACAATTTGGTTAGATACACTGGTACTGCAATGTTAACAAGAACGTCTTATTATTATTATTTTTTTATCTATTGCTTCATATGATTTAAAATTAACAACATAATTCAAATTTTATTTATTAGAGCAATCTTGTAATATACTTTCTCTGGGCATTTCTGGGGCACAGATGGGCATTGTCCTTTGCAAAACCGATGAGAGATGATTAGACAAAGTCCTAATTTTTGCACAACATATCCATTCGTTAAAGTGGAGTCACTGCCAAAGGGTACAAAGGCGGTGAAGAGTCCTATTTTCCGTACTTCATTCATAAGTTTTGAGTAACGGCTCTGCTATTCCGACTTAATTAAACCTATACATGTCGCTTTTTGCAATGCATTTTAATAGATTTAGGACAGCACCAGTACCACCAATTCATATTGGGGAACTTACTGGGGAACAGTCAGCAACAGTCAGCAACAGGACTGATGATATTTAATGCCACAAAGATATTGCAAGAGCAGATCAGGATATGAGCATCGCGATGCCAGGGAACCAGACCTCAAAGTTCGATAGTTGTATCTGTGAATAATACACTACCGCACGTTTTCCCTACAATATCACTTTGATTGTGTGTCAATTCTTCGTAATAAACCTCGTACCTACTCCTTCGTCCTAAGACTCCTAAGTAGCCCCCCTTCAAGACATAAGACCCGGCTATGTTCTGCTCGAAAGGAAAAGCAAACAGTAATTTCTCTTGCCATTCCTACCAGGTCAATAGAATCGAACTACCAGACCTCGGCCAGATCCTAGAACTTCAAAGTACCAAAATCAGTGATAGTTCTATCACCCTCCCGTATAGCGATGCACACTTGGTAAACAAATATCATTAATTTAACAAAGTATGCATGCGTTGAGTTCAAGGATCCAAAATCTAATATTATATAAGGTTTTTTTTTTTGCGTCCTGGGAAGATGCAACACCATCCCTAACTCATTTAAAAATATCGAAAACATTTTTTTTTTTTTGGAAAATGAAGGACTACGTGACCTGTTAGATTGTCCCGCGTCGACACGTGGCTCTGTGCTACCGGCAGTCAGCGGACCGATTGCGATGGCTCCTTCCACGACGGTCGTTGTCCCGCCGTGATTGTGAACGCTGATTCCGATCCACCTTAGTCATCCTCGTGGCCGTCATTCCGTAGCTCACGCTCGACTCGCAACAAAAAGGTTGTGTGAATATTATGTTACAGACTTACACGTGTATCGTATTATGACGGTAGCTTGTAAATATTAGAGAGCATTTTATATAGGCAAGCTAAAATTACTACCTATGTAGTTAAAAGAAAACAGATTGACGACTACCTAACACAATCACTGCCATACACTGTAGGAATATTTTGGTATCAGGTCACCCAATAATAACCGATGAGACCATAATACATTACTAATACTGCAATCTGACACTAATACTGCGCACTTCAGATATAATTCGATACAATACAGACACTGCTATCATCTTCCATATTATTCCATATCATGCAAGAAATAAATACAATCTCCCAATTATATTATTAGTTATAGACTATCCGAAACTGTTACATACCTATGTATTTTTTTATAAGAATACAATTGGTATGGATGTATCTGTCAATCATTGGACTACCTATTGAAATTTCTCCGTCTTACCGTCAGCTGTTTTTATTTGCAGAAAATAGCGGATTATACTTATACGGTTTAAGACATTTATTTTCGCAAAAGATTACAAGATAATCACTTACAGAGAAAATACAAAATATAATATACGAACAGTTTGATTTGCTCAATTAGCGTTGTACATAAAAATAGAGGGTAGGTACTTTAAAAATATTTAAACATTTTTATTTTTCCAGGTATTGCGGGTACCTTCAAATTTCATTTAGAAATCACAATGCACGATGATAAATTTTAAGCAGCAAACCGATATAGAAAAACTACAACGCGTAGAGACAAATATCAATTCAAACTAATTCAAAAGACAAAGATTACTTAATTCAAAACACTTCTTGTCTAAAAATTGTAGATTTGGGCGTGTACTTACGTTTTGTTGAAGTTAGTTGCGATAGCCACTTCTGATCTATAAGGACGACCTTGCTCCGAGGAGAATAATAGAAGATATCATCACAGAATATAAATCACTTTTATTACAACACACTTTGTACACTGAATATACACGACTACAATAAATTAGATAAATCAAATTCACAATAAATAGTTACTTCCAACTCTTAACAGTCTCGTGGTTGACACTCGAATTCCCTCACAATACTACCGACCATGCTTTTATCAGAAAAATCCCTACCCGAAAACTAAACCCCCAAACGACTCGCCACGACCAATCACAGCCCGCATCAGTTCTCTTTAATGCGGCTCCGTGATTGGCCGGCGGCGGCGCTACGAATCAATTGCAGAGTCTATGACTAACTTCCGCTTCTGTCAGTACTCGAAAAGTAGTTACCAGTATATTAAAATATTAAACAATTAAAATAAAGTATTAAATAAGTAGCGATAAATCTCTACAAAATTGCAAACCCTAACACTAATAGGTGACTAAGGGAAAACAAGAAGACGGGCAACAATGTCTTTCTATTGAATTACCTACCACCTATACTCCGATCCCCAAGACGCCTGCCAATCGTGGGGAGTATGGCTACCCCAACCTTCTAAGTGGGAAACTTTGTTAAACGATAGGTATCGTATGTATCCTACTGAATAAAATGATATACATTATGTATGTTATGAAAATAAATAAATTTAATTGAATTTAAGCGATTGGGTAAGTAAGAATTAAAACTATTCAAAATTTAAAATCGATAGCATCAGTGTTTCCTTCAGGCGCGGTCGCAGCCTACGGTTTTGGGGGGGGGGGGGGGTGGTTAGGGTTAACCGCTACCCAATTTTGCCGTGTACGAATATGGATTTTAGGGGGGGTCATGACCCCTACGACCTCTCCTCTCGGACCGCCACTGGTTTCCTTAATATAGTGATAGACAGACTTATAGGAGTGATAGACAGACGAAATCGCGCTATAATGACCCCTTTTTACCTTTTAGGCACCCAAAAAAACTTTTATAAAGTACGACGAAATGGGTATCTTCGTATCTCATATACAAGCACTATTCTTATAATGTAGGGAAGTAGGTAATTTTTACCAGCTGTGGTTTTAAACTCAAGCTCTTAGCTACTCTTTTTTACTACTATAGAGTCGGTACCTATGTAGCTATTACCTATCCGTTTGTCATGAAAAATCTCTACAATAAAAGTACAATACATAACGAGATAAGTATAAATTGGTTATTAGATTTTACTTAATCGCACTTACTTTATACATTCATATATTACATCCATGTATATTTTACTCAATGTGATTTATTAGGTGCAATAAATAAAAATAAAAAACAGGAAATTTATATTACTGTTTTATCAGACCGTTTAATCAAGCTCGCGCCTAAAATAATTTAATTTGTTGCGGTGTACAAATTACAAACAGCGCGGCTACAGAGAAATGCGAGAATGAACATCAATTGGGTTTTAAATATGTTTTTGTTTATATTAAACAAAGGTCCTTAGGCCGTGTGAATTAGGTCATATGAACCAAAAAATAAGATCTAAATTTCATTGTTCAGGGACAGAACAGTGAATAGGGTGGGGTAGGATACTAACCTAAAGGTTTTCTTTTCCCCTTAATTTTGTAAGCCTATTTTTATATCGTCAACGCTACGAGGGTCATTGCCTCTCTACTAATATTGTATATCATGCATACATAGTCAATTTCCTTTCTTATTTTTTTTTTGTTACGTACTATTAACTTACCTTTTGTTTTTTTTTTCTAATTAATGTATATACAATGGGGTTGATATGTATTGTATACAAAAACCCCTAAACAAAAAAAACTAAATATATATATATATTAAGCAATTCCTATCAAAATTCACTAAAAAAAAACACAGTACAGCAAAAACTAATTATTTATCCAAAGAACATTTCATAATAACAGAATAATCAATCGGAACGGAATAAATCACAATAGTTAGGTACACAAAATAATAACCACACAATTTCATAAAAAACAAACCAGAGATATAGAAAATACAAAATTATACCGACTTCCCGAGATGCGAACCCGCTGATGGCTGGAGCAAAAGTGAGCGCTGCGCTATTACCCTCGCGTTTATATACCCTTTGAAAACAAGATGGCTTCTTCATGATAATACGGCCTCTCCTGACTAGCGGTCGTCCTCGGCCGCTTCCTCAAGTAACTCTGCAAGTGAAAGACCCTGTCTTTCAGTTGTTGATCCTTCATATTGACTGCTGGCATTGGGACTTCTCGGAGACTCTGGGTTCTCGGTTGGGTTGCTAGCGGCATCAAAGTTGAACGGACCCTGTTGATTATGCATGCTGTGCCCTGCTTGATTTTCGTTTCTGGACACGGAAGCATAAGATTCAGGAATGGCTTCACCATCAGCTGAAAGCAGATAAAGACAGAGTATTATTAAAGAGATCTTATAAAATAAATAAGAGCCGAAGATCAATGCTATCGACGAGGATAACGTCGATATATTTTCTTTTTCTTTTTTTTTTTTATCGGCATTGAAGGTTGCGATGAAATCGGGTACAGAGGCGCCAAGTTTGCATGTCCAGGCAGAACCGAAGCTCAATGCCCCTATATCATGGACAGAGGCGCCAAGTTTGCGTGTCCAGGCAGAACCGAAGCTCAATGCCCCTCTATTACGGACAGAGGCGCCAAGTTTGCGTGTCCAGGCAGAACCGAAGCTCAATGCCTATATATCATGGACAGAGGCGCCAAGTTTGCATGTACATGCAGAACCGAAGCTCAATGCCCCCTATCAAGGACAGAGGCGCCAAGTTTGCATGTCCAGGCAGAACCGAAGCTCAATGCCCCCCTATCAAGGACAGAGGCGCCAAGTTTGCATGTCCAGGCAGAACCGAAGCTCAATGCCATACGTTACGTAAAAAGTTGGTCATGAACAGAATAGAAGTTTAAGTATGTAACAATACAACTTACTCTCAAAAAATGAAGCACATGACTCCGGGGTCCACTCTCCTCGCCAAAAAACCATGTATTCAGCGGCTGCCTGCGTGGTTTTGCCATATGAACCACCCAGTAGTTGTAGCAAGTATCTACCGTGAGGTAGCACTTGCGTTACCCGGTAGGGGCCCCGCATGCCAGAGTCTAGTTTGCCTGTAACCTGAGCCGACTTAATTACAAACACCTTGTCGTTTATATTAAAAGTTCGTGCAGCTTTACGCCCTTTGTTAACATATGCATCTTGTCTACGTCGGTTCTGATCAAGGAGTACACTAGCCCGCTGCCTTTACAATTCTCTCAGACCCTCGCGGTTTGGTCGAGTGTTATTTATTGCTACGTCGCGAATAAGTGCTCTTATAACCGGCGAAGTCGCCTCAATTCCGGTAAGTAGCTGCAACGGCGAGGTTTGCGTCGTTTTTTGTTTGGTACAATTGACGACCAGCTGCATTTTCCATAAAACGTCTGACCATTTGGTCTCTCTGTTGGCGGCTTCTATGCGCAACATATTAAGAAGCGTACGACAGTAACGTTCTATTTGACCGTTCTCGTTATGCATCTCGGGAGTAATGTAATGAATTTGACTACCTAACTGCGATGCCCAACCCTGAAAGCCTGAGCTTTCGAACATTCGCCCTCTATCGCAGACTATTAGATTAGGTGCCCCAAAAAGAGAAATTGCATTTGACATAGCTATTTTAAGTTCTTCGGAGTCTTGCCGCTTTAAAGCATAAAACAGGCAATATTTGGAAAAGGCGTCCACTATCAACAGAACATATTTATAATCATTAGACGCGGGTAGGGGACCTAATGCGTCAACATGTATGGTATCAAAGGGACTATCTGGCTTTACCCAGGATGTAATTGGCTGATGTGGAGCTCGAGGGACCTTTTTTAGCGAAAGACAGATCAAACAATGATGAATATATTTTTTTACAAATGCGCGAAGACCAGGGAACCAAAAATGGCGTAGAATCAAATCTATCGTTTTATCTTCATTAATGTGCTCATGTTCATCGTGAAAAATCCTTAAAAGACTTAAACGATGGCCCTTGGGAATAAAGCATAAAAGACGAGGTTCCTCACCCGTAGGAGTATGCTTATAATAGAGTAAGTCATTACGGACAAATTATCGGGATGGGTCAAGCTCATTGTTATTTACCTTGTCAATCAGCGTACGGGTTTCCTCGTCCGCAGATTGAGCAATTTGTGCCCAGTTTTTAGGCCGTGTGATTTGTCGGACATGTACAGGGTTTCGACTTAGGAAATCTGCGTGTTGCATCATAACACCCTTTCGATATTCGATCGTGAAGTGGAAATCCTGCATGTATACCCACCAGCGAGCAACGCGTGGTATAAGATCCTTTTTACGTTCCGTTAATTTGAGAGCATTACAGTCAGTTACAATTTTAAATGCAATACCCAACAAATAGTGTCGGAAGTTTTGTAAAGCTTTGACAATAGACAATGTCTCGAGTTCATACGAGTGATATCGTGCCTCAGCTCCATGGGTAGCTTTGCTAAAATACGCCACAACTAGTCTTTTATTATTTTCATGGACCTGTATGAGCACTGCGCCATAACCTACGGAGCTTGCATCCGTATGCAATTCCGTCGGCAATAACGGGTCAAAAATAGCCAACACGGGTTCACTCGTAAGACACTCTATCAAATACTTTCGAGCCTTTTCCTGCTCAATGCCCCAATGAAACGGAACGCTCCCTCGCGTTAGACTGGCTATACATGCAGTTTTAGATGCGTAATTAGGGATATAGCGACGGAAATATCCGGCTAAACCAAGTAGCTGTCGGACTTGTTTTACATTTGTGGGTACAGGAGAGTCAATTAGTGCTTTGATTTTATGTTTGCTCGGTCTAACCTGACCTTGAGAGATTGTACGCCCTAAATACTCAACCTCTGTAGCCACAAATGTACATTTTTTCATGTTTATTGAAAACCCTGCAGAAGTTAGCGTGAGTAAAACCTCCCTAACGTTTTCTAATGCTTCAGATATGCTAGAAGCTAGAACTAATACGTCATCGACGTAAACTAGGACTTTACCCGACTCTATTAGTGTTTTTAAGGTTTTTGTGATGATACGCTGGTACACCACTGGCGCATTAGCCAAACCGAATGGCATTTTTAAGTATTCAAAATGCCCTTCAGGTGTCACGAAGGCAGTTTTTGGTATAGACTCGTTATCCATGCCAATTTGATGGAAGCCGGTTGCCATATCCAAGCAAGTAAAGTATTTGCTTTTTCCTAAGCGGTCAATATGGTCTTCTATCAGTGGCAGTGGATAACGATCCTTCACCGTGATTGCATTCAATGCGCGGTAATCAACACACATACGATCGTTTCCGTCTCGTTTCTTGACTAAAATGATCGGGCTAGCGTATGGAGACTGACTCGCGAATAATCCCTTTATCAAGTAAGTCCCAAGTAAGTAACATTTGATATCGCGAGAAGGTGCTTTGTTATTGAGAACACGTTTACGCGGTTTTCTATCATTATTGTTGCTTTGAGACGGTTTCACAGAGCTAACCGATGAGCCATGATTTGGTTTTGTGTAAATAGACAAAAACTCGACAAGTTCTTTTGTTTTCAATCGAGCGTTAGTTGCAGTTGCACGTATCTGTGAGTTACTTATTCCACGTATTACAATTGCAACTGTCAGCTCGTCACTTAACCCTCTCACAATATTTAAGCGCAATAGTGAGCGCCTAGCGTATTCTGCATACGTAGGGTAGCTATCAGAGTTCGTACTCATAACATCATACAAAATACCTGTGACATCGATTCTTTGTGAGCACAGAGGTTTAAATTCTTTTTTAAAGTTCGACCAAGTTCGGTCGTTTGTTACCCACTCATTTAACCAACTACGAGCATCCCCTTTAAGGCAATTAGCAATTCTAGATAGACACTCATTATCATCCCAACTGTTTAAAATACGTGCTCTTTCAACCTCTTCACACCAAGAATCAATGTTATGTAAAGTAAGATCAAAGTTAGAAATGTAATAATGGGTAGATCTAACCTTAGTTAATGCACTGATTGCTCCAATCAGGCGATCCGTAGGGTCCGACGACGCAGAGGTGCTCGCAACAGAGTCTCTTGTTATGCTACCATTGCACTCAGGTAGCAGCGGCGACTGCGTAGGCGCCAGTTCCCTGGGTGGCACCGTGATGGCGCGCCTGTCTGGCGGCGACGTGTCGGCACACGCGGCCGGCACGCTGGTGCTTTCCAGCGCATTTAAACGCACTAGAATAGCTCCTAGCTGTTCTTGAAGGTTACCTAAATTCGTAGTATTTTGATCTAGTTTGTTCCTGCCTCTATTACGAGAGGTGGACGGGTCAGTCATGATCAAAATTTAGCCGGGGGTTCGTTTTAGCTTTATATTGAAGAAAAGATAGGCTATGGAGCCAATCCCACTTCTGAATTAAGCAATTCCTATCAAAATTCACTAAAAAAAACACACAGTACAGCAAAAACTAATTATTTATCCAAAGAACATTTCATAATAACAGAATAATCAATCAGAACGGAATAAATCACAATAGTTAGGTACACAAAATAATAACCACACAATTTCATAAAAAACAAACCAGAGATATAGAAAATACAAAATTATACCGACTTCCCGAGATGCGAACCCGCTGATGGCTGGAGCAAAAGTGAGCGCTGCGCTATTACCCTCGCGTTTATATACCCTTTGAAAACAAGATGACTTCTTCATGATAATAATATATATATCATCTATCCCAGTCTCTTGGTAAAATTGTATTATAATTTGATACACACAGATGCCTCACGGCCTTTATTGAACTAAAAAGAAAAGAGAACTCTTTTCAAGGTTATCTATATCTATAGGTTATCTATACGAGAAAAAATTATACATATTATTAGGAATTATAGTTGTCGTCAAATAAATTGTGGGTAGGAAGGATAGCCGAACGCGTATATAAGTCACTGCTCTGGCGGCACCGTGGTCATTCGTTTCCCAGATCTCATACAGTGCGGAAGTCTTAGTGAAGTAGCTGCGTCTTAGTGATTACAATGTATTCCTGTTACAGGAGTGTGGTAATAATACTTCAGAGGTATGTTCAGTTCTTGTTACACTAAGGTGGTCCAGAGACAATGGTTTCTGGACAGATTCTCTTTTTTTTAAGTAATCCTACCTAGGATTGCTAATATCAGAAGTGGGATTGGATTCTGCCCTATCCTCTTCGCTTTCTGATGCATTTTGTTATATTCGTTTCCATTATTTTCACGTATTGTTTTTCACGAAAAAAAAATACATATGCGGGTAGTTCGTGTTTCGAAAAAAATATTAATGATGCCCACGGTACGGTCATGTTGGAACACGAATAGGATAAGGATTATTACGATCGATCGTTAGATCAATCGATCATATGTAATACTTCAGTTTACAGTTGTAATAGTACTGTTGGTAGTCCAGTAGTACAGTAGACATACACGATGGTTGAACGATCGAGTCAGTGAATCCATTTAGTGAGTTCGTTCATACAAGTACCAAAGGACAGGCAAAGTCTAGTATTACGGCTAGATTAGTACAAATGAACTAGATGGATTTATTTCGTTGGTTCGTATTATTTTAAGCAGTGGGTTGATTTGAGTTCTGACTGCTAGTTATAATAAAGTGCGATTACTAATAAATCTGGCAATAAAATTGTATTTCGTTAAGATGTTTTGTGGTTAATCTTGATGAGTCATCGCAATTTGTAAAGTGTTGTTTTGGCTTAATGTTTATTTTCTCGGTCGATGACTAATAATCGTATTTGAATTCTGGTTCGATCTGGATACGTTTTTTGAAGGAAGGCCGAGCGGTTACTGTCCGGTCGGTCGTACGGGCCTAATATATTGACGAGTGCTGATTGTGTCTGTGTACTTGTTGATTTAACTATGTACCTACCTGATTTTTACATCAAATTTTTAATTCGGTTTCTGTAGTTATGTTCACAGAATGTGTAAGTGCGAGTCGCCATGCGCAAGGGCGATTGTGGCGTTACTGGCTGCATTGTGGCGCTGGCCGCTGCTGCATGAGTGGCTTTATGCGCCATACAGTGGCGTTGCCACCCAAACGGTGGCATGGCCGCCCAGATGGTGGTGTGGCCGCCCAGATGGTGGTGTGGCCGCCCAGATGGTGGTTTGGCCGCCTAACGGTGCAGTGGCCGCCTAACGGTGCAGTGGCCGCCCAACGGTGCAGTGGCCGCCCAACGGTGCAGTGGCCGCCCAACGGTGCAGTGGCCGAACCACTAAGTTGTTTTTCCCGGACGCGGTAGAGGCATACAAAACAATAAGAAAGTTGCCGATAAACTATGTATTAACACAAATACTTACCGGACACGGTGGGTTCTCCGCATACTTGAACCGTTTCAAGTGTAAGGAGAATCCATCGTGTATCTGTGAACCTGGTGCTACGGAAGATGTACCGCACATATTGTTTGACTGCCCCGTCCACGCCACCAGTAGAATGAACCTAAAAATGAAACTGAATACCGATATAACGCTACAAAATGCAAATTAACTTATTACCAATAAACATAAGCGAACTGAATTTATTAGCTATTGTATTGAAGTTACGAAAATTGTGATAGCAAGAAATAAGACCTGACATAAACAATGCTAAATTTATATAATGATATATAAAATTGTAGCATTACAAACAAAGATGTAAAATTAGATAGATGTAAGTGATATGTAACTAAAATAAGAGAAACTAGTACATAAAAGTGCAAATCAAAATAGACAATAAAAGTTGGAATGTAAATAATTAAATTGTAAAACAGTAAGTATAAGTTAGAAATTAAGAACCTACCAAAATTTGTAAGATATTAGAAAAATAGAAGTGTAACTCCATTATTTACCCCTCCCCGTTTTTGCATGCTAAAATTAAGAATATATAAATACATTAGAGATATCCTAGAATAAAAACTTACTTGATAATAAATAAAAAACTAGATAAGGACTCTAATAATGTTAGAGGGTTTCGCGGGCCGGGCCGAATGCGCCCGGACAAAAAAAAAAAAAAAAAAAACGGTGCAGTGGCCGCCCAACCATGCCGTGGCAGCCCAAAGGGTGCTGTGGCAGCCCAAAGGGTGGGTGGCAGCCCAAAAGGTGCCGTGGCAGCCCAAAGGGTGCCGTGGCCGCCCCAACGGTGGCGTGGCCGCCCTAACGGTGGCGTGGCCGCCCTAACGGTGGCGTGGCCGCCCTAACGGTGGCGTGGCCGCCCTAACGGTGGCGTGGCCGCCCTAACGGTGGCGTGGCCGCCCTAACGGTGGCGTGGCCGCCCTAACGGTGGCGTGGCCGCCCAAACGGTGGCGTGGCCGCCCAAACGGTGGCGTGGCCGCCCTAACGGTGGCGTGGCCGCCCTAACGGTGGCGTGGCCGCCCTAACGGTGGCGTGGCCGCCTATACAATGCGCTGTGCCGTGGCGTTGGTCGGTACGCCGTGGTCGTGGCCGGACATCGAAACAAGGAAACAGCTACTGATTTAATTGTGTGGTTATAACAGCCGCACTAGCGTGAGTTTTGCACATTTTGTTGTGCTTTTCATCAGTAGTTGACTGTATGAGCTTATAAATCTACTAGTAGTGATAATAATTATCCCGAATTCAAATTTATGAATCTTAGTGAGAAAAGCTAAGCTTGCCCACCGATAGTGGTCTCTTAGTGTATCGTTGTAAAAAAGCTAGATCCTTATAACTACTTTCGTGGTCCTGGAGCTTGTAGTACACGCAGGGTCATGCCACAGGTTGGCCACTGACTAGCCGTGGTATATCCGGCGTATTATTAATAGTTCGGGTTGAAATATGCTTTTATCTGGAACCGATTCACACACGCAAAGTTATGTCTCACGTAGATCTCTAGCGAGTCGTGAGGTGGCACTCCGCGAAGGGACCTGCCCCGGGTGGTCGGTACAGTTATCAGTTTATTTTATACCCTTGTGCTTAGGGTGAGTTAGGTGAGCTTAGCTTTCATATCTGTCCGAGATTAGGTGGCATTGAGCTTCGGTTCTGCCTGGACATGCAAACTTGGCGCCTCTGTCCGTGATAGGAGGGCATTGAGCTTCGGTTCTGCCTGGACATGCAAATTTGGCGCCTCTGTCCGTGATAGGAGGGCATTGAGCTTCGGTTCTGCCTGGACATGCAAACTTGGCGCCTCTGTCCACGATAGGGAGGCATTGAGCTTCGGTTCTGCCTGGACATGCAAACTTGGCGCCTCTGTCCACGATAGGGAGGCATTGAGCTTCGGTTCTGCCTGGACATGCAAACTTGGCGCCTCTGTCCATGATAGGGAGGCATTGAGCTTCGGTTCTGCCTGGACATGTAAACTTGGCGCCTCTGTCCACGATAGGGAGGCATTGAGCTTCGGTTCTGCCTGGACATGCAAACTTGGCGCCTCTGTCCACGATAGGGAGGCATTGAGCTTCGGTTCTGCCTGGACATGCAAACTTGGCGCCTCTGTCCGTGATAGGGGGGCATTGAGCTTCGGTTCTGCCTGGACATGCAAACTTGGCGCCTCTGTCCGTGATAGGGGGGCATTGAGCTTCGGTTCTGCCAGGACATGCAAACTTGGCGCCTCTGTCCGTGATAGGGGGGCATTGAGCTTCGGTTCTGCCTGGACATGCAAACTTGGCGCCTCTGTCCGTGATAGGGGGGCATTGAGCTTCGGTTCTGCCTGGACATGCAAACTTGGCGCCTCTGTCCGTGATAGGGGGGCATTGAGCTTCGGTTCTGCCTGGACATGCAAACTTGGCGCCTCTGTCCGTGCAAGGGGGCATTGAGCTTCGGTTCTGCCTTCCTATCTACCTATGTCATCTACCTATGCCATCTATCTATAATAATAATAATAATATAATATATCATTTATTTCTCCTCACAAAATAGACCTTAAGGAAATACAGTTATAACTTATATCTAATACTGGATTCAGTCACAGTCTACTCGGTAAGAAGCTGGTGTCTGAAATAGGTATTACCCTGTGATACAGATCACCAGGTCCTTCCCCAAAAAGTATATCAGTTACCAGTTTTTTTTCAAGAAACATAGCAGATATTCCTTTACCTCGTGTAAGGAGTGCTCTTAGGTAAATTTGTGGGTATGGATGTGTGTGTGTGTGTGTGTGTGTGTGTGTGTGTGTGTGTGTGTTGTGTGCGTGTATTATATATATATTTTTTTTTTGAGGTTACCATTTCCTACTAATGTATTAAATTTTCTGTGAAAGTATAATCTAGATCTTGTAGATATTCTTTAACAACTTTTTTACATTGTGTTTTCGTTAGTGAATAAATTGTTAAGATTCGGTTAATTTTGTTATATAGACTACTACTTTGATAGCAATAAAATCGATGTGAGAAACTAGTATTAAAACGCTTACTATCACAAACAATATCTTTTCTTCGCAATTTATTAATTTTATTGGGATTGTACTTAATTTGAGAATGTGTTTTTGCAACCGTTTGAAGAATAAATAGCTGTCGAACTGTTAATACCTTACATTGTTGGTATAGATCCTTAGTGGGATAGAAAAAAGGTAGTGCCTGGCTTACTTTTAAAATCGCTCTCTGGGCTCTTTCTAGTTTAAGTAGATTAGTTTTTGTCGTACCACCCCAAGACGTTATACAGTAGGTTAATAGTGATTGACCTAAGGCTAGATAAACGGATTTGATTAAATCTTTGTCTGCCACACTTCTTAGATTTCTAAAAATAGCAATAAGCTTCCGGATTCTGCCAGACAGCATGTCTATATGGCACTGGAAATTTAAATTGCTGTCTATCATGACGCCCAAATATTTCACTGACTGCGTCTTTTGAAGCTTAGTACATCCACAATTTGAGTAACTGTTATTGCATGAATGGAATGTTAGACAGTGTGATGGACCAGGAACATCAGATTTTTTTAGAGAAAAAGCTATATATTTAGTTTTTTCTATATTGAGGGTCAGAATGTTATCATATAACCACTTTGCAACAATATTAAGGCCCCGTTGAGCATTAGAAAATACTTCATCCCAAGTATCACCTTGAAAGAGTAGAACTGTGTCATCGACAAACGTTACTACTTTTCCTTTATAAAGCTTTAATTCACACAGGTCATTTATATAGGCGAGGAACAGAGTTGGCCCTAATATACTGCCCTGTGGAACTCCAAAATGTACAGAAACTTCGTCACTAGTAACGTTATCTATTTTAACACATTGCGTCCTATTTTGTAAGTAACTTTCCAACAATTTCAGCTGAGAGTCTCTGATTCCAAGATGTTCAAGTTTATGAATTAGAATTGGGACAGAGACTGTGTCAAATGCTTTAGCCAAATCTAAAAATATGCCAATAGTTTTCTTTTTATTG
Organism: Furcula furcula; assembly: GCA_911728495.1. Taxonomy (NCBI): domain Eukaryota; kingdom Metazoa; phylum Arthropoda; class Insecta; order Lepidoptera; family Notodontidae; genus Furcula; species Furcula furcula. The sequence continues at coordinate 9,019,618 of OU452243.1, forward strand.
TCCATATTTTGTACGACAAAGTCAGTTACCTCATGTACAGCATCAGAAGTCGATTTTTCAGGTCTAAAACCATACTGAGCATCTGATATTAAATGATTGGATTCCAGAAAACTTACTAACCTCTTACAAATTAATCGTTCCAGTATTTTAGAGAGTGTAGGAAGAATAGAGATAGGTCTATAATTATTAACACAGCCTCTGTCCCCACTCTTGTGGATTGGATGGATCCTGGACTTCTTAAAAGCTGTTGGGAACACTCCAGTCGAAATTGCCAAATTACAAACATAAGTTATAAGTGGAGTAAGTACGTCTATATTCTTTTTTAAAGTTTCTGCTGATATCATATCTAAACCCACTGCACAATCACTTTTCAGATTTGATATTATTTTTTTAACTTCATCTTCGTCAGCTGCTAACAAAACAAATGAATTAGGGTTAGATTTTAGTGTATTATTGCGTTTAGGTTGCATAAAATTTTTATTTAATTTCTTTGCCAGAGTTATTCCTATATTTGCGAAGAAACTATTGACATTATTAATTTCATTTTGGGTATTATTTTTACAAATTAATTCTGATGCATTATCTTTAACTTTTGTCAAGTATGTTATTTCCTTTATTGCTTTCCACAACTTCTTATTATTTCCGTTAGCGCTCTTTAATTGGTGTTTTTCAAAGTCCCTTTTTACTTTTTTGCTACCTATGCCATCTATCTATGCCATCTATCTATGCCATCTATCTATGCCATCTATCTATGCCATCTACCTATGCCATCTACCTATGCCATCTACCTATGCCATCTACCTATGCCATCTACCTATGCCATCTACCTATGCCATCTACCTATGCCATCTACCTATGCCTTCTACCTACGTTTTTTGTTGTCAGTCGATGGAAGACACCCATGTAAAGCCATGCAAACATGGTTTTGGAATAACCATGACATGTTCTTACATATCGTTATTTCTTATAACAGGTTGCGTCAGCGGGACCCACGCTAACTAGACATGCGTAAAGACTAGAGACCGATGTAAAGCTTAGTGGCATACAAGGTATCGGTTGCGCAGGAAGAGACCTAATTAAAGCCTATGATTATTTGTTTTCTGTAATTATTACTACTTCATAACTTGACTGTGTTTATGTGAGCGCTTATTGCTCGCTGCTTATTCTGTTTTTCTTAGCCGCGTGCCATGCCATGCAGACAGCTGCAGGGCGTGTCCTAGCGTGACCTGTTCAACAGCGAAGATCTGCGCACCGGGTATGACTGCCTAACTGGTGCCATGCAGTGGGCGCAGTCAAAGAAGCACAAGGATATGAGTAACAGCACTCACTTTTTATTCTTATTTTTACTTTCCTATTTTTTAAAGATTTGTTTTTGAGAAAGTTTAAAATCTTTGTATGGCAAGCCGCCCCTTGTGCACTACTTGCTTTACTGCACAGTAGTAGTAACTCTACGCCTTATTTGTAATTCAGAGTTAGACATTCTTACGTTCGAATCGAGGGACATTTTTACGTTCGAATTGAGTTGCATTCTTAAAATGTAATGTTATGTGCACACTTTGTTTGGGTGTTGTTTCGTGTTTTGTGCAGGACCAGCAAACGCTCCTAGGCGGTGCTCGTGGCAGGCTAGACTCCGGGATTTCCTGTGAACGATGGATCCCCTTCGTGTTGCTCTCGGGAAACAGCGAGCCCGAGGACGTGCTCATGTCAGGAGAGGCCGTATTAGGAATTATAGTTGTCGTCAAATAAATTGTGGGTAGGAAGAATAGCCGAACGCGTATATAAGTCACTGCTCTGGCGGCACCGTGGTCATTCGTTTCCCAGATCTCATACAGTGCGGAAGTCTTAGTGAAGTAGCTGCGTCTTAGTGATTACAATGTATTCCTGTTACAGGAGTGTGGTAATAATACTTCAGAGGTATGTTCAGTTCTTGTTATACTAAGGTGGTCCAGAGACAATGGTTTCTGGACAGATTCTCTTTTTTTTAAGTAAAGGATTACTTAGGTCTAGGCTCTAGGTAGGAACCTAGGATTGCTAATAATATATTAAGGGTAAAGCCCCTTGTATAACTAATCTAATTGGAAGATATTATACGGGAATAAGCAGAAGTAAGCAATATGCTTTCTATTCTATTTTATTCTATTGTTCATCATCATCATCAGCCGGAAGACGTCCACTGCTGAACATAGGCCTCCCCCTTAGAACGCCACAATGAACGACAATTGGCTATTTGCATCCACCGGTTACCTGCGACGCGCACAATGTCGTCTGTCCACCTAGTGGGAGGCCTGCCAACGCTGCGTCTTCCGGTTCGTGGTCGCCACTCGAGAACCTTTCTTCCCCAACGGTTATCGGTTTTTCGAGCGATGTGGCCTGCCCATTGCCACTTCAACTTGCAGATTCTGAGAGCTATGTCGGTGACCTTAGTTCTTCGGCGAATCTCCACATTTCGGATTCTGTCGCGCAAAGAAACTCCGAGCATAGCTCTCTCCATGGCTCGTTGTGTGACTCTGAACTTTTCTAAAAGGCCGGTGGCGGGGCATCTGCCGTAGATTCTTCGCACCCCCTGCTCGACCGTTACCCCGCCCGCTACCAAGGCGGGGAATAGAGGAGCTGCCGGGGACTGGGGGCCGTAAATGAGTATTGTCGATCATTGTGGGGGGGGGGGGGGGTTGCCATAATCCCAACGCTTGGCAGGCGTCTTGGGGATCGCAGTTTCGAAAAGATGGATATATTACACGGAAGACGCTGCTGCCCGTCTTCTGGCTTTCCCTCAATCGCCTCTTACGAAACCCACGGGAAGAGAGGGGGGGATGCAAATTCTTAGCCGGCATCCCACGGCAAATTTGGATCCATTGTGCCTGTCCCATCCCTTACTCTGTTGCTGACTCATCGAAGAGTTCCTTAAGGTACCTCACGATTGCGCCAGCTTGAATCTGTACATAATCTGGTGTAGGATAGACTACTCAATCCAGATAGGCCCAGATGACTCAATCTACGTCTTGCAAGAGCGTTGCAGCCCAACAGTATGTGTAACATTGACTCTTTTTTATATTCACAGAATCTGCGACTATCTACGGCACTTATGCCCGTTTGCACCAGCGATCCCCTAACTAAGGGAACCCGCAAAGTCACTCTTAAAGAGCCCCTTACCAAAAAATCGGTTTCACCAACGCTTAGGTGTCACCTAAGGCGTTAGGAGTCCACTTATTTTTAGGAGCCCGATTGTTCACCCCATAACTGATCCCTAACGCAGCCCTAGGTGGCAGCCATTATGTGTTATTTTTTGTATGAAGTGCAAGTATAATTTGAAAACGGAGAGAAAATTTTTAGAAAGTTCTAAATCTATTGAAATGTAAATAGTTCAGCTTAGAAAAATATTGATCGTCATATTTATAAAATACCTACTTTTTTTTTTTTTTTTTTTTTTTTTTTTATACTACCAAGGTGGCAAGCAAGCATGCGGCCCGCCTGATGGTAAGCAGACACCGCAGCCTATAGACGCTAGCAACACCAGAAGAATCACTAGCGCGTTGCCGACCCTTAAGACATTAGATATTAAGTCTTTGTGTCCGGTAATTTCACCAGCTACAGTGCCCTTCACGCCGGAACACAGCAATGCGTACACACTGCTGCTTGGCGGCAGAATATCTGGCACTGCGGTGGTACCTACCTGGACGGTTCCTTGCACAAGGAACCTACCACCTACTAAATAAAATGATAATTTTTTTTTTCAAAATGATAAGATTATATATTATGGGTAAATAAAATTTATGATGCCAATAATTACCGCTGTTTAGCACAAAACTTATACAACTAACTATAAAAATCAACATGAAGAAACAAAAAAGCAAGAAAGTCGTCCCTTAATTTTAATGGCCCCAGATGTGTCGGCTTTAAAATACAAAGGAATCGTCACTTATCTAGGAGACCCCTGTAAAAGTGACACCTAGCATGGTGAAAATGAATTTAGGTAAGAATCCGATTTAGGGATCACTTATCCTAAGGAGCTCCTACGTAAGAAACTTTTAGGGGATTGTTGGTGAAAATGGGCGTTAGCCACTTTTTGTTTAGGTGCTCGTTGGTACCAAAATGGCCCGTGAGTGCAATATGTTTTACGCGGAGCCTGTGCGCGGAGCATATTTTTATGACGTACCTTTAACCTTAACTAAGTAGTCATATACTATGTGTAGTGTGTACACTCAAATTTCTAATAGTCAATAAATCCAACACCTCCCTAGTGACTAATTAAAATAAATCAGTCTTGTTTTACTTTATTAAGTATACAAATGAACTGTTTTAAAAATTTAATATTACAGAAATAAAGTAGATATTTATTTACATTAGCAAAATTTAATTTAGTAAGTTTTTTTCTTTTGATTCATGATATTTTAAATTACAAAGATGCATAGTCTATCTTTTTTACCTCGGCATAAGTTTATTTCAAACTAGCTGACCCACGCAGCTCCGCCCGCGCTGTGTTTTACTAAACTTTCAATAATATGCATTCGCATTCCTCCTTTTTTAAAGTCGGTTAAAAACTTGGACCCACTTTGTACTTGTCCTCCAAAGCACGGAAACGTTTAGTTCAAATGGCGTTAAACGGTCACCCATCTATTTAATGACCTTACCTAACGTTGCTTAACCTGATCGATTTCCAAACATTGTTAACAACTGTCTATGAGTGTTCCCTTACAAATATTTATTATAATTATAAAGAAAAAATTACAAAAATCGGACCAAGCGTATAACCAAGTACCCATTTTGACTTTAATCCCCTCTCCCAAAAGAACCGTGCTAGATTACGGGATAAAAAGTATCCTATATCCTACCTCGTAGTAAGATCTCAAATCATGCCAAGTTTCGTTTCAATCCATCCAGTAGTTTCGGCGTGATGCTCAGCCGAGATACAGACAGACAGACAGACAGACAGACAGACAGACAGACAGACAGACAGACAGACAGACAGACAAAAATTTAAAAAATTACATTTTCGGCCTCAGTATCGGTTATAGAATGCCCTCCAAATATAATTTTCAAAATATCTTCAATGTACAGAATTGGACCTGTTACAGTTTTATTATAAGTATAGATGTAGAGGCCTAATAAATTGTTCCTATTTTTACCATACAGCTACTACAGTTATTTATCTCTACAAGCTTAGAATATGTATAAGTACACGTACTATAGAATGCTTATTTTCAAGTAAGAACCGTAGGCACGAGTAAGAACATTGAAAAACATAATATACACGGCAATAAGTACTTTACCGGCAGCTGTATTTATCGACATTTGCGCTTGTGACAGATCAAACTCATCAGTACTTGTCACTTACATATTAATATAACTTTAAATAGTTCACCTGCCACTTGGAGGAAGGACTAAATAAGTCTGCCCAGGCTGCCTACGATTTGTTGTTTGCAAACGCGTACTCTATTCTTAATATATCAGCTCTATGTCTTAAGCTATTACATGGAATAGTTTTGAAACTCGTCCGTCAGCGCTTGGTATGTGACTTCATTAAAGTCCGATGTGCCCAGTCGAGCGACATATGATGTAACTTAAAACCCATTGTCCGTGACCACGAGCTATGAGCATCGTAACGTCCTTGCACTGCATGCGACAGTCCAGGGCTTTGATACTTGATACAAGTAATTTCCGTGCCGTCAACATACTGCATCCCTGTTGAATGAATAAATCACATGCACACATTTTATGCCCGTTTTATTTATTAAAATGAAAACTTCTTTAGCGGCGTTGTGCACTTTTTTTTATGGGAAAAACTGTTAAACTCGTGTTGGCGAACCCTTAAGGCCTCCCGGCCTATGTTAAGCAGTGGAAGTGTTCCTGCTGATGGTAATGACACATTTTTATGAGCCCGTTATTTTATTCTTACACGCACTAGCTGGTAACCAGTGGATCATGGTTTGTATTCCCACCCATTCATTTGTGTGCATGAACATGACTAATTGGTCTCATTGAAAAAATGACAATAAACAAGTATTATTTAGAGCAGCCATACCTCAACCCGCTAACCTTTTCTATGCGGCCCGAAGTCTAGTAAAGTATTTTTAGATTAACAGTAGTATTCTTGATAAGTGTACAAAACTAATGCAGAAAATGTCGTTCGAATAAGGTTCGAATGAATAAATGTATATTTCTAATATGTGATTTAATGTAATTTAATATACTTAAGGTAGTTATAATTAAACATACAATTTAGGCTAGATTATTGCGGCCCGCAGAGTAAAGCAGAAGTGACTATGCGACCCAGGGGAAAAAAAGGTTGAGTATGGCTGATTTAGAGTTATACCTACGTGTGTATTTGTACCTATTAGTTGTTTGAATGCTTAGGGCCTATGGATATCGCGATATTTTGAAAGCACCGTTGACGTTTGTAGTGACGTTGACGAATTCACCATCCAAACAGCGAAAACAAACTGATTGATATGTGAAAGGAAAAAACGCGATGTTGACGCGCGATCGTGAAACGCGCGTTGATGGCGCGTAAAACACGGTGTGCATATGCCCTTAGGTCATTCAATTCTTTTACCGGATCCATCAAAGTGTGTTTGTTTGTTGTGTGTGTTAATACTACGAAGAAACTAAATGTACTACACCGAATTATCAAAATATAAAACATGTGGCCAACACTGTTTTTTTTTCTTCTAAAATATTTAGTTAAATAGCAGAGTATCTATTCGCTAAGAATAATAAACTTGGAAGACCGTTACAACTTCTGCGGATAATCCTTCTCAAGCTAAAGTAGATTAGCAGTTGGCAACTTGACGGTAAATGTTAATGAAAGTTACGTATAATGAGGTTTCAAACTTAAAACAAAAAATACAGCCAACTTTATTAAAAATCCAACTTCATAAAATAACTTTAAGAAAAAAGATAATTAAGGAGAGGTGCAACTTTAATTTGTTTTATCAAGCACTTACTATAGCACTACTAAATTCTAGAGGCACCCACATCGTCTTTAAGAGTCATCCGGTTAAGAGTAGCACCCTCCCATCTCCTTTCGATGAGTGCCCGTAAGAGGAAAAACAAGAAAACGGACAGCAAGCAGCGTCGTTCTATTGATTAACTACTACATAATACTACAATCCCCAAGACGCCTGCCAAGCGTAGAGATGATGGCAACCCCTCCCTTCTAAGGGGGATGCCTTTCGGCTGCCATAATCCCTATGCTTGGCAGGCGTTTTGAAGATCGTAGTGCCGGTGGTAAGTAATCCAATAGAAAGACGCTGCTTCCAGTCTCCTTGTTTTCTGTTAGTCGCCTCTAAGGTGACCAAACGGGAAGATATAGAGGGTTTTTTTTAATGGGACTTATCCGACCACTGATTCCCCTCACTGTGACTCCTGTAAGCTAGGATCAAACTCAAACTCAAACTCAAAAATAGTTTATTTCAAATAGGCTTAACGCTAGCACTTTTAAAAGGTCATGTTTTTTTTTTTAAAAGAAGCTACCACCGGATCACAACGCGGCCTCAACTGAGAAGATCCGGCAAGAAACTCAGCGGGCTTGTCATTTTATCACTTTTTTTTAAACAGTGTGTCATGTAACAATTAGATCAGAGCGACAGTGTGTCTTACCGTTCAAAATATCAAATAAGACAGAAAAAAATAAAAAAATACAAAGTACAACAAACTAAAAAGCCAAAGGGATAGTAGTCGGACCAGTCCCCCCAAGCAGCACCCGCGCACGAGTTGACTCGAGCAGCAGCCATCACTCCCCTCAACCATTGAGGGAAGGGGGTGACCCGCCACACGAAGCCGCCACAAGCAAAGACTTTTCGATGGCGAGCATGACCGATCCAAGATCTACAGTGGTCACCAGTAAAGACACCGAGGTTTGACCCTCGGCGAGTCCCGGGGAAACGCTAAATTGTCGTGGGACCCGCATCGAATTTAATCAGAAAAGTGAACAGGAGGACAAGTGAACGACAAATTCCACTTCCTTGGAAAAGCGGAAGACAAACAATAAAATGTTATGCCGGCTTAACCGCAGAAAGGAACTCACTCAATATTACGACAAACCAATGCAAAGTAAAGTCGTAATTATGTTACTAACCAATGATATTATAAGATCATTGTTATTAACCTTACAAACGTAAGTATATTACTCTGTCTGTCTAGATAAGTTTTAGTAGATAATAAAATAACACGTGCGTCCTTCAAAAACATTTTACCCCCACATTACTTGTAAAAACAACGCGTTATATTTATCTCCGTCCTTAAAATTTTTGGGGTGTAATTAGTATTCTGCGAGATAAATTTGTAACCTAAAATTTCAGCGGTAGCTTTATTCATGACGGCAATATATTACATCACCCTTCCATATTAGATAAATTATTGCGTTCTTTTAAAGCAAAATAAAATGCATTTATTGGATTTATTAGCAAAATGCGGTAACAGCTCAGTAGACGTGCGTAGGATCGAGCCCCGGCTCGCACCTCTGCGAATCGTCTTTGTAAGACAGTTACTAGCTTTCGGTGAAGGAAAACATCGTGAGGAAACCTACATGTCTGAGAAAGTCTAAATTTCGAATGACGCCTGAAGTCCGCCAACCCGCACTTGGCCAGCGTGGTGGACTACGGCCTAAGCCCCCTCATCTTGATGGGGGGCCCATGCCTAACAGTGGGATATAAACAAGGGCTGGTATTATTTTTCATTAGCGAACTCACGTGATTCATAATGTATTCAAGCGACTTAGAGAATTATGAACACGACATACTAAAATTTATTATTTTTCTCATGGAGTGTATTTTTCTAGGAATGGGTTAAGTATATGTATAGGTACCTATGGAGAATGAAATGTGACTTAAACATTTCTTGGGATGAGCACCCACAGGGGCAGAAAATCGCGTGTTTCTACCACTACGCTACTTTAGTAAGTAGGTGAGGAAAAAACACGACTAGCACAAATAACAAAAAAAAAATGTTAGTCGAGATTGCACGTAGACCTGACCCACAATGTTTACAGGAATTTAATTTGCTCTGCGGTCTCACGTAAGATTGGAACATTGTAATTGGGTAAACAACTCATTCACAGTGCTGAACTAATATTAGGATTCGTTCTATTGTGATTGAACTACTATTGAACTAAGCTAAGCAAACTACAAGTTATTAGTTCGAGTTGCAATTACATATTTTCACAGTAATGAGTTTTTTTTAAATGTCTGTTACGATAAAATTATTCTGTAGATCTCTAATTGTAATTGTAATTTTTTTTAAAGAGGTATTTATTGAAACTAAATATTTACAGTTGTACTTATACTTACACTTACTTACAACTATGTACTTATACTTAAACTAGGTAAAAAAACTTCCTCTAAGTTGTCGCCGCACTGGGGGGAAGTGTACCAAAAAGACTGGTGGCATTACCTATTTGTATAGCCAAGCTTATACGTTAATTTTCATTATTTTTCTAATTATTATATTTTTCTATTTATCTAATTGACGTCATTTAAACCTAATGTCAGACTTTCTTAAACCTAAATCGCGATATAATCCGTAAGAGTAAATTAATTACAAAGTAATCGGTAACTTAACAATTCCTGAAAAATTTGTTACATATAAATTGGATTCCAGCGCTGCTTTCAAGGCCGTCCGGGACGAGATTGAGATAACATTAGTAGGCAAATGACACGACTGATACTATCACCGAAACTTTTCTGATCTAAGTTTATGTATAAACGATGAGATCTGAACTTTGACGGATAGGTATAATAATATAAACTTTGTAGGCAAGTAAGATACGCGTCTGCGCCTCTTTGTTGAAATGAAACTTCTTGCGACTTCCAACAAGGTTGCGTTAAGCCACAAAATATCCTTCGGAGTCGCTGGACGTTCGAGGTGTGGGCTCTTTGAACGCCCATTGAGTACGGCGGCGACTCCGAGGAGGACGGCGGCGGGGTTGCGACCCCCGTCCCCGTGAGCACCGTGACTGGTTCCCGGGGGGCTACAATGCGCCCCCCGGCGGCGGGCTCAAAGGCAAGGCACTGAGGGGCCGCTGGTGCAGATCCCACCGGAGAGCCCTGGGGTCCCCTGGGGGGGGACGAATCAAATGAGCCTCAACTCTACGTGTTTACTGATAACGATTCCAGGGTTCCGTCACCTACCTTCCAATTCCATCATCACGTCCTCATTATTAGGCAAAGTGAATAGAACTCTTTATGACGAATCAAATGAGCCTAAACTCGATTTGATTACTAGTAACTATTCCAGGGTCCCGTCACCTACCTTCGAATTCCATCATCAGGTCCTCATTATTAGGAAATGTGAATAGAACTCTCTAAGACGAATCAAATGAGCCCAAACTCGACGAGTTTACTAGTAACCATCCAAGGGTTCCCTTATCCGCCTTCGAGTTCCATCATTAAATTAGCTTGATAATATTTTATTATTGTATTGTCACCGGTCCTTGACACATGTGCAAAATTTCAAACGATTTGAACGTGTAGAAGTGGGTGAAAATTGGGTTGCAAGATTCCACCCGAACAAATTACATACATACGTTGCAAGTTAAATAAAAGCTTTTAAACAATATTCTTATTCTTAAAAACCACATTTCTATGGCATTTATTTCTTCTTCTTGAGAATAAGATTTAAAGAACATTAACCTAGTCTAAAAAATCTCACCTAATTTGTAACTTTCATCTGATTTATATTAACTCAAGATTTACCTCGAGAAGTAAGAACCGAGAACATTGGCAATTTCTTTGTCTAGACTTCAACGGACTTGATGAGAGGACATCCGGAGGACACTTCGATGAAGCCTTATAGATTTCCTTTACTAATACCAAATTGCAAAGGGTACTAAAATTCTTATAATATATAATCTTTTTTTACTATGTATATACCAATGCATGACTGCAAGCCCTACTTTTTTTGCTGCCGTGACCTTCGACAGGTTGATTCGACCATATATCCGTAGGGGGGAGGCAGCGTGGTGTCGGATTTCTACCCACTAATACCTCCCCGGTGGTCTACATCGTCGCTATACTCTAAGGCCTCAGCCTCGAATCTTGCGGGCAGCGGGGCGGCAGCGGGGCGGCGGCGGTGGCGGCGGCGGCGGCGGCGGCGCGGGAGCGGCGGCGGCGCGGGAGCGGAAGGATCTTATGCGTAAAATCAAATGGACCGGTTTTCGAAAACAGCGGCGCGGCCCCGCTGCCGCCCCGCTGCCCGCCAGATTCGAGGCTGAGGCCTAAGCCTTCCGTTCGCACTTCGCCGGAGTCTCATCATCGCCAGGCGTACGCTAGAGCACGTCCCGGGGAGCTCCAATCTCATTCGATATAAAGCGGTGATGCAATCACAGCAGAATAGATCTAGAGGAAGACCAAGAAAGCGATGGATAGACTGTGTCGAGGAAGACTTAAGAGCTATGGGGAGTTTACCAAAAGGAGGAGAGAGGCATAAAATTGGAAAATTACTGTCGAGGAGGCTAAGACCCGCAAAAGGGTTGTAGCGTCGTAGGAAGTAAGAAGTAAACAAGAATGATCAAGCACACTTACTTGTTAAAAACCATTTACTACTATTTGGGAAAACAACGCCAAACTATTACAGTGGTTCCAGTCCTTAGCTGTACGTAGATCATAAATGACGTCTCTTCGTTCGATGATAGAGAGCAAAACAAATTTAAACTCTATAATGATTTTAAAATGCTTTGAATCTTTTTATATTCAAAATTCAATAATCAACATGTGTAGTCTATATTTAGAAACAAAGCAACATAAAACAACCCCACGGTATCGAACAGGTTTTTATAGCTTATTTCAGCGAACAAGCAAGTTTGCTTTTAAAAAACACTTTCAGTGAACATTTCTAGAATCGCGCTGTTGTGTTAACAAAACTGTGTTATTCGTTGAATGGTATTTTTGTGTATGTGAATATGGAGTATGTGATATTAGCATTACAGCTATTAAACAGCTGCATAATTATTCATGAAACATAGTTAAAAACATCTTGACTAAACTAGCTAAAATACCTCTGTTAAAACCAACCATTTGTTTTGGTTGGAGTCATGTTGCCACAGCAGGCACACACAAATAGACATTCAGCATCAATACTATAGTAAAACTCCTCTAATTATGATCTTTTTTTCCATTCTTTTCGCGGTTTATATCAGCGTTACACTTATGTATTTATTAATATCATTTGTTTTAAAGGCAAACCTACAGCTTTTACAAAGGAATCGTAACAAAAAAGAGAGCCATTTCTAGGTTCTCATGACTAATAAGCCGAAGTTACATAAGAAGAGTTTCTCGCATGCAAGCCGCAGTTTCTTGCTATGCAATTATCTTTTATCGCCTATTTGTAAACAAATGGTGTGACTGTTGCCTCTTGAAAGCAAGTATCTCATTGGTGACAGTTGTGTGAATACCACACAACTGTTTCGGTGTTCTAATATATTATTAGAGTTCCAAGGAAAAGAAAATAGTAGTAAAATATTGATTGTATACAATATCATCATAATCACAGTACATAATATAATGTAGGTACTATCGCGGACACGAACGGTAGCCCACTTAGCAAACAGATTTCTTTGAACGGCGCTAAGTGCGTAAGAGCGGGAAAACCCCGCCCACACGTAATTTGGGCCAATGACAGGTTGGGGTGGGTTCAAGACAATTGTAAAAGTAACGGGATATTGTATTATTCAAAAAATGATGTTTTACTATTCACTAGTGATAAACAAGTCCGTTTGCGCGATTGTAAATTTTATGAATGAATTTTTATGGTTCGTGTTTTGTTTCATCGGACTGTTGACTGCCTTCCTACTTACCTGTGAGATGTTTTTATGGATGCTAAAAAACCCTTTAATACAAAATAAAAGAAACCAAATTTTGTTTCTTCATAATCAAAGACTGAAAATAACACAAATATCTTAGAATATATATAGACTATACTATTTCGAGTTTTTGATTTTTTTATTTTGTTAATCTACTAAAAGATTTTTTTTTACAAATTGCATATGTATGACTTATTACTATATCTTCTTTTAATTTTATATAATATTATGTCTGTATTCCTACTACTATAAAACTCACCTATTCATAATATTTTTTTTGTAACAGTAATTATTTTTACTTTGATTACTAATCATCGTAATTCGAATCTATTATACTAATATGTTTTCTTTTATCAGGTAAATTGAAAATATTCCCGTTTTGAGTTTTACTAAAATACGTAGATCTATGGCATATAACATGAAAAATGAAAAAATGAAAAAAAAACAGAAGACCGTATGTGTAACGCCTCCGATTCCAACAGTAAAATAGAAAGATATAATTTAATCATAATAACCACACTATGCTTGAAAAAAAAACCCTGAAAACTGCGGCAGTGATAATAAATTGATGTGGAATGAAATACCAATAAAATGTTATTGTTACTAATTTAACATAGTCACGGTATATTTCAATTCCACCGATGAACTTCTAATGTCGACGAATGCTGTTTGAAAATATTTTAAACTATACAAAAAGCGATACAGCCGGTGGGGTTTGAACCATGGCACTTGCTATAAACTGCAAATATCGCCGATGACCTCCAGACCAAACAGTCATTAGCGTTGCAAGGCGAAATTTGTAGTACTATTCTATGGCACAGTTTATTTTTCCTTTATTAAAAAAAAATTAGACTTTCTTACTTTTTCTTGACAACCCACTTTATGTAATGTTTCTTTTGATCGTCTATATTCTATGCTTTATTGTGTTGTAAATGTATTTAATTCATACTAGAATTAGAAATCTTATTTATTAAGTTGTATATTACGCTGTAATACTATACACACATATACACACACACACTAAAGATAACATTTCCACTTATAGTTCATAATATTGTGCACTCATTTATAACATTCTGATCGTCATCATCTATTCATTTATATTTGTAACTCTAACTTTTGAAAAAAGTACGATAAAGAAGTACGATTTTGGTTTTTACAGCAACAGTGCCATCTGAAAAACTTTACTGATTTATATGTTTGAATTTCATACTCTTGTAATGACGAATACACTTGCGAATTATTTGCAAGTATTGTCTGCCAATCCTTTACAATAAAAGTAATAATTTGTACGAGCAATAAAACATAATATTAGTGCACCACATGAAACGTCACCCGCCGCGGATAATCCTACTATTCAAAAGAATACCGATTTTTTTAAAACAGATGTTTCGAAGCTCCGATATATTAGTGAAAAAAATACACAATGAAAACAATAGATTGAAGCAATGCGATGGAGTTTTAAATGTTGGATTTTTTCTTCGACAATTTACATCCGATCCCAAACTAGGCAGACCAGTTAACTGATACTAATATTTACTTATATACTTTTTTTTGTAAATGAATACTTAAATAGATAAAACACACAGACATCCACGACCTATTGGGTAGTGGCCAGAGTGTCTAACCACTAGACCAACAGGCCCGTCAATTTTTTTTATGGTTAATTTTTTGTTTTGGTCAAAGCTATAATGAAACAAGTTTTAGTCCATTTCGCTTTTTTTATAAAACTTTTAATTTGATTTCATCGTCCAAACTAAGTAACACATTGTAAATCTAAATACTTATAAAACAACAATTTTTATTTTTTCCTGATAGGAACACATAGATTAATAATAAATATAATAATACCAGCCCTGGTTTATGTCCCACTGCTGGGCACGGGCCTCCTCTCAAGATGAGGGGGCTTAGGCCATTGTCCACCACGCTGGCCAAGTTCAAATAACGTGTGGAGTCCGCCGGGTCGGCGGACTTCACGGTTATTCGAAAGCTAGTTAGGCTTGCTCAGATATGCAGGTTTTCTCACGAGAATTTCCTTCACCGAAAGCTAGTAATAATCGCACAAAGACGATTCGCACATGATTTATTAAAGTAAACAGAGGTGCGAGCCGGGGTTCGAACCTGCGAACCTTATTTCCAATGCAAGCGTTCGCCCACTGAGCTGTTACCGCATTTTCTTTTATAGATTATTTATCCGTAAATCGGATCTGGGAGTGTATTCTTTCCTTCAATAAATTAAATTGGATATAAGGAAAAAGCTCAATTATCTTCATATATAAAGATGTCTCCAAATCAATCCAAATAGAACTAAAGCTATGTTTTCAAAGAACATATGATTTTAATTAATTTCTTGTTATCAGTAACTACTAATACATGCAAATCCTAAAGGGTTAGTGCTGGTACACCGACTCTCATCTCATAAATAATTAACTACACGACTATGATTACTCGGCTTGTATTTCAATGAATACAGGCAACACGGCGGTACCGGCGCACGCCTGTTAAAATGCAATAATAACAATGGCATTTATTGCGGCAATACGGGTACGCCCCGCTGCCATAAACCGAGGCGGGACTAGCTATGCATTTGGACGCACGTGCAAGCGATTATAGACCTAAGACTGGGTCACCGGAAATGTCCTCCATAGTACCTACTGAGAGACCTACTATCTTAGAATACGAATTTATGTTCGTATTACATATATACAAGTACTATAGAATACTTATTTTCAAGTAAGAACCACAGGCACTAGTTTATAAGAACTCTACTAGGTCAGCTGTATTTATTGACATTTGCGTGGACTATACTCAAACGCTTACTCTATTCTTAAAATATAAACTCTATGCCTACTAATTTTAAAATAAATGATTTACAATAATAATTTATATACAATAATATAATAATTAAAATAATAATAATATAATAATTTTAATAATAATTTAGACGGGCCCGTTGGTCTAGTGGTTAGTGACCCTGTCTGCTACCCAACAGGTCGTGGGTTCGATTCCCACCAAGTGGCTGAGTGTTTTATCTATATAAGTATGTATTTACAAAAAAAAAAGTATATATGTATTAGTATCAGTTGTCTGGTTTCCATAGTACAGGCTTTGCCTAGCCCAAACTAGGAATCGGATGACCGTGTGTGAATTGTCCCACAATATTATTATTTATTATTAAATAGTAATAATTTTTTCCTATTTATAACGATTCCTGTTCCATAGTTTAGTAACTGTTCACGCATTATTGAGCTGTGATTGATTACTCCGTGTTACACGGTCATTAGTTGCTGAATTTCATTAAAACTTTTAAGTCAAGTTTTAAGTTAAGAATATAAATTTTTCCAACTTTTCTACTTTACTACAGAAATCACGGACTGCCTGGAGGATAAATTGTAGACAAGAGATCACCTTGTCGATTAGAGAATAGACAGATATAGGAAAGGGGTTTCAGGGAAGCCACATGCATAAAGCGATTTGATTAAAAAGTTTGCCAATACACCGAATTCTTACAAAATTCTATTTCTTTCTTATTCTCCACAAATAAATAAATAATAATAATAATATCTTGGGACAATCCACACACGGTCATCTGATCCCAAACTAGGCAGAGCCTGTACTATGGAAACCAGACAACTGATACTAATACTTATATACTTTTTTTTTTTTGTAAATACATACTTAAATAGATAAATAACACCCAGACACTTGGTGGGAATTGAACCCACGATCCATCGGTTAGCGGACAGGGTCTCTAACCACTAGACCAACGGGCCCGTCACACACACACATATAAAAATAACACAACACAACACATATTCAGTAGGTGGTCCATGCAGGCACCACCGCAGTGTTTATTGAGTTAAGTTTAAAAAATATATAAATTGCAAAATGGAGATTCTGTGGTAGGTAGTTCATTTTTATTTCAATATAGATACCAGCAGCCGGAAGACGTCGACTGCTAAATATAGGCCGCCCCCTTAAGGGGGAAGGGGGGATGTTGCCATAATCCCTACGATTGGCAGGCGGCTTGATACATACATCACGCCTTTTTCCCGTAGGGGTAGGCAGAGCCCAAGGGCCGCTTTTCGCCCCCGTGAGAAACGGGACGTGATGGGTGGCGAACCACATCGCCGCCATTTTGGTTAATTAAATTATTTATATGATTGACCATTGCGTTCTCACGAATAAGGACGGAAAGGGAAGGATAGGTGTTGTAAAAAGGAAGATTGGCAAGTTAGAGTGGGAAATAGGAAAAGTAGGACATTACCGCCCAGGAGGGCAAGGGATGGGACTAGGGAAGCCGGGGTCGCATACCCGTATACTATACCACAACTACCGGACAGGTAAGTTGGGATGAGTATCCCATGACCATCGCAGACGGCTTAATGATCGCAGTATACGTAAAAATTGATGTTGCACAGAAGACGCTGCTGCCCATCTTCAGGCTTTTCCTTAGTCTCCTCCTACGACACCCAACGGGACGAGATGGGGGAGGAGGGGGTTGGTATTATTAACCGACACCGTACGGCCAATTTAAAAACGTGTAGCTACCTTAACCTTAAAAGTTTGTATAATGATTTCTGATATTTACGCGAATACTACACATTGAAATGAAACTAATAAAAGTAAAAAAAAAAAAGTTAAAAGTTTGTCTAAAGTTCATGTATCAAAGCCACGTTCAGGGCACGTGTTACGTGTCTCCGGTTTAATACGTTAAACGTGTTATTAAAACTCGCTCCGACTGACATGGCACAACGTTACTGCTACGCAGCCGGAAGCCTAAAGATAACACGTTTATTCGAGCGACAATTTCGGCATGACGTTGGTTAACCATAGTCCGTGCCTACACGCTCGCTCGGTGTTCGTGAAACGGCTAATTTCCTTGCTGTACGTGACTGTACGTGTTCACTGTACCACGTAGCCTATGAAACATTGTATTGGGTGAACCCAATGCAAAGCGACTATAGCGACTAAGCCTTGAATAAATTGGGCAAAGCTCTGCAACGAGGTTACCTGTATACAATTTGTAGTCAAAGTGTTACGGATATTATGGCTGTTTTGTTTTCATTATATGAGTTCAGGTGTAGCCATTGATCGCAGAGAGCCAGTGTGTTGACATTGCTGTATTCCGTTGGAATAATTATTTGAGTTAAGACTAAGGTTAGGGGCGCATAATTGTTGAAATCGTTCGGCAAACTACCAGTTGGTAAAGCAACATAACATAACATATATACATAACATAAGAACATTTGCTTATGTAAATAACTTATTATGCTTATGTGTTTTTTGTTTTTTTAGTTTTTTTACTGTTCTATTAGTTAATTCTTTATTGTGCAATTGTATGTGCATGGCAGAGGGTCGTACGAATAAACTATTTTCTTCTTCTTCTTCAATATCCGACAAGGTCAGTCCTTAGAGGGGGAACCGTTTAGCGGCATTTGTACTTAGCGCCGAGCTTCGGAGGGCACGCAAAAATCGGTCCTGGGGCTCTACCATCACCTCTATTAGCAGTAATATTATTATCTTACTTGACATGAGATAAAAACGACAGTATACGTAGTTTATAGCTCTGTCACTTTCTATCGAGAAAGCAAGGTGAAAACAATATTGCTATTAGAGTTGATGGTACAGGCCCTGGTTATATTGTTATCATCTAGACATCAGTCGAGCCAAGTCCGAGGCCTAATGATTTTTTGACATTTTTGATTATATAAAAGTCCTTTCATATGATCGATATAGAAGTCTCACTTTGAAATTTCGATGCCCTATTTTGACTCCTTTCGAAATAAAAAATATTCATTTTAAATGAGGTTAGATAGTTAAGATCTAAAACTATTCCAAGTTTCAAATTGATAGCATAACTGATACCTGAAATGTATAGGTGTGACAGACAGACAGATGGAGTCACACCATAAGGGTCCTACTTCACCTTTTACCTTTCTACGGCATAAAAGGTAAAAGAAATCCTCTTTTATGCCGTGTACAGATTTGCCAAATGTAGCATGCAATGTAACACGCAATGTAAGAATTTGCCGTCCACATTGTCGCAATGTATCATGCAATGTAACAGAATGTAACAGAATTCCCATAGTGTGGTCGGCTTGCGCGCACGAACCGTGCTCACTACGCGCACGAACAGAGCATTTCAACTCATGCGCGTCGCGATCCGCCATTTGTCGGTTTTTCCGTCGAACACAAAGGGGCGCGCAGAGTGCGGAGCGCCAGTGTGGACGGGATGTGTGTGTCTATACTGCGGAACGCGCGCGAACCGTGAAAGTAAACATATCTACGGCAGAGGCTACAGTTGAATCGTGGAGTGAAGCTGACTGAGCCATATTCGCCGCGCGCATGCCGGAAACAGATGCGAGCAAGTACATGCTCGGTTCGTGCGCACCCTGCGTCCACACTTGTGAAATGCTCCTTTCATGTTACATTGCATGCTACATTTTGCAAATCTGTACACGGCTTTAGGTATGTAACCCTAAAAACTAACGTCACATGATATGAGTCGCAGTGTAATGCACCTTTCGTCACTGAATAAGTAAAAGTCCTTCGTGTATAAAAAGTTACCACTTTCATTCGACTTACTCCTAATTTACAGACACTACAAATTCTCTTCACTCTTTAGGGATATAAAGATTGTTGGACATGTAGAAAAGGGTCGCTTCGGATCGTTTTCGACGACTGCCCATTATTTGCGAGTCGTTAGTTCATTCAACCTCAACCAACCCAAATAGCCATAATAAGGAGTTTGTTCGCCTCACAGAATTCTGTCTCGTAGATAGAAAGTGGTAATATATTAGTAGTTTGTCTTTTTTAAGGACGTACCTAACAAATACCTTATTCTTGGTAGCCAATAAAACATATATTTGGAGCATCGCTTTGTATGGCAGTGAGGCATGGACCCTTACACAGAAGGATAGAGAAAGGTTGGAAGCATTCGAGATGTGGTGTTGGAGAAGGATGGAGGGAATAAGTTGGACAGAAAGGAAGACGAATGAGGAAGTTTTAGAATTGGTCAATGAAGAAAGAAAAATTTTAAGATCTATTGAGAATAGGAGAGGAAAGATGATTGGCTTTAAAACGATAGTGGAAGGTAAAATAGAAGGGAAAAGGGGAAGAGGAAGACCCGAAGTTTTATGAAGCAGGTAGCAGAAAAAGTGGGTTGAATGTCGTATCAGGAGGTCAAAATTAAGGCATATAATAGAGCACAGTGGAAATTGCTTCACCGACAAGAGCCCAGCTCTTAAGTTGAAGAGAGAGAGAGAGAGCCGATAAAAGTTATTACTTACCACTGGTAATAAGTTATATACCATGCGCCGTACCCGATTATCCGAAAAAAAAACCTTTTTGAACAAAATGCTCACATTATGATAAAATGAACACTGCCTTCAAAAATATTTTTTTTAATTAAATTGCTCTTAATTTTAAGGCGACTTGAAACATAGCGCCTCTTGAAGGTGTGGGTTTTAAAAGCGGTCTTCTATAAGATATAGACAACTCCATTCGGGCTGCTGTAATTATATTTTGGATTACATTGCATTGGATTGAATTTAATTTATTTGAATTGTATCGAGGGAGTGTTCCTGCAACCTCCATCTCTTTAAATGAAAAATACTTATGTTGCAATGATCAAATATTACTAAGTTCAAAATATTTTTAAAACCTAACGATACAATTTGAAAAGAATTCGCTCCAAATTACACTGCTTTGCACCGAATGAAATAAAAAAGTAAAACAATATAAAAAGTTCTCATATATTTTCTGCGATAAGATATCCTATTATATGCCATGGTGGCTAAAGACTTCCTACCTACAAACGTATCTAAATCATTCACAGTGGCTTATACGGTCTTTGTAATTTATCTCGCTCGTCGTACGGAACCACATCGTAAATAATAACAAACATGATTTATTATGTTTCAGCTCGAACATTTAAGTAAGAAATAAAAACTTTGTAAGCCATGCTTATAAAGTTTGCAAATGCATTTCAAAAAAAATATATACTTGCCAACTTGTATATTGTATAAAGACGACCTTGCTCCGAGGAGAATAATAGAAGATATCATCACAGAATATAAATCACTTTTATTACAACACACTTTGTACACTGAATATACACGACTACAATAAATTAGATAAATCAAATTCACAATAAACAGTTACTTCCAACTCTTAACAGTCTCGTGGTTGACACTCGAATTCTTCCCACAATACCACCGACCATGCTTTTTATCAGAAAAATCCCTACCCGAAAACGCCCAACGCCACGACCAATCACAGCCCGCATCAGTTCTCTTTAATGCGGCCCCGTGATTGGCCGGCGGCGGCGCTACGAATCAATTGCAGAGTCTATGACTAACTTCCGCTTCTGTTAGTACTCGAAAAGTAGTTACCAGTATATTAAAATATTAAACAATTAAAATAAAGAAATAAATAAGTAGCGATAAATCTCTACAAAATTACAAACCCTAACAATCGACCATCCTGACGACGTGTGCGTCCCCGCACACGACCCAGGTGGAACCCTAACAATCGGTGTCCGAGTACATGGTCAGCAGCACGAAAGTCCCCAAATTCCATAACCATTACATAAATTAACAATTAAACATTCTAATACAATCAATTGAACATCAACAATTTGTACAAACTATACTTTAGAACCTGTTTTATTTTTACTTTATTTACATCATGTACATATTTTACATTACAATAAACTTCGTTAGTTAATTAGATAATTAATTCTATTTCTTTTATTTTATTAAAAACAAATGTATCATCAATATAATTGCTGTTAGGAAAACTGTGGTCTGGTTAAAACCAAACTTAGATCTAAAGATCTAAGTTTATATTGTAAACATCTAGTATTCCATTATATTCTAATTTATTAGACAACGAATCGAAACCACATCGAAATATCAATATGTACATATAGCTCCACGCTAGACTGGTGATGTGCACACCAGCGCAAGCCGATCGATTGCTTCACACGGCGCAGGTGAGACTACTTAATGGCATTGGGATCGAATCGAGTCCATGCAGGACTGCCCAACTACCATTTCAAAATAATATAGACACCGACTGGCGGATATACAAGCCGATCGATTACTTGATACCGCACAGTGGCACAATGCATCGTGGTGGCTCACACAAGCCGATCGATTACTTGTGGAGACGCACCATCGTGGCACCGAACGTATCAAACCATGGCACGATCGATTCGATACCATGCATGACCGGCCGACTACCAATTCGAAACACCAACTGGCGGCACAAGCCGATCGATTACTTGATACCGCACAGTGGGTCGATGCATTGTGGTGGCTCACACAAGCCGATCGATTACTTGTGGAGACGCACCGTCGTGGCACCGAACGTATCAAAACATGGCACGATCGATTCGATACCATGCATGACCACCCGACTACCAATTCGAAAGCAGATTAAAACCAACGGCGTGCACAAGCCGATCGATTACTTGCGACGGCGTAGTTGGTCGATGCGCACAAACCGATCGATTGCTTGCGATTTATCTGGAAAGATACAAAAGACCTTCTGTAGCAACATTACTCTTAACATCTCAAATTATACACACAAAATTATGGATTCAAATTAATCACCATCATTACTATTCTACTACATTAGCTTTAGATTCATTTTCGTGAACTTCTATTGAACTTATGTGGCTCAAAGGCCTGTAGTTTATACTTTTGTTTTGCATGCGTGCTGCTAAACCGCAAAACATTAATGTCTTGATAGGGTTCTATAAACATGGACATAAGCTTTTTGCTTTGCCCATCACTGTTAATGCAGGGTTTATATTTCTGTCTTATCTTACCTATCTTGAACCCCACTGCGAATAACAGACCGCTATTAAGGAGTTTTTGATCGACTATCAAGTATCACGTTAAGAATGAGCTTTGACCCCATTCATGCTGCCACCAAATAACACCTCTGAATACACCTATGTTTTTTTTCTAACGTTGTTAAGTATCCAGCGAACCCTCCCCAAAAGCCTATCTCAATCTTTCTCATCATGTTAGTGCGTTTAGCGATTCAAGGATAGTACGATTGAATCAACAACCATCAACACCGACTAAACAGTGTTTAAAACCTTTTCAAAAGCAAATCTTGTGAAAGCATGTGATGCAGAATAACTACAGTGATCGCTTGCCAAGCGATCCCCTGATCGACCCTAATTGTGTAAATTATAATCTTCAAAAACGAACACAGATTGTTGGTTTTCTTGACAGGTATAATCAATCAAGTAAACACACCCACAACTACAAGGTGCGTATAACCTTACTTAGATCTTACGAAGGGCCTAAGGTGGTCAACATACAAATCATGAAACGGCACCACTATTTTTGTTTTTGTGACATTGCGGAGTAATCATTCGCTTTTTTTTTAATAAGAGACTTCTATGCAAACGTTTATACATATATATACCAACGATATTGTACCATAATTTTAATTTTATTTACTTTTTTTTGTGGCCCTACACGATCCATAATTATACTTAGCTTTAAGCTACCAATTTAATAAATAACCACCTTGTAAATATTATGGAATGCAATAAACGATATGAATATATTAATTTTAACATTGTTTTCTGACCAACCAGGATTGTCTGTTCTAAGGTCTTCTTTTGACACTGAAATGTTCAATGTCGCCGTGGTTCATACGACACAGTTGTCACCCCTCGGAACTACCCATCGAATACTGCTTTTATTACCATGTAAATAACTTAATACTTGACAGTCTTTTAAAACGTAATTATTTATGTAATTTAGGCACTTTTCATCACAATCGCTGTTAATACTTTTGATCCTACAGATTTGTCTCCCAGTTGGGCAGTGCAACCAGTAGTCATTAAATATTGTTATTACACTCAGAAATTGGTCATTGACGGCTACGGGACTTCGCGGTAGCTTATTTGGCGACATGACCCACTTTTGAACCAGTCCTATGTTACAGAACAATCGAACTCTTGCAAAGTTTACACATACAGCCACCCACTAGAGATTCTCAGAATTAACCCCGGTATAGAAATGTGGAATGCAGTTCACTAACCGGTAATTATTAAAATACCGTACCTAGCCCCAAACTAACCCTAAACTTTCGCAGAAGGAAAATAACAATTAAACTTTATAACTGAGTAGAGGTTCTTCGCTTCTGCTAAAGTCTGTGATGTAGTATAGTAAGCGACAATATGCTTGCTCTGCTCAGAAATTGGAACCCAGCTATCAACCCAACTTATTGTAGCAGTGCATGCTAGACGTAGAGCCAGCACCGAATTAGACGTAGAGCCTAATGCTGCTGGGATCCGTACTCACTATCGAATTTCTGCTCAACGTAGAGCTGGCCGTTAAACTATTGGACCTTAAGTAGTTTCACTGAAAACCATAACCCTCGTGACAGTAGTGCTGCTTAAGCAAATTTATTGAACACGAAAACGTGACAAGCCACTGTCGTAGCATCGAGCTCGAGCCCTTGCTGCTTAGAGAACAGCACTACGGGTAATACCGATGACAGGCCTGTTCAGCAAGTAGAGGTATCTAGTCTTCAATGACAGGAATAAGATAATTTCAAGTTAACAGCCGATAATCAATGCACATCCTAAATGAACCATCCCTTTTACGAACAAGCAAACTAAGACTAGTTTGAGACGGGCTAACTATTCCGGGATATAACATTTCACCTAACATGGAGAGAACCTTCACGTTCGTGATGGGACAACCTATTTGAGTGGTAACTATTCAACTCATGATGTTTGCGCGTCCTAAATTATGGAGGGATGTCGACAATGTTTATAGAGTTTCAGTATGTCTAATAGACGTTGCTAATCTTCACACATTTTTTTTTTTAACGAGCCTGATTATTATAATGCTGTGATTGTGACTACATTTTACGGTGGTCCCGTTATGGCCTTGTCCGAAAATTGCACTATTCTCACGACAAAATACAAAATCTATCAAGATCCGACAAATGGCTGATGATGGTACTATCACAACATCAACACGTCCGCACTTAGCTTGATAAGAGTAATTAGACATGTATTACTGTTTCTACTCTCTTTCATGTGTACTATTCGGGTGCAATGCGTTTTTTTTTCAAAACTGCTACTAAATGATAGATCAGTCAGCCAATACCGTGGCTGCACCGTACAACCGAAAGACATCGACTGATCAAGCTGTAAGGGAACATTCACTCATTTGTCAAACTCAGGTTAAGGAGAATTTATTACCTACATCAAGAAATTGCAACTGAGTCAAGTTTTTATAAGCGATTAATGTTCGTGCGCTTCCGCTGAAGCCGCATCAACACTGGCTTGTCTTACATGCATTCACCACCCCCTGATACAACTTGGGCAGTAACGTCCATGCATAGTTGAGGTGATAACATACCCAGACTTAACAAAGGACCATGCCAATAGTATGGAGCTGAAGGTCAGCAATGCAATGCCCAAATTGCACTCTATGTCATAAGATAACTTTTTAACAGTATTTATATGATATCTAGATTTAATGTCATTTATAGCACCGGTTCAAAAGATATTGGACATTAAACATGATAACTTCCTACTGGTTTTTTTTTTTACATTTTATCGTTCACAGACAGCATTGCTATTAGTTTTTTTCACTAGGAACTTCATGATCATCACATAAGCTAAGTCAGATCAGTGTTCTTTTATATACTTATCTGTATGTTATCAGATAAACATGTCGTTATTTGGAATTATCTAGTCTGTCTCCATTGTATAATGTCAATTTTTATGTGAAAACAATTTGGTTAGATACACTGGTACTGCAATGTTAACAAGAACGTCTTATTTTTTTTTTTATATCTAGTGCTTCATATGATTTAAAATTAACAACATAATTCTAGTTTTTATTTATTAGAGCAATCTTGTAATATACTTTATCTGGGCATTTCTGGGGTACATATGGGGATTGTCCTTTGTAAAACCGATGAGAGATGATTAGACAAAGTCCTAATTTTTGTACAACATATCCATTCGTTAAAGTGGAGTCACTGCCAAAGGGTACAAAGGCCGTGAAGAGTCCTTTTCCGTACTTCATTCATAAATTTTGAGTAACGGCTCGGCTATTCTGACTTAATTAAACAACAACAACAACATTTCGCTTTTTGCAATGCATTTTAATAGAATTAGGATAGCACCAGTAATTCATACTGGTGAGCTCATACTGGTGAACTCATACTGGTGAGCTCATACTGGTGAGCTCATACTGGTGAACGCATACTGGTGAACGCATACTGGTGAACTCATACTGGGGACCAGTCAGCAACTTCGGCTCGTAAAGAGAGTTCGATCTTAAAAAGGACTGATTTTTAATACCACAAAGATATTGCAAGAGCTGATCAGGATATGAGCATCGCGATGCCAGAGAGCCAGACCTCAAAGTTCGATACTTATATCTGTGAATAATACAATCTACCGCACGTTTTCCCTACAATATGATTGTGTGTCAATTCTTCATAATAAACCTCGTACCTACTCCTTCGTCCTAAGACTCTTAAGTAGCCCCCCCTTCAAGACATAAGACCCGGCTATATCCTGCTCGAAAGGAAAAGCAAACAGTAATTTCTCTTGCCATTCTTACCAGGTCAATAGAATCGAACTACCAGACCTCGGCCAGATCCTAGAACTTCTAAATACCAAAATCAGTGATAGTTCTATCACCCTCCCGTATAGCGATGCACACTTGTTAAACAAATATAATTAATTTAACAAAGCATGCATGCGTGATTTGAAGGATCCAAAATCTAATAGTCTCGGTTTTTGCGTCCTGGGAAGATTGCAAGACCGTCCCTAACGCATTTACAATATCGAAAACCTCTTTTTTTTTTTAAATGAAGGACTACGTGACCTGTTAGATTGTCCCGCGTCGACACGTGGCTCTGTGCTACCGGCAGTCAGCGGACCGATTGCGATGGCTCCTTCCACGTCGGTCGTTGTCCCGCCGTGATTGTGTTGTCCCGCCGTGATTGTGAACGCTGATTCCGATCCACCTTAGTCATCCTCGCGGCCGTCATTCCGTAGCTCACGCTCGACTCGCAACAAAAAGGTTGTATGAATATTATGTTACAGACTTACACGTGTATCGTATTATGACGGTAGCTTGTAAATATTAGAGAGCATTTAATATAGGCAAGCTAAAATTACTACCTATGTAGTTAAAAGAAAACAGATTGATGACTACCTAACACAATCACTGCCATACACTGTAGGAATATTTTGGTATCAGGTCACCCAATAATAACCGACGAGACCATAATACATTACTAATACTGCAATCTGACACTAATACTGCGCACTTCAGCTATAATTTGATACAATACAGACAGTGCTATCATCTTCCATATTATTCCATATCATGCAAGAAATGAATACAATCTCCCAATTATATTATTAGTTATAGGCTCTCCGAAACTGTTACATACCTATGTATTTTTTATAAGAATACAATTGGTATGGATGTATCTGTCAATCATTGGACTACCTATTGAAATTTCTCCGTCTTGACCGTCAGCTGTTTTTATTTGCAGAAAATAGCGGATTATACATAAACGGTTTAAGAAATTTATTTTCTCAAAAGATTACAAGATAATCACTTACAGAGAAAATACAAAATATAATATACGAACAGTTTGATTTGCTCAATTAGCGTTGTACATAAAAATAGAGGGTAGGTACTTTAAAAATATTTAAACATTTTTATTTTTCCAGGTATTGCGGGTACCTTCAAATTTCATTTAGAAATCACAATGCACGATAATAAATTTTAAGCAGCAAGCCGATATAGAAAAACTACAACGCATAGAGATAAATATCAATTCAAACTAATTCAAAAAACAAAGATTACTTAATTCAAAACACTTCTTGTCTAAAAATTGTAGATTTGGGCGTGTACTTACATTTTGTTGAAGTTAGTTGCGATAGCCACTTCTGATCTATAAAGACGACCTTGCTCCGAGGAGAATAATAGAAGATATCATCACAGAATATAAATCACTTTTATTACAACACACTTTGTACACTGAATATACACGACTACAATAAATTAGATAAATCAAATTCACAATAAACAGTTACTTCCAACTCTTAACAGTCTCGTGGTTGACACTCGAATTCTTCCCACAATACCACCGACCATGCTTTTTATCAGAAAAATCCCTACCCGAAAACGCCCAACGCCACGACCAATCACAGCCCGCATCAGTTCTCTTTAATGCGGCCCCGTGATTGGCCGGCGGCGGCGCTACGAATCAATTGCAGAGTCTATGACTAACTTCCGCTTCTGTTAGTACTCGAAAAGTAGTTACCAGTATATTAAAATATTAAACAATTAAAATAAAGAAATAAATAAGTAGCGATAAATCTCTACAAAATTACAAACCCTAACAATTGTGTATATTACTATGTGTGAGAAATATAGAAAAATTTAAAAATGCGACAAATAGGTTTCCATTTGACGATGGATTATCTTGAAAAAAAATGGTTTTATAGATACCTATATATAAAACCATTTTTTTTTCATTCGTTCGAGATTGTAGTTAAAGGTTCCCGGGACCCTGTGGGGAGCCAAATGTGATAGTGCAATGATGATGATAGTGGGATTCTTACCCACTAAACGGAGACTAGCCCGTGGGGTGTCCGGGTAAGAATAGCACCCCCCCATCTCTTCCCATTGGGTGTACGTAAGAGGCGACTTAGGGAAATCAAGAAGACGGGCAGCAGCGTCTTCTGTTTTTGTGATCCATCTCATCACTTATACTGCGATCCCCAAGACGCCTGCCAAGCGTGGGGATTATGGCAAACCCCCCCCCCCCCCCCACAATGATTGATAGTAATGTTTACGGCCCCCAGTCCCCGGCAGCTCCTCTATTCCTCGCCTTGGTAGCGGGCGGGGTAACGGTCGAGCAGGGGGTGCGAAGAATCTCCGGCAGATGCCCCGCTACCACCCCCACCGAACTTTGGCCCTGGCAACACACAACGTCCGCACTCTTAGGACCGATGAGAAGATTCTCGAGCTGGAGGAAGAATTGAGCAAGTTACGTTGGGACATCTTGGGTTTATCTGAAATCCGACGAGAGGGACAGGATACGATAACCCTTGATTCCGGAAACTTGCTCTTCTTCCGGGAAGGAGATCGAAAATCCCAGGGTGGTGTCGGGTTTCTCGTCCGTAAGTCTCTTATTAACAACGTGGTAAAGGTCGATAGTGTGTCGAGCAGGGTAGCGTACCTTATACTCAGAATAACCGATCGGTATTCGCTGAAGGTCATACAGGTATACGCGCCGACCTCGGCACACCCTGACGATGAAGTAGAGGCTATGTATGAGGAGATAGCAGAAGCCATACATACCTCCAAAACATACTTCACCGTTGTTATGGGGGACTTTAACGCAAAGGTGGGCACTCGGAATGGCGATGAGTTGAGAGTGGGGTCGTATGGGTATGGGCAGCGGAACCAAAGGGGCCAGCTGCTGGTCGACTTCATGGAGAAGGAGGGACTCTATGCGATGAACTCCTTCTTCAAGAAGCGACCATCCAGGAAGTGGACGTGGATAAGCCCCGATGGTTCAACCAAAAATGAGATCGACTTCATCATGACGACCAAGGAGCATATATTCGATGATGTCTCCGTGATCGACAGGGTGAAAACCGGGAGTGATCACCGTATTGTTAGAGGCACATTGAATATCAATGTTAAGCTCGAAAGGTTTCGTCTGATGAAGTCCACGCTCCGTCCAGGATCCGCCCAAATCCAGAACCCCGAAGACTTTCAACTTGAACTGCATAATCGCTTCCAGTGCCTCGCCTACTGCGAAACTGCGGACGAGATAAACAATGGGTTGGTGCAAACTGTCCACGCAGTGGGGTCCAAGTTCTATAAGACCCCACGCCGTAAAAAACCTCAAAAGCTCTCCTATACAACCATTAAGCTAATGGAAAACCGGACTGAGATGAGACTGCAATCTTCAGCTGATATGTCGGAATATGCTGAACTCAATAGACGAATCTCGAAATCCATGCGACACGACTTGCGTTCCTATAATACAGCGTGTATTAAGGACGCAATTGAGCGGAACCAAGGCTCTAAAGTGTTCGCACAGAATTCGTCTATTGGGCGTAGCCATATGACGAAGCTGAAGATCGATGACGGCAGT
This sequence comes from Furcula furcula, assembly GCA_911728495.1. NCBI lineage: Eukaryota > Metazoa > Arthropoda > Insecta > Lepidoptera > Notodontidae > Furcula > Furcula furcula. Next base: position 9,049,607 of record OU452243.1, read on the forward strand.
GTCATCTCATCGAAACCGGAGATATTGAGAGAGCTCGAGAGATTTTACGGACAGTTATACACCTCAACACGGGAAACCATTGATAGAACAGCTCAGGACACCAGAGCCAAACTAACCCGACACTACACTGAGGACATCCCAGACATCAGCCTGTACGAGATTAGAATGGCTCTCAAACAGCTCAAGAATAACAAGGCGCCGGGTGAAGACGGAATCACATCAGAACCCGGTACTTTTAGTCCTCCAGAAGTTATTTAATTCCGTCTTACTCGAGGGTACAACGCCAGAAGCATGGCACAGGAGTGTGGTGGTTCTTTTCTTCAAAAAAGGTGATAACACTTTATTGAAGAATTATAGACCTATCTCACTCCTGAGCCATGTATACAAGCTGTTTTCGAGAGTCATTACGAACCGTCTTGAACGCAGGTTTGATGACTTCCAGCCTCCCGAGCAAGCCGGGTTCCGAAAAGGCTTTAGCACCGTAGACCACATACATACGCTCCGCCAGATTATACAGAAGACCGAGGAGTATAATCGGCCATTATGTCTAGCGTTTGTGGACTACGAGAAAGCCTTTTATTCAATCGAGACTTGGGCAGTATTGCAATCTCTCCAGCGGTGCCACATTGACTATAGGTACATCGAAGTGTTGAAGTGTTTGTACAGCAACGCCACCATGTCGATCCGACTACAGGACGAGAGCAAGAAACCAATCCCATTGCAGCGTGGTGTGAGACAGGGAGACGTTATTTCTCCGAAACTGTTCACAAACGCATTGGAGGACGTTTTCAAGCTCTTGGACTGGAATGGATTCGGCATCAATATCAATGGCGAATACATCACTCACCTTCGTTTTGCCGATGATATAGTCATTATGGCAGAGTCGCTGGAGGACCTCAATACGATGCTCAGCGACCTCAGTACCGTTTCCCAACAGGTGGGTCTTAAAATGAACATGGACAAGACGAAGATCATGTCTAATGTCCATGTTGCACCCGTACCGGTAATTGTTGGGAACGATACTCTCGAAGTTGTTGACCACTATGTATACCTAGGACAAACTATCCAGGTAGGTCGGTCCAACTTCGACAAAGAGGTCGCCCGAAGAATCCAACTCGGATGGGCAGCGTTCGGGAAACTACGCGAAATCTTCTCGTCCAAAATACCGCAGTGCGAAGGTTTTTACGAAGGTTTTTAACCAGTGTGTGTTGCCAGTGATGACATATGGTACTGAGACGTGGTCCCTAACTGTTGGCCTTTTGGATAAGCTCAGAGTCACACAACGAGCTATGGAGAGAGCTATGCTCGGAGTTTCTTTGCGCGACAGAATCCGAAATGAGGAGATTCGCCGAAGAACCAAGGTCACCGACATAGCTCTTAAAATCTGCAAGTTGAAGTGGCAATGGGCAGGCCACATCGCTCGGCGAACCGATAACCGCTGGGGAAGAAAGGTTCTTGAGTGGCGACCACGAACCGGAAGACGCAGCGTAGGTAGGCCTCCCACTAGGTGGACAGACGACATTGTGCGCGTCGCAGGTAACCGGTGGATGCAAATAGCCAATTGTCGGTCATTGTGGCGTTCGAAGGGGGAGGCCTATGTTCAGCAGTGGACGTCTTCCGGCTGGTGATGATGATGATGATGAAACGGAGAACTTAGGCTCTATCTAGGTAAAGCATTTACCTAACCTAACAGAAAGAAATAAAAAAAATGTTTAATACATAGCAAGCTAATATCTATTCGTTAGCTTATGTAGCAAAAAATCTATAAAATTATATACCATGTAGTATAGTAAGTTAAAAGAAAAATCTAAATTTAAGTTGTTTAGATTTTTGTGGTAATTACTACGTCAGTCAGTAGCATTTTAGTTGCCAAACTAATTTATACTTTTGATAGCGGCTTATCTTTACTTGGAAGTAAGGGTTATCTCAGCTGTGTTTGACGAATTATTGATTATTTATTATGATTTTAGTTTCTTTTACGTGTCGGGTTACGAGCCGTTCCGAGTGCGACCACACCGTATATTAGAAAATTTATTTTGTCATCATCATCAGATGATAACAAAAAAAAACTCAGATGATATAGCTTGATAATGATTTATCAGCCTACATTAGTCCACCGCTGGACATAGGCCTCCCCCAATACACGCCATTAAGTCCGGTCTTCGGCTCTCCTCATCCAGTCACTGCCAACTGATTTGCGTATATCGTCACTCCACCGGGTCACAGGCTACGTCCTACGCTACGTTTTTCAGTTCGTGGCCTCCACTCCAGAACCACTGCCACTTCAGCTTGCTAATTAGTTGAGCTGTGTCAGTAACTTTTGTTCTCTGGCGAATTACTTCGTTTCTTATTCGATCCCTCAGAGAAACGCCGAGCATAGCTCTCTCCATAGCTCACTGAGCGACATAAATTGGTGGACTAAGTGACCACGTCGCACTTTTCCCAGTCCAGCGTCCTGAACATATCTTCTAAGACGCTGGTAAACAATTTCGGGGATATGATTTCCCCTTGTCTCACTCCACGACGCAAATAGATACGTCCAGTTCGCCTATTCTGTACTTGCACGATCGATGGAGTCAAAAGCCTTCTCATAGTCCAGAAATGCTTAGCACAGGGGCCGATTGTACTCTTCAGCCTTCTGCACAAACTGCCTTACTGTGTGTATGTGGTCTATGGTGTTACCCGCTTCGAAACCGGGCCTGTTCTGGGGGTTGGAATTCGTCAAGTCTTCGTGTACTTAATTTATTTATTTTGTATACTTTTTAAAAACAAATGTTCACATCAGTAATAAAAAGATAATATTTCCCCCGAATTATTTATGTACGTGTCCTTATTCAAAATGGAATTGGTATTTTTTACCTAGAAATATTTTCATTGTACCTAAATCATCAGATCGTTTTGCGAATCCTTTTTACTTTGTATTTTGTTACATTTGAAGGTAGATCGTATATTACGCTCTTCAATATTATAATATCAGAATAACAGAACCCATATCTATGTTATAAATCATTTTGACGCATATCGCTTTGTGTTGAACATCTTGTGAATCACGATATTATATTTTCATTCGGAGGCTTAGATACCTATATAGTTATTTTTGTCCGACTGTCCCAAAAGGAGGGTTATGTTTTTCAAGAGTACAGCCTACATGGTTTGATAGATTTTGACTTAATAAGTTTTTAGTTGTACGATGAAAAAGGCTATATATTTTTTTTCTTTTTTGCAGGCGGGCTTCTGTAACATGTATATTGTTAAATGACCATTTAGTATGTACGTAACAAACTCATGCCATAACCATGAATGATCAAATCAAATCATTTATTTTTGCAGAAAACACTGTTCATCTTTAGCAGCCGAAAGACGTGCATTGCTAAACAAAGGCCTCCCCCTTAGAAGGGAGGGGTTGCCATAATCCCCACGCTTGGCAGGCGGCTTGGGGATCGCAGTATAGGTGGAAAATAAATCCAAAAGAAAGACGCTGCTGCCCGTCTTCCTGTTCACGCTTAGTTGCCTCTTACGACACCCAGCGAGAGATGGGGGGATTAAAATTAAATATAGATTATTCAGTTTCAGTGGGCGAGCGCTTGCCTTGGAAACAAGGTGCGCAGGTTCAAACCCCGGCTCGCACCTCTGATTTATTTAATGAATCATGTGCGAATCGTCTTAGTGCGATTGTTACTAGCTTTCGGTGAAGGAAAACATCGTGAGGAAACCTGCATGTCTGAGAAAGCCTAACTAGCTTTCGAATGACGTGTGAAGTGCGCCAACCCGCACTTGGCCAGCGTGGTGGACTATGGCCTAAACCCCCTCATCTTGAGGGGAGGCCCGTGCCCAACAGTGGGACATAAACAAGGGCTGGTATTATTTTTTTTATTTTATAGATTATTCATTCCATTATACATGTTCATCATTCAAATTAATTAAAAATTATATTTTAAATAATCATTTAAATTGTATAACATTTATCTATGAGCAGATCCTTTAATTTTCTCTTAAATAATTGTATGTTCAATGACTTTATTTCTTTTGGCAATTTGTTGTAAATTACAGCAGCCATACATAATAAACTTTTTTGTATCAAAGCAGTATTGGACCTGACCGGACGAAGGTGACATACATCACGTAGCTCCAAAGATTCCCGGGAGCTGTGGGGCTCCGACCGGGGTACGTGGGATTCATACCCTCTAAAACCCCCGCGGCTGTCGCATCGGTACATGAGAGTGAGGACCCCAGTGCTCTCCGGTGGGATCTGCACCAGGGGCCCCTCGGTGCCTTGCCTTTGAGCCCGCCGCCGGGGGGCGCATTGTAGCCCCCCGCGAACCTGACACGGTACTCACGGGGACGGGGGTCGCAACCCCGTCGCCGTCCTCCTCGGAGTCGCCGCCGTACTCAATGGACGTTCAAAGGGCCCACACCCCGAACGTCCAGCGACTCCGAAGATTAATAACTGCTTAGGCTAACATAAACATATGACACTCACATGCTATGAACTTCTATAAAAAATATTTATGGTAGAGCTTATAATAGAATTTATTTTTATAAAGAAAATCTTTTTACCAAACATGCCGGAAAAATCATCCCTAAGGTATTCGTGGAGCTAAAGGGAAACGCGAAACAAGTAACTGTAAAAATATGCACCAATAAAATGGCTTCATTCCACTCGACGGGAATATTTTCACACACTAGATTCATAGCAAAATATCCATTATAATATGGTATGAGGCGCTGACAGCCAGCTGTAATCACAGTTCGGTACATGAACCGTTTTGCCACTTCAGGCACGGTCACCTCTTAGATTGGTGACCGTTTAGTGGTATTTAAAGTGAAAATCTCCATGCTTTGGAGAGGACGTAAAAAGTCGGTTTGTGTTGTTATGTAGATAATATTCGTTAGGCAAAACAGAGACCTAAAAAGCTCTGCAAACAGGTTCCCAACTAACATACGACGAAGAATATACAGACACATGGTATCAAAAATAGGTTACATACACTCCATCCCAAATAAGCTTGAACGCGATTACAAGTTCGTTTGCGGCTCAATAACTACATAACGCATACATTCTCAACTAGACGCGTCAGCAAAAACAACTTTGTATTACCAACCTTTTTTTGCTGCCGCGTTAACGGTCAACTATACAGCGGGGGTGTTTTATGACTGCCTAATAAAGTTGTAATCGCGTTCAAGCTTATTTGGTTTGAAGTATACAAGATTACCCTTTCGCCCGCCCATGTACTTGCAACTTAATCACTCTAGATGGTAGGAACCTTTGCAAATTACCGCCCAGGTAGGTACCTACCACTGCCGTGTCAGGTATTCTATCGCTGAGCAGGATGTTCCAGTGTGAAGGGCACTGTAGCTATTCGTGCTTAATCGGCTTAAGAGACTTAATAACTAATATCTCGGGTGACGAGCAGCGGTACACTATAGCTGTTTATGGGCAAGCGTGTTGCTTACCATCAGGCGAACAAGATGTTCGCCTGATGGTAAGCAGATGAAAGCAGCTGGTCTCTTCGCTAAGTAGATGAAAACATAGTTTGGCATGACAAAACTTAGCAGTTGTAATAATCAACCTGTAATTTAATGTGGAATATACTCAAATTCAAAACTCAAAAATCTTTATTTCAAATAGGCTTAACGCTATCACTACCTATTGAATGGTCATTTTTTAAAAGCTACCACCGGAACACAACGCGGCCTCAACTGAGATGATCTGGCAAGAAACTCAGCGGGCTTGTCATTTTTTCACTTTTTTAAACATTGTTTTGTTACAAATGAATCGACATTAGCAATAGTGTGTCCTGCCGTTCGAAACATAAAGCAAGGGAGAAAAGAATAAATTACGACAAAAATTACAACAAACTAAAATGCCAAAGGGATAGTAGTCGGACCAGTCCAAGCAGAACCTGCGCACGAGTTAACTCGTGCAGCAGCCATCACTCCCCTAAACCATATTAGAGGGAAGGGGGTGACGCGCCACACGAAGCCGCCACAAGCAAAGACTTTTCGATGTCGAGCATGACCGAAGCAAAATCACAGTGGCTCACATTCAACGTCTGCTGTTAAGCAGGTACTGCTTAACAGCAACTTGCCTAACGAGGTATCGTTAGGCAAGACACAAAACACTTTCACATACACACATCAAAAGTGTCTAGGGATCAACATATATTTTTGCAATAACTTTTCTCCTGATTGATATTAATTAAAATTTTCTTTAAGGATTCATCAAATAAAGTGTTTTCGTTTGTCACAGTAACGATAAACCAAGTCACCTTTGCATTAATAAAGAAATTTGCCATTTTCCTAATAAAGGGATTTTTGACATTTGAACCACTAACACAAAAGTTCGAAAAAAAGACTGAAATAACAGTTTTCTTTAAAATTTTATTGGGTAACTTAAACAATTAATAATCCGTGTTTCTACCGCGAACACTAACAACACAAGAACATCGGTTTGGCATACTCAAAATGAGTTCATCCAAATCACGCTGTGGAATGGCCGCCCATGTTCGTTGCAACAACAAAAAAAGGTCTTCTTGCGACTGGATACCCTCCATATTCGGCAGAGCTCTTCTCTGTAGCATATCCCATGCATGCTCAATCGGGTTCAAGTCTGGCGACTGAGCAGGCCAGGGCAGGACATTGATGTTAGCTGCGGCGAGAGTCTGTCTTACAACTCTTGCGGTGTGCGGTCGTGCATTATCATGCATTAACTGAAATAAGGGACCGATTTGCACTTGTAGAGGAACGATGACGTCTGATACAATCGTCTCAGCATAAATTTGAGCGTTGAGGTTGCCTCTGATCCAAATCAACTCAGTTCTTCCGCCGATCCAAATACCCGCCCATACCATGATGGTTCCACCACTATAAGGATGGACTTCCTGGCAGGATTTTAATCGCTGTTGGCGTCCAGGGGTTCTCCAGTGTCGTATACGTCTTGTATCCGGTCTCATACCAAAACGAGACTCATCAGAAAAGCACACGAAACGCCATTGTTCTTCTGCCCATTTTTTTGCCCAAAAATGCTTGATCCCTAGACACTTTTGATGTGTGTAGTTATGTAATCAATTATTTGACTTGTGAAACAGCCATCAATAATCCACCAGATTAAGAGGTGTTACAAACTGTAAGCCTAAAATTCTATATAATGTCATCATCATCATCAGCAGCCAAAAGAAGTCCACTGCTGAACAAAGGCCTCTCCCTTAAAAGAGAGGGGTTGCCATAAGCCCCGCGCTTGGCAGGCGTCATGGGGATCGCTAGTGATAGTTAATTCAATAGAAAGACGGCTGCCCGTCTTCTTGTTTTCCCTTAGTCGCCTCTTACGGATACCCAACGGGAGGACATGGAGGGTTGCTATTCTTACCCGGACCCCACGGGGAATTATACGAAACGGGTAACTATTGAATTTAATGTGAAATATATAAAAAAGATCTTATCAATTTCCGTTGCACAAATCGAATAACCTATGTTTACAATGTTAATCTGTAAGAAATGTTACCAGCGGCAAGCCATTGGAATATCAAATGAATTCTCGAGCGTATTTCCGCTTTTCCGGCTTCGCTCAATTCCTATCCAAATTTGTTCCCGTTTAAGATTTTGCGTTGAGGAAAATCGTTTATTTCGATAACGTTTCAAACATAATACTCGCATATGTTTATTTACTATAGGTACTTTGATAATGCAAAATAAATGAATGTCGTAAAGTGTATATAAACATACAAACTAAAACAGTCCCGAACGTTCAGATTCGTTCAATTCGATTCGATTCAATTGATCAGAAATATTACTTCAATAAATATCAATCAATTAATCTAATAGGGCTATAATTTCCAACGCTTATCCGATGGATACCTATTATACTATAGACAGGAAGTGATCGCATGTCATTCAAACCCGTAAAAAAAGAAACAACATTGACAAAAACTTACTCTACACAAACCCTACGGTAAAAAAGCTATGCTGCGATATCCAGTCGTCTAAACTTCACTCTCTTCACACACTTCTCTTCAGAAATCCTTGTTTACTTAGATTGATGTTGTTTGCAATAATAGAGCTTATGTTCATAAAATTCATCTGAAATAAAGTAAAAAGTCCGGTGGCAGCACTCACTTGTGGTCCACTGTCAGGGCTCTCCTGGGCGGGGCGACGAGTGCCACGGGCCACGCGGCCTGGACCAGCGACTCTCTCACAAACTGTTCCCACGATGGGGAAGTTCCTGCAACAAAGTATTAAGGTTAATTGTACTTATGGGAAGTTCTATGAAACAACTTGTACAGTTTAGGCAGAGTTAGAAAACTTGTGGGCAGTAGAAGGTTGTTCAGTATAATAGCAATAACGATAATATCAAGTTTATTATAGACTAGCTGACCCACGCAGCACCGCCCGCGCTATTTTTACGTTAACTAAACTTTGAATAACAGACATTCGTATCGAATACATAACCTCATTTTTTATAGTCTGTTAAAAACTGGGACCCACTTTTTACTTGCTCTCCGAAGCACGGACCCGTTTAGTTCAAATGGCGTTAAACGGTCACCCATCTATTTAATGACCTTACCTAACGTTGCTTAACCAGATCGATTACAAAACCTTGATAACAACTCTCTATGAGTGTTCCCTTACTAATATTTATTATATTATAAAGAAAAATTTATAAAATCGGACCAAGCGTATAACCAAGTACCCGTTTTGACTTTAATCCCCTCTCCCAAAAGAACCGTGCTAGATTACGAGATAAAAAGTATCCTATGTCCTACCTCGTAGTAAGATCTCAAATCATGCCAAGTTTCATTTGAATCCATTCAGTAGTTTCGGCGTGATGCTCAGCCGTGATACAGACAGACAGACAGACAGACAGACAGACAGACAGACAGACAGACAGACAGACAGACAGACAAAAATTAAAAAAATTACATTTTAGGCCTCAGTATCGGTTATAGAATGCCCTCCAAATATAATTTTCAAAATATCTTCAATGTACAGAATTGGACCTGTTACAGTTTTATTATAAGTATAGACTAGCTGACCCACGCAGCTCCGCCTGCGCTATTTAATATCAGACATTCGCATCGAATACATAACCTTCTTTTTTATAGTCGGTTAAAAACTGGGACCCACTTTTTACTTGCTCTCCGAAGCACGGACCCGTTTAGTTCAAATGGCGTTAAACGGTCACCCATCTATTTAATGACCTTACCTAACGTTGCTTAACCCGATCGATTACAAAACCTTGATAACAACTCTCTATTAGTGTTCCCTTACTAATATTTATTATATTAAAAAGAAAATTTGATAAAACGGACCAAGCGTATAACCAAGTACCCATTTTGACTTTAATCCCCTCTCCCAAAAGAACCGTGCTAGATTACGGGATAAAAAGTATCCTATGTCCTACCTCGTAGTAAGATCTCAAATCATGCCAAGTTTCATTTGAATCCATTCAGTAGTTTCGGCGTGATGCTCAGCCGTGATACAGACAGACAGACAGACAAAAATTAAAAAAATTACATTTTCGGCCTCAGTATCGGTTATAGAATGCCCTCCAAATATAATTTTCAAAATATCTTCAATGTACAGAATTGAACCTGTTACAGTTTTATTATAAGTATAGATATAGATTGCTTTATTTATTTTACATTTAATGTACACAGAAACACAAAATCTTTTATTTTCCTCTGATACCTTACTATTTAGATTTCTGTATCTGATACATTTTACCCGTTTTTGATAACTACCGCTAGAAGTGCTAGAGTCAAATGTATGGAGAACAACTGAAAGCATAAAGATAGGTATTAGACGCTTTCAACTCCGTCTGTTCGCTTGAGAGCTACTGTATCCCACAGACAGGCATGCGAGTCTCAATGCTAAAAAGGAAATAAATTAAAAATTAGAAATATCATTTCCTCTCGTCTCTCGTGTTCTTTATGGTCAAGCATGAACGCAGAAACAGTTATACCGACGCGACAGTATACTGATTTCGACAAGTTTAGGTGCAATTTTTGACCAAACCGTACGACTCACTCATTGGAGCAAGGGTTTGGTCTCCGCCGCAAAGGGCGCAAATATGTCGAATTAAATGAAGAATGTTACCTATATACACCTAAGTTATCCAAGAGACCTAACGTATGCGAAGTTATTATTATCAACCACTTCACTTAAGCCTTCTTTGTTGAATATTTTCCTACCTACATCTTGTTCCAAAATAAGTTCTTGAGCTCCTATTCCTTCATTCCATAGCGAACAAAGTAACGTAGGTACTTAAAAAGCACCCTCTTTACCGAATTAATGGATTAACGCACACAAACTAGACGTTTAAGCTAATGCCCAAATCACTCGAGCGTGCAATAGAGTAATTATGAGAATCTGCCCAAATGTTCCGTAATACTCGTAACTCGCGTAATCGACATTAGATAATGGATCTTACTATTAATTAAGTAACTATTATTATTCCGATAGGTTAAACGGGCCCGTTGGTTGGTCTATGGTCTGGGTGTTCCCTTCGCAGTCGCTGGACGCTCGGGGTGTGGGCCCCTTGAGCGTCCATTGAGTACGGCGGCGACTCCGAGGAGGACGGCGGCGGGGTTGCGACCCCCGTCCCCGTGAGCACCGTGACTGGTTCCCGGGGGGCTACAATGCGCCCCCCGGCGGCGGGCTCAAAGGCAAGGCACTGAGGGGCCCCTGGTGCAGATCCCACCGGAGAGCCCTGGGGTCCCCCCTCTCATGTGCCGATGCGACAGCCGCGGGGGTTTTAGTGGGTAAGAATCCCACATACCCCGGTCGAGCCCCACAGCTCCCGGGGATCTTTCGAAGATTTCCCCCGCGTCAAAAAAAAAAAAAATTGTCTGGGTGTTCTTCGGAGTCGCTGGACGTTCGGGGTGTAGGCCCTTAGAACGTCCATTGAGTACGGCGGTGACTCCGAGGACGACGGCGGCGGGGTTGAGACCCCCGAGAGACCTGGGTCCCCTCTCATGTGCCGGCGCGACAGTCGCGGGGGTTTTAGAGGGTAAGAATCCCACATACCCCGGTTGAGCCCCACAGCTCCCGGAGATCTTTCGAAGATTTCTCCCGCGTCAAAAAAATAAAAGTGTCTGTGTGTTATTTATCAATTTAAGTAAGTTTTTACAAAAAAAATTGTAAATAAGTATTAGTATCGGTTGTCTGGTTTCCATAGTACAAGCTCTGCCTAGTTTGGGATCGGATGACCGTGTGTGGGTTGTCCCAAGATATTATAATAAAAAATGCTAGTTAGGTAAAGGTACTACGTTTCTACTTTGTATTACGAAAGCGCGGCGGCTGACGTGACGCGTTGTATACCGAATTGCAGGATGCAGCTTGGTGCAAAGCCCGAACCCGGTAAAATCTGCGTCGACCCATTTCGGTTCATAGGTCACGCTGTAGTCCTCTCTCTGTTGCTGACTTGACTAGTAGCTCCCTGAGGTACGGTCACAGTTGCGCCTGCCTGGAGCTATGTAATCTTCTGGAGTAGTGTAGGATCGATTTAACCTTTGTCATGCAAGAGCGTCGCATCTGCAAAATATGTGTAACATTGACACTTTTTCACCTTCACAGAATCTGCAAATATTGCCTTTGTATTGTCAGTGTTCGCTGGTACCAAAATGTCTAGTAAGTTCACTCATTGGTTGCCTAATTAATGATCTGTTTAAATTTAACTCCACAGCCCTTTGCTGGAAAAAGGTTTGGAGTGGTTTAGGTCTCTCGCTGCTCTCCATTCTTTCTTTTGTTCATTCCTAGCGTGTGCATATAATTTCATGATATGTTCTATACGGAATTACTACAAATGGTCCAGGGTCAGTTAGATACACATATTTGTGAATCGGACTCCGTTATTTCGTTTGTTTCTAATTTCTCCCGACACCTTCGTGCCCATCCAGATAAGGCTTACGTTATTGTGTCTTCCTAGGTTTTTTAAGCTTATAACACCTTCTCACGCACTCTCACATATGAATTATGGTCGAATTTTGACTACAGTGGGCGTACAACTTAAACATTAAAAAATAAAATAAAGACTTGTTTATATAATTAACCTTGCATTTGAAATAAGAACACGCGCGTATTTTGTATTCTTATTTTTGTGACACACTTATTCTAGCTAGTACCTAGGTAGAAGGAATAAATCGAGGGTCTAACGAGCAATAAATGTATAATATATGAGTGAGTTTAACGTACACACTATTAATTTATCAAATATCAGAGTGTAAGGTCACGCAAGCCTTGACATAGTCCGTGCCAAAACCGCCGCGCAAATATTACCACTAATTGAATTTTCGGCTTTTAAGCCAATTCCCTGCACGCGACTGGTCATTGAATACTCAGGAACTTTTCATGGATATTTGGCACTATTCTGTTTCGTCTCTACAATACAATACAAATAGTATTTATTGTACACCAAACAAGAGCTCAGAGTCACACAACGAGTTATGGAGAGCTATGCTCGGAGTTTCTTTGCGCGACCGAATTCGTAATGAAGAGATTCGCCGAAGAGCCATGGTCACCGACATAGCTCTCAAAATCTCCATGTTGAAGTGTCAATGGGCAGGCCACATCGCTCGAAAAACCGATAACCGATGGGGAAGAAAGGTTCTCGTGTAGCGACTACGAACCGGAAGGTACCGACCACGAATAGGTATTCGTAGGCCTCCCACAAGGTAGACAGACGACATTGTGCGCGTCGCAGGTAACCGGTGCAAATAGCCGATTGTCGTTCATTGTGGCGTTCGAAGAGGGAGGCCTATGTTTAGCTGTGGACATCTTCCGGCTGGTGATGATGAAACAAGAGAAAATACAATTAAAATGGTGTGTGTTACAATTTAAGACGGTTTTATCGCCGGTGTTGTCGCACTGCAATTGTATGCCATTAGCCCTCTAGAATAAGCGTCATAGTTGCGATTCATCACGATCAATCACGATGGCCCAGATTGAAAATGTAACACGAATACTGCACATCTCTTTTTTTATATACAATATCATGGAATCAAAACTAGTTTTACAAATGTGACGTTAAAAACAAAAAATAAATTACTTACTAATTTATATAAATACTAGCTGACCCGCGTAGCTCCGCCCGCGCTTTTATTACATTTTGCTCCCATTTTCTCCCTCCTCCCTAGATTTATCTCTCTCCATATCTCTCTCACTTATAAAAAAAATCTAATTATATGCTCTTTCTCTCCTCTCTCTTTCCCCTCCCGCTTCGGTTTCCGTCACACTCCCCCACTTCCTCTCCCTGTTGTCCTCTCTCTGAACCCTCATCCCCTCTCTCTTCTACGAACTTGCTCCTTCTCACTCCCCCCTTACTCCACCTAACTCCCCCGATCACTCACCCCATCACCCCCTCCTCGAATCCCCTCTCCCTCTTTCTCCTCTTGCACCCTCCTCTCGTTCTATATATCCTCGTCAATCATGGTATCAGCGGCATTAAATATACTTTATGACCTATTCTCAGACCTCCCCGATATGCACACAAAATTTCATACAAATCGGTTCACCCATCTATTTGATGACCTTGCCTTATGTTGCTTAACCTTAACCTAGCGGTATGAAATATACTGTATGACCTATTCTCAGACCTACCCGATATGCACTTTTCATACAAATCGGTTCACCCATCTATTTAATGACCTTACCTAATGTTGCTTAACCTTAACCTACCGGGATAAAAAATCCTATGTCCGTTTCCTGGTTCTAAGCTACCTCCCACCAATTTTCAGCCGAATCGGTTAGGCTGTTCCTGAGTTATAAATAGTGTAACTAACACGACTTTCTTTTATTTAGCTAGATTAAAGTTCTATAGTGATTGTATGTTCAATTTCACCGATAGATGGCGCTGTTCATAATTGTAAATCACGCTAACATCGTAAATTAGTGTCTAATGATATTCGATAATGAAAGTTCTTAATGTTTCGCATCTTTTATTGTTGCGACTGTGATACAATACCTATACACTACCTGGACTTGGGGAGTTTCATTAAAATTTCATGAACGACAGATTTTACAGATTTTAACTTTTCAAAGATATAATGTCATATTGCTATCAGCAAAGTACTTAGAACAATACAGAAATCTAATGAAAATTTCCTGGGTGTACCGGACCGACTTACCCCTTACAAAAATGTACCCTTCGCCACTGCCATATCTTATGCAAACTAAATGTCTGCTCAGTCCCTATTGTATATAGCGTAATAATACATATCTTTATGATTAACTGATCAGTCTATAATTACCCTATTCACATACAAAGGAAATTACGTGGTAATATGTGCAAGTAATGTTTCACTGCTTAGCCCCTATGAAACATAGCGTGATGTTTTATATACCAATTTATACCTAGACTTCTACACAACACATCAGTGAAAGTCCTATCAAAATCCATCCACGGGTTTTCAAATGATACCTGGACAAACAGAACGACAGACAGACAGACAGACAGACAGACAATAATTCCAAAAAAAATTGTTTTGGCCTCTATGTCGATAGTATAGTATGCCCACATAGAAATTTTGGAAAAATATTCAATGTACAGAAAAAGTGCTCTTTGAGTTTTATTATAGTATAGATTTCTACTGCAATGTTGCTTCTTGTTGTTCTACAAAGTCAGAGTTAATGCGGTTCAGTGCTTATTTAGGACTGTCAACTTAACCTTTTACGTGCCATAAACACCGTTATCAAAACAGTTCATTGCAAGGTGTGTGCACGAGCAAGCAAAATAGCGCCAGCCTTCGAACTGGGTCCCGAATCGTCACACGCCATTAAACGATAATATTCTATCAGAATGGGGTACGCGGAACATTGAGGTATTATGAAGTAACGACGCCATCTAAAACTAATTATGTAAAAAAGCTTTAGATTCAAATTCTAAAATATTTCTTTCAAATAGGCTTAACGCTAGCACTTTAGAATGGTAATTTTTTTTAAAAGCTACCACCGGATCATAACCTGGCCTCAACTGAGAAGATCCTTGGCTTGTCATTTTTTTTTAAACATTGTTTGTCTTGTTACCAAGTGTCTGGGTGTTATTTATCTATTTAAGTATGTATTTACAAAAAAAAATGTATATAAGTATTAGTATCAGTTGTCTGGTTTCCATAGTACAGGCTCTGCCTAGTTTGGGATCAGATGACCGTGTGTGGATTGTCCCAAGATATTATTGTTATTGTTATTATTGTTACAATTGGATCAGCATCAGCGATAGTGTGTCCTGCCATTCGAAAAATATAGAATCAAAGAAGCTTTTGCCTGCATAGGTTTGCCAGCTGTGTCGTCAAGACCTTACTATCCCCGATTGTATCGCCGCTGGGTTGGATGGCCGTCAAGCTCTGCCAAATACCATACAAATACTGAGTTTACTTTTTTAATTTCCATAAATACTCGTATGTATTCGTAATGTATGGATATAACAAAGTTCAAAAGGCTTGGGCCAATCATATTATAAACCATAGATATGTTATATCCCTAGTAATGCAATCCCTACAAAAATTGTGAAAATGGTTTTGTGCAGTACTTTACATATTTTCTAAATACCTACGCATGACATCATTTTACTTGATTTTCAAAGGCGTCACGTTCGTAACATTTTACCGATGTGGGACTTACTGTTAGCTCACGCAATTGGGTGAGCCTTCACTATTCGTGCGCTAATTTCATACCTATCTATTGTACTTATAAAATATCATTAGCTTCGGCCTATTCTAAAGATAAATAATAATTGGTCTAATGGCCAAGAGCCTCGATAAACACCTCAAGAGGCTCACGTTAGACGGCTGGATCAAGGGCCGGATGCAGAAGGCAGTGCTCCTGGAGACGGCGCGCATTGTGAGAAAGTTCCTTTCTCTGGATCCTTAACCACCGTCTGCTAGGACCCTGTTCCGCAGCCGGTTGGGAGCCGTTTTTAATACTTTTAAATGTATTTTTTTATAATCTATAATTAAAAATGTAATTAATGTTGTGATATTGAAAATAAATGAAATAATAATAATATCTTGGGACAATCCACATACGGTCATCTGATCCCAAACTAGGCAGAGCCTGTACTATGGAAACCAGACAACTGATACGAATACTTATATACATTTTTTTTTGTAAATACATACTTAAATAGATAAATAACACCCAGACACTTGGTGGGAGTCGACCCACAATCCATCGGGTAGCAGCCAGGGTGTCTAACCACTAGACTAACGGGCCCTTCAAAATTAATGCTTCTAAAAATTATGTAGACACGTAGTAAAATACGCATTTGGTTTTATATTACAATCCCGTGTGATATAACGCGAAATGCATATTTAATATGAATGAAAGAAATTTCCTTGACACGGACCCAGAGGGCGGCGGCGACGACGCTATTGCCTTGAGAAACTAATACAAGTTAAGTTAGAGGACCATAAACTTTAATATTCAAAGTAAGTTGAAGATGAGCATCTTTGCATCAATTCTGAAGCAATTGCTGTTAAAGTAAAGGTTTTTTAATAATAAAAACGTTCTACCAATAAAAAATCCGACTTTTAAGAGTAACTTAAATAATTTCGTCCTATTAGTTGTTTTTATATCTACTTAAATTCGCGTGAACACATATATATCTCTCTCACATACACATTTATACCTACACATAATTATCCTGAGCACATATCTTAATAATAAAGTCGATCGACGCACCAAGCGACAGAACAATAATTCTCTGTAAGCTTCAATTTCATTCTTTTAGTGGCTTTCTAACGTGTAGAAACCTACAATGTTATATGAACGCAGATAACTGAATTGGTTACTCGTATATTATTTGTACTAATGATTATTACCGCCAAAGATCCTCTATTCAGAATATTTTATCTCCCAATGATTATTCCCCTTAGAGTGGTAACGGTAACTTCAAGTGCGATATCTCCGAAAAACTTCGACACTTAAATACGTTGCGCGGGTTGATAGAGGGATGACCACGAAATTCTAATGAATACATTTCCATTTTTCACCAATAGATACCGATTGACGAACAAATTTTTATATTTATAATGAACTTTGCCTACCTTTTTTTCAGGGTCCCAGTATGTTATATTAATTTCGTTCATTGCAAGCTTGCGTGACAAACACCTATTCACTAGTAAAATGTGTATATTTATAGTACTTATTTACCCAATGTCGCAAAGGCTCGTCAGGTGAGAATGCCTACGTCATGTAATGAAGGATATAAATAATTTTAATGTCTAATACTACTGCTATGCCTATGAATCTACTTATATTAAATACTGCTCGCAATATACTCCTGCATCCACGCTTTCTGTCTTGTGGGGTCCGGAAAAGTACTTATTTAATAAATTTTAAAATATGTTCATTCGTGTCAGACCTTCGTATTCCATTAATCGTCTACTCATTAATTATCCATTCCTTACGGGACTGGAATCCTTTCCTCTATCATGTAAGCTGAAAGCGTTCTGGCCATATTCAACCTTGTGGGCGAAAAAAGCGAAATTCAAATTGTTGTATGAAATGATTTTCGAATCACATAACATCTACTAAATTAATAATACCGGAATTGGCATACTTACACCAGTAAGTATTCTTAATGATTTCTGATACTTACGCGAATATTACACATTGAAATGAAACTAATTTTACGGATTATATCGCGGTTTATTATAATCCGCGATATAATCCGTAAAATTAGTTTCATTTCAAAGTATTCTTAATTTTTGTCGAATGATAAAATATACCGAGAAGTGCAGTGGTGTAAGACCTTGCAAAAAGAACAAAAAAACATTTCTGAATGGTATTTAAAATATTTACACCGTTACTTCTACGACGCTTTAATAGTCGAAAAACAGTAAGTATTTTTTTATTGAACTGCATACATACCTACATTACAGTACTAGGATAACTGTGTACTCTTTTACAGGTTAGTCCCCTCCAATAGACTGACATTGTTCATACAAGTTGAATGCGCTTTCCAAATGGTTTTGTATGTCGCCAACCCCGAGTACGTGTTTACTCAAACGTTACTCGCTTACCACTTCGCACCGCGTTATATCTGATTAAGTTTATTCAACATATGAATACTTTAAATTCAAGTGCAGCTTTCTGTTCAAGGATTGTAAAATGTGTCAGATGCTACTTTCTTCTATCTTTTCTGAACTTAGATCGCGCTTGCATTTCTTTTCATAAGATGTGTTCAGGTGCAGTTCGAGATCATAATTATTTTACAGAAATATACGCCAGCTTTACTCAACTTGTTTTTTTTCTACTATAACTATACTAAACTATATACACGTATATAATCGAAACAGTTTTATTATTCTACGGATTATATCGCGGTTAATTTTTAATCTCTACTTTACATTCATCACCATCGCCAGGTGGAAGACGTCTACTGCTGAATACCTGCCCCTTGGAACGCCACATTTAACGATAATTGGCTATTTGCATTCACCTGTTACCTGTGACAAGCACAATGTCTTCAGTCCACCGAGCCTGCCTACACTGCTGCGTCTTCCGTTTCGTGGTCGCCAATTGAGAAGCTTTCTTCCCCATTTGTTATCGGTTCTTAATAGAACTTCTTCTTTTAATTTACCTATGATGTCAAATTCTTACAAATTTCTAAAAATTCGAATAAATGTAATGTTCTATTTTATTTACTCAAAATAGTACATATTGAAATGCATGTCGTACGAAACGTCGTAAAAGTAAAAAATTCAAATACTTATTTAAAACCACGATATAATCCATAAAAGTTGTCTCCAATCAATGTTATGAAAATTGCGGGAAATATGATCCGGGAATAATTCCCGGATCTGGAAGCTAAGCCAATTCTGGTTTATACAGCTATATTGTAACAACAATTATACCGTAAAAAGAATCACATTATAATCTTCAGTATTTAGTCTGTAATGTATGCAGTACCAAATTGCTGCCACGGCTTATATCACAATTACACATTCATACAGTCCGCCACGGACCGCAGTCGAAATACGATTGTCCCCGTTTGCGACACGTCCACAAAGCCAGCTAAGTAGAGGATTAACATACCAATGCTTAAGCAAAAGCGTGTATGTACATTGTACATGCCCACACTGGCGCCTGTGCCAAAGCTTATAAGTACATTAGTATGTATGTATGTGTGTGGAGTTGTAGAGTTGTTTATTGTGGCTTAATAGTTATTAATTGCCGTTGTTAAATGTTTTGGGACTTGTTACTAGTTAATTTATTTATACGTATAACCCGTGCAGACTCCGTGTTTTCAACTTTCCGTCTCATCCTTAGGTACACATATGTATCAAGGGGAATAGAAAGCTACATTTCTAAATTACATTTACATATGTCGCTACAGTACATTATTATATAATACTTTGGGTGTCCGGGTAAGAATAACACCCACCCCCCCCCAAATTTCCTCCTGTTGGGTGTTGCGGGAGGCGACTAAGGGAAATCCAGAAAAGAGGCAGCATCATGGAATACGCCGTGTAGTTCTTTCGGATGAAGATGATCCGATGTTAGTAGTATCCAGAAGCCTTGGTAAGTATGTTTCACTATTTAATTTAAAGTAGGGTAAATAATTCAATTTTATGTATTCCTATTCCAAAATATTATACTTATACCCAATGGAAAAAAAACATTCCAATAATATTATTTTTGTTCGTAATAAAGAGGTGTTTTTCTAACTTTTTACTACACGAGAAGCTTTCGTGAGTTCAGTTGCCAATGTTTTTCAGGATTACGTAATAATTTATAACCCACACTAAAAATACTTAAATATATGGAATTGTTTAAAAAAGTTCCATTCGCATAACGGTATATGTGCTGTATGCTCTAAGGTGATTGTAGGATGCTTTATTAGAGCAATTTTTATACAGATCATAGTCTCGTTAGCTTTTGTGGTAAGATTGTTGTTTACCTAACGATAGTAGTACACCGGGATATGTGTGTGTTTTATTTCAATGTGCTTGTAAGTTTATTAGTGGGTAGAAATTCTGAGAGATGAAGCGTTGATTTCTTGAGCGTATTAAGTTTGAGAGATATAAAGGGTGATAGATATTCCTCTGCCTCTACATTATGTATAAGGGTAGGTTCTTCAAAGACTAAATTTTTGATGTCTGTGGATATATTTCTGTAACCAACGAACAAAACAGCATGTATTTTTTTTTCTTTACAGATTCACTTCATACCTAACTGGGATAAATTATATTTTTGAAATAATTGCTGTCTAAGTATAAAATAAAAATATTTGAAGTCTGTTCTTCTAATTCATATAGTGTCCGTTTGCCATTTTCCGGAACAAAATGGTCGATGTCATCTGTAACCAATTCTGATTCATATGGGCACAAAATTTTTGAACCTCGATATCTTGAAAACTATTTTATAAAAATGAGTCACTCATTCAAATTCTTATTTGGTATACCTATTTTCATATAAACATGTGTTACAGAGCTTAAAGAGAAATTAAATTTTGGCCATATGAATCAGTCGAAGAATGAAATTTCGAAGAACTACCCATAATACAAAGTCGTCAAAGGGTACAATAAAATGGACAAAACGTATAGAATATTTAACCTACAAAAACAGAGAGGTAGATACACTTTAGATCGTATAAGAATACATATTATTTGACTGGTCTGTTGGTCTAGTGGTTAGACAACCTGGCCGCTAATCAACAGGTCGTAGGTGCGATTCCCACCAAGTGACTGGGTGTATTTATCTATTTAAGTATGTATTTACAAAAAAAAGTATATATGTATTAGTATATAGTACAGGCTCTGCCTAGTTTGGGATCAGATGACCGTGTGTGGATTATCCCAGAATATTATATTATTATTACATCTTTATTTATTAATTCTTATCGAGTATCGTCGTTTTTATTTCGATTGACAGCATATTGTCAGTCAATAATAAATGTATGTCAAATTAAAGCATATAATGTTTAACCGCAAACAAATCGATGACGACATAAAACAAAATGTAACTAATAAAAAGAATAAACGTTAGCAAAATTATTAAAAAAGTACTGCGGAAGTTCCACAATTCAGTTTTCACTGAGAGGCTTGGCACGCAAAAGTTTCATAATTAATAACAATTTGTATGGTAACCGACAGCCAAAATGGAGAGCTCGTTCAACAAATTATAAGAGGGTTTACGCGAGTGATTACTGCGTAGAGTTCTTCAAAGAGCAAGTTAGAAGATTTACAGGGTCGGGAAAGCACAAGTTAATGCTTTTGGTGTTTGGTCACCAATAAGGTAAGGTGGGCTCGACTTTTTGCCACCTAAGCTATATAAAAAGCAACGAGTTCTTTATTTCAAACTTTATTAATCGGAAATTAACGCGATTTACCTTATATTTTTTGGCTTGACGTTTCGGCCGGGTTGCACCAGCCGTGGTCACAAGCAGACTGGTTCAGCGAGACGGCTCCGTGCGCGAGGCAGAAATATCTTCATCTACCCCCGTTCTTTCACTTGTAACGCTAAGCCCACTACGCACATAGTATATCGATGACTTCACACTATTCTCACAGTATCCGTATATTTCATCATCATCATCATCATCAGCCGGAAGACGTCCACTGCTGAACACAGGCCTCCCCCTTAGAACGCCACAATGAACGACAATTGGCTATTTGCATCCACCGGTTACCTGCGACGCGCACAATGTCGTCTGTCCACCTAGTGGGAGGCCTGCCTACGCTGTGTCTTTCGGTTCGTGGTCGCCACTCGAGAACCTTTCTTCCCCATACCTTTTTTCCTTTCTTCCGAATATTTAACCGCCGGCAAATAGCGAGCTTTTGTCATTTTTATCATTGGTTAATTCCCGATTAAAATTAAGTTTGATAATGGAACGCGAAAGTTTAAAAGTATGTGTTCTTTATTTGCCTCTGTGAAGTCTCTACTACGTACTGTGGACCTTCCAAACTTCCAAGTATGAACATAGCTAAGAACCATAAAAGACCCACTCCGATTAAAACAACTTATAAATGAAAAATCTGTCCATTCGTTTGGGTGCTACGATGAAACGGACAAACAGACGTGCCTCTTCTTTCGGCGTCGGGGGTTGAAAAATGGCAGTTTAGGATCTGCTTATCTGGGACTAGATGAGTTACGACGTAAATAAAATGTAAAATTAATTCAGTTTTGATTACTAACCACCTCACTCACAAACATCAGTTATCGTTAGTTAAGTACTTTCGTGATAATTGATATCTCTATCTAACAATACAATACAAACAATACAAATAATTTCTTATCATCAACATACATTGTAGGTACAGCAGATTGTAAATGAAGTCTCCCTTTAAGCAAATAATGCCTGTATTAGGAGACTTCGCTCTTCCATAACTTAAATATTATAGTTATGCATGTTGAGACAAGGCAATTTACAAAATATAAATTAGGCTTGAGTAATATCTAACTGAACCAAAAATTATGTGTGTAATTGTGTAATGTGAAGTGTCAACAGTACGATCAGTTCCGATACGTAATCAGTACAAAAACAGCTTGAAACTTCCTAAGTGTAAAACAGCTCTTGTAACAAAAAGTGTACTTGGCATGGGTCCTCAAATATATAATAAGATACCAAAGGAAATAAAAGCACTGGACATTGCAAGTTTTAAACATAAGTTGACATCATTATTAATTAAGAAATGTTTTTATTCAATTAACGATTTTTTGAACGAGGATATAAGGAATGATTAATCTAACTTTTACTAAGTAAAAATAGTGACAAAATTCTCATTTGACATTCACAGTAATAATTGACATTTTATATTGACAAAATTATAATAGCAATACAAATTCCTTCTGGCCTCCTTCTATTTTATTTATGTAGATGAATAATCCCTGATTAGTACCTATATTATAATGACATTTGTACGCCTATACGGCAAAACATAGTGTTCTTCTTTAATTATAAGACCTGCTTTGTACCTATGTTTTACAAATAAATAATTTGATTGATTGATTGATTGTGTGTGTACCTGCCAAACGTACGTGTGTAGTGTGTACGTGTTCGTGTGTACGTGTTTGTGTGTAGTGTGTACGTGTTTGTGCGCGTGTGTATGATGTTTGTGTGTACCTAGAGAGTGTGTGAGAGAGTAAAGTACTAATTGACTGAGACTGCGAAGTAGTCATTATTAGTAATTGACGTTTCTAAGTACGGCAGTAACACTGAAGTGCTAGTAACTAACAAAGAATTTGTATAGGGCTTGTAAGTACGTACATCTGACCCTAGTACACACTCCGTGATGGCCAGAAGCGAAGAGCCTTTCGAAAAAGAAGAAGAGTTATGATACAGACGACGGGCATGTTGGTAGGTAGGTTGTAGGGCCAAATTAATAGATCACATTTGACATCTGTCAGTTTCTTTGTTCTGTCTGTTTCTTTTGTCATTATTACAATAAATATGTAATCGTAATTGGAAAAAGTTTAGCAATTGCGCAGTAATAACTTCGTAAAAAAATATTTAAGGTTACGTTGTTAAAATTTGATGAAGTGTCAAATGTGATCTATTAAATTGGCACTACTTTAGTGGTCAGACAACCTGGTTGCTACCCAACCTGGCTGCTACCCAACCTGGCTGCTACCCAACCTGGCTGCTACCAAACCTGGCTGCTACCCAACCTGGCTGCTACCCAACCTGGCTGCTACCCAACCTGGCTGCTACCCAACCTGGCTGCTACCCAACCTAGCTGCTACCCAACCTGGCTGCTACTTTAGTGGTCAGACAACCTGGCTGCTGCTGCGGTCATGGGTTCGCTTCCCGCCAATTGCCTTGTTGTTATTTATCTATTTAAGAAAATATTAAGTAAAAAAATATATTTGAATTAGTTATCTGGTTTCCATAGTACACGCTCTGCCTAGTTTGGGATCAGATGACCGTGTGTGGATTGTCCCAGAATATTATTATATTATTATTACTGTCAAATAAATAAATAAATGATGGCTACAGTAAGTGGATACTTTCCAAACTTCCCAATACACGAGTACACAATTTGTATTATACAAACAAATCGACGCAATTTGTATTTGAAGCGGTATTGTTCAAGTGTCGGAATGGTGGAAAATAGGAAATTTCTCTTTACTGTGCGCGTATTTCAGTATCGTTGTTGCGTAACGTAATACAAAACCATTTTGTGAACGTTTTAAATTAGATATTAACAAGTTTATTTCATCATAAAATCGCCAGAATATGTACCATTGCACAGAAAAAAACTTAATGGTAAATTACTATAACTACGTTTTATTATTATGATTTTTTATTGTATTCTGTGTGTCCGTATGTATAAAGTTGCAGATTGTGATATATGGATGACTTGGATATGATGTCAAAGTCCATTTAGGTAACATGTACTAACACTTGCTACCTCAATGATCACGTCTGGTCTACGACACGATATTGGCTAATTAAGCATTTAACATTTAGACATAAAAAAACAAGACAGCCTTTTTATATAATTACAGCATTTTTATATTTCGATGCTACCCAGATGATCCTTTGCTCTTCGTATAAGTATAACTATAATACCAAACATTCCAAAAAATCTTATAACTAACCTTATAACAACAGAACTGTGAGAAATATTATTAATTTATTACACGAATACTACACATTGAAATCAAACTACTTTTACGGATTTTATCGCGGTTTATTTTAGATTGCACTATACCGACATGTCGAATGCTTTGTAGCACCCATGGTCACAGGAAGACTGAGATGTTGAACGTCCTTATGTCACAAATATGTCAAGGTTTCTTAATTATTATTGCTGGTCAAACCTAAGCAGTAAGAGCTTACAGTATCTTAAGGCTTTAACGTCGGGGTAGTAAAATCTAAAATAAACCGCGAAAAAATCCGTAAAAGTAGTTTGAATTCAATCTGTTAAGGCTAGCTAAACAACCGCGATACAGCGAACAGCAAACGAGTTGTAAATAACTCAACTAGATTCGCTTCCGCTTTATAACTAATATGACTAGAGTACATATTATGTAGTTTATGTGAACATTTGTGTGCAACGGAAATTAGTTTTACAGTACAAGCAATTTGTTCTATACTGCCTTGAAATATGCGTGCTGATGGGAAAGTTTGAATCCCTAGCGTGAATATCATTTGGATTATTTTTTATGAATTTCATCGCACCGAGTTAGGAGTGTCGCTATAACAAAACAAGTAACAAATACTCCTGCTGAGTTTCTGTGTTTAATTTCTTTGTTCGCTTTTCTATCAATAAATTCTTATAGAACCTTTTTGTTGCAGTTGGGCCTCCCCAACTGCAACAAAAAGGTTCCTTCCTCCCTAGCCTTTGCTGATTCCTTGAAGGTTCCTTACCTTCAAGGAATCAGCAAAGGCTAGGGATTTTTACATACCTTCCCCAGTGGGCTTCATCGGCGATATAAAGAGACTGCACTTAGTTCGGATCTCGTCAGTTAGACTCTGACCACCGACCGGTCCTAATGGAACTAGGTGGTGACCTAGCCCACTTCCCAGCCGGTCACTAGGACCGTTCTGGACTGGCATCAGCTAAACACTTGTTTAGCCGATGCCGACTCTCCGAATCTTGCCCGCTTCCCGGCGCAAATCTCGTCCCCTCAGGACACCGACCAAGCGATCGGCGCTTTCACCGATCATCTTAAATCGGCCATCAGCCAGTCTTCTCAGCAGGTTGAAGCGGACAACTTTTACGCTGTCCTCTTCAAACTGCCCGATGACATTAAGGAATTAGTCCGCGCTAAAAACGCGGCTATTTGCGCGTACGACTCCTACCCCACCGATGCCAACCGGGCCCGCATGCGTGCTTTGCAGAGGGACGTGAAGCGCAGCATCGCGAAACTCAGGGAGGCTTGATGGGGAGGGTTTCTCGAGGAGATCTCGCCGTCACACCAAGCTTACTGGCGGCTCGCGAGATCCCTCAAGTCCGACACAGTAGCAACCATGCCCCCCTTGACCCGCCCTTCAGGCGACCCACCCGCGTTCGAGGACGACGAAAAGGCTGAGGTTCTCGCTGACTCTCTAGAGAGTCAGTGCACACCCAGCTCCGCTCCCGTCGATCCAACGCACCTTGATCTTGTGGATAGGGAAGTAGAGCGCAGTTCCTCACTCCCTCCCACCGAATCCCTCTCCCCGGTCACGCAGACCGAAGTGGAAGACCTAATCTCAAAGGCCTTAAGCCGAAGAAAGCACCGGGCTCTGACGGCATCTCCAATGGCGTCCTTAAGGTTCTCCCTGTCCATCTGATATGTCTTTTAGTGACTATCTTCAACGCTGCCATGTCCCACTGCGTCTTTCCTACCGAGTGGAAAGACGCGAATGTAGTAGGTATCCCCAAGCCGGGTAAGCCTCGCAGCAACCCTGCAAGCTACCGGCCTATCAGTCTTCTCAAGTCTCTCGGCAAACTCTATGAGCGCTTGCTGCTGGCGAGACTCAAAGAGTTTGTCACTTCCAATAATATCCTCATTGACGAGCAATTTGGCTTTCGAACCGGACACTCTTGCGACCAGGGCACCGCCTCACGGAGCACATCCTGACCGGGCTCAACCAGCCCAAGCCTGTCTACACAGGCACCCTATTCTTCGATGTTGCCAAGGCCTTCGACAAGGTCTGGCACAACGGCTTGATATACAAGCTCTTCCAGTTAGGAGTCCCCGATAGGCTCGTACTCATCATACGAGACTTTCTCTCGAATCGTACCTTTCGATACCGGGTTGAAGGTACCTTTTCTTCTCCCCATCCTATACAGGCCGGAGTCCCCCAGGGCTCCGTGCTCTCTCCCCTTTTGTTCAGCCTGTTCACGAACGACATTCCTCGTTCGAACAGAGTCCAACTCGCCCTTTACGCGGATGACACCGCTATCTATTATTCCCATAGGAACATGTCCTATTTGACGCGTGCTCTTCAAGCCGCAGTCGACGCCCTGGGCCAATGGTTTCGTACGTGGCGCATAGAGGTGAACCCGGAGAAGAGTGCCGCGGTGGTCTTCTCCCAGGGACCCGCCAATATGTTCTCCGCGCGGAGCCTTCGGCCTAGCAGACGACTGGCCCCAATATCCTTATTCAATCGCCCTATCCCCTGGACTAGGAAGGTTAAGTACCTCGGATTCACCTTGGACTCCGCCATGACTTTCGGCCCGCACATTCGGTCCGTCCGCAATCGAGCGGCTTTCGTATTAGGTCGCCTGTATCCCCTTCTCTGCAAGCGGAGTAAAATGTCGCTTAGAAATAAGTTGACATTATACAAAGCTTGCATTCGCCCAATTATGACTTACGCGAGTGTAGTTTTCGCGCACGCCGCCCGCACCCGTATCGATAGCCTCCAGGTTATCCAAATTCGTTTCCTCCGACGCCGTCGGTGCCCCGTGGTACATGCGGAATGTAGATCTGCATTCCGATTTCAAGTTAGATCCCCTTCGTAAGTTCCTCAAAGAAGCGTCGAAACGCTACTTTGAATCCGCGTCCCGTCACGCGAATAGTTTAATCCGCGCCGCCGCCGATTACGCCCCTAGTCCTTCTGACTCGCGCCGCAGACCACATACTGCTCGACCCTCCTGACCCCATGACGGTCCTATTGGACCGGGATGCGCCGAACCCTCCCCGACAACCATATGCTACACTAGCTATCAGACACCGGTCTCGCCGGCGAGGCCGAAGGGTCGTACGCATGCGACCTCAACGACGTGCATCACCCCACTGAGTTTCTTGCCGGTTCTTCTGGTTGTTCTGGTTGTGGTGGTAAACTCAGCCCTCTCTTAAGCGACAGCCCAAGCCGAGGCCGTGCCTCCCTGAGGTGCCCTTGAGCTCGTCGCTACTTCTGCCTTCAAGGCTAGAGCGCTTTAAGCGCTCGCCTCCTATTGTCCGGTGAAGCTGTAATACCCTTCTGCGGCCAACAGCGTCTATCATTCCCAAAAAAAAAAAAAATTATCTCGTCAGTCTCTCTAGCGCCGGAGCAGCACGTCCCGGTGGGAAATTCTCGGAACCTAGTTGAAGATAACACACCTTATACTATTAGCAGTCGAGTTTTTAAAGGGTTACTTCAACTGCACCCAGAAAATAAGTCTGTCGTACTAAATTGTTTGTTATTTGTTATGATATTTGTCTGGAAGAGATCGCAGCTTGCCAAAAGACCAAGTTAAGTATATGGTATATGTACTTCCTCAATGAATAAGACCGTCAATGTACCCACAATATATACCATAACTTAAATTATACAGAAATTATACTACTTTTTTTTTAGTTCTTTCGAAAACCAACGACACACAATAATGTATAGAAGAATGAATAGTTAACAGAAGGTCACTTAAAGGTTTTCACGACTAAGTCAACAAAAATAAACAGTGAGTAACATAAAATAGATACAAAACATAAAAACACAGACAATAGGTTGCTAAAACATCACAAAAGTATCATTAAGACTCATGAGAACAAGACACCAATCATCAAATATACCATTAAACGGTTCTAGTCTAAGCATTTTTAAAAAAGTCTTGGCTTAAGATTTTCCTAGCAGTTGCCGCTTTAGTAAGAAAGGGATCAAAATTAAAAATTTTAACCGATTCTATTGTTATGTTATTTTGGTGTGCAATAAAGTGTTATCTATCTATTTATTTTTTGTCTGTGACCAGCGACAGGCAATTCATTTCCCGGATATTTCTCTCAACTCGATGTTAATGTTTTTTTTTAGTTAAAGACATGTAGAAAAGTATAAAAGCGAAATTATTCATTGAAATGAAACTAATTTTACGGATTATATCGCGGTTTATTTTTGATTTTAATTACCCGACGTTTCGAATACTTTACAGCATTCATGGTCACGGGCGGACTGAGGTGGTAGCTGTCCAAATGTCATAGTTGTCTTAGGGTACCCTCAGGTCTTCTAATTATTATTGTTAGTCCGATCTACGCAGAAAGAACTTACAGTATCTTGAGGTCTTGCAATGTGTAATATTCGCGTAAATATCAGAAATCATTAAGCGAAATTATTTTTAAAGTAAAGTGTTCCGATAAATCTTATATGAATTCTAAAACTTCAATATTCCATTCCGTAGCAATAACAACACAACGTGATATCCAACTAACGCCACGCTGCCACCCTGATCCACACACGATATTATTCAAATAAGATTTACTGTAGCCATCTCGTTCATATAAACAGTATGTAACAAGGCTTTGTATCGAGATACAAGCTTGTAGAGACAAAAGGCTGAATCGTTTTCCTCTATGGTAAGTCGAGTTACGTACGTAGATTATTATCGTCAGAAGTTTTGAAACGGATTTGTTTTTATCTGAAGTCACTGTTTTGTGGCAGGATATCTTACACTGCGGTGGTATGCTCGCCTTGCGCGCATATCCAAGGCGAGCATATCATCGCAATGCATGAGCGAATTCCGCTGAATTTGAATTTTAAATTATAACACTGAGTCCTGCTGACTCCTGCTACAGAAAAAGGTATTATTTTCCATTTAGATTATGAGTATTCGTTAAATGATCCCCAAGTCCTGGCAAGCGTTGGGATTATCACTAACTCCTAGTGGCGTAGGCCGGGTTATGTGAGCTTTTTACCCACTACAACCTCTCCGGTGGTCTTCATCCACCCTATGGAGAGAAACTGTTCACTCCGTTCAGATCTCGCCAGAGTCGTCTTAATAAGCTTAATGTCCAATCTACGATTGCATTACAACTGGGATCGCAGTTAAACACTAGTTTATTTTGAATAAAAAATGCTCATGCACGTTGTTAGTACTTCGAATGGATATGGTGTTTGCAATTGTCTAAAATTATTATTGTATCGATCTGAAGACACATCGTAATACAGCATTTATATTGGTTTTAAAGTATTCTAGTCTAATTGATGAATATACAGCTACAAGCTACCCACAACACAAACTCATCCTTATATAGTCAGGTTTTAAGAAAATACTTATATACATGGCATTTTCTATTCAAATTCGACAAATCAAAAATAGACCATGTATTTAGACCGTTACATTCTACAACCATACATGTCTATCTACATCAAAGAAGTTGCCAAAACTTCAACAGAATTATAGTAAATACATAATATATACAAGATCGCTATAGAAGTCAAGAAGATTGCATAGAAAACTATGAAATAAATTTTTATTGTTCTTTCATCATTCATAATTGAAAACCAGCAAGATCTACTACGGTCGTGCTCGCAATAACAAAGGAAAATGAAACCTCTTGTAAACGCTAGGGAAATTATTAATCGTGTCTCAACTAGTACAGAAATAAGCCAAGGAAATAAGTTTCATGTAAAATGTAAATTTTTCTTCAGTTCTACTTTAGCGACTTCAAGACTTATTTGTTTACTAGCTGACCCACGCAGCTCCGCCTGCGCTATTTTTACGTTAACTAAACTTTTAATAACAGACATTCGCATCGAATACATAACCTCCTTTTTTATAGTCGGTTAAAAACTGGGACCCACTTTTTACTTGCTCTCCGAAGCACGGACCCGTTTAGTTCAAATGGCGTTAAACGGTCACCCATCTATTTAATGACCTTACCTAACGTTGCTTAACCCGATCGATTACAAAACCTTGATAACAACTCTCTATGAGTGTTCCCTTACTAATATTTATTATATTATAAAGAAAAAGTGATAAAATCGGACCAAGCGTATAACCAAGTACCCGTTTTGACTTTAATCCCCTCTCCCAAAAGAACCGTGCTAGATTACGGGATAAAAAGTAGCCTATGTCCTACCTCGTAGTAAGATCTCAAATCATGCCAAGTTTCATTTGAATCCATTTAGTAGTTTCGGCGTGATGCTCAGCCGTGATACAGACAGACAGACAGACAGACAGACAGACAGTCAGACAGACAGACAAAAATTAAAAAAATTACATTTTCGGCCTCAGTATCGGTTATAGAATGCCCTCCAAATATAATTTTCAAAATATCTTCAATGTACAGAATTGGACCTGTTACAGTTTTATTATAAGTATAGATATAGATGTTAAGCGACTCGTCATAAAAAAAATATGAACGCAGAATCATTAACATACCATATCTGTTAGTTGATCTTCGCGAAGATGGGTCGTTGTGGTTAGATTATTAAGTAGGGGGACATTAAGGACGACGTATGCTACTCCATCCCATCGTTGTCAGACGGTTTACGTCTCCGTGACTATCTCCGTGAACTGCTCAAGGCCGTGGGCTTTGAGTTAGTCAAATGAAGCAGCAACTCGATTGACCTTGTTGCTTCTCTGCCAATGACGGACCGTCATAGCGCTGTCATTGACTTTGAGCATCCCAACTCACAGTCACAAACAAACATTAAAGTTTTAGGTCTTCAGTGGTCACTATTACAATACACTTTATTGCACACCAAGAAGATATTTACAATATAAACTGAGAACTAAAACATAAAATGTACAAATGGCGGTCTTATCGCTATAAGCAATTTCTTCCAGATAACCATTTTATTATATTAGTTATAAGTATATGAATAAGAATAATTTATTTGACAGTTACATATAATGACCACCAATTCTTTATTTATGAATTTCTTCAGCAGACTTAATACAGTGACGAGTACAAAACAAAAAACTATCAGCTCCATATAACGCTAACCTAACATCTGGAAGCCATAATAATTTTCCAACAACATTCCCACAAACTGACACGGACACACGCACACAACACATACACTCACACACACACACATACAAATAGAGAGAATAACATGAGCATACATAAATAGACACGCAGCTCTCAATATAGTTCCTTATTAATCTATACTATTTTAAAAAAATATACTATATATACTACACACATCAAAAGTGTCTAGGGATCAAGCATTTTTAAGCGGATTTCTTGAGATTGAGATGTGGCTTTGTAATAAATTTATGATTTTATAAATTTATATGGATCCTTTTTGGTGCATTTCATAATTTGAATCAGGAACTGTGAATCAAATTCGAGTAAACGATGAAAATCAGCTGTCAATATTTTCCCTATAAAAACATACAACGCATTGAAGACATTATTAGTGCTACTGTTTCCCTACTACTGATTAAAACCAACGTTATTATGGAGCGGCGACGTCATTTAAGCAGGGAAGAAATGCTCAGAGCCGTGGGAATGATAGAAGCTGGTTCCCGGCAACGTACTGTGGCTTTAGCTCTGAATACAGTCAGAGTGTTATCAGTCGACTTTGGACACGTTACCGAAGCACTGGTACCGTGGCTGAGCGCCATGGAGGACGGTATCGCTGCACCACACGGAGACAAGACCGATATATTCAAATCTTAACTCGAAGAGCTCCAACAATAACTGCCATGATGTTAGCCGTGAGGCTTCATCACTCTTCAGGGAACTTAATTAGCGACCAAACAGTCAGAAACCGCTTGCATGAAGTGAACCTTCATTCCCGAAGACCGCTACGGGTACCACCTATAGCAATGCACAATCGTAGGATTCGATATCAATGGGCTCTTGAACACAGAAATTGGGCAGAAGAACAATGGCGTTTCGTGTGCTTTTCTGATGAGTCTCGTTTTGGTATGAGACCGGATACAAGACGTATACGACACTGGAGAACCCCTGGACGCCAACAGCGATTAAAATCCTGCCAGGAAGTCCATCCTTATAGTGGTGGAACCATCATGGTATGGGCGGGTATTTGGATCGGCGGAAGAACTGAGTTGATTTGGATCAGAGGCAACCTCAACGCTCAAATTTATGCTGAGACGATTGTATCAGACGTCATCGTTCCTCTACAAGTGCAAATCGATCCCTTATTTCAGTTAATGCATGATAATGCACGACCGCACACCGCAAGAGTTGTAAGACAGACTCTCGCCGCAGCTAACATCAATGTCCTGCCCTGGCCTGCTCAGTCGCCAGACTTGAACCCGATTGAGCATGCATGGGATATGCTACAGAGAAGAGCTCTGCCGAATATGGAGGGTATCCAGTCGCAAGAAGACCTTTTTTTGTTGTTGCAACGAACATGGGCGGCCATTCCACAGCGTGATTTGGATGAACTCATTTTGAGTATGCCAAACCGATGTTCTTGTGTTGTTAGTGTTCGCGGTAGAAACACGGATTATTAATTGTTTAAGTTACCCAATAAAATTTTAAAGAAAACTGTTATTTCAGTCTTTTTTTCGAACTTTTGTGTTAGTGGTTCAAATGTCAAAAATCCCTTTATTAGGAAAATGGCAAATTTCTTTATTAATGCAAAGGTGACTTGGTTTATCGTTACTGTGACAAACGAAAACACTTTATTTGATGAATCCTTAAAGAAAAATTTAATTAATATCAATCAGGAGAAAAGTTATTGCAAAAATATATGTTGATCCCTAGACACTTTTGATGTGTGTATATACTATATAATATTATAAAGAGGAAAGATTTGTTTGTTTGTAATGAATAGGCTCCAAAACTACTGAACTAATTTCCAAAATTCTTTCACCATTAGAAAGCTACATCTGCACTGAGTAACATAGGCTATTTCATATTTAAAAAAAATAGAGATCCCTACTAAAAACTCAGTCATAAAATGTCTGTCACTGCATGCGCTGCGGAAACTATTGATGATACAATAAAAAAATGTTCTACAATATTATAGAACGTATCAATATCTACAAAAAAGTCCGCGATACCATATGTCTAACTATTAGAGTTATGTCACTACAAGTACTTTTTTATATTTTAAATGTTGATAAAAGTTCCGTCTTCATTCAGATGATGTTATTGATACCTTTATAATAATCCTTATCCAATTAAATCATGTTGTATTCAAGTCTGCTTCAATATCTATACATTACTATTTATATTATTGATATCGGACATTCCGTTCAAAAGATACTTCGAATTTAAAATTGTCAATCCGTTCTTTCTTCGCGTGCGCTGCATAAATTGTTAAAGATAAGACGAAATGATATACTAAAACATGACTAAATCAGTAAAGGTTGAAAATTATAATTTGAGTCTGTAAATTATAATTTTAGAAATAAATAAGCAAGAAAGAACACAATATTGGCTACTTTTAACATTTCTGTCTGTCTGATCACGGAAAAACGGCCCGACTGTATGCAAATCAATGCAATTTATAATAGTGAAGGAGGTACTTTTTTGTTCTCGCGGAAACAACCTTCAACAAGTTTTTGGGACCCGTGTCCCCACCGATTTCAACCGGGAAATGTGGAATTCTTACTCACTAAAACAACCGCGGCTGGCGCAGCAGTACATGAGAGAGGGGACTGGGCCCTCCGGTGGGATCTGCACCAGGAATCCCTAAGTGCCTTGCCTGTGAGCCCGCCGCCGGGGGACTCAATATAGCCCCCCGAGAACCAGACACGGTGCTCACGGGGACATGGGTCGCAACCCCGCCGCCATACTCCTGTGAGTCGCCGCCGTACCTACTCGATCGACGTCTAGGGCTCATACCCCGAAACGTCCAATGACTCCAAACGGTGAAGTAGGTATATTTTTGACGCGGGGGAAATCTTCAAAAGATTCCCAGGAGCTGTGGGGCTCGACCAGGGTATGTGGGATTCTTACCCACTAAAACCCCCGCGACTGTCGCATCGGCACATGAGAGGGGACCCAGGTCTCTCCGGTGGGATACGTATTACTTAGTATCGTAATAGATATAAATGAATACTACAAAACTAATTAGGTATACGTGCATGTAATGACCCGTTTTATTTTTTTTGTCTTTTGGTTAGTGGCCAAGCTGGTGTCAGTAGAGTTATTCAAGCTGCCCTTAGGCCCTCTGACTGCATAACGACAACTGTCTTTTTTTCCGCGGAATCTTCTATAGGTCCCCGGGAGCTGTGGGGCTCGACCGGGATATGAGGGAATCTTACCCACTAAAACACCCGCAGCTGTCGCATCGGCACATGAGAGGGGACCCCCGGGCTCTCCGGTGTGAACTGCGCCAGGAGCCCCCTGCCCCTCACTGCCTTGCCTTTGAGCCCGCCACCGGGGGACACATTATAGCCTCCCGGGAACTAGACACGGTGCTCACGGGAACGGGGGTCGCAATCCCGCCGCCGTCCTACTCGGAGTCACCGCCGTACTCAATGGACGTCCTAGGGCGACTCCGAAGGTAACGACTACTGTCTACAACATACGGAACCGTCTTTTTTCGCGCGCTCCGAAGCACAGGGAAGCTTAGTTCAAACGTACAAAGAAATCCGGACGTCGACGGCTATCCATGGATTGACCTTGCTTGACATTGCATAACTAACGCTAGCTTATGCCATATACAAAATATTTATCAAACTGTTCTTCTGGAACTCTTTTTGGCCGTTAAAATTTTAGGCCAGAGGGTTTAAAATATAAATATCGGGAAAATCCATGAAAACAGTTAAGAAAAATAATATTAAGCGCTGGCGGAGCTGCGCGAGTCAGCTAGTCTGTGATATAGGTATGCAGATAGCTTGTAAACTTTTTAAAGTTCAATTGAAACATTAATTTAGCTATATCTAAACTATATTATAAAGAGGTAGGCCTTTTTCGCGTGGGTGACTCAACACCGCAGAGCCGAAACTACCAAAGCTAGGAGTACAAAATTTGGACAGGAGTTCATTTTATGGCTTAACCAATCAATAAGAAAGGATTTTTGGAAATTCGAACTCTAAGGGTGTGAAATAGGGGTTGAAAGTTTGTATGGGAAAGGTGTAAAAACATTGTCTTTTTACTTGAAATTTTGCACTTAGACTCTTTAACGAAAATAATTAAATACGTGTATCAGCATTTTTCATAATTCGTCAGTTAAGGGTGTAATATGAACTAAAAGAGGTACGCCTTTTTCACGTGAATGACTCATCAACGCAGAGCAGAAACTACCGAAGCAAAGACTACAAAATTTGAACAGGAGGTTCATTTTATAGCCTAGAGAACCAATAAGAAAGGATTTTTGGAGAATCGAACTCTAAGTGTGTAAAATAAGGGTTAAAAGTTTGTATGGGGTGGGTGTAAAAACATTGTATTTTGACTTGAATTTGTGTACTTAGACTCTTTACTAAAAATAATCAAACACGTATATCAGCATTTATCATAATTCGTTAGTTAAGGGTGTAAATAAAGTTATATTATAAAGAGGTGGGCCTGCTTCGCGTGGGTGACTCAACACCGCAGATACGAAACTGCCGAAGCTAGGCATACAAAATTTGGACAGGAGGTTCATTTTATGGTTTAACCAATCAATAAGAAAGGATTTTTGGAAATTTGAACTCTAAGGGTGTGAAATAGGGGTTGAGAGTTTGTATGGGATGGGTTCAAAAACAATGTCTTTTGACTTGAAATTTAGTAATTAGACTCTATCAAAAATAATAAGACACGTGTATCAGCGTTTTCCAGAATTCCTTAGTTAAGGTTGTAAAATAGAGGATGAAAGTTTGTATAGGATGGGTGTAAAAACATTGTATTTTGACTTCAAATTTTGTAATTAGACTCTTTAATAAAAATAAAAAGATACGTGTATCAGCGTTTTTCAGATTTCGTTAGTTTATGGTGGGAAATAGGCAATGAAAGTTTGTGTGTTAAAAAACATATTGTATCTATCTATTGACCTGCCCTACCACCACCTGTATGAGCAGTATTATTATCATCTTACATGACATGAGGTAGAGACGTCAATATACATAGTCTATACCTCTGTCACTTTCTATCGAGAAAGTAAGGTGAAAATAATATTGTTATTAGAGGTGAGCTGCAATTTAGCAAGCAATTTTAAAAGAATAATAATACACGTATTTTTGTGTTTGTGAAAATTTATCACATAAGGGAATTAGATAAGATTTGAACCTTTGTATTGTTAGCGACGCTTTATTTATTTGTGTTTTAATCATCTCAATTTAGCCAAATATGAAAGTATCTAAATAGATCTTTATAATTAATAATTAAGTGGGTATTTGCATATCACAGTTGCTATTGTGACTAGTCGGACTACCGTCTATAGAATTCGGGCGTCTGATATAACAGTGGGGCGACGCGCCTACAAACACAGTCGATTGTGAGACTTCGTGGTGAATAGTCAATTGTGAGATTATATGACGAGCGGCCATGGGATGGCTGCTGTATTATAATGTGTTTGTGAGTTTGATTGGCAGGTTATCAAAGACTTGCGAGGAACTGCATTGATGATTGAGATGTAACCGGCGAACATCATGAGGTTTGATGCATTCACTGAGTAAGTGGCAACCCATTATTATATCTATTTGTTTAATGATTAATGTGTAGATTATTACTGACTAAATATTATTATGTGATACTTTATGATGGTTAATTAATTGACGGTAGTTGATGAAAGTGGATAACTGAATAGCTGATGATGATGACCAAGAGTTGGCGTTTGGTGTGGTTGTAGGGGCTGGTGGAGACCACTTGGGGGAGTCCCCACACTTTTATAGGCTTATCAATGTATCGGATACCTTTAATATTATTGAATTATTAAGAGATTACCAGTAAGAGTATACGAGACTCTCACAGTATGGTGTTTTTTATTTGTTTATTGATTTGATATAAATGTATTAAATACATAGGTATGAACCACACATACTCTTACTTAAAAGCACCTCCATCTGAATTAAATTAAGAGATACGATTTGTATTGTATGATAGGATAGCAGCTAACAGTAATGGATATAAAATAATTGATACGGTTGTGGTGGATACGCGTGGTGTAGACACGGAAGACACAATACATTAGAGTGTTTTAAACCAATAACAGTTTTTGATTTCTATCAATACGTCATGACTTCCACCTCATAGCCTCAAATTATAGGTAAGGTATCCAAATATTATAATTTGATAAGTAATTTTAATCCCCTTCACATGTGCAAGTGTGCAATGGGATAAGATTACAGTTTAGATTATATAAAATAATATTATCGAAACCAATATCCTCATTATGTCACCTACTTACATACCTACAGACAGATCTTTTCAATTTAGCGTCAACAATTTCCGGTGAAAATTCTTATGATAATACTATAAAGGTATTTCAAGGTCAAACCTTAAAATATTTTGTTGGTGTCGATCTACGAGAAGAATGTTTTCCCATGGACAGTTATATGGTTGGTCTATAGAGCAGGACATGCTAAAAACCTTGATGAACCTTGATACATCTTGATGAACACTAATTGGAAGAAAAAAAGTCGTGTATTCATTAATTTTACTTTAATGATTTTACTCCTTCTTCATGTACAAAAACTATAGTCTGATCCGGATCTACGATTTTTTCGAACCAGGGCAGAAACTTGATAGTGGCGTCTCTTGCGATTCAGATAAATTACTTAAAAAAGTTCACAAGTATAGGTAATATAATGGTTGGCATTATTCCTGAATAGGAAATTAAGAACCCTTAAATGAATTTGTACTCTTTATTAACTATTACTCTGATTTCTTTAATTAATCATATGCGAATCGTCAGCGTGAGATTGTTACCAGCTTTCAGTGAAGGAATACATCGTGAGGAAACCTGCATGTCTGAGAAGGCCTATCTTTCAAATGATGTGTGACGTCATCCAACCCGCACTTGGCCAGCGTAGTGGACTATGGCATAAGCTTCTACATTTTTATGGGAGGCCCGTGTCCAACAGTGGGACAAAAACAAGGGCTGGTAAAAAAATAGGTTTCCATGGTGTAAAGTTTCTGGAACGTTCTATAGTTTGTGTATGCCACCTGTCGTCAAATTGTATTTTTTTTTTGGATTGTTTCTCCTGAGGCAAAATAGAGAAGGAATGTTTGCAATTTGTCCAATTTACGTGAAACTTAACATGGTTATTCCTCTTCAACTAATTATTTACAACGGGTTATTCAAAATTCAATTTATAAAAGAAATCCAAAAATGTTTTATGTATGGTAAAATTGTTAGTAGAAATCTTATTCTACGAAAGTCTACTGTAGGTATGGTAAGGTATTATTTTTTACACATATTATAATTTAAACATAACATTTTGCCACCCGTGCGAAGCCGGGGTGGGCCGCTAGTTTATATAATAATTGTAATAAAAAATATTATTGTATAGCTGTTGTTTCAATTAATAAATAAATAAAAATATTACACCAGTAGGTATTAAAAAAAACATATACCTAAGTAAACTGACGTAATTCTTTTCATTTGTCACTTTATTGGTCCACATCCATCCACACGACGTCAGTCATGCATTGAAAGAGCAGTGTTTAGCACGACAGCACCGGATGTGAGCGTCCGCTCGCGTTGAGTAGACCGCTTCGCTCCGACAAATAAACCCTTTGTGATCCACGTCTTGTAATACAAAACCCTCTTATATCAAGTAGCACCAGACCAGATACCATTCTATTTATAGACAT
Organism: Furcula furcula; assembly: GCA_911728495.1. NCBI lineage: Eukaryota > Metazoa > Arthropoda > Insecta > Lepidoptera > Notodontidae > Furcula > Furcula furcula. The sequence goes on from OU452243.1 coordinate 9,088,895, forward strand.
ATCAAGTACTAGTTACTATGCGAATAGCATCAGACAAGTGCCTCTGTCCCATCTCACTAATAATAAAGGCAACATTTGAAGTTAGGTTTGGGAGTACCTGGACATGACAGGTGGCAGGAAGACCGCCACCGAGCCGACAGGTTTGTATAGAAAGAGAGACGTCCAAAGATAAGAGAAAGATAACTACCGTAGTATAATCGTAACCGTAGTGTTTGACGGGCCCGTTGGTCTAGTGGTCAGACACCCTGGCTTTCACATTGCGCATTTTATCTGTTTTTAGTAGTTAACAGTACAATTTCAGTAAAAATTGACTTTATTACATATTAATTATCATCTATACTTATAATAAAACTGTAACAGGTCCAATTCTGTACATTGAAGATATTTTGAAAATTATATTTGGAGGGCATTCTATAACCGATACTGAGGCCAAAAATGTTTTTTTTTTAATTTTTGTCTGTCTGTCTGTCTGTCTGTCTGTCTGTCTGTCTGTCTGTCTGTCTGTCTGTCTGTCTGTATCACGGCTGAGCATCACGCCGAAACTACTGAATGGATTCAAATGAAACTTGGCATGATTTGAGATCTTTCTACGAGGTAGGACATAGGATACTTTTTATCCCGTAATCTAGCACGGTTCTTTTGGGAGAGTGGATTAAAGTCAAAACGGGTACTTGGTTATACGCTTGGTCCGATTTTATCAATTTTTCTATAAAATATAATAAATATTAGTAAGGGAACACTCATAGAGAGTTGTTATCAAGGTTTTGTAATCGATCGGGTTAAGCAACGTTAGGTAAGGTCATAAAATAGATGGGTGACCGTTTAACGCCATTTGAACTAAACGGGTCCGTGCTTCGGAGAGCAAGTAAAAAGTGGGTCCCAGTTTTTAAACGACTATAAAAAATGAGGTTGTGTATTCGATGCGAATGTCTGTTATTCAAAGTTTAGTTAACGTAAAAATAGCGCAGGCGGAGCTGCGTGGGTCAGCTAGTTATAATAATATAATAATACCAGCCCTGGTTTTTGTCCCACTGCTGGGCACGGGCCTCCCCTCAAGATTAGGGGGCTTAGGCATTAGTCCACCACGCTGGCCAAGTGCGGGTTGGCGGACTTCACACGTCATTCGAAAGCCATTTAGGCATTCTCAGATTTGCAGGTTTCCTCACGATGTTTTCCTTCACCGAAAGCTAGTAACAATCGCACAAAGACGATTCGCACATGATTAAAGAAATCAGAGGTGCGAGCCGGGGTTCGAACCTGCGCACTTTGTTTCCAAGGCAAGCGCTCGCCCACTGAGCTGTTACCGCTATCATTATTACTAATTATCATTATTACTCATTAATTAATTATTATTAATTGGCACTATTATTTTATTTGACGGGCCCGTTGGTCTAGTGGTCAGACACCCTGCCTGCTAACCGATGGGTCGTGGGTTCGATTCCCGCCAAGTGTCTGGGTGTTGTTTATCTATTTAAGTATGTATTTACAAAAAAAAAAAAAGTATATAAGTATTAGTATCAGTTGTCTGGTTTCCATAGTACAGGCTCTGCCTAGTTTGGGATCGGATGACCGTGTGTGGATTGTCCCAAGATATAAAAAATATATAGATATATTTAGTTTTATCCTAAGTATCTACATTAAACCCATCCCATCACGTCTCGTTTCTCACGGAGGCGAAAAGCCGCCCTTGGGCTCTGCCTACCCCTACGGGAAAAAGGCGTGATTTTATGTATGTATGTAAAAGGAAAAAAAATTTTTTTTTCATTTGCGACGAGGTTGGGTAAGTAAGATCTAAAACTATTCCAAGTTTCAAATCGATAGCATTAGTGGTTCCTGAAATATATAGGTGTGACAGACAGACAGACAGACAGACGAAGTCAGACCATAAGGATTCCTTTTTTACCTTTCATTAAAGTTTATCCCTAGGAATTTTAACCACGCTCGCTAGTAACATTACTAAAATGCATTGCAAATACAAAATGACCCAGTATAGTGACCAAGAGTCCGTGATGCAGATACATTTTATCGATAAATATAAATAAAAAAATAAAAAAATCATATTTCAGATTTGAATTCCATTATGTGTGTAAAATATGTGGTGCTGGTGGACCACAATAGCACGTACCTAGTCATATTCCCTAATGGAAGTTACATGCTTTTGCCATTCCACAAAACTTTACAAAGTATGTTCTACTTGCTTGTATATTTACATAACTAGCTAACCCACGCAGCTCCGCCTGCGCTATAAAAATAGCTAAACTTTTAATAACAGACATTCGCATTGCATACATAACCTCCTTTTTTATAGTCGGTTAAAAACAGGGACCCACTTTTTACTTGCTCTCCGAAGCACGGACCCGTTTAGTTCAAATGGCGTTAAACGGTCACCCATCTATTTATTGACCTTACCTAACGTTGCTTAACCCGATCGATTACAAAACCTTGATAACAACTCTCTATGAGTGTTCCCTTACTAATATTTATTATATTATAAAGAAAAATTGATAAAATCGGACCAAGCGTATAAACAAGTACCCATTTTGACTTTAATCCCCTCTCCCAAAAGAACCGTGCTAGATTACGGGATAAAAAGTATTCTATATCCTACCTCGTAGTAAGATCTCAAGTCATGCCAAGTTTCATTTGAATCCATTCAGTAGTTTCGGCGTGATGCTCAGCCGTGGTACAGACAGACAGACAGACAAAAATTTAAAAAAATACATTTTCGGCCTCAGTATCGGTTATAGAATGCCCTCCAAATATAATTTTCAAAATATCTTCAATGTACAGAATTGGACCTGTTACAGTTTTATTATAAGTATAGATTCCTATTCTGTGTTACTGTTTCGCATATGATAAGTGCAAGTGATTAATAGACAATATTATACCGCGTTCTACAAAACTAAAAAAGTACCTATGTCACTCCCCCAGCCCATAAACTTTTACTACACAAAAAAAACTCGTTGATCTGTTGCTGCGTAAAATAAAAAGACAAGCAATCACAGTCTCGTATTCATAACATTAGTATCAATTTACATAATATTACCGTACATGGTAAATTTATGCATAAAAACAATACAGCGTAAGCGTTTCCAAAGTTTGCTCATAATCTAAACTCGTATTGTTTGTATACCTATGTTGTAACCCCCGACCCAAAAAGTAGAGGTTTATAAGTCTGATGCATATCTGCGTGTTTGCCTGTCTCTGTATGATTGCCGCTCGTAAACGAATTGACAGATTTGAATGCATTTCTTTTTTGTCCGACTGCCCTAGAAGGAGGGTTATGTTTTTTCAAAAGTATATGTGTATGTAATTAGGGGAATAATCAAGTGAAGACACCAAGGTATGTATGTAATTATTTATACATACATACATACATCAAATCACGCCTTTTTCCCGTAGGGGTAGGCAGAGCCCAAGGGCCGCTTTTCGCTTTTGTAATTATTTATGTTATTTAAATAAGAAATATAACAACGAACTTCCTTTCAAGTACCTATAAATCGACTGAAATAAAGTCAATAAACTGAAAAGAACTACGGCAGCGTGGCAATTATCATTGCATTATTTCACCGATTACGCTGAAACAAACCCTTATAACAAATTATAACTGCTGGCAAAAAAAAAAACTTTTTATGTACATTATTACTGCATCACGCGTTTTCGTGACTGTTTAATGTGTTGGGTGGAACTGGAATTAACGGGCAAACACATTAGGTGCGAGTCATCTACGATATCGTAGCCTATCCTAAATAAAACAATGGCAAAAGTTGACGCCCTTTTTAGGATTCCGTACCACATACACATTGGTAAGAGGTCGTCCATTAATCACGTGATGTTTTTTAGCAACTTTTTAACCCCTACCCCCCTTCTGGTGATATGTGGTGAGGTTTTAAACTACCCCCTTCCCCAAAATCACGTGTATTTTTTTGTACAAATTATATTCAAATATTCGAAATATTATCTTCAAATACATGTAACTGAATAAATGTTGAAGGGGAACTCGTTGCCGGCAACGGTAAGTCAAGGCCACGTGCCGCTGTTTGGTTTAGAAATCGTGGATTCAATGAAAAATAAATACACGTCATATACCCCTCATATATCCTGGTGATATTTCGTGATTTTTTCGGAACCCCCCCCCCCCCCCTATCGAGGCCTCACGTGATTAATGGACACCCACTAAAACAAAAGAAATCTGCCTTCAAAAAGTCTGAAATAATAATAATATCTTGGGACAATCCACACACGGTCATCCGATCCCAAACTAGGCAGAGCCTGTACTATGGAAACCAGACAACTGATACTAATACTTATACACTTTTTTTTTTTTTTAATTAATTTATTAGATTGAATTATCTTTACATCTTATTATCAAAGTCAATGTAACCTATAGACATTTCTTTTAGATAGGCAGTCCTTGGTCGTGAGTGCCATAGGATCAGCATCAGCAGAGTACCCGATAGACGTCCACTTCTGAACAAAGGCCTTCCCCTTAGAAGGATGGGGTGGTCATAATCCCCACGCTAGGCAGGCATCTTGGGGATCGCAGTATAGTTTGATAGGTAATCCAATAGAAAGACGCTGCTACCCGTCTTCCTGTTTTCCCTTAGTCGCCTCTTACGAACACCCAATGGGAGAAGATGGGAGAATGCTATTCTTACCCGGACACCCCACGGTTCATGGGTGCCATAGGATACCTATATATAAGTTTTTTTTTTTTTTCAATTAAATCTGGCGGCCATCAATGGCAATTTTGTATTTTTTGGCCTTTAACTGAAGTTTTAGATGAATAACTCTTGTGGCACTGAAAATAAAAGAAGGGTACAAAACCTAAGTCCAATTCGCACTTGGCTGAGGTTTGTTAAATGTTGTTTGGCATAGTCACATTAAAATGACATAAAAGATTATATAAAAGAAATATGTACTGCGGTTCGCCCAGCCGCAAGCTTCTCCTTTGATTGCGGCTCTGTCTTATTATAAGTAAAGTGCCATTCCAGGGAAGAGGATTCTGATTAAACTCAACCCAGCTCGTGCAGCCGGAGCATGTAATTATAGAAAAGGATTTTAATAATAATTGTAGTTGGGAGTACAATACGCTTGCAAGTTCTGCGGAGGGGGTAACAACGGTAAAATTGCAAAAATAGCCTTAGTTTAAAGAGTTCGATGGATCAATCCGCTATTGCATTGGCTATGAAAATTATATGTACTTATACCTCAGATCTTCAGCAAACAGTTTTATTGATTAGATATTGGATTAAATATAATGTTTTCAAGCAATATGTATTTAAAAAATGTACTACGTTGGATATGAATTGTGTTAGCGTTCAATATCCGTTCATCGGATAGACGTCAAACTTGGACTATAAAAAGCATAATAACCTATTCTACAATTTGTATTGATTACATTTCTTAATTTCATTCATGTTTTACAAGAAATTATAGAAAAACCACGTACGAGATGCATTTCCCCTTGCAGCGCCCCCGCGATCGCCTTCCACCAGTCTTTCGTGGACTGTTATGGAGGGTGGACGTGCTCGATTTTTTTTTGACAAGACGAATTTAATTTAAATGATTTTGAACATGTTTTTAATTAAGATATGTTACATATGGTATAATTATAACAATATAAATCATTTCAAATGAATTCTATACTTCTATATTTAATTATAGATATTTTTATAGTAACACCATATTTTTGGTTCATCATAGAATATGCGAAAGTATCGTTGCCAAGTATTATGCCTAACTTTTAAAGCGTATCAGAGTCATATATGATCTTACTAATTGAAATCGTATTTAATACTGTGTAGGTCGACAAAATGACATACATTACGATATCCTTTACATTATGATTTTCTTGTCAAAACATGAACGGTGTTATTATTACTATCATGTTGGTTTTTGCAACTTAGCAACAAGTCGAGTACCTGGGTGGTTGGCTTGGTGGTGAGCGACACTCTTACCTACGGACAGTTGCATTGGACAGTTGCTCGTCTTTTGAGACATCTGGATGGTTAAGATGGAAGGGTACTCGTGCGCTATCTAGGTGGCGCCACTTTAATCTTAGATTTCTTCCGCTATGTAACATAAGTAGAAGGTCACTGTAGCTGGCAAAAAAACTATCGGACCAAAAGGCTATAATTATAGTTTTGGATGACAGGGACAGGAAGAGACTTTTCTATGGGTGGGTGCTTCGATTACTATCAGGTAATACCTTGTTACTTAACTAAGTTGCGTAACAATAAACTGTTGGTGTTGTTGGCGTGCACGAGAAAAAATACCACCGCGTTAAAATGTTACTTACTCTAAAACCAGATTGCTTATTAGAATCAATGTAAATTAAATATCGAAGTGTGCTAAAGAATAAATAAAATAAAATAAAATGTCAAATGCTCCGCGTAGTTCAAACCCCGCGATGGGTACATAACTCAAGATGAAGTTACGTTACGTACCTTCACGGTCACGAACGGTGTATCACCTTTAGGACGACAATCGCTTGAACGTGCCAGCCCAAAATACATGCGGGCGGGGTAAGCGCCCGGAACGTCGTCGTCGCCCGGATCGCGGACACGAACGCTATACAAGTTCTCAATCAAAAACTATTTTGATTGAAAAATAGTATAGCGTTCGTGTCCGTGATAGTATATAATATGACGTTACACTAAATAAGACTATTACTGAATTCGTGCGTTCAAACAAACAGTGCTACGGATTCCTTTGGCAGCCACGTATATTGAATAACAACACAGGTCCGTTGATTTTGTAGTTTGCTACCCTGGCCGCTGACCTTAAGGTCTTGGGGTCGATTCCCACTCAGGACAAACATTCATGTGCATGAACATAATCTGTTTGTCTTGGGTCTGGGTCGTTTTTACCTGTACTTAATTATGGAAAAAGTTAAGTATCTTATCATAGTTTCAGTTCGATGGCCATTACGGAGTCGATCACGGAACTCATCTTCATCGTCATCAGCAGCCGAAACGTCCACTGTTGAAAAAAGACCCTCTCCCCGTAGAGGGGAGGGGTTGCCATAATCCCCACACCTGGCAGGCGGTTGGTGATCGCAGATAGGTGGTAGGTAATCCAATAAAAAGACGCTGCTGCTCGTCTTCTTGTTTTTCCTTAGTCGCCTTTTACGGACACGCAACGGGAGGAGATGGATGGGTGCGCTATTATTCTTATCACGGAACTAATTGTCGTAATAAAAATAATTTATCGTTTTTGGGTCTGCACGACTTGGGTTGACGTTGGGTATCTGGTCTTGAGTAAGGTTGGAAGCTAGCAAGCTTCCAAGATTCGGGTACTTGTGCCGCTCTTAAAGAGAATATACGCATTAGAATACGAAACATTACAGTTTCACGCTTCTTTAATAATACCGCTAGCATCTCATCAGGGCTACTGGCATGCATTGCAGCATCTTAAGTCACTCTCTTTGTCATACTCGAACATCGCAATCAATCATCAATTTGGTTTAAGTTCATTTTTCCAGGGATCAAAAAGCTCAAACATCAGATGGATGTTTATTGGTTAGAGAATTTGGAACTAATTTAGGAAATATGTTAAAAAGGTCCCTTTTTAAGAAAAAAAACTATATTTTGAAGGCTCTGTTAAACGCTTTCGTTTTGACTTGCAGAATAGAAACCTTAGAACTTTGTGCATAGTTTCATTTCAAGTACGCTTACAGTAATCACGGCAAGACACTGCACAGTAGCTATTTTTATGTTTATGTATTCAGAACACACAACTGTACTTGCGCAATGGTTCGTCAACTGGGTTAGGTATCGTTATTAAACTGCATCATTTCATTCTATAACGGAATAGGCAAAATTAACAAAACTCCATTCGACACATCTGCATATTTTTAGTCTATGATTTTTCAAATGTAATATTCATATTTGCTGGTAGCGCCCTCTACGATGACAACTCTCGGCCGGAGCGGCCAGATTCTCAAGGTCATTGGCGCATGTTACCCCCTTAAATGCTTGAAGTTTAGTTTAAACGCCTTGCTCTAAACTTTGCTAACATACCCTATACACGTTGTACATTTCAAGAGTACCTACATTGAGTCTTTTGTGCCCAGTAATCTCTCCAGCTTCACCCGGAACACAGAAATGTACTCACGCACTGCTGCTTTGCGCCAGAATTTTTGACACTGCACTGCGGTATTTCCTTTTCTACCTAAGTTAATGATTCTTTCCTGGACTAGGATAAGGACAACTACATAGTAGTAATAGAAACGGGTTTTATCCAAGTCATCTCCAATAACATACTGAGGAAATTGTTGAAATAAATAAAAATAGATCTAACAGGACACTCGTTACAGGAACTTGTTATATTGACGCCGGATATGTCTTTGCGAGGGTTCCGGCGGAAAATGGAAGATGTACGTGAATTTAGTTTATTGCTGTACCTCCTTGTAGTGTCCTTCCTTCATGTACTCTTTTTTTAAATTCAATATAAGCCAGTGCTTGACCACAGTCCCACCCGATGGAAAGCGGACTCTAAACAATATTAGTATTTTTAATAAAAATAAATTAAGCTTTACGGCTTCAAAATATTTTATATGGCTGCATAAGGTACCTATAGATGTTTTAATTAAGCAACTTAGTGATATGATAAATAGGTCTTTGACTGATGGTAAGCGATACGCCTGTAGCTCGTCATGCCAAATATTATTAAGTTAAGTCTGGAAATTTCATCAGCTATTTCTAGCTTAGATAGCCTTCAGACCAAAGCTAAGCTGCAATGTTTATACATTGTTATATCCATAGAATTAGTTTTTTTTTCACCAATATCTTTGGTTATATCTGAAACTGCAGTGGACGGTTTTCGTAAAACAATAGACTGTCTACCACATAGTATATGTCGTTTTTCCGATCCGTAGTCCGACGGTTCCGTAGAGTAGTTAATCGAGTAATCCGTTTATGTTTGTAAAATTCACATCATTTTTTTCTTTCTCTTTAACTAAGAAGAGAAAACAAATACATATACGCATAGGCGTATCACTATACAGCGATTTCGTTTTATACATACTTACTATAAAACTTACCATTTTAAGTAAAAGTTGTCCAATCGAAATAATTATCTCAAGTAATTTCAAAAAATCTAATATTATTCACAATTTTTTACCACTTTAAGAACTCCTTCCTTTCGTAAGTACCTACAATTATACAGTATATTCCATAATCCGTCCACGTAAGGCACCTACTTAAACCAACTTAACTAAGTTGAGCCGGTATCAACAGGCCACTGCGCTGGCAGCTCGCCAGACTCCAGTATCTGCCGGAAGGCTCATTTTGTTATTTTCCAGGCAACCTCTGAGCGGTCCCTTTGTCCCTGTGTTACGTGACACGCTTTTTATTTTCCTCTAAAATCAATACAGCGTCTGTTGTGTGACGTTTGCTGATGTTGGTTTTTGGGAACAGAATTTTGTTGTATTTGGAAACAGTTTTGTTGACAAGTGAGACGTTCGCATGATAAGCAACCTGCCTATAGACAGCTGCATTGCATTGCCGTTCGACACCTAAGACATTAGTTACTAAGTCTCTTGTGTCCGGTAATTTATCAGTTAGTGCCCTTCACACCGGAACACAACAATGTTTACACACTGCTGCTTGGCGGCAGATTATCTGACACTGCGGTGGCCCCTATCCGACCCCTTCCATAAAAACAATGTGCATTAATAATAAAGACTCAGGCTCTTCGGCTTTCGAGACAAGAGATTGGTAAAAGAAATTTATTCTATAACCATCGAAATCTCCGGAGACCGTCGTCGCGTCAAGACCGTAGCTTCGCTTTTTCTGACAGCTTAGCCGTCCTAAGAGGATTCCCGTCTTAAATAACCTACAAGTGCGGTGCGAATTGTGAAGAAATAGTTAACTTAAACAATGCTTAAACTCTCTGCAATGGAGCATATTGCGAGTGACAGCTGTTTCTATTTCATTTTATATTGTCTTTTTATCAGGGTACATTTATTTACTACTTGAAGTCCATCGAGTACGGCGGCGACTCCGAGGAGGACGACGGCGGGGTGCGACCCCCGTCTCCGTGAGCACCGTGACCATGACACCGTGACCATGACACCGTGACAGGTTGCCGGCGGGCTATAATACGCCCACCGGCAGCGGGCTCAAAGGCAAGGCCGTGAGGGGTCCTGTTACAGATCCCACCGGAAAACCAAGGTCTGATGCGACAGCTGCTATACTTCCTTTTTGCCCCACTGCCCCAGGACTATATTTTTATGTCTATTTCTTTGGCACGGCCTAAACAGCTTCATGGATTTTGAGACATAAGATATGCCGTTAGATTCCTCTTAGTTGTTATAGTGACATAGGTCAACCAGGGTATGTGGGATTCTTACCACTAAAACCCCCGTGGCCTTGGTTCTCCGGTGGAACATTCTTCATAGATTTCCCCCGCAAGAAGAAAAAATAGTATTGTATCAGAAACAGCACATGTTTACGATATGAAACACTACTATAAAACCTGAAAAGTCGTAAACACACGATAAGACAGAAACCCCATTTAGATGTAGTTATTACAAAAGCTCTCAACGCGTCTCAAGATGTATGTATACATAACTATGTATGTAAATGCAATATTTGTTAAAGTATTGTTTGTTATGTACATAGGTAAACCTCTCAGATCGTAAAAACAAGGCAAAATGCTTATAAAACACAAAAAACACGCTAGCTGGCTTCGTTTTTGTTAATTTCAAACATCATAATACTTGTGTAAAATTTATTTTTGAATAAAAAAGCAGTGCGTTTTAAGACCTTTTAGAATTCTATGTAATATAATGGAACCAATGAATAGGAAGTCTTCGGTTCACGCGGCGCACAGTTAGGTAAAATAAATTTTATCGAAACGGGTCGTAGTACCAGCAGACCTCCGGGCTGGTAGCTTTTCCGCCGAAATATAAGCTTGGGCATCCGAACCTGTAACGCCACCAGTCTTTAGGTATTAGCCCTTTTTACCCAACTGCCACACAGTAGAAAGACTATGTGTTTCGAGAGTATGTATGTAAGTCTATTTCTTTGGCATGGCCTAAAAAGCTTCATGGATTTAGACATAGGAATATTATATCGTTAGATTCCTCTTGGTTGTGATGGTGACATAGGTCACCAAGTGTCTGGGTGTTTTATCTATATAAGTATGTATTTACAAAAAAAAAAGTTTATATGTATTAGTATCAGTAATCTGGTTTCCATAGTACAGGCTCTGCCTAGTTTGGGATCAGATGACTGTGTGTGAATTGTCCCAGGATATTATATTATTATTCCATATTATTATTATTTATAGGTAATTGAATTTTTCAAAAAGTTTATTATTGAGGCTGTCAGCCGGCATTTTGCATGTTTTACTTCCAAAAACATCAATATATGGGTATCAAATGCAAGGTCTTAACGAGACAAGTTGAAATATATACATATAATTTGATGTCCTCCTGGCCGACACGATCACAGCGTTCAATCTTTCACGAGTTCGGTCATCTACGCGGGAGATATTATAATGCACAAGTGCTTGCGTAAACACAAGTGCACCCTCTTTTCTCTTTACACATACAATCCGATTTGATGGAAGACCGACACAACCGAGGAAAGATGATGCAGGGCCGAGTTTTTACAAGCCTACCCGACGCATGGATTATCTTAGTTTTCAGACAATCAGGGATTTGAACCCATAACATCCGGTTTCCAAAGCAAGCGGTTACCCGCTGCGCTACGGAGGCTACTATGTTATAATGTAAGACAGTTTGGTAAACAACCAATTGTTAAATTGTATGAAAAATATTTTTCTGTTTGTTACATTTAAAATGTTCAATTTCTTGAAAATAAAGTTTATTATTATTTAAAAGACCATTTTGTTTCTTTAAGGTCGGGCTTTTTGTGCCGTTATACATTTATTCTTGTTTAAAGGGGTAAAGCATAGCCAAGCGAAGGAAAACACCTCTATCTTACAGAACCTCTTTGCTAAATAGCACTATCGAGTGGCATTGTATTTCTGCGATGCACTTTGAAATAGACATATAATAATAATAATGTCCTCCTGGCCGAAACGAGCACAGCGGCCAATCTTTCACAAGATCAGCCAAGTACGCAGGAGATATTATAGTGCACAAGCGCTTGCGTAGACACAAGTGCACTCTCTCTTCCTTTATATAATACCTCTCATAATTCACCGGGAAGAGGTTAGGCGCAGGACCGACTTTTTACATGCCCATCCGACGCATGGATCATCTTACTTTGCAGACAATCAGGTGATCGGCCTGCATTGTCCTAGCCAGTAAGGAACAACTACTCAAATTTGTTGCCCCCCGCAGGATTCGAACCCGCGACCTCCGGTTTACAAAGCAGGCGGTTTCCCACTGCGCCACGGAGGCTACAATACAATAGACATATAAGCCTATACATTAGGGGACAAGGTAGCAAAATACTTACTATTTTTAGATGAAGTCATGGGCTAGATCTAGTAGTAGGTAATAAGACAACAACACACAACAAACAACAGCAACATACAAGATTGAGATAGGTAAGTACAAGATTTAGGATAAACAATAATTAGTCAGGAAAAAGTTAAAATCAAACTATTTTATACGAATTATATCGCCATTTGTTTGAGATCTGATAAAAAGAGCGATCAAATTAAATGAAATTAATTCGATTCCGTTCATTCATTTAAAAGCTACGACGTCCCAGCTAGCCATAAGTTTAAAACGAATGATTTGAAAAAGCAATCTAACGCTGTCGCCAAAAGCCAATTCAGTTTCGATGAAAGAAATGCCAAACGAGGTGGAACCTGCATCCTCGTTAGAAAAGGTTACCAGTATAAGGAACTACCAGAAGTAGCAAACCAATCTGTGATAGGCGTTTTTGAATGCTGTGCAATAGAACTAATCAGTCATAACCTTATTGTAATATGTATTTATAGAGTACCCAAGTATCAATACTTATCTGTATTTTACGCGAGGCTTGATAATATATTAAAGAGAATTTGCTCACATTCAAATGTTAAAATCGTCCTATGTGGCGATTACAACATAAATATATTAAACAAAAATAATACTACACATGAACTAGAAAACTTTCTACTTAGTTATAATTTACAACTAGTTATAAACCAACCAACTAGATTATCTAGCCGTACATGTATTGACAATTTTGCACATAATCTACAAAAAAATTGTACCGTTGAAATTTTGGATCTTGCCCTTTCAGACCACACTTCCCAAATTTTAGGAGTACCAACTAAAAAGACTTGTAAACTTCAGAGTTGGAAAATGAGATTAAGGGACTACTGTAATGAGAACTTGATTAAATTCAAAAACTATTTACAAAGTTTATCGTTTACAGAGGTGTATGAAGCAACCAATCCAAATACAGCATATAACATATTTTTTGAAATTTTTTCACTTTTTTTTAATCTATGCTTTCCTTTCAAGAAAGTAACAGTAAAAAGTAACATAATAAATAAATGGGCATCTCGAGGCATAAAGAAATGCAGTAAAAAACACAGACAACTGCTGTGGAAATATAGATGTAAACCCACCACAGAAAATAAAAATAAATTTAAAAAATATACAACACTCTACAAAAAGATTATTAAGCAAACTCAAAGAGCGCAAAATAACTATTTTATAAAAACATCTCAAAATAAATCTAGGGCAACTTGGCAAATCATTAACCAAGCCAAGCCAAAATCATTGATAAATCAAATAATGACTATAAAAACAGACACATTGACCCTGACAGATCCAATTGACATAGCAAATGCTTTCAATGACTATTTTATAGATGACATTGAAAATAATACAAAATCTACTAATCAGGTACATAATAAAATACATAATAATAATCCTCAGTCAATGTTTATGTCACCTGTTATTGACAATGATATAATATCAGCTGTAAAATCGCTAAACAATACTAAAACCACTGGATATGACGATATCTCTACGAAAGCAGTCAAATTCGTTAGTGAAATAATAGCTCCAGTCCTAACACATATAGTAAATTTATGCATTATTGAAGGAGTATTTCCAGACAGTCTAAAAATAGTCGTAATAAAACCACTGCACAAAAAAGACGAGGAAACTAAATTAAATAATTATAGACCAATTGCGAAAATACCAATCTTTTCAAAAGTTATTGAGAAAATTATCTACAAATCTATATACAAATATCTTAATAAGCATAATTTAATTTGCAGTGAACAAAAAGGATTTAGGAAAAATATTACAATTAATATGGCGATATATGAATTACTTAATACTATAATGACTTCTGTTGATATGAAAACACCAATATGTGCCATTTTTACTGACATGACGAAAGCTTTTGATCATGTAGATCATAAAATTCTTATTGATAAGCTACACAGTTATGGCATTAGGGGAAATGTACTTAGCTTGCTAATTTCGTATCTTGATAATAGGCCACAATATACAGAAATATCCAGAATATGCTCAAAGACCAAAATGGAAATTACATATTTATCAACACCAAGGTATATCAAATATGGTGTGCCTCAAGGCAGTGTATTAGGACCTCTTCTCTTCTTAAGGGGGTAACATGCGCCAATGACCTTGAGAATCTGGCCGCTCCGGCCGAGAGTTGTCATCGTAGAGGGCGCTACCAGCAAATATGAATATTACATTTGAAAAATCATATACTAAAAATATGCAGATGTGTCGAATGGAGTTTTGTTAATTTTGCCTATTCCGTTATAGAATGAAATTTCAATAAAATTATATCTATTGCAAATATACTTAATAATATCACTTTTGAATGTTTTGTTGATTATGTATACGTAAAATAAATGACTGATGAATTATTTAAATGCATGATAAAAACCGATTGTAACTCTGGCAAAGCTTTTTGTCATTTCATAGTGAAACGAAAAGAACAAGACTAATGCAGTTTAAGAACGGTAACCCACTGTTTTATATCTTGATTTATACCTTGGCGTGCCACCTAATTACAATCTGACAACCCAACCACTTACAATGGTAACGTAGTTGACGTGTTGCATCAGGATACGGATTATTGCATTTCATATTCCAAACTTCTTTCATATTCAAAATCTGTATTCTACGCAAATAAATGATTCTTATTCTTATTCATATCAAAGTTTCAGTCCGTCTATTATAGAATGGCCAATGCCTGACTTGTAAGGCTTATACATACTTCTATTCTATTGTTGGTGGTTATTAGGTCCGGTTACAACCGGAACACACTTCGACCCAGCTGAATACATTGTGCCTGCCATTCGGAATCCATATACATTCATACTACTTATAACTTACAGTCACAGCGGATTTTTGTGTGTCTGAAGTTAGGGTTGACGAACCATTGCGCAAGTACTGTTGTGAGTTCTGAATACATAAACATAAAAATAGCTATTGCGCAGCGTCTTGCCGTGATTACTGTAAGCGTACTTGAAATGAAACTATGCACAAAGTTCTAAGGTTTCTGTTCTGCAAGTCAAAACGAAAGCGTTTAACAGAGCCTTCAAAATATAGTTTTTTTCTTAAAAAGGGACCTTTTTAACACATTTCCTAAATTAGTTCCAAATTCTCTAACCAATAAACATCCATCTGATATTTAAGCTTTTTGATCCCTGGAAAAATGAACTGAAACCAAATTGATGATTGATTGCGATGTTCGAGTATGACAAAGAGAGTGACTTAAGATGCTGCAATGCATGCCAGTGGCCCTGATGAGATGCTAGCGGTATTATTAAAGAAGCGTGTAACTGTAATGTTTCCTATTCTAATGCGTATATTCTCTTTAAGAGCGGCACAAGTACCCGAATCTTGGAAGCTTGCTAGCTTCCAACCTTACTGAAGACCAGATATCCAACGTCGACCCAAGTCGTGCTGACCCAAAAATCATAAATTATTGTCACAATAAAAATATTATTGCGACAATTAGTTCCGTGATAAGAATAATAGCACCCAGTGGCGTGCACAGAGGGTAGGCAAAACAATGTATGCTGCTTGTTTAACCTATTTTAAGTATGCTAGTATACCATTTCAAATATCCATAAGCAAGCAAATACTATAGACATAATAATTTGCATTTCAAAACTAATAAGTTTATTCAGCGGCTCCATATTGACGAAAATACTTTGCCTACCCTAGGATTTCTCTGAGCAATCTTAATTTGAAAAAATCTTAGTTTTGACATGAATTAACGTATTTTTTTTAAATGTAAATGGATATGTTGGTAATATTGATTAATTTAAGGATATTTGTGATTGAACACAAACAAATAGCTTAAAGCAAAAACAACTAGCGGATATTTTTGCCTGCTTTCTGTGCACGCCACTGATAGCACCCATCCATCTCCTCCCGTTGGGTGTCCGTAAAAGGCGACTAAGGAAAAACAAGAAGACGAGCAGCAGCGTCTTTTTATTGGATTACCACCTATCTGCGATCCCCAACCGCCTGCCAGGCGTTTGGATTATGGCAACCCCTCCCCTCTAATTGATAGAGCGCCTTTTTTCAACAGTGGACGTTTCGGCTGCTGATGATGTTGTAGATGAGTTCCGTGATCGACTCCATAATGGTCATTGCACTGAAACTATGATAAGATACTTAACTTTTTCCATAATTAAGTACAGGTAAAAACGACCCAGACTCAAGACAAGCAGATTATGTTCACGCACATGAATGTTTGTCCTATGTGGGAATCGACCCCCAGACCTTAAGGTCAGCGGCCAGGGTAGCAAACTACAAAATCAACGGACCTGTGTTGTTATTCAATATACGTGGCTGCCAAAGGAATCCGTAGCACTGTTTGTTTGAACGCACGAATTCAGTAATAGTCTTTTTTAGTGTAACTTCATATTATGTATTATCGCGGACACGAACGCTATACTATTTTTCAATCATAATAGTTTTTGATTGAAACCTGGTATAGCGTTCGTGTCCGCGATCCGGGCGACGACGACGTTCCGGGCGCTTACCCCGCCCGCATGTATTTTGGGCTGGCACGTGCAAGCGATTGTCGTCCTAAAGGTGATACACCGTTCGTGACCGCGAAAGTACGTAACGTAACTTCATCTTGAGTTCTGTACCCATCACGGGGTTTGAACTACGCGGAGCATTTGACATTTTATTTTATTTTATTTATTCTTTAGCACACTTAGATATTTAATTTACATTGATTCTAATAAGCAATCTGGTTTTAGAGTAAGTAACATTTTAACGCGGTGGTATTTTTTCTCGTGCCTGCCAACAACACCAACAGTTTATTGTTACGCAACTTAGTTAAGTAACAAGGTATTACCTCATAGTAATCGAAGCACCCACCCATAGAAAAGTCTCTTCCTGTCCCTGTCATCCAAAACTATAATTATAGCCCTTTGGTCCGATAGTTTTTTTTCCAGCTACAGTGACCTTCTACTTATGTTACATAGCGGAAGAAATCTAAGATTAAAGTGGCGCCACCTAGATAGCACACGAGTACCCTTCCAACTTAACCATCCAGATGTCTCAAAAGACGAGCAACTGTCCAATGTAACTGTCCGTAGGTAAGCGTGTCGCTCACCACCAAGCCAACCACCCAGGTACTCGACTCGTTGTTAAGTTGCAAAAACCAACATGATAGTAATAATAACACCGTTCATGTTTTGACAAAAAAAAAACAAAATGTAAAGGATATCGTAATATGTCATTTTGTCGACCTACACAGTATTAAATACGATTTATAATATTAGATAATTAGTAAGATCATATATGACTCTGATACGCTTTAAAAGTTAGGCATAATACTCGGCAACGATACTTTCGCATATTCTATGATGAACCAAAAATATGGTATTACTATAAAAATATCTTTAATTAAATATAGAAGTATAGAATTCATTTTAAATGATTTATAATGTTATAGTTATACCATATGTAACATATCTTAATTAAAAACATGTTCAAAATCATTTAAATTAAATTCGTCTTGTCAAAAAACATTCGAGCACGTCCACCCTCCATAACAGTCCACGAAAGACTGATGGAAGACGATCGCGGGGGCGCTGCAAGGGGAAATGCATCGCGTACGTGGTTTTTCTATAATTTCTTGTAAAACATGAATGAAATTAAGAAATATAATCAATACAAATTGTAGAATAGGTTATTATGCTTTTTATAGTCCAAGTTTGACGTCTATCCGATGAACGGATATTGACAGCTAACACAATTCATATCCAACGTAGTACATTTTTTAAATACATATTGCTTGAAAATATTATATTTAATCTAATATCTAATCAATAAAACTGCTTGCTGTAGATTTGAGGTATAAGTAAATATAATTTTCATAGCCAATGCAATAGCGGATTGATCCATCGAACTCTTTAAACTAAGGCTATTTTTGCAATTTTACCGTTGTTACCCCCTTAATTTATATCAATGATTTCCCAAATTCAATACGTCATCCCATGATATTATTTTCAGACGACAGTACAGCCATAGTAGAATGTCGTAATCAACATGAATACCAAACTGACATTAATGATACCATTGTTGACATAGTTAATTATCTTAATAATAATAATTTAATCATTAATTTAAATAAAACAAAGATTATGCATTTTCACCAAAGAATAACACCACACCAACTTGACATAAAATTTAATGACCTTAAAATAGAACAAGGAAATGTTGCAAAATTCCTTGGGCTTTGGTTAGATAATAAGCTAACTTGGAAAACCCATATAGATATCTTATGTAAAAAATTACACAAATCCGCCTATGCATTATTCATGCTGTCGAAAAAAGTCAATATCCAAACCCTACTAACTGCGTATCATGGATTGGTAGTTTCATTAATACGATATGGTCTTATTTTCTGGGGACATTCAACAGACAGAGACGCAGTATTTAAAGCTCAGAAAAGATGCGTAAGATCAATGTGTGGTTTGACTACAAGAGACAGTTGTGTTCCTAAATTTAAATTATTAAAAATATTAACCATGCCAGCACTTTACATTTTAGAAGTTGCAATCTTTGTTAAAACAAATCCAAACTTATTTCAAAAGTACACATCAATGCGCGGTGCCCCAATTCGAGCCCAATACAACAACATACTATGTTCTCATAAATGTAAAACTGGCACCTCAAATTTATAATAAAGTGCCAAGTTATTTAAAAGACTTAGATATAAATAACTTTAAAAATAAACTATCAGAGATATTAATTGACAAATGTTATTATAATATAGACGACTTTTTAAATGATAAATTAATATAGTTACAAGAAGACATTTTATGTAATTTTAATTTTTATTAGAATAATTATAAGAAGACATTTTATGTAATTTTAAATTTTATTAGAATAAAACTGTTATTTCAGTGTAGCAATTATAATAGAATATGTTCGTATGCCGTGTAACGGCAGTACATAGAGAAGTTAAAATTATATTCACCACCTTATTGTATATCACCTATGTACACGAATAAATTATTTGATTGATTGATTGATTGATGCAGCCGCCAAGCGGTAAGCGATGGCAATTATCGCTTATGCTTAAAATCTCATATATGTACTATCTATAAAGTATTTGCTTGATCATATGAGCCATACACAGTATACCTACATATAAATCACATAACTTTTTTTTATAAAAACCAATAACAGTTGTACAAAACATTTACGGCGGTAATTTACATTCATATCTCCGTCGTAGCAACGCAATTTCCACAATTTCGTTGTTACAAATGTCACGAAATTTCGTATGTAATAATTGTTTTTGTTTAGTTGTCCGGCCGTAACAAAAAGCATTGGGTACCTACGTGTTGTTCTCCATGTGCTGACAGGACAGTTAGAGTAGTTGGTTGGATACTAAAAAGGTTACGGGTTCGATTCTCACCCAGGGAAAACATTTTTGTTCATGAAGATGTCCTGGTCTTATCGGCCAGGAGGACGTTATTATTATTAAATGGTTAACAGCTCGTAATAAGACTTCACCAAATTATTCATCTGAAAAATTACCTTGTGGTAGTTTAATTGTTAAATTAACCTTGAGCACTAACGGCATAGCGCCACAGATAGCGCGTTGATATGACTCATAGATATTAGGGAGGAGATTGGACCGTACCACCTGGACATAGGTACGGCTGATACGCTGCGTTTAGATAGGTAATGTGTATCCACATACATATCTTATTATATAAAAGAGTAGACAAAAACCCACTCATCACGAAACCTCAGAAACTACAAATGCTAGGAGTCTCAAACTTTACATGGGGGTTCCTTTTAGGACGTAGGTGCTCACTAAGACGGGGTTTTGAGAAATTCGACCTCTAAGGGGGTGAAACAGAGGGGCAAAGTTTGTATGGGAAAACGCGATTTCTTGATCCTATTGTCTTGAAACTTTGCACAGACATTCGTTAAGAAAAGTAATTGAATTAGTATTTCATATTTTTTTAATTTATCCCATGACAGGGTAAAAAAGGAGTATTATTACTCATCCGATGGCGGTACAAATATATCACAAGAATAAGATACGGTAATTCGAAAGTTAAAACAAAAGTTCCTCGGTCAAGTGGTTAAGGAAGCGTCCTCTAAGCACGGAGTGTCCGGGTTCGCTACCTGTATGCCGATTTTCTTTTTGTATTTTTAAACTTTGTTTTTGATCTTTTTATTTATATTAAGATTCGATGTTTTAAATATTTAACTCATATTAACTCCAGCACTTTTTATCTCTAATATATTTTTTTATATTTAATGTTTTTTTTTAAATTTAAAATCATGCATACGTTAGCTTCTCTCTAATGTTATGATTTAGATAAGTGGAAACATAATTGATTTTTGTACTATTGGATCGTATCGTAATAGTGGTATCATTTGTTTGTTTCTCAAATATAATAAAATAAAAATAAAATAATGAAAATATGTTTCCAAAATGTCTATTTGGGTAGGAATACAATATGCATGTATTGTACGTATGATATAAAGACCAAAACTTTATTGGAATTATTGTCTGTCTGCCAGTCAGGGTTTTTTCTACAGGTTGGCTGGTGTTGTTCCCTATCGACGTCAAAGTATCTTTACATAGTGTAATACAAAGTCGCTATCCGAGTCTGTCTATATCCGATAGCACCTCCTAACCACGCAGCGGTTTTCACCATCGGTTAGATAATTTTTCATTGAAGGTTTTAAGTTTTATTCAAAGTTAATAAACTTACATAGCTTACGTTGACTAAACCTAAAGAGATACATAGTTAACAATTATATTATTATTATTTAATATACCCGCCCCCCGGCGGCGGACTCAAAGGAAATGCACTGAGGGACAGCTCATGCAGATCCCACCGGAGAACCCCTTTCATGTACCGATGTGACAGCCACGGGAGTTTTAGCGGGTAAGAATCCCCCACAGGATTCCGGGGACATATTAAACGTGTCCCCCGCCACCCCTTTAACTGTGACAACGGTGACAGATTCCTGGGGGGCTATAATGCGCCACCGGCAGCGGTTACAAAGGCCCTTGCCTTGCACTGAGGGGTAACCGGTTTTTAACCAGTGTGTGTTGCCAGTGATGACATATGGTGCTGAGAGGTGGCCTCTAACGGCTGGCCTTTTAGAAAAGTTCAGAGTCACACAACGAGCCATGGAGAGAGCTATGCTCGGAATTTCTTTGCGCGACAGAATCCGAAATGTGGAGATTCGCCGAAGAACTAAGGTTACCGACATAGCTCTCAGAAGGGAAGAAAGGTTCTCGAGTGGCGACTACGAACCGGAAGACGCAGCGTAGGCAGGCCTCCCATTAGGTGGACAGACGACATTGTGCGCGTCGCAGGTAACCGGTGGATGCAAATAGCTAACTGTCGTTTATTGTAGCGTTCTAAGGGGGAGGCCTATGTTCAGCAGTGGACGTCTTCCGGCTGATGATGAAATAAATTTAATTAGCTTACGTTGACTAAACCTAATGAGGTACATACTTAACAATCAAGTACTAGAGAAGTTCATTCTATATATCATCATTCCATATAATATAAGGTAAATCTGGGATATAATATGCTTGCCCCCCGGCGGCGGACTGAGGGACACCTGGTTCAGATCCCACCCGAGAACCCAGGTTTCCCTCTCATGTGCCGATGTGACAGCCACGGGAGTTTTAGTGGGTAAGAATCCCAAATACCCAGGTTGACTTCCCCACGGGATCCCGGGGACATATTGGATCTTTCCCCCGCAACTCCCTTAACTGTGACAACGGTGACAGATTCCCGGGGATAATGCGCACCCGGCAGGCGCTTCAAAGGCCCTTGCCTTGCACTGAGGGGTACACGGTGCAGCCCCCCTCTTTTGTGTGAACAGCTGTGGCGGACACATACCGCAGTCGATCGCCCGCAGGATCCTGGGGGGCCTATTGGAAGTTTCCCCCGCAATCCCCGTATCTTTGAGCACGATGATAGTTTCTCAGGTGGCTTTATTGTGCCCCCCGTTGGCGGGGTCAAAGGCAAGCCACTGAGGCATCATGGTGCAGATCCCACCGGATAGCCCAAGAAGGGGTTCTTATGTGCTGATTGCACGGCCGTTGGGGGTTTAGTGTATAAGAATCCTACATAACCGGTTGACCACCAACAGGGTCCCGTAAATCCCATTAAAGGCTTCCCCGTGACCACCGTGACAGGTTCCCAGGGAACTATAATGTGCCTCTCCGGTGGCGGGTTCAAAGTCAAGGCACTGAGTGGTATCAGCTGGTGCAGATCCCGACAGATAGCCCAGGTCCGCCCTCTAATGTTCCGACGTGATAACCGCGGGGGTTTTGGTGGGTAAGAATTCCCCGGTTGACCACCGTTTACGTCTTAACGATGAAACCGAACAAGGAAGCCTGTATTGCTTCCATAAATTGATTTTAAAGAAATGGTGTCCTGTTCCTGTCCTTAATCCATCCAAATTGTGCACCGGTACACGTCTGCAGTTTCTAATAAAATTATAAATACAATTAACAAATCACAAGCTCAGAGATTCAACGTTGCAGGCTTATGATCTAAGGTTGCAGGCGAAAACCTAAGCGTTGAGTACTTTTCCTATGGACAGACAGCTATACGTAGCACTTTCACGCATCACTTCTAAAAAAAATTTGTTCATATTGCGTTACGAAAAGTCAGCTACAAAAATTATTTATGAAGAAATTTAATCAAAGGCAGTAACTTTAAATTATTCACTTCTTTTTTTTCTCAATTACACCCGTGCGAAGCCGGGGCGGGTCGCTAGTACATATAATAAAATCGTAGAAAAGTAAAAACTGTACATTGAATAATTTTTGAAAATTTTGCTGCTGAACAGATTTAATTGCTATTTGACAAAAATATTAATTGAAGACCTAGAAAAATTATAGGATATAAATTATCTTGCTATTTGTTACGGGGAATGAGAGTGATGTAATATGTACTTTTACATCTACAATTTGCCGCGAAACTCTTATTTTTTGAAGATTGGTAGCAATACTGTTCAACAGATTAAGCTGATATTTGACGAACATGTTTGATAAACACCTTATCAGGCTTTAGTATAACAAATATCAAGCTATTTGTTACTGGGAATGAGCAATACTGTAATAAGTTCTTTTCTTCTACAATTTGCCCCGAAATTATAAAAAGACCAGACAAATGTTACAGAATACCAGATTTTTTTATGGATTTAAACTCCGAAATTAAAATCATTACGTTAAGGAACCAAGCAGAAAATATGTACAATAGTCATAAGATCGGGAATTTCAACACAGCTTCTAACAGTCGATAACAGCCTAACGGTTTAATGGTTCTTTGATTATGTATTTTAGACATTTTTATTTCGCTTTTCGTAGTACTATTACAAAATAATAACTAATCAACTAAGTATATTTTTGAATACTGTCAAACTAAAAACGTATGATTGAAATTTTTAATAAATTAAATTTAAAGTTTTATTTCTTTATTTCTTTTTGCTGCATCTCGATATAAAGAAAGTAAGTAACCAAATATGGAAATTGTTAGTTACACGCCGTTGTGAACACTAAACTGAAGCTTGCGCCTGTAACATTACTCCTAACATTACGCCTCACAAGGAAGGGTGCGTTCTGAGCTTCCTTGAAAACTCGCCATATGCGAGTCGGTGATCTATTACAAGAACGTGAAAGTAACGTGTAAAGTGCAAATAGACCAAGGCCGTCTGCGTTGGGCACAGTCTATACAAAGTACATTGCGGATTATCTCCACCGCCTATGTCTACTGCTATACAACGCAAATACACAATTATGTATTAACTTCGCTGAACACTGAATATATTGGCGCTATGGCAGAGGTGTATCATCAGCAGCCGAAGGACGTCCACGGCTGAACAACTGCCTACCCCTTAGAAGGTAGGTGTCGCGACACGCGAGGTAGTTTTCGATTAGTGTCGCGAAACGCGAGGTAGTTTTATATTTATTTATATTTCGTACCGACAATGACGGTACCGCCGCCGCGTCAAGCTATAAATGCGAGCGCAGGCACATTTTACATTCATTAGTGAACGAGCTGGCAGACAGGCGACATCGCCATGGCGCGTGAGAGCGACGATATTGGGTAAGCACGGACGAATGGAGTCAGGGAGTGACTCGAGACGAGACCGAGCATGTTCCTGGTAAGTGCTTATATTATTCTAGTTAATAAGGACCTAACGCGGTGGTTCGAAACCACGACACAGCGAAGATTATGGTTTGATGAGAATCCAATGATTGCGTATGACCTTAGGTCAAAGGTCCATGTCATTGGACAGGCCGAGCATTTGCAAGCTCGTGCAAGGGAGTGGCCCGGGAGCACACTCACAAGGCATAGCCATAGTTAAACGATCGACTATGAAGTTGGTGAATGGGCAGGACTATGGGGAAGGTGGAGGTCCTCGTGGGGCATAAGCCTCATGTCCAGCGGTGCCACGGCCCTGGGTAAACTGTATCGACCAGGAACCCAGGGCTGAACGATAGCGGAGTGAACTGTACCGACCAGGTACTCCGCTAGGGAAGGGGGCACCCGGGCGCAGTCGCTGCGCCCTGACTGGAGCCATAGTCGATCGGAGGGTAACTCTGAATAGATCAGGCCCTTGGATGGCAAAGCCTATTAGTCTAATTATAAAGCGAAGCATAACTGATGGATAACTCATACGGAACATAATCTTTGTTGCGCACATACTAGTTTATTAAGAACCTTGGCAGGAATCCCATTAGATATGAGATTCCATTATCATAGGGCGCGACAAAATGGTGGAGGTGCTGGGATCCTGATTTGGGACGCCGGATTCGTTCTGGCCTTTCCACTTTAGAACTCCCTTTATATACTCTCCTTATTTTGAGATAAACATAGACGTGCTAAAACCTTTTTTTTGTAAGTCTATGGAGATAAATAACACTTTGCACGTGTTGGAGGCATTAGTGACCATTTTCTATCTAAGTTTTCTATGCAAACATTTGATGGCAATGTTGGGAAGATATCTTTGTGTTGGGTTATGTTGTTAAACATTTATAAACCGAATGGCTAATTGTAACATATAAATAAAACATTGGTTAGCATTTGTTAACACTTGTTAACATTGACGCTTTGGAACCTAAATCCGAACTGCGACTTGAGAGCCGGCCAATGTTTAATTGTTGTATGTGTTAGTAAGCATTTTGCCTTGCTGTGGGAGCTTAAACAGCTATAAAAAAAAACTTACAAAACTGATTTTTATCGATTACATTATCATTATTTACCCTACATTATCTTTGTGTTTGGGTATTTGTAGTGAAAATTTATATTTACTCTGAGGGGGTGAAAATGTTATTTATTGAAATAGTGCGTGCGGTTATCAGTGCTTGAAATGTTAATTTTTTTTTACATGGCTTTGAAAGCGTTAGCGTTAATATCATTATTGAATTTGGCGTTGCTTTTGCTTAAGTATGACTTGAGCAGCAGCGTAAGCATCAATAATTTTTGGTGACATTAATTCGAAATAGCGTTGAGTGAAGTTAGCGTTAATATAACGTTGGTTTGGTATCACGTATCTTAAAAACAGGGTTGTCAATCCTTCGAAGGGTTTACCCTGGGCTCGAGTTTTTTATTTGTTAGATTTTTGAAAAATGTTACATTTAGCAAACATACGTGGAAGGTCCCGGTAATGCAGTTGCAAATGTGTTATCGAGGATCTGAAAGTCAAGGATATTCTACATTTGCGGACATGAGCCCGACTAACGACTAGATTGATCACCTGGAAGTTCGGTTGGAGTTCTCATGAGCAGTGGAGTTTATTCTGACTATGGATAGTTTTATTAAAAAAAAAAAAATATATGACTTCAGTTATTGTGACATAGTTAATTATTTAAATAATAAATTGAGCAGAAAATAATATAATAGCATGGTGCACAATGCAGTATAAAGGGCGGAATCCTTGTTGTACTGATCATGTTTGGGGTCGAGCCATTCGTGAAGATAACTTCGACAAAAAATACTTCCTGAGTTAATAATAACAATGTTTAATAAAGTTAAATTGTGTACATAATAATATAATTTTTGTAGCCTGCTTTAATATAGATAATATTAATAAGGTAGACCAATATTATAATAACAAAATTGTGTAGGTACCTTTCCGATTATCAATAAAATAAAAGGAAGTGTACATTGACGGAATAAGTACTTTGATGAAGAAATGTCGATGCATTATACATAAGTAAGTACATAAGTATGTTGCTATAATTAAGTCTGCAGATTTTAGTGGAAAAAGACTTATTATTGAAGTATAAGGTATATTATGCTATATTGAATGAGGCGTATATGTATTGTATTAATAATAAATAAATACATATTTACGCTTAGAATAATAACGATTATTCTAAGTATTTACGTATATAAGAATAGGTATACGAAAGACAAGTCTGATAAAAAAATAGGCTCAGTCGTGGCAAAACATGTCCATAGTTTAAATTTTTCGTAAAGTTTACATTCTATTTAAATATTTTCTTCTCTAGAAACAAGCATATTTTTGATGTAAATAGAGGCGTTTGTTTTAAGAAAAAACAAACCCCAGGATATGCTATATGATTTTGTTTCATGAGTATACTTTAATGTATCATGGTAACGTAATTAATACTTTGAATTAGATATGGTATTTCGCAGGGACCCTTGTACTTGTATAATATTTTTGGTAAAAAAAAAACTTTGAAAAATCCAAAAAAAAAAAAAAAAAAAAGAGCTTTTGATTTTGATTGATTTAAGCATTGCGCGACTGATGATTTATAGCAACTTATCGAGTGGTATGGTATCTACGTTAAAAGTAGCGGCGTTTGCAAGGGTATTCAGCATCAACATCAACACCACAGAGTCGCGAACTGTGACCTGTGCGGTGCTATTGCCCGTCTCGTTTGACGGTTAAAGTGATGATCACTATTCTATTCTATTCTTGGTGGCTATAAATTTGGGCCCGGTATTCCCGGAACGCACTTCGACCCAGTTGGATCCATTGTGCATGCCCTAGCCCTTACTCTGTTGCTGGCGTATCGAAGAGCTCCCTCAGGTACGCAACGATCGCGCCAGCTTGGAGCTGTACATAATCATTTGGTGTAGGATAGGCTACTCCCAGATGATTCAACCTACGTCTCGCAAGAGCGTCGCAGCCACACAATATGTGTCGCATTGACTCTTTTTCATCTTCGCAGAATCTGCAAATGTCACTAGTACTTAGCCTCATTCTGTGTAGATGCTCGTTGGTGCCAAAATGTCCCGTAAGTGCACCCATCAGGTGCCTTATTTGTGATCTGTTTAGGTTCAATAATTTGACCCCACAGTCCACCCTTCCGCTAGAGAAAGCTTTGGAGTGGTTAAGGCCTGACGCTGCCCTCCATTCCTTCATGTGTTCGTTTCTAGCATGTGCATACAATGCTTGGTGATATGTTCCATACGGAATCCCCACAAATGGTTCGGGGCCAACCAAAAGTCTCTGTGAGCCGGCCCTCGCTAATCTATCTGCCTTCTCATTGCCCTCGACGCCTTCATGTCCAGGTACCCAGATAAGGCTGACATTGTTGTGTCTTCCCAGGTTGTTCAAGCCTGTAACACCTTCTTTGACCAGTTTAGAAGCAACTCTGAAGGAATTCAGAGCCTTCAGAGCTGCCTGACTGTCGCTGAGAATGCGAATGGTTTTACCCTTGACATTTCTCCTTTGCATTTCTTTGATGCTGGCAATTATGGCATAGGTTTCCGCTTGGAATACCGATGCATATTGCCCCATGCTGTGACTGATACTACAGTCCTTGGAATAAATCCCTGCCCCTGTACCTGACTCCATTTTGGAACCGTCAGTGTACCATATGAGGTGAGTTCCACCAACCGGTTTGAGTCCCCTCGTCCACTCTTCTCTGGATGGTATATGTACTCGGTACCTCTTGTTAAACATGTACACTGGATTTATCCTATCACAGGGCATGTCCATTAGATCATCCAGTTCTTTCACGGGATCCAATAAAGTATGTTTTGTACAGGGCTTGTTACGATTCCAAACTCCTGCTTTTGCAAGTCTGTATAGCGACTTTCTTGCCTCTATTTGTATGTAAGTGTGAAGTGGGGTTAGTCCCAGTAACCACTCAAGAGCCAGTGTAGGCGTTGTTTTGAAGGCACCAGTAATTGCCATGCAAACTACTCTTTGTACCTTCCTAAGAGAATCCTTGCAGATCCTTAGTTTGGTCCTAGGCCACCATACAGCGCTGCCATATGTGAGAATAGGCCTCACCATCGTAGTATATAACCAATACATTACCTTTGGTTTGAGTCCCCAAGTTTTGCCATACGCAGAACGGCACATATTGAAGACACGTAAGGCCTTTTTTGTTATGTTTTCAACATGACCACGCCACGTTAGTTTACTATCGAGAGTTACCCCAAGATATTTTACTTCCGTAGCCCATTTTAGTTTGGTGCCGTACATTTCTGGGTCTCTAAGGCCCTCTAATCGTCTTTTCCTCGTGAACGGCACTATAACCGTTTTGCTTGGATTTATGGAAAGGTTATTGTCTTTACACCATCTTTCCACCCTAACCAAAGCACCCTGCAGCAAATCCGTTACTACGTTTGGAAATTTGCCATTTACCTGTATGACTATATCATCTGCATAGCCTACAGCTTGAAATGGTCCACTGTTTAGTTCCACTAACAACGAATCCACCACTAGACTCCACAGTAATGGGGATAGTACGCCTCCCTGTGGACATCCTTTAGTTGCCTTTACGGTAACCATATCACCTAATAAACTAGTTTTAATGACACGTTCCTGTAGCATAGTGCTGATCCATTTAACAATTGTCGCATCTATGCCATGATTTTGTGCTGAAGTTCTTATTGAAGCGAAGGTTGTTCGATCGAACGCCCCCTCAATATCCAGAAACGCTCCTGCACAGATTTCTTTTGTCTCCAATGCATGTTCTGCTCGGTTGACCACGTAGTGCAATGCCGTATCCGTGGACTTACCCGGTTGGTACGCGCATTGCATGTCATGGAGCGGTCGTCTCCTTAGTGGGCCATCTCTTATATACCTGTCTATCATCTTCTCCAAAGTCTTCAAGAAGAATGAAGTAAGACTGATAGGGCGATAGGATTTGGCATCTTCATAGTTCTCCTTTCCTGGTTTGGGAATGAAGATTACTTTTGCCTGCCTCCAGGCTGATGGGACATGTCCAAAGGCTAGGCATGCCCTGTACAATCTGCACAAGTGAGGTATAAGAATACATTTTCCCTCCTGTAGCAAGATGGGGTATATATCGTCAGGTCCTGGTGATTTATACGGACTGAAGCTGTTGATTGCCCATCGTACCTTATCTGCGTCAACGACTTTCTTTGCTATACGCCAGTCGTCTTTGGAAGTTTTTGCAATTTGTTCTTCCATGGTGATAACATTATCAGTCACATTTTGTATCTCAACTGAGTCCGGGAAGTGCCTTCTTAGCATATGCGTAAGAGTTTCTTTCCCAGTTACAGTGAGCTTACCTTGGTCATTCCGGATAGATGTAAGTGGATTGACCTTTGCAGAGCTCATTGCTTTACTGAGCCTCATACCCTCTGGAAGGCTATTGATGCTACTGCAATGAGATCTCCATGATCTCCGCTTCGCCTTGCGCACTTCCTTACTATAGTGCGTAAGAGCTTCGGCATATACCGTAAAGTCATTATTTGACTTCGCCCAGTTGAAAACACGTCGCGTCTCCTGCCTTAGATTCTCAAGGGCAGGTGACCACCACGGCTCCTTTTGCGTCGCCGCCTCTTTCTCCGGGCAGTTCTTGATCCAGCTGGCCTTAACTGCCTGGGTAATTCTGTCAGACTCAAACTCGATGTCTATGATTGAGTTGAGTCGCTCCGTAGGATCCCCCAGGTGTTCCTTAAGGTCTCTCCTGAAAGATTCCCAATCGGTTCTCCTTGGGTTCCTCCTTCGTACCTTGCCATAATTATTGGAAGTTACATACCTAAAGCAGATGTAGTTGTGGTCAGATAAACTGACCTCGTCCGACACATGCCAATTACGGATCGCTTTACTCGCTCTATTGGATGCAAGCGTTATATCAATGATCTCCGCCCTGCGTCTATTCACAAAGGTTGGTCTATTGCCTTTATTTAAAATTTGTAAGGGTGAGCATACCAGAAAGTCCAATAGTGCTTCCCCTCTTTTGTTGTTGTCTGTGCTACCCCAGGCAACGTGGTGAGCGTTCGCGTCGCATGCTATGATGAGGTCGTCGCGAGCGCAATTATTAACCAGGTCTTGCAGCAGTGCTGATACCGGGTCCTCATTCTCATAGGGTAGGTAAGCAGAAGATAGAATAGTATCTTTACTGCCCCCTCCCGTTAACCCCTTAATCCTCACAGTAGTGAGGTCTCTGGAGCAGAAGTCATATAGAGGCATTGCCATTATGCCATTCCTGAGAAAGATACATGTCCTCATATTATTTGTGGGGCATCTATAGAAGAGTTGTCCTCCACGAACGTTTAGACCTCTGATGACGCCCTTGTACAGATAAGGTTCCTGTATGAGAGCGACATCATATTTATCCATATTAAGCGACCGGCAGAGTACTGCCGTAGCCGCCTTGCTGTGATGTAGATTAATTTGTATACATCTTAGACAACCCATTGGTGAAGGAACACCAATGGACTGATCACGCCTGCCTGTCTTTTCGATGGCTCCAGGCTTGCTTCTGCGCGTTTGCGCTGTACTGGTTGTGGCCCTTCCCAGCAGCGTCGCTGTCCTGACACCGGGCTCTGACGAGCCTTCTCCAGTAACTGCTCCACCAGCCGAAGTCAGGGCCAAACCTTTCTTTGCCGGCTCAGTTTTACCACATTGAGCCCCTCGGGTCAGAGTTCCGGTCCCATTCCTGTTCCCAGGCACTACCGACACACCAGGTCCCGCAGTAGCTCCACCGGCCGGCAAGTTATTGGTTGTGGCCCTTCCCAGCAGCATTGCTGTCCTGAAACCAGGCTCTGACGAGCCTTCTCCAGTGTCAGCTCCGCCAGCCGAAGTCAGGGCCAGACCTTTCCTTGCCGGCTCAGTTTTGCCACCTTGAGCCCCTCGGGTCAGAGTTCCGGTCCCATTCCTGTTCCCAGTCACTACCGACACACCAGGTCCCGCAGTAGTTCCACCGGCCGGAATATTTTTAGAGCAACCCTTGGAAGGGCTACCCCCGTCATCCCTAGGGACAGTGCGCGGTTTCTTGTGCGAATCCATGCAAATATTGTTCGTAACTTCATTTCACTGACTCCCCACCCTCCACGGAGCCCGCACCTTTGGGGATGCTTCTCTAAGCACCAGGGCTATCAGTGAAATATAGTCCTCCCAAGTGAGTTGTCCACGAGTCCACACAACGTTCGCCTGTGCAGCGCCGCGCCGCGCCCTCGGCTCACATTGCTGACTGCGGACCCCATCACCCAAGAAGACTAGCCGGCTGGTCTTAAGGACCACCAACAGCCGATTGATTGCAACCGGCTCAGTCGCAACCGCCCGTGTTATAGGAGTCCGGGACCGAAGAGTCGTGTTGCCGCATGGGACCGCGTCCGCAGGCCCACTGTGCAGCTCATCCTCCAGGCCTCCCTTCCCCCTCATTACGGGTCCCCGCGCACGGCAAAAACACGCGGGAGGTCTTACCTACTTCCTACCATCTGCTGGTTTGTTGAGATGGTAGGACCGCAACGCCCGACCTCATGACGCCGCAGTATCGAATAAATATATACATATACATACATATGCTTATAAACATACACATATACTGAGACGCATAAACTTACAAACACGAATATATACATACATAGCGGGATTTAAATATACATACTATATAATATAATACATATATATATACATCCTATATAAATATGAGGCGGGGATGCGGGATGGGAAAGGTATAGGGTGAAAGAATTATTCGCCCAACGATTTTTTGTTGCGTTTGTTTCTGAGGGAATCAAACCAATAACAGGCGGCAACCTCGGGAAGGCTAGATCATCGGGCTTGCCCTGGAGATCAATCACGACTGTTGCGCTCCCTCCAAGACCATTTGCCAAATTACACACGGGAGTAGTGTGTAAAGTAGGCAAGCAGCTAGTGCATTAGAAAGGGAAAGGAAACTAAGCAAGCATAGGAAAGCAAGCAAAGCATGCCCTAGCCACTTACCCGCCCAATCGGGGACTCACATAGTGTGAAAGTCTCGGGAAGAGCTTACTATAGAAATGATCCTATGAAGTAAGGTCTTGATTAAGATGATCACTATAGTATATCAGGTGATTATCGGGTGACTGTTCAATGATTCATTCGGTAACTTGGGTTACCAATAAATACTAATACTGACACTTTCGGTTGACGTCAAGGTTCGGTGGACAGCTGAAGCTTGATGGTCACCTGGGTGGCTAGAGATGCGCAATGGCTCTGCTAATATAATTAGTAGACCTCAGCATAGTTAGTATATTCTATAAGTGCATGTAACTCAACTTTTTACTGTGTTGTTTAGTAAAATTATTTATTTTACTGCGATAAGGTGCGACGTTCTCATCACGTGGAGCATGGCAGCGTTGCCGGGTTAATTTTGATTTTAACAATGATGATAATAATGACGTTTGTTTCGTTGATGTTGCCCAATGATTACATTATTGATAGTACCTCATAACGTTATAATTTTCTACTATGATAGTATTAGCCCGTAAGTTGCCAGTTCTTGGTCGCCAGTATGACACACGACCTTCTTTTCGTTTTGGGAGGCCCTGGACGGGAGTCCAGATAAGGTCAATCTGCTAAATTCACAGGGCGTGTAGGAGATAGATTAAGTAACTCCGTAGGAAGCACACGTTGGTAATTCCGATTACAGCATGCAGCATGGCTGCATCACAACTATCAAGAAGCGGGCAGTAAAAGGATTTCCACATCCGCATACTCTCCGATAGCAGCTCGGTTGGTCAGTTACAGGTAACACCGTTAACTTCGGGATGTATACGCATGCCACCAAAACGTGGAATCAGGTGGGCAACTTCAACAACATAAGCATTCAATGGGTTAAGTGACACAGGGGCCTATGGCAATAATGAAACGGATGAGCTTACCATAGGCTTTTCCGTGGACGCTGTGGGAGCTGAACCTGTGGCGTCAGTCCCCACACTTACGTGCCCAGGTGGGACGGTGCACTGGGGACGAGCGTAGCGACTCTTAAACCAAGGCGAGTACAGAAAGGCTGGAGGGACGCTTCCGGCCACATATTGCCGTTACGCGAAACAGCTGCTTAGTGTCAAAATAGCAACTGCATGTAGTCACAGCGGTTATTTCAGGACAGAAAAGGTTCATTTAATAAACATCTTTTTTGTTATAGGAGTCACAGACTGTCCTCTATGCGGGGCGTGCGTGTAGGAAGACGAAGCGGTGACCCGAGTGCTTCTGAAGTGCCCGGAAGTCGCCGCCAACAGGGCGAGTACTTCGGTAGCCCAGGTGCTCTTCCAGGGATAGCCAGCGGCGTCGGGCACTCGCTGGCTTTTCTCGAGGAGTGGGAGTGGATCGAATAAGTCCATTTCCACCCACATGCAAAGTACATGCTATTGCGTGGAGTTGCGGAAGCCAGCCCGTCATGCCAATACCAAATGGATGTACTCGGACATCTCTACCTTTTGTTTAATTGCTTGTTTGTTTTCGCAGGGGAAACCTTCAAAGGGTCCCCGGGACCTGTGGGGTCGGGCGGGGTGTGTGGGATTCTTGCCGCTGGAGGCTCGGTGGCTGTCGCATCGACGCATTAGTAGGGGGGCGTAGGCTCCGGTGGGGCCTCTGTGCTTTGCCTTTGAGCAAAAGGCAAAATAGGCGTATTCTAGCCCCCCCGCGAAACAGACCCTTCTTTTTCGTTGGGAGTGTCGCGAC
The DNA here is from genome assembly GCA_911728495.1 of Furcula furcula. Classification (NCBI taxonomy): domain Eukaryota; kingdom Metazoa; phylum Arthropoda; class Insecta; order Lepidoptera; family Notodontidae; genus Furcula; species Furcula furcula. Next base: position 9,123,243 of record OU452243.1, read on the forward strand.
ACGCGAGGTAGTTTTCGATTGGTGTCGCGAAACGCGAGGTAGTTTTATATTTATTTATATTTCGTACCGACAATGACGGTACCGCCGCCGCGCCAAGCTATAAATGCGAGCGCAGGCACATTTTACATTCATTAGTGAACGAGCTGGCAGACAGGCGACATCGCCATGGCGCGTGAGAGCGACGATATTGGGTAAGCACGGACGAATGGAGTCAGGGAGTGACTCGAGACGAGACCGAGCATGTTCCTGGTAAGTGCTTATATTATTCTAGTTAATAAGGACCTAACGCGGTGGTTCGAAACCACGACACAGCGAAGATTATGGTTTGATGAGAATCCAATGATTGCGTATGACCTTAGGTCAAAGGTCCATGTCATTGGACAGGCCGAGCATTTGCAAGCTCGTGCAAGGGAGTGGCCCGGGAGCACACTCACAAGGCATAGCCATAGTTAAACGATCGACTATGAAGTTGGTGAATGGGCAGGACTATGGGGAAGGTGGAGGTCCTCGTGGGGCATAAGCCTCATGTCCAGCGGTGCCACGGCCCTGGGTAAACTGTATCGACCAGGAACCCAGGGCTGAACGATAGCGGAGTGAACTGTACCGACCAGGTACTCCGCTAGGGAAGGGGGCACCCGGGCGCAGTCGCTGCGCCCTGACTGGAGCCATAGTCGATCGGAGGGTAACTCTGAATAGATCAGGCCCTTGGATGGCAAAGCCTATTAGTCTAATTATAAAGCGAAGCATAACTGATGGATAACTCATACGGAACATAATCTTTGTTGCGCACATACTAGTTTATTAAGAACCTTGGCAGGAATCCCATTAGATATGAGATTCCATTATCATAGGGCGCGACAGTAGGGGTTGCCACAATCTCGCGCTTGGCAGTATTCTTGGGTCGTATGCTTACTGTTAAATACGAGTACATTAAATAGAGAGAGGAGCCTAAAAGCATGAGTTATCCGTTGTTTCGGTTAAATTCAATACAACAACAATAGGAATTTCAAAGAGTCCTCAGAATAGAATAGAATACACATTTGATTGTACAATGCGGATGAACAGCTGTTTCAATGTTTTGTTTGTAGACAAATAGATTAAATATAGGCCTTAGCGGGCTTAGTATTTTTTTCATACAGAAACTGTCATTACTTTTTATAATGTTGTCTTATTTACGGTATTGCCTAAATTGAGTGACCAATAAATACAAATTAACTAAAAAAAAAAAATTGTATAGAATAGAATACTCTTTATTTGCACACCAAATTAAAACATACAGAAAAACTTACAAAAATAACTTAAATTAGGTACAAATGGCGGTCTTATCGCTAATAGCGATTTTTTCCAGACAACCAAAGTATTCTTAAGAGGCGAGCATCCCAATTCATAACATCACTTTTCAAGACTAGCCCACAGGATAAATGGTCTAGATAAAAATTCAAGCTGCTCTTAGGTCTTTGACTTGGCTTATCAACTGATGTCTAGATGACAACAACCGAGAACGGCTTTTTACGTATCCTCCAAACCACGGAAACGCTAAATATAAATGGCACTTAACGGTCACCCATCTAAGGTCTCCTAACGTGTCTTAACCATTTAATCGTTTAGCGAGCAGGGATTAGAACTGACTTCGAAGATGTCAATGCCATACCATGCCTTCATGCTTATTTAGAAAATGCATAAAGTTCTGTACAAAAGTAAATAATAAGAAAAGGATATACCTTAATCTCATCTTACCTTAACTATATGTATATGAGTGAGTCAGAATTTTTGGCGCGCTTTAGTAGTTATATAACATATACATGGTTTATAATATCATTGGGTTTTAGTCAGTAAGTGTCTTTTAAACCCTGGTTGATCCTCCACAATATACAGGGGACCTTTTGAAGGTTTGAGGTTTAAAAGGAAAAAGGGTCGCTAAAGTTTCATGTCACAGAAGGTGGTGGCAGAGCAGATCACGGAGAGGGATCCCTTCGGTGATCCGCAATGCAGGAGGAGGCCCGGGCACAGATGAAGGGCCAACGCCGACCTTATCCCGCCCGAGCGAGGATGTGCAAACAATAGGGACGGGGGAATCGCTGCCTGTGTTCACCCTTGCGGATATGTCGTACTAAAGTGTCTCGGCACGCCATCTGATGAGATTCTGCGGGCCTTTTACATCGGCAGGCAGGTCTACGAGGATGGGCCCACTCGTCGCTGTTGGGACTCGGAATAGTAAACGGGGCCGTTCCGAAGGTCTCGATTCAGTAGGAGTCGTACATAACCCACATTGCCACTCCCGTGGTGGTGTGGGTAACCATGGGGATTTTCCTACGTGAAAAAAGTGCTTGACAAACATTGCTTGATTGAGGCTAACATTGCTTGAGTTCATGAAAATTACTGGCTGCGTGCAAAGCCGCGGGTACTGCTAGTTTTGAAATAAAATCTTTAAAAAAATTGAACCGGCTTCAATATCACGGAAAAGTATAAAATAATTTAAATATTATAGAAGTTGGTGTTAGCGTACCTGCTGTGTATATTTGTCACCAACTTCAATAATATTTAAATTATTTTATACTTTTCAGTGATGTTGAAGTGATTCAATTTTTTTTAATAAGATTTTATTTTAAACTTTTTAGTGATATTTTCATACATAAAGATTGAACCATCGAAGACGGTAAAATGATCTAGGTAGGTTATGATCACATTATCGTCTACATAGTTTTACATATTTCATGTTTCTTCAGAAGAAAATATCGGGTCGTAATGAAATTTGCATGGAATCATCATAGTAGTTTACTCTCTCGAATAAAAAAAAGAATCATCGAAATCGGTTCATATTTGTCAGAGTAATGTAATGGAGAACATCAGTTTTATGGTTTTTACCAGATAAATTCCCCCACATCGTTCATGTTCCTCCAGGAAGTTCTTATCCGGTTGTGATCAAATTCATACAGATTCATTACAGTGGTTTTTTCTTTCGAATAAAAAAAGAAACATTCAAATTGGTAAATATTTGCCAGAGTTATGACCATTTTTGTCCTTAAAAAGCGACAGTCATCTTATAGGCATTCCTGCAAGTTTCCTGCGCAGTCACCATTCTTGTTTTTTTCAAGAACTACTTATTCGTAAGCAATATTTTTTTATGGGACCCAACTAACGGATTAAAGAATGGATGGAAGAAAGATTCTTTCAACTCGGTTCATAATTGCCAGAGTTATGCGCGAACATACATAGAAAAAAAAAATATATATACATATAGATACAGACGAATTGAGAACCTCCTCCTTTTTTTGAAGTCAGTTAAAAATGCTAAGATTTTGCTAATTCATGTTTATTACCTACTTTACCCATCGAAAATCAATCAAACACTAAAATGTATAAAAAAATAAAACAATTTTATAAGAGGCATATTAACTGACTGGTGACTGTCCAGAATGTCCAATAATCTATATCTATAAAAATCAATGCCACTTTTCGTCGTAATTTTATAACTCAAGAACGGACTCACCTATCCAAACCAAATGTTTAGGCTTTGTTCGGACTTTTTAGTAGATGGTTTATGTGAAGTTTGCACAAAATCGATAGAGCGGTTCTTCATTTATCACATTTTTTGTAACAAATGAATTCAATAAATAGCGGATCATTTTGTAAATGGAGATTTTGTATTTTGTGAGGGATCGGGGGAGTTGGGTGGAGCAAGGGAGAGAGGGGGAGAGGATTCAGAGAGGGGATAACAAGGAGAGGAAGGGGGGAGTGTGACCGCGACAGAAGCGGGAGGAGGAAAGAGAGAGGAGACAAAGAGCATAGAATTAGATTTTTCTTATAAGAGTGAGAGATGGAGAGAGATGAATCAAGGGAGGAGGGAGAAAAGGGCAGCAAAATGTAAAAAAAGTGGGCGGAGCTGCGCGGGTCAGCTAGTACTTTATAAAAAGCAGTATCTATTACATTACGTGGTTTGTGCAACTATCCAAGTAAAGTTATGCTAAAATTCTGCTAAGCCCTAAAATGGGGCTCAATTCTGCTAAAATAGCAGAATTCTGCAAAACCTGGTCACACTGGGTAAAGGCCAGGGTATCTAACCAACAGGTTATACAGTGTGCGTCACTAATCATCCTGCTATAGCGCAGGCTAATGTTTGGAAATAATAATGCCTGTTTTAACTTATTGTTGAGTTATTGCTAAAAAATCAAGTAATTATTTTAAAAAGCTTAGTTTGTATACTTATAATTTTCTGGTAGGTAATCTTTTTATATAAATAAACCACCCACATCGCTTTAAAACATAAAATAGCGTATTTTTAAACACAATCTATTTTTCTGCCGATTATTCAAACTGCATATAGGCATCGCAAAAATATCGCATTCCGCCTCCCGCCATTGGCTATCGGCCAACATGTGTCCATATAGTTAGAGGTGATTGGATAAAGTTTTACGGCATCGTTTAAAGTTGCTATTTGAAAGGTCATAACAAAGTTATTCTTTGAAAACTGCTGGTAAAATCTTTTTGCAAACTTGGAAAGTCATGGTGTCATCTTTATTGGAATAGTCTTCAATTTTATATGCTGCTTTAGACATACGGGTTTCTATTTTATCACTGCAGGGCTCTAAAATATAGGCCCAAGTACAAAAAAAAATACCATTTTGATTAATGGTTACTTAAATAATTGACAGTGGAATATAATTCAGAATAATTCACAGCTGTTGGCAGACAGTCATATTATATCTGTTGGTTAAATCTTGCTTACTACCACCGTACTCTAGTATCACTTAAATTTCTCATGTTATCTGAGGTCACCTGAGTGACATGTAGCTGTAGTTGACGTCATGGTTTTTATCTACTCAATCTCCATGTACTTATAGGTGTATATAGGCACCAACTAAGAGCTCCTTTTTTCATAATGTTCCTCCTTTTTTCATAATGTTCCTCCTTTTATCATTTTGACCGCGTGCCTATACTAGAGGGCACCAGGAAATTGATTGCACACGGGCGCTACATGAGCTAGAGCTGGGGCTGCCTACCAATAGTCTTTGGCTGGCCACCGGTCGGCCAGCACTCCTGTGTTCATACATTATTGTTCCAAATTTGATCTATAATACATATGTGTATGTATGTAGATAATGTTATTTAAGGTCGCACGAGGCCTCTAACGTGAACACACGTTGCGGAGCACGAAATGCATCCATCGGCAGTATCGAGTCACCGGCTGTCATCAAATGCGATGCACCGCGCCCCGCCGCCCGTACCTCCGCTCCACGGGAATCGTTATGCGTCAGCACATCGACGCCTCAACGCGCTTACGCCGCTGCTGCCGTTGCGTCACCAACTAAGCAGCCGGAACCACAAGAGGAGAAGCAGAGGCCTGAAACAATGGGTCTACAGAAACGCCTATGTGACGAGGAGGGTTTCATAAAGGTGGAGAGGAGGAAGAAGAAACCCGCGAATCGCAACAAGTGCGGCGTCGCCCCAACGGGACCGAACCACCTGCTGCGTCCGACTGAACCAACGACGCTGCTTTATGTGTCAAGGCTCCATTATTCTACGAAGGCCGAGGAGATAGTAGAATATATGAGAGTGAAGACCAAGTTCTTACTGAGGGTCGAACGGTTGGAGTCCCGCCATAGGGTGAATTTTAATTCCTTTGTGGTTAGGATACCGACCACCCATCTATCGACATTCATGAAGGAAGAATTTTGGCCGAAGGGTGTCGTGTTTCGCCGATTCAGAGGTCGGCTACATGACACCGCGCGCGACACGAAGACATCTACGCGTTAATTAATTGTACTTATATAACTTTTATGTCTCTAAGGTATTTGTTTTAATAATATGATATGTATGTTAGTCTTTAAGGTATTTGTTTCTATGGGCCATAGTTGCCTGCAATAAAAGGTTTATTATACACCAGTCAGGCTTGTTGTACTTTTATAATTTTAAGCTGGTTATTCACAGATAACACACGATGTAGCACTATGTATTTGTGATACGGAGAAAAACACGTTTAAAATAGTGTTAACTAATACCCTTGGCGATCTATGTAAAGATACCGCTAAGTGCAAATGTTCCTCGTATAAATTTCTCACAACACAAGTTATACCTAATTCGTAAGGTCAACCAATATGTAAGTTTTGGCTAAGTTAACAATAAGTAGAAGGTATTAAACGAAAATGGCCGTCCTAGATAAACAAGTCAATAATAGAAACACTGGTAATTCTCAATTCTTCTATTATTAGGGTTCCGTATCTAAAAGGTAAAAATGGTGGGATTTCGTCTTTGTGTCCCACTCATATCTCTAAGTAACTACTTTTTGATATCGGTTTGAAATTTAGAATGTCTTTAGATATTCTTAACCGAACCATATTTCAAAAAAAAATGTTTTATCTTCTTTTCAACACTGACCGAAGTGTTTGACCTTTGAAGTTTGAGTTCAGATAATAAATGTTATGTAAATTTTACAAGAAAATAAAACTGTGGTTCTAAGTAGCACACTTATTCAGAAATGCAGTTTGGTCTTATTGCTACCTGAGGTGTAAGATAATTTTATATTTCCAAAGAAGGTCGCGCACTGAGGGTTCTCTGTGCGCGAGTCCGACTCGCACTTGACAGGCAATGCTTATTCATTTTAGTGACCGCTATCACTTCTGCTGATTCTGTTTCTGTGGTGATGAAGCCGTAGATAGTTAAGTACAAAGCATTATGATTTATATATGAAAAAACCTGTTCCAAACTGTACTAATGTACCAAGTGCGTTGTAGTGTGCCTGTCACCCCACCTATCTGTATGTTAGTACATAATATATAAGTAGTATAACATAGTATTAAATCAGTAGTAAACCTTTAACCATACGCAAACAGTCTTTATTTCTTCACGACACTCTAACATTCCTCTTGCCATTGCAGCGTACGGTCGCGGTCACGAACGCTTGATCACCTTAAAACGATAATCACCTGCACGAAACAAAGTGCGGGCGGGATAAACGGACGTTACGTTGTCCTATTTTGATTAAATACTGGTACAGCGTTCGTGACCTCGATAGTGCATTGTAGAATTGCCTGCAATCTTGTAATTAGTACAATAGTATGCATTGCGGAAATTAAAAAAAATACACTGATGAGTCATTAACATTCACAACTGCACTCATGGTTCGTCATTATCAGGCAGTGTGAACAGTAGTCATGGTAAACATTCAGTGAAAAAATTTATCTAAAATAAACTATTTAAAAAAAAATAAAAACCGACTTCAAAGTAAATTATCTAAAAAGCATAAAATAACGAAAATATATTGAAGTCGGTGCTAGCACATCATGTTAACTAAGACTAGCATGAGCTGACACCGACTTCAATATATTTTCGTTATTTTATGCTTTTTAGATAATTTACTTTGAAGACTTTTTTTTTTAAATAGTTTATTTAACACTTTTTAGTGACTTATATTTTAGCAAAATAGGTATCAGCACTATCACGCAACTCGAACGTCTACGTTACAGTAACTTACTGAACACATAAAAGTTTGTCTCTTAAACTACTGGACCAAGTTTGATGAAACTTGTACTCTACCCTAAGTTGAAAAATATTCTAACTATTGCAAAAAGAATTTTTGAAATCGGACTTGTAGTTTCTGAGAAATCCGCGGACAAACCTACATACATACATATGTATATACATTTATACATATGTATATACATACATACATATATACATACATACATACACTCGTAAAATTTGGTAAATTTGTTTAGAAGCCCACATAGACTAACATATATTAATATTACGCATTTTTATTAATATTACATACATACGCGTCGAATAGAGAACCTTCTTTTTGAAGCCGGTTAAAAAGCTTAAAATAGCTGAAAATGCGTATTTATAATAGACATGCGCACCAATTTGGAAACAAAGAGGATAGCGCTTGTGCAAACATGCGTACGTGATATTCGCGCAGTTGAAAAGCGTATTGAAAGATATAAAATTAATTGCTTCGGTAAAATGTCCTTGACTGAATAATTGATAATTTATTATAAATAAACGGTAGACAATTGAGCTAGAACTTTTGTCATGTAAAGTTTCATATTTTTTTAAACCACCAAGGTGACAAACAATATATGGTCCGCCTGATGAAAACTATAAGAATCACAAGCGCGTAGCCAAATCTAAAGAATTTAGGTATTAAGTCACTTGTATCCTGTAATCTCACCGGCTACAGTACCCTTCACACCAGAGCACATCAATTTTTACACATTGCTGCTTGATGCCTTACTTGAAAATGCGGTGGTACCTACCTATATGAAGAGTTACATGCACAAGGCAACTACCACCTCTAGGTGGTAGTTGCCTTGTGCATGTAACTTTATCTATCTATAGATAAAGGTAAAGTCTTTACTATCATCAAAAGACACACAAACATACATGTTAAATAAATAAACAAAACACAGTGGCAAAAAAAAACAAAAAAGATAATATACTAAGCACTATTGATATCTCAGTTTTATTTGACTAAGCTCGGAAAGTGTGTGTCACGATGATGCAAACGGGCCGTAGAAAATGATATATTTGCTCAAAGAGCAACACACAGATTTTCAGACACAGCCTAGATACACAACCAAGTACAATTTTATTATTATAACTAGCTGACCCACGCAGCTCCGCCTGCACTATTTTTTACGTTAGCTAAACTTTTAATAACAGACATTCGCATCGAATACATAACCTCCTTTTGTACAGTCGGTTAAAAACTGGGACCCACTTTTTACTTGCTCTCCGAAGCACGGACCCGTTTAGTTCAAATGGCGTTAAACGGTCACCCATCTATTTAATGACCTTACCTAACGTTGCTTAACCCGATCGATTACAAAACCTTGATAACAACTCTCTATGAGTGTTCCCTTACTAATATTTATTATATTATAAAGAAAAATTTATACAATCTGACCAAGCGTATAACCAAGTACCCATTTTGACTTTAATCCCCTCTCCCAAAAGAACCGTGCTAGATTACGGGATAAAAATTATCCTATGTCCTACCTCGTAGTAAGATCTCAAATCATGCCAAGTTTCATTTGAATCCATTCAGTAGTTTCGGCGTGATGTTCAGCCGTGATACAGACAGACAGACAGACAGACAAAAATTAAAAAAATCACATTTTCGTCCTCAGTATCGGTTATAGAATGCCCTCCAAATATAATTTTCAAAATATCTTCAATGTACAGAATTGGACCTGTTACAGTTGTATTATAAGTACTTATAGATAATTTAGTACCCATTCATTTATGCACATTATTTGTAGGTTATGAAAATACAAAGACTAGGATGAAGGGCAAAGTCTTGTCTCGTTAAAAATAATAATAATACTGTTGACTTACACATATCGGTAAGAAGTTGGAAAATAATTTATAACTTCCTTCCATTGCTCTTATGCGGTTGTCGGTACTAGCGTGTCAAGGGCACTTTTCATATAAAATATGCATTCCGTTTTCATTTCACAAAAATGTACTAAAATACTTGTTTGGATTAAAATTACGAGCCAAGCTGTAAAAAATCCATCCAGAGCATAAAGATTTGATTATCTGCACTGTCGTTTTATGATCACTCCAGTTATTACTTATGTTTGAAAGTTACAACTATAAAGTATAAGGACGACCTTGCTCCGAGGAGAATAATAGAAGATATCGTCACAGAATATAAATCACTTTTATTACAACACACTTTGTACACTGAATATACACGACTACAATAAATTAGATAAATCAAATTCACAATAAACAGTTACTTCCAACTCTTAACAGTCTCGTGGTTGACACTCGAATACCCTCACAATACTACCGACCATGCTTTTATCAGAAAAATCCCTACCCGAAAACTAAACCCCCAAACGACTCGCCACGACCAATCACAGCCCGCATCAGTTCTCTTTAATGCGGCTCCGTGATTGGCGGGCGGCGGCGCTACGAATCAATTGCAGAGTCTATGACTAACTTCCGCTTCTGTCAGTACTCGAAAAGTAGTTACCAGTATATTAAAATATTAAACAATTAAAATAAAGTATTAAATAAGTAGCGATAAATCTCTACAAAATTGCAAACCCTAACAAAAGCTGTAAGTAAGTATGTTCATTTCATGATATTTTTGATAGATATGTGTATATTATTTGACCAAGTTTATTTGTTACCAATGAGATCAGATATTTTGTATAGTTACGTGTATATACTAAATACTACACGTGTTCGTTGGTGACAGTTTTTTTTATACTACCAAGGTGGCAAGCAAGCGTACGGCTCGCCTGATGGTAAGCAGTCACCGCAGCTTTTAGACGCTAGCACAGTGATTCCCAAAGTGGTCTATATCGACCCCTAGGGGTCTATGACAACCTGCAAAGGGTCTACGTCAGCGAAAAAAAATTTGGGGGTCCATGAAATGAAAATTCGGGTCCACGATAGTGGATCTCAACACATACACTGATAGTACCTATTTACTTACATCATATCTTATACTATCAAAACATATACATTATTTATTAAATTACCTATGAAGTAAAAAAATTATTATATATGGCATGTGTTCGTTTTATTATGAATCAAGAAATCTACGAAGAACTTCGCAAGAACTTTGATAACCGACACTAAAGGTGAATCAATATTTCATGTTTTAAATTTTAAAGGATTACTTCATTGAAAAAGCAATTCCTTTATAAAATATAATATCAGTAGCTAGCTGGGGGGGGGGGGGGGTTGGTAAGTAGGGGTCTAAGTATTTTTGCCTGGTAATTTCACCAGCTACAGTGCCCTTCACGCCGGAACACGGCAGTATACACTGCTGCTTGGCGGCAAAGGAACCTACTACCTAAAGTCTGTCTTTTTTTTTTGACGCGGTGGAAATCTTCCAAAGATCCCCGGGAGCTGTGGGGCTCGACCGGGGTATGTGGGATTTTTACCCACTAAAACCGTAAGTTCACGTTTCCGCCACCAGCACAGATAAGTTTGCGACCTCCGTGACCACATTTCAGATGTCATTATGTTTGTGAATGTTTATCTAGTTTATATTTATGTCGATGGTTGCGGAGTTAAAGAGTGGCGTTAGTGGACCTAGAATATTAGCGGATATCGAGGCAGACACGGAAAGCGGCTTTGTTTTACACTACTAGGTATATGATCGAAGACTATCTAAAAATGTTGTTAACAATTATCACCGCGTAGATTACAATTACGGTGCAAATTGATACGCAAGTATATACTATTATATAATTTGCTACAGAGAATGAAGCAAGTACTACTTATAACTCAACAAAATGAAAATATACTACAACAACGCGTTAACGCACGTTAAATGACCTCTATTGTTCAGTCCGTGAGTGTTGTGAGTTAATGATCGAACACGGGAACACAACAAAAGAGGTATACGGGGTGATTAAATTACCCTTCTATTGTATGATGATATGCAAATTGGCGAGGCCACGAGGGACTAGTCGGGCCCAAATGACCGCCGCGATTTAACAGCTTTAAAAGCCGAGAACTCGATTAGTGGTCATGTTGTACAGTGGTTTTGGGCTAAAAGGGGCGAGGTCAAGGTTGCGTGTCGGCCTACAGAGTGCTACAGATCTCATGCCGTAAAGAGGGCAGGGGGTGGCGGTTGGTTGAAAAGAGAGGGCTTGTGTTAAGGGAGAGCAATTGCTTCCTTCGAAGCTCCGTGCGAATTACTCTAGATTTAACCTTCGTTTACTTCTTAAGCCGTGTACTTACAATGTAGTAGCTAAGGTCCAACGTTTTGCCTCTTTAACTGACAGGCGCAGCGGTTCCTTTGTCTTTAATAAACTAATACTAATACATGACTGCATAATTGCTTACCATCGTGATTGTGATCAAGCGCTAAATTATATTCAGCAATGTCTACCACTGAACTAAGAATTCTCAAAATATGAAATAAATGGCGTCAACTGTGAGTTGTGACAGAGATGATCTAAATAACGGGCAACTTTCGGAGTCGCTGATCGTCTGGGGTGTGGTTCTTACACGTCCATTGTACATGGCAGCGAATCCGTTGCGACCCCCGTCCCCCGTCCCCCGGGCTCAAAGGCAAGGCACTGAGGGGTTCCTGGTGGTGATCCCACCGGAGAGCGGCCCTTTTTTTTGGCGCGGGGGAAATCTTCCAAAGATCCCCGGGAGTTGTGGGGCTCGACCGGGGTATGTGGGATTCTTACCCACTAAAACCCCCGCGGCTGTAGCATCGGCACATGAGAGGGGAGACCCCAGGGCTCTCCGGTGGGATCTGCACCAGCGGTGCCTTGCCTTTGAGCCCGCCGCCGGGGGGCGCATTATAGCCCCCCGGGAACCTGACACGGTACTCACGGGGACGGGGGTCGCAACCCCGCCGCCGTCCTCCTCGGAGTCGCCACCGTACTCAATGGACGTCCTAAGGGCCCACACCCCGAACGTCCAGCGACTCCGAAGGACCGGAGAGCCACCCAGGTTAACTCTCTGCCGTCGCGTGGGGGTTAGTGGGTAAAAACCGGTTGACGCCAATAGGTCCCGGAGACCTTTTCAAGGTATCCCCCTCGCAAGAAAAAAAAAATTGAGGTGCAACATCACTGACTAAATAGGACAGCAATATATTGTATGGATACAACCTTTTTCAAAAGGGCTGTAAGACTAGTAAACTGATTAAGTAACTATTAAGCTTTAACCCGCTATAAATGTTACTAATCCCGGTTCTAATCCTATCACACGTAGACACCTAGCGATCCACGTCTATCCGTGGTAATATCGTCTAAACATTTAACTATACTCCATCCCAAATATGCTTGAAGGCGATTACAAGTTCGTTTGCGGCTCAATAACTACATAACGCATACATTGTCAACTAGGCGCGTCAGCAAAAACAACTTTGTATTACCAACCTTTTTTGCTGCCGCGTTAACGGTCAACTATACAGCGGGGGTGGTTTATGACTGCATAATAAAGTTGTAATCGCCTTCAAGCTTACTTGGTTTGAAGTGTAGATAGGTTGTCTTGGTAGGTGCTAGTGCAATAGACTGTCGGACTGTCACCCAGGAAGATACCACCGCAGTGTTTTTTTTTTTTTTTTTTGGGAATGATAGACGCTGTTAACCGCAGATGGCTATTGCAGCTTCACCGGACAATAGGAGGCGAGCGCTTGAAGCGCTCTAGCCTTTATGGCAGAAGTAGCGACGAGCACAAGGGCACCTCAGGGAGGCACGGCCTCGGCTTGGGCTGTCGCTTAAGAGAGGGCTGAGTTTATCACCGGTTCCCAACGCGCCCCCACTGAGAAGAACCGGCAAGAAACTCAGTGGGGTGATGCACATCGTTGCGGTCGCATACGTACGACCCTTCGGCCTCGCCGGCGAGACCGGTGTCTGATAGCTAGTGTAGCATACGGTTGTCGGGGAGGGGTCGGCGCATCCCGGTCCAATAGGACCGTCATGGGGTCAGGAGGGTCGAGCAGTACGTGCCGTGGTCTGCGGCGCGAGTCAGAAGGACTAGCGGCGTAATCGGCGGCGGCGCGGATTAAACTGTTCGCGTGACGGGACGCGGATTCAAAGTAGCGTTTCGACGCTTCTTTGAGGAACTTACGAAGGGGTTCTAATTTGAAATCGGAATGCAGATCTACGTTCCGCATGTACCACGGGGCACCGACGGCGCGACGGAGGAAACGATTCTGGATAACCTGGAGGCTATCGATACGGGTGCGGGCGGCGTGTGCGAAAACTACACTCGCGTAAGTCATGATAGGGCGAATGCAAGCTTTGTATAATGTCAACTTATTTCTAAGCGACATTTTACTCCGCTTGCAGAGAAGGGGATACAGGCGACCTAATACGAAAGCCGCTCGGTTGCGGACGGACCTAATGTGCGGGCCCCCACCGCAGTGTCAGATATTCTTCCACCAAGCAGCACTGTTTAAACGCTGCTGTGTGTCGTAATAACTTAATGAATCGGGTGACAATCGAAGGTGCAGTGCAGCTGTCTCTAGGCGCAGGTGCGTCGCTTACCTTCAGACCAACGATCTGCTTATTTCTAAGTTAAATAAATAATAAAAAATAAAAAATAATATTTTTTTTATTTATTAAGTTTTTTAAATATTATTTACAGTTTATTTACAAATATGTACACTTAAACTAGGTAAAAAACTTCCTCGAAGTTGCCGCCGCACTGGGAGGGAAGGGTACCTAAAAGAATGGCGACATTACCCCTTTGTATGGCCAAGCTTATACGTTGGCAGAAAAAGCTACCAGCCCGGCGGTCTCCTGAGACTTAAGATAAGTTTGGATGAAATTTCTTTTACCAAAGCGTGCGTCTCATGAGAGTTAAATATACTTTATTAAGTTAAATATACTGACAAATGAATGTATTAAGTTAAAGTCAAAGTTGTACTTTTTTCGAACATTTAGCGTAATTATTTACTGCATTCCGAAACTCGTATTCTAGCTACAACTATGAAAACATTTAAAAGTAGGGGCGTAGTGCAGCCTGAATTTTAAAGCACCCGGACGCAGATTTGTTAACCTTGTTCCGGATAAAGAACGCCAGTTCGGTATGACGTCAGCAAAATAACGTCCGGGATATATGCACGATCTATAAGTTCTTGTAGTTGAGAAATAGAGTAATAGGTAATATGACATAATATGCATGTGTCTAGATCGTTTTTGGGTTGTTTTACTTTTAAGAATTTAGCGAGTAAAAGACGTGTGAATCGTATAATGATTTATTCTAAACTGACCCTATATTTTTTACAAATAAAAATATGCAAATATGGTTACGTGGACTGTAGAACTTATACATAGGTAGGTATAGAAAATAATTTTAAGATGACAAACGTATGTAGGGATTTGTACATCCCGCCCACCAAAGGACGCTGTCCTTTAAATGAGTATGAAAAATAGGTTTGTATTCAGATTATTACAAAAAAAATATAAAAATAGAATTATATTAGTATAAGTAGGGCCAGCTAACTAAACACTTATTCTCCTGTTTTATTTTTTTTATTTTTAGTATCAGAGAAAGTATTTGTAATATTTGTGTAAATTAACCGCCCACCTTAATACATTGTAACATACTTAGGTAAAGGCTAATTTAACTATAATATAAACTATAATATATAAAAAAATAGGCTAAGTTAGTATTAATAGCAATACAGGTATAGTTCCTTACTTACAATTGTATAATATAAAAATTATGTAACAATTGCTAGTACAATGTAGTGTGTAATCTTAAAGAAATAAGTACCTAATATAAATGTAAAGTATTACAGATAAGTTTTGTTTTCAACAGATTAGTTGTACAATTACCATATGTACCTAATTCATACAAAACAGCAAATTATTTATAAGTTAATTTGGTTTCATTAAAATACATACTTTACTGAGTGGTCTTTTAAATACACCATTTTTACACTTTATCGACACAACTCGAGTTACGTTATCAGGACCTGGATGGGTTTGTATAATTTTACCTAATAACCATCTACTAGGTGGAACATTTTCCTCTTTTAAGATAACTATGTCACCAATTTCTGGTTCAGCACCTTTTGTGTTCCATTTATACCTTTGGTTAAGGCTAACAAGATACTCTTTAGACCATCTGTTCCAGAAATCGGTGACCATTTTTTGGGTTAACCGCCATCTCTCATGATAAGTAATATTATGAAGCATGTAATTTTCATTAGCTAGGTTCACTAAGGGTTCACCAATCAAAAAATGTCCCGGTGTGAGTGGGAGAGGGTCATCCGGATTATCATTAAGCACTGTTATGGGGTGCGAATTTAAGCAGGCTTCCACCTGTCCGATAAAAGTTGCTAGTTCTTCATAAGTAAGTGTGGTATCCCCAATTACTCTTTTAAGATGTGTCTTTGTACTGCGTATCCCAGACTCCCATAGACTCCCGAAATTAGGCGCATATGGGGGTATGAAATGCCATGTAGTACACTCTAAGGTTAACAACTCTGCTACCTCGCTTGGAAATGATGATTTGGCACTATTAAACATATCTCTCAATTGTTTGTCTGCTCCAACAAAGTTAGTGCCATTGTCACTGTAAAGGTCTTGACAATGACCTCGTCTTGATGTGAATCTCCTGAAAGCTGCAATGAATCCCTTTGTAGTCCGTGACGGCTTCTAGATGGGACGGATGGCACGGGTTGCCATACATATAAACAAGCAAATATATCCCTTAAAGGATTTGGCTCCTCTGCTCGGTGAAAATCTAATATTAATGGGCCCTGCATAGTCCACACCAGCTGATCGGAAAGGTCTATTAGGTTTTAATCGTACTTTTGGTAACTGGCCCATTAATTGTGTAGCATTCTTCTTGGAATATCGAGTACAAGTTACACATTCTCTATAGCATTTTTTCGTTTGATCTTTAGCACGCAGTATCCAGTATTTTGACCTCAAATAATATAGCATTATTTGTGGTCCACCATGCAGTGTCTTCTTATGAGCATCTAGAATTAAAAGCCAACTAAGATGGCTCTTAGCTGGTAAAATAATAGGATGCTAAGTGTCGTAATCAGACTGAGACTGTTGAATACGCCCACCTACTCTTAAAATACCATTCTCATCAAGAATGGGACAATGATTGCGGAGTTGGCTTCTCTTAGGGACACATTCTTGAGACTTCAATTGTTTCAATTCTTCCTTGAAATTATTCCCCTGTACTTGTCTAATACAGGTCTCCAAAGTTCTCGCCATTTCTTGTGTAGTAATAAATTTAGTTATTTCTGGACGTTCTCCTTTCGGTAGTTTTAAATTTAACCATCTGCTGCAGTATGATATAACTCTCAACATTTTGGCCAAGTTGTAAAACTTTGACCAAACCGGTTCCTCTTCCTCGTTTGATAAAGTCACTAAAGATCTGACTACCCCCTCTTCGTGTGTATCTTCAATTTCAGGTGTGCTAAAGTTGCTTTGCAACGTCGATAACCAAGGCGGTCCACTCCACCACAACTCATTATTGATTAAATCAGATGCATGTGAGCCTCTTGATGCGCAGTCGGCCGGATTCATATCTGATAAAATATGTCCCCACTGTTCGTAATCTAAAATGTTCAATATATCGGACACCCTGTTACTTACAAACGTCTGCCATCGACTTGACCCGCCCTTAAGCCAAGCCAGTACTATCGTTGAATCCGTCCACGCGTATAATTTTTCTTTAGGTACACTCATTACTTGAGATGTCTCTGATATCAATTTAGCCGCCAGCACCGCACCGCAAATTTCCAATCTAGGAATTAAAATTTGTTTTTCGATAGGAGCGACCTTCGTTTTAGATGTTATTAGATAAACATACGGCCTTCCTTGGTGTATGACTCTAATGTATACGGCTGCTCCGTATGCTGCCTGCGATGCATCTGCAAAAACATGAAGCTCTACCTTGCTCGTAGATAAGGATGAATAGTGTAGCCATCTCGGTATGGTGACATACTTAATATGAACCAAGTCCTCTTTGTACTGCAACCAATCTTCCAGTAACTCTCCTGTTATAATGTCATCCCATTCCAGCCTTGACTTCTACAGCTTTTGCATTATTATTTTAGCCACCACAACAATAGGAACTATCCACCCCAAGGGGTCGTACAGTTTCGCTATCTCTGAAAGGATATGTCGCTTAGTAATAGGTTGCTTTGATTCTGGTATCATTATTACCCCTAATTTATTAGTATTCAAATTTATCAGTTTCTCGGTTCCAACTCACACCTAATACCTTTACTAGATTATTTATCTTGAGAGGGAGTTTATTGTCACTCCTTTTATTCTCGCCTATATATTTTAACAATTCTTTATTATTACTGCTCCACTTTTGAAGTTCAAATCCTCCTAACATCATTAGCTTATTCATATCATTGTAAATATTAACAGCATCATCTTCTGTTTCACAACCTGTTAATAGATCATCCATATAGAAATCCGACTTAGTTATATCTGCAACAACAGGTAAATTTAATTTCTCATCTTCGGCTAATCTCTGTAGTGACTTTACAGCAAGGTATGGTGCGCATGCGGTTCCAAACGTTAATGTTTAAAGTTTAAGGGGGTAACATGCGCCAATGACCTTGAGAATCTGGCCGCTCCGGCCGAGAGTTGTCATCGTAGAGGGCGCTACCAGCAAATATGAATATTACATTTGAAAAATCATAGACTAAAAATATGCAGATGTGTCGAATGGAGTTTTGTTAATTTTGCCTATTCCGTTATAGAATGAAATGATGCAGTTTAATAACGGTAACCCACTGTTTTATATCTTGATTTATACCTTGGCGTGCCACCTAATTACAATCTGACAACCCGACCACTTACAGTAGTAACGTAGTTAACGTGTTGCATCAGGATACGGATTATTGCATTTCATATTCCAAACTTCATATCAAAGGTTCAGTCCGTCTATTATAGAATGGCCAATGCCTGACTAGTGAGACTTATACATACTTCTATTCTATCGTTGGTGGTTATGAGGTCCGGTTACAACCGGAACGCACTTCGACCCAGCTGAATACATTGTGCCTGCCATTCGGAATCCATATACAATCGCACTACTTATAACTTACAGTCACAGCGGATTTTTGTGTGTCTGAAGTTAGGGTTGACGAACCATTGCGCAAGTACAGTTGTGAGTTCTGAATACATAAACATAAAAATAGCTACTGCGCAGCGTCTTGCCGTGACTACTGTAAGCGTACTTGAAATGAAACTATGCACAAAGTTCTAAGGTTTCTGTTCTGCACGTCAAAACGAAAGCGTTTAACAGAGCCCTCAAAATATTTCTTAAAAAGGGACCTTTTTAACATATTTCCTAAATTAGTTCCAAATTCTCTAACCAATAAACATCCATCTGATAGTTGAGCTTTTTGATTCCTGGAAAAATGAACTGAAACCAAATTGATGATTGATTGCGATGTTCGAGTATGACAAAGAGAGTGACTTAAGATGCTGCAATGCTAACCAGTGGCCCTGATGAGATGCTAGCGGTATTATTAAAGAAGCGTGTAACTGTAATGTTTCCTATTCTAATGCGTATATTATTTTTAAGAGCGGCACAAGTACCCGAATCTTGGAAGCTTGCTAGCTTCCAACCTGACCAGATACCCAACGTCGACCCAAGTTGTGCAGACCCAAAAATCATAAATTATTTTTATTGCGACAGTTAGTTCCATGATAAGAATAATAGCACCCATCCATCTCCTCCCGTTGGGTGTCCGTAAAAGGCGACTAAGGAAAAACAAGAAGACGAGCAGCAGCGTCTTTTTATTGGATTACCTACCACCTATCTGCAATCCCCAATCGCCTGCCAGGCGTGGCGATTATGGCAACCCCTCCCCTCTAAGGGAGAGAGGGCCTTTTTTCAACAGTGTACGTTTCGGCTGCTGATGACGATGTAGATGAGTTCCGTGATTGACTCCGTAATGGCCATCGAACTGAAACTATGATAAGATACTTAACTTTTTCCATAATTAAGTACAGGTAAAAACGACCCAGACCCAAGACAAACAGATTATGTTCATGCACATGAATGTTTGTCCTGTGTGGGAATCGACCCCAAGACCTTAAGGTCAGCGGCCAGGGTAGCAAACTACAAAATCAACGGACCTGTGTTGTTATTCAATATACGTGGCTGCCAAAGGAATCCGTAGCACTGTTTGTTTGAACGCACGAATTCAGTAATAGTCTTTTTAGTGTAAGTTTCAGTTTTCAATCAAAATAGTTTGAACGATGTTCCGGGCGCTTACCCCGCCCGCATGTATTTTGGGCCGGCACGTGCAAGCGATTGTCGTCCTAAAGGTGATAGACCGTTCGTCACCACGAGAGTACGTAACGTAATTTCATCTTGAGTTCTGTACCGATCGCGAGGTTTGAACTACGCGGACCATTTGACCTTTTATTTTATTTTATTTATTCTTTAGCACACTAAATATGTACAAGGCGGACTTAAAGCCTTAGTCATTCTCTGCCAGTCTACCTTTGGATGATGCAGAGGGTAATAGTGGTAGGTGCATAGGTAATGTAAAATTTAAATAGATATCTAATTTACATTGATTCTAATAAGCAATCTGGTTTTAGAGTAACTAACATTTTACCGCGGTGGTATTTTTTCTCGTGCCTGCCAACAACACCATCAGTTTATTGTTACGCAACTTAGTTAAGTAACAAGGTATTACCTGATAGTAATCGAAGCACCCATAGAAAAGTCTCTTCCTGTCCCTGTCATCCAAAACTATAATTATAGCCTTTTGGTCCGATAGTTTTTTTGCCAGCTACAGTGACCTTCTACTTACGTCACATAGCGGAAGAAATCTAATATTTAAGTGGCGCCACCTAGAGAGCACACGAGTACCCTTCCAACTTAACCATCCAGATATCTCAAAAGACGAGCAACTGTCCAATGCAACTGTCCGTAGGTAAGCGTGTCGCTCACCACCAAGCCAACCACCCAGGTACTCGACTCGTTGCTAAGTTGCAAAAACCAACATGATAGTAATAATAACACCGTTCATGTTTTGACAAAAAAAAAACATACTCAAACTCAAAACTCAAAAATCTTTATTTCAAATAGGCTTAACACTAGCACGTTTGAATCGTCATTTTTTAGAAGCTACTACCGGATCACAACGCGGCCTCAACTGAGAAGATCCGGCAAGAAACTCAGCGGGCTTGTCATTTTTTCACTTTTTTTTTTTTTAATGTAAATGATATCATAATGTATGTTATTTTGTCGACCTACACAGTATTAAATACTATTTCAATTAGTCATCATCAGATCATAATATATAACTCTGATACGCTTTAAAAGTTAGGCATAATACTCGGCAACGATACTTTCGCATACTCTATGATGAACCAAAAATATGGTATTACTATAAAAATATCTTTAATTAAATATAGAAGTATAGACTTCATTTGAAATGATTTATAATGTTATAATTATACCATATGTAACATATCTTAATTAAAAATATGTTCAAAATCATTTAAATTAAATTCGTCTTGTCAAAAAAAATTCGAGCACGTCCACCCTCCATAACAGTCCACGAAAGACTGATGAAAGGCGATCGCGGGGGCGCTGCAAGGGGAAATGCATCGCGTACGTGGTTTTTCTATAATTTCTTGTAAAACATGAATGAAATTAAGAAATGTAATCAATACAAATTGTAGAATAGGTTATTATGCTTTTTATAGTCCAAGTTTGACGTCTATCCGATGAACGGATATTGAACGCTAACACAATTCATATCCAACGTAGTACATTTTTTAAATACATATTGCTTGAAAACATTTTATTTAATCCAATATCTAATCAATAAAACTATTTGCTGAAGATCTGAGGTATAAGTACATATAATTTTCATAGCCAATGCAATAGCGGATTGATCTATCGAACTCTTTAAACTAAGGCTACTTTTGCAATTTTACCGTTGTTACCCCCTTAAAATGTTTGATCGGCTCATTTGGTTTAAGCCTCCATAATATCCTTTGATAGTTTGTGTCCTCTTCTGATACCCGCACCATTTTGTACATTTTGACAATATCCGCTGTAATACAAATTTTGTGAGTCCTCCATCTCATCAATATGTGACGTAGATCCTGCTGCAGCTTTGGACCCACAAGAAGATCGTCGTTCAAAGAAGCATTATTAATATATATATATATATAATAAAAATGCGTAATATTAATATATGTTAGTCTATGTGGGCTTCTAAACAAATTTACCAAATTTTATGAGTGTATGTATGTATGTATGTAGGTATGTATGTATGTATGTAGGTTTGTCCACGGATTTCTCAGAAACTACAAGTCCGATTTTGAAAATTCTTTTTGCAATAGTTAGAGTATTTTTCAACTTAGGGTAGAGTACAAGTTTAATCAAAATCGGTCCAGTAGTTTAAGAGATATAAACTTTTTATGTTTTCAGTAAGTTACTGTAACGTAGACGTTCGAGTTGCATGATAGTGCTGATACCTATTTTGGTAAAATAAGTCACTAAAAAGTGTTAAATAAACTATTTAAAAAAAATAAAAACCGACTTCAAAGTAAATTATCTAAAAAGCATAAAATAACGAAAATATATTGAAGTCGGTGTCAGCTGGTGCTATTAGTTAACATTATGTGCTAGCACCGACTTCAATATATTTTCGTTATTTTATGTTTTTTAGATAATTTACTTTGAAGTCGGTTTTAATTTTTTTTTTAAATAGTTTATTATGTTTTCATTAAGTTACTGTAACTAGACGTTCGAGTTGCGTGATAGTGCTGATACCTATTTTGGTAAAATAAGTCACTAAAAAGTGTTAAATAAACTATTTAAAAAAAATAAAAACCGACTTCAAAGTAAATTATCTAAAAAGCATAAAATAACGAAAATATATTGAAGTCGGTGTCAGCTGGTGCTATTAGTTAACATTATGTGCTAGCACCGACTTCAATATATTTTCGTTATTTTATGTTTTTTAGATAATTTACTTTGAAGTCGGTTTTAATTTTTTTTTTAAATAGTTTATTATGTTTTCATTAAGTTACTGTAACTAGACGTTCGAGTTGCGTGATAGTGCTGATACCTATTTTGCTAAAATAAAAGTCACTAAAAAGTGTTAAATAAACTATTTAAAAAAAAATAAAAACCGACTTCAAAGTAAATTATCTAAAAAGTATAAAATAACGAAAATATATTGAAGTCGGTGTCAGCTCGTGCTAGTCTTAGTTGATTAACATGGTGTACTAGCACCGACTTCAATATATTTTCGTTATTTTATACTTTTTAGATAATTTACTTTGAAGTCGGTTTTTATTTTTTAAAAAATTGTTTATCTACACTAATATTATAAAGAGGAAAACTTTGTTTGTTTGGTTGTAATGAATAGGGTCAAAAACTACTGGACCGTTTTTTAAAAATTCTTTCACCATTCGAAAGCTACATTATCCACGAGTAACATAGGCTAAATTTTATTTTGGAAAAAAATAGGGATCCGTAAGATATTTCGGTTTTTTCGGACACAAGGTGTAAAAAATCAACCAGAAAAGTTACTTATTTTGCGTACGCTGCCTAAACTATAAAAGATAGGACCATAAAATGTTCTAATGAATTGTAGATCTTATAAATATCTACAAAAAAGTCCGCGGCACACGCGCGTATCTATGTCGAGTGAGGCCCAACAACCATTTTTTTATTTAAAAATCTTGAATTTTGTTTGGACTACATTTAAACGCATTTATTTTACTCATGCTATTAATCCTTATCAAAATAAATTATTTCATCATTAAGTACAGTTTATGTAGACAATATTTGATCTGTGAATTATTAAAATTGGACATTTGGTTTGGAAGTTATGGCGAAATTAAAATATTACTGCATATAAATTAAAAGATTTCTGCTGCACGGCCCGTTGAGAAGTGAGCGTCACCAAGTCACGTGCGCATGCGGGAGGGGAGTTTAGCTCTATGAGTAAGGTACCCACCCGCGCGGCTCAGACGCGAGGTCGGCTCCCTACGCAGCGGTCGTGCGCGAATTCTAATAATTTTCGTGAGATTTCTTTCTTAAAACTACACCTACGCAAAAGTTCTTCTCAGAGCTAATCAACTGTTCTTTTCAGGGCTAACCAACAGATTTTTTCAGGGGTAACCAACAGTTCTTTTCAGGGCTAACCAACAGTTCTTTTCAGGGCTAAACAACAGTTCTTTTCAGAGCGAGAATATTACACGCTATTAGCATTTTCTTAAACATTTGAAAATGCCTAAGGTCTCAACTTTCTAAACCTAGTTCTCAAGCACGGGCAGCAAGAATACGTCGTATGGGAGAATCTTCACCTGAACGTGCACAACGCCTTGCTGAACAAAATCAGAGAAACTCGCAGGTACGCGCACGAGAGTCGAGTGTCGAACGTTCGCAACGCCTTGCACAACAAAATCTGAGAACCTCTGAGTTACGTGCACGAGAGTCTGATGAACCGATATGTATGACATTTTGCGGGTAGGTCTGAGAATAGGTTATAAAGTATATTTTATGCCGCTGATACCATGATTGACGAGGATATATAGAACGAGAGGAGAGTGCAATAGAGGGAGAGGGGAGGGTGATGGAGTGAGTGATCGGAGGAGTTAGGTGGAGCAAGGGGGGGGAGTGAGAGGGAGCAAGTTGGGAGAAGAGAGAGGAGGGAGAGGGTTCAGAGAGGACAACGGGGAGAGGAAGAGGGGAAGTGTGACGGGGACCGAAGCGGGAGGGGAGAGAAATAGCATAGAATTAGATTTTTATTATAAGAGAGAGAGATGGAGAGAGATAAATCAAGGAAGTAGGGAGAAAAGGGGAGCAAAATGTAATTAAAGCGCGGGCGGAGCTGCGCGGGTCAGCTAGTGTGAAAATAAAATTCTTAAAATTGCATTACAGTTGAACCTCTTGTTATTGTATCGTTTCACTAATTGGTTCCACGCCTCATCATAGTTCGCGTCTGTTGTTGAAAAATTACGTAACATGACTTCTGGTTCTCCTGATAAATTACTCTTCAGATAATGTAACTTTTGTACGGGTGATAAATTCTTGTTATTGTGGATAAGAGAACTAAACAAATCATAAAATGTTCGCCAGTCTTCATATTTGCCACTAAATGCTGGTATCTTAATGTTAGGTAACTTAATTTCATTGGTCAGGGACCTCTGTACCTCCTCAACTGGCGTTGATGATGCTTGAGCATATGCAGAAGATTGAGACTTCACTGGATCCAGGAATGGGTGAAGCGCCTCCTTCAATGTTGATTTGTATTGTATGTATAATTCCTCGAAGACTTCATAAGTATTTTCTTCAAAATAGGAATCTTCTCTTTCTTCTTGTTTAGTAATCTTTAAAATTATACTTTTATGTCCATCTCTAAACTCCTTCCATAATTGTTCAAGCATTTCTAACCTTGTTTCTAAGTATGGCCTTTTTACTCTATATTTAGGTGACTTTTTATAATTCTTCTCTGAATTTTTCAAGTTTTCCAGCAGTTTATGTTGATAAACCAGAAGATCCTCCATCGTAATTTTAGCTTCTAATAATATAAAACGCAATAACCAAATGTTTTTATAAAACTGATGTCAGGTAGGTTTTTTTTCTTTTTATCACGGGCAATGATGGGCACGGGTTTGTATATTTCTCGTTTAATAAACTCCAATAACCCGATCACTCACTCATATACGTTAAACACTGCCGTATTCGTAATAATAATTCTCTCACTCGGTTAACTGGTTATGCATTTGTAATTTGTAATTTATTTATTTAAGGAAAACATACAGCTTTTATAACACATAAGTATAGATACATTTAGATTAAAACATTAGCAAAACAGTTTCCACGAATAGGTAGCACAAAGTGAAGACAATAGAACACAAGAGACAGACAAAAATTAGAATTTATGTCGTAAACAAAAAAAAAAAAAATGTTAAATAAAAACAAAAAATTATATATAAGTATGTGATTATGAATGAAAGACGATATGAATAAATTAAATTAAAATGAGAAAAATAACATTTACTTTTACTATTTATACTTTTTACTTTTCATAAATTACTATTTACTTTTCACCAGAGAAATATATTTACTTAGTTTACAGTTAAAAATATCAACATGACAATAACGTTCATTATAAACTTTACATGCTCTGACCAAGAATCGATTGACAGAATAGTTAGTTCTACAAGATGGAGTTGAAAAAAGAGTTCTGGAGCGAGCACTCAACCTAGGGCACTTAAACGCAATACGACCAAAAAGATACGGCGAATCCACAAAGTTGTAAACAATCTTATACAGAAAAAATTGATCCCTATACTCCCGGCGTAGCTCCAAAGACGGCAGCTGTAGCAGAAGGTTATTGAATTTAAATTTAATTCTACGAAGGAATCTGTTCTGAACAGCTTCAATTTGTTTTTTATAAACTGAATATAAAGGGTTCCATATTATTGATCCATATTCCAAAACGCTTCTCACCAATGCATTATATAAAATAATATAAGTATTTATATTTTTAAAATCGATGCACTGTCTAAGGACAAAACCTAACATTTTATATGCTTTCGATGTAATTTTATCAATATGTGAAGTGAACGAAAGTTCATTATCAAGCAGTATCCCTAAATCCCTAACCTCAGTTACCTTTTTTAAATAAATACCATTAAAGTTATAAGCAAAATTTATTGGGCGTTTTTTACGCGAGAAAGATATAGTATGGCATTTATCAATGTTTAATTTTAAGTTATGATCTGTGCAGTATTTATAAAAATTGTTCAGATCATTTTGAAGTAATTTACTATCTTCAACAGATTCTACAATTTTGAATATTTTTGTGTCATCAGCATATAGTAAAATATTTGAGGAAAATAAACTTTTAGCAACAGAATTAATAAAAATATTAAAAAGCAATGGACCAAGGTGCGAGCCCTGAGGAACTCCAGAAGTTATTGGTATAAAACTAGACGTGTAACCCTTTACCGCAACTGCCTGTGTTCTGTCACGCAAATAGGAATCCAGCCATCTAAGTAAGTCACCGTGTATACCGATATTTTCTAGCTTTTTTACGAGCAAATCATGAGAAATTTTATCGAATGCTTTTGAAAAATCCGTATACACGGCATCCACCTGATAACCATTATCCATAGCCTCAATAACTAGGTCCAGAAATTCACACAAGTTGGACTCTGTGGATCGCCCACTAATAAAACCGTGCTGATTAGCTGCAAGCAGCGGTCTGATTGCCGGAAACAGCGAGTCATATATTATTTTCTCGAAAAGTTTTGGTATTGCAGAAAGTTTCGAAATACCGCGGTAGTTAGCAATATTGTGTTTATCGCCATTTTTCAATATAGGGACAATGATTGATTGTTTCCAGACTATTGGCATCAAGCCCATTTTTAATGATAAACAAAATAACAACGAAAGTGGCACTGCAAGTTCTTTACTGCATCGTTTTAGAAAAACAGGATGAATCCCATCAGGACCAGGTCCTTTAGTTAGATCCAAAGTAGATAAGTATTTTTCAACTACATTAACATTTATATTAACATATTGAATTACACACTCATTATTCGGTACATCAATGTCATTGGCAACAGTTGGACCGGATTCAAAAACAGACTGAAAATATGAGTTGAAAAGATCAGCAATAACCTGACCATCTGAAGCATTAGTATCACCAAGGCAAATAGTATCGGGAATATCAACATTGTTTCTTTTAGATTTAATATATGTCCAGAAATTTTTAGAACTTTTACATATATTATTTTCAGTACGACTAATGAAATGATCATAACAAACTCCCTCGAGCTCTTTAACCATACGACGCATATCAGAATAATTATCATAATCACTATGCCTATTATACATTTTCCATTTCTTATGCAATCTATTTTTTTTATTAATTAATTTAATTAATTTTCGAGAATACCAAACTGGATACTTATTATTAGTAGATACCCTTGAGGGAACACACTCCCCAATTATGTTATTAACAGTTTCATAAAAAATATTTACCGATTTCTCAACATCAACGCCATCTATTTCCAAATGCTGATACCAATCTATATTACCTAATTTCTCATTTATTTTACTATAGTCTGCTGCAAAAAAGCGCCGTATGGTCCGTAAGGCTGGACGTAAGCTAGTTACCTTAAAATTAACATCAATTGTAATGCAGAGAGATGGGTGATGGGCATCTTCAGGTAATGATAAAGGAGTAATACGCTTAACTGTACAAGGTATATCCGATATAACAAGGTCCAATTCCCTATTATTAACATTTCCAATACTATTATATTGTGACCACCCATTAAAGCATAAAAATGTAAATAACTGTGAGGTTAATATATTCCCATAAGGGTTATCAAGAGTCAATGCTAAATGCTGAGAGTCAGGCACAATGGACCACTTAGCATGTGTAATGTTGAAATCACCAACAAGTAAAAATACATCGTTAGGACATTGTAGCTTTAAATCCGAAATATATTCAAAGAATGAAAGTTGTGATGAGGACTGATTACTGTTTTGCGGGAAATAACAACAAAATAATCTAAACATACTTGATGCTGGCATTTGATCTAATAAAATGTTAATACATGTAACATCGGCATCAAACAAATGAGGCAAAGGGCATAAATTAAGCATACTCACGTTGAATCCCCGACGAACTGCAATCAAAGTACCCCCTCCCCTTGTGACACCCAACTGACTATAGTCACGATCAGTACGATAAACATGGTATCTCGAATCAAACAACTCAGCGTCATAGATGCCCGGCAAAAGCCACGTCTCGCTTAAACATATAATATCATAATCTGTGTTCAACATATTGCTGTAAAATGTCCCTGTTTTTGATCGTAGGCCGCGAACATTTTGATAAAAAACACTAAAAATCATAGTAGAAAATCATAACTAATATAATACCCATAACTATTACTAATAAAGATTTCACTAAAATAATAATATAAAGTACATATTTACAAAACACTTTACAGCAATATTGGCCGAGTGTTAGCTCCAATGTCAATCAACAACCAATTGTCATTAAAGTAATACATTAGCTTTAGTTGTGATGTAACGTTATTAATTAATAAGTAAATAGTAAATCCCGTAATACAAGTAATAATTATTAAATCAACACGATAACATAAGAGAAAACTTATCATAAAAAACATACTGAGCAAACATTGTATTGTAACACTTATATTATTTTGTTTAACGACTCCTCCGACGTGATATGAATAATTGGTGACTTTTCATTACGGCGCACCATAATAGTACAATTTCTGACCCAACAGAAGGTGTAGCCTTTATCCTTAGACAATCGCTTAGCTTCTTTAAGAAGAGACTTATTTTTAGCAGATAAATGGTCATTGAAATAGATCTTATTACCGCAGTGTGCACCCACGAAACCAATATCATGAGCAGTGCATTTTTTAAGTTTCCGCAGTAATGATAAAAAGTCATCTTTTTTGTATCTGGACTGCATCTTCAAAATAATTGGCTTTGGTGTTTTGTTATCGGTGTCATTCTTAACTGCCACTCGGGTCACAAAATCAATATCACTATCCACGTTAAGGTTGAAATTGCATCTCTGTGCCAATGACTTAACTAACGTCAGGAGATTTTCACCATTCTTTTCTGGCACGCCATTAATTTGAATATTCGAACGGCGAACCCATTGGTCATTGCGGTCACTGTGGTCCAAAATTTCCTTCATATTACCGCGAACAATGTTCAGCTCGGACTTCAATTGTTCATTTTCGAGTTTGAGATCACTTATTTGTACATCAACTGATGCAATCAATGACGCAAATGTATTTATTTTGGTTTCCCATGAATTAACCGTAGCCGAAAGCTTCATTAATTGCTCGTTGACATCTGTTCGCAAGGATTCTATAACAGACTTCAACGCACTAAAACGGTCATCTAGGTGTTCCATTATTGTAGTCGTATCAGTTTTGCCAATTGAATGCACCGAACCGGGATCGGTATCCGGAGTAATCGGGCTGATAGTGTTCTTTTTTTTTCAGTTTTGCACGATGGACACTTCCATTTAATCTTGTTCTGTAATTTTTTTTAAATTCCTGTTCATTTAAACCAATACATTGGTAATGAAATGAATTATGACAGGCTGCACACTTTAACAGGTCCTCGGCCTCCAAAGTGTCATTACATTTCTCGCAATTCATATTTATGGTAATAAAACTTCTCAGCAAAAAGTAGGTACCGCCGGTATGCAATATTAACAAACGAAGTCAAAGTTGTTTAAACCACTGTAAATTATAGTTTTACACTGGATTTTAAAGCAAAAAACTAATATACGATAATCAACTTTAGATGTAGTTACTTAATTATTTGTCTTCACAATTCAAAGCGCAGTTTTAACCAGTTAAATTCACATAAATATTTTCACACAAATGAGTGACGCGTGCAGCGGTCGCCGGCGCGTCGCGGCTATTTGTTTATCAAATCATCTCATCTTTTTACGTCGCGTCCGTATTACAATGCATTTTTTTAGGTTATGTTCACTCACTTCACTGCATTCCACAATGTCTCCCGACAAAACCCATAACGTTCAGGAATGCGATTACGCATTGTTCTCATCGCTCGTTCACGTTGACCGATTTATAGCCAAATTCGGCTCAGTTAGGACCAATGTCTAGATCGTTTTTGGGTTGTTTTACTTTTAAGAATTTAGCGAGTAAAAGACGTGTGAATCATGTAATGATTTATTCTAAACTGACCCTATATTTTTTACAAATAAAAATATGCAAATATGGTTACGTGGACTGTAGAACTTATACATAGGTAGGTATAGAAAATAATTTTAAGATGACAAACGTATGTAAGTATTTGTACACATTGATACACCATGTTTGTGTCAAAATGCCCTACAAAATATTTAAAAAAAAATTGAACCGACTTCAATATCACTGAAAAGTAAGTATAAAATAATTTAAATATTATTGAAGTTGGTGTTAGCTTACCGGCTGTGTATATTAACCAACTTCAATAATATTTAAATTATTTTATACTTTTTAGTGATATTTTGGTGGCGTTGCTGTACAAACACTTCAACACTTCGATATACCTATAGTCAATGTGGCATCGCTGGAGGGACTGCAATACCGCCCAGGTCTCGATTGAATCGAAGGCTTTTTCGTAGTCCACGAACGCTAAACATAATGGCCGATTATACTCCTCGGTCTTCTGTATAATCTGGCGGAGCGTATGTATGTGGTCTACGGTGCTAAAGCCTTTTCGGAACCCGGCTTGTTCGGGAGGTGTCGATGTCCTTCCCCATGTCGATCCGACTACAGGACGAGAGTACTAAACCAATCCGATTGCAGAAAGGCGTGAGACAGGGAGACGTCATTTCTCCGAAACTGTTCACGAACGCATTGGAGGACGTTTTCAAGCTCTTGGACTGGTACGGATTTGGCATCAACATCAATGGCGAATGCATCACTCACCTTCGTTTTGCCGATGATATGCAGAGTCACTGGAGGACCTCAATACGATGCTCAGCGACCACAGTAACGTTTCCCAACAGGTGGGTCTTAAAATGTACATGGACCAGACTAAGATCATGTCTAATGTCCATGTTGCACCCGTACCGGTAGTCGTTGGGAACGATACACTCGAAGTTGTTGACCACTATGTTTACCTTGGACAGATTGTCCAGTTAGGTCGGTCCAACTTCGACAAAGAGGTCACCCGAAGAATCCAACTCGGATGGGCAGCTTTCGGGAAACTATGTGACATCTTCTCATCTAAAATTCCGCAGTGCCTGAAGACAAAGGTTTTTAACCAGTGTGTGTTGCCAGTGATGACATATGGTACTGAGACGTGGTCTTTAACAGCTGGCCTTTTAGAGAAGCTCAGAGTCACACAACGAACTATGGAGAGAGCTATGCTCGGAGTTTCTTTGCGCGACAGAATCCGCAATGAGGAGATTCGCCGAAGAACCAACGTCACCGACATAGCTCTCAGAATCTGCAAGTTGAAGTGGCAATGGGCAGGCCACATCGCTCGAAGAACCGATAACCGTTGGGGAAGAAAGGTTCTCGAGTGGCGACCACGAACCGGAAGACGCAGCGTAGGTAGGCCTCCCACTAGGTGGACAGACGACATTGTGCGCATCGCAGGTAACCGGTGGATGCAAGTCGCCAATTGTCGTTCATTGTGGCGTTCCCAGGGGGAGGCCTATGTTCAGCAGTGGACGTCTTCCGGCTGGTGATGAATGATGAATAGTGATATTTTCATATATAAAGATTGAACCATCGAAGACCTTAAAATGATCTAGGTAGGTTATGACATCATTATGATTTCACATTATCGTCTACATAGTTTTACATAATTCATGTTTCTTCAGAAAAAAATATCCAGTCGTAATGAAATTTGCATGGAATCATCATAGTAGTTTACTCTCTCGAATAAAAAAAGAATCATCGAAATCGGTTCATAATTGTCAGAGCAATGTAATGGAGAACATCAGTTTTATGGTTTTTACCAGATAAATTCCTCCACATCGTTCATGGTCCTCCAAGAAGTTCTTATCTGGTTGTGATATATGATATATGTGATAGATGATGATAAAATTCGTACAGATTCATGATAGTGGTTTCTTCTTTCGAATAAAAAAAGAATAATTGAAATTGGTAAATATTTGCCAGAGTTATGACATTTTTTGTCCTTAAAAAGCGACATAAAGTCATCTTATAGGCATTCCTGCAGGTTTCCTGCGCAGTCACCATTCTTGTTTTTCCAGGAACTACTTATTACTAAGCGATAATTTTTTTATGGGACCTAATCAATGGATTGAAGAAAGATTTTTTCAAATCCGTTCATAATTGTCAGTTATGCACGAACATACATAAAAAAAAATACAGACGAATTGAGAACCTCCTCCTTTTTTTGAAGTCGTTTATCTTAATTATTTACTGCATTCCGAAACTCGTATTCTAGCTGCGACTATGAAAACATTTAAAATTCGTTGGCTTCATTTATACTGTAGTGGCGTAGTGCAGCCTGAATTTTAAAGCACCCGGACGCAGATTTGTTAACCTTGTTCCGGTTAAAGAACGCCAGTTCGGTTTGACGTCAGCAAAATAACGTCCGAGAAAGATACACGATCTATAAGTTCTTGTAGGTGAGAAATAGAGTAATAGCATGGATGAATTAGTTCATTCATCCATGGTAATAGGTAATATGACACACCCATGGATACACCATGTTTGTGTAAAAATCCCCTACAACATATTAAAAAAAAAATGGACTTTGAAATAAATCGAGATTTTCATCAAACATAGCTAAGATCCATCCCGCGAACCCAGCTAGTTATATGAAAAAAAATGCACTTAAATCCATCCATTAGTTACGTTGACACAGAAACATTATAGGCATAATAAAGGCTTCAAATTTTTTGAGTCAAATCCATGAACTTTTTGACCACTTCCTTCTTTTTCGAGTTGATAAATAGGATCATAAAATCCGTACGTTTTTAAGCTTAAAATATTATGTTTAGCTGGTTAAGAAAAAGTAAAATGCCACGGGGGCGTAGTGTTCCCAAAAGTTCTATGACCTACGACCCTTTTTCGATCCCTGAGCGCGCACTGTTAATGAAATTTTCTGTCTAGAAATGCTCAGTAGTTATGTACATCGAAATTTGGGATTATACCCGTTTAAATTAAATGGGACCTATGTAATAACTGGTGAAACTAATTAATGTAAAGTAATGTAACAGCTGCGGACGAATCGAAGTTAAGGAAGGAGGATGACAATCATGCACAAGACAAGAGTGTCCGTCAGGATGACCGGACCACAGCACGGATTCACGTGAAACTTTACCAAGATTTAGTACCTATTTTGTACTATTTTGTACCTATGTTTAAATATTTTGTACCTCAGTAATAACAAAGTTATTTAATAAATAAAGTGGGAAGCCATTCTGACGTCAGGATGGCTTCCCACTTTTTACTTTGGGTACTTACGGTCCATATATTGCTGAAATCTTTGCATAATAATTTAGTACCTTTTTTGTACCTACGATAAATATATAAATACTTAATGTATTCCATTTAAGAATTACTTTTATTTCATTATAAACAATTATATATGGAGCATCATTCATCTGACATATTATATCGATACCTCGGGGCTCAAAGGGCGTAACCACCATTTTGGCGAAAATGACTTTTTAATGCAGCCCTACTCAGTTTTTTCTGCTCTATCGATCTGTATATTTAAAATCTTCCAATTCGCCAAAAAATGGTGTTTACGACCCCATTTTTTGTAGAAAATAAAACAGATATTTTTAGTTTTTGTGTCGTAACCGCAACCACTGTTAATTATCATAAACGCGATGGTAATAAACGTCACCGTAGATTATACAAATGCTTTTACGCCTAACAATTTTCACCGATATATTTTTAGTTTTGGGTCGTAAACGACATACCTAGTAACATTATAGTGCTTACGCCCGAACATATCAATTTTTAAAGAATCAGCTTGCCTGATACGCCCTTAATAATGTCTGTTGGTCTAAAATAAAAGGACACATACACCCCAAAAATCAATGGATGTGTGATGAATGATGGTTGTAACCGTCATCTTGCCTACTAATTCAATCAGTTTGTAGACAGTTACTTTGTTTTCTTCAGTTTATTAAATATCAATTACAATTTTATATTATGGACTTTATTAACTTGGCATACCTATTTATCAACTCAGATAACAAATTATACAAATAATTATTGATGTTACCTATACCTAATTACCTGTCTTACCCAAAAACTATTCAATAACACATTTTATTTATAAGTAGGTACTAATATAATAAAGCTGGATGGAACAGCTAGTTCATTATAAAAGGAAAATGATAAATAAAGAACACTTTACATAATAAAAATATTGTTTATCAAACAATCTAGGTATCGCCACAAAATTTAACACTATTAACTAAACATCTTAAAAAAAAAAACAAGGAACTCTTGAGTTCAATTATTGTAATTTTTAAGTCTTTTGGTGACCTGTTAGTAGGTGGGTACTTTAAATCTACATAGACCTATGAATACCTAGGTATACCTGTGTAGTTACCTACCTAATAATCAGCCACCAAAATAATAAAAAAGTTTAATTATATGATCTCAAGATTGGTTTATTTATTTGTATTCATACTTTATGTTCACATTGCAAACACAGTTTTAAAATACAAAAAAACACACAATATTATGTACAATGGTGTACTTAACCTAATATGAGCTCTCTCCCAGCAGGCTCCTATAAGGAAAGAAGAAACAATGAATAGGTAGGAGCAAGTATACAATTAATAAAAATGAAATATAATAATAACACATACATATTATTATATTTATAATAAAATAAATAAACTAATACTATAAAAATAATACATATAAAATATTAAATGAGATCTATCTGGATGGTTAGGTTGTTAGTGCTAAATTTGAAGATAACTAGATTATTTAATAAATTACCTACATAATGTGATTTTTATTTATTATTTTCATTTTAAAATGAAAACTAGCATGTCATCTTCATCCACGAGAAACGTTTTTGCTTCACCCCCGAAGGTCGTAGCGTGATGTTAAATACCTTCCTCAAGAATTGAACTATCAAATTCAAAAATATTTTTTCAAATCCGACTGTTAGTTTCAGAGATTAGCGCGTTCAAACAAACTCTTCAGCTTTATTATATTAATTTGAATAGTTTTTAGGTACGACATGACACTAACTACTGGACTAGGTAATACCAATCAATAATTATTTGTATAATTCGTTAACAAATAGCAGTGGCGTGCATACATTTTTATGCCAGGGTAGGCAAAAAAGAAAATTTCTTGGAAAAGTTATTAAATAATAGTCATTAAGAAGAGGGTAGGCACAGTCTTTTTGCTTGTATGGAGTGCACGCCACTGATAAATAGGTATGCTACGTTGATAAAGTCCATATAAAATTGCAATTTATATTTAATCAACAGTAGAAATCAAAGTAACTGTCTACAAACTGATAGAATTAGTAGGCAAATTGGCGGTTACAACCATAACTCATCACACATTCATTGATTTTTGGGGTGTAACCGCCCCAAACATGCAATTTTTCGGGGCGTATAGGAAAGCTAATTTTGTTATTTTTAAATTTATTCCAAATATAATATTACTGTGTTCTGCATCAGAAAAAAATAAGACTTTTGGTGTATAAGTGGCTTATTTAGGTCAAAAACCAAAAAAGTTATGTCAAAAATAAAAAGTATTTTTTTGTTTTTTTGGCTCTCCTGAAAAGTCGAGTTTTGGTGCTTACGCCCTTTGAGCCCCGAGGTATCGATATTTCACAAACCATGTAGTCCCCTTTCCTGCATCCAGGCAGAGGAGTAAAACCCATACATTTGTTAGTTCTAACGTTGACGATAAAAACTTCTGCCACCTTGATTCTCTGGGAACTTAAACTTTGGCTACAGTTTGGGTCGGATGCGTGGACGGCCGCGGGGCGCGTGAGCGACCGGTTGTGTATGTGTCCTGGGCAAGTGCCCAGGCGCCCGCGCTACGGTAGGTAAGTAGCTACCGTAGCTGAAAAACACTATTCTCAGATTGAACGCGAGGCGCTGGGTATAGTGTTTTAATTCGAAAAGTTGCACCAGTATTTATATGGGAGACGTTTTACATTGCTTACCGACCACAAACCGTTGGTGACTATTTTTGGGTCTAAGCAGGGGGTTCCCTCGATGGCTGCGAGTCGGTTACAGTGGTGGGCTATTAGTATAGTAAGTATTAAATCATCACCACATACATACGACATAGAATATGTAAATTCAAACAAAAGTGGAGCAGATGGGTTATCACGATTGCCAGCTTTGACTAAAACTTTTGTTGTTGGGTAAGTACGATCGAAATTACAAATCGATAGCACCAGTAGTTCCTGAAATATATAGGTGTGGCAAGACAGATAGACGAAGTCATACCATGCACAGCCATAAGGATTCCCTTTTAAACGACTTCAAAATGAGTAGTTCTGTATTCGACGCGTATGTATGTAATATTAATAAAAATAAGTAATATTTACATAATATGTTAATCTATGTGGGCATAAACAAAATTTATGAGTGATGAGTATACCAATTTCATGAGTGTACGTATGTATGTAGGTTTCTCCCCGTATTTCTTAGAAACTACAAATCCTATTGCGATCGAGCGATATCAAAATTTGTTCAGTAGTTTAAGAGATATAGACTGTTTAAGTTTCCAGTAAATTACTCTTGCATAGTCAGCCATAGTTATTGCAAGTCATCATAAGTGTACTAGTTTATGTTGTTATTAAATAAATGTTTTTGTTGATTTTTTCCTAGTAATATTTTTTAAATTAATTTCCTGAAGTTCGCAAGCATATACGAATGTGCCCGTTACAGATCGTATAAGATTATATACTATATTCCTAGAATTAAATAATATATTTTGTAATGATTTCTGATATTTACACGTTGAAATGAAACTAATTTTACGGGTTATATCGCGGTTTATTATTGATTTTTATTACCCGACGTTTCGAATACTTTACAGCATTCATGGTCACGGGCGGACTGAGGTGGTAGCTGTCCATATGTCATAGTTGTCTTAGGGTACCCTCAGGTCTTCAAATTATTATTGTTAGTCCGATCTACGCAGAAAGAGCTTACAGTATCTTGAGGTTAATAGATCACATTTAATATCTGTCAGTTTATTTTGTCATTATTACAATAAATATGTATGACGGGCCTGTTGGTCTAGCGGTCAGACACCCTGCCCGCTACCCGATAGGTCATGGGTTCGATTCCCACCAAGTGTCTGGGTGTTATTTATCTATTTAAGTATGTTTTTACAAAAAAAGTAAATATAAGCATTAGTATCACTTGTCTGATTCCCATAGTACAGGATCTGCCTGGTTTGGGATCTGATTACCGTGTGTGGATTGTCCCAGAATATTATATTAATATATGTAATCGTAATTGAAAAAAGTTAAGAAATTGTGCAGTTCTAACTTCAAAAACAGGTACTTCAAATAATATTATTTGCCCGCCGTTACAAGGTTACGTTGTTAAATTTTGATGAAGTTTCAAATGTGATCTATTAAATTTCATCAGAGAGGGTCGAATGTAGCACATGATTGTTACTGCATGAATGTGTGCCGTGATGGAGAATTACGAAACGCTAAGCGGGGTCGGAATACCCTAAAGAAAATACTGAATACTTGCTCTGTTTCGCAGGATAGGGGACTACATGTTATATTATAATATGTCAGACAAATGACAGATGAATGATGCTCCATATATAATTGTTTATAATGAAATAAAAGTAATTTTTAAAAGGAATACATTAAGTATTTATATATTTATCGTAGGTACAAAAAAGGTACTAAATTATTATGCAAAGATTTCAGCAATATATGGACCGTAAGTACCCAAAGTAAAAAGTGGGAAGCCATCCTGACGTCAGAATGGCTTCCCACTTTATTTATTAAATAACTTTGTTATTATTGAGGTACAAAATATTTAATCATAGGTACAAAATAGTACAAAATAGGTACTAAATCTTGGTAAAGTTTCACGTGAATCCGTGCT
Source organism: Furcula furcula (assembly GCA_911728495.1). Lineage (NCBI taxonomy): Eukaryota > Metazoa > Arthropoda > Insecta > Lepidoptera > Notodontidae > Furcula > Furcula furcula. The sequence continues at coordinate 9,161,308 of OU452243.1, forward strand.
GTGGTCCGGTCATCCTGACGGAAAGAAGATTTTATTTCGCAAACTGTACATCTATATAGTTACAAGTGCAGTACGCAACAGGTCGACATGACAATCGGGGAGGGTACACCCCGCACACGCACACATTGTCAACGCAAGTTTCCAAAATACGCGTGTGCGTGAAGAATCGCACTCACGCACACCTACACGACCAGCGACGGCCGGGCTGCGCCCCCACCATTGGCGCGGGGCTCGGGACTCGACGTTCGGCTTCGGCACGCGATCTGTGCACATCCTTTTGTATTTACTGCATAATTACCTAAGTATACCAATAAATATCGCTAAGATCCATAAGCTCGACTTTCCTTGGAAGACCTTGAATACTATCTCGGCGGCCACACACATCGCCAAAGTACCTAAGTCAAACCCCTTTTTTTCGTTTTTTTTTTGACGCGGGGGAAATCTTCCAAAGATCCGCGGGAGATGTGGGGCTCGACCAGGGTATGCGGGATTCTAACCCACTAAAACCCCCGTGGCTGTCGCATCGGCACATGAGAGGGGGGACCCCAGGGGGATTACACGCTAATGAACTGTTTTAATAGTTAAGAGTTTTCGTACGTTTTATTTTCACGAGAAACTTGCTTGTGTCACCTTGGAATAAATTCAATAACGCCTGAAATTAATAGTCGTCCTAATATAAAATCTTTGAATTTCGCTGTAATTTGAAACGTTTTTTATGAGTTGCCCATTAATTATGACAGTTAAAGGTGATTTTGGTTGAGGTCGATTTTTATTTTAACCCTTAATCATTTTCAATATGGGCCTAAAGTGCTGTAATTCAATTTTAATCTTCTGTCAAAATAATGGTGTAGGCTTGATAACGGATTATGATTTAATATGTAAGGCCCTGAGCGGAGATTGCTCGACGCAGTAGGATACGTAAATAATATGAAACAATTTCTTAATAAACCCTAAAGGGAATTGGGCCTTGAATAGAGTGCCTAAATGTAGGCGGATTTTTGCCCGATTGGCCGAAAAGCAGGTTATGTTATTCGAGTTTACACCTATGTACCTATTGTATGGTGTATGTAGTATAGGGATCTCTATTTCTTTGGCCTACACTTATCATACAGTCAATAACAAATTGATTTTAAGCACAATTAGTACGCGAAACCCTTTCGCAAATTTACACCCACATACCCCGGTCGAGCCCCACAACTCTCGGGGATCTTTCGAAGATTTGCCCCGCGTCAAAAAAAAAAGACTTGAGTTTAGAGTAACTCGTGTGCCTTGCCATCTCTGATACATCGCCACTTTCCAACAGTTTGTATTGTAAGAAGCTACTAGCTAATAATCAGAAGAAAAAAAAAGTACCATTACCAGATGCCGTGAAAAATTGGCTGGTAGCCAATTTAGAGCTGTCTCGTTGACACCGGCCGTATCTTAATTACGAGCGAGCGCAGCATACGATCATATGCAAATGGGACAAAGGGGCTATGTAACTGGAACACACCTATAAATTTCATCTAAATGTTGCTGAGATCTGAAATTCTCAATGCTTTTCTCGTCTCGATAAAAGCTGTATCTATCAGGTAATCTGGTCTTGGAAGCACTGAGATGTTGCACGTTCTCATGCTATAATTAACCCGGTGTCAGAATCCAAAAGACGTCCAATGCTGAACAAAGGCCTCCCCCTTAGTAGGGAGGGGTTGCCATAATCTCCACGCTTGGCAGGCGTCTTGAGGGATCACAGTAGGTGGTAGGTAATCCAATAGAAATACGCTGCTGCCCGTCATCTTATTTTTCTTTAGTCACCTCTTACACTCATGGCAGACACCCAAAGATATAAATGAACTCTTAACGCTTATAAAGGTGCAGGGTATTGAGAACATGTTTTTCACCACATTGTTATATTCAGTTCAGTAATAACAGTTTACAAGTTTATTGTAAGACAGACCAACAAACATACGTACGTATACATACATACGTATTTAATTGATAATACAAACATATTTTTTTATTAAATGCTGAACTTAGGCTTTCTCTCTCTTCCTGACTATATATCCCACATGGTCAGCCTTCCATGTCTTTTCTCTCCATTTCGCTCTGTCCTGCACCTCAATTTCTGATACCTTGCATTCCCTTCTATCCCTCAGTACTACATCTTTCCATCGTGCCTTTGGTCTGCCTCTGGATCTTCGACTGGAGCACAGTTAACATGTTTATACTGTGACTGGAGACAGAAAGATGCATAGTTTTATTTCCAATATAATCGGGTGGCCTCCGTTTTAGATGGCTGAACTTAGGCTTTCATTTTATTAATTGTTTTTTTAATTGATTTCCTTAATCAATGTTAATCTATTCTTTGAATAAAAGTAACCCAGTTTGTCCTTCGCCTGTCCCTTCTGAAACTATATACCCTTGAATTAAACGTACGAATCAGTTCACTGAATTAATATTTGTAGTCATGCCTAGATAAATAGATAGTATACTCGTAATATTAATTTTAATATATTATTATTACATTGATACGAATAACTTCGACACTGCCGCATTTACTGAGTTACGTATTCCGTTTAGGGTACCTACTTAGTTCTAAAAAATATCTCGTAAAGAAACGAATTCTACTGAAACAATTTCCATTTTGTTGCCAGCTTAAAAAACATATCCTAGTTTATTAATTTTTAAGTGGGCTTTCAGCTAATTGTTCATTAATGTTCCGTCTGGAAACGCTTTCGGATAACTTCCTGTTTTAATACTTTTTTGTTCTCTCATCATGCTGAATATTAAAATTGGACACTGTTCGTGGATACTTTGTTAATTTTACATTTTCATGCGTATTAAGAAGTGGAGCGTAGCTAATTTGAATATGAATATTGTATGATTTGTAATTTTGTACAGCTTAGTGAATAATTCCATAGTTGATTGCACTAGGATTGTAGAAATAACATTTAATTTTGGTATAGCAATCTCACACAAACTGAACACAGCATTATTTGTGAAACAAGTAATGCCGAATACTCCGGTCGGTATTTTTTCACTTAATCTATCGAAACTTTTTACGGTGGCAACACTCGAAAAATTGTTTAAAACCAAAGGGGGGGGGGCAGCTCTCGCAGTGATTGTGCTTAACCGCCATTCTCCTGATGGTAAGCAGTAATACATGTGGATCGTGGATGTTATATGACTAGCTTATTCCATACAAAAATACAAAGACCCTCCCACAGAGGAATCAGCTATACTAGCTGCAAAAAAGATGAGAGAAACAGAGGTATACTACTAGCTTAATGACTCATCCTAGAGCCCTATTAATTGAACATACTCATCACAGGAACACCACCACCGAAGTCAGCGTTATCTTCTTTGACCTTATGTGAAATGCTGTACTTCCTTTTTGAGTTGTTCCAATTTTGAGTTCATTTTTGCGCTGTGCCCTCTATTAAAATCAGCGTGGTATAAATATTTTTATGCTTAGACCATTTTAAAAGTTATTTCATATAAGTACCTAGAACGACTTATGTGACTGATATCGTTGCAGGGATTTAAGCATTCAAAGGCCAAGCACCTGACTCACCAGTTCGTCTCTTTAGAATAGGTATATTAAGATAAAATTTGAAGTTAATCAGCGAGCGTAAGTAGGAACATAATTTGCTGTATGCAAAAAGTCTCAGTAAAACACTACGCTGCAGACAAATACAATTGATGTGTCCTATTCTCAAACGTACAATACCTATTATTATCCGCACTCTTGCCATTTGACTCAGAATTTTAATATGGCAAGAATTCTTACCATTCCGCTATTGACAATGGAAACAGCGCACCGGATGAATATAAAGCCGCCAGCAGACATCGGTTTCAGTGCCTCTTTTCTCCATAGCGCCATACAATGGGGATCACACTCCGCACTTGCACGCCACGCCCGTACTTCTTGCGAGTTTCCTCCACTATGGTCTACCTTGTAAGGGATGCTACACATTTATGCGGGCTAGCAGATTTGATTCGGCAGTATTTGTTCAATGGCAAGGCCAGTCCGAAGCAATTGCTACACCATGTTGTATTATACTCGGTTAGTGCCGATCGGATAATTCGATCGGGCTGTATACGAATCGGCATTTGGTTTGGGTTTGTTAAATACAGACTAGTTAATATTACATAACATTCACTATAGAGAAATAGACTGTATTCCGGTGTGAAAGGCACTGTAGCTGATAAAATTACCGGTCACAAAGGCTTAATATCTAAGGTCTTAAGGGTCGGAGAATCACAAGCACGTTGCTTGTGATTCTTCAGGTGTTGCTAGCGTCTATAAGCTGCAGTGACTGTTTACCATCAGGCGCGCCGCGAGCTTGGTTGCCACCTTGGTAGTATAAAAAAATGGATAACTATTTATCTATAAGGCAATTCTCAATAGAGAAATAGACTTCGTATTTTTCTATTAAAACAAGTATCTATAGAGAATTAGACTACTACTCTATTAAATAAAATAGACTATTGTTATGTTTACTTGTTCGCATATCACCAAAAACGGCCCCACGGATTATGATTTGATTTTAATTTTATGTTATGTGATACTTCAGGTAAAACAAATAAATACGTTTGGTAAAATTCTACGCAGACGGACTCACGGCACAACCAGTGTTTTACAATAAATCAGCGCAATTTTTTAGGCATCAATATTTCCATACTAATGTGTACCTACCTACACAAGAATGAGGACAAATTTATTTCCTAAACAAATATCTTGAGAAATATCGAAAAGCAAATTTTTCCTACAAATATTTATACTTTATTAAGGACGGCTCAATAAAAAAATATACAACATAGAAGCTTTTAAAGAATCTGCAATTACTTATACTCGTACATTAATATCTATGTTCCCCGAACCGCCTGCCAAGCGTGGGGATTATGGCATCCCTCCCTTCTAAGGGGGAGGCCTTTGTTCAGCAGTGGACGTATATCGGCTGCTGATGAATATCTATGTTTATTATGATTTACAAATCATAATAAACATAGATATACACAATAATTATTATGATTTACAAATCATAATAATTATTGTGAATCAAAGGGAAACATAATCTTGTTTCTTGTCAAAACATTTTATAGAAAAGTTCATTCGTTAAGGGAGGAAATGACATGACAGAACCATAACATGGAGTGTACACTACAGTCCGTGTTATTTGGGACTTTTCCCTTAAATTCAAATAGCGACATACCTGTATTATGTAATTCAACCCACAAATATATCTCAAACGTTTTCCTAAGGAGAAGTCGCCTTTCCCTTTTAGTACCAGTACAATCTATAATACAAAGACCTTTCCTTTGTACTGTTAATCGGCCCGTATTATCAAAACCGGTAAAGAACAACTTCACAAAATACCTAGTTGTCAGACTTTGAACTTCCACATTCTAAAATAAGCTGTTCCCGGCGGCGCTACGGACGCTATATTTTCTGTTTAATATATAAAAAAAATGTGCGTGCGTGGAGTCCCTCCGCGCGGAAGAAGTGAAACTTCATTCTCGCTCAGTCGATCGGTCGGTCGGTCGGTCGGTCCCTCACTCACTCACTCACTCCCTCACTCCCCACTCCCTCACTCCCCCACTCCCCCACTCCCCCACTCCCTCACTCCCCAACTCCCCCACTCCCTCACTCACTCACTCACTCACTCACGCACTCACTCACCCACTCACTCACTCACTCACTCAATCACTCACTCACTCACTCACTCACTCACTCACTCACTCACTCACTCACTCACCCACTCACCCACCCACTCAGTGACGGCGTCACATGAGCGCTTTCATAACCTTAACAAATTTACGCCTATCGCCTATCGTTTAACACCTATCACTTAACGCCTATCACCTATCATTTAACGCTTAACGCGTTATGTGATAACATTTTTGGAAGTCGCATAAGAAGTTTCACTTCAAAAATCACATCAAATCCACACACACGTAGATATATAATATACCGGTGGCATTATCTGGCCCCAAGCGGAGCACACCTACTCGACAATGCCGGACGCACGCTTCCGGCCGCCTGAGTTAACTGTCGCTCTTTCAGCACACAGACGGACTAATTTCAACCCGAACCCCTTTGAGTTTAGCGACCGCTTTTATATTATGCCGTGTATGTCCCGCCCTGAAAGATATTATATAACCGTTACTTTATACTCCGAGTTTATTAAAAAATGGAATATGAAAGTCGTATTGTAACACATGAGGGATAATTGTTATGTTTTTAAACATTTAAGCACTTGAATCATCATCACCACTTGAATCATCATCACCACTCGAAGATGGCGTTATTTGACTGCTATCAATGGTAATTATAAACCAGAGATATGTTATATCCCTAATAATGCACGCCAAAAATTGTGACCCATTAATTAAAATATTTTATCATATATCGTTAAGGCACTAAGGTATGATGACATAATATAAAACAATAATAAACTTCCTTATTATTTACTTTTGTGCAGTACTTTGTACTTTCTTTAAATACTCACGACGACATTTACTTGATTTTCAAAGGCACGTTCGTTACATTTTACCGACGCGGGACTTATTGCTAGTTCACCCAATTGGGTGAATATCGTGTCTTCACTTTTCGTGCACTAATGGCATTTCTTACGAAATAAGTAGTGCCTTTGTACTTGTTTTATCCTAAGGTTTATCTTTTCTGTCTTATGTTTGTGTATACATAAATTGTTAGATAAATAATCCATTGTGTAAAATATCATTGGCTGCAATACTTTATTTTCTGTTTCCGTCACTTTTATTTTTTTATCATATCTTCACAAATTTCTAACTTTCTATAACCATCGCAAAAAGCGACGGTTCTGATTCCATGAACATTAGGTATACCTTTACACAATCCTAAGTCAATATTATTCGTAAAATCCCGGAACTTAACTCCCCGTTTCCACAAGTTCAATAAGCTGCCTTTGAAGACTCTGAAAATACTTGAAAATTGATTATGGTATATCTTCATAGAGAATTATAGATATTTATACTGTATACATATAAATTACTAGCTGACCCGGCAAACGTTGTTTTGCCATAAAATAAAAAATATAAATTTTAGGGTGATGAAAAATAGATGTTGGCCGATTCTCATAGATACCGGATAAGCACAACAAATTTCATCAAAATCGGTCAAGCCGTTTCGGAGGAGTATGGCAACGAAAACTGTGACACGAGAATTTTATATATTAGACTAGCTGACCCGCGCAGCTCCGCCCGCGCTTTTATTATTTTGCTACCCTTTTCTCCTTCCCTTGATTTATTTCTCTCTCCACCTCTCTTTAAAAAAGTCTAATTCTATGCTCTCTCTCTCTCTCTCTCTCTCCTCTCACTCCCCGTCCCCCGCTTTGGTACCCGTCACACTCCCCCTCTTCCTCTCCCCGTTGTCCCCTCTCTGAACCTCTCTCTTCTCCCACCTTGCTCCCAATCACTCCCCCTTTGATCCTCCTTAATCCCCCTATCCCTCACCCCGTCACCCCCTCGTCCCCCTCTCTCTCCTCTCTTACAACCTCCTCTGGTTCATTACTTATAACCTCGTCAATCATGGTATCTGGGATTCTTACCCACTTAAACCAGGCTGTCGCATCGGCACATAAGAAGAGGGACTTGGGCCCTCCAGCGGGATCTGCACCAAATACCCCTCAGTGCGCATTATAGCCCCCGGAAACCTGGCATCGTTATCACGGGGACGGGGCTCGAAACCCCGTCACCGTCCTCCTTGGAGTCGCCACCGTCACCCATCTAACCCATCTATGTAATGACCTTGCCGCTTAACCTAACGGCATGAAATATACTTTACAACCTATTCTTAGATTCCACCCGATATGCACACAAAATTTCATACAAATCAGTTCACGCATCTATTTAATGACCTTGCCTTATGTTGCTTAACCTTAACCTAGCAGTATGAACAACGTTCACAGCTTTTTTGTCATTAGTGTAAATATTATTGAAGTTTACGTTACATCGAAGAGGGGACAAATTCATACTAACAACAATTTATTAATAGTAAGTAAGTCTCATAAAAAGTAAAGGATAAAAAATGGTTATTGTGGGTTACCCTTGAGATAAACATATACCATCGCGGAATTTTTTGTAGACCTTGTTAAAGTGTACAATCTACATTCTTTTGATCTATCTCGTAGGGTTCAGCCAGCGTTTGCAATGTAAGCGCAAAAAAAGTGTGTTTTTTTACGACATCACATTAGAAACCTCTAAAATTATCAGTGTTTCTCTACTATATTATGCATGTATTATAAACCTTCCTTAAGAAACACTCTATCTATTAAGAGAAACCGCATCAAAATCCGTTGCGTAGTTTTAAAGATCTAAGCATACATAGGGACAGACAGACAGCGGGAGCGACTTTGTTTTATAATATGTATATAGATATACCACCGCAGAGTTAGATATTCTGTCCGCGAAGCAACAGCGTGTAAACATTACTGTGTTGTGTCGTGGAGGACAGTATAGCTGGTGAAAAATTTATACAATAAATGTATTTTAAATACTTTTTTATTTTTTACGCGGGGGAAATCGAATGATTCCCGGGAGCTGTGGGACTCGACCGGAGTATGTGGGATTCTTACCCACTAAAACCCCCGCGGCTGTCGCATCGACACATGAAGAGGGGCGAACCTGGGGCCTCCGTTGGGATCTGCACCAGGGGCCCCTCAATGCCTTGCCTTTGAGCCCGCCGCCGGGGGCAATGTAGTACCCGGGTGCAAAAAAAAAAAAAAAAAAAAACTATCACCCACTATCACCCCCTATCACCCACTATCACTCACTATCACTCACTATCACTCACTATCACTCACTATCACTCACTATCACTCACTATTACTCACTATCACTCACTATCACTCACTATCACCCACTATCACCCACTATCACTCACTATCACCCACTATCACCCACTATCACCCACTATCACCCACTATCACTCACTATCACTCACTATCACTCACTATCACTCACTATCACTCACTATCACCCACTATCACCCACTATCACTCACTATCACCCACTATCACTCACTATCGCTCACTCACTCACTCACTCACCCCCTCACCCACTCACCCACTCACTCAGTGACGGCGTCACATGAGCGCTTTCATAACCTTAACCTCAACGCCATCTAGCAATTTCACTCGGTACTGCTTACACAAAGTCTAAATTTGTCCGAAGAATATGAAAATACAGAGACAACAATCACTTTAAGTAGGATATTGCCTATTATTGTAACGCATCACTGAGTCTTATCATGTACACACGATTTAAAGCGTTTTTAATTCCAATGGACGGTTTGCTGCTGGAGCTTACAGTAGGCTATCATGCAAGTGTCTGTGCTTGATGTGTTTTTTTTTTATATGCACAGTTTAAGTAATTTAAATTGTGTAATATTCAACCTAGTGGTAGTAAGTCTTTATTCAACCTAGTGATGAGAATAGCAAGATGTTCGCCTGATGGTAAGCGAAACGTCTGCCTATAAACAACTGTTATTCTCTTCAGCCCATTAATTTCACCAGCTACAGTGCCATTCGGCAGAGCTCTTCTCTGTAGCATATCCCATGCATGCTCAATCGGGTTCAAGTCTGGCGACTGAGCAGGCCAGGGCAGGACATTGATGTTAGCTGCGGCGAGAGTCTGTCTTACAACTCTTGCGGTGTGCGGTCGTGCATTATCATGCATTAACTGAAATAAGGGACCGATTTGCACTTGCACCGATCCAAATACCCGCCCATACCATGATGGTTCCACCACTATAAGGATGGACTTCCTGGCAGGATTTTAATCGCTGTTGGCGTCCAGGGGTTCTCCAGTGTCGTATACGTCTTGTATCCGGTCTCATACCAAAACGAGACTCATCAGAAAAGCACACGAAACGCCATTGTTCTTCTGCCCAATTTCTGTGTTCAAGAGCCCATTGATATCGAATCCTACGATTGTGCATTGCTATAGGTGGTACCCGTAGCGGTCTTCGGGAATGAAGGTTCACTTCATGCAAGCGGTTTCTGACTGTTTGGTCGCTAATTAAGTTCCCTGAAGAGTGATGAAGCCTCACGGCTAACATCATGGCAGTTATTGTTGGAGCTCTTCGAGTTAAGATTTGAATATATCGGTCTTGTCTCCGTGTGGTGCAGCGATACCGTCCTCCATGGCGCTCAGCCACGGTACCAGTGCTTCGGTAACGTGTCCAAAGTCAACTGATAACACTCTGACTTGTATTCAGAGCTAAAGCCACAGTACGTTGCCGGGAACCAGCTTCTATCATTCCCACGGCTCTGAGCATTTCTTCCCTGCTTAAATGACGTCGCCGCTCCATAATAACGTTGGTTTTAATCAGTAGTAGGGAAACAGTAGCACTAATAATGTCTTCAATGCGTTGTATGTTTTTATAGGGAAAATATTGACAGCTGATTTTCATCTTTTACTCGAATTTGATTCACAGTTCCTGATTCAAATTATGAAATGCACCAAAAAGGATCCATATAAATTTATAAAATCATAAATTTATTACAAAGCCACATCTCAATCTCAAGAAATCCGCTTAAAAATGCTTGATCCCTAGACACTTTTGATGTGTGTATTTGGTACAACAAATTTAACTATAGTATAGAAAGCACGTCGTCTGTGTGAAATAGAGCTCTCCCTGTCTGTATTATATGTTTTGTAATGTAGTTTGGCGGTATAAAATTGTATTTCATGAGTTTAGATAAAGTAGTGTTTGAAACTGCACATAATTAAGCATTAAAACACTTGTGTTTTAATAACTCCTATTGTGCAGCAGTTTCTAATACTTACTATTAACTAATAATAATAAATAATCATGTCTGATTATTTTACATACAAGTATGTATCATCAAGCAGAGAATAAAAGAAGTCGGTTAATAATCACAAATTGACTTTTTTCATAGACTTTGGAAGTTGTATATCGCAGATATCTTCAAATTATAAAATGTCAAATTATTCAAAAATGGTTGATATTTGCAAATGATCTCTCCTACAAACCCTTAACGGATTGCTGTGATATTAACCAGTAACCCTGTATATACAGAATCCTAGATAATATGAATAGAGCATTAAACGGTCACCCATCTATGTAATGACCTTGCCTAACGTTGCTTAACCTTATCGATTGCCACACATTGATAACAACTGTCTATGAGTGGCTCCTTATTTTTAATAGTATTAGATACATTCGCGTCGAATACATAACCTTCTTTTTTATAGTCGGTTAAAAACTGGTACCCACTTTTTACTTGCCCTCAGAAGCACTGAGACGCTTACTTCAAAAGGCATTAAACGGTCACCCATCTATGTGATGACCTTGCCTAACGTTGCTTAACCTGAACGATTGCCAAACATTGATAACAACTGTCTATGACGGGCTTCTCATTTTTTTATAGTAATAGTAATAATAATATCCTGCGATAATTCACACACGGTCATCTGATCCCAAACTAGGCAGAGCTTGTATTATGGAAACCAGACAACTGATACTAATACATATATACTTTTTTTTTGGAAATACATACTTATATAGACATAACACCCAGACACTTGGTGGGAATCGAACCCACGACCTGTTGGGTAGCAGACAGGGTCACTAACCACTAGACCAACGGGCCCGTCAAAATCAAAAATAAAAGTCAGTATTAAATACATTTGTGTTAAATACATAACCTGCTTTTTTAAAGTCGGTTAATAACTGAGACTCACTTTTTACTTGCCCTCCAAATCACGCTTAATTCAAATGGCATTAAACGGTCACCCATCTATGGAATGACCTTGCCTACCGTTGCTTAACCTGATCGATTGCCACATATTGGATAATAACTGTCTATGAGTTTCTCTTTATTATTAATAGTACCTATTAAATACATTCGCGTCGAATACATAACCTCCTTTTTTAATTTTAAAGTCGGTTAAAAACTGGGACCCTCTCCCAAGGGAACCGTGATGAATTACGGTATTTAAGACCGTTCCGAATTCACAAACCGACGTCACCCACCGGCGGCCCCAATGCATTGGAATAGTTTTCTTAGTCTTTGCGTACTTAAAAAGTTAATTTACACACATCAAAAGTGTCTAGGGATCAAGCATTTTTGGGCAAAAAAATGGGCAGAAGAACAATGGCGTTTCGTGTGCTTTTCTGATGAGTCTCGTTTTGGTATGAGACCGGATACAAGACGTATACGACACTGGAGAACCCCTGGACGCCAACAGCGATTAAAATCCTGCCAGGAAGTCCATCCTTATAGTGGTGGAACCATCATGGTATGGGCGGGTATTTGGATCGGCGGAAGAACTGAGTTGATTTGGATCAGAGGCAACCTCAACGCTCAAATTTATGCTGAGACGATTGTATCAGACGTCATCGTTCCTCTACAAGTGCAAATCGGTCCCTTATTTCAGTTAATGCATGATAATGCACGACCGCACACCGCAAGAGTTGTAAGACAGACTCTCGCCGCAGCTAACATCAATGTCCTGCCCTGGCCTGCTCAGTCGCCAGACTTGAACCCGATTGAGCATGCATGGGATATGCTACAGAGAAGAGCTCTGCCGAATATGGAGGGTATCCAGTCGCAAGAAGACCTTTTTTTGTTGTTGCAACGAACATGGGCGGCCATTCCACAGCGTGATTTGGATGAACTCATTTTGAGTATGCCAAACCGATGTTCTTGTGTTGTTAGTGTTCGCGGTAGAAACACGGATTATTAATTGTTTAAGTTACCCAATAAAATTTTAAAGAAAACTGTTATTTCAGTCTTTTTTTCGAACTTTTGTGTTAGTGGTTCAAATGTCAAAAATCCCTTTATTAGGAAAATGGCAAATTTCTTTATTAATGCAAAGGTGACTTGGTTTATCGTTACTGTGACAAACGAAAACACTTTATTTGATGAATCCTTAAAGAAAATTTTAATTAATATCAATCAGGAGAAAAGTTATTGCAAAAATATATGTTGATCCCTAGACACTTTTGATGTGTGTATTTCCAAAAAAATATTTACCGTTACTAATGTATAGATATTAACTAAACTAAGTACTTCTATTAATTTCAATATTTATAAATGCGCATAAACTCTTTAAAAAATTAAACGAGTTAAACAATATTGCTCCAACACCGACGTGCAGTCCTCCCTCGACAACGCCGCGAAGCGGACTGAATCAGAGCTCGGAGCAGGCATACTTGCGCAGATGTATTAAATTTTGGGAAAAATAGATATTTCTCTAGTAAAATACGGAATAAAAATAAATCTTTCAAGTAAAGACATTCGTATTTTCAAGACCTTTTTTCCTGTGTAAACGCCAACACCATAGCTTGAGCGGTTTTAGAGAACATTTGCAAATTATGACATAAATAGGTCCTTTTTAGATCTTTTTTTCCTAAAAAGTGGTTATCAAAAATAAATTTTTATTCAAGTAAACGTATTTATCGAAACTTTAACTAACGTTTTATATTTTTTCTATACAGATTAAATTAACAGTTTTTGTGAACATTTAACTTAAAATAACAAGAATTCAGGCATTTCACCGTTATTAGCGCCTTAAGGTTTAACGCTTCTAAACGTCTAGCGTTTAACATCTAACTCTTTTTGGAAGTCGCATAAGAAGTTTCACTTAAAAGCGTTGACACTTACACTGTAGGTGTAGGTATGGTTTTAAGCCAAAGCCGACGCCTCGCCTGCAGCCTACAATATCCCCCTCATTCCCAAAAAAAAAGAGGCTGCATCGTATAATTTATTCTGCTGATAACTATCATGTCACCAAGTCTTCCCAAACTCTTGTTAAATTATTCAACAACTTGATAACAGCACACGAGTCGCGTAGATAGTGACTCAGCCTTTTACGTCCGTCCCTTCCATAGAATTCCTTTTCAGGGTAGATAAGTAAAATTCCTCCTGTGTAATACGAAGGTACTCCCAAAGGAATCCCTTTGGCATACAAACAGTTTATAAAACAGTACGGCTCATGCATAGGCATTGTCTAATTTTCGCCGCGTGTTCGGGATTTTTTCCGAATTGTTATGTTGCTGAGCATGCTCTGATCACATGAGCTACTAGTATAACAGGTTTTGAAATAAAATCGACTTCAATGGGCGCCACACGAAAAAGTGTAAAATTATTTACTATTATGAATTAAATATAAAAAATTATTCTACTGCAAGACCTCAAGATACTGTTAGCTCTTTCTGCGTAGATCGAACTAACAACAGTCATTAGACCTGAGGGTACCGTAAGACAACTATGAGGTATGGAGAGCTACCACCTCAGTCCGTCCGTGACCACAAATGTTGTAAAGTATTCGAAACGTCGGGTAATCAAAAATACGCGACGTAATCCGTAAAATTAGTTTTTATTTTAATTTAACCCTTTAACTGTGACGTCATTTTTCAATCAATCTAATTTATAACAAAACAATAACGGTAGTTTCTGGACAATCTTTTGAAAAAGTGGTCTCATTATATACCATAAAGATAAATTTATAGATGGGACAGGGTGTGGTTTTGCATTTTTGCCATATTTGTAGACCTAACAGTTAAGGATTATGTTAATTGATTAAAAATAATTTATTAATTCAATGGTTAATAACTTAAAGATAAATGATTCACGATTAACGTTCAACCAGAATAAGAGCTCTCGAAGGCTCAGAATCGGTCCCAAGGTTGGCAAACCGCACGTACTCTTGTTTATCTACTTAGCGCGAAGAGCAGTGCCAGACGGGGTTATTTTATAGTGACTGTTGCACACGGGATTTCTTTTCGTACCAAACATAAAAAATAATTCATAATTTTACGTCTATAATTTATTTAATGATTGATTTATGTTCTTTAAAAGGTATATATCAAACTCCGTAAATATGGCAAGAATGCAGAACCACACCTGTATAATAGGCTATATATACAACAGTACCAAATGTAAAATATACAGGTACATCATACCGGAACATTACCTCCCGGTGAAAATAAGATCAACCCTTATTATGCTATGGGTAGTCATAAAAGAAGGGGAAATGAGGTAGCAGCCGTAGTTTTACGTATTTATGACGTCACTAAAATGCTACTTAATCAATTTTACGATTCGACGACAGTAGTAGGAGCTTATGGCAATGTTGGGTCTGAATATAACTAAAACAAACATAATACGTAAATGTCATTATTGTAATATATCGGAACACAAGTTAAACCTGTCATACATGTATCAACTCGAGCATATGTCTGGAACAGCATTCGAAAACTTTCAATTTGACACTTACAAATTTTTTGAAAAGAAGGTAAATAAAAATGACAACTGGTAGGTAACCGTAATTTTATTTTTCATTACGATATCCAAAATCACTAAAAATTAAGAGTGATCTAACGACACATCGTATATTAAAATCATTAAAATGCAGATCTGATTCTTCTTAATTGAGTAGGTAATGTCACAAGGTAATTAGTAATCGTACTTTGAAATTTCGATACCTTATTCCATTTTGATCATCCAGTACCAGCTGACAAAACTGTAATAAACCATCCTGGCCCTTAGAGAATTAAAACTAAAAATATTATAAACCAATTATTGGAACGGATTCGGTATCGAACGCTTAGTTTTTATTTTTTTAAAATTTGGTCCCATGCTTTAATGCATGGGATTCAGTCATCATAATTATTATCATCAGCCGAAACACGTCCACTACTGAACAAAAGGCCCAAAGGAACGCAGTATAGGTGGTAGGTTTGGATATATTTATAAATATATATATGGCACGGTTCCCTTGGGAGAGGGGACTAAAATCAAAATGTGTACTTGGTTATATTTTAACGCTTGCTCCTATTTTAACAATTTTTCATTATAATTATAATAAATATTTGTAAGGAAACACTCATAGACAGTTGTTAACAATGTTTGGGAATCGATCAGGTTAAGCAACGTTAGGTAAGGTCATTAAATAGATGGGTGACCGTTTAACGCCATTTGAACTAAACGTCTCCGTGCTTCGGAGGGCAAGTACAAAGTGGGTCCAAGTTTTTAACCGACTTTAAAAAAGGAGGTTTTGTATTATATGCGAATGTATATTACCTATTGAAAGATTAGTTAACGTAAACACAGCGCGGGCGGAGCTGCGTGGGTCAGCTAGTCCTAAATGCATATATATGATCCTGTATGCCTTCGGTGAAATGTAAGTCCTTTTCCAAACACACGGGCCATAAAAGACAAAAGATAGCTAAGAGTCAATCCAGCAATTCACATTATTGCTAGCTACGAGCAATCCCGAATTCCCATCCCCATAAAACCTTTATTTTACAGCGTCATAATAACAACGTGAACAAATAAACAAAAAGCCCCCATTTAATTTTCGTATAACAAATATTGGGTCTTTTTAAATGTTATTAACGCCGGTACAAATTGAACTCAATATTGCATTTTGATTAAGGCTTTTTCGGTATGTTACTCATATAAAATTTTAACGTGAGCAACCAAAACTGACATTTTATATGAATAAAAATACTCAGAAATTAGAATGGAGCTAGTATCGCGTCGACTCCGCGAACAAATTTTTCGTGGCACTTTTGCGGGGTGCGGGAGGCAAAGTAAACACACACAGATACAATTTTACGCATACCCACACTATAATAAACTCGCAACACATTTAAAAAGATACGCACACTGTCACGTAACGTGTAGTTTAGTTTAGTATAGAGTAAGTCGTCACGTTACGATATAAGTGTGAGCATAGGTGTAGAGGTCAGGTAGAGAAAACCCGGAGACCACTACGACGACAGGTAACCTAACATGTTTTTTTTTTTGACGCGGGTTATCTTCCAAAGATCCCCGGGAGCTGTGGGGCTCGACCGGGGTATGTGGGATTTTTACCCACTAAAACCCCCGCGGCTGTCGCATCGGCACATGAGAGGGGAGACCCCAGGGCTCTCCGGTGGGACCTGCACCAGGGGCCCCTCAGTGCCTTGCCTTTGAGCCCGCCCCATTGTAGCCCCCCGAGAACCTGTCACGGTGCTCACGGGGGGGACGGGGGTCGCAACCCCGCCGCCGTCCTCCTCGGAGTCGCCGCTGTACTCAATGGACACTCAAAGGGCCCACACCCCGAGCGTCCAGCGACTCCGAAGGAGGCAACTTTTTTTTTTTTTTATCGAGCGGAAATCCATTACGGATACCCGCACCGCCACGGAGGTAGCGGTGCGGGTTATGTCGAACTACTGACAGAGTATCAGCTACCGACTAAAACCCCACGGTGTCCACAACCCGCTGTGTCGACGGGCCCCGGGAACGTACTTGGTACTCGTCCGTAACGTCCCCGCGCAGATTTGTTTTGTATCGCATATACGGTACATGACAATTTAATTCTACTAAATATAATTAGAATCTAATAGATTCTATAGTTGTTTAAAGTTTTGTTTATTGTGTATAAAATTTATTAAAGTTCTATAGTGTTCTATTGTTTGTCCACTTTCACCGATAGATGGCGCTGTTCATAATGTAAATCACGCTAGCATCGTAAATTACTGTTTATTCGATAATGAAACATACAAAGCCTTCGCATCTATTATTCTTGCAACTGCAATATTATTACGAGTATATTATGTATACATATTACATACATACTACCTGGACTTGAGAGTTTCATTTCATGAACCTCTGTCTGAGCCCTGACCTTGAAGCGTTTTTTTTTTGGGATAGCTGTTCATTGTGTGTAGTAGTGTGCATTGCTACATGTTATTGCGTTAGGTCATTTCATAGATATGAGTCATTTTAGGTCATTTATCGATGAGATTTAACGAAGTAAAAATTTAGCATATTCGCATCGATATAATATATGAACAAATATTATATCGATGCATATTCGTATTCTTAATTTCTAATTACCTACCTATACAAATGTAGCCTTGGTTGTGCAGTGGACCTAATCGCTGGCTTTTAAATTAAATAAAATGGTATTTTTCCCTTGCCTACCTATTTCTTTCCTAATCTAGTTTAGAATCGCTCGGGATTTACAGATTTTAACTATTCAAAGATATAATATCATGTTACTATCAGCAAAGTAGAACATTACAGAAATCTAATGAAAATGTCCTGGCTGTACCGGACCGGCTTACCCCGTACAAAAATTGACCCTTCGCCACTGCTCTCCAGTGGTATCTCCTCTAAGTAAAAATATTAGTACCACGATATATCTCGGTTATGTAAGTTGCTAATATATTTTTAGGTTTCTCAATCCAAAAGACAGAATCGGAAATTTAGTCTATGCCTTCATCAGCTCTAATCTTAGAGGAGATACCACTGGAGAGATCAAGATGCGCTAACCCCTCTGCCCAATTTTGTTCATATGTTCAGGTCATTCTTTATTTGTGTGCGTAACGTTTTGAATGTGTTGCGAGTTTATTATAGTGTGGGTATGCGTGAAATTGTATCTGTGTGTGTTTACTTCGCCTCCCGCACCCCGCAAAAGTGCCTCGAAAAATTTGTTCGGGGAATCGACGCGATACTAGCTCCATTCTAATTACTCTGAGGCTCTAATAGCAGTATTTAACACTTTAACACGCTTTTTTTTGTAATCCTACTTTCTTGATCGGACATGACACAGCTTTAACCTACGTATCATCACCATCAGCAGCCAAATGTTGTCCACTGCTGAACAAAGGCCTCTCCCTTAGAAGGGAGGGGTTGCCATAATCCCCACGCTTGGCAGGCAGCTTGGGGATCGCAGTATAGGTGGTAGGTAATCCAATAGAAGATGCTGCTGCCCGTCTTCTAGATAACCCTTAGTCGTCTTTTACGGACCCCCAACCGGTGATGGGTGGGTGCTATTCTTACCCGGACACCCCACGGGTAAACTACGTATACACATATTCAACCCTACCAATTGTGTTTGGCTTGCCATCGGTCAGCCATCAATCTTGTGTTCATACATCTTGTAAAGAAATACAGGGTATATAATATACTATATACATACTATCCCTTTGGCCTTTTAGTTTATTGTGCTTTTTTTCTCTCCTATTTGATCTTTTGACCGGCAAGACACTGTCGCCCTGATCTAATTGTAATATGACACACTGTTTAAAAAAAAATGTGTTAAAATAACAAGCTCGCTGAGTTTCTTGCCGGATCTTCTCAGTTGAGGCCGCGTTGTGATACGGTGGTCGCTTTTTTTAAAAAAAAACATGACCTTTCGTAAGTGCCGTTAAGCCTAAACCTATTTGAAATAAGTTTTTTTGACTTTGACTTTGACTTTGACTATAATGATGCTATTAGAGGTGGTGGTAGGGCTCCAAGTCGAAATTTCTTCGCTATTCGCTTCGCATCCAATGACGTCACAGCAAAAATTCCAATAATTTAAATACCAAATTTCAGGCATTCGGCGCAGATAATTGCTGTCACCATTACTCTTTATCTTTTAGAGATCAGGCTCTCATTTATCACCGGCTCAATATACTCCAACCGCTCTGGCTTCCAGGGCAGCTCTATACCGTGCTTTAGCGTTTATTTGGGCAACTTATTTAAGAGAAAGTTTTGTTTTCCCGAAACTTTACGTCAAGTGCACATAAATATTTTTTTGCCAAACTGTTACCAAACACAAGAGGTTTATAAAAATAACTAGCTGTCCCACGCAGCTCCACCCGCGTAATTTCCTACGTAATATTCCTATTTTTTTTTTCGTAAGAACCTTCTTCTGACAATTACAAACACAACAAAAAAAGAATTAGCGAAATCTGTCCAACCAATCTCAAGTTATAGCGTGACCAGGAGAAACAGGGGTTCATTTATATATTTATAGATATATATATATATGTTCTCTAAAACCGTAGTAAACCGCTGTAGTTAATCAAAACAAAAATATCAATACCTGTAAAATATCTTCAGAAATGTCCGTGACAGCATCTCTATCTATTAAAGGTAATGATTTAACTGTATTTAAACTATGTCATGATCCTTAGAATTGCCAGTGCGACTTTCACCGTGGAATTTCAAAGTTCTCGGAAGTATGAAAATTACTAACTACAAAATAGTTCACCCATGCAAAAGCGACCCAAGGCTCAGCACGGTGGCACTTGCCGGCCTATATTCGTTGACCACGAAATGCCTAAGTACTGATATAATAATAAACACACTGTTACATAAACGTTGAAGTTTTATAACGCCAAATCTTCTGGCCAAGTCAGGGCAGATGACTAGTCCTTGAGTGAGCATTCACAAATAGATTTAAAGCAAATACAAACCGTGATCAAAGACTCGAAGCTTTTACAACAAGTTTCACAAAGTTACAAGAAGTTTGAACATGTTTTATATACAAATGATCGAGTGTCAAAGGTGTAAAATGTATCAAACCGAAAAGGGTGTTCTTTCATAACATTATTTATATACTTACTTAATAAACACGACTTTATTAACCGGCTTCAAAAAGAAGGTTCTCTATTCGACGCGTATGTATGTAATATTGATAAAAATGAGTAATATTAATAAATGTTGGTTTATGTGGGCTTCTAAACAAATTTATCAAATTTTATGAGTGTATGTATGTATTATATGTATGTAGGTATGTATGTATGTATGTAGGTTTGTCCACGGATTTCTCAGAAATTACAAGTCCAATTTTGAAAATTCTTTTTGCAATAGTTAGAGTATTATTCAACTTAGGGTAGAGTATAAGTTTCATCAAAATCGGTCCAGTAGTTTAAGAGATATAAACTTTTTATGTTTTCAGTAAGTTACTGTAACGTAGACGTTCGAGTTGCGTGATAGTGCTGATACCTATTTTGGTAAAATAAGTCACTAAAAAGTGTTAAATAAACTATTTAAAAAAAAATAAAAACCGACTTCAAAGTAAATTATCTAAAAAGCATAAAATAACGAAAATATATTGAAGTCGGTGTCAGCTGGTGCTAGTGTTAGTTAACATGATGTGCTAGCACCGACTTCAATATATTTTCGTTATTTTATGCTTTTTAGATAATTTACTTTGAAGTCGGTTTTTTTTTTAAATAGGATATTGTTCCTTAAGGGTCGTATTCCGTTCCATATTAAGGTTGAAATTCCCCAAACGGGTTCACCTGACCGTAGTACTGCCTTCCTTCGCGTCTATGTGTACTGTACTTGTTGTTAAAAGGAAGCAAGAAGTTCAGTAGACTCACCAATCGATCATAATTAGGTGTACTATATTGTGTAAGTCGCATTTCCTGACCACGCGAGCTTTTATATTGATTTTCCTGATGAAAATCGCAGTACGGTTTTAATAATGGTTCATTTTCGCGATAAGCGAGGAAGAATGTATTCATATTATTCTTCTTCGGCTTACATTCGGTAATGTGATCGAAATATTATGACGCAATTTACTTCAAGCGTCCCCCAAATCATAATAAAATATCACATCATCGGCAGAATCCATTTTGATTTACTCGAGAATATAAAATCTTTGTTATGATAAATAACCTGAATTTATTTTAGATTAAATGAGGTTTTGAACGAAGCCATGTGAAGCAGCAGCAGATAAAATTTCAACACCCTACAACTGAAGGCGGTCGGTGTCTTCAAAGGATATACGAGTATAACAAGTTCTCCGTTTATGCTAATCTCTATCTCAAAATAGTTTAAACCAAGTCTTTGTTAACTTACTTCTTGTAACCCACACAATGGATTTTAATGCAATTTTCACATTAATTCATAAAATTTGTTGTAGAAGGTTTATGTGTAATACATACAGGTTTAGAAACTTAAAAAGGTCTAGCAAAGCTATAATGGATCGCTAGTTTAGTAGAAGCTTTAAATAAAACTTTATTCTAATCGGGAATTAACGCGATAATAAAAAGCCAAAATATAAGCGATAAGACCGCCATTTGTACCTAATTTAAGTTATTTTTGTAAGTTTTTCTTTGGTGTGACAATAAAGAGTATTCTATTCTATTCTATAAGGTAAATCGCGTTAATTTCCGATTAGAATAAAGTTTGATAATGGAACGCGAAAGTCTAAAAGTATATAAGCTTTAAATAGCTTGACGAGCTTAAAAATGACGAAGCCCTTATTTATCTTAATTAGTTCATTATCTAATCCCTTAGTAAAGATTTTGTATTGAAATCCACACTTAAGTGACAAGATAACTCTGAATACTTTATTTTGAAGGTAATCTTACAACTTACTGCAATTGTAAGAATACCTTGAAAATAATGCATCTCAATATAACGTTACTGCACGTTTGTTTGTGTAAATGCTTCAAGTCGGGACGCTCTTAGCCAAGATGCTACCTTCTTGTGCAGCTGTCCCGACATTGAAAAGAGCTCTTGACATTTAAAGATGTGTGTGCAATTGTACTTAAACAGTTTGCAGAAAAGATCCTGAGTTTTAACTTTTCTATACAAAAGGTACAAAGCCGGGCCAATTTAATAGATCACATTTGATACTTCATCAAAATTTAACAACGTAACCTTGTAACAGCGGCCATAAAATATTACTTATTAATTTTTTCGAAGCTAGAACTGCACAATTGCTTAACTTTTTTCATTACGATTACATATTTAAGGTACGCGTCCATTGGCCAGCGCCGGAGGCACCGCACGCACGGCACGCAACGGATTTTAGTTTGCTTTCTATGATTTTACATAGCGCTGCGTCCATTATCCAGGCCGTCAAAATCATAGAAAGCAAACTGAAATCCGTTGCGTGCCGTGCGTGCGGTACGTCCGGCGCTGGCCAATGGACGCGTACCTTTATTGTAATAATGATAAAGGAAACAGACAGAACAAAGAAACTGACGGATGTCAAATGTAATCTATTAAATTGGCTCTACATTAGGTGTCGTCTTAATTCAGTTGTTGTCTTTATTTCTATGAACATAGTTTAGGAAACACAAGTACCTACCATTTAGTATATCTCAGTGGCGTGCACAGAGGGTAGGCAAAAAAACTTATTCGGCTTGATTCACCTATTTTAAGTATGTTATTATACCATTTCAAATATCCATAAGCAAGCAAATACTATAGACATATTAATTTGCATTTGAGAACAATAATAAGATTATTCAGCGGCTCCATACTGACAAAAATACTTTGCCTACCCTAGGATTTCTCTAAACAGTCTTAATTTAAAACAATCTTAGTTTGGACATGAATTAACGTAATTTTTTTTTATGTAAATGGATATGTTGGTAATATTGGTTAATTTAAGGATATTTGTGCTGGAACACTAACAAATAGCATAAAGCATAAACAACTCGCAGATATTTTTGCCTGCTTTCAGTGCACGCCACTGGTATATCTCTTCACTACCCTACATAGAAACGATAAACATAGACAGTCATACAAGTGGTACCATTGCGAGTGTTGTACATAGGTATAATGTAGGCCTTGTGGCTTTAATTTTTGTTGTAGGTATTAAGAAAGTTTAGATTTGAGTAATATTTTTTCGGCTTTAAATTAGTTTAAGTTATTGCCAACCTTTTCTGGACCAACTCGGGAGAGTTGTGGGATTGTGGGAGAGAATAGTCAAACGCTCTTGGACGTAACACGTAATATTACTGTTAGAGTAGCTAAGCCACCACCACTACTCTTATCGCCCCTTAATTTGCTTCTGAATATACTACCACTCCTTGGAAAGTTCCAGCGCCCACTGAAACTAAATTACTGTAAAACCACACCAAAATTGTGTAGTTTGGAAGATGTAAACGAACAAGCAGACTGATTTTATTTTATGCGTTACCGATCTTCATTATATTTTTCTTAACAGTAATAAAATTCGATACTGAAAGAAAATACGGTATCCGTGTCCCCATAGTCAGTCCTTTTAGCACTCGGCGCTAATTAAATCGCCTCGGCTAATATTGACCACGGCTTCCATTTGCATGTAAATCAGTTAAGCCGTTAGCCCGGGCAAGGACAATTAACTTTCGAGCGGTGTTTATGAGTACATTTTGTTGCGCTCGCGTGAGAACACAACGAGTTCAAAACGAAAGCGTTTTATGTACCGTGATACGAACAAAATGGGCGTTTTTATACGAACACATCACAGTTCAGTTCAATCGAGTGAGAATCGTTTACACGATTTTCGATAGGAACGCCATAAAAACATAAGATACCCCGTTCTATATTCAATTTTTTTGCCTGTACCAAAGTCACTGTGCCTGTGTACTGTATGAGTTATGTATATAGCTGCGTCTCTACCGGCCGCACGGGCTCACGCGGCAGCTTCGCGAGACAAATGTGCGCACGCACGGTTGCTCGGCTGAACGTGGCACGAGATTGAGCCGTCGGCTGTCGGTAAACGGGACACCCTCAAAGGTTCTCACGAACGACAATCCTCGTTCGAGCAGAGTCCAACTCGCCCTTTACGCGGATGACACCGCTCTCTATTATTCCCATAGGAACGTCCTATTTAACGCGTGCTCTTCAAGCTGCAGTCGACGCCCTGGGTCAATGGTTCCGTACGTGGCGCATAGAGGTGAACCCGGAGAAGAGTGCCGCGGTGGTCTTCTCCCGGGGACCCGCCAATATGTTCTCCGCGCGGAGCCTTCGGCCCAACAGACGACTAGCCCCAATATCCCTATTCAATCGCCCTATCCCCTGGACTAGGAAGGTTAAGTACCTCGGAGTCACCTTGGACTCCGCCATGACTTTCAGCCCGCACATTAGGTCCGTCCGCAAACGAGCGGCTTTCGTATTAGGTCGCCTGTAACCCCTTCTCTGCAAGCGGAGTAAAATGTCGCTTAGAAATAAGTTGACATTATACAAAGCCTGCATTCGCCCTATCATGACTTACGCGAGTGTAGTTTTCGCGCACGCCGCCCGCACCCATATCGATAGCCTCTAGGTTATCCAGAATCGTTTCCTCTGACGTGCTGTCGGTGCCCCGTGGTACATGCGGAACGTAGATCTGCATTCCGATTTCAAATTAGATCCCCTTCGTAAGTTCCTCAAAGAAGCGTCGAAACGCTACTTTGAATCCGCGTCCCGTCACGCGAACAGTTTAATCCGCGCCGCCGCCGATTACGCCCCTAGTCCTTCTGACTCGCGCCGCAGACCACGGCACGTACTGCTCGACCCTCCTGACCCCATGACGGACCTATTTTTTTTGTATGTTTCAGAGTACCTCTAACATGGTTAGAGCCTGTTTTTGCTGTCAATCAGTTTTTGCTTATTTTGTTGTGTTTTAGTGTATATGTGTGTATGTAAATGACGGTCCTATTGGACCGGGATGCGCCGAACCCTCCCCGATAACCGTATGCTACACTAGCTATCAGACGCCGGTCTCGCCGGCGAGGCCGAAGGGTCGTACGTATGCGACCTCAACGACGTGCATCACCCCACTGAGTTTCTTGCCGGTTCTTCTCAGTGGGGGCGCATTGTGAACCGGTGGTAAACTCAGCCCTCTCTTAAGCGACAGCCCAAGCCTCCCTGAGGTGCCCTTGAGCTCGTCGCTACTTCTGCCGTAAAGGCTAGAGCGCTTCAAGCGCTCGCCTCCTATTGTCCGGTGAAGCTGTAATGGCCATCTGCGGCCAACAGCGTCTATCATTCCCAAAGAAAACAAAAAATAAACCCTCAAAGGTTCGTCAGGTTTGGACGGTGGGTTTGTGGCTTACGAAGCAGCCTTTACGGAAGACAGCAGATTTTAACGCAGCTGTTCATTTCATCGCCTGATGGCTCGGCTGGCCTCGCGAGCCACGGCTTGGGGTGTCCGGATAAACCCCGAGGCTATCGCGCGAGTCCGTGTGGTCGGTGTAGACCCAGCTTATGTATCTCCTGTTTTATTTTTCATACGTAATGTTATGCAATACAAACAGTCCAAACAAGATACCAAGTAAACGATTGCAAAATGAAAGAAAATAATGAAATATTATTTAAATCTAATTAATTTATCTCTGGTGGTACTACTGGTGGTACCACGGTCAACAAACGATTTATAAGTAGTAAGTAGGTACTTACTTAAAGTAATTTTTAACTGTTGTCTGGCAGTATTATACGGCGGCGACTCCAAGCTCCCCCTGGGATTTGGAGAGGACGGTGGCGAGGTGGTGAGCACCGGCGGCAGGGTAGCTAGTGCAGGTCACACCGGAGAACCCAAGTCCCATCTCCCGCATATGCCGATGTCATAGCCGCGGGCGTACCTATTAGTGGGTGAGAATCCCACATACCCCGGTTGACCCCCCACATGTCCCAGGTGCCTATCGAATGCTTCCCTGCGTCAACAAAAAAAAAAGGCTGCCGTGTGTGGATTGACCCAAAATATTATTTTATTTCAGAGGTCATATGTGTTTCCTCGGTTATACCTAGTGAGACAGGGTATATAGTAGAATAAACAATGCTTGTCGTCCTATTTCTGTGATGGACGCTCTCATCTTATTACATCTTCGTGTACGTAAAAACGCAATATTGGATTCAGGAAAACGGTCGGAAGATTCAGCACGAGGGACAGATGAAGCTTTGTAGTCAGTGACCTAAATTACTTTTACTTAAAATGGGTAAATTATCCTCAACGATCGCGAACACGAACATTTTATTTTGTTTTTAAATTCGTTAATTTGTTTTTGCTGAGATTTAAAAATGTACGCTTACCAGCACTTACAAATGTGATGATCCAAGGAATTTTGAATTCGAAGATTCCGTTCGCTAAGATTTTTTTAAAAGAAATATGTTTAATTTCGTTGGTCCTTATTATTATTATTTTATTTATTACCTCTTTATTGCATTGTACTCCAAACAGTAATAATGTTACAAGTAAGTACTCCAAAAATAAAAATAAAAGTACGATCGGAATAGAATGTGAGTATTCTGGCTATAACGAATTGGCAACTACTTGAGCTTAGCACGAAATTCTGTGACATGATCATACTTACGGAGTCGAATTAATTTCAGTACGCAGCAAAGGCGTGTGCAGAAATTTTGGAGACGTTTAAGTTTAGTTGTACAACATATATTTATTCTAGATTACCTTAAAAATGAGTACGTTAAATAAAATAAGTTAAATATTAGAATTTTACTTTAAATGAAGCCCAATTTCTTTTAAGATTCGTAATTACGTTACGTCGTCAACGATAATTGTGTTTCTTTGAAAGGAAAGTTATTAACTTACTTTAAAAATGTCTTAAAACTACGCTGTATACTATTTCTAAGAATAAAAATAATTAAATGTAATGTAAGTACCTATATTTTTTGTGCAAAGGCACCTTTACTTTTGCTTGTTCTACTAGGTAAACTTATACCTAGTAGAACAATATTAGGTTAGAAAATAAATGAAAAACGCCTTTAGCACGTTGTTTATTTATTAAACATTTTTTTGAACTTTATTATTACATAACTTACGTATCCTATTATACTAACTACGATATTATATTGCAAGCTCAAATTGAAAATAATCCTGACAGTTAACCCGTATGTCAATACAATATTTTCTTACTACACTTATAAGCTTAGTTCTTTTCATAAACACAAGCTTTGTAAAAGCCCATTCACTCTAGCCTTGAAGACAACACCATTATAGAACAGCAAGACCGACGCAGGCAAACGATGAATTTATAACACAAAACGCTACGCTCTTACAGGAAACAGGTAGTGCTAACAAATTGCTTCCAATCATAGCTTCCATTCTAGACATAGAAGAACTGTAACTAAACTGCTAACATAGAACACTGCTACATACATCTTCTTCTATATATGGGGTGTAAGGCCTGTAAGGGACATCGTACCGACAACCGATACCAGGGATCCAGTACATGATTTTGAACATTTTAGTGTTGAAATTTTTCATCGGCTTTTTCACGAAGTTCCAAAAAAATGCCGCTTTTTTTAATAAAATTAGGATAACATCATTATTGGTATAATAATAAAGCCTAATTTCAATTTCATCATCATCATCATCAGCCGGAAGACGTCCACTGCTGAACAAAGGCCTCCCCCTTAGACCGCCACAATGAACGACAATTTGCTATTTGCATCCACCGGTTGCCTGCGACGCGAACAATGTCGTCGGTCCACCTAGTGGGAGGCCTGCCTACGCTGTGTCTTCCGGTTCGTGGTCGCCACTCCAGAACCTTTCTTCCCCAACGGTTATCGGTTCTTCGAGCGACGTGGCCTGCCCACTGCCACTTCAACTTGCATATTCTACGAGCTATGTCGGTGACCTTGGTTCTTCAGCGAATCTCCTCATTCCGGATTCTGTCGCGCAAAGAAACTCAGAGCATAGCTCTCTCCATAGCTCGTTGTGTGACTCTGAGCTTCTCCAAAAGGCCAGCTGTTAAAGACCACGTCTCAGTACTATATGTCATCACTGGCAACACACACTGGTTAAAAACCTTTGTCTTCAGGCACTGCGGAATTTCAGATGAGAAGATGTCACGTAGTTTCCCGAACGCTGCCCATCCGAGTTGGATTCTTCGGGCGACCTCTTTGTCGAAGTTGGACCGACCTAACTGGATTGTTTGTCCTAGGTATACGTAGTGGTCCACAACTTCGAGTGTATCGTTCGCAAAAACTACCGGCACGGGTGCAACATGGACATTAGACATGATCTTCGTCTTGTCCATGTTCATTTTAAGACCCACCTGTTGGGAAACGCTACTGAGGTCGCTGAGCATTGTATTGAGGTCCTCCAGCGACTCTGCCATAATGACTATATCATCGGCAAAACGAAGGTGTGTGTATTCGCCATTGATGTTGATGCCGAATCTGTACCAGTCCAAGAGCTTGAAAATGTCCTCCAATGCGTTAGTGAACAGTTTCGGAGATATAACGTCTCCCTGTCTCTTGCTGCAATGGGATTGGTGCTCTCGTCCTGTAGTTGGATCGACATGGTGGCGTTGCTGTACAAACACTTCAGCACTTCAATGTAACTATAGTCAATATGGCACCGCTGGAGGGACTGCAATACCGCACAGGTCTCGATTGAATCGAAGGCTTTTTCGTAGTCCACAAACGCTAGACATAATGGCCGATTATACTCCTCGGTCTTCTGTATAATCTGGCGGAGCGTATGTATGTGGTCTATGGTGCTAAAGCCTTTTCGGAACCCGGCTTGTTCGGGAGGCTGGAAGTCATCAAACCTGCGTTCGAGACGGTTCGTAATGACTCTCGAAAACAGCTTGTATACATGGTTCAGGAGTGAGATGGGTCTATAATTCTTCAACAAGGTGTTATCACCTTTTTTGAAGAAAACAACCACCACACTCCCGTGCCATGCCTCTGGCGTAGTACCCTCGCTCGAGTAAGACGGAATTAAATAACTTCTGGAGGACTACAAGTACCGGTTTTCCACCCGCTCTCAGAAGTTCTGTTGTGATTCCGTCTTCACCCGGCGCCTTGTTGTTCTTAAGCTGTTTGAGAGCCATTCTAATCTCGTACAGGCTGATGTCTGGGATATCCTCAGTGTAGTGTCAGGTTAGTTTGGCTCTGGTGTCCTGAGCTGTTCTGGCAATGGGTTCCTGTGCAATTTCAATTTAAAAGCAATAAATTACTTATTTATGCAAAATTAGCAATCATCAGCAGCCGAAAAATCCACTGCTGAACAAAGGCCTTCTCCTTACAAGGGATGCCATAATCTCCACGTTTGGCGGGCGGCTTGATTGTAATTAGTAATGTAATTTGAAAAATAAATATTATTCTGCACGTATTCATTACATGCTCAAAAACTCACAGGTTAGTCATTTGTCATTTTCCATATAAATGGTTTCTGTAATGTTGTTACGGACAATATGAGAAATCTTAAAAGTTTTCGGTACGTAGTCCCTTCCACCCTGTATATAAAAATTAATGTTTGTCTGTATGTCCTTTATTGAATCGTAAGTGGCTGGACCGATTTACATGAAATTTTGTGTGTACATTCCAATGGATTCCTGGATGGTTTGTCAATATAATTGGACCCGGTAGGTGGCGCTGCTGTCGATATGTCAACAATTTAAAATTAATGGAAATACTTGAAAGAAGGAAACTCTCATAGACAGGATGTAGTAATCACTATTCGGAAAACGTTCAGTCACCACTCGAATCATCATCACCACTTGAATCATCATCACCCCTCGAAGATGGCGTTATTTGACTGCAATCAACGATAATTATAAAGTTAAAATAAGACGGTTCAATTTTTTTTATAAAGATTTTATATCTATATAAGTATGTATTTACAAAAAAAAGTATATAAGTATTAATATCGGTTGTCTGGTTTCCATAGTAGGCTCTGCCTAGTTTGGGATCAGATGACCGTGTGTGTGGATTGTCCCACAATTTTTTTTTACAGACTGTTAATAATATAACCCTCTCCGACCGTTGAGGGTATTAATCGGTGTCACATTACAATCATACGCATATATGTAAATCATTTGTTGAAAATGTCATAAATATTTTTCCTGGTTTGTACCAGCATTGCAAAATTTGCAATTATAAAATTTTTTTAAATGTTTTATTTTCAGGCGCTAGGCCCATATTTTGTTAGTAGTGCAATTTATTACATGACTATGTTTTAGGTACATGTAAACACATAAATAACGCACACAAACTCACACACACACACACACTATGTTGGGAGGTTTATTTAGCTCCACGTAAGACGTGCAGCTTAATAAACTTGCCCATTGTAGGCCCATCCAGCCTCTCCGCAAACACCCTGAGGATACCGTTGGTACTCTCCCCCACCCTGCGTATTATTGATGTGACTTTTTTACGCATAATTGCGAAGTAGTCGTCAGTATGCGCTTCCGCAAACATGCCTGACGCATTACAGTAAGGTGGAAGCCTCAACAGCATCCTGAAGGTATTGTTATATTGAATACGCAAGGCATTGTCAGAAGTCTGGGTATGATTGGCCCAGAGGCTGCTGGTATAAAATGTTTGGCAGTATGCCTTGAAATTTTATTATTCCCCATACAAATTGGATAGAGATTTTTTTAACACTCTGTATACTCTATATTATATTGCTGCCACAATCTATAAATATTTTCATAGTTAAATTATAAATGAAATGCGAAAGGGTGCTTATTGATTTGTCGGCTTGTTGGTTTGCCCTTCCTCCACGTCACGAAGCATTGGACTTAACGCGACGACGTGTTCTTGGTTTAGACAAAGAAATTTATGAGACAGAGTGTCAGCTAATTTTATTGTATACAGAAGCGACGCAGGGTGTGAAAACTAGTTCACAATAAAAGCTGCAATATCTTCCCCTTTTACTCTTAGGACCATCCACACTTCCATTTTCATGCGTTTACTTTGTTTGAAATCCTTCCTTAATTATGCTCTCCACTAATCGCTACTAACGAGCCCCCGACCCCCTGCTAACCGATTGGTCGTGGGTTCGATTCCCACCAAGTGTCTGGGTGTTATTTTTATATTTAAGTATGTATTGACAAAAAAAAAATGTATATTAGTATCAGTTGTCTGGTTTCCATAGTACAGGCTCTGCCTAGTTTGGGATCAGATGACCGTGTGTGGATTGTCCCAAGATATTATTATTATTATTAACGCTGCATTACAATTTGAAGCGCTAGGTAACATTATAACGTAATGCCTTTTAAAGTGCGTGATTCGAGTCTTTTGAATATGACTCTACTTGGTTTTGTCGCAAAATGACCATTTCACTTGTGCCTTTACTATTTCGCAAAACATCCACTTCATAAATCGTCCTATTTCTAGTGAACTCATCTCTATGGGAAGACAAGAGCTACACCAAATAATGCACTCCACAGAAGTCATACAGAAGTATAAATAATACAAGATCCATTCATAACGTCATTTTGAATGCACAATTATATGGAGACAAGTCAGACAAGTACTGTTACTATAATCAAGTAAACTATTCCCTGCATAGCGCTCCTGGCTACGAAAATTACCCCAACGTCAGGTTTTATCTAAGCGCTATACCAAATGGCTCCTATAAAAGACGATAATGGTTATTAAGATATTTTTTATTACAGTTTCCGTTTGGGACGGTCTTCAGAGTTGCAATGCGCCCTTTACAGCAAGTAAGGATAAGGTAAGGATATCAATCTAAATCCGTTGTACATATAATCTCAGATCTTTTAACCAACTTTTATGATACTCCATAAAATACGGAACTCAGAAGATTATAATAAAATTTAATTTTATCCTCAATAAAGGCACAAACTGAAATTAATTCTCTTAATCGTGTATTTCAGATCAAAAAAGCTAGTACCAAAAACAGATCATTTTATCGATATGTAAGCCTATAATCATGTCGAAAAACCTTATAAAGTAAAGGAATATTTATATTAGAGGGAAGTCCACTTTTGGGTCAAAAGTAATACACATCTAGACTGTAACTTTTAACATTGCTTTACAAAGGTTGTCATGAAGATTAATTCCTTGATTTTCAATAAAAATAGAAAACATCATCCAAAATATTATCGTTTATCGTTCGGTTCCATAGATAAAATAATTCAGGGTACAAAGGCATAATCCCGAATGTCTATGCATAATATTAAAGCACCCTATAAGGATGAAATGTTTATTCAGCGCTATTTCATTATGCGACATTACGTGGCGTGGGCTCCAGCAAATTCTGTCGGTATGACAGTGTTATGTGTATCCCGACTATTTTTCTCGTACAGTGAGCAACAAAAGACATAAACGGACAACAAAAGTAAGTAATAATATGTCAGCAATCGGATTGTAAGTAGAAATCGAAGTCTAGCTGATCACGACCTTTTACTCCAATGCTACTTGAGGAGAGTTATTTTGCCCAAGTCAAAGTCATACTTGTACGCGGGTGCTGCTTGTGGGGACAGATATGCCCATTATAATTAAGATCTTCTCATTGGGGCTCTGTGTTATGAGTCAGCTCTTTTCCTCCAGTATGGTTGAGGCCCCTCAACGTACAAGCAGCGCCAGCAGCATTGACCAGTCTAGACGGCTAATTTTTACCCGACTACGGAACGGGTTTTAAGTTTAACAAGAATATATGTATGTATGTTCATCTGTTCCCGCATATCTTTTAATATACTTAACATAATTTAACAAATAGGGTGTCGTTAGAAGCGTCTTGATTGTCCGCTGGTTATGGGCTATATAATATCACATTATAAGACTGCGGTTTTAGTTTTTAAAACATATTACTTGTTGCTGCTAAAGCAATGCTAGTAAAACTATTCATAGTTACTGTTTAATTTGAAAGAAAGACAAGTTCACCCTTAAATAAGAGGTCACATCGTGATCCAGTGGTATTTGGAATAAATTCTTCAATCTCAATATAAATAAAAAGAAAATATTATCAAAACACTTCCGTTGTTGACTATACACAAATTTTGGACCTAAGTATAAAAAAACGAAACGATTTATCGTCACTGCTACTCTCGGCGCTGCTGTAGCAGGTGTCACCGACGGTGTCAGAGATATATTATCTCGAAGTATAACCATATTCTATATAGGACTGTTTCTTGTCGGTATTTGATAAAAATGTCTGAAAACAGATTTGTGTTCCTATTGCATGTTAGATACTTATGTGATACTTTTTATTTATATAATTACATAGGTATTTAGTGTAGATAGATAGATAGAAGAACACGGCTCATTAAAACATACACTCCTTTGCAAAAAAAACGGGCGGTTTTGATTTTTCTACATTATTGGTAATAATTTAGTTCTAAAGAGGTTTTAATAGCCAAACTATGTTACTGGCACTTAATAAATAGTCTGCGTATGAAAAGAAGTTCATTCCAAATTCGAAACCTTTGTTTTTTTTTATGGCAATTGTTTTGAACATTATGCCAATGTCAAGTTAAGAACCTTTGTTTTTAATAATAATAATCCCTTTTTCAGTTTGTGACTTATTACTTACTTTTCGCGGGTTTTCGGGTAAAAGGTTTTAAGGCAATATAAGGTAACTAAAATTAACTTCTTGTTTTTTTTAGTAGAATAATTTATGTTTGGCGCATAATCCTGCCTTTTTGTGACTTAAAACAAATATCTTTGTGTCTATGGCAATGGCAGAAAAAGCAATAAGAGCTAGTAAAATTACAGCGCTGCTGGAAGAGGGGTGTAGCCAGTGTTACGTCTCACAGCGGTTAAACGTGAGTCGTTCAACCGTCCAAAGAACCTGGACTCGATACCAAGAGACAGGTTCCGTTCATAGAAGGCAAGGGAAGGGAGAAAACGTTGCACACAACCACGAGACGATCGCTTTTTAGTGACTCAGGCGCTGAGGAACCGCAAATTCAGTTACATAGACCTGAAAAGAAACCTTGAAGAGGTGCGAGGATCGCAAGTTAGCCTATGGACTGTGAGGAGGAGGCTTTTAGCAGCTGATATACGCAGTCGACGACCAGCGCGGGTCCCTAAGTTACTCCGTGAGCACCGCATTGCTCGATTGGGGTTCGCTAGAAATTGCCTATCTTGGACACTACGTAACTGGAGTAACGAACTCTTCTCAGATGAGGCTCGAATTTGTCTGCATGGTGAGGACCGACGTCGGCGAGTGTTACGAAGACCAGGAGAACGCTATGCCGACGTGTGTTTTGAAGAAATCACACCTTATGGTGGGGGGTCCGTTATGTTTTGGGCGGGCGTAAGTTCTAGCTGTCGTACTGAAATAATATTAATTGAAAATGGCTCACTAAATGCGCAAAGGTACATAACAGGTAGGTAACAGAAATCATTTGTCAATATGCACAACGCGCACTGGCTGCAATTGGTGAAGATGCCATTTACATGGACGATAATGCTAGGGCCCACCGTTCTGGCGCTCAGAGAAAGTACCAAAGGAGTTAGCATCGCGTCGATTCCCCGAACAAATTTTTCGTGGCACTTTTGCGGGCGCGGGAGGCGAAGTAAACACACACAGATACACTTTCACGCATACCCACACTATAGTAAACTCGCAACACATTCAAAAATATACGCACACAAATAAAGAATGACCTGAACATATGAACAAAAATTTGGCAGAGGGGGTTAGCGCATCATGCTCTCTCCAGTGGTATCTCCTCTAAGTTCTGGCGCTGTAGATGCTTATATGCAAGAGGTCGGTATTCGTCGTTTGGATTGGCCAGCGCGGAGTCCTGACCTTAACCCCATTGAGCACGTCTGGGACCTCCTAAAAAGGCGAGTACGATCTGTCCAACCACCTCCACAAAACATCAGGGAGCTGAAACGTTTGATCTCGGCTGAGTGGGAACACATTTCACAGGACACCATCAAAAGTCTAGTGGAAAGCATGTCAAGAAGATTACATGCCGTAATCACTGCAAGAGGAGGTCACACTCATTATTAATGTTTATTATTTAATGTCTTTTTTTATTAAAATTCCATAAAAAATCTCTTAGTCTTAATTTCACTATACCCATAAAAATGTTAATTTTAACACGGCTCTCTGTTTTCATTAACTGAAACACCGATTCTAGGATTTAAGTGTTAAAACCTATATTCTCATTGATAATAAGAAATTTCTAGTCATCAAAGCTAATGAAATACTAAAAATATTAATATTATCCATAGAAAAGCCAATGACTGTAAGGTGCCCGTTTTTTTTGCAAAGGAGTGTATATTTGGAGCATCGCTTTGTATGGCAGTGAGGCATGGAATTACACAGAAGGATAGAGAAAGGTTGGAAGCATTCGAGATGTGGTGTTGGAGAAGAATGGAGGGAATAAGTTGAACAGAAAGGAAGACGAATGAAGAAGTTTTAGAATTGGTCAATGAAGAAAGAAAAATTTTAAGATCTATTAAGAATAGGAGAGGAAAGATGATTGGGCACTTGATACGACACGACACCTTCTTTAAAACGATAGTGGAAGGTAAAATAGAAGGGAAAAGGGGAAGAGGAAGACCCAGACGAAGTTTTATGAAGCAGGTAGCAGAAAAAGTGGGTGGAATGTCGTATCAGGAGGTCAATATGAAGGCATATAATAGAGCAGAGTGGAAATTGCTTCACCGACAAGAGTCCAGCTCTTAAGTTGGAGAGAGAGAAATGATGAGACGTTCTAGTGTAAGTATATATTTTTGTCTTTGAATATACATACATACATATTATGCAGATGTAAACGAGAGGACTGTACCTAGGTAACTCATAAAATATTTCACTCACGTTTAAATGTAATTTCTATCAAAAGCTTATAAATGCTCTATACATCACACGACCTAAATCAACCTTAATTGACGCGTTTGGTGCCTTCAAAAGTTCCAAGCTAGTTACCGTAATAGTACCTACCGTACGGGATCGTCGAAGTGAAGCAAAACTCATATGTCAACTTTATCATGTTAGTTGATAGTTTGTTGATGTGCCTCACATAACTAAACAACAGAACGGCCGGGAAGTCCGATAAGTGACCATCTAGTAGTTAGGTACAGTAAAATTGGCAATCAATAACTTTAGTATCCTCCTGAACAAAGGGATGTGCAAAGCGTACAAAGTTTTTTACTTAGTTTATGTATATTTGTAAACAAACTGTAAAAATGTTGTTATTATGTAAATAAAGAAAACAACTCATGAGTACTCAGTATACAGGATGGAAACTTTCAGCGTGGCAGTAAGGGGAAGTACCTTATCCGTTGTAACTACATAAACGGGTTAACGGGACGGGCCCGTTGGTCTAGTGGTTAGACACCCTGTCCGCTAACCGATGGGTCATGGGTTCGATTCCCACCAAGTGTCTGGGTGTTATTTATCTATTTAAGTATGTATCTACAAAAATAGTTAGTTGGGATCAGATGACAGTGTGTGGATTGTCCCAAGATATTATTATTATTCAACATATGTATATTATAAGAATAACCATCACTTTTTATATTAAACTAGCTGACCCGGCAAACGTTGTTTTGCCATATAAATAATTTCCTAGTAAAAAAAAAATTTAGGGGTGGACTACCCCTAACATTTAGGGGGATGAAAAATAGATGTTGGCCGATTCTCATAGATACCGGATAAGCACAAAAAATTTCATCAAAATCGGTCAAGCCGTTTCGGAGGAGTATGGCAACGAAAACTGAGACACGAGAATTTTATATATTAGATTCTTCAGTAAATAATACAAAATATATAGGTATGCATAATATGGAAATAAACAGTAGTCTCATATAGTCATTTTTTCATAGAAATTAGGCGTATTTTCGTTAAAAATATTATTTGTCGTATAAGTTGTCATAAGAATTTTGCTCCCTAAGGCTGCCTGTCCACCGGAGCGGAGCGAGGGAGCGGAGCGGAGAAACGGAGAATATCTTTACTTATAATAAAACTGTAACAGGTCCAATTCTGTACATTGAAGATATTTTGAAAATTATATTTGGAGGGCATTCTATAACCGATACTGAGGCCGAAAATGTATTTTTTTTAATTTTTGTCTGTCTGTCTGTCTATCTGTCTGTCTGTATCACGGCTGAGCATCACGCCGAAACTACTGAATGGATTCAAATGAAACTTGGCATGATTTGAGATCTTACTACGAGGTAGGACATAGGATACTTTTTATCCCGTAATCTAGCACGGTTCTTTTGGGAGAGGGGATTAAAGTCAAAATGGGTAGTTGGTTATACGCTTGGTCCGATTTTATCAATTTTTCTTAATAATATAATAAATATTAGTAAGGGAACACTCATAGAGAGTTGTTATCAAGGTTTTGTAATCGATCGGGTTAAGCAACGTTAGGTAAGGTCATTAAATAGATGGGTGACCGTTTAACGCCATTTGAACTAAACGGGTCCGTGCTTCGGAGAGCAAGTAAAAAGTGGGTCCCAGTTTTTAACTGACTATAAAAAAGGAGGTTATGTATTCGATGCGAATGTCTGTTATTAAAAGTTTAGTTAACGTAAAAATTGCGCATGCGGAGCTGCGTGGGTCAGCTAGTTAACCAATAAGATTGCACAAAAACTCTGCTCCAAAATCTTAGTGCAATCTTATTGGTTAATATGTCTCCGTTTCTCCGCTCCGCTGCCTCGCTCCGCTCCGGTGGACAGGCAGCCTAAGGCCGGGCTAGTTCTAAGTAGTTCAAAACATTTACCTTTTTCTGCTGCGCTGACAAAAGACAATTTAGAAGATTATACTGTTTATAATAAAAACACAATAATATTTACTACGATTTCATAACATCGTATCAAATCTCACCATACATACTACATACATGCCGTTCGAACTATAATAAGATAAAGAAATGATACACATAAAAAACTTTATCCAATTACATAATTATTGGAAAAAGCTTGTTCATAACTGTGGGACGAGCAGGACTCCAGAAAGTACTTTTTCATTACCTAACGCAATATTTAAATATTTTCTGAGCTTCTTAAAATCCCTTACACTTAGAATACTTGGCTGGATCTCTTCATAGAATGCAAATGGAAATCCAATCTGTTACAATACTAGTGGGCACTCAGCGACCTTTTAGCGGCCAAAATCCTCGTAAAACATAATATTTCCTTTATAATATAGCTATTTGGGCTAAAATCCATGGTGCTCTGTTGTGTAATATGGTTAAGCAACCAGTTTTTTTAACTAAATGGACCTAAATATCCTGAATAGGAAATCCAATCAGCTTTTATGGCTTTTTGCTTTGATTAACAGCAATTCCAGTAAATTTATGGAGTAAGAATTATTTTCATAAAAAAAATCAGTTATTTGAACCGACGACACACGGTTCACATATTGTTATAAACATTCCTTCTTTACCTTGTAATTATTATGGTCTTAACGCATATGGTACTAAGTACATAGTTCATTGCCGATGGTCTAGCAGCAGCCTACAAACTTTTGTCTAGTTAGTTTTGGAAAGTCTATTTGATAGACGATTTGCGCGTCTAAGCTTAGAAATTGTGTGTGGTATCTGATAACCGACGGGCCTGTTGGTCTAGTGGTTAGACACCCTAGCTGCTACCGAATAGGTCGTGGGTTCGATTCCCGCCAAGTGTCTGAGTGTTATTTATCTATTTATATATATATTTACATATATATATATATATATATGTGTGGAATTGTCCCAGAATATTATAAAACCCTCTGAAAAATATATTTCCTAGAAATCTATAGTGGACCTCTTTCTCCTTCTTTCAACTATACCTACTGTTTAATTATTTTGTGACCGTTTCTATTATAGAAAAACGCGTAATAATTGATCAATTTACTAGGTAGTACCCTGTGCAAACGATCGTTCAAGTAGGTAGCACTGCAGTGGCAGATGGTCTAACCCCAAGCAGCAGTGTGTAAACATTACTGTGTTGGTGCTATGTAGCTGGTGAAATATTTAACTTATTAAGATACTTGATACCTGATAGATCTGATTATTTCTCACAGTAACATTGGAAAAAATAAAATCTTTTTAAAAAAAAAATTGAACCGACTTCAATATCACTGAAAAGTATAAAATAATTTCAATATTATTGAAGTTGGTGTTAGCGTACCTGCTGTGTATATTTGGCACCAACTTCAATAATATTTAAATTATTTTATACTTTTCAGTGATATTGAAGTCGGTTCAATTTTTTTTTAAAAAGATTTTATTTTAAACTTTTTAGTGATATTTTCATATATAAAGATTGAGTCATCAAAAACCGTAAAATTATCTAGGTAGGTTATGATCACATTATCGTCTACATAGTTTTACATAATTCATGTTTCTTCAGAAAATAATATCCGGTCGTAATGAAATTTGCATGGAAACATCATAGTAGTTTACTCTCTCGAATAAAAAAAGAATCATCGAAATCGGTTCATAATTGTCAGAGCAATGTAATGGAGAACATCAGTTTTATGGTTTTTACCAGATAAATTCCTCCACATCGTTCATGGTCCTCCAGGAAGTTCTTATCCAGTTGTAATAAAATTCATACAGATTCAATACAGTGGTTTCTTCTTTCGAATAAAAAAAGAATCATTGAAATTGGTAAATATTTGCCAGAGTTATGACCATTTTTGTCCGACCGAGTGAGTCCGAGCGACTAAAACGTCATCTATATAGGCTTTCTTGCAACTCTCAGTGCGCAGTCACCATTCTTGTTTTTTTAGGAACTACTTATTACTAAGCAATAATTTTTTTATGGAACCCAATCAATGGATTGAAGAATGGATGGAAGAAAGATTTTTTCAAATCGGTTAATAATTGCCAGAGTTATGCGCGAACATACATAAAAAAAAAAAAAAAAAAATATATACAGACGAATTGAGAACCTCCTCTATTTTTGAAGTCGGTTAAAAAATATTGTTCTTTTACTACTCCTTGGTTATGTGCGCTCGAAGACGAGTTCGAGTTCTTAAATCTTCATTTAAGGAAGTAATAAAAGGGATAGGCTGTCCTGAAGGAATTACCAAACGATGGTAATTAAAGAAAATAACCGTCGAGACGAGATAAACTGTATTTTCGAATGCGTCGATTGCTTGGATCTTTGTACAGTCTATTTTCATCTGAAAAACACGAAGAAAACTTAAATGTAGTGCTAGAGAACGATCAATTAAATGAATTTGACTCTATGTATCCTAGATTTAGTTTACGGAAGTTAGTTGTGACTGCGATTTACACAATGGATCCAACTGGGTCGAAGTTAGGGATTACAATCCGGAAAACCGGATCCGGTAATTTGCCGGATCCGGCATCATTTAACGCTCACCGGATCCGGTTTTAGCAATTTTTGGCAAAATAATAGAGCTGTTGCATGAGAGGTACTTTAAATGCGTTAAGAAATGGAAAAAGCTACCAGTAGCACCCTCAGCGGCGTGATTTGCAACTTTTCTCTGTTCGGCTTACTTCAGAAATGAAACTAAGATAGTAGATCAGTATTATGCACCTGTTATCCTAAGACTTATAGCGGTATCGGTAAATAGGTTGGGATCAAATTAATACGAATTCTTGGGGGCGCGGGTTCGCATCCCAGCTGGTATGAAATCTTTTATTTTAGCATATACTATTAACGTCCGCGTGCTTTATTTCGAATACTACAAAGTTGTAGCTATTTTTTATTAAAAATGCTCGAGGCTATTTAGTTAGAGTTTCAAATCACACCGCTGGAGGCGCTGGTGTTGGGGGGCACGTTTTGACGTGGGAGACTGGTAGTTACCTACCTATTTCCAAGTAATATACAGTACTAAAAAAGGAAATGAATACATTTGAAAGTGACGGAGTTCGAGGAGAATACTTGTCTGCTATTCGTGATTATTTGCGGACAATAAAGCCGACAAGTGTAGAAGCTGAAAGGGCTGAAAGTGAAATCTAGAAAGACTGAGCTAATCGTTATATCGTTAAAATTTTCCTAGTCACCTACACTATTAGATTTTATTTGTTTGCTCGTTGTCTAATCTTAACATTGGATTGGAAATAAAGTTATATTTTATAAATATGTTTTATTTTTTATAAACTACGTCACCGGATCCGGCTGGACTGAAAATGACACCGGATTGCAATCCCTAGTCGAAGTGCGTTCCAGTGGTTACCGGGCCCGATTTTTAGCCACCAACAATAGAATAGAACACAAAGTATTGGCTGTAAGATGTTGTATGTTTTGGGATATACGAAAACTTGATATTAATAGTGCAGAGATCACAGTTGAAATGACCAGGGCCTGTACCATCACCTCTAATAGCAATATTATTTTCACCTTATTTCGTCAATAGAAAATGACAGAGCTATAAACTACGTATATCGACGTCTCTTTTTCAGGTCAAATAAGATGATAATAATACTGCTAATAGAGGTGGTGGTAGGACCCCAGATCATTGTCTTATAAATAAAAATACTATAGAGCGTCCAACCGTTTATTTTACGCAAAAGTTCACTTATAAAAGTTCACTTAAAGTGAACTTTTATAAGTGAACTTCACTAAAAGTGAACTTTTGCGTAACATGACGCAGTTACGTTCTATTGGTGCTGTCAAAAAGAAAATAAACGGTTGGACGCTCTATAATATACATAATAATATGTACTTTAATCTCCTTTTCCTCTACCACTCTGGGGTTTGCTGGTAGAAAACTCAATTATGAGTTAAGCTCGCCTTTGTACTTTTTTTGGGTATTGTATTTTATCTATGTTTTGTGTGTTGGTGTACAATAAAAAAATTAAGAATTAAAAGTCATTACTTAATTCCTTAAATGCCCATGAAAAGATGATAAAAGAGGTTTTCAAAATACGAGTAGGGACGCAGGTTGTCTTCAGAACCATTTTATTTACGTTATAGTCAAACATGCTCTGTCGCTCCCTCAGAGGTCGCTCCTAGGTTTGATTAGTCAAACCTCAGGTCTGACAAACGTCTCCAAATCAATGACTTTCTGCCTTTGACTAACGAATTTTTGTCTAGTGGTTAGACACCCTGGCTGCTACCTGATGGGTCGGTTCGATTCCCACCGAGTGTCTGGGTGTTATTTATCTACATAAGAATTGATTTACAAAAACATATAAGGCAAAAGCGCCACTGTCCATATTGGCTCAAACTGAACTAAGAATGACATCTGGTAGAGTATTTTGAAACCTATCGAATGGTTCAACTCGTTTGAATACAATGTTAGCACTGTCCCATTGAAAAACGTGTTTAAATAAACATTGAGAAGCAAAAACGACACAGTCCTTATTAGTTAAATTGCAAATACGCTACTGTCCAAATTGGCCAATCACAGTAATCACAGAACGGTCGGCCATGACACTTTTGTATTGGCGGTAGATGATTTTTTGGAAGTATTAGGTGCAAAAGCGCCACTGTCCAAGCGTTTTGATGCAAACCTTACACTGTCCCAACGCTCAGATGCAAAAATAATACTGTCCTGTTATCAATTTTATTTTTTCCGTTGATATATGCTTGTTTCCATGATTTGAGGGTTATTATCCACTAAAATGATCTATGATCTTAGATAAATCAGTTATCTGATTATTTTTAAGTCCCTATAAACGATAAATGTTTTTGCTACTTTTCGCCAAAAAGAAAATCTTGGACAGGCTTTTGCTTTTAGCCCCCTCATATATAAGTATTCGTATCAGTTGTCTGGCTACCATAGTAACAGGCTCTGCCTAGGTTTGGGATCAGATAACCATGTGTGGATTGTCCCAAGATATTATTATATTTGCTTTTGTCCTGAAGTTGCTTATTTTTTTTATATTTCATTAAACTATCGAAGATCCACTTTGCGCTATTTGTTTAGTGCAGATAATTCACATCAACTATTGCTCAGATCTCATGCAAGATATACACCAAGTATTGTATAAAACTGGCGCGCTTTTTATAAATTTTAATATATTTTTTAAAACATAATGTACCTACTTAGTAATGGATTTTAGTCACATTAAATAGCAACCTTAATGCTTTTGCTATTAGGGTCCTTTTTGTTACTCTACTTGTTTTGTTCAAAATAACAAAACACGAGATGGAAAATTCTTTTAAGTCCAATTTGCTATAACAGTAGAGACTTTGCGTTAACTTTTATGCCGTCACGCTTTATGAAACGATGGCTTTCAAGTCTGATATGCCTAACAATATTTTTTTTCATAGTCATCCCTCTAACCAACAGTGTAATCAAGTTAATGTGCTTTTTGACACAAACAGAAGTACATATGCTCAATAAGTCTATTTCGTAATGAAGTGTCTTGTGCGACTTATGACGTTTTTAACCGGCTTCATTAACCGGCTTCAAAAAGAAGGTTCTCTATTCGACGCGTATGTATGTAATATTGATAAAAATGCGTAATATTAATATATGTTAGTCTATGTGGGCTTCTAAACAAATTTACCAAATTTTATTTGTGTATGTATGTATGTATGTATATATGTATGTATGTATGTATGTATGTATGTAGGTATGTATGTATGTATGTAGGTTTGTCCACGGATTTCTCAGAAACTACAAGTCCGATTTTGAAAATTCTTTTTGCAATAGTTAGAGTATTTTTCAACTTAGGGTAGAGTACAAGTTTCATCAAAATCGGTCCAGTAGTTTAAGAGATATACACTTTTGTATGTTTTCAGTAAGTTACTGTAACGTAGACGTTCGAGTTGCGTGATAGTGCTGATACCTATTTTGGTAAAATAAGTCACTAAAAAGTGTTAAATAAACTATTTTAAAAAAATAAAAACCGACTTCAAAGTAAATTATCTAAAAAGCATAAAATAACGAAAATATATTGAAGTCGGTGTCAGCTGGTGCTAGTGTTAGTTAACATGATGTGCTAGCACCGACTTCAATATATTTTCGTTATTTTATGCTTTTTAGATAATTTACTTTGAAGTCGGTTTTTATTTTTTTAAAATAGTTTATGTGATCATTTATTTAATGTTTATATAGGAGATGTTGTAACATCTCATCACCTGTGGTGTTGTGTGCAGCCCTTTGTTTTTGTCCCACTGTAGGGCACGTGCCTTCCTTCAAGATGAAGGGGCTTAGGCCATAGTCCACCATGATTGGCAAGTGCGGGCTGGCGGACTTCACACGTCATTCGAAAGCTAGTTAGGCTTTCTGAGACATGCAGGTTTCCTCACGATGTTTTCCTTCACCGAAAGCTAGTAACAATCGCACAGAGACGATCCTCACATGATTAAGTAAAAAAATCAGAGGTGCCAGCCGATGTTCAATCTTGCGCACCTTGTTTTCAAGGCAAGCGCTCGCCCAATGAGCTGTCACTACTAATAACAACTGCTGTAATTATGTGCTTCCGTAGACACAAATGCACTCAGTATTTCTTTACTCTCACAATCCGATAACACTTAACACCAATACAACCATGGAGAGGTCAGGTGCAGGATTGACTTCTTACATGCACGTTTACCGCATCGATCATCTTCCATTCCAGACAATCAGGTGATTGGTCTGCATTGTCGGAACTAGTAAGGAAACCACGCAAAGTTTTTGCTCCCCGTAATACATGAACCTGCGACCTCCAGTATGCAAAGCAGTTTTCCGCTGCGCTGCTAGTAAATGTTTCTAGACATGATGAGAAAAAAATCTGCAGAACAATCTCTGTGGAGACATTAACTTGGTTAAGAACCAATATATAGGGTTACAGGAAAAGTCGTGCTAGATCCG
Organism: Furcula furcula; assembly: GCA_911728495.1. Taxonomy (NCBI): domain Eukaryota; kingdom Metazoa; phylum Arthropoda; class Insecta; order Lepidoptera; family Notodontidae; genus Furcula; species Furcula furcula. Next base: position 9,206,218 of record OU452243.1, read on the forward strand.
TTGAGGGCGTGGAGTACCCATCATTTCTGACTTATTTCACTATGAAACACCCCACCCTAAACTTAACCCTTTTCGAGATTCTCGACTTTAATTTTTTTATTGAAAATTGCCGATTTTTAGGCTATTAAATTTTATTTTGTTTAAGTTGTTTAAGTTTTTTTATTTTTTACTTTTTTTTTATTTTGGTTAAGTTTAGGGTGGGGTGTTTCATAGTGAAATAAGTCAGAAATGATGGGTACTCCACGCCCTCAACGGATCTAGCACGACTTTTCCTGTAACCCTGTATAATTAAGAAATTATTTTTTCTACTGCGCAGAAATCCATCAACATTCCTAATCATTTAAATAAATAGTTCCAGTGTTTACACACTGGTGTGACGTTGGTATTAAGAACGTGCCTATTTCATATATACCTTCATCGATATAATATATAAACTAGATAAACATTCCCTAACAAAATGACATCTAAAATATGAGGACGCCGACTTATCTGTGCTGGTGGCGGAAACGTGAACTAGCGGTTTTATTATGAGAATGACGTGCAGTTTGACAGTTTCATATAGACAGTAGCGACACTCCTATCGGCAAAAATAATTTTGTCAGCCTGTGGCTTGATAAGAAATAGCGCCACAAGGGCGCTATTTGTGTGTGACACTTTTCGGACCGTAACACCTAATCTAGTTAAAATATTATATCGTATATATACACATACATACTCGAATAAATACCCAACTAATATTTACATAAGGTTTTTACTTTATACTACGAGTTGTATTTCGTACTTACCTTGATCTTGCGACGCAGCTGCTCGAAGTCTGGAGTCTTCCGGCCGCCTCTCCATTTCACTAATCGATATCACTATCACTCACATCTCGAAAATGTACTCTCTTAAAATGAACAGTACTATAACAATTCGATTCCCGTGACAATTTGTGGTAACTCTGTATAGTCGATGTGTGAATGCTGTCTGTGGATAATTATTCTTATTGGTTCATCTTAGTTCTTGTGGAAGCTCGATTGATCCCACGTAACAAAGAAGAGGGTGCTATAAGATCGATCAGAGTATAGATCCAGGTATTTTTATTGGAATCATCATCATTCATCGTTAGCAGCCAATGGACGTCCAATGCTGACCAAAGGCCTCCCCCTTAAAAGGGAGAGGTTACCGTAATCCCCATGCTTGGCAGGTGGTTTGGAGATCGCAGTAAGGTGAAAGAGACATCCAAAAGAAAGACGCTGCTGCCCGTCTTCCTGTTCTCGCTTAGTCGCCTCTTGCGACACCCAACGAGAGGAGATGGGGGGATGCAATTCTAACCCGACACCCTACAGTGTGCCCCACCCACCTTTGATTAGAATGGTTATTTAATTTTTATGGAGGGAATAAAATCTGTTTAGTCCTTTAGAATTAATGGTAAGACATGATAGTTGATGATAGATATATATAAATAATACTTTATTGTTCCACCATTATAGAAAAATACAAAAAAAAAACAGTAAAGTAGAATGAAACAATGGCCGGCCTTATCACTAAAAGTGATCTCTACCAGGCAACCTTTGGATGGAGAGGAACTATGAACTGCAAGGCGGGGTTGTTTATACAAACCATTATCGAAAAAAGAAAAATACATAACTACATACAATAAAATACGTAACAGCAAAATAATATATATATTAGTTTATTACATAAATATTACATTGTGTAATTTGACTAGCTACAGTGCCATTGCAGTACACAGCAACATTGCTGCTTGCCAGCAGAATATGTGACACTGCGGTGGTACTTTTACACAACAATCACAACGCGGCCTCAACTGAGAAGATCCGGCAAGAATCTCAGCGGGCTTGTCATTTTTTCACTTTTTAACCGACTTCAAAAAAGGAGGAGGTTCTCAATTCGTCTGTATATATATATTTTTTTTTTTTTAAACATTGTCTTGTTACAATTGGATCAACAATAGCGATAGTGTGTCCTGCCGTTTGAAACATAAAACAAGGGAAGAGAAAGAAGAAACAATAAATTATGACAAAATTACAACAAACTAAAAGGCCAAAGGCCATACGTCCATTTTATCAAATTTCAAATCATGTACAGCAAAATTGGCCTCGTTAGTACGACAGGTGTAATTTGTTTAAGGCTTTTGTCGAGGCTCTTTGATCAGCCCGTCACATATTCGCGATACGTATGGCTATGGTGGAGGAAGTCATAAAAATACAGATAACCTACGTACAAATTATTTCTACCATCCATCGTAGTGCTACACGGCTACGCTATTGCTACGACGCGTAGTATGCTACGTGGCGTAGCAATATCGTAGTATTTTTCCACTAGGCTTACGCTAAATACTAATCTACTACAAATTATTATAGACCATGAACCGGAAGACGCAGCGTTGGCAGGCCTCCCACTAGGTGGTCAGACGACATTGTGCGCGTCGCAGGTAACCGGTGGATGCAAATAGCCAATTGTCGTTTATTGTGGCGTTCTAAGGGGGAGGCCTATGTTCAGCAGTGGACGTCTTCCGGCTGGTAATAATAATGACGATGACAAATAATTATTTTAGTTTTAGTTTAAAAGCCCGTGAACATAAAATAATAATAATAGTATCCTGGGACAATTCACACACGGTCATCTGATCCCAAATTAGGAAGAGCCTGTACTATGGAACCAGACAACTGATACTAATACAAATATACTTTATTTTTTGTAAATACATACTTATACAGGGTGTAAGGGACTACGTTCCGAAAACTTTATTATATGATTTCTCATATTGTCCGTTACAACTTGTTACTACTAACTTGTTAATTTTTGAGCATGTAATGAATACGTGCCGAATAATATTTATTTTTCAAATTACATTGCTAATTTCAATCAAGCCGCCTGCCAATCGTGGAGATTATGGCAACCCCTCCCTTCTAACCTTTGTTCAGCAGTGGACTTTTCGGCTGCTGATGATTGCTAATTTTGCATAAATAAGTAATTTATTGTTTTTAAATTGAAATTAGGCTTTATTATTATACCAATAATGATGTTATCCTAATTTTATTTTAAAAAAAAGCGGCTTTATTTTTGGAAATTCATGAAAAAGCCGATGAAAAATTTCAACACTAGAATGTTCAGAATCATGTACTAGATCCCTGGTATCGGTTTTCGCTACGACGTCCCTTACACCCCGTATAGATAAAACACCCAGACACTTGGTGGAAATCGAACCCACAACCTGTTGGGTAGCAGACAGGGTCACTAACCACTAGACCAACGGGCCCGTCAAAATATCATTTTATTGATTCCATATTTAATTACTATTAGTAAATAAAGCTATAGAGTATTTAGACGTATTTTTTTAATTCTACGTATATGTAAAAGTGCTTGACTACAATCGAATCGATGTCAGGGTGGTGATACAGCGTTGGATGAAATTGCACTACCTTATAAACAAAAAAAAATGACCCTGTGACAGCGTGCTAGCAGCAATAAGGATCAACAATTACGGGCCTGTCGCTTTCTTCAGAATCGCGTCGCCGTCTACGGAATACTCGTATATCGTCAGTTTTGTGGCCGAGCCGACCACTAGAGGCGAGCAGTGGCTATTTGTGGCGTGTGGCGACCACCGGCGTCTACAGTGTGCGGCGAGTATGCATTTCATACATTTTGCCATGCAAAATGTATGAAAACAACAGGAAATAGGTAGGTGGCTGCGTTAGGGGTTGAGGCTGGTGGCCCGTGTGCAGCGACCCTTATACCACGACATTTTAAAAAAAACACCTGCTGGTCTAGTGGTTAGACAGCCGTTACGCAATAGGTCGTGGGTTCGATTCCCACCAAGTGTCTGGATGTTATTTATCTATTTAAGAACTTATGTATTTACAAAAAGTATATTAGTATTTCTAGATAGATATAGAAGATATTGGGTAACATAAAAATGGGTAACAGCACCGTAAACATATTCATGTTTTCTTCAATAAAGGTTTACGAGGCCGCCATCTGAACAAAAACAACAGAAGGATCAAACATAACTTCGATAGCATAAATCTTTGACCTTGAAAAAAAAACTGACTACTATCTTTGAATCAAATATTTGTTAGGTATAGTTTTTTTCTTATCTTCTATATATATATAATGAATGTTTGTCTGTATGTCCTTTATAGAATCGTAAACTATGCATTTGATCCTGTCATGATCTTCAGCAAAGTGTTGGGCATAAGCCCATGAAGGTTTCTGAGCAAAAAGAGCGCGAGCGGAGCTGCGCGGGTCAAATAGTAATACATATAAACTACAAGAAATATTGCCGGTAAATATCAAGTCTTCCACAACACTCATCTATTTATTTTTTTGGAATCGTAATAACAAGTTGTAGTTGATAAAAGTTGCTGATTATTTTAATTTCTATGTGTACATTGTAACGTTTGTAGACTCACGTATTTTTCTGTCTTTGGCGCGCCTCATACAATATTCAAACTTTTTAATATGGATAGACACGACGCACAAACAAAGAACTTTTTCTAATTAAATATTAAAAAATTTAAATATTAATTTCAGAATGCAGTTACCACAAATTGTGTTAGTATTTTAGTATTGATACGAGAACGTGTAAGGTGAACGTAGTGAAGAAGGTATCCTGTGTGACACAGACTTCCGACGCGCTCGTACCGCGAGCGACGTTGATCACAACTGACGGACTGGACGGACAATCGGACGGATCCGTCGCCGCGGCTCCGGTCCGTCCACTACGCTGCGAAGTCAACAGTCTCAGTCACAAGACTATCAGTAACAGGGTGGTTTCAAATTTGCAGCGCGGCTGCAGTGCGACAGCAACGCCAATTTGAACTCACCTTATTAGTCATATTACATCATTACTTATCTGCGAGTAGTTCTATTCCGAAATTGTAGATTTTTAACCGACTTCAAAAAAGGAGGAGGTTCTCAATTCGTCTGTATATATATATTTTTTAGGGTTACATACCTAAAAGGTAAATAAACTATTTAAAAAAAAAAACCGACTTCAAAGTAAATTATCTAAAAAGTATAAAATAACGAAAATATATTGAAGTCGATGCTAGCACATCATGTTAACTAACACTAGCACCAGCTGACACCGACTTCAATATATTTTCGTTATTTTATACTTTTTAGATAATTTACTTTGAAGTCGGTTTTTATTTTTTTTTAAATAGTTTATTTAACACTTTTTAGTGATTTATTTTACCAAAATAGGTATCAGCGCTATCACGCAACTCGAACGTCTACGTTACAGTAACTTACTGAAAACATAAAAAGTTTATATCTCTTAAACTACTGGACCGATTTTGATGAAACTTGTACTCTACCCTAAGTTGAAAAATACTCTAACTATTGCAAAAAGAATTTTCAAAATCGGACTTGTAGTTTCTGAGAAATCCGTGGACAAACCTACATACCTACCTACATACATACATACATACATACATACATACATACATACACTCATAAAATTTGGTAAATTTGTTTAGAAGCCCACATAGACTAACATATATTAATATTACGCATTTTTATCAATATTACATACATACGCGTCGAATAGAGAACCTTCTTTTTGAAGCCGGTTAAAAAGGAACCCTTATGGTGTGACTTCGTCTGTCTGTCTGTCTGTCACAAACCTATATATTTCAGGAACCACTGATGCTATCGATTTAAAACTTGGAATAGTTTTAGATCGTACTTACCCAAACTTATCGCAAATGAAAAAAATATATTTCTTCTTTTATTTTTTTTTATAATGGGGGTCGAAATGGGTTATCAAAATTTCAAAGTAAGACTACTATATCGAGTATCATATGGGGTATCATATGAAATTGCTCTATTTTTTTTTGCACATTTCAAAATAGATTTTTATTTTGGCTTATGTCACGTAGTTTTTGGCTGATAATCAAAACAGTAAAAAAATACCGTTCAACCCTTACCTCGCCCCCCTTACCTCCGAAGTTTGTGGACGGAAACATCTGGAATAATTATGGGTAATACATGTTTACATATCTATATTTTACAGGGAAAAATAAATTGATCTTTCTAAATAGTACAGTTTTTTAGTAATCCTTAAAAAACCTCGACAAACAAACTTAGTTTTGCGGTTTGGTTTTTTTGCTACATGAGGTGTTTTATTTTATTTTACTTTATTAGGGAAAACAAACGACATTACATAAGAGTTTGACTTAATGAATATGGTTAACAATATTGGTTCATGTAATATCCACGACATTTTCCACAAATTAATAACTAAGCTTTATTTGTTTAGGACGTGAATGATAAATATAAGTTTATATGAATAATAGGTATAAGATAGGTACATTTTACGGATTGGGAATATTAATGAATGTAAACAATACAAATCTTCTATACTATAATAAAACTCAAAGAGCACTTTTTCTGTACATTGAATATTTTTCCAAAATTTCTATGTGGGGGTACTATACTATCGACATAGAGGCCAAAACAATTTTTTTTGGAATTATTGTCTGTCTGTCTGTCTGTCTGTCTGTCGTTCTGTTCGTCCAGGTATCATTTGAAAACCCGTGGATGGATTTTGATAGGACTTTCACTGATGTGTTGTGTAGAAGTCAAGGTGTAAGTTGGTATATAAAACATCACGCTATGTTTCATAGGGGCTAAGCAGTGAAACATTACTTGCACATATTACCACGTAATTTCCTTTGTATGTGAATAGGGTAATTATAGACTGATCAGTTAATCATTAAGATATGTATTATTACGCTATATACAATAGGGACTGAGCAGACATTTAGTTTGCATAAGATATGGCATTGGCGAAGGGTCAATTTTTGTAAGGGGTAAGCCGGTCCGGTACACCCAGGACATTTTCATTAGATTTCTGTATTGTTCTAAGTACTTTGTTGATAGCAATATGACATTATATCTTTGAAAAGTTAAAATCTGTAAATCCCGAGCGGATCCAAACTAGATTATGTATGTATTACAGTCGCAACAATAAAAGATGCGGAAAACTTAAAACTTTCATTATCGAATATCATTAGACAGTAATTTACGATGTTAGCGTGATTTACATCATGAACAGCGCCATTTATCGGTGAAATTGAACATACAATAACTATAGAACTTTAATCTATATATTATATCAAAGAAAGTCGTGTTAGTTACACTATTTATAACTCAAGAACGGCCTAACCGATTCGGCTGAAAATTGGTGGGGAGGTAGCTTAGAACCAGTAAACGGACATAGGATTTATCCCGGTAGGTTAAGGTTAAGCAACGTTAGGTAAGGTCATTAAATAGATGGGTGAACCGATTTGTATGATAGTGTGCATATCGGGTAGGTCTGAGAATAGGTCATACAGTATATTTCATACCGCTAGGTTAAGGTTAAGCTACATAAGGCAAGGTCATTAAATAGATGGGTGAACCGATATGTATGAAATTATGTGTGCATATCGGGGAGGTCTGAGAATAGGTCATAAAGTATATTTAATGCCGCTGATACCATGATTGACGAGGATATATAGAACGAGAGGAGGGTGCACGAGAGGAGAAAGAGGGAGAGGGGATTCGAGAAGGGGGCGATGGGGTGAGGGACCGGGGGAGTTAGGTGGAGTAAGGGGGGAGTGAGAAGGAGCAATTTCGTAGAAGAGAGAGGGGGAGAGGGTTCAGAGAGGGGATAACAGGGTAGGAAGAGGGGGAGTGTGACGGAAACCGAAGCGGGAGGGGGAAAGAGAGAGGAGAGAAAGAGCATATAATTAGATTTTTTTTATAAGAGAGAGAGATATGGAGAGAGATAAATCTAGCGAGGAGGGAGAAAAGGGGAGCAAAATGTAATAAAAGCGCGGGCGGAGCAGCACGGGTCAGCTAGTTTAATATAAATTTCAGTACCTATACAAATTACGGAGTGCACAAAATGAGCCTCCCAAAATCCGATGTGCCGAATGACCAATTATTTCATTACGGCATGAAAAACATTGCCAGCGGCATTCCACGCTACCGAAAAAAAAAGAGAGACAATAATTAAAATTGTAACTACTGCTGTTTAAGAATTTGTCCGATTCGTTTCTTAAATATAATTTTGGACATAGCAAAAATATCGACATAGGACTGCAAGGTCAGTCAGAGCATGGAGCATTATGCATCGGTATTCCAAGCGGAAACCTATGCCATAATTGCCAGCATTAAAGAAATGCAAAGGAGAAATGTCAAAGGTAAAACCATTTACATTCTCAGTGACAGTCAGGCAGCTCTGAAGGCTCTAAACTCCTTCCGAGTTGTCTCCAAACTGGTTAAAGAAGGTGTCACAGGTTTGAATAACTTGGGAAGACACAACAGCGTCAGCCTTATCTGGGTAGCTGAACACGAAGGCGTCGAGGGTAATGAGAAGGCAGACAGACTAGCGAGGGCCAGCTCACAGAGACATTTGGTTGGCCCCGAATATATTTTCAACATGATTATGCCACGTTAGTGTCCTATCGAAAGTTACCCCCAGATATTTAACTTCCGTAGCCCATTTTAGTTTGGTGCCGTACATTTCAAGTTCGCTAAGGCCCTCCAAATGTATTTTACTTGTGAACGGCACTATAACAGTTTTGCTTGGATTTATGGAAAGGTTAGTGTTTGTACACCATCTTTCCACCCTACCCAAAGCACCTTGCAGCAAATCCGTTGCTACGTTTGGAAATTTTCCATTTACTTGTATGACTATATCATCTGCATAGCCTACTGCTTGAAGTGGTCCACTGTTCAGCTCTACTAACAACGAGTCCATCACTAGACTCCACAGTAGTGGGGATAGTACGCCTCCCAGTGGACATCCTTTACTTGCCTTTACGGTAACCTTGGGGCCAACTGTCACCTTTAATGATATAACATTAATTCAATAGAGTTTTGTTTTGAGCTTATATTCACTTTACTCTTAAAAATACTGTGACCTACGCTGTACATGCTTAATACAAAACCAAATAGTGCGGAAAAGAATAAAGGATATAATACAAATTGTCTATGGCCTGCTGAGGTCAGAAAGAAATGACACTATACGCGAGCACGTAGCGCTTTCTCTTTCATATAACGTTCCAAATTACGATTTTGGGGAGAAACATTAATAACTTATGTGTAAGAATATTTGCTTTAAAAAAATATTTAAAAGTTGTTATATTTTAATATATTCTAAATAACATGGGCCACCATGTTATTTAGATTTCTGTGGGTGCTCAAAGTCATGCAACAACCTACGCTTGGAGTTTTTTGACGAGATTGAAGTGGCAATGGGCAGGCCACATTATTCGAAGAATGATGAACTGAGGACAATGTGGAAGGAAGTTTCTTAGGTCCAAGGTAACCAATCCGAGGCAGGCGACGTCGCGATGTAGATCCTGCGTTGTCGCAAGTAACGCGACGGTGCAGGGGACGGGAGACCTTGATTTCTCTGTTCCCCCGGGAGGGCCGGGTGCTCTAGCAAGCGTCCGGTGTTGGAGGGATTCTGGTGAGGTCCGATTGGTGTGCCCAAAGTTCTACAGCGTCGATGAAGGCCACCGGGAAAGTTTTAGTGGATAAAAATCCCACATCCCCCGGCCTGCACCGTAAGGAAAACGTTTTGAAAGTTTCCTCCGAGACAACAAAAATAAGCAGGCCTACCACTAGAGTGACTGCTGACATTATACAAGTCGCTGGATGCAAATAGACAAGTGTCGTTATTTGTGGTGTTCCGGGGGGGAGGCCTATTTCTAGAAATTTTCCGGCTGATTATGATGATAAAAAGGCATAAATTCCTAATATGAATTAATACGCACAACTAATGCGAATCTAACAATATGCAAGTTAGAAACCATTAAGATAAGCAATCGTGCCAAAGAAATAGTACATACATTGAATATAATGACAAAAAAAATAATTCTCCGTCCAAAGCATTTGGGCAATGATCTTTTATATTCGGCCTTGCCTACCAAAAAATCGGCCCTTTCCCGTAAAGCTTTCGGCTTTCGGCCATTCGATTCATCTGCTGGCAACACAGACATTGGCACTGGGACGGAGACAATACATATTTATTTATCTCAAGTTTTCGTTTTCGGTGCCTAAACAAATGAGATAAAACAAATGGAATTAGTAATCGAAAAATTATGGCGGCATATATAAACGGCCGGCGGCAAACAAACAAACTGTGTTCATAGAATTCGAATTTTCGCTATGGAAACAAGGTAAGGATTAGTCATAGTTGAACATAATTAAAACAATGAACATGTATTTTCTATTAATGAAATGATTACGTGTAAGCTAAATCGTGTTTTATTATTCATCTTGCAGAAGTAAAGTTCACTACTACCATCATACGTCCGCCGCCGCCTCCGAAACGTGATGCTGAAAGAGTTAACAATGAATGCAATAACAGCTGCTGCTAGCTGTTTGAGCCACTGCAGCAGGGCTAGAAACTTAAAATACTTAAATATAAACAAACTCAAGAGGATTTGTTAGATCCCAGTGCAGTGATCCCAGTAAACAAAAATTTCATCATAATTATTCTGAGTTCACATACGGTTCAAACGACGGAATAGTAATTTTAATGCATTATAGGCTATAGATTCTGACAAATAGCAGATTAATTTACCCAAAGGCTAGCCGCACACTGTCAATATTCTACAACCCGTCCGACTTAACTGTGCACCTCGCTGGATTGCAACTTCACACCGCCAGGTGCACACTTAAATCGTACGGGTTGTAGAATATTGACAATATTATTGACAGTGTGCGGGCTACCAAAGGGGTAGATTGTGGTACCTTAGTGCATCCATCAATATTTTATTTCTAATCATAGTGTGCCGCAGATATAATAATTATTGTTGAATAGGATCCTATTCACTTAGCAACTCTGTACTAAAGAGTGACTAAGTACATACAACAGCATTAAACATTTGTGTGTGTCAGTTGGCCTCAACCATAATAAAACATGAAGATTCTATAATAAAAGCAAACCAGCCTTGTTTGACTGCAACCTGGTTTCAAAAAATGTTAACTTATACTTCCTTTGATTCTCTAGCTGTTTAGTATCTAAGTTTTGTTTATTTAAGCATAATCTATCATTATTAAATGAGCTATACACCTAAAGTATATGTTATTGGTAAAACATGTAAGTAGTGCATAGTATTAATCTGTTATTGACAATTTGAAATAAAATAAAAATCTCTTAAAAATAACATGTTTTATTGCATATTTACATCAATATTTATAAATTACCTTATGTATTAAAGTATGTACACTATGAGTTACTTACCACTAGATATTGGTCTAGTGGTAGGACACCCTGGCCCTTGGAGTAATAATGTTCTGTGCCCTGGCCGCTACCCAATACGTTATGGGCACATTTCCCACGTTATCTGGGTGTTTTTTATATCTATTAAAGGATGTATTTACAATAAAAAGTATATAAGTATTTGTATCAGTTGTCTGCTTACCATAGTACAGGCTCTGCCTGCCTGAATCAGATGACTGTGTGTGGATTGTCCCAGTATTATTATGTTATAACCTTAGACTTCTATTATAGTAGTTAGTTACTTATGTATAGATAAATAAATACCTAACCAAAATGAAAATAAAAACGGTATATTACTATCAAACTACAACAGTCTCCGAACCAGGGGGAATCCCTAACCGTTGAACCTCGCCTCCGTAGTTGGTTATTGCCTTACACCAAGCTGGTGAGCGCTGTGTTCTGCTAACAGCTCAATAACCAAGTATGGAGCCGGTCCCAAGCCCGGTTAAAGAGGGAGGGCACCTGGGGGAGTGAGGGATGCAGCGTCTCGATTCATCCGTCGATATGCCGGATCCAACACTTTTCCGCCCCGTAACCCGAGAACTTCTGTGGCTGAGGTTCATGGGTCCTGTTGTCACAACCAGCTGACGACGGGCAGGGGAACAGTCACCTGCGCTAGGACCTGCGCAGTAGAGCGCCGTAAGGGGGAAAGAAGGAGTCCTGGGGGGTTGAGCGTTCAGTGCGGGCTGGGTAAGATGCCTGCGCTGCGCAACACGCCCCCTTTGGTCCTAATTTCAACCGAAACGGTAGCCTTCTTACCTAGCCAGTAAGGGGGAAATGGCCATGACGCCCGTCAGAGGGTCGTCGGCGAGGGTAGGAGGGGTCCGCGGTTACTCCGTGGAAGGTGACGGTCATGCTGAGGGGGCAAGGACGAGTGTGGGTCTCTAGGGTCGAACCGCCCGACGAGACCGCATCCGTTTCGAGTCCCTGATGTCGCGCCCAATCACCACCCCAACTTCCCTATATCCGTCCGGTACTCCTAGTGCACCTGGTAGGGCACTCCCAAATGTGCGGCCTCCGTGGAGGGTGGGAGGCTAGATGGATGAAATCTTTTAACATCTTTAAAATGGATAATAGGTTCAATACACCCAACAAACAACCACCCGGGCAACCGGGAGGTAACTCAGTGGCTGGGAAAGACTCTAAGGCGATCTCGGACTCTGCAACCAACAAACACCTCAATACGTAGGCTGGGAAAGTCTTAATGACGATCTCGGACTCCGTACACACTAAACAGCACAATCCGGAGGCTGGGAAAGTCGGCTCATCGGCGATCTCGGTCTCCTCACATGACACACAACTAAACAAAGAGGCTGGGAAAGTCGGCTCATCGGCGATCTCGGACTCTTCACACACCACACAACACAACATAGAGGCTGGGAAAGTCGATTCGTCGGCGATCTCAGACTCCCCACAAACCGGACAGGCCGCTCGTGAAATCGACGGACAATGGAAACTAGTCGGCAAGCCGAAGCGTAGGGAGGGTAGACCACCTGCTAAGGAGGTCCCCGCTAAACCCCGCGTGGAGGCGAGCGAACCGGGGACTGTTAGATCCAAGCGCAGGATGAAAAAACTGCGCTTCATACAGAGAAAACTGGAGGAAGGAGAGGTCCCAAACCCAGTCGGCTCATCCACAACAGCAACAGTTGCCGGCCGTGTCAAAGCACCCAAGAAAGTGAAGACGGTTGGGAAAGAGCCACAGGGCACTCAGCAACAAGCACCCATTGACAAGCAACCCCAAGCTAGCACACGCACAACACCGGGCACAAGCGCAACACCGTGCACAAGCGCAACACCGGGCACAAGCGCAACAACGGGCACAAGCAAGGTTGCAACCAGCAAGGTTGCAACCAGCAAGGGCGGGAGGAACAAGCCCCCCGGGAATGCGAAGGCGAGCGCTAAGAGATCGAGACTGGACGAGACCATGTCTCCGAAGGTCGACGTCAAGAAGCGCAAGCTGGCGCAACCCCGGGGGCCTAAACCAACCACCTATGCTGCAGCGACAGCTAAAAACGACATACCCATCGCCATAACATCGGCTACGAGGGGTCACATAACGAGGAAGGCATCGGACCTAATTCAGGAAGGGCTCGTCGAGAAGCTATGTGTCCTAGCATGCGGCGACCTTGAAGCACAGGGACCTGCCTTCCTAGGTAGACCAACATACCTGGATGGGACACTTCGCCTGCTCTGTGCGGATCAAGCGACAGTGGACTGGACAAAAACAACGGTGGCCGGACTGAATATCCCGGAAACCGACAAGCTGGTAGTCCTCCACCCTTGGGACATTCCGAAGAAGATCAGGTGTGGCATCCTGATTCCGGAGCTATGTGGCGAGGATATCAGGATGATAGGAAGGCATCTGAGACTGTCCAACCCCTGGGCAATGGTGGAGAGATGGCTGGTGCATGCGGTCCAGCCGCAAGAAAACACTGGTTCCACATTTGTGGTAATTAGTATAACGGACGAGTTGGTCCCTGAGATCCTCAGAAGGGGGCGCCGTCTCAGCTACAAACTCGGGGCGGTGTACCTAAAATTCTGGGGACCAAACGGGCGATTCACCGATACGCCGCCGGGCTCTGACGCTGACCAGTCCAAGATGGATACGGCGGAGGAGAAACCAACAGAGAAGCCCGGGGATCGGTCAACAGCAGGCGAAAAATCATGCGCGCAAGAAGAACCTAAGCAGAGGGCACCACCTACTAGTGAGGATGAGCTCCTTGGCTTAGGTAGCATGGAGCTGAGTGGTGAAGACGACAACACCGATGGCGTCTACATCATCTAGCTCCCAACACAATAAGCTACAAATTCTACAGTGTAATCTCCACCACAGTATTACCGCGACGGCTCAGCTACGAAGATGGTTGGAGGTTCACAACAACAACACCATCGCCCTGATACAGGAGCCGTGGATCAGAGGCGGTGTCGTGTGCGGAGTCTCCAGTATTGGCGGTAAGCTCTTTCATTGTACTGTTGAGAATTCCAGGGCGTGCATATATGCATCCCGTCCCATAAACACACAACTATTACTGCACTTTTGCTCTAGAGACATTTGTGCTAATAAATTAACTCTGAATCAGGGAACGGACAACATCGACCTGATTATCTGCTCGGTATACATGCCGGAGGGGGATGATGCACCTCCCGAAGGCATTCAACAACTTGTCAGGCTCTGCGAAAGCAAAGGACTTGAACTAGTCATTTCAACTGATTCCAATGCTCATCATCCTCTATGGGGCACGGAACAAAGCAACAGTAGAGGCAACCAACTTGTTGAATACCTTCTTACAACTAACCTTGAAATTATAAACACAGGAAATGAACCCATCTTTGTTGGCAGACGTTGCAGGACAATTATCGACCTAACGTTGGCCACACGCAAGGCGGCGGACCTCATCTCCGGCTGGCATGTGTCGAGCGAGGCATCATGCTCGGACCACAGATGGATCCGCTACGATATACAGGTAACTTTAAAAACAGACATCGTGCTCAAAAGACTACCTCGTAAGACTAATTGCTTTTTATACAGCAAAAAGGTAGAAGAAGGCCTTGCTACATTAAACACTACCACCATATTGGAGGGAGAACTACAGATAGAAGAACAGGTAACAAACCTTCACCAAACTCTTATCGAAGGCTATCACGCAGCATGTCCAGCAGTTGCACCGCGCAACGACGCCAACAGCGGACAACGCTGGTGGGGACCTGAACTACAAAGGCTTCGTGGACAGGTGAGGAAAAGATTTAACAGAGCTATGAACACCAATTCCGACGAGGAGTGGGACAGGTATAGAAATGCTAAGTCCAAATACAAAAAACGTATAAGGTACTGGCGCTCTACATCGTGGAGGAACTTCAGCAGTGGTATCATCTCGAACAGACAAGCCAACAGAGTAAGGAAGCTGCTAGCAAAACAAGGTCCATGCGTGACAGGTAACCTTCGTAAACAGGACGGCACTATGACTACGTGTCAAGATGAGACGAACGGTGTAGTCCTACAAACACACTTTCCGGGTTGTCAAATCATCTCGAACCACACCTGGGGAGATCTTGGTACACAAGCATCGGATAGAAGCTGGCAAGTGGCTGAGAGCGTAGTCACCTTGGAGAAGGTGAACTGGGCCATTAACAGTTTCCAACCATTTAAGGCAGCAGGTCCAGATGAAATCTTCCCCGCGTTGCTACAATGGGGAGGAGAATATGTCACCAACATACTAACCCAGATACTACAGGCCTGCCTGGCACACCAATACATTCCGATTCGGCGGCGGTTTGTGGAAGTGGTATTCATACCCAAACCAGGTAAAACGGACTACACTAATCCGAGATCCTTCAGGCCAATAAGACTGACCTCATTTCTTCTGAAAACCTTAGAAAGGCTCTGCGATTGGGAATTACACGGAGATGCCTTAATTAACATTCCGATTCACAAGCATCAGCATGCATATAGTGCAGGGAAATCAACGGACTCAGCGCTACACCAAGTGGCGGGTAAGATAGAGAAAGCCATCCAGGACAAACAAATCTGCTTAGGCACCTTCATTGATATAGAAGGGGCCTTTGACAAAACCAATTACACGAGTATCAAGGCAGCCTTGTTGCGACACAATGTCGATGATGTCTTGATTGACTGGATTATTAACATGCTCGGTAACAGAGCTATTACTATTAGGCGACGACAGCTCCCACGCAGTGGCAGTAAAGGGCTGCCCACAAGGAGGAGTCCTCTCACCATTGTTATGGAACCTAGTGGCCAATGAACTTATCAGCGAACTCAATGCCAGGTACTTTTATACTATAGGCTACGCTGATGACATAGCCATACTCACTGTGGGCAATCAGGCGAGTATTGTCTGCGACATAATGCAAGCAGCACTGCGTACGGTTGAGAGGTGGTGTAAGGACCAAGAACTGACTGTGAATCCAGCGAAGACTGAACTAGTCATGTTCACCAACAAAAGAACGGTAGGTAACTACCACTTACCCAAGCTGTTCGGAACCACATTACGTCTATCAAAGGAGGTTAAATACCTGGGGGTAATCCTAGACAGTAAACTGAACTGGAGCAGTCATGTAGAGAGTAAGATTAAAACTGCCGAGATTATTTTGTGGCAATGCCGTAGAATGGTAGGCAGCAGGTGGGGCTTAACCCCGAAAATAGTCTTATGGCTCTACACGACTGTTATTCGTCCCTTGCTTACCTATGGAGCCCTGGTCTGGTGGACCAGAACTAGACAGTCCAACTGCATAGGAAGTCTGCAGACGTTCCAGAGATTAGCATGTAGGGCGATTACAGGGGCGATGAGAACGGCACCCACGGCCGCTCTGGAAGCCATGCTAAACATCCCTCCAGTACATAATATGTTTATACAACAAGAGGCAGCAAAAGCTGGCTAGGCTGAAACACCTTAAACTGCTAGACCATGGCAAGGTAAGACATTAGGGTATCATGGAAGAGGCATGGATTGAGACCCCACTCCTGGAGGCAGTGAGCGCCAGGGTCAAGGCCACTTTCATTTTCGACAAAAAATACAGGATACACTTAGATGGATTCACTGGCACAGGCCATACTGAGGAGCTGTATATTTATACTGACGGCTCCAAAACTAAGTCGGGTACAGGTGCTGGCGTGTTCTCAGACGATTTAAACATACAACTCTATACATCACTGGGTAAATATAACACTGTTTTTCAAGCAGAGTGCCTGGGTATTCTGCTCGCAGCCAGCCAAATTCTCACAAGAGATCTTCGCGAAGACAATATAAGGGTGCTCTCTGACAGCAAGGCGGTTCTTCAAGCTCTTAATAGCAATACAACAACTTCTAGTCTTATACAAGAGTGCCACTCAACCCTAAACAAGGTAGGTAACTCTAATCTGCTTACCCTACAGTGGATCAGGGGACACAGCGGTGCCCGAGGCAACGAGGCGGCAGACGAACTAGCCAGGAAAGGTTCAGAGTCGACCCCGGTGGTCGTGGTCCTGCGACCAGAACCTATTATTCCTCTACCATTGAACTGGTTCAAAGCCACTTTGCGCCGACGCACGTGCCTACAACATCAATCATACTGGGAAAACCTTGGGGATTGTAGACAGGCCAGACTTGCGCTACCCCAAGTCGACCCGTACTTCTCCAAAGGTATTATACGGCTGAGTAGACCTAAGATCCGCCTGGTAACAGGTGCACTAACGGGTCATGGCAACTTTAATAGGCACCTGTTTAATCTAGGTATCACTGACAGTCCACTGTGCAGAGCATGCATGGAGGAGGAAGAAACAGCTGCCCACGTGCTGCTGAACTGCAGTGGGGTGGCAACTTACCGGGCGACGCACCTGGGCACACCAGGTTGCCTCCGGGAGGTCTTCGACAACATCAAGCGGCTAGGAGACTTCCTGGTGGAGCTGGGATGGCTGGAGTGAACCGGCCTACCTCCACCCTCAACACAAAATAGGCGCTTAGTCGTTGAGTTGTGGATACGCCCGTACGAAGAAGAAGAAGAAGAAGAAGATCCCTAACCGTTAAACCCTGCTGCAGAGCCATATAAATTTATTTCTGACTATTCGCTGGTATTATTGTGTGGATGTTTTAATCACAACTTCGTTGTTTCACAGTTATGTTAGCTGCACAAATTGTGTATTACACAATGCTTATAGCAAGCTTTGATACAATTGGATGTTGCATCCAATATTGGGAAGCAATATCTGGATGATTTATAGTCCATTGGTACACATACAAGTTTCATGAGATTCACAACTATAATATAATAATATCCACACTTATTATTTGCACAAATCGTCAAGTCCATTGTTGTTGGCTTCTTCATCAGACGGAGATTTACGGCGTTCGCTTGGATTATTCGTTAGGATCTTAGGTTCAGGAAGCTGCATACGACGCAGCTTTCGTTTATTATTAGTTTCAGCGTAAACAGCATCCAAAAACTGTAATAATTCGTTTGCTTGATCACCATCTGAAACCAAACTTACTTATTACACACACGTAGATACTAAAGTAATATTTATACAAATAAATAAGTTTGACTAACTTTAAATGTCCCCAAAACTATTTTTTGTAAGTAAGTCAGCGTTTTTCATCTAGAATTTTACAAAATAATGTTATAGCAGTCGCCGCCGAGCAACTTTTTTATGACGGCTAATTTTGACAAGAAAACAATATTGTTAGCTATCAAAAGCCACGTCACAGTACATTGTAATGCTGTTTGGGCATGTTTTATTGAAGAATTTAACCTTAATTTGACCAAAACTTCTTAGAAAACAATGTTATTTAAGCACCCAAATAAGATTAGTTTTTGGACGTAGCAGTAGGAAAAGTCGATCTAATATTGTATTAGCACTACTAATAGAGGTGACAGTTGGCCCCCTTATCATTTAATAAACTGGTTTCAATAAGTCGTTCCTGTAGCATAGTGCTAATCCATTTAACAATTGGCGCTTCTATGCCATGACTTTGTGCTGAGGTTCTTATTGAATCGAAGGTCGTTCTGTCGAACGCCCCTTCAATATCTAAAAACGCTGCAACGCTTATTTCTTTAGTCTCCAATGCATGTTTTGCTCGGTTGACTACGTAATGCAGTGCCGTTTCCGTACAGCCCTTGTATGTCTCAAGATGAGGGGGCTTAGGCCATAGTCCACCATGCTGGCCAAGTGCGGGTTGGCGGACTTCACACATCATTCGAGAGCTAGTTAGGCTTTCTCAGACATGCAGGTTTCCTCACGATGTTTTCCTTCACCAAAAGCTAGTTACAATCGCAATAAAGACGATTCGCACATGATCAATTAAAGAAATTAGAGGTGCGATCCGGGGTTCGAACCTGCGCACCTTGTTTCCAAGGCAAGCGCTCGCCCACTGAGCTGTTACCGCATTCCTAACGAATGGATGGATGAAAATTCAAGGTTCATTCTGTTTAGTCAAAATAAGGCTTGGTATTGGCTGAATAATCTTTCAACATCGCAGTATGTGACTGGCCTCCTGTTGTAGCCTCAGTGGCGCAGTGGGAAATCGCTTGCTACAAGTAAAGTACAATAAATTCAGCGCTTCAGATAGCTTACTGCAACGACCCGTGACTGCAATGTGAAACATTTTTTTTTGTGATTTACCTAGGGGAAGGCCGGGCAAAGTGGATACCTTAAGGTATTTAAGGTTATAGCAGAAAAGGTATACAATACAAAAACAAAATAATTATCACAAAACAGTCTTTATTTATTGCTCTTACTAATACGAATTTCAGTTACCATTAATATTTAAACAATAATCAACAGCAATTAAAATTTTAAAAAGTATGTAAGTATTCGCTTTGCCCGGTACCCCGGGTAAAGCGGATACAGTACTTGGGCAAAGTGAATACCTATATTCAATTTCTGAAAACATAGAAGTAACTTTGATAAACTGAAAAAAAAAACATTATTTGACCATAAAATTAGAAAATTAAGATTGGCAATTGTCACAGGTATACCCTTGAGTGCCATCAAAAGCAGAACAATCTTCGTGACACCATTGTTGACAAATGTCACATTGAATCCAATTTTCAATTGGTTTACCGTCTTCTTCTATATATATTTCACCGCAAAAAAAGCATAAAATATCCTTAAATTCTTCTATTTTCTTTGACTGTTTAACCTTTTTAGCAGTTTTTTTGTCTTTGTCAGTCTTTGTATTAGTCTTCTTATGAACATTTTTTGACTTATCATTCAGTCTTTTAGTAACATTCTTAAATTTATTTTTCTCATATTTCTGCTTTTGATTTTCCTTGATCGGGGTACTGGTTAATATTTCCGATTTTTGTAATTTCCGTTTACGCGTGGTCATTGGTTTGGCAGGATTTGGAATAGGTCTTAACACCAAGGGACTGCAGTGGGAGGCTGAGCATCCTGGTTTCGGACCAGGTGAGTTGTTACGGCTAGTATTTGGTTGAATATTTACTTCAGTCTCTGGCACCACTGTGTCACCTCTCTGAGCAGCTATATCCTGCCCAAAAGCGGAGACAATTCGGGAACATCCAGGTTCTGGTTCAGGTGTACATCCATGGCACGTACGTATGACAGTAGTTAATTGACCACGTTCTGCACTGGCGATTATGCCCACTTGTTTCTTTCCTTTCGTTGATAGCACTTTAGGAGGCTTATTTGTGGTTGTAGATATACCAGTTTCATCCATGTTGTATAATCTAGATGCATCAATATCATATTTTACTGTTAAATCTTCAAGGTTTTCATAAAAACGTCCAACTTCATGTCTGTTAAATCCTTTTGCCCTTGCAACCGATGTTGCCTCTGGAGTCCTGAGGGATATTTGATCGTGACGGGATAAAAATGACGATAGCCAATCATCTCCAGCTTTTTCGTACTTATCCCAGTTATTCGGGTAGTTCAAATTATTTTTCTTGGCGTAGATAAACGCTAAATTTTTAAATTCATCTCGAGTCAAGCCAAAAAATACAGAATCCATATCTTTGAGATATGTCACCAACTCTATTTCCTGATCTTCAGTGAAAACAGGACGGAATCGACCAAGTTTTGAAACAGCGATGCCGGTTTTTACATGCCTATACAAGGTTGCATAAGCCAAACCATACTTTTTAGCTGTGCTTTTTATTGATTCTCCAGCCTTGCACAAATTAATAGCCGTTTGCATAGCATGTTCATCCCAGGTCCCTTGCTTAGTTTTTTTTTTATATTTGCTCACCATCTGAAACAAATTGAAACTGAACAAAAATACATTTTTAGATAATAAGTCACCAATGAGAAATAGCGGGCAAAGTGGATACCATATCCACTTTGCCCTATTCACTTTGCCCGACTAGGTAAGTTTTGAGATTCACACATTTCATACAAAAACTAATAATTCTGACTTTCTGTTAAATATACCATAAAACCCTACTTTGATATGCTACCGAATTAAGATATTCCTAAAAATCAAGAACTAGTAATACAGGAGAATTGATCAATGTACTTACCGCGTAAAATAAATTTTTTATTTACGAAAACACAAATCTCCACTCCGCGGACGGGACGCGACGCGGCCCCTCGCTCCGATGTTTGCCGCGTACTAAACCAAGATGGCCGAACGTAACAGTAGTGGCGTGTTGAATGAAAAACTAATAATTTAGAAGTAGTGGGGAGTATTCGCTTTGCCCGGGGTATTCACTTTGCCCGGCCTTCCCCTACTCAACGTTTGGGGAGCCGTGGGCGTGTTTTAAAAAAGACAATTGATTTTTGAATTTATTTAGACTTCTACATGCCTTGGTGTGTGTTGCCAGTGATGACATATGGTACTGAGACGTGGTCTTTAACAGCTGGCCTTTTGGAAAAGCTCAGAGTCACACAACGAGCTATGGAGAGAGCTATGCTTGGAGTTTCTTTGCGTGACCGAATCCGAAATGTGGAGATTCGATTTCGAAGAACTAAGGTTACCGACATAGCTCTCAGAATCTGCAAGTTGAAGTGGCGATGGGCAGGCCACATCGCTCGAAGAACCGATAACCGTTGGGGAAGAAAGGTTCTCGAGTGGCGACCACGAACCGGAAGACGCAGCGTAGGCAGGCCTCCCACTAGGTGGACCGACGACATTGTTCGCGTCGCAGGAAACCGGTGGATGCAAATAGCAAATTGTCGTTCATTGTGGCGGTCTAAGGGGGAGGCCTTTGTTCAGCAGTGGACGTCTTCCGGCTGGTGATGATGATGATGATGATGCCTTGGTGGCCAACTACAGACTAACTTAACTATCTTAATTCTATCCCTCACGTAGGGTGTCGACCAACGCCTAGTGGCGTGATCCTTATGCGCCCTCAGCAAACGACGGACGGGCCCGTTGGTCTAGTGGTCAGTCACCCTGCCTGCTAACCGATGGGTCGTGGGTTCGATTCCCGCCAAGTGTCTGGGTGTTGTTTATCTATTTAAGTATGTATTTACAAAAAAAAAAAAGGTATTTAAGTATTAGTATCAGTTGTCTGGTTTCCATAGTACAGGCTCTGCCTAGTTTGGGATCGGATGACCGTGTGTGGATTGTCCCAAGATATTATATTATTATTATTATAAAAAACCCCGACCCGATGTCCGTCCTCCTGGACTATGACACTACACCAACACCAACACCGACAACGACGTCACGAGTCGTAAACACATCAACACACAGACACCGGTCGCGCCGGCGAGGCCGAAGGGTCGTACGCATGCGACCTCGACATACATCCCCTCGCTGAGTTTCTTGCCGGTTCTTCTCAGCGAGGGCGCGTTGTGAAGCGGTGGTAAACTCATACTCTCTAAGCGGCAGCCCAAGCGGAGGCCGTGCCTCCCTGAGGTGCCCTTGTGCTAGTCGCTACCCAACTGGCTGGAGCGCTTAAAGCGCTCGCCCTCTTGTCCGGTGAAGCTGTAATGGCCATCTGCGGCCAACAGTACTACTCCTACACAAAAAAAAAAAGCCCTCAGCAAATTCTCCGCCGTCTGGAGCGTGGGCGCATCCGGTGTGCGAAAGACACCCAGAGTTAGTCAAAACAGAGACTTGCTTAGGGTGCTAAAAAGATCGGGCGATTAGACGTGGGTGGTATATGACTACCTACTCTTATCGTAAGTACTTTGTTTAGTATACATCAATTTGCTACCCTTTTTACTGAAATATATTAATTTTTGTCAAAATGTGGACGTATCTTTGAAATATGCCAAAATATGGAATTTCTCATGCCAAATGTCATGGTTCGTGAAGAAAACAACATACTGAGCAAAAACTATTGAAATTAAAAATATGTACTTATTTACCTTAGAGGAGATACCACTGGAGAGAGCATGATACGCTAACCCCTCTGCCAAATTTTTGTTCATATGTTCCAAGGCCGAGCAACAGGCGGCGGAAAATAACCTGTACCCCGGCCATCACAGGCCGTGAGGGATTAAATCCCCTCAAAAAATGTGACTATAGGGCCTTGGGAAAGTCCTATAAGATTATCTCCTAACTAACTCGTATGAAAATGTCGGATAATAGTGAATGTGTTTTGTCATGCGACCCGGCTAACCCCCGGCGCTCTCCGGTATCCGGGCTGGAGAGTGTGAAATATGTTACCGAAGACACTGCGAGGGCAGATTACCACGCCTCTGCAGTTGCTAATGTTACTGGTAATAAAAAACTCGTTCAACAAGCTTTCCACCCGAGCTTGTTTGTCACAAGACCAAGAAGTGCTTAATTGGGAAATGTTAATGATCTATCAAAAGCAACAAATGAGACAATAGCCACACCAGATCCAAGTAATAACTTACCATGCAACACCGCAACCTGGCAAAAAGTTCCCATTGCCAGGAACCCGCAGAAGAAGAGAAAGCTATCCAATTCGCATTCTCCTGAAACAATTAACACAACCAACAGGTATGCTGTGCTACCGGTGGACCAACAAGAATCGGAAGTTACAACTAGAGAGAAAAATACAAGTAAACCGCCACCTATTATACTTTATGGAGTAGAAGATATCAACAAGCTGACTGAACTACCAGGAAACTCTGTTGTTGGAGAAATCATCAATGCCAGAGTAGGTCCAGAGAAACGACCAACAACAACATTCTTTGTAAATCTGTTAGCAGGGCCAAACAACAAAGCCGCTAAACAAATTAACTACATCTACCATCATAGTGTGATAATAGAGGATCCAAAGAAAAGCAATACGATTGTCCAGTGCCAGCGCTGTCAACAGTACGGCCACTCAAAGAACTATTGTATGAGGCCATACCGCTGCGTTAAATGTGGCCAATCACATAAAAGTGAGATTGATCCAGCTACATGCGCTCTTTGCCTTGGACCACATCCTGCAAATTACAAAGGGTGTGAAGTATATAAGGAGATTATAGAAAGAAGAAATCGAAAAAGATCCTCACTAAAGCATGCAATACCAGAAACTTATCAATCAAAAAATAGTACCTCTTACGAAAAAACAACACAGAATGAAAACATAGACAAAAATAAACAAGATACAAATAGTTACTCAGATGCAATAAAGGACAAACCATGGAAAAATCAAAATAAAACTGAACCAAAAACTAGAGAACAACTCACAACCTTAACACTAGAAGAAATGTTCATAAAACAATCCGAAAGATTTGATTTAATGTTACAACAAATGAGCACCCTAATGGGGCTCATAACAGCCCTAATCCAAAACTTACCAGCCTCCCATTAAAAATAGCAACATGGAACATCAATGGGCTGTCATCCAACAGAAGCGAAGTCAAGACCCTGTTAAACTTTAATAATCTTGATTTTCTGCTTATATCAGAAACTCATTTTACCTACAGTAGCCTAGTCAAGATAAAAAACTTTAATATTTATATTACCAATCACCCCGATGGCACTGCTCACGGAGGCACTGCGGTAATCGTCAGATCTTCAATTAAACATCATGAATATGTCCAGTTTAAAACGGAAGCCATCCAAGCGACAATTATTACAGTGCATGATAAACTCGGTGACATAAATATCTCATCGGTGTATTGCCCACCAAAGCACAAGATAACTGAACTCCAGTTTACAACATACCTAAAAACCCTAGGCAATCGCTTTATTGCCGGCGGCGACTGGAACGCCAAACATACTCAGTGGGGATCAAGATTAATTACGACAAGAGGCAGAGAGCTTAAAAAAAGTATCGATAGCAATCATCTTACTCCCATTGCTACGTCTGAACCAACTCACTGGCCTTCTGACCCAAACAAAAACCCAGATGTGCTAGACTTCTTTATAACTAATGGAGTATCTAGTCTGTTCTACAAAATAGATTCCTGCTTGGATGGTTCATCGAATCACATCCCTGTAATCTTGACTATCGGTAGTGATGTCCTGACTTATTCAAAACCTCAACGGTTGTATAATAACGCCACAGACTGGGTGGCATTCCGTCAAAAAATCGAAGATGAATTAGATCTTAAAATCCCTCTCAAATCGGACGAAGACATTGAGAATGCTACCCGGAAACTCACGCAAACAATCCAAAAAGTTTCCTGGAATAGTACACCAAAACTAAACGGATGTAACACTAGAGTGACAAGACACAAGCCGACTCCTATCGAAATTCGTCAAAAAATCCTTGATAAGCGAAGACTGCGTAGAATATGGCACACTAGTAGGCACCCATCAGACAAAACTGCGTTTAACAAGGCCGCAAAAGAATTAAAATCAGACATACGCAATGCTGAAAATATTAACCATAGCAGCCTAGCTTGAATCTCGGACACCCACCAGTGCCACGAATTACTCCTTATGGAAAGCATGCAAGACAAATCAAATGCCGGTTACTCCGAAACCCCCAATTCGCACCCAAAACAATTATAGGGCTAAAACTCCACAACAAAAGGCCAACACTTTTGCCAACCATCTTGCCTCAGTATTTCAACCCAACGAAGGAGAAAACGTTCCAGATAATTTTGATATAGATCAGGCAATGCAACAAGACCTTCAGCTGGACTTGCCCTTATTACCTACAACACCTCGGGAAATAAGAAAGGTCATAAAGAACATGGATAATAAAAAGGCCCCCGGCTTCGACCTGATTGATAAAAAGGTTCTTGAAGAACTGCCACGCAAAGGAATAGTCTATATCACGATATCACCATGCTATTTAACGCCATCATGAGGGTTGGTTATTTCCCTGCTTTATGGAAGATCTCACAGATCATCATGATACCAAAACCTGGCAAGCCACCTCATGATGTAACGTCATACAGACCAATCAGCCTTCTGCCTGTCTTGTCAAAACTATTTGAGAAAATCCTACTTAAACGACTACTTCACAATCTCTCCGAAAAACTTATAATACCGGATCACCAGTTTGGATTCAGAAAGGAACACTCAACCATAGAACAGGTACATAGGATATGTAGAGTCATCAGGAATGCTTTTGAGTGCCAACAGTATTGCTCCGCAGCTTTCTTAGACGTGCAACAAGCATTTGACAAAGTCTGGCACAAGGGATTACTGTACAAAATTAAAACACTTCTTCCTCATCCATTTTTTGGTCTGCTAAAATCCTATCTAACGGATCGGATCTTCCAGGAAAAAGAAAATGAGTGTACGTCAAGATTCCACGACATTCTCGCTGGTGTTCCACAGGGATCAGTACTTGGTCCAGTGCTGTACACCATTTTTACATCTGATCTACCAGAAACCCCAGGTATAGCGGTTGCCACCTTTGCGGATGACACTGCTGTCCTGGCTACTAGTGACAACCCTGTGGAAGCCTCAAGATTACTGCAAAACAGCCTTACAGAAATTGATGTATGGCTTAAGAAATAGAGGATCAAAGCTAACACAGCAAAATCAGTGCACATAACCTTCACTCTGAGAAGAGAATCCTGTCCACAAGTGAGCCTGGGCTCCAGCATCCTGCCCAACAGCGAGACAGTGAAATATCTAGGAATTCACCTGGATCGATGCCTTACTTGGGCCAAACACATACAAACGAAAAGAGACCAATTAAACTGCAAATACCGGGAAATACAATAGCTTCTTGGGAGAAACTCCAAGCTGTCTGTAGACAACAAACTCCTCATATATAACACGATCCTCAAACCGATATGGACCTATGGACTCCAGCTGTGGGGGTCAGCTAGCAACTCCAACAGAAACAAAATCCAAAGAGCTCAGAATTATATTCTGAAACAAATCTCTACCTCTCCCTGGTTTATAAAGACCTCGGAAATCCATCACCACCTCCATGTCACCACCGTAAATGAAGAGGTCACGAAAGTTCTCGCTGCCTACAAAAATAGAATTCAAAAACATCCGAACAAACTAGCCGTGCAGTTGACGCTACCAGACTGTGTACAACGCCTCAAGAGGCGCAGGCTACCCAACCTTGAATAGCTGGCCTGGGTCAGCTAACATAGTATAGAGCAATTCTTAATGGAGAATTGACTCTACAAGTCGCCTAATTCCAAGTTTCCAACACATCTGCTCATAGTCTTATAGACTGATCGCATGATAAATATTATAAAAAAAATATATATATGTTCCAAGGAGCTTATAAGATTCTTGATATGTTCACTTAGAGGAGATACCACTGGAGAGATCATGATGCGCTAACCCCTCTGCCAAATTTTGTTCATATGTTCAGGTCATTCTTTATTTGTGTGCGTATCTTTTTGAATGTGTTGCGAGTTTATTATAGTGTGGGTATGCGTGAAATTGTATCTGTGTGTGTTTACTTCGCCTCCCGCACCCCGCAAAAGTGCCACTAAAAATTTGTTCGGGGAATCGATGCGATACTAACTCCATTCTAATTACTCTGAGTATGTTCAGGTCATTCTTTAATTGTGTGCGTATCTTTTTGAATGTGTTGCGAGTTTATTATAGTGTGGGTATGCGTGAAATTGTATCTGGGAGTGTTTACTTCACCTCCCGCACCCCGCAAAAGTGCCACGAAAAATTTGTTCGGGGAATCGACGCAATACTAGCTCCATTCTAATTATTTACATATAAATCCGGTTCCTATTTATAGTAATAAATATTTAAAATTTGGGGAAAATAGTAAAAAATGTATCTTTTTGGGGAAAAATAAAACCTGATTTGGGGAAATTTCACATGCATAACCAGGAGACCCTGTCATGTCTATAGTAATAGTATAGAGATGTTGGAAATGCCAAAAAATATCGATATATCGAATATCGATATTTTTAAAATATATCGTTATCGACTTCGATATATCGAAACAAAAAATATCGATATATCGGGAACAAAATTGTATCTTATTAATTTAGTATCTTTGGTTGCATGCATGTTATATATTTGTTTGAGTTCAATTAAATAGTTTAATTACTAAATAATTAAGTTTATGTTTAAATTCAGTTGCTTTGTGGACTTTATTTCCGATCTGATGGTAAGCGACACGTCTTTCTATAGACAGCTGTAAGGCATTGCCACTCAAGAAGCATTTTTATTTTGTTCCGTTAACAATACCAACCAACGATCGAACGAAATATTTTTTGATTCAATCAAAGATAACGCAAAAGGTCTGTCTGTGGTAAGGGCTAGAGGCAAGACAAGAGGCATAACATAAACTTAAAAGAAGCTTACTGCTTGACTAGAGATAACCTTTCTTTTTTCTTTCTTTTTTTTGTGTAATTTGTACAAGGATGGCTGGCTTCGTTGTAAAGAAATTACACTGATCTCGTGTGATGAAGGTCCAGGGTCGTCTTTTTACCGCTAAAAAATAAAACAGATCTGATCTTTTCCCAAAAAAAATATCGTTTTTGATACGTTTTCGATACTTAATATTTTATATAGATGTATCGATATATCAAAAAAAAAAATATATTTATCGGATGAAAATATCGATATATCAAAAGAAAAAATATCGATATATCGATGTATCGATATTTTTTCAACAAGCCTACTATAGTATTACTATGATCTGTGTTCTTGTACTTTTATTGCTTTTATAAGAAGTTAAATGGAAAACAAGCAAGAAATAAATTAATTTTCAACTATATACAAACCGCTTGGTGGGTAGTGTTTTGACCCAATTAAAACATTTAGTACAGTGGAATTTAAATTTTATATTACACAATGGATACGCCTGAAAACAAGAAAAAAGTGCGCAAACGTTCATCAAATAATAAAGAAAACAAACAAAACATTAAAAAACAGAAAACTGCGAAGCGTAAATCGGCCTCCACTATTGCGTCTATTGCAATGTCCACACAATTAGCTTTGAAAAAAAAGACAGTGCAGGTAAGAAAACCCAGATATAGCAATAAAGCCAACGTATGTTTCAATAGCGAGAGCGGAATAAATAAAGTATGTGTGAATGGTAAACAAATGCCAGCTTTAGCTGATTTAGAAGCAATGTTTGAGGATTCTGATGGTGATGAACAACCATCACCAAAACCTGTACAAAAACCCCCCAATACTCCCACCAAAGAAACCACAACAGAAAGTGAAAAGAAAATACTATCACCTACCACAGTTAAAAGAATAGCGGACCGAATGATGGACATGATATCAGATGTTTCCGACCCAAGTGAAATCTTTGATATCAGGCCCCCATCTCCTGATATACCTCCTCCACCTGTAATACCACCAAAGAGAATTAAGAAACATGACACACCATATATTGTTGGTTGTAAAGACAGGCAGCGGGTTGAAAGAAGACCTACAACAAGTTTCTGCAAAGGTGGTGATGACTATGGTGTTTCCGAAAATAGTGAGACTGAAAATGAACCACCTAAGAAAAGAGCGAAAAAGTCAAAAATAAAACCATATTCAAAGTCAATATTCAATTCCAAAAGTAAAGAAATAGCTATGATGCTAAAAGAAAATGAAAGTGTTCATGATGGAAGCTGTAATATTAATGAGACAATAAATGAGGATTGTCATAGTAATGAAAGCTCAGATAGTAATAAGACAGTGGATTACAATATTGATTCATATACGAACACCATGACTTTTACACCTATTCCAAGCACATCCAAAAATAATGAAATATTTATTGAAAATGATAACCTATTCAATAAAAGTCTAGCTGTTAATATGACTGTAAAAACTCCACCAGAGGAAGATGACAAAGATATTGAAATTATAGAGGTACCCTGTGAAACCATAGTAGTTAATGATGAAACCAATAATGATATTTCTGTAACACAAGAAAGGGATATCAGTTGCTTTGAAGTGACTGAATGTATAGAAAATAAACTTTCAACAAAATTTCCAAAGTTCTGTTTTGTAGCTGATGATGATTGCATACTGGTCAAAGACGATGCAACAATGACTGGCAAAAACAATCCTATTACTGCAAATATCTTGGATACAACCACAATTGTAATTGATGATGATTATGCAAATATTGACATTGACAATACTTTTCAAAGTGATGATGTTGAGATAATTGATGTTGATAGTTTGATTGAAGAAAGCAGATTAATAATTGATAAAATTCAAAAATCGAAACAATCAGAGTCTATAATTGAAGTGGTAGAGGTAAATAATAATACAAGACAACAAACAGATTCTGTAAATAACTCAGTTAATAATGGAAATGCTAGTGCTGTAAATGTAGAAACTTATGTGCCAAATAAAACTACATCAGATACTGAAAGAATACGAAACAATAATACAAGAAGTAGTGCAAGTCCCTACAATCCAATCAGTTATGTAATAGGCCAGGTGGTAGCTGATTTCTTTGAAAACCATTATAGAAATAATCCTAAAAATATGCCTCTTGATCCTAATAAGCCACTAGAATTATTGCCAAGTAATTTTAATCTGAATAATAGAGAAACTGTTCAAAGTACACTTCAAGGCTGCACTACCAATATAAGTTCATCACATCACCCAAGAAATGAATCTACATTAACAAGACCAGTGAATCCAGATCCACACTTTGGAATATTATTACCATCAAGCACACCTCTTCCACCAAAACCAAAAAGAAAGAGAAAAGATACACCTACTTATTCCACACCCTGTGAAATGCCAGCTGACCACTCACCACCTAAAAGCAATACAAAAAATATAGGTGAATGTCCAATTTGTATGGAAAGCCTTTCTAATAATGCCATAGCTTCCACAATATGTGGCCACGTATTTTGCTTGAAGTGTATTCAAGCTGCTGTCAAAAGTAGTGGTAAAAGATGTCCAACTTGCCGGAAGGCTCTTAAAGGTGCCGGATTTCATCAGTTGTATTTGTAATAGTCAAGAACCCATCTAAATTGTATTTTTTTTTTACTTAATGTCAGCTTGTGCTTGATCACAATCCTGCCTAATGATAAGTGGTGTTGTAAGTGTTGATGATAAACTCTAGCTTCTTTACAACACAGGGACACTGTATCAGAGGAATCAGTAGTTTAAACATCATCATTATTCTATATTTTTTGTACACTAACATGACAAGCAATCATGTGGCCCACCTGATGGTAATCAGTCACCGCAACCTATGGTCGCTAACAACACCAGAGGAATCACTAGTGCAATGTCGGCCCTAAAGACATTTCAATTCTCTTGTGTCTGTTAATTTCACCAGCTATGGTGCACTTCACACTGGCACACACCAATGTTTACACACTGCTGCTTGGCGGCAGAATATCTGCAGACCCTGCGGTGCCGGTGGTAACTACCTGGATGGTCCCTAGCACAAGGGACCTACCAACTAGTAATATAATAGTCCATTGCTAGGCACAGGCCTCTGCCAAAGCAGCCTACCCCCAATCTTTGGCTCTACTTAGCACAGGGCAAGGAGATTAAACGATTAAATTGTCAAAGCCATTGTTGAAAATAAGATAGTGAAGTTTACATCCCATCACTGCATCATCACTAACTGCTACTACTGTGATAGTGATCACTCATTTGCTTATATTATTATTACAGCTAGTCACTCAAACCTCAGTTTTTAATAATAGTTTTTTCTTTACTTATAAGCCAGTAATTGAAGCAATCCCACCTGATGGAAAGCGGAAATATGGTTGAGAATGGTAAGCTTATTAAAAGTCTATAGTTAGACAAACTATACTTCCACATACAGAGTATAATATTTTTTATGGAAAATAAGTACCTGAAGATTAACAAGGTCTTGAATTTTGATACCTTTCTGATAATTGGTTTTTCTGATAAAGGAAAATACAGATTTATCTTTTTTTAAATTGTTATATTAATATGAAAGTATTTAGTTGAGAAGACAATGTTAGTAAGGGAGAATTTATTGAGATCACAGATTTCAAGAAATCATAGGGTCTAAATCTGTACTGCAGTATAGATAGGTACCTATCTCATAAACTATCCACATAACTCAATCTCTGCCAATGACAGTACAGGATTGGTGAGTTATATGGAAAGTTCTTAAATTATATATAATATAAATAATATGGTAGGCCAGTACTAACAAAATGGTCTAATCACCATACTAACACAGAGAAAAACTGATATAGGAGCTCTAAATTGAGTTTTACTATGCAGTTGAGTCACAGTAGGGAAGACCTAGTAGCACTTGCTTGTGTGTGAGCAACAGTAAGTTATTTATTTGGTGTAGTGGATCTACTCTATTGTATATTTATATGTTTTGCACCCAACTGCTGTATAATTCTATTAAAGCTCATTACATTACTAAAACAGAATGACATCTTTGACAAGATTTGTTTGTTATAGTAATTAGAAAGTTATTAAAAAAAAATACTATTAAAATGTGTATCATTCAATATTTATTTAAACTACTGGCTTATTTTCTATCTATACAGTAATTTACAATAATAATTATTTTTATATTTGTCAATCTAGTAAGATTTGATTTTAAATTATCTTATTTTCTACTAGTTTTTAAATCCACTTGTACAGTCCAACCAGTATTAGCTGGCGGTTGCGTTCTTGAGGAACTAAAAAGGCCAACTAGAAAAGTCACTTTCATACTTGAAATTTCATGGTTGACATTGGTACGTATTTTTTGAAAAATACTATACTGTAATCATGCGTAAAGTAATTAAAATTGGTGTTAGAGGAGCAGTTAGAAAAGGACATTTGTTTTGAACCCAGAGGCGCACAGCCGCGCGAAGTTATACCGGTCGGACTGTACATCTCTTGTTCCATTCTATCTGTCAAAGGCAGGTGTTATTAAGTCAATAACTCATTCCATAGTAGCAGTAATGGGTGGCAGTATTTAAACTATAAATATTGCCCTCTATTATTCTTGTCTAAGCTATTATTTATGAAGAATAAAGAAAATTCTTATATCAATGACTATTATTATTTCCTTCCAACATCAATGGCAGCAGTATGCTACTCAACCCATAGATATAGAATTTTTCACTATCTTTGACTCAACCACCTTAACTGATGGGACTGTACACAATAATGACACCTGTTTTAGTTAAGATATTTCTTTTGGTTTCCTGGTTAAAGAATAATCATCTTAATACTGTAAAGACATTACAGAGTTAGTGTTGATATAAGGTGGAACTAATTTGCAACAATAATATGATACTTCTAAACAGGCCTTTTTTGTCACATCTTTTTTCGAAAGTTGTATATAATTTTTTTTTTCAAATTCTTTTATTTCTTTAGGTCTATGGCAATTAACTGATATTTTCAAAATTTCTTTGTAAACCCTGCTTCTAAACATGTTTATCATTACAACTAGAACCGCCAACACTACCATTGGAATGCAAATGTTCTATTGATGCAGAAAGCTGTTCCAGACTCTGCACAAGCTGCGCCATCTTGTCTCTCGATGCAGAGTTGTCAAAACTATCATCCATTGGCTTCTCAACATCTGCACATAGGCGGAAATGTAACCGAGCCAAGTGTTCTTGCTGGTCCCTTATGTTTATCATCTGTTCCATGCTGCATCCAGATCCGAAAGCACTTAGCTTTCCTGTATGAAAGTCGTCTAACAGTTCTAGAAGTGCCTTCTCCATGTGTTTTACATCAGGTGTTTCCTTTGGCATATGCTTAGGTTTACTACTATAATTAGAACGCATTAAGTCACGATGCAGTCGTCTCTCGCTCACGTACGAAACTTTTGTGGATTCGTTTACGCTATTATTGCCTACCCCTGATAAAGTCTGCGCAGGGGTTTTCGAAGTAAGGCTGGCGCCACCACTCGACAGTTTGTTACTGGTAACTGGAGAAGTCGCCGCTTGCGAGACCTTTTGTTCGTCTTCCTCCATTTCATTCTGCATTAGTTGTTGGGTTTCGTTTGCTTCTTCTAAATGCAAACTCATATTCTGTCTAACAGTAAAAACATTTACTTATATACATATCTGCAATAAATTTATAAACAGTACAGCATTACAGTTAATTAGTTATTACAGCACAGATTATAGGATACTACGTATGTTCTAAGTAGTTTTATTCACAGCTTTATAAATTACTCAAATATCACCACTATGTGAAATCAACAAACTTATTGTTTACCATTTTTTTTTTCTTGACATTCCTGCTGGCCGAGTCTATTTTAATGATTACACCATAGAGTAAAGTAAGGTGTTGCAATTATTTGAAAAAATCCTAAAACCAAAAAGTCAAACAGACCAATGTCAACAACTGTCAAACTGAACCAAACCAAGACAGTCCGTCAACTGTCATTTTCGATATAACGAAAAGAAGAAGACTTCGAAAATCCCAGGTATTTGAGCAGAAAATTTATAATTCTCAACCCTCAAGGCTTCAAATGTGCATAATTTTATTTCAAACTACAGATAAACAACATTAAGCCCTGAAACTAACATATTAGACGGGTTATTTTGTTCTACAACATTTCGCGTTGACTTAGCTCCAATCTCCATTGTTAGTTTTTTCTAGCCACATCCTCAATTTATTGCGGCACATGTTTCGCTCGAATACCGACAAAAAAATAATAGTTGCAACGTGCAGTGCATTTACCTTTAGAAACCGTATTCTTTACAGATTGCTGCCGCGGAAAGCTTCGCCTGAGTACCTGGATGTTAAAGCGACACAATAATATTTGCATCGTTCATGCAGTATTTTGTGGGCTCAAGAACTGTTATTCGTATTGAGCCATTTGTATAAGTGATGATGGCAGAATCAGCGGCGTTGGATCCGATAATTCGTAATAGACTGACACGATTCATACATACTGGAAATGAGTTACCTAAGTACTACCCTGGATGTTGGACTTCACATAAATGCTTTGAAGCAGACAAGTTGACTGCTATAGACGAGGCATTCGCTAATGGTGTGAATAATGTTGAAGTTGTCGACATAATTTTAAAGGTATTGTGATCTACTGTAGAAACTATGAATCTAAGATATTAGTTATTATAAATCACTATACTTCAAATGAATATTTGTCTGCAGTCACAATTAGTATAAATATAAGTATACACCTGTGGTATGTTGTGGGTTTGGTTCTTAGTCTTTGTAAATTTAGCAATATATTTACTATTTTGTGTTGCCTGTGATCACTTTTGTCAATAGTGACACCTATATTTTATAACAAAAATTTAAAGCTGGTTACTCATTACTATTATGTAAATCAGCTGTTCTACAACATGGTCCAGGCAGTCAATTAACTACCCTACTACCCCTGAATGCGGTTTCAGGGGTATCCCTACCCATTTTTATATAATTCTACTCTACTGGGTGTTTGGTTTGTGCTTTCTTGTAGGGTGTTTCAGCTTAGGCTATACAAAAACCAATGTTGTATAATTATAATATAAGCAACGTCAGGCAAAGATGGGTGACCATTTTAGTGGCATTTGAACTGAGCGTCCCCCTGCTTCGGAGGGCATGTTAAATGTTGGTCCCGGCTATTGTCATTTAGACAGTAGTCATTAAGCTAAGTCAGAGGCCAAAAATCTCTGACACCAGGTTGGCCACTAACCATACGATAAAAAAAATATAATATACAAACTACTGGATGCACATACAAACTTTTTACATAAATTATTTTAAAATCCAAATTTTCAACACAGGAAACATGAAATATTTATGAGACAACTTTAATTATTATTCATCATTGAACCTCTGAGTTTCATGTTGTTATTGATTTATTTTTATTATTTTAGGCATGCAAAGATGGTTATTACACCAGATTTGAGACAATAGCTTTTGCACTAGCAAAGTGTCTGTCTGTGGGGAGCAGCAATGTGAAAGAAGCTACATACAAGGCGGCTGCAGAAGTATGCCAAACTCCTGAACAAATGATGCTCTTCAATAAATTCACAAGGCTATTGAAAACAGGTTAGTCTAAAGTTCAATTATAAATTATGTGTGCATGAACATGTAAATATCAGTGGGGTGCACTGGGTTATATGACAAAGTAGGCAAAACCTAACCTAAATTGACATTAATGAATGATGTAATACTTATTTTTTTTTTCGAATAAATATATATTCTATTTCACTTCCACTACTAAGACGACACGTAGGAAGTACCTACGTTAAAATCCATCCACCCATATAGGCCGCAGAGCGTCTTATAGAACGAGGCATACCTAAATAGGTACACAGTCAATAAAAACAATATCCACCTCCTATTCTTGTAGTCGAGTAAAAAAACTTACCAACATGACTGCAAGTTACTTGTCTTGTACACACACATGCGATTGTAAATTTGCCACCTTAAAATATCAAAAAATTAAATGATATAATTTAGTTTCTATGTTTACAGCCAGCTAACCAATTGTAAATATACTATTTAACTATCAGTGGCGTGCACAGAGGGTAGGCAAAAAAATGTTTTTCGCTTGTTTCACCTATTTTAAGTATGTTATTATACCATTTCAAATATCCATATGCAAGCAAATTCTATAGACATATTAATTTGCATTTGAAAACATTAATAAGTTTATTCAGCGGCTCTATACTTTGCCTACCCTAGGATTTCTCTAAACAGTCTTAATTTTAAAAAAACCTCAGTTTGGACATGAATTAACGTTTTTTTTTTAATGTAAATGGACATGTTTGTAATATTGGTTAATTTAAGGATATTTGTGATGGAACACGAGCAAATAGCATAAAGCATAAACAGTTGTTTATGCTTTATGATATTTTTGCCTGCTTTCAGTGCACGCCACTGTTAACTATATATTTCAGATTATTTATCATTAAATCTTCACGTGACTTAACCTTTGTCCATTTTCAATTATTTATCTTTTAATTTCGTAAGAAGGTGTCGAAAACGCGTGAATTTTTATTTTTTTCTATACACACTTGGCTAGAACATCGATCACACGTAACCACTTCCATATTCTACTAAGTTTTATAATTTGGAAACACTAATTTTTTTTTTTTCGAACATACTGCACCAAAAACAATCGTAAAATAAAAATTTATAGAATAAAAACCAACAAAAAATGGATGTCATTATGAAATATTGAAGTTTGAACAAACTAGGTATTTTATAATTAGTAGTATTATTCATTCATTCGTTTCATTCGCATCCCGTTCGATGCATTGCTATTAATAATAATAATATCTTGGGACAATCCACACACAGTCATCCGATCCCAAACTAGGCAGAGCCTGTACTATTACTGCTATTGGTCAACATTTCTTTAGTCCTTCCTTCAAGGTCGACATTGCCATCGAGAACACCCAAGAGACAGTGCCTATATCGTTTCATGTGTGCGTGACATTTATACTGTTCGAATGGTCGGCGTGCCTACTGGTGTGTGTAAGTTTGTTAGAAGAAAATGTGTGAATGTGTGCAAATCGAGACCCGGCCTTTTAAAACCTTTAGAGCTTGATTAGCGGGCCTCGCGGCTCGAACGCGCGAAGTTTAAATCTCCGCGTACCTAGGAATAGTTATATGCACGTTTGCTCGTTTGCCGCGGCGCGCTCAGTTGATTGATTTCAAACATTTCGCGCGAATTTGCTTATTTATATCGATGAAATAATCCAAAACAAAATGTCACTGTGCACATAAATTATTTTTGTTATCGTGTATTGTTCCGGAAATCACAGGGTAGGCAAACACTTTGTGCCTATATGGACTGCACGCCACTGGAAAATA
Source organism: Furcula furcula (assembly GCA_911728495.1). NCBI lineage: Eukaryota > Metazoa > Arthropoda > Insecta > Lepidoptera > Notodontidae > Furcula > Furcula furcula. The sequence continues at coordinate 9,243,958 of OU452243.1, forward strand.
TGTGGTATCATTTATACGGCGTCATTTTTACGGCGAACTGATGGTTGTAGAATACAATAGAAGTTGAAAAAAAAAGCAATTTAAAAAAGTCTTTTTTCCTCAGTACCATATATATACTATTTAAACCATATTATATAATATTTAAACCTATTTATATTTGAGTAAAGAAACACTAAAGACAGTCCGTACTTGCTCAAAAACATCCTACATTGTATCCTACAATCAAAATCATCATTCAAATTCAAATTCTTTATTTGCTATATATTGTCATATTCATTAATTGCCAAAATGATGTGCATTGTTGTAAGGCAGCAAGGATTTACAGTGTAATATTATATGCTCCATCTTACATCATCAACATAATTTGCCACTCCACCGTGCAACATGATTTTGTCCCAACCCAGTGGTGTGCACAGAGGGTAGGCAAAGAAACATATTCAGCTTGTTTAACATATATGTATATTAGTATACTACACACATCAAAAGTGTCTAGGGATCAACATATATTTTTGCAATAACTTTTCTCCTGATTGATATTAATTAAAATTTTCTTTAAGGATTCATCAAATAAAGTGTTTTCGTTTGTCACAGTAACGATAAACCAAGTCACCTTTGCATTAATAAAGAAATTTGCCATTTTCCTAATAAAGGGATTTTTGACATTTGAACCACTAACACAAAAGTTCGAAAAAAAGACTGAAATAACAGTTTTCTTTAAAATTTTATTGGGTAACTTAAACAATTAATAATCCGTGTTTCTACCGCGAACACTAACAACACAAGAACATCGGTTTGGCATACTCAAAATGAGTTCATCCAAATCACGCTGTGGAATGGCCGCCCATGTTCGTTGCAACAACAAAAAAAGGTCTTCTTGCGACTGGATACCCTCCATATTCGGCAGAGCTCTTCTCTGTAGCATATCCCATGCATGCTCAATCGGGTTCAAGTCTGGCGACTGAGCAGGCCAGGGCAGGACATTGATGTTAGCTGCGGCGAGAGTCTGTCTTACAACTCTTGCGGTGTGCGGTCGTGCATTATCATGCATTAACTGAAATAAGGGACCGATTTGCACTTGTAGAGGAACGATGACGTCTGATACAATCGTCTCAGCATAAATTTGAGCGTTGAGGTTGCCTCTGATCCAAATCAACTCAGTTCTTCCGCCGATCCAAATACCCGCCCATACCATGATGGTTCCACCACTATAAGGATGGACTTCCTGGCAGGATTTTAATCGCTGTTGGCGTCCAGGGGTTCTCCAGTGTCGTATACGTCTTGTATCCGGTCTCATACCAAAACGAGACTCATCAGAAAAGCACACGAAACGCCATTGTTCTTCTGCCCAATTTCTGTGTTCAAGAGCCCATTGATATCGAATCCTACGATTGTGCATTGCTATAGGTGGTACCCGTAGCGGTCTTCGGGAATGAAGGTTCACTTCATGCAAGCGGTTTCTGACTGTTTGGTCGCTAATTAAGTTCCCTGAAGAGTGATGAAGCCTCACGGCTAACATCATGGCAGTTATTGTTGGAGCTCTTCGAGTTAAGATTTGAATATATCGGTCTTGTCTCCGTGTGGTGCAGCGATACCGTCCTCCATGGCGCTCAGCCACGGTACCAGTGCTTCGGTAACGTGTCCAAAGTCGACTGATAACACTCTGACTTGTATTCAGAGCTAAAGCCACAGTACGTTGCCGGGAACCAGCTTCTATCATTCCCACGGCTCTGAGCATTTCTTCCCTGCTTAAATGACGTCGCCGCTCCATAATAACGTTGGTTTTAATCAGTAGTAGGGAAACAGTAGCACTAATAATGTCTTCAATGCGTTGTATGTTTTTATAGGGAAAATATTGACAGCTGATTTTCATCTTTTACTCGAATTTGATTCACAGTTCCTGATTCAAATTATGAAATGCACCAAAAAGGATCCATATAAATTTTTAAAATCATAAATTTATTACAAAGCCACATCTCAATCTCAAGAAATCCGCTTAAAAATGCTTGATCCCTAGACACTTTTGATGTGTGTATTTTAAAAATATTTTGTACTGACATGGTATAGATAACTCGAAGAAATTTTTGCCTACTTTCTTTGCACGCCACTGTCTAACCTAAGTCTGGCTTAACTATATTTTATGAACCAATAAAATTTTATTTATTAGGTAATGGCCGTGGATGGTGTAAGAGCGTCAATCAATGGTACATTTCAAAGGATCCCATGGAACTGGCTAAGGAAATGACCAGAGTTCGGGCACGTCACGGTCGATCTCATAAGACTCTGTTACGAAAATCTCATGTCAAAATCCCTGAAAATGATTTTGGTAAGCTGAAAATTTACAGACAATAACCAATCTTTTATAATATGCTTTTAATAGACTAAAAAAGCTAGTGAATCTGAGGACTTTTACATATATTTTTGATATAAGTAAGTGTATTGGTCGTAAGTATATCCAATCCTTTTTTTTTATTTATACATTGTTTAACGATAATAATAATAATAATACCTTGGGACAATCCACACACGGTCATCTGATCCCAAACTAGGCAGAGCCTGTACTATGGAAACCAGACAACTGATACTAATACTTATATACATTTTTTTTGTAAATACATACTTAAATAGATAAATAACACCCAGACACTTGGTGGGAATCGAACCCACGACCCATCGTTTAGCGAACAATGTTCATAAGTATAGCTTGATGTTTTAATGATATATGTAACATTCATGATGGTTAGGTAGGTATAACGTATTGTATTTGGCATTCAGAGAACACCCCTCATCCTATGTATTCTTCATAGTCTAGACTAGACTGTAACCAGATTTTTTTTCATCTATACTGTGATACTGTTTATTGTTACAAATACAATGTGCACGTTTTTTATGTAGTGATCCTAGGAAATGACAAGTATAAAAAACTTTAATTTGGTCCTTGAATTTTTACTTTTATTTAATAAGATTGTATTAACTACCGTCTTAATATAAGGTGTTTTGTATATTGTATTTGTATAAGGTGTATTACTTTACCTTTAGGACGATAATCGCTAGCACCCTGTCGTCGTCAGCGTAAGCGCAGTAATGTCGTTCAAACAATTTTGATTGAAAAGTGGTACACCGTGCTTGTCCGCGATAGTACACCTACATAATACCAATCCAAGGCACTGAGAAGCTCCTGGTGCAAATCCCACCGGAGAGCCCGGGTGTCCCCCCCTCATGTGCCGATGCGACAGCCGCGGGGGTTTTAGTGGGTAAGAATCCCACAGCTCCCTTTGAAGAATTCCTTTTGAAGAATTCCTCCATGAAATTGTTTTCAAATTAAAAGAAAATCATTTAAATTAGTTTTATGAGCATAGCAATTACCTAAGGCTCTTCAGCCCACCATTTCTCTAGCTACAGTGCGCTTCATACACAGCAATGCTGCTTGGTAGTACAATATAATATGTATGATACTCCTACACAAGGATGCACCACCTATTGAATACACCTAGTAATATTTTAAAGGACATCTCTAAAATATGGTATTCCAGCTCGCGACGCCGTCGTAAAATACGCGATATTCGGTCTGAAGCGAGCTAAACAAATGCTCGCCGATAAACAGGGGACGCAAGATATATTCGAATACATTCAAAAGGTTGAGGACATGCGACACTGTGAGGACCCGGCCGCGGCGGCAGAAATCGCCACCCAGAACAATTTCACTCTCGACCATGTGCCTGGACACTTGTTGACGGCACAGGATGTACGTATAACATTGTTTATATTTTTTTATTATTTTGATGTTAAAATGAATGCCATAGAGATGTGCATGTTGTAGTGCAAAGATTTGTCAATTAGCACGATCTTTTAAGTTTGATTGTACAAGGTTTGCCAGAGCTTATTATATTACTAAGTCATTCGAGATTATTTGGAGACTCTTTCGCGACTTAAGGACTAGTAACTTAGCAGGACTAAAGACTAGTGGCAAGCGAAACCATGGACAGTTGTATTGCAGTGCCGCTTCTAATTAGGTGAGACAATAGTTGAGTCTGTTAAGATATGTAGTTTCCACAGCTACAACAAACAACACAACAAAGCACAACACTGCTGTTTTGCGGCAGAATATCTGACACTGCCGTCACAGTCTATAAACTACCGTGGTAGAGAATGTCACATAGAAATCATTTGAATCATAAATGGTTGAATTCGTCGTCATTAGTTAGAAATTGAGACGTTCTAGCTTACGCTGGAAATCAATGTCATTCTTAATCCAAATCAATTATTAGCAAGTGGTGCTGAAAGAAAGTTCATCGAACTAGGTTAAAAGGCCTTTGGCGTCATTCGTTTTGAATCTTGTGAACTAGATTTACTTGAGATTATGTAGCACTACAGAGGCTTCAAGACGGCGCTCAACTTATGCATTTGCATATTATTGTTTCGTTAACATACTTTATATACTTACCTATAGTACCAGACTGATGATTTTCCGAATTGCCTTAAAAAGAGGATATTTTATTCAAGTATGTAGGTATGTATATATATTTCTTAGGCTTGCTCTATAACATAAACCTCTTAAAAGTGTTGTTACATTGATATAAATAAAAAAATAACAGACAGTAAATTAAGAACAAATAAATGTTACTATAATAGATCCAACCGTTTATTTTCTTTTTGACAGCACCAATAGAACGTAACTGCGTCATGTTACGCAAAAGTTCACTTTTAAATGCGAGGTTTTAAAAATATGACAACTGCCTAAGTTTGCTCCTTGATCCCGTATAATAATCATATTTGACAAATTGAGTCCATAAGTGCAGTAGTTTTTTTATAAATTACATAAAATAACAAAAGTTTTAAAAAAATTACGTTCTATGGCTATCAACATAGTGATGTTACGATTGAGATATCGATATTGTTTATTAACTATTTTTACACGGGTATAATGTAGCATTCTAATGTAGTATAAATATAGATTGGTATGAAATGATATGAAACAATTATTGTGACTTTTACTTTTATTTATTTATTAATCAAAATCAGATTCATCGTCGCTGTCACTCTAGCTATCGCCGACATTTATAATTAATTGTTGATTCATATTATCTATAGCCACGTGTTTATCCCAATCTGCCATTAGCAGTTTTCCGCAGTTACTTCCACACATGCATTTTTTAATAAATCAAGCATTTTGTTTCCCGTGAATGGGGGTTTTGTGTTATTTCGAGCGGCGTGTCCTTTTACGAGCCCATATTAATTCAATGGCATTGTATTGACAATGATAGGGTGGAAGTCTAAGAACCCAATGACCATGTTCTGCAGCTATTTCGTCGATCACATATCGTTTTGGGAAGTGTTTTTTTGTTCGTAATATATTTAGTAATTGTACTTTTAGTAAGGAGTTATCAACATTTTCGCAATGTCGTTGAAGCCAGTCAATGATTACTTGTTTTTTGTCGGCCTGGGTCGGCATTTTATCAATTTGGCGTGAGTGATAGGATGCGTTATCCATAATAATGACTGGCTGTTCTTGATTGCACCATTTCCTTAAACCAACTTTCGTAAACCTCAGAATTCATTTCTTCGTGGTACTCAACTGTTTTTTTGGATTTAAAGGCCAACAAAGCATCTGGGATGAATCCTTTCATAGACCCTGCATGGCAAATGATTAGGCGTTCTCCTTTTCCCATCGGCACTGAGCTAGTGGAAGCACCGGTGTCATCAGTCCAGTTCTTAGACACTGTGTGGTTTGCATTCAGCCAAGTTTCGTCAGTGAAAACAACATTTGACCAATTTGCAATTTTTTTGGCTTCGCTCAAAAATTCGCAACGAGCGAAAGCTACGTCGCGACGCTCCATCAATATTTTGCGTTTGTCCGATTTTTTATAAGTAAATCCAATTTCTTTCAAGACCTTTGCCAATGACGATTTTTGGCCTCGGAACAAATCACATTCACGCAAAGAAGCAACAAGTTTTTAAGTGTTGGAACTTCTTTACGTAAGTAATAGTTATATATATGACGGCGTATAGCGTCTGCGTCAAAGTTGTCAACCGATATCAGACGACCTGATTGGCGTTTTTTCTTCGGCGTACGAAGCTTATTCTCCTGCATGCCGCTTGTTCCGTAGGCTTCGGTAGTAATTTTTGTAACCGTAGGTGCACTAATACCTAACGTGGCCGCAACGCGCTCTCGCACTTGCGACAATGGTAAAAGCGGGCCGCCATTTTGATACTCTGCTTCAAAGTAATTACGAAGCTTGATCACCATTTCTCTCGTCTGCCTTTCAGCACTGATCCTTTCGGCATTTTATAGTTCGAATATAAAACAATACAAAACTCAGCAAACAATGACTAGCACGGGCGTCTTGTTGCGAGTGACAGATGACAGTGATAAACACAAAATGGCGGTGGACCATTGAGTGTTGCTACCTTGAAAAAATACTACTGCTTACCCATAGACAAAAAATGGGGTAAGTAATAGAACGTTTTAAAAACCCCGCTCTAATATTTAGGAAGATTATTATTACGTGTCAATGTAACAAAAGTGATAATAGAATGACGTTCTACTACTTACTAGCGCCATTCCTACGACTGTTCTCTTTCCGTACAGACTCGATAGAAAAATGAATCGATATCGTGTCAACTGTAATCACTTGGTCACAACACTATAACTGTCAAATTAGATCTGTCAAATAGAAAATAAACGGTTGGATCTATTTTTATTAAAAAAACACATCAATAATAAATTATTTACTATACTATACACATTCAAACTATAAATTTCTGTGTATATATTTTACATTTCATGAATCAAATACAAATCCTTTATTGCATAATCATCATCATCATCAGCCGGAAGACGTCCACTGCTGAACATAGGCTTCCCCCTTAGAACGCCACAATGAACGACAATTGGCTATTTGCATCCACCGGTTACCTGCGACGCGCACAATGTCGTCTGTCCACCAAGTGGGTGGCCTGCCTACGCTGCGTCTTCCGGTTCGTGGGCGCCACTCGAGAACCTTTCTTCCCTAACGGTTATCGGTTCTTCGAGCGATGTGGCCTGCCCATTGCCACTTCAACTTGCAGATTCTGAGATAGAATATTATAATAATATTATGCAATAAAGTAGGGATGTTGGAAATGGCAAAAAATATCGATATATCGGATATCGATATTTTTAAAATATATCGTTATCGACTTCGATATATCGAAACAAAAAATATCGATATATCGGGAGCAAAATTGTATCTTATTAACAGAACAAAATAAAAATGCTTCTTGAGTGGCAATGCCTTACAGCTGTCTATAGAAAGACGTGTCGCTTACCATCAGATCGGAAATAAAGTCCATAAAGCAACTGAATTTCAACATAAACTTAATTATTTAGTAATTAAACTATTTAATTGAACTCAAACAAAATATATAACAAGCAATGTATCCACGCATGCAACCAAAGATACTAAATTAACAATACCAACCAACGATCGAACGAAATATTTTTTGATGCAATCAAAGATAACGCAAAAGGTCTGTCTGTGGTAAGGGCTAGAGGCAAGACAAGAGGCATAACATAAACTTAAAAAAGCTTACTGTTTGACTAGAGATAACCTTTCTTTTTTCTTTCTTTTTTTGTGTAGTTTGGACAAGGATGGCTGGCTTTGTTGTAAAGAAATTACACTGATCTTGTGTGATGAAGGTCCAGGGTCGTCTTTTTACCGCTAAAAAAATTTTGGAAAAATAATACAGATCTGATCTTTTCCCAAAAAAAATATCGTTTTTGATACGTTTTCGATACTTAATATTTTATATTGATGTATCGGAATATCGAAAAAATATATATCGGATGAAAATATCGATATATCGAAAGAAAAAATATCGATATATCGATGTATCGATATTTTTTCAACAAGCCTACAATAAAGGATTTGTATTTGATTATGTATGTATATATATATATGTATGTCCATTTTGTAAGCAATCCAGTTTTATATTTTATATCTCCTTGTTTATTACCTAGGTGTGGGACGCGGTGCTTCCACAGTTCACCTTGGAACAGATTCTATATCACATCCAGCGCATTCACAACATGGGTTTCTTGACCAACGACTCGACTACTACTGCTATCCTGATCTCTTTACTCAGTAACCAAGCAGTTATAAAAAAGTCGAAAGTGACCCCACTAGCTGTCTACATTACCTTGTGCAACTACAAGAAGAAGTCCAAGTGAGTTTGATGCCAATAATGTAATTAATGAATAATAGAATAAATATATTTTTCATGGGTAATCAAACATATTGAAAAAATAAATTAGTTAATTAATTAAATTTATTAAACTAATGTACATATGGTAAAAGCTGGGAGAAGTGGTGGTCTTGGAGCTAAAAGTAATTTCTTCCAGGGGGTCTAGTAAGAGTTCCGATAGTTTATGAACTCGATCAAACTGTCAGTTTTCTCCATACATTTCACACCAGCGCCCCTAGCGGTTACTATCAAAAACTAGTAAAATGTACTAAAAACTGTCAGTTTTTGCACGTACATTTTACTAGTTCTTGAAAAAATAATTATCATGTCTAGACGGCATTTATTGGTTGTTGATTACTGAATATGAAGTATAGTACAGTCTTATATTTTGCTGTAATTTAACATTTCATATTCCGTATTGCTGACTACTGATGAGAATATTTTACCCGTAGATTTATTGATATCAGATTTAAGCTAGGAAAAGTTAAGATAGGGTCTAGATTAACCTTCGGAGTCACTGGACGTTCGGGGTGTGGGCCCTTTAAACGTCCATTGAGTACGGCGGCGACTCCGAGGAGGACGGCGGCGGGATTGTGACACCCGTCCCCGTGAGCACCGTGGCTGGTTCCCGGGGGGCTACAATGCGCCACCCGGCGGCGGGCTCAAAGGCAAGGCACTGATGGGCCCCTGGTGCAGATTCCACCGGAGAGCCCTGGGGTCCCCATCTCATGTGCCGATGCGATAACCGCGGGGGTTTTAGTGGGTGAGAATCCCACATACCCTGGTCGAGCCCCACAGCTCCCGGGGATCTTTGGAAGATTTCCCGCGCGTCAAAAAAAAAGGGTCTAGAATAAATATTCAAAATGTGAAAATTTTCGTTGTACCCTCACAAAACAAATGTTTTTAAATAAAGCTCATATATAATACACACATCAAAAGTGTCTAGGGATCAACATATATTTTTGCAATAACTTTTCTCCTGATTCATATTAATTAAAATTTTCTTTAAGGATTCATCAAATAAAGTGTTTTCGTTTGTCACAGTAACGATAAACCAAGTCACCTTTGCATTAATAAAGAAATTTGCCATTTTCCTAATAAAGGGATTTTTGACATTTGAACCACTAACACAAAAGTTCGAAAAAAAGACTGAAATAACAGTTTTCTTTAAAATTTTATTGGGTAACTTAAACAATTAATAATCCGTGTTTCTACCGCGAACACTAACAACACAAGAACATCGGTTTGGCATACTCAAAATGAGTTCATCCAAATCACGCTGTGGAATGGCCGCCCATGTTCGTTGCAACAACAAAAAAAGGTCTTCTTGCGACTGGATACCCTCCATATTCGGCAGAGCTCTTCTCTGTAGCATATCCCATGCATGCTCAATCGGGTTCAAGTCTGGCGACTGAGCAGGCCAGGGCAGGACATTGATGTTAGCTGCGGCGAGAGTCTGTCTTACAACTCTTGCGGTGTGCGGTCGTGCATTATCATGCATTAACTGAAATAAGGGACCGATTTGCACTTGTAGAGGAACGATGACGTCTGATACAATCGTCTCAGCATAAATTTGAGCGTTGAGGTTGCCTCTGATCCAAATCAACTCAGTTCTTCCGCCGATCCAAATACCCGCCCATACCATGATGGTTCCACCACTATAAGGATGGACTTCCTGGCAGGATTTTAATCGGTGTTGGCGTCCAGGGGTTCTCCAGTGTCGTATACGTCTTGTATCCGGTCTCATACCAAAACGAGACTCATCAGAAAAGCACACGAAACGCCATTGTTCTTCTGCCCAATTTCTGTGTTCAAGAGCCCATTGATATCGAATCCTACGATTGTGCATTGCTATAGGTGGTACCCGTAGCGGTCTTCGGGAATGAAGGTTCACTTCATGCAAGCGGTTTCTGACTGTTTGGTCGCTAATTAAGTTCCCTGAAGAGTGATGAAGCCTCACGGCTAACATCATGGCAGTTATTGTTGGAGCTCTTCGAGTTAAGATTTGAATATATCGGTCTTGTCTCCGTGTGGTGCAGCGATACCGTCCTCCATGGCGCTCAGCCACGGTACCAGTGCTTCGGTAACGTGTCCAAAGTCGACTGATAACACTCTGACTTGTATTCAGAGCTAAAGCCACAGTACGTTGCCGGGAACCAGCTTCTATCATTCCCACGGCTCTGAGCATTTCTTCCCTGCTTAAATGACGTCGCCGCTCCATAATAACGTTGGTTTTAATCAGTAGTAGGGAAACAGTAGCACTAATAATGTCTTCAATGCGTTGTATGTTTTTATAGGGAAAATATTGACAGCTGATTTTCATCTTTTACTCGAATTTGATTCACAGTTCCTGATTCAAATTATGAAATGCACCAAAAAGGATCCATATAAATTTATAAAATCATAAATTTATTACAAAGCCACATCTCAATCTCAAGAAATCCGCTTAAAAATGCTTGATCCCTAGACACTTTTGATGTGTGTATAATAGACTAAAATTATAATCTCAATATGATTATTTTACTTATTAAATTACTATTGTCAAATTCTTAAACTGTATAATATTATTCTGGGTAAGTTATAAAAAAAGATATTAATATTGCAATGACTGCCTCCCCTTGCTAAAATCAAGCCTCTCCATCATAAGGTAGTCTATAAGAGATCGCAGCTAACAATAAGACCACCCGACTAGCTAAATACCTATCCAAAACTAAACTAGAAATACGAAGAATTACAAATTCTTTGTATTTCTGGTTTCAAGAATTTGTAATTCTTTGTATTTCTGGTGTGCAGTGGAGGGTTTTTAATCTACACTTGTTGTTCAGGCCAATGAAGCACGAGAAGGCTAAAGTGGCCGCCGAGAAGGAGCTGCGTCGCCGCACGCGCCAAATATTTGATAGCAAAACTGGCCTCTGGGAGTGGACCACCACCCGGAGGCATCCCAAAGAAGTGAAGAACTGGGGTATGTATATAGAAACTTCATTGCACGCTCGTGGTCACGAATGCGATCACCTTTAGGGTGATAATCGCTTGCACGAGCCAGCCCAAAATATCTACGTGTGGGTGGGGTAAGAGCACGTAACGTCGCCGCGTCGTTTAAACGATTTTGATTGAAAACTGGTACACACAGCGTTTGTTACCGCGGTAGTACACACGGCTACACATACAACACAGAGAATTATTGGAAAGGACTGAGCATGGCGGCGGCCACGTGTCGACGAAATAACAACAACATATCGCATCCTCTTGCACGATTCGCAGCGTTCAACTTATAATACATACAAACTCAAACAGTCAAATAGGTTGAGGTGTCGCCGTGTGTACATCAATTTTATTATATCTCAAAAAAGTCTATTGTCATTTTTTTAAGTTGATGTAAAAGAGCCTTTTAGTGTATAGAAAATGCAGAGTATTGGGTTTTGTTAATGTAACAATTTATAGTTTACATAACTATAAAATTTGTTAAACCACAACGATAAAATATTTTTCACACCACCTGCTCGATAATGTCCCATTATGTGTCATATAAACTTGACATAAAGTAGGTCATTATATCCCTATAGTCTAGCCGGGTAATAATGTTGTACTAAACTCCCTTGGGTAATAATGTGATTTGTTTTTTTCTTGCCCTTTAGTTCTCCCTAATAGGCGAAAGGTTCTAGCTCATACAGCCTCGTCATAAGTAATCTCGTAATAAATCAATTTGTAGCTAGGCCTAAGCCAGTTATTCATTAAATTGCTGTCATTTTCCATTCATGTTTTCAGGCCGAAGCCAATTCTTCATTAAAATGTAATTTGAATTACGAACGTCAAATATTTTTTTACCACGGAGACTCTTTACAGTAGGTATTTAGACCACTCTCTCTAAGCAGAGGCTTGCACGAAAACATACATTTGAAAATCGAACCGAGCGAACCTTGTTCTAGATTCTAGAAAAGAAAAAAAAATAGATAAAAAGAAGGCGTTAACGCTGTTGATATTATTTTAATTCTAGAAGTTTTGTAGGTGTGGGCGCGAACGCTAGAAATCGGTGTGTTGATTATTTTATTTCTAGCAGTAAGTATTTAATAATAATAATAAATACACTTCATTGTACCATTGAGATTTTACACCAAAAATTGCATGTAAATTGAACAATACGTTGATGATGTAAAAAGGTGGCCTTATCGCTAAAAAGCAATCTCTTCCAGATAACCTAAGCAATCTCTTCCTAGTACTTGTATTTCATTACCTCGCAGTAGGTGTGAAAAGTAGTATATTCTCCTCGGGGATAAAGGTGTCTTTGTCTTGGGCGAACTTGAATCTCTCGCTGTACTCAGGATTCTAGTATTAACTCCCTCGCTTTGCTCGGGAGTTAACTCTATGCTCCCTTGCTACGCTCGGGAGTTACTAGAATCCTTCGTTATGCTCGCGATTCAATTTCACGCCCGTGACATAAGACACTGCTTTATCCCTTTGGTGCATAAACTACTATAAATTAGGTGTTACGGTCCGAAAAGTGGCACACAGAAATAGCGCCCTTGTGTCGCTATTTCTTTCCAAGCCAAAGGCTGACAACATTATTTTTGCCGATAGGAATGTCGCTACTGTCTATATGTAACTGTCAAACTACACGTCCAAACAAAACAGTTAGTTCACGTTTTCACCACCAGTACAAATAAGTTCGCGACCTCCGCGACCACATTTTAGATGTCATTTTGTTAGTGAATGCTTATCGATGTTGTACACAATGAATATAATGAGAGAAACCTGCCCAGTATCTTAAAAAAAATAATGGTGTATGTATGAATCCTCTTATATTTAAGTTCTATCCAGGTATCGACCAGCCGCCGAATCCAGCTGTATTGGCAGCGCTCAACAAACTCATTGATCACACCTGGCTACTGACGCCACCCACTAAAGCCCGCTACATGATCACCATGGACATGAGACACCACATGTTCAAAGGTGAGAACTGTTCTATTAATATAAATATTTTGTGTAACCTAAAGATATGGGACACCATATCAACTTAACACTGACTAGACTCGAAGTAAAGCTTATGAATAAAGTGTGTGTGTGTGTGCGGTGTGCGCGCGCGTGCATGTGTGTGGTGTGTGTGTGGAATTAAATGTGTCTGTTGTTGGTGTTTATTTCCAACTTGTTAGCATTGATTCATCTTCATTATCATCATAATCAGCCTACATCCAGTGGCGTGCACAGAAAGTAGGCAAAAATAACTGCAAGTTATCTGTACTCTAAGCCTCGGAGTTTAGCAGTGGACCGATGTAGGCTACATCGGTCCACTGCTAAACTCCGAGGCCTCCCCCAATACACGTTATTGAGCCTAGCATTGAATATTCGCAATTATAAAGCTTCAGAAGTGATAGGTGTGATTGTCAATGCCTAGTTGTATACTTGTTAAGATGTGTTCTCCATTGAAAAAATATCACATTCCAAAAAAATGCTAATTCCAACAGCAAAAATATATCATTTCATTATAAATACGTTAGTAGATACGGTATTTTTCCAGGTCGTCATTTCTGCAAGAACTTTGTAGTGCCAAAGAAGGGTAAGAAAACCGCTACTACGAAGACTGTACCAACCGCTAGCGGGGGCGGTGGCGATGCCGATACTGAAAAGAAGAGCAAAAAGCACTTGCTAGCCGAGTGCTTTTACAACCAAAATGTGACGCCTGGACATGCGGGTGAGAATACATTATTATATTTTCGAGGGAATCGTACAAACCATTGGAGTTGTACAGAGTTAAATTTGGTTAATACATAAACCAATAAAGTTTCCATCAAACAAAAAAGTAAGTCCATTCCAAATTTTAAAAAATAATTCTCTGCTCTTCCCGCCAGTACTTTCATGCTCTGCAAATAAGAAGAAAGCTTCTTGCGCCAACAAGCCTTTAATTCTGGTGTGATTTAATCATAACGATTGCATTACGTCATTTTAACGAAGACGTTTAAAATACTCGAATATTTAAATGTGGGGTATCGACCTGAAAACTGCGTATGATACTGTTGATATCGGTAAACAACTTGATATAGTTAGTGGCATGACCATAACCCGAGCTTCCTATTCTTTATTTAGGAACGGCTAAAGAATTACTGATTCTGAATTAAAAATTAATGGTGATAATAGCAGATGGCGGTGCCAAAAAATGGACTCCCGCAAGGTTTTGTCTTAGGTCCCACATTATTATCAACGCAAATTTGCCGTTTATTTCCTATGTCTAAGCAAATATGTTAATAGAACGGATTTGTTCCAGCTATACTTCTGGCGCTGCAAATATTGAAAAGAGAGAAAAATGTAACTTTAGCTGTGTTTACCGAAGAAGGCGTACAGGTCGTCACAATCGAACGTAATTTTAGCAACATCGAAGAAGCAGAGTTCGTACTTAGGGTGAGCAAGATACACTAACAGTACATGCTATAACAACTATTTATTCATATTATTAATATACCTACCGACCGTGTGGCTGTCACAGAAAAACTAAGGGTGTTATAAGTTTGACGCATATTTCTCTCAGTTTGTTTGTCTGTGATGTTTGTGTGTGTGTGTGGGGAGTTAAATGCGGTTTGTTTTATTTGAAAGCTAGTTTAATCGAAATGGTTCTCAGCTATGTTTAATGTAAATCGGTGTAGAGAGACCATCAGCTCTTTTCCAAATTTATGTAGGGGTATCTGGGTTTTCGTCCATTCATCTAAGACATGAAATTTGACATGATAAATGATATTAAAGATAAAGGTAACCTTCGGCAAGGTCTGGTGATAGAGAAGGAAGGTAAATAAATTTAAGAGTACGTTCCCCAGTCGTATTTTTTTAAATAATTTTCACTTGTCATCAGAAAGCGAACCTTGGCCGCGTGCAAATGGACGCACCTATCGAATGGGCTGCGAAGAACAAGAAGAAATTCGACGTCTTCATCAACATGGTGGACCGCAGCACGCGGTACATGGAGCTGGAGCAGACGGCCCGTGGCGGTCGCGGGCCGGGCGGAAGATTCGGGCCACCACCGGCCCCCGGGACGGTACCGGACCACTGTCCCGTGCGCGCCCTCGAACGGTACCGTAGGACCGCCGCCGTCAAGGACGCTAAGTACGCGCTTCTGTTGTACGAGTATCACTGAGTATACGATGTGTGCGCGCGTTTCTGCAGGCTTAGCACGATGTGCAAATCTTGACATATTAGTGTGGTGTGATGTCACTATGACGTATTATTTCACATTTTTGTTTAGGGAATGACATTTCGGTGTTAAAAAACTAAGTCATAACTGTCGAGATTGCAAGTCGTACTAGGCCTGCTGTTTGTGTAAGTGCGCGTGAGTTTGTTTATATGTGGATGCGTGTGTACATGTATTATGTGCGTGTGTGGTGGGTGGTGCATGCATGTGTGGCTAGGGGGTATGTGCGAAAGTAGTGTGTTATATGGATTCAATTAAACTTACCCCTTAATACTCGATTTACCGATAACTGCAATTACTTTTTCCATTTTGACTGTTTATTTTATTTTGGCGTACTATCGCGGTCACGAACGGGGTACCAGTTTTCAATCTGAATCGTTTGAACGACGTTACTTGCGCTTACCCTGTCCGTGCGTATTTTGGACCGCGTCGTGCAAGCGATTATTGTCCCAAATGTGATAGACCGCTTGTGACCGCGATCCATTTGTTGGTGGGCCGTGTGTGCGTGTTGTGTCGTGTGTGGGTGAGTGTGAGTGCGCAAGCGAGTGGGTGGGTAGTGTTCTGTGTTTTAATGCCCATGTACGAACGTATGCAGGCTGATCGTGTTGAATCTTGCGTCTCACCGGGTCGCCACAACGGACGGCAGCCACGAAGGCGTGCTGGACATCGTCGGAGTCGACGACCACGTGCCCAAGCTGATGGACGCGTTCGTGCTTGGCCAGTTCAAGTGAACCATCGCCTCTCCGTACGTTGCTTTACATAAACTTTGTCAATTTCAAAACGACCTCTTACCTCAGTATTTACAATAAAATTGTATTCGTTTCTTTTTTCTATTAAATACCGTAATGTGTTCCGCGCCCGCGTCCGCACGTAATATACGAAGTGTTATCGAAGCTACTACTCTTTTTAAATTTGTTATTTTGATAACTAAGGGCTGATTTTTCGATTGTTGGATAATAAAATATCAGTCATAATACATAATACATTTTAAATATGTATGTATAATAAACGATCTGACGAATTTTATCTAGAGATTGAAAAATCGGCTTTAACGGCCATACTCACAGCGTTAATTATCGTTAACATCTCAACGGCCAGTGGACCGGTCTGCACCATCTTAAGACTCGAATCGCATCAGCGCGACCACGCCTCGGCCGCCGATGGATTAAACCAGTTTTTAAATTCTTATTATTTTGTCTCGGAGCCATTTATGCTTATTTTCCATTATTAAGTAAGTACAAGTTAATCAGGTACGGACGTAGCCAACGATTTGGGGGGGGGGGGGGTCATATGTGACGGTGTACCTGGTACAAGACCAACGGCCTACACGACCAACGGCCTACAAGACCAACGGCCTACAAGACCAACGGCTTACAAGACCAACGCCCTAGCCGCTACCCAATTTTGCCGTGTACGAATATGGATTTGCCTACGACCCCCCCTCTCGGACCGCCACTGAAGTTAATAGATTTATCTCGACTCACTATATGAGTATGTATAAAGTATTAATTGGCTGCGAATGTCCAAATAATCCAATCTTGAGAACTGAATTAATCAATCATTAAATTTAATTGACGTTTGTAAGTGTGGCAGTAAAGAATCTTTATTGCTGTTTTAGTGTTAACTTTGTTTTTAATCGCTTTAGGTAGTAACGGAACGGTTTGCTGTATCAAAACTGGTCCCGTCGACCCTGTTTTTTTGGATCTCTGCTTATGAATTATATTTATGTAAGGCGAGTTTGAATTATATTTATGTAAGGCGAGTTTTAGTTTAAGCTGAGAATATAATGTTGACATTAGGTTATACGTGATTAATACTTTCCGATAAAATAACCCAGTATCAGGATTCAGTTGCTTTATCATTCACGATTTTATTGCGAGCGACTGAGGCTTGAATTTTGCAAAATATAAGTTTTTATATTATATTGCACCGACTTCTAGGGAACCGAATTCCTGCTTTTCTATGTTTGTATTTATTCTCTTTGTTATCTAAGTATGTGTGTAACTAGGTGTTGTTAAGCTTGAACATTTTGTAACGGGTCTTTTTGGTTTATCAAAAATCGGCACCTGGAGCTCACTCACTGTTAAGTGTTCATCGATACAATAACTCGTTAAAGGGGGTCAAACGGTGATAATATGAGGAAATCTCTTTTATTAGAAATCCATAAAAGAACGTATTCCACAGGCCGATTTGCGTCACCTCCAGTTTGAACGCCAGTACTCTGTATTAGTTGTTGAGTTTCAAATTTTATTTATTACTGTTTGAATATTGAGACACTATGCTCACTAGTGAGGTTGTGTGTTATAAGCGATTTTGTATTTGCCAAAGTAATTATGCATTTGTATTTTTATTAAAAGGGTACTGGCAGGCAAACACTGTTGATTAGAAAATAGTAATAATAGCATATCTTCTTTAAATATAGATAAAGAATAATGGAAACAGATGCATGCTCATAAGTTCGGTGTTGTTAATTTTGCTACGATTTCTTGTAAATGGACATTAGATGTTCGGTTACATCAAAATAGAAGTGAATTTTAAAACATGGGCATGAATCGGCTTTCATACGTCGTAGATAATAAAAATAGGTGTATCCGTTTCAGAACGTTGGTTACTTTTGTACTAATAGATGATGAACGGTACTCTTCAAAATCTGTGATCACTTGGTACTCTCTTGGGATTAAGTAATTTTTTATATCGAAAGTTAAATACTTAGAGAAAGTAACTCGAAATTGCTAGGCATGCTTACTTTGCAATGAAATTTGTTTTGTTTAGTTATAGTTCTTGTATTAATATGTCGACACAGGAATTATATACTTTATTTGCTTTTGGTTATGGCTGGATGATTATTTAGAATGACCGTAAATAGTACAGTCAATCGGGAAAAGTCTATTTCCATAAGAAATTGGCCCACTAGCAGTGTAGTGGCTTGCCTTAGACGGGCCCAGTATCAACATTTTTGGGGAAGGCCAAATGAAGATACGGCCTAAGAGTTTAAATGAGACTGTTAACAACTTACAATTTTTTGCATACACACGATCGGGGCCTCTAGTCCGGGGGCCCCCGCATAATTGATACGGCAGTAGCTACGCCCCTGCCCTAAGTAGCTAAAAGCTACGGAATGTGTGTAATGTTTCTGTTGTTGAGTATCTATTTTGTACTTTATTGCTTAAATTATGTTTTTTGTTTTTTACTCTGGACATTGTTAAAAGAGATCTTTAAATTGTTATTAGCGGCTAATTAATGATAACATCATCCTCATTAGCCGAAAGACTTCCACTTTGAACAAAGACAAGTCTCTATGTCTTGGTTCTATTCTCTATTAAAAATCTTCCAGACTGGGCCAAATTTACCCTGATTGACTGTAATTTTTGATACGAACTTGTATGCAATGGCTTCCAATTCCTATTCGTGGGTCGTCGCTGTATATCTCGATAATAGCATTCTGTGATTTGTGATGCCTTGGCAACTCCACACCTTAGTGATATTTTTGCTAATCGGGCTAGTTTTCTAACGGATCGAAAATGATGTGCATAAAATTTGAGGAAAACTGCCGATTTTAGGTTTAATGAATAGGTAATAAAAAACTATAAGAATAATTACCTTTTTTATTAACTTTTTTTTTGAAGTCAGTTGAAAATAAGAGCTTGCTAGTGCATTTTACAACTAAAATTAAAAAAATATCCGTCCCGACTGCAATCCAACTGTTGTATTTCGTTACCTAATGTGCTTTTAGCATTAAGTTTGTAGTAAGGACATTATTATTTTAACCCATTCACTGCAGCATATCAAAAAAGCACCACACGTGTAACAAAATGTAATAACATTCTAAAAATGTACTTGCATGTTTGTTTTCACATTTAATAAACTCTTATAAGTCTATCGTTTATTTATTTTTTGCATCCAAGCAATTTCACCTTGTAACGAACAATATGTGTAAAGCCTTGTTTATACGAAGCCATCGCTGGCTGCCAGTACTGGCTTGATATTGGCCTTGTGTAAACAGTTTTTCAAGCCAAGCCAACGCTAGCCGACAGCGCTGACGAAAATAGAGCGCTTATCTATTTTTCACGCCAGTGACCGCCCGTATACCCACTAATACCCGCGCCAGCGTTATGGACTCGTGTAGACATCGCGCCAGTCAAATTCATTATTTTTTGACGTCAACAAATGCTCACACACAAGAAATATCCAGGATGACTTGGCTTCATGTAAACAACACGAACCAAGCCAGCGGCAGCTTGTATTTACAACTGGCGCTAGCGCACTGGCTTTGTTTGAACCCTACTTAACTCTGAGGTAGAGAAAAATACACTACACAGATAAAAGTAATGGTCTGCAACTGGGCCAATATGGCTGATTAAAATTCGGATTAATTAGAGATAGCCTAAATTAGTCTTAAAATATAAGCGTACATGGAGCAAGAGGAAAGGGTGGCTCACGTGCTACTGAGATGCCTGGAGGTCGCTGCATACTTTGATAACCCAAGCAGTACTGGATTAAGCCCGCGCGGGGCCCATAGCAAATATGAATAACCCTTGACATAGTTACATAGTTGTTGTTTTGAGGTCATTTAGATGTATAATGATATAAGAACTTGTGCTTGCTTTACCGCAATCCCACCTGATGGCAAGAGGTGATGCTATCTAGAATGTATAGTGCTAGATTTAATAGCTAGAGATTATAAAAACCCTATTTAATCTAGGCTTGAACACGCATACATAAATATAATTGACTGGGCAACTGGCAGGAAAATCACGTAGGTAAACTATTCAAATAGCTTTCTCTCCCACTCCTACTGACTAAAGCCAATTATACGGTATCCTCATCTCGCTATGTTGACAGATCCCGGGTCTATGAGTCCCCTTCCAAGTTCTGACAGAGGCTATACGACTTACGGCAAACTCTACCCTGTCCATTGCATGGGTATAAAGCCCACGGACCAGTCTGGGTGTTAAAACGCCCGCAGGCTCACATCCGGTGCCGTGACAAGACACTTCAGCTCGCTATCCTCCGTTAGAGCAAGTTGTCACTGGGCAGTGCACAGCCAACAGTCCACCCGTTCTTACTGCCTGCACAATCTCACTACGGGGGCATAAGGTCAGCATTGGGTCGCCTACTGCGTTCGGGCCTCCTCCAGCGTCGCGGACCAGCGAGGGGATCGCAGTCTCTGATCCGCTCCGCCGTCTCTTTGCGATTTTGTACATTTTTCTCTAATAAAAACGGCACTGCTTTTTTAGGGGGGGTACCTATTTTAGGGGTGGGGTGTTTTTTTAGATTTTTTTGTCTTCCATGAATAAACCAGTTTACGGTCCACTGATAAAGTAGTCTAAACTTTAGACCGTTATATAACCCGCTTTGTCTTTATCGATAACCGGTATGGGCCAGGCCACAACAGTGCGTTGCGGCGTCGCATCGCAAAAATCAACGACGCCGCACAACGCATCGTGGAAATTTCCGATGCGCTGCCGCAACGTACAAATCTGCGATGCGACAACGCGTTGCCGTTTAGTCGGTGTCCATACTTTGAACGACCTGCACGTGTTTTTTAAGCAATATGGCGGAGTACGATGTCGACCACCTGATATCTTTAATTTACGAACGTCCCGTCCTTTGGGACAAAACTATATCACAATTCAAAGACAAATTTTTAAAAACAGAAGCATGGAGGGAAGTGTGTACAAGTTTATATTCAAATTTTGAGGAGTTAGATAGTGTTGAAAAAACAAAACTCGGTAAGTACTTATAAACATTTATATTTTTGTTAACTGCCAACTAAGACCTCCAATGTTACTATTAAAATAATTACAAAATTCGTTTCTGATTATGTTAGCTCCTGTTCTACTTTCATGTGTTGTTTCGTGTAAAATTTGCAAAGAATCGTCAATAATCATTTCTTCAAACGTTTGTGCGCCATCTCGATTCAATACAAAGTTGTGTAATACACAGCATGCTTTTATAATGTCTATTGTGAAATCGTAAGAAACATTAATGGGTCGGTGAAATATACGCCATTTATTTGCGAGTATGCCAAAAGCGCTCTCAACATATCGTCTGGCTCGGCTCAAACGATAATTAAAAACTCGTTTTTCTATCGATAAAAACTTCCCAGAATATGGGCGCATTATATTATTTGTCAGTGGTAATCCTTCATCCGCCACGAAGACAAAAGGAATTTCTTTTTGAAAGCCAGGTAACGGTTTTGGCGGAGGTATAGATAATTGACCTTTTTTTAATAAGTCGTATAGATTTGAGTTCTGAAAAACAGTGGAGTCACATTCCTTACCATATGCACCTATATAGGTATAGGTATAGGTAAAACGGGCTGGTTTCCGCAACTCCACGTCAAAGCGCGTATTTTGCGTGCGGGTGGGAATGAACTTATTCGATCCACCCCAACTCCTCGAGAAAGGCCAGCAGGCGCCTAATGCCGCTGACGATCTCTCGGAGAGTACTCGGGTTTCCGAAGTACTTAGCCCTGTATGCTGCGACCTCAGGGCAACTAAGAAGCACGTGGGCCGCTGTCTCCTCCTCCTCCATGCACGCTCTGCACAGAGGACTGTCCGTGACACCTATGACAAAAAGGTGTTTATTAAATGAACCATGTCCAGTTATGGCCGCCGTGACTACGCGCAATTGTTGTTTGGATAGTCGGAGCAGCTGTTTGGTGATGCTGCCATCGAGGGCTGGAAGCGCCTCTCTGGCTTGCCTGCACTCGCCATGGTTCGTCCAGGCTTCGTTATGTTTGTCCCTAGTGCGCTGTCTTACCAGGGTGCGTAGATGTCCGAAGGGGATTGGCACTATAGGTTCAGGTCCTACGGCGGCCATAGATGATCCTCTTCTAGCGAGCTCATCCGCTGCATCATTGCCACGGGAGCCACTGTGTCCCTTAATCCATTGAATGGTTATGTTGTTGAAATTGCCTACCTGATTCAGTTTTTGGTGACATTCGTACAACAGCCCGGAGTTAACGGTGTGTCCGTCTAGGGCTTGTAAAACTGACCTGCTATCGGAGAGTATACGGATGTGAAAATCTTTTACTTCCCGATTGGAGATAGTTGATGCAGCCATGTAGATACCCATGCACTCAGCCTGAAACACTGTGTTATGGGTTCCCAGAGGTATAGAGATATGTATGTCGAGATCTTCCGAGAAAATCCCGGCACCAGTTCCCGCGTTAGTCTTTGATCCATCTGTGAAGATCCTCAGCTCTTGGGCGTTCAAACCTTCGCACTGGTTATCCTCATGCAGTTGGATCTTATACTTCTTGTCAAAGATGAATTGTTTTGGTACGCGGTCATTAATTGCCCGCATGATAGGGATGTCACCGGTAAGTTCATCCAGTATTACCGTATGTGGGGTATTAGTGTTTTTCCAGAGGCCCAGTGTCTTCAGGCGTAGCGCCGTCACCGCTGCTTCCTGTTGTATAAATAAGTGCAGCGGTGCAAGATTCAGCATGGCTTCCAATGCAGCTGTTGGTGTGGTCCTCATACAACCTGTAATTGCCATACAGGCAAGTCTTTGGAAGCGTTGTAATTTGTTCGATGCTGTGTCCAATTTGGTTCTCGGCCACCAGACTACAGCGCCGTATGTCATCATCGGGCGGATCACCGCGTTGTACAGCCACAGGATTATTTTGGGTGTTAAACCCCACTTTTTCCCAATCATTCTCCTGCACTGCCACAGGGTGATACTGGCCTTATTTATTTTACTATCTATGTGGTTGCTCCATCTTAGTTTGCTGTCTAGGATGACACCAAGGTACTTGACTTCGGTAGACAGCTGGAGTTCTGTATTGAACAACTTTGGGAGCCGATATGTGCCCAGTGTTCGTTTTTGAGTGAACATGACCAGTTCAGTTTTTTCAGGGTTGACTGATAAGTCAAATTCCCTGCACCAGCGTTCCACTATTCGTAGCGCTTGTTGTGAATGGTCGCAGACGATGCTGGTTACCTTCCCAGATGTCAGTATAACTAGGTCGTCAGCGTAGCCTATTGTGTAGTAATGGTTGGCGTTGAGTTTGGTGATGAGGTCATTTATCACCAGGTTCCAGAGGAGTGGGGATAAAACACCTCCCTGAGGACAGCCTCTGGCTATCATGGCTGATTGCTCCTCACCTTCAAGTCTAACCACACGTTTGCTTAGCATGTTCGTGATCCAGCCTATGAGAACTGGTTCCACTGCATGTCTTTCGAGAGCAGCATTTATGCTAGTAAAGCTGGTTTTGTCGAAAGCCCCTTCGATGTCTATAAATGTGCCCAGGCAGATTCCTTTCTGCTGAATAGCCTCCTCTATTCGGCTTACTACTAGGTGTAGTGCAGATTCGGTCGATTTGCCAGAGCTGTATGCATGTTGATTGTCATGTAGTGGTGTTTGCTTTAACGCACCCTCCCTCAGCTCTCTCTCGCAGAGCCTCTCCAAGGTCTTCAACAAGAACGAGGTTAGGCTGATTGGGCGATAGGATTTTGCGTTTGTATAATCACTCTTTCCCGGTTTGGGGATGAATATAACTTTCACTTCCCTCCACTCCTTTGGCACATATCTATTTGCCAGGCACGCTCTAAGGATGGCTGCAAGCACCTCAACGACAGGTGCTTGCCCCCATTGCATTAATGCAGGGAATATACCGTCCGGCCCGGGCGCCTTAAAGGGGTGGAAGCTACAGATAGCCCATTGGAGCTTCTCCATTGTAATCATCCTATGTGCATAATGCCAATCATCTTCTGATGGTGTAGAATGTTCATCCTGCCAGTTTATTACATGTGAGAAGGCGCATCCTGGGAAGTGAGTTTCTATTAGGATACGTCTTGTTTCTTCTGGCGATGTAGTGAGTGTGTTATCAGGTTTTCGGAGAGAACCAGGTTCAGATGCCTTGTCTTTAGCTAGTATTTTCCTTACCCTGTTTGCTTGTGGACAGGATTCAATATTACCACAGAATTTTCGCCATCCCGTGGTGCTTCTGAATCTGATGCATTTTTTGTAGCTAGATTTTGCCGACCGATAGTCGTCCCAATCCTCATCTCTACAAGTATTCATTGCCTTATTCAGAGCCTTTCTCACTTTCCTGCGTTTACGTTCCAGTTCCGCACCCCACCAGGGTTGCCTACCCGGTGTCTTGGGCGCGGTGGTCTCTGGGCAAGTTTCCTGGTAGCTGTCTATCATTGATTTAGTTAGGTGGCCTACCTGTTTATCTATTTGTATTGTATTCATGCAAGCCGGGATATCACTCGTTTGCGCAAGCTTGGCGCTAAGTACTTGTGAGTATCTAGCTTTGTCCGTGTTACGCGGATTCCGGCTTGGTGGAGGTAATGGTAAACTGACCTGGAGGTCGAAGCGGATCCACCTATGGTCTGAGCATGAAGCCTCCTTGGAGACATGCCAACCATTGATGGCTCCTGCGGCGCCTTCTGATGCCAGTGTAAGATCAATAATTGTTCGACTTCGCCTATTAACGAATGTTGGTTCAGAACCTGTGTTTAGAAGGGAAAGATTAGTTGTAAATAAATAGTCTACTAACAACTTACCCCTGTTGTTTTGGACGTCCATACCCCATAAGGGGTGATGTGCGTTGGAGTCTGTCCCGATGACTATTTCTGTCCCAGCCTTTTCGCAATGATTGACCAGGCGGGCCAGGTTGAAAGGTGGTGGTTCCTCAGCCTCGGGCATGTACGCGGATGCAAAAATGATAACCATGTCTCTGGTATCTTGCTGTAATTGTAGCCTAATGGCAGAGAGGTCCCTGCAACAGAAGTCTGTTAAAAGCTGTATTTTAAGATTTTTTGTTACATAGATACACGATCTGGGATGATCGCTATCAGTAGTCGATAGAAGCTTACCTCCAAGATTGGAGAGTCCTTGTATATGCCCAGCCCTCACCCACGGCTCCTGGATCAGGGCAATGGCAGTCTGCTTTGTCTCCAACCACTTCCGTAACTGAGCCGTAGCGGTTTGACTGTGGTGGAGGTTTATTTGTATAATGTTAAGGGTCTGCAAAAGGGACGCCATCGATGGTCGCACCCTCCCCAGATCCTAGCTGCAGTCCGGCTAGGAGGTCGCCGGACTCGAGCTCGTCCTCTCCCAGGCTGGAACCTATGGACATGTCGTCTTCCAGGTCCCCACCCGGTGAAAGGGCGGTGTCGGAGTCAGTGTTCACAGGGGGAGCCAATCCGTCTCCGGTCCCATCTGTTTGACGGCCGTCCCCGGAGTTAGCTCCTCCACTGGATTCTGCCTCGTTTGGAGGGGGTTTTTCATCCCCTGTGGGCTGTTGTTTTAAGTCCTCGCGTATGGTAGCTGTGGCGGGGTCCCAGCCCTGAGGGACGTCGGTGAACTTACCGTTCGGACCCTGAAACTTAATGTACACCGCCCCCAGCCCAATTGAGAGACGGCGTTCAGCCTTCATTAGGGTCGGAATCTGGTCTTCAGGGACTCCCACTACCACAAACCATCCCGCGGACTGTTTTATCGCATTGAGTAAAACCCAACTTGTAATTTGGACCCACGGATTCTGGTATGCAAGGGCGCGACCTATATCACGCGGTTCCTCCAGAATCCCCTGTTCGTTGGGGACAACTATGCCGCAACGGGCCCTTTTAGGGATGTCTGACTGGCTCTTAACCACCAGCGAGACGCTAGAGGGAAGGGCCAGGCCAGACACCGTTTCCTGCAGCCATGCCAGGGTTTGGTCATTGCTGCACCAGAGTTTTAGGACCCCCTCCGCAAACACTGGTTTACCATTGAAGGCTGGTCCAGGTTTGTCTTGTTTGGGGGCCCAGGCCTCGCTGAGAATCTTTCTTTGGATCTATATAGACATATATAAATTTGTAATTCGTATCAACAAGTGCTAATAGAACAATGGAATTATAATTTTTATAATTGAAAAATAGTGATCCACTGTGATCCGGGCTCAATATACGAATGTGTTTTCCATCTAGCGCTCCTATACAATTAGGAAAGTTGGCCTTTTTTTCATACTCTTGAGCAATTTGTTCCATCAGCTCTGTTGTAATTTTTGGTAATTCCAACCTTTTAAGAATGTTCCATAAAATACGACAAACAAATTTTACTATTCCTGTTATTGTAGATTTTCCACGATAATATGTGAAATGCATATCTTTAAAAGTATTTCCCGTTGCCAGGTACCTGAAAGAAAACAAAATAAATCATTATTCTTCATATTTTTTTAGGTAACGATGTCATAAAGAAATGGAGAGGAATCAAGGACAATTTTACAAAATACGAAAAAAAATTAAACGAGCAATGTAAATCCGGAGCTGGGGCCAAAAAAATTAAACAATATCATCTATACGACCAGCTCCTATTTCTGAAAAAGAATTCTCAAAATAAAACAACATCAAGTCTTGACGATGAAGAAATAAGACCAAGCACCTCAACCCAACAAAGCCAGCAACCTATCATGCCACGTTACCAGCCTGCATCGCGTAAAAGAAAAATTTACGAAGACGAATTTGAGAAGAATATTATAGCTGCTTTAAAAACACCTGAAAGTAGACATTTATCTTTTTTAAAAGGAATTTTGCCATCATTAGAAAAATTGAATGATAATCAAACAATAATTTTCCAAAGTCGTGTCCTACAGATATTAAGTGATTTACACCAACCATCATACTATCCCAGCCACTATCAAACTTCACAAGCATCCATCCAAGCAAACTATCAAACATCTCAAACAACTGTTCAGACTGGCTATCAAACAGCTCAAACGTCTATGCAGAGTGCCTTCCAAAGCGGATGCGAAACATCACCGGCACCTATGCAATCGTCTCCACAAACGCCAAGGAATGATGATGTAAATGAGCCAGAACAAATTCATTTCGATGAGGAACTAACAAATTTGACGAATGACACACAATCGGAATACGAGTTTTGAATAACACTAAATTATGAAAATGATTAAACAGTATGATTATAGTAAAAATAGTTTATTTTTTTCTTACCTTAAAGTTAATCCCAGCATCTCCAGAGGTTCGATGGGTTTTCTAAATATGTATTTCTTTTGTAAATGAGGCTTTATCAAACTAAGAAGCTCTTCAAAACTTACTACACTCATCCTAAAGTAATCGAAAAATTTAACCTAGTCCACTTTTAGCGCCTCATATTTCCTTTTGAAGTGGTTTCCATCTTTATTCATAATTGTCAGTAATGGGTGCACCCAGTACTTTCTTTTCTGTTTCTTTTTCTTAATACGCCTTAACGCAAGCAGAAGTAGAACACGTGCAGTGCGGTCCATGTCTCACTAGAAACCAGGCCAGTGACAGCATTAGTTCCAAATGTTCCGTTTTGGCGCTAATGTCGCAATAAGAACAGCCATCTTGGACGCCATTTTGGTCACGTGGCCAAGCGCGGTCCGGCTCTGAGTCCGCCATAATACTTTATCGACTTGTCATTGTGTTATAGCCGAGTTGAGCGTTTTGTTTGTTTCTTGTGAATTTCCTTGCATTTTGCCGAGTTCAGATCCTTGAGACGCAAATTCTCCTCCGTTATTTACCGATTGTGCAGGTGATAGTGTTACTTTCGTCATGGGAACCCAATATAAATGTTGCGTTGGTGGTTGCAATGCAACAAGTAAAAGCCACCGGCTTTTTTGTTTACCCAAGAACGATAAGCTTCGCAATGTTTGGCTATCTTACCTAGTGCCCACAAACTCCCTCCTCATTGGACTTACTAAAGAACAGCTACTAAGAAAACGTGTGTGTGAAAAACATTTTGATAGTAATCAGTTCGACGGTGAAGGCCGAAGACTTCGGTTTTCCTACCCTTATCTGCTTACCAGTAAAGAAATAGCCCACGGTGCACCTCTTAGTACATCAGGTGAGTTATTATTTCACTATATTATTGTGAATACTTAATGTTTCCCAGATCGTATTAAACCATCGTGGTCTATTTTTTTAACATTATTAAACATCTATGCAGTAGATATTATACTGCACAAATGCTTGTGCAGGCACAGGTGCACTCTTGTCCTTTACTCACAATTCGGTGGGATAAAAGACCAACTGCAGGCGCAGGATCTATTTTATATGCCAATCCAACGTATGGATCATCTTACTTTTCAGACAATCAGTGGATCGGCCCTAGCCAGTAAGGAATAACTAAAACAAATTGGTTGCTCCCTACAGAAATTAAACCTGCTTCCTCTGGTTTTATGCGGTTCGGTTTTATGCCTCCGTCCGGCTTCTCGCTAATATACTACACTATAATATATAATACAGTATTCTTATAATACTTTAGTAGCTATCAGCGTTCCCATTGCAAGTGTATGTGTTTGAACTACAAATAAATAAATATGTAGTAACAAATAACTTACATTTACAATAATCTTCAAACTCCAGTGTAAATACATACTAGACAATGGTCCCATTATGTTCTTATGTATAATGTTCATGTACAGCTGATAGAAACATACAGCATTCATAAGCGTTCTGTAACAGAGCAGCTGAACATTATACATAAGAAATTTATGGGACCATTGTCCAGTAGTTAGACAACCGGCCACCACCCAATAGGCTGTGGGTTCGATTCTCACCTTGTGTCTAAACCTTATCTTTATCTATATAAATATTTATATCAGTTTGTTGGTTGTCATAGTACTTACTGACTCTGCCTAGTTTGGGATCTGATGAATGTGTTTGGATTGTCCCAGTAGAAAAAAAAAGAAATCATTCAGGTTCTTTAGCTTAAGTATTCTAAAAATAAAAATACAATGTTTCAGAATGGAATGTCAAAATTGAACACAATTACACCAAAGAGCAAGATGAGGAGGATGATGGACCTGAGCCAGCAATATTAAAGTTTGGTGTGTATATTAAATCCCTAATTGGTTACTATAATATCTAATAGTTAGGCTAAATGATTGCCTGCCTTATGCCAGGTAGAGGTAAACATATGTGTGAACAGCACAAAATACTGATACACTTATGTACTAATTGTGTTATTGTATTTCTTGATGTTAATATGTATATTTTTTTTTAGAAACAAATCGTTTGGAGCATAATTACTCCAAAAAACAAGATGAGAGTATTGCTATAGAATCATCATTAGTGACTGCAGAGGCAGGTGTGTATTTTACCCAACTAAAAATAATGGAAGATTTTGTTTTTATTATTAGAATGAGTAAACCATTATAGTGATTCCCTATGAATTTTGTCATGACAGGACAAGTCAAAGTAACAAAACCCATCACACTCAAATTCATTTTTTTTATTGTAAATAGGCTTAACGCTAGCACTTTTGAATGGTCAATTTCTTTTAAAAGCTACCACCGGATCACAACGCAGCCTCAACTGAGATGATCCGGCAAGAAACTCAGTGGGCTTGTCATTTTTAAACAGTGTTTGTGTTGTTACAATTGGATCAGCATCAGCGATAGTAGTGGGACCAGTCTCCCCATGCAGGTGATAAAATATAGATAAATAACACCCAGACACATGGTAGGAATTGAACCCATCACCTATTGCGTGGATAGTAGCCAGGGTGTCTAACCACTAGCCCCATGGGCCCATCTATTAATTTAGAATAATATACCATAATTATATGTTTCAGATGTAATATTGGAACAGCCTTCATGTTCAGGCATAGGGGTTAATATAGAAATAATGCCTGACACCATGCAAAGAACAGAACAATCTCAATCTCAAGAGCAAAAAGGTAGTTATGATAACAAAAAATATGTCCTCCTGGCTTATACAACCACGGCAGCAAAAATTTCACAAGATCAGTCAACTATATTGGAGATATTATAATGCATAAGTGCACTCTGTTCCTTTACTCTCACAATCCGATGGAATGGAAGACCGACACCACTGGGGAGAGATCAAGTGCAGGCAGACTTTATATGCCCATCCAATGCGTAGATCATCTTACTTTCCAGACAATCAGTTGGTTGGCCTACTTTGTCATAGCCTGTAAGGAACAACAACACAATTTTAATTCAGAATCTCTGGTTTGCAGCTGCGCCACGAAGACTATGTAGGTGTGATAAATGTAGCCTTATATACAATTTTAGAAAATTAATCAGTGATACTGAGTAAAAACCAGCTCTTTTTCCCAAAATAAGAAAAGCAAAAGGATCAACCTCTCCTATTTCTTATCCTAATGTTGGTTTTGTGTTTATCTTTATAATGAGTGTTATGACTTTAACAAGGTTTATATTTCTTTTCAGGTCCCTCAATTAAGAGGCTTGGATCAAAGAAAAGGAAGTTTATAAAACAAGTTTTAAATATAACAGCAGATAGTTTGCATGACTCAGCCTCACAAAGGCTAACTGAAGCACAAACTCTATTAAATAAGAGTGAACTGTTGGACAAATTTAGTTTATTAAATAAACAAGCAAAAACATTTTTGTTAATGCAGTGTAAACAAGTGGGTAAACCTAAAATGGCCAGAAGGTTTACTGTTGAAGAAAAATTAATGGCATTGCTCCTCATGAAACAAAGTCCCAAAGGATATAAATTATTAGAAAAAATGTTTGCCTTACCTAACAAGAGGACTTTGCTGCGCTTATCTGAAAAGGTTTCAATGGAACCAGGATTAAATCATAAAATATTTGACTATATTGCTCACAGTTGCAAAAATTGGGATGTGCAACAAAAACTGTGCACTATAGTATTTGATGAGGTTGCATTGACTCCTCATTTAACTTTTAATGAAAAGAAAGAAAAAATTCACGGATTTGTGGACGTAGCTGGAGAAAGAAAAATGCGTTATTGCGACCATGCTTTGGTTTTTATGATTAGGGGAATATGTTCTCCTTGGCGACAGAGCATTGCATATTATTTCTGTGAAGGCACAGTCTCATCAGCTGAGCTACAAAATATATTAAAACAAATAGTATCACAAGTAGCTCTAACTGGGTTAATTCCCTTGGGTCTTGTTTGTGACCAAGGGTCCACATTTCGTACAGCAATGAGGCAATTTAGAGAAGATACCATTCATTTAAGGAATCTAAAAGGTGTTCATGATGGTTAGTAAATTATGGTTTTAACCCTTTGGAGCGCGGGCCTATTTTTTTTGCGCGGTTTTTTGTTGATACGATTCGAGCCAACGGGCCCCGAGTTTTTAATTACTTTAGAACAAAGCTTTTTTATAATAACAGTATTAAGTAAACTTTTTTTTTCAGATGGATCAATTAATATTGCTGGACATGATTTAAGTTTATTTTATGACCCACCACATCTTCTGAAAGGGTTAAGAAATAATTTTTTAACCAAAGATATCATTTGGAATGGAAGCACTGCAAAATGGAAAGATATTGAATATATTTATGATATTGATAGTAAATTAGGGCACACAAGAGCCTTGCCGAAATTGACAGCCCACCATGTAGATCCCAAGAAAGTAAAAAAAATGAAAGTCAGTGTTGCTGCTCAAGTACTAAGCAACCGAACTGCTGCAATGCTGAAATACACTAATGCACTTAGTGAGTATGCGTTTTTAAAAGTATCATGTTTAAATATAACTTTATTTAAATAACCCACGCAGCTCCGCCTGCGCTATTTTTACGTTAACTAAACTTTTAATAACAGACCTTCGCATCGAATACATAACTTCCTTTTTTATAGTCGGTTAAAAACTGGAACCCACTTTTTACTTGCTCTCCGAAGCACGAACCCGTTTTGTTCAAATGGCGTTAAACGGTCACCCATCTATTTAATGACCTTACCTAACGTTGCTTAACCCGATCGATTACAATACCTTGATAACAACTCTCTATGAGTGTTCCCTTACTAATATTTATTATATTATAAAGAAAAATTGATAAAATCGGACCAAGCGTATAACCAAGTACCCATTTTGACTTTAATCCCCTCTCCCAAAAGAACCGTGCTAGATTACGGGATAAAAAGTATCCTATGTCCTACCTCGTAGTAAGATCTCAAATCATGCCAAGTTTCATTTGAATTCATTCAGTAGTTTCGGCGTGATGCGCAGCCGTGATACAGACAGACAGACAGACAAAAATTAAAAAAAATAAATTTTCGGCCTCATTATCGGTTATAGAATGCCCTCCAAATATAATTTTCAAAATATCTTCAATGTACAGAATTGGACCTATTACAGTTTTATTATAAGTATAGATAAATACCCTAAGTAAAGTAGGGTAAATAATTTATATTCTATTTATTTGGAACATAAACAATACTTGTACAGAGTACTTGTTTAATACTAGCATTAAAAATAGTTATAAACTAGTTACTGCATCTTCTAACATACATCCTGAGCATTTGTATTTTCATAGTATTAATTAGGTATTTGGCCTTTCAACAATTTGTTTTTAAATGATTAACGTTAATTGTAAAAATGTTTATAATTTAAATACGAAAATAGACTGAATATAGGTACTACTACATCATCCTAATGATAAATATAATAGCACCTAGTATTAAATTATCATGTGATGTTGATATAAATATACCCAATATCATTTTCAGATAATCTACGGAATAATGAATCAGAAAACACCATGGGCACAACAGCAGAAGTTGTTGAATTTTTCGACACTTTGTTTGATAGTGTCAATGGCTATCCTGGTGGTTCAAAAAGAGTGAAACTAAGACGAGCTGTGAAGAAAAATACACCACATCATTTATTCTGGGCAGAAGCTATTCAAAAGATTAAAAATATACATTTTCTAGACAAATGTAGTAAACTTGCACTACAATCAGGAAAACCTAGACTCGTACGAGTGCCATCCCTGCAAGGCTGGATTACAAGTCTTGAAAGTTTTATTAGAATATCTAAATTATTATTTGACAAATATAGTGTGGACTATTTTTATCCCAGGCTTATAAATCAAGATCCACTTGAATTTTTTTTCGGTCGTATAAGGGCCCTCAATTACAGAAATATTAATCCAGATGCAAACATTTATATATGCATTCAAATCATTAATGTTGTCTAATGTGCTTAGTCCTCATTCAAAATTTTCAAATTGTGAAGAGGATAATGGGGAAACCATATTAGATGTCGGTTTTCTTTTTAAAACTGATAACGAAAATAAGGAAAATTACACAAGTTCACCTCCATCCTCTTCACAAGATTACCCAAGGGAAAAATTAACAGTCGATCAGGTGGTGATGGAAAAAATTAAAGTGCATTGCTCAGCTTACACTGCTGGGTACATATGCAGAAAAATATCAAAGTCCATAAGGTGCAACTCATGCTTGAAAACGTACACAAGTAGCTCGGTAGAAAAAGTTCACACTTATATACAATTTAGGGAATACAAAACTTTGAAAAATAATAATTTATCATATCCTACTGAAAGACTTTTAATCTTATACAGGGACGTAGCTCAATTAGTGCATAATTATTTAAATGATAATTGCTATAAAAATAATATCAAAAGCAACTTGGTGAGAAAAATATTGAGCACAATGAGGTTTTCTTGGTTAGGGTGCTCTAAACATAATAATGAAGTAAAGAATTTGTTTATACAAGTTTTAATTCGATTACAAGTGCATAATTGGTGCAATATAATAAATAAAATATTAAAAGGTGATGTGGAGGCTAAGTATATAGCTAAAATGGGAGAGCCCCAAAAACGGGCCCTTGATAAATATAAAAGATTTAGATTAAGAAAACGATGCCTAAGTAAATAAATCACTGACACAGTAAAGTTCGTTTCATTACAAACAAAATTTAAAAATTATGTCCCATGTAAGAGACTATCGTCAAAATGGAACATCACTAGTAGTCGATATCGATAGTTTCTTCTAATCACTACTTATATACATATCTATAAACATTCTACGTACAGTACACACACACATACGCAATGCGTATATTACTTTGTATGTGTAACCGGCAAATGTCAAACAGTGCGATTGTAGCGCCAAAACGGAACAATGACAAACACAGCCCAAAAGTAGCTGTCGCATCTGTAGCTAGCTACTAGTATCTAATCTGTGCTAGAAACTGAAACGTTGGTTAGCGTCTTTACGTACGATGTCGTATCCGATGAAATTTTTGCGTTGCAACATCGCATCGCATAGCTGTGCGATGTTGTTTTTGCGATGCGACGCCGCAACGCACTGTTGTGGCCTGGCCCTATGTTTCGTTGACGGTAAATCGACATTGTTGTCGACAACCATCACTCTGACTTGGGTTTGGAGGAAAAATTTTAAACTGTTGGCAACCCTGCAAAACTGACAGTGACAGTTGACTGACAGAACAGAACAGAATCTTTGTTGCTTGCTTTGTTGCCGTGTGTATTATTAAAAAACGACCCCTTTTCGCAAATTGGTTCACAGAGTACTTTGTATATACTAGAATTGGTTGTAATAATTCACAAAATGACTGACGTTGATAAATGGATAGAGATCGCAAAGAGATGTAAATACTTGCCTGAAGATGATTTGCGGGAGCTGTGCAATATTGTCTGCGATTTGCTGTTGGAGGAGCCCAACGTTTACCCAGTGCAGACTCCTGTAACTGTATGTGGCGATATACATGGACAGGTATAATACATAATAAGTTAACTGAATCCATCTATGTGCAAAACATTTTTCACCCATCATGTTGTGAGATTATAAAAATCCATCAATGGGATAGTTGTTTAAAAAAATAATAAAGTTAATACATTTTTTCAGTTTTATGACTTAGAAGAACTTTTCCACATAGGTGGGCAAGTACCCCACACAAAGTACATATTCATGGGAGATTATGTTGACCGTGGCTACTACAGTTTAGAAACCCTAACATTACTCATGGCACTAAAAGCTAGGTACCCAGACAGGTATGTTGATAGTTAAAAACGTTCCTACTATGTCAACCAAATTGTTCATACAAATTCAGTCAGTTCAAAAATTTATGATGGTTAAACATAATGTCAAGATGTTGGAAATATGAAACAGGTGATTATTTTTTTAATTTTTATATATTTATTTTATTTGCAGAATTGTTCTACTCAGAGGAAACCATGAAACATGTCAAATAACAAAAGTTTATGGCTTTTATGATGAGTGCTTAAACAAATATGGGAATGCAAATGCATGGAAAGATTGTTGTCGTGTATTTGACTTGCTCACAGTGGCTGCAGTAAGTTAATAATAATAAATACACTTTAAGTTATGTACCGGAAGACACAGCGTTGGCAAGCCTCCCACTAGGTGGACAGACGACATTGTGTGAGTCGCAGGTAACCGGTGGATACAAATAGCCAATTGGCGTTCTAAGGGAGAGGCCTATGTTCAGCAGTGGACGTCTTCCGGCTGATTATGAAGTTATGTACTTATACACATTAATCAGGTTTACGAATAAGTCCACCAATGATTATATCACCTTCCCTTGCAGTGACTATAATGATGTTACAAGAGAACAGTTCAGTTGTGGCTAATAATACACATTTGTTTCAGTTAATAGATGAAACAGTACTATGCGTGCATGGTGGACTTTCACCGGAAATATCAATGTTAGATCAAATACGATGTATAGATAGAAATCAGCAAATACCACACAAGGGTGCCTTTTGTGATCTGCTGTGGTCAGATCCTGCAGATGTTAAGATGTGGTGAGGATTACAATTAGATTTTATTTAGATTATCCACAAATTTGTTGTTAAACAAAAGTGGCAAGCCAGCCTTAGTCCTACCTAATGGTAAGTAGTCACTGCAGCCTATAGACACTAGAAATTAAGTCTTTTGTGTCTGGTAATTTTATCAGCTACAGTGCCTTTCACACTGGTACACAGCAATGTTTATACACTGCTGCTTGGCGGCAGAATATCTGACACTGTGGTGATACTACACACCTACCTAGATGGTTCCTTGTACCAGGAACCTAACGTGTAATAGCTGTACTCACTTACTTCAGGGTAAGCAAAAAATACAACTTAGATAATTTACCATGATAAATTCATCCAAGGAAGTCATACGGTAGGCAAAGTCCTTTTACCTGTCTGGACTGCATATGTTTATTTAAAAGGACAATAATACTTTTTACAGGTCTGTAAGTCCACGAGGTGCTGGCTGGTTATTTGGTAGCTATGTCACAGAACTGTTCATGAATTACAATAATTTGAATCTTATATGTCGAGCGCATCAACTTGTAAATGAAGGTTTGTACAATAACTTACTATTTTTTACTTTGAGACAACAAAGTGGTCCACTATACGGTAATTGTAATAGACTGACTTGGGAACCATTACTATCGCAGTTGTATGCACCTTGTCTTGACCATATCTTTGATTGGTGTTGCATTGTTCTATAACTATGACTTGAATAAGTTGTTGTTGATTGTAAACAAAACTTTATTTGCAACCTTATCACCTTTGTAATAAAGCTTAAATCCCAAACTTTGTTTCCAGGCTACAAATATATGTTCGACAGACGATTAGTGACGGTATGGTCGGCTCCGAACTACTGTTACAGATGTGGTAACGTTGCGTCCATATTAGAATTTAATACAGTGAACGACAGAACAGCGAAGCTCTTCCAAGCGGTGCCTGATAGTGAAAGAGAAGTTCCCCCACAGCACACTACGCCATACTTCCTTTGAGTTGTTATAAAGCTTAAGCGAAGAAAGTATTTTCCAACTGTAATTATTACTTAATATTTTATAAATATAATAATAACATTGTTGCATACAGTTTGATCTTTAATTTAAATTCCTCAATACAAACTTTAGCAAGAAACGCTAACTGCTGTTTTAGTAAAGAGCGCGCCTGCTAAGGGAATTTTATTATTTGAATTGTTTGGTGCAGTGAATGGTAGCATCAGGTGATTGGTATGATTCTACATCAACAGCGGCCAACCTTTGATAAGATCAGCCAACTACATGAGATTAAGAGAAAGATAGAAAAGAGAAGATGAACTTGGCACCTTCTCTTTTACTCAAGTTTAAGATCAGGAGCACGACAGACTTCAATAAGGTCACCAGCTCGTATTCCGAACCGTTCCCATCTTCGCGGGGGGGCCCAAATGAAAGTGAGGAAGCTTGGACATTTTACGAATTTTCGCTTACACTTGTTCGGGGCCTCTGTATCCCGGGGGCTACGCCCCTGTTCTCAATCAAGATCGCCGCACTAAGGACCACATAATAGATGCCTCGCGTAAACATCGCGGTATCAATTTGTTTGATATTGGTTTAGGTGGCGTTGTGAAGGAAGGAAGGGTATATATCAATGAGCACTTATCCAAAAACAATAGGTCACTGCTTAGAGATTGCAAGGCCAAAGCTAAAGAAGCAAATTTTAAGTTTATCTGGACAAAAAACTGCCGCATTTATGTTCGCCGAAACGAAACCTCACCAGCGATTCCTATAATCACAACTGCGGACTTATTAAAAATAGTATAACTGCCTGTCTTTATGTTATTGTACTCTTATTTTTATGTAAACATTGTAAGGTACGCATCTATGCACTATACAGTTTTACAGTCTACGCCACTTCAAAATTAGGTTTATGGAATTACTTTCTAAACCACACACATGTACGCCACACAGTGTAGAATTTTACCTTAGTAGCGGCCGTCCTCATTTTATGTTAGAATTCAATGGATTTAGTTATTATGAAGCATACTAAAAAATACCGGATTAGATATTTCACTTAATTTAGAAGATACAGAGCATTTTTTTAAAGGTCATTGACCTACATGAAATCTGTTATCGGCTGTATTTCTCGTAATAAAGGAAGCCCACTCTTATAAAAAATACACATTAATTGTTGATATGTAATATATCAGATAGAAACATTTCAAGTCCCTAACCGCACTAAAAATGAAGAAAAAAATTATTTAGTAAATTTCAATAAATAATTAATATAAAATTATCCTTATAATAGTAGCATTTTTTTCTACCACTGAAATACACTTACCTAATTTACCTTCGAATTGACAAAAAACCAAACATTTATCTAGCGAGATCTCTGAGATAATGAGTTCCTAAGTTTTTTTCAGATTTCTATGGAAATAGGGTTGTCACAAAAAGTAGTGCTGTTTAATTATTTATATGAATACCAACAATAGAAAACAAAGGCCTTTCGGTTAGAAGCGCTCTATGCAGATTATTATTACAGCTTGAATAAAAGTATGTACTTACATAGATATATAAATAATAACACTTGATTAAAATGGTGGTAAATTACATTTAGCATCCTTTTATGTAAGTACAATGAAGAAACAGTTTATTTGACATTTATCATTTTCTTAAATTATACGTCTGCCACCAACTTTAATAGACACCACACTAAAACACATTTTTTTTTTATAGACAAATACTCAGGGAGTGGCAACTGACGATCATGACTTGAATATGGAACCGAACATGCTCTCGACACGAGAATTAAATTATAGTAGACTAATTAATATTTAGGTTGAAAACTATACAGTTTTGGTAGAAAAGGTTTGGTACCTACATGGATTAGATAGATATTGAAATTTTTGATCATTTATTTATCTAAGATGGATTATAATATATTTGTCAGAGTGTACGGTCCTTGCTTGACTGTACACTCTTTTGATATGAGAAGTGAAGTGGTAGAAAACACCGATTTTATGGTTTTTACCAGATATATTCGCCCACATAACTCAAGTTCCTCGAAGAAGTTCATATTCGGCCTTGATAAAATTCATACAGAATCATTGTAATGGTTCATGCTCTCTAATAAAAAATAATCTTATAAATCGAAGAGTTATATTCGTTTTTTTTGGTAAGAATATAATCTTTACCCATTTTAGCAGGTAATTTAAACGTGTTATTCATTTTCTTTCAGGAACTACTGCTTCGTTGGTAGTGAAATTTCTATGGGAGTGTTTTAATGCATTGTTCTTTAGATAGAAAAAAGAATCAATCCAAATCGGTACATATTTGGCGGAATGATGAGAGAGCAAACATTATAAAAAATACATACGCGATCAATTGATAACCACCTCTTTTTTAAAGTCGGTTAATAATAGATGATTTTCGCAACCTAGATATATTATTACTTAAGGGACGCCTATAGTCACGATCAAACATCTGACTTATTGCATGTTGCAAACATAACTTACCCACCGACTAGGTACATTGTTTGACAACCCTAACTTTAAATTTTGAAACGAAATATCTCCGAAGTCCTGGGCTTGTAGCATCTGATTTTTTTTGTGGTAATACTTATTAGTATGCTTAATACATCCGTTTTGAAAAAAAATGCGACTTTGCACAGATAAAGTAGAAAAAATTTATTAAGAAATCCTATAAAAATCGACTTTGTTGCTTGAAAGAGCATATTTTATTACCTTTTTTTAACATATTGGTACTTTTAGAAGATATCTATCATACAGTCAATCATTTAATGAAAAATCAATATCAGAAAAAGAGATAATTGATTTCTATGGTTTCTATGGACTTTTCTCGATTATGTCAATATCTCGAAAACTATGACACACAGAGCCGGCGGAGTTTTATTAGTAGTTTCGTTTGATGGTTATCTTTCCAAAGAATACATAAAAAGAGATGTCCGCAACTAAGGCCAAATTCCACACTGTGCGCCATACACAGCACCCCATACACACTTGCTACACAACATACATTATTCGGATTTATTTTAACTCATTTTATCATGACAACAATTGCACAGGTTTATGTTATTTTAGTGACGAGGTTATGCGAGTTAATTATTTACATTGTCGGGTAGCGAACACGACATTATATTTTAGATACCTTCTAGTATTTGTATGCAAGTTGCTGACCGAATGCAATAGTATCATTCTTCGATCATTGAATGTATTTTTCGTTGTTGAGTTTTACATAATAATAATGCCTGATATTATCGAAATTTACAATGAATATGTAATAGTACACATTAAAAATATTTTTTTAAAACGTATCGGAGATAATAATTTAAATTTTATATGGCTAATACTCAATTAAACTTATTTTATCAAAACGTTCGTGGCTTACGTACCAAAACAGATGACTGTGTTTTATAAAAACATATGTTTATCTAATATGGATATCGCTTTGTTTACTGAGACGTGGCTATGTGACAGTATCTTAGACGCTGAGTTGTGCAACTCAGAGTTGTACGATCTTTTTCGTCGTGACCGCGGTGCAATCGGTGGTGGAGTGAGTGATGATTGCTTGCGCTGTAATACTTATATACTCATTGTTGCGCTGTGAAGCTGATGCCTGATTTACACGTATTAAGTTGTCAAGTAGGTAACTAAATTTTAAGTGACTTAATTTTAAGCATGCGTTTACACGTCGTTTTTAGTAAATTTTAGTTAAAATCTTTAGTTCTTTAGTTCGCCCCAATGGACGGTCGCACGATCCGTGACGATGTCATAGTACTTTGTAGCGACGGACAACTAATTTATTTTTAGGATTAAATTATATAGACAACTAATACAGATTATTATATTAGAATTTCCTTTTTATAATATATATATGTACTATAATTATAATATTAGATATAGAAAAGTAAATGACTTCGTGTCTTTCTTGATTACTGAATTTGTGTTTGATGTAAATATTTAACCATTTTACTTGTTTATTGCTTTCCATCCCCATAAGCACCGTGTCTGGTTCCCGGGGGACTACAAAGCACCTCCAGTGGCAGGCTCCGAAGGAAACGCACTGAAGGACTCCTGGTGCAGATTCCACAGGAGAGCCCAGGTTTCCCCTCATGTGTCGATGTGCCAACCACGGGGATTTAGTGGGAAAGAATCCTATTTACCCCGATTGACCTACACAGGTCCTGGGACCCATTGAACAATTTTTTTTTTAATTAAATTAAATTAAATTAAATCAAATCAAATTAAATTAACAGCGTATTGTCCTGGAATTTTCAAATACCTACGTATTTGAAAATTCCAGGACAATACAAATTCTGGAACAATCCCGTATTTCTGGCAACCCTAAATATACGTTGGTACAACGAAAACGTCACGAAAACGACTTTGCTCCTATTATATTTGTATATTACCTATGGTATGATCTATGGCTATACCTTTGCACGCACACCTGCAAACGTGCATTATACATGTGTGTGTCCAAACGTATCAAGAATAAACCACGCCCACCTACTTACCCGAAAAATAGAAAAGTTTCTATTCTACTTCATAACTTGCGTACTAAATTTTAACTTGGGACTTTCTACTAAAGTGATTGTTTACACGTAATAATTTACTAAAATTTAGTAAAGATTTAGTTACCAACTTAATACGTGTAAACGAAAAATTTTACTTATTCACTTGTGTACTAAATTTTAACTTGGAACTTACTACTAAAGTGTTTGTTTACACGCAATAATTTACTTAAGCTTTAGTAAAGATTTAGTTACCAACTTGCAACTTAATACGTGTAAATCAGGCAGAGAGCGCGCAGGCGGAGCGATCTTGTACGTGACGATCTGGAATGTGCTGTGTGATTATACCTGCGAGTGCGCTAGGGTTGCAGTATGATTTGAACGTTTTCTGTGTTTATGCACCACCGGACCGTGAGCTTGCTTCGCGGATGCAAAAACTAATGGTATTATTAAACAACGCGTTTGAGTCTCAGCCTGATGACTACTATATTGTTGCGG
Source organism: Furcula furcula (assembly GCA_911728495.1). NCBI lineage: Eukaryota > Metazoa > Arthropoda > Insecta > Lepidoptera > Notodontidae > Furcula > Furcula furcula. The sequence goes on from OU452243.1 coordinate 9,285,864, forward strand.
GTGATTTTAATCTTCCATGTATTGACTGGAAAACAGGCAATCCCCTGATTATGCGAAAAGGATCTGTAGAGATTCAAAATTCGGCTGCCGAATTAATTAATCTGACGTCGTATTACGGGTTACATCAATACAATCAAATTTTAAACTCTCATGGTAACGTCTTAGATTTGATATTTTGCAATGAGTCTGTTACTCTCGCCAAATCAATATCTCCCATGGTTATGGAGGACAAATGTCACCCTGCATTTGAGTTTTGCGTCAGGGACATTTTAGTCCCAATGGTGGAACCTTCTACTAGAGTAAAAAATATGTTTAGAAAGGCAGATTATCACCAATTAAATACATATTTTAACAGTATCGATTGGTCTTTCATAAATACTTTTAATTTACAGGATGCTTTTGATAAATTTTACTCTTATTTATATACAGCTATTGCTAAGTTTGTCCCTCAAAAAGTCGTATCACAGAGACATACTTATCCGGTATGGTACACTAGTAGTTTAATAAAATTAATTAAAGAAAAGGCAAAATACCACCATCTTTGGAAAAAACATCATAATCCTAGTGATTACAATTCATTCTCAGTACTTAGATCTCGTTTAAAGAAACTTGAGCATGAGTGCTATTTAGCATATATTGCATACTCTCAGAATAAAATCAAAGAAAAGCCAAAGAATTTATGGACATATGTGAAATCAAAAAGAAAAAGTAAATCAAATTATCCTAGTATAATGTATTACAATAACGAGACTTACCAATGAATTGGACATATGCAATGCATTTAATGACTTCTTCTATCAAAATTTCAACTTTCCAGCACAAACGTGTAATGAGTTCTCCGAACAGAAAGCCATAAGTCATGATATCATTTGTGATATACATATAACAGCAATGGATATATTAAAGTTACTTAAAAACCTCGATCAATTTAAAGGCCCGGGCAGTGATGGGCTCCCACCGTATTTTTTCATTAATTGTGCTGAATCATTGGCTGGCCCTATAGCTGTACTTTTCAATAAATGTTTTTCAGAAGGATATGTTCCAAAAATTTGGAAAACTGCTAATATCGTACCTGTACATAAAAAGGCTTCGAAAACATCTATTGAAAATTATAGACCGATATCGATCCTTAATGTACTTAGTAAAGTAATGGAAAGGGTAGTCCATCGTCACGTATACACACTAATCGTTCATCACCTACCTATGCAGCAGCATGGTTTCGTGCGTGGTCGTTCTACCAGTACCAATCTTTCAGTTTTCGTTAGTAATGTCCTTCGTGGAATGGAAGATGGCTATCAAATTGATGTCATATATACTGACTTTGAAAAGGCCTTTGACCGCGTGGACCATGACATTCTTTTTCGTAAGCTGCAAGAGCTCGGAATTCGAGGAAATCTTTTGCGTTGGGTAGAGTCTTATCTGCGTAATCGTGCTCAGGCTGTAGTTATGGCTGGAAGTCGATCGGATCTCGTTGATGTTCCCTCTGGTGTACCACAGGGCTCTATATTAGGCCCATTGCTGTACGCTTCATATCTGTATGATATAGGTGACTGCTTCCAGTTCGCCAACTTCCTGATGTATGCCGATGATACTAAGATTTACGTAAAAATCAAAACAGCGGCTGACGCACATGAACTCCAAAATGACTTAAATCGACTTTGCAGCTATTTTGAGGAGAATCGTATCGGTGTCAACATCTCAAAATGCCTCCAAATTAGTTTCACTCGTAATAAAAACAAAGTTAATTTTCAGTATGCATTAAACAATGTACCTCTGGATGTCAAACAAAGTGTAACAGATCTTGGCGTGTCCTTTGACTCAAAAATGTTAATGTCTGAACAAGTAGATGCAGTATGTAGGAAAGCTTATAAAAACCTAGGTTTCGTACTCCGTGTGAGTCGCCCATTTACAGATCCAGAGTGCATTAAAGTATTATATTTTGCTTATGTCCGAAGTGTTTTGGAATATTGCTGTAACGTGTGGAGCCCGAACTATATGATATACATACAGAACATAGAGAAAATTCAAATGAAATTTGTTAAAGTATTAAATTATAGAACTAACAACAATCACAAGACTTACTTTGAATCGTGTAAATATCATAATCTATTACAATTAAAAGACAGACGGACTTTACTGCAGATGTTGTTTCTACACGACATCTGCCACGATAGAATTAATTGTCTTGAACTTACAATGGATTTTCTTAGGCTTAAAGCACCTTTGAAGCGTACTAGACACACATCGTTGTTTCACGTACCGTTTTGCCGCACAAATTATGCTCAAAACTCAATAACGAATCGTACTTTAAGTAGCTACAATAAAGATTTTTCGGCAATTGATATCTTCCATCATAGTAAGGCATCTTTTAAAAAACAAGTCGCACTAACCTTTACTCGCAATTAATCAATGAAAATGTCACCACTACAATTTGTCCATACAACATCATTGTTAACTATGTTACTGCACACACGTACACACTCCTAGTCTTACACATACGGCACACACACACACACACAAACAATGCTTACAAGTTTTCAGATGCGTACCTTAAAACTAAACTTTTCTGTTAGTTATTATTTAAGTAATTTCATTCAATTATTTGAAATTTCTGTATGAGAGTCGAGCTCTTCAAGCGCAATTATAACTACTGGTACTAAATAGTAAGAATCTGTTACTGGCAATATGGTAGGATATCTATATACATTTTAAATAATACAATGTGCTGTTGATTCTATGATTAATAAAGGAAAAAAAAAAAAAAAAAGATTAGCCAACACAGGATTTTTTTTGTGCACAAGTGCTTTGCGCAGGCACAGGTGAACTCGATCTTCCTTTACTCTCACAATCCGATACGTCATGGAAGATGAGGCGCAGGGCCGAGTTTTTATATCACTATTCGTGGACCATCTTACTTTTCAGACAATCAGATGATCCACCAGTATTGTCCTAACCAGGTAACCAGTAAGGAATTCACACTACACAAAATTGTTACTCCCCGCGGGATTTGAATCCGCGGCCTCCGGTTTGCAAAACAAGCTGTTTCCCTTTGCGCCACAGAGGCTACAAACAAAGAGTACCATCGTACAGTCATCATTGGCGATGATGATGCTGCATCTTCTCCATCCATTACCAACAAACAATATAAGTATTATTTAATGAAACAATAAAAACAACAATGATCAATTTAATAAAAATTGTGTTTAATGAAATTTACAATATCAATTAAGTTTACTAATACAAATTCTCTTATATTTATTTTCACTCCCTATTGTAATCGAAGGTATAATCGAAATAGGATTGATCGAAGCTCTGTACACGCACGTAACCGTCCTCTCCGCCGGACGCGTAGCTCTTTCCATCGGGGTGGAAAGCCAAACTGTTGATGGGACCGAAGTGCCCCTTTATACGGCCGAATTCCTCCTCAAACACAAGATGGAAGAAACGCGCGTCGAACTTGCCCTGTCTGGTGGATGTTGTTGTTACTTCCATAGCATCCTGACCGCCACCAAGCACAACGTGTTCGAGTATAGGGCTAAGGGCAGCCGAATTCACTGGACGCTCGGTTTTGTATTCCTTGAGAAGTTCCAGGGAGCTTGTGTCAAAGAGTTTGGCAGTTTGGTCCTTGGAGGCAGTTATGAACATGGTGCCATCGCGTGATAGCTGCATATCGTTTATTTGGTGCGTGTGCTCTTTGATTGAGTGGAGTTTCTTGCCAGTCTGTAAATGATAGTTGAGTATAATTAAATCGAGTTAGACAATGATATTTTAAACAATAGATATGCCATTAGCGCTCGCCAGACGTCCAGCGAGTATCCCCCAACTGGGTTTTGTAGCAGTTAGTCGCACGCCGTCCCGCGTAGTTAATGCGACATCGTGACGTCTATCATTAAAAATTGAAAATGCCGTCCTGCGTATTTATAATGTGCACAAATTACCAGGCAAAAGTAAATAAACAGTCAGGAATAATACAGCACATGTAACTTTGAAAAAATAATTTGATTTTCAATTTGTATTTCAATTTTCATAATAATATTGTAAGAAATAATTGTAAAATTGAATGTGTCAGTTGACAAGATGACACTGACAAGCGTTTAACCAACGCTGACAACGGAACGCACAAAATATAGCCATCTCGTTTTCTCTTACTTTTCTCGTTATGTATCTGTCCTTGTCAGACTATAGATAGGAAAATGTATAGCTAGGTATAGCTAACTACAAGTGAGACAACTTTTATCGTGCGTTAGTAGGGATATAACATATCTTTAGTAAAATATCATTGGAGTTAGACCTCAACAATACCTTGTTATATTTGGAGGTATTGCATTGCTCACAATGACTTCCCGTTGATTGATGAATGATTTCAAATGTGTTTTAGAGATTTTAGTCCTTTGTAAATATACATATTAGTTCTACATTGTTATAATAGCCCATCAGTTAGATTGTCTCAGAATGAGTCACAGCAAATTTTTTTTATAAGTAGTACCTACTGTTGGCTGCAGATGGCCATAAAAGCTTCACCTGGCAAGAGGAAGCCCTTAAAGTGCCAGCCAGAAGGGTTAGGTTATAAAAAATAAATAAAAAAAGAGGTTAGACTTTAGACCAAAATGCTTATTGTAATGAGCTTATTAATTATTAGATTGTATAGAAAGTTTAAAAAACAGTTATTTTCATCTATTTGTTCATTTGTGTAGTAAGCAACACACACTGGATTTTGATGATATTTTCACCATAATTTAGAGAATTTCCTGTATGTTATTCATCAATAGTAGGAGATAGGTTTAGATCATTAAATTGGCCAGTCTAAGCACAGTGAGATTGCTTGCTAAGTTATATATCCTTGTTTATTATTCATAATAGAGGAAAAAAAAGTTGAACCTTTACACTTTTCATGTACAGTTGTGGTCACACACTTATGATGATAATAGCTTGCACAAGCCAACCCAAAATATTTTATGTGCAAGCGCACATAACGTCACAGCTCAATGGCTCAGCATTTGTGACTGAGATAGTACATTACTGAAGTACTAGTATGGTGAACCCTTAATTGCGAATTGTTGAGGTTATAAAACAATGAGATACATACTCTGAGATCCCACTGGATGAGGTCACCAGCTTCATGTCCTGTGATGATGCTTTCATCCATAATACCCCACACCATTGATGTGACCTTTGAATCTGTGATCTCCCATTTTAGAATTGGATTTTGAGTGGAAATAGATTCATCAATAGTTCTTGTATCAATAAGGAACATCTGAAAACAATGTGTAAAGTAACATTTTAAAATGTAAAGGGTAAGGGATGGTTTCAAATTAATAATATCTACAAACACTAATAATTTGTCTCTAAATAAAAAGTTTATGTGAAAATTATTAATTTTTTGAGAACCACATCAGTCATAATTTACTCCTAGACGATTCTCTGTAACATGCAAAAATGATTTTACTCACATAACTCTTATTATGGTAATTATTCTTTTTTATTATGTACACATAAAAAGAAAATACAAAAATTTCAACATAAAAAAAAGGTACATAAAGCACAAGCTTAATTCAATATGAGGGGGACTGGTCTGACTACTATCCCTCTGGCCTTTTAGTTTGTAGTATTTTTATTGTAATTTTTGTTTTTTTTTCTTTATCTTGTTTTATCATTAGAAGAAAAAGCTATCATGGGACACTGGCATTAAAATAAATGCATTAAGTGATCCAGTTCATCCACTTTCTGGTTAATTTACACAAACAGTAGCACAATAATATTCTATTAACAAATTTGGACTTTCTTTTTATTAAAATAGATAGAAGGTACACACTTCCACAAAATAATTAGAAGTATCTAAAATAGTTTACTGATGAGTTGCTTACCTCACAAGGGTGTCCCATAGCTTTGTCAGTGGTGAATGCAGCCTGATAGGCACTGTAGCTAAAGTTGCATGTCCTTACTGATGACTTTGATTTTACTGTGGCAATGTTCTTGCCAGTTTCCAAGTCCCATAATCTAGAATTTAATTTGCATTAGTTCTTTACATTTGCAGTGTTTTCTTAAATGATTCCCACCCAGGGCTAACATTTGTGTGCATCAACATATTTCTGTTTGGATGTTAATTATATTAAAAAACATGAGTGTGTTTAATTGACTAGTTGCCACAGTACAGGATCAGATCATATATGTTTTGATTCATGATACAATAATAATACCAGCCCCTGTTTTGTCCCACTGTTGGGCACGGGCCTCCGCTCAAGATTAAGGGGCTTAGGCCAAAGTCCACTAAGCTGGCTAAGTATGGGTTGGTGGACTTCACACTTCATTCAAAAGCTAGTTAGGCTTTCTCAGACATGCAGGTTTCCTCACAATGTTTTTCTTCACCGTAAGCTAGTAACAATCGCACAAGGACTATTTGCAAATGAACAATTAAAGACATCAGAGGTGCGCGGTTCGAACCTGCGCACCTTGTTTCCAAGGCAAGCAGTCACCCACTGAGCTGTTACTGCTTGCATACAATGACTTGTTTTTAAAACTAAACAAAGAACTATTGGCAATATGTTTAGTGTAAATACCTGCACGAACTGTCACCTCCACCAGTAATAAGGTGTATTGACTGCCAGTCAACATCCAGGCACCAAACGACACCACCATGACCATTGAATGTGCCCAGACGTTCACCATTCAGAGACCACCAGACATTGGGCTTTGAGTCTTTCGCCGCAGAGAATAGCAAGTCTCCTTCACGGTTATACTTGATCTGCGTGATGGCACGCTCATGCCCTTGCAGCATTAAAGGTTTCTGAAACAAAATTATTCATGATGATTGATGAAACCATGCTAACATGTTTCATTCCCAAATTTGCGATGAACATTTGAATATAAGTACACAAATACTGAACTCAAATACTTTGTTGCGTGTTCTTAAATAATACTTACCATTTTTTATGGTTATTTTACGTTTTAAAAGGATAAAATTGAAATAATAAATTATGATGACATGTGGCAAGCGGCTCACAATTTTGACAGAAGGAGTTGGCAGGGTTGCCAACCATTTGAAAATTTTCCCCCCTTAACTCAGGTTTGAATACCTCTAAAAACCCCTAAAAATATTTTTGTTGGCGTTAATGCTGCAACTGTTGAATTTCTGCAATATTTGAACACGTTATATTCTGAATTTTATTGTTTAATTTACGGTTAATACTCATTAGACAAGTAAGGCACGTTCTAAAGGGTTCGTGAGTAATATCATCCTAGACTAATACACTACTTAACCTACATTATCAGTTTTTAAATTAATTTCTAAGGTTATGTTTAGTATTCAGATTACCCCTAAAAATATTATCCCCTAAGAAAACCCCTACAGATATTTTTTCCCCTAAATCTAGGGGGGAAATCCCAAGTTGGGAATACTGGTCTGGGAGTAAAGCACATTAGGTCGTACCATCGTATGATTTGACGCAATTTGACGTTCCTTTTAGTTGATGGCACATTAGGCTGTCGTGTCGTGACTCAACGGCGCGTCAGCACTTAGAGGAAGAAAACAATAGAGGGCTGGACACTTTCTTTCTCATTCACGCAAGAAAAGAATGCGTTTATGTAGGTTACGTGGGATAGAAAGAAACAGTGTATATGATTTTTTGTCCCTCAGCATGTGTTCGATTTTTCCGCGCCGTGGGTGCGAAACAAATTTGACGTTTGCTCCCACTTTGCTCCGTGACAATTTTATCGTGGTTTTAATATTAAATAAATAACTTAAAATTCAATAAAAAAACAAACTGTGACATTACTGTGTGTTGTGGAAATCCTATAAGAATCGTGCAGTGCAGTATTATAGGCTGTAAAAGTGACAGTGACGTTCACTGTCACTTTGACACAAAATTAGTGGAGTATCGTTTCACAGGTAAACGTGAATTATTATGGCCAATTTAGAGATTACATTTAGAAACTAATACATGTAAACGACTTATTTAGATCTTATTGCTCGAAATTAGTTACTATTTTACTTGAAAGTTACGTGTAAGATCGATAAATTCTTGTTTTTCATCCATAACCTAAAATTTTCAGTTTATTGATCGCCATTATCAGTGTTGCCAGTGTATAAAAGAGAGAATATACCATAAATAAGTGGTAAATTATTATTAAGTGCATCATACACGATCCCACATGCTGGGTGCATCGAAGAATTTCTCAGATTTCCCGAATTTATTTTTATGATTTCCTGAAAATATGGATATTTGTATACTGTGGATAGCAGCAACAAAAAGAATTAATTAGGTTGCTAAAAGTTATTCCCGAATACTTAAATATTCAGAAATCGCTCAAGTAATTCGTCCAAGGCTGCGCAGGACGTATTCATTCGTTATTTATAGGCACAATGGTCATTGTACATTTAATCGTGCTTTTACTATATGCATGTTGTTTAAATATATGTATGTATGTTGTTGGTTACAATTTATTGGTAAATTTGTCTGATTTATAAATAAATAGTACCGACGTTGAATAGTTTGTTTCATTTGCTCCCCTATTATGTACCTATCTCGTTTGACAACTAAAGTGATGATCAATAAAGCAAAGTGACTATAAATAACTATCAAATGATTCATTTGGCATTGCCTAACTTGAATCACCAATACATACCAAACACACTTTCAGTAGACATCAAAGTTTGGTGGACAACTGAAGCTTGATAGTCACTTTGCTTTATTGATCATCACTTTTTTTTTTTGGAATAGTACTGTTTCACCGGACAAGAGGACGAGCGCTTAAAGCGCTCCAGCCAGAAAGGTTTGGGTAGCGACTAGCACAAGGGCACCTCAGGGAGGCACGGCCTCGGCTTGGGCTGCCGCTTAGAGAAAATGAGTTTACCACCGGTTCACAACGCGCCCCCGCTGAGAAGAACCGGCAAGAAACTCAGCGAGGGGCAGTGTGACCGTTTCATAAAAAGGTAATATACTAAAATAATATGATTTCAGTACTAAAAATACTAATATTTATGCAGAATTATACTAAAATTATACTTAAAAAAACGGTCAAGTGCGAGTCGGACTCGAGCACCGTGGGTTCCATACCATTTTTGGACGTATTTAAATTATTTTAATATGCGTCTGGTCTGACACCTCGGATAGCAAAAAAATACTGTAAACTAAGTTTGCTTGTCGAGTTTTTTTTAAAATATCGTTTTATTTTCCCTGTAAAATATAGATGAACATGTATTATCTGTAATTATTTCAGATATTTCCCTCCACCAACTTCGGCGATAAGGGAATGGTATTTTTAACCGGCTTCAAAAAGAAGGTTCTCTATTCGACGCGTATGTATGTAATATTAATAAAAATGCGTAATATTAATATAAGTATGGTAATATTAGTCTATGTGGGCTTCTAAACAAATTTACCAAATTTTATGAATGTATGTATGTATGTAGGCTTGTCCGCGGATTTCTCAGAAACTACAAGTCCGATTTCGAAAATTTCGAAAAATATATTGAAGTCGGTGCTAGCACATCATGTTAACTAAGACTAGCACGAGCTGACACCGACTTCAATTTATTTTCGTTATTTTATGCTTTTTAGATAATTTACTTTGAAGTCGGTTTTTTTTTAAATAACACATACATATATACATACACTCATAAAATTTGGTAGAAGCCCACATAGACTAACATATATTGATATTACGCAGTTTTATCCATACTACATACATACGCGTCGAATAGAGAACCTTCTTTTTGAAGCCGGTTAAAAACTGTACAACAGAGATAAATCATACAGTTTCGGTAAACATCAAACAAAGACAAAACCACGCAAGTGAAATTGTATGAATGAATGTTTGTGCTACCAGAAAATTTACCAAAAAATACACTACAAAATGTCCTTTTAGTTAAAATTTTACCAAAATATACTAACATTTGAAATTATACCAAAAAAATACTAAATCAAAATTGTGAAGCCCAAATTCTACCAATTTGGTATCGAATATACCAAAAACGGTCACACTGGCGAGGGGTTGCATGCGTACGGATCCCTTCGGCCTCGCCGGCGAGACCGGTGTCTGTGTGTTGATGTGTTTACGACTCTTGACATCGTTGTCGGTGTTGGTGTTGTGTCATGGTCCAGGAGGACGGACATCGGGTCGGGTGGGTCGAGCAGTACATGCCGCGGACGGCGGCGATGTACGGCTGTTCGACGATCTGAGGGACCTGGCCGCTGCCCAATAGGACATGGGTTCGATTCTGAAGGATTCCGAACAATTGTCTGGGTGTTATTTATCTATTTAAAAATATGTATTTATACAGTTTACAAGTATTTGTAATCATTTATCTGGTTACCTTACTAAACGTAGCATGAGATCAGGTGGTCATTGGTCAAGCGTAGATTGTCCCAAGATACTAGTACCACAGTCTATAAACCAATACAGTCGTCCGACGAAGCCGTCTAGACAGGGCAATCGTGCGGGGTGTGAGGGGTGAGACGCGGGTAGGCGCGCCCGAGCTGCGTACGCTGCTGCCGCCCGAATTAGTTAGTAGCTCGGGACATAACTTTCAGGGCTTACGCGTATTTGTTTTAATTAACCGACTTCAAAAAAGGAGGAGGTTCTCAATTCGTCGTGGATGTATTTTTTTTTTGTAATCAGTTATAGTGGTTTATACTACCTGTGTGTGAGAGAGATATTATTTTACACATTTTCAATTCCAAAACGACGGTTTTTTTTTTTTTAAATGTTATTGGTGTCATTTTCGAGGTTTCTCGGGGTGCTGATTACGAAAATAGCATCCATTTTCAAATCCAAAATGGCGGATTTTTTCTTTTTTCAAAAAAATGTTATTGGTGTCAATTTCGAGGTTTCTCGGGGTGCTGATTACGAAAATGGCATCCATTTTCAAGTCCAAAAGGCGGATGTTTTCTTTTTTCAAAAATATGTTATTGGTGTCATTTTCGAGGTTTCTCGGGGTGCTGATTACGAAAATGGCATCCATTTTCAAGTCCAAAATGGCGGATGTTTTCTTTTTTCAAAAAAATGTTAATGGTGTCATTTTCGAGGTTTCTCGGGGTGCTGATTACGAAAATGGCATTCATTTTCAAATCCAAAATGGCGAATGTTTTCTTTTTTCAAAAATATGTTATTGGTGTCATTTTCGAGGTTTCTCGGGGTGCTGATTACGAAAATGGCATCCATTTTCAAGTCCAAAATCGCGGATGTTTTCTTTTTTCAAAAATATGTTATTGGTGTCATTTTCGAGGTTTCTCGGGGTGCTGATTACGAAAATGGCATCCATTTTGAAATCCAAAATGTCGGACGTTTTCTTTTTTCAATAATATGTTATTGGTGTCATTTTCGAGGTTTCTCGGGGTGCTGATTACGAAAATGGCATCCATTTTCAAGTCCAAAATCGCGGATGTTTTCTTTTTTTCAAAAATATGTTATTGGTGTCATTTTCGAGGTTTCTCGGGGTGCTGATTACGAAAATGGCATCCATTTTGAAATCCAAAATGTCGGACGTTTTCTTTTTTCAAAAATATGTTATTGGTGTTATTTTCGAGGTTTCTCGGGGTGCTGATTACGAAAATAGCATCCATTTTCAAATAAAAAATGGCGTTTTTTTTTTTAATGTTATTTGTGTTGTTTTTAAGGTTTCTCGGGGTGCTAGTAACGAAAATGACTTCCATTTTCAAATCGAAAATGACTGACATATTTTATACATTTCATTAACAGAAATTTGAAATCCAGTAAATATACAAACCGACAATATTTTTCAGATGGTCAATCGTGTTTTAAACGATTTGGAAATTTATTAATTAATTACAATATATTAACATTGTAAAACTCTATTTGAACTTGTCTCCACGAAATGCCTTTTTGTATTTCTTACTATGAAGAACTTCAATTAATAAAGTAAATATAAACAAAGAAATCATTACCATCCGCTAATAGAAATATACTTTATTAACTGCCGCACCTATAAACCTCAATTAAATTTAATTACAATTAAGTCATTTTTTGAAATTGTATTATTTCGACACTTGAAGCCAATTAATACTATATACGCTGATTGTGAGTAGAGATATCAATAATTTCGTAATTACTATTAAAAAATAATCATAAGTGGCTCGGCGAGTCGAAATAAATAGATTACAAAAATACTTAATTGTAATTAAAGTTAATTGACGTTTGTGAGTGCGGCAGTTAGAATTTTACTATGACCAAATAAGTAATAAAATAATATTTTAAGTAAATTATAAAAACAAACTGTGACAACCCTACGTGCTACGGAGTGCGCCATGCGGTGTCGGCTTTTACTCAAACATCAAAGGCGTCGAACTACTGTACTAGTTTATATACTGTGCTAGTACTATAGATTTGTATATTGGAGAAATTTACTAAAACTTACCCGGTAAATGGCCATAGTATGTATTATATTAAGTTATAAGAAAGCCAATTTTTGCCTACCTCTCTGGGAAATAGCATATTATTGTTTTTATCTCTTAACTTTTTTGTATGAGGTTAATAATTATCTACAGCTCTTAGCCACTTTAATCACCACGTGATATCACCCAGGTGAACAATGTGGAATAGACCTTAGCTACAGCATATATGATATTAAGTGTACATTCACTTTGTAGCCTCCGTCGTGGGTTCGAATCCTGCGAAGGGCAACAAATTTGAGTAGTTGTTCCTTACTGGCTAGGACAATGCAGGCCGATGACCTGATTGTCTGTAAAGTAAGATGATCCATGTGTCGGGATTTGCGATAGGACGTATGCCCGACTCCTGTCCGTCAAATTAAAACGCCGAGCTTTGGTAATAAACACTTATAATCAAATTGAGAGAGAACAACTTATAATACAGTGAAGTAATCGTAATAATTAAAACATGTCTCTGCCATAGATACTAGCGCGCTGTCATCTTTTTGACAGCCCCTTTGGCGTTCCGAAACCGTGATGCGAGATACGCCACACATGCGTCGGATGGGCATGTAAAAAGTCGGTCCTGCGCTTAACTTCTCCCCAATCGTGTCGATCTTCCGTCCCATCGGATTATGAGAGGTACCTATTATATAAAGGAAGAGAGAGTGCACTTGTGTCTACGCAAGCACTTGTGCACTATAATATCTCCTGCGTACATGGCTGATCTTGTGAAAGATTGGCCGCTGTGGTCGTTTCGGCTAGGAGGACATTATTATAACAATCACTTTCGTACTTTTTGCAGACTGTCATAGATTAAGACGATATAATGTAAGAAAAGTAAATGTTGTGTCAAAAAAGTGGTTTTTGGTTAGGAAAGAAAATATAATTTACAACAACCTCCGTATTTGCTTTACACAAAGGGTAAAATTTCCCTTACGTGGCGACTCTAAATTTAGTATGTACTTATTTTTCTGTCCTTATCGGCGGCACGCTTGGTATATGTCTGTATTATATTCTGTCTACGCGTCAGCAGCATATCGGTTACATCGTAGACAGCTCTAAGGGTTACATACATTTTGTATGGTTAGAGACACACTATTATGGCGTGTCGTGGTGCAGGTCAAGCTATCTGATAGGCTGCTGACGCGTTGAGTCACGACACGACAGCCTAATGTGCCATCAACTAAAAGTAACGTCAAATTGCGTGAAATCATACGATGGTACACGACTATCGTACGCAGATTGTACGATAATTTCCATTCTGATGAAAAATTTGATGATTACACAGATAGCCAATAGCCCAATAACAATTACAGTTGTTTTTTAGTGTCAGCGCCATCTATTGGCTCATTCTGCCGCACAATTTATAAACGCAGTAAGTACCACTTACTGCGTTTATGGTTGTATTAGATATTTGAGATGCTGACATTACAATCTATAAGAATCAAAAACCCGTTTTTTTCTATCTTTATTAGAAAGGCCAAAACATATTATCATAAATGCAGTAAAGAGCAGATTTTAGGTTTATGTACATAGCATAATCGCAGTAAGAGCACTTAATAACTTAATATTACGTGAATACTCATACTTACTGAATTTGCAACATAACAGGTATGCAGTATGTGCCATTTGCGTCATTCTTGTTATGTTTCTACAATTATTAATTTAATCTTGCACATAGTATAAGTTCACTAAGTTCATTTAATCACTTATAGATATACTTCCATAGTAAAAACAGATGACTCGTACTTACTTAATATGAATGCAGTAATTACAATATTATACTGCGTACATATTAAGGTTCTCTGGACTGTTGTAATACTGCAACATGGTATGAACGCAGTCGGCATTTATGGTACGTGCGCGCATTTCTTTACCTCAAAGCGATTATTATTTTAATACGAAAAACAACATATGACTATCACTTTCTTTCGGAAGAGTTATCAAAAATACCAGTTTGCAAAAAGTTTTTCCTTACTACATTAGGCTTTAAACCAAGCAACGATAGAAGAGTTTTATCAGGTAAATTCAACTAACTTTAACGTTTGACTAGATATCTAATACATTTCATATAATTTCAATATAATTTAGAATCAATATCTACACATTTCATTATAATAATTATTAGTATTAACTTTATTTAATTTCAGTACTAAAGAAGTCAGTTAGTGATCAGAAAAATAAGAAGGGATCTTATACAAGAACAAAAAATATTGACAAGAATATTATAAAAGAACATACTGATAATAAAATACAGACCAATGATATCTCATTACGGACGGGAACATGCAATCGCCTATACTTGCCCAGTGATATTACTATAAAATGTATGTACGAGGACTTTTGTTCCGAATATCCAGATTTTAAGGTTTCCAGAAAGGTGATGGTGGTTCATGAAGAATGCGAAAATACGGAGAATGAACAAAGCCAATACAAAGCCGCAATTTTCTGTCCAAGAATCATAGCTTACGCCAACACCATAGCTTGAGCGGTTTTAGAGAACATTTGCAAATTCTGACATAAATAGGTCCTTTTTAGATTTTTTTCTTAAAAACTGGTTATCCAAAATACATTTTTATTCAAGTAAACGTATTTATCGAAACTTTATATAACGTTTTATATTTTTTCTATACAGATAAAATTTACAGTTATTGTGAACATTTAACTTAAAATAACAAGAATTCAGGCATTTTACCTCTATTACACCTTAATGAAAGTTTTGTACCATTGGGCTCAGGCTCAAAACATTTACCTATAGCTATGATTTGGCCTGAAACAGTATCAGGAAGACGCCAAGAAGACATTATTTTTGCATATCGTGCCTTCTTTTCTTTTCATCAAGATATTCCAAACGTAGTGCTGTGGGCGCATAATTATGCGTCGCAAAATAAAAAAAATATTTGTGACCTTTTGACCTTTTTTATTAGTTAGGTACTTTCCTAAAGTGATATAACCTACTCATTAAACCTGAGATTGATGCCATTATGTACCAAGTCAAACAAAATGAGTCTGTGATTTATTAAATACAGAAATTTCAGCAATTATTTGTAATCCTTGTTTCATTTACTCATTGCTCATTTGGTAAAGTTCAACGTAAATGCGATATTGACATATGATAAACGCAGTATAATTGTAATATTACTGTGCAGTAAGAGTTTTGTTGAGTTATTTCATTTCATGTTCCTACTCATAAATGCAGTAACCTGTAAAAATACGGCATGTATGTTATGTTGTAAAATCTACCATTACATTGAATCATCTAACATATATGCCATAAGTACAGGAAACTACAGATAAATGCAGTAAGCAACACTCATACTGCATTCATGTGTAGTTAAGTATCGTGTGAAAATTATGTGAATTCATAACATGAACAGTTTTTTTAATATTTTATACACAAAATATTAACTAAAAAGCAAAAACCCAACCTAAGTTCATCTTCTTAATTTGCTCTTTGCGCGCATATTTATATTTTTACAAATTTTTGTGTAACAATTTGCAGGCAACAAAAAGAAAAATTTCAAGTTTGACCGCGTTTTTCTCGAAACCGTTCCCATGTTCTTTACTGCGTTTATAAATTGTGCGGCAGCATTTCTTTCTTAGGAACATATTAGGAACACATGCTGTTGCTGTTGCTTCATGGCGCAATCCTTTCATTGGTTGCTACTGTCTTCCAATCAGCGATCGATATCGATATCGTCGTTCTATGTGGTGGAGTGTTGGCAGTTAATGTCTTTTCGAATTCGACCGTTAAAATTATTATTTACTAGCTGACCCGCGCAGCTCCGCCCGCGCTTTAATTACATTTTGCTCCTCTTTGCTCCCTACTCCCTTGATTTATCTCTCTCCATCTCTCTCTCTTATAAGAAAAATCTAATTCTATGCTATCTCCCTCTCACCCCCCCCCCCCTTGCTCCACCTAACTCATCCGATCACTCACTCCATCACCCACCCCTCTCCCTCTCTTGCACTCTCCTCTCGTTCTATATATCCTCGTCAATCATGGTATCAGTGGCATAAAATATACTTTATAACCTATTCTCAGACCTACCCGCAAAATTTCATACATATCGGTTCACCAGACTCTCGTGCACGTAACTCAGAGGTTCTCAGATTTTGTTGTGCAAGGCGTTGCGAACGTTCGACACTGGGCTCTCGTGCGCGTATCTGAGAGTTTCTCTGATTTTGTTCAGCAAGGCGTTGTGCCCGTTCAGGTGAAGATTCTCCCATACGACGTATTCTTGCTGCCCGTGCTTGAGACTATGTTTAGAAAGTTGAGACCTGGCTCTCTTAGGCATTTTCAAATGTTTAAGAAAATGCTAATAGCGTGTAATATTCTAGCTCTGAAAAGAACTGTTGTTTAGCCCTGAAAAGAACTGTTGTTTAGCCCTGAAAAGAACTGTTGTTTAGCCCTGAAAAGAACTGTTGGTTACCCCTGAAAAAATCTGTTGGTTAGCCCTGAAAAGAACTATTGATTAGCTCTGAGAAGAACTGTTGTTTAGCTCTGAGAAGAACTTTTGCGTAGATGTAGTTGAAAGAAATCTAAAAAAAATCGCACGAAAATTATTAGAATTCGCGCACGACCGCTGCGTAGGGAGCCGACCTCGCGTCTGAGCCCCGCGGGTACCTTACTCATAGATCTAAACTCCCCTCCCGCATGCGCACCCCCGCCTTGGTGACGCTCACTTTGCAACGGGCCGTGCAGCAGAAATCTTTTAATTTATCCAATTTTAATCATTCACATACCAAATATTATCTACATAAACTGTACTTAATGATGAAATAATTTATTTTGATAAGGATTAATAGCATGAGTAAAATAAATGCGTTTAAATTTAGTCCAAACAAAATTCAAGATTTTTAAATAAAAAAATGGTTGTTGGGCCTCACTCGACATAGATACGCGCGTGTGCCGCGGACTTTTTTGTAGATATTTATAAGATCTACGATTAATTAGAACATTTTATGGTTCTATCTTTTATAGTTTAGGCCGCGTACGCAAAATAAGTAACTTTTCTGGTTGATTTTTTACACCTTGTGTCCGAAAAAACCGAAATATCTTACGGAACCCTATTTTTTTCCATAATAAAATTTAGCCTATGTTACTCGTGGATAATGTAGCTTTCGAATGGTGAAAGAATATTTAAAAACGGTCTAGTAGTTTTTGAGCCTATTCATTACAACCAAACAAACAAAGTTTTCCTCTTTATAATATTATATAGTGTAGATTAATCAGTTTATTCGTTTGTTAGCTGCGATGCCACAGACAGTCGGACATAGGCGTGCCACCCCCTCCCACCGCCCTATCCTTTCTGCATCAGGGGACAAGAATAAAGGAGCTTTTACGGATTAAATTGTAAGATGTGGTAGTTAAATGTCAATTACGATACGATTTATACTTAAAATTAAAATCTCCTAATTTTTTTTGCTTGATCTCCTGATTTTTTGTTTTCAATTCTCCTGATATTTTGAAATCACACCTGGCAACACTGGCCCAGCTAGTCAGCTCATATTAGCTTCATGTAGTCAGCTAGCCCTTGGAGGAAGGAATAGCCATACGTCAAAGAGGATGTAGAGACAGACATCGCGAGGCGCATGGTATGGTATCTTCTTAGAGGAGATGAGATACCACTGGAGAGAGCATGATGCGCTAACCCCCTCTGCCAAGTTTTTGGTCATATGGTCAGGTCATTCTTTATTTGTGTGCGTGTATTTTTGAATGTGTTGCGAGTTTATTATATATAGTGTGTGTTTACTTCGCCTCCCGCACCCCGCAAAAGTGCCACGAAAAATTTGTTCGGGGAATCGACGCTTCTCTGTTCGGAATTAAACTAAGGTAGTACATCAGTATTTTGCAATTGACGCCATAAGACTTACAGCGGTAGCGGTAAATAGGTAGGAATCAAAATAATACGAAGGCTAGGGGGCGCGGGTTCGAACCCCAACCCGTATGAACTCATTTTTGTTTTTTTTTATTTCATTCCTTTATTACTTATGCATATACTATTGACGTCCGCGTACTTTATATCGAATACTACAAAGTTTTAGCTTTTTTTTTTATTAAAAATGCTCGAGGCTATTAGAGTTTCAAATCACACCGCTGGAGGCGCTGGTTACGTTTTGACGTGGGAGTTACCTATCTATTTCTAAGTAATATACTCTTATCTATGGCGAGGCGTGCGTCGCGAATGGTTTGACCATTTGACACGCATGCCTCAACCTGAGGCATATGCTCAACCCGTAGACAGAATTCCTCTAAGGTTCGCAACGATCGTATGACGCGAACTTAGAGGAGATACCACTGGAGAGAGCTTGATAATAATAATAATATAATAATAATATCTTGGGACAATCCACACACGGTCATCTGATCCCAAACTAGGCAGAGCCTGTACTATGGAAACCGGACAACTGATACTAATACTTATATACATTTTTTTTTGTAAATACATACTTAAATAGATAAATAACACCCAGACACTTGGTGGGAATCGAACCCACGACCCATCGGTTAGCGGACAGGGTCACTAACCACTAGACCAACGGGCCCGTGATGCGCTAACCCCCTCTGCCAAATTTTTGGTCATATGGTCAGGTCATTCTTTATTTGTGTGCGTGTATTTTTGAATGTGTTGCGAGTTTATTATAGTGTGGGTATGCGTGAAAGTGTATCTGTGTGTGTTTACTTCGCCTCCCGCACCCCGCAAAAGTGCCACGAAAAATTTCTTCGGGGAATCGACGCGATACTAACTCCTTTGGTACTTTCTCTGAGGACGCGAATGCTCACTCTGAGCACACACGTCCACACAGCCCGAGGCATAGATAAGAACACAGACGTATTATTATATTCTGTCTACGCGTATTAGGGATGCTACGCATGATAAGAATAGGCCCGAGGCATGCGAGACAAACCATTCGTTCGCGACGGCGACGGCGACGCTCGCCTCGCGATGTCTGTACGCACCTTAATAGCCATACGTCGAACATTTAATTTGAATTATCATTTTTTTTCCATTTAAAAAACACAAATTTACAAGATTTAAACTATAAAGCATTTGCAACATATTATTGTCACGTTTCATATGGTTTTTTAAAGTACTATAGCCATTTTCCTGATGGATACGATAATTTTGATCCATACGATAATTTTACGGCCCTTGGTACGATAGCTGCCTGGCTTCAGGTTCTGAACACTGTTGCGGGTGCATTCTGAAACCCTTGGTACCTAGTTACCAAATTGGTATTGGTAGGTATGGAGATAAGCTTCTTAGTATGGAAGGTATGAGGGAGGGAGCTATTACATCCTCTTAATTTGGAGGGAGCAACAGTGTATACGGTACGGTACGGTGTGTACCTTTAGATCGATCCCGCACAAAGATATAATATTATATTTCGTCATTTTTATTAATAAAACCTAATGAGGAAAGCGATTAGAAACTAAGTTTATATTAATTTGCTTTAAATTACTATGAGTTTTTTAGATAATTGTTCTCTTTAAAAAAAAATATTGAATGAATATTAAAAATAAAGGTATGTTTTATTCCTAGCGTCATCTTACAGTAGCTAAGGTATATTATATTAATGGTATATTAACATTACGTTTCATATTATTCTACTCCACACTAGGTGGCGTGTCAATAAATAGCAAGCTGTTTTTCTTTGTATATACCTAGATGTCGCTACCAACTTATTATTAATAATATGCTCCAGGTTATTTACATTTAAATTAAGTAGGTACTTACGTACATTATTATTATTAATTTTTATTATTCCATATAGATCTAAAAGGTAAAAAAGCAACCCTTATGGTGAAACTTCGTCTGTCTGTCTGTCACACCTATATTTTTCAGGAACCGCTGACGCTATCCATTTAAAACTTGGAAATAGTTTCAGATCTTACTTACCCAACCTCAACGCAAATAAAAAATATATGTTTTCTTTTTTTTTAATGGGGGTCGAAATGGGTCGAGCGTGTGGGGTATCATAACAAACTTAGTTTTGCGGTTTGAGCGCTCCAGCCCGGAAAGATAGGTAGCGACTAGCTCAAGGGCACCTCAGGGAGGCACGGCCTCGGCTTGGGCTGCCGCTTAGAGAGTGTGAGTTTACCACCGGTTCACAACGCGCCCCCGCTGAGAAGAACCGGCAAGAAACTCAGCGAGGGGATGC
This sequence comes from Furcula furcula, assembly GCA_911728495.1. Taxonomy (NCBI): domain Eukaryota; kingdom Metazoa; phylum Arthropoda; class Insecta; order Lepidoptera; family Notodontidae; genus Furcula; species Furcula furcula. Next base: position 9,306,419 of record OU452243.1, read on the forward strand.
ATGTCGAGGTCGCATGTGTACGATCCTTCGGCCTCGCCGGCGAGACCGGTGTCTGTGTGTAGGTGTGTGTACGACTCGTGACGTCGTTGTCGGTGTACGTGTTGGTGTTGTGTCAAGGTCCAGGAGGACGGACATCGGGTCGGGTGGTTGTTTATTTGCTATCTGAGGTGTTACACGAAAAGTAAATCAACTTTAATAGGTCCAAAGAAGGGATGGAACCCACGGTGCGCGAGTCCGACTCGCACTTGACCAGTTTTTTATTTATAATTTCTATTAAAATGTGTTAGTTTTTGGGCATGTAGTGATTTTGAAAGCAATTTAGATACACCTTTTTGACACTGGTATTCAGGTTTCAAGAGGTTTTCAGTTATTAATATTATGTGGCATAGTATAGTGTTTTAATATACAACACGTGTGAATTCAAATAAAAGAATTTATTTATATTTCACATACATTTTATTTTCTTAAATTATTAACCATTGATTTCCAAGAGTACAACTAAAAAACAAATTAAAGTACAAACACGTTATGCATCGCTAACTAAACACAACTGTAGGTAACTTCTCTTGGCAAACCAGTACACATTCGTTTGACTAACACACGGCGCACCACTCGAACGAGACAAGATACAGACTCCTGAATAAAAGAGTCACTGCACACCTTAACTTGGTCGAATTATAACAACAGCCTTTAAACCCATCGAGAACAGTACAGCAATCAGCAACTAATGTGATTTGCTACGTATAAACATAGAACCCTAGGGTATCAATAATACTTAAAGTATGTATATGCTAATTCTGAAAGCGATAAGTCTTGATATTGAGCGAGCCCAACTAAATACGTGAAATACAGCACACTCAATCACAATGAACCATCGATATATATAATATATAAACTAGATAAACATTCACGAACAAAATGACATTTAAAATGTGGTCGCGGAGGTTGCAAACTTATCTGTGCTGGTGGCGGAAACGTGAACTAACTATTTTATATTGATAATGACTTTTAGTTTGACAGTTTCATATAGACAGTAGCGACACTCCTATCGGCAATAATAAATTTGTCAGGATGTGCCTTGTAAAGACACAAGGGCGCTATTTCTCGCTACCACTTTTTGAACCGTGACACCAAATCTAGTTTATATATTATATCGATGCAATGAACTCTTAAAACATAAATCTTGCTGCTATTGATGTGTCTACATAGTGAGGCACTTTTAGTGATACTGCGTGTATTTGAGTCTATTCGGTGTCTTCATCACCTGTTTTTTGATTCAATTCATTAAAATATAAAAACTTATTGGAATAAAATTTAAGTTTCGGGATGTATTTTAGAATTTTACTTTCCTGTAGTTTAACCTGTAACACTTTATATACACTTTACTCATTGTGTATGTAAAAAAAGTGTGGATCGGATCAACACCGTTAATTATAACCTGAATGTACACCGGGATAATATTAATTATCAAAACAAGGATGTCCAGTGAAAGATATTCACAACGTGAGAAATGTAAAAATCTAAAATTGACGCAATAAAATCCGTAAAAATAAGTTTCATTTCAATGTGTAATATTCGAGTAGGTAATACGACAACATTATAAAAACTTATTTTATATCGAAAATTAGCAAGAATAGCGAAACATGTTTGTTCACGTAATTGTAACAAATTAATCGATTACTGTAATTTGAATAAACATGAAGCAAAAATCGTTGAATATATATATATATGTATATCTATAAAGTACTTAGAGTTCAAATATTCAACTGTGACATGTACGTAATTAGATACATACAACAAACACGTGTTAACGTTTCCAAATATATATATTTTCTTACGACGTTATACTGGTTTTCGTAACTAAGTAATTTAATACAGTTCTAATGTACAGAAATGTTCAACTCTTCGTTTACCGAAATACTTGAAACGTTATTTTTTATACACAACAAACCTTACATTATGAATGTGAAAATATTTCGTCACGATTAATTATCTTAGTTGTAATTAATTATTTTCTTATGGACTGTAAAGAAATTGTGAAATGCATTAAGTTTTTGTTACACTCTTATAAATATATTAACATTATTATGTTTATTACAAGTCTATATCAGTCAAAATATTTCCGCAGTATTACCTAATAACCTGTTCTCACCAGCCCGTGTTCGCGATGACGTATCTATCAATATATGTATATCATCATCAACAGGTCATATAACAAATACACACATTACTCAATCATTTTCCAGGAATATTGATTTTAATATATTCAAATTCAAATTAGATATTCAAATTGTTGGTTTATATGTAAGATTTGATTCAATATAAAATACTATGTATATAGTATAGTGTTATATATAGTATTATTATTTATTATATGTATATATATACTGAGAGAAGTGGTCGATTCTCGAACACGAGCGGTTCCGAAGCCAGTTGACCGTCCACAGTCCCTAAGACAGACGGCACTTACTTTAAGTGAAAGTAATTTGAAAAATAAAACAGCAAGCAGAAGCAAATAATTAAAAACTTTACTATATTTCGGTCAGTCAATTTTGATATTCAAAAGTTTATTACATACTAGGAGTTGCATTCGTTATAAGATAAATAGGCGAACAAGCCCTATCCCACAGTACTGTACCTAGAGCAAACATATTAGAATTAGAAAGGAAAGTGATTGGCCACCTTAAAAGTCGAAGCATAAATTGGTATTTACATACTACTTGAATGTGTAGCCTCCGTGGGCTGGTACTATACTAATTAGGTACTCGCCAGTAATGCGCCAATTTCATTGTTTTAATTACTAACAATACTATTCCTTTGTACAACGCCAATAACATCCTTACATATCTAATTCCCATTTTACACTGCCGTTAGTCTCGCCTTAACAATACACTATGATACTAACAAAATAAGTGTCAATATTACTTACATACATTTATCATATACATACACATTAGTAGAACGATGCACGATTCGCGATTATAGTTACATTAACGATTTCCGTCATTACACGTTTAAAAATCTATAAAGGCATCTTTACCTCAGACTTTAGTTAACACCGTCGTTCTGATGGTGCTTTTATGAACTAATTAATTATAATTAAGTTAGATAAAAAAATGAATAAATAAATATAGTTACCCAAATGGTCGTGAAAGGTTCACGTAGTATGACCGAATATGCCGCAGTGCTGCGGTGCGGTAGCGCATTCCGATATAGGTATCACTGTTACTATCACATTTAACTAATAATTTCACTGACTTCCTCAAACGTACGTAAATTATAACAAAAATTAATTAATTGAAAACTATTTTAGGCATTTAATGGCAGTATCGTAACTGGTTGTATTCGAACTAATTATAATGTACAAAACACTTTTTTAATTACCTCTAAAGCTTAACTAATGGTAACACGATGAGGAACGGACGTGTATCGCTCATTCAGGTAACAGGATTGCTAATATTACTAGTTGTATCTAGTGTCGACTCTTCAGCTGCTCAAACGTTTTACAAATTGTTCTCTGCCGCCTAGCGGTACGCGTTCTCATCGGCTGATCCCTAATTTAAAGTTTTAAAAAATTGAATCAAGGCTTTATGTATTAGGAAACTGATAATATTGACGCTGTCGTGCCGACGTCGACCATAAGAAAGCTAAGGCATTAAAAACTCTAATAAACTAGAACCTAAGTCCTTAGAACGAACTTTTTGGTTGTAATTACTTAATTTTAACGAGGCTTACATCGCCCCCTATAGCTAATGGTAACAGTTCACCGTTGATGGAACGTTTATTACATTCTTTTAACATTAACGATTAATACGAGTAACGTTATAATTTAATGACAGGCAGTGATTACTGGTAGTAAAGGGTCAGAAAGTCTTTTACACATTAAAATTATGTGATATATATTTTTTTTGTGATCATTAGGATGATGTTTTTTTATTTTAATGTCATATGATGTAACAGGGGTTAGTGGCTATGTTATTTCGGACGTTACTTTAATGAGAATGACTGTTAGATTTTGAAGATGTATAACGTGCAGTGATATTCGCTCATGAAATGAAATTTATGCTGTAAGGACATGCAATGAAATAATAGACTTTGTAGTGAGATCAGATTACAAAATATGAAATGATTTTTGCCATAATGATGTGATGTCATGATTCGTGCATTATTATTTATTTTATGATGTAGTAAGTTGAACGAATTAATAGTAAATCAAGTAGGTATACGAATTAAACAAATGAATGACAAATGGCGGACACTGAATTATTATTTCTGTTTAAAATCTAATAGGAATTAGATGAGATGAGATGTGGTTACACGAAATGAGATGAAATTATGTTCTTATACAATTTGAGTATCTGAACGAAATAATGGTACATTGAGCACAATTACATTTGAACACATCAAAGGAAGCAAAGTATAAGATCAGTAAAATGTCCGAAGCACCTATGCAGACAAGGATAGTTCGTAGTTTAGAAATGCATTGCGAGCGCATGTGCTTGCCGCAATATCATGCCTGCTTCCTATGTTAGACCAGAATTAAATGAAATGAAACATGTAGAACGAAACACATGCACAAGTAAGTATAGTGTTATGCGAGATATTGGCAATAAAAATGCATAAGTTGTGACTATAAGAACCGCGAGCGTCGCCGCGCCGCGAATGTTAGTTTATAACAGTACAGTTGTACAAGCAGTCTTGGTAAACACTGAGAGTAGGTACTTAGTGCTACTTAAATTACGTACGAACGAGTCATATAAAATTAAATTAAAATTCTCATAATTACACACGTAATTAACCTACCGGTTAATTCTAGACGATATAAAATGCAAAATTAAAACCGCAATATTTCATTTACAAGAAACAATTCTGTCTAAAACAACGTCTTATCCATTACAATAATGTAAATTATATTCTATATTTACAGAAATAATATATTATGCGATTCTCCGACTGACAAATTTTAAATAGTAACATAATATATATTTTATTATATTTAACACTACCACGTATAAAACACGCATTCAAGTCCCTGGTACCTTATGTAATAACTATTTTTTTAATAATAAATCAGTCTGTCAATTGGGACGTTTTAATTCCTCTACTAAACAATAAACCAATACACACATGGAGTCAACAAAGATAGAAGAGCCGCACTGTCGTCGTCACGCGCGACCTCGCGAGCGCTGGGCCCTCGGGCTTATTGTCGGGGCCCCAGTAGGAACATTTGTACGAACTCTTGTGCTGGACCGGGCCGCGCTGATGGATCATAAGACGAGGGTGCGGCAGGGGCGCGGGCGGGGAGTCAGCCGCTCGTACATCGAGAACTAGACGCCCTGCTCCGCCATGTACTATCTGATCTCCGCTGAATTCAGCACGAAAGGTACGTAGAACATTTTGCTCTCCAACAACAGGTTCGCCGCCGCTTGGATCTGCAAGTGCCGAGTGAAACTTAGTATCGCGATATCAAAAGCTTTCCAATTGTGAGGGGCTTTCTCCTGCCAGCGTGACTGGTGACTATGGGACGGGGAACTAATAAATCTGATAACTTATCCCTCGCTAATAGACATAGGGTTTCGATTAAATGAACTTTCCTAACGGTGGCTTGTTCCGTTTTCAGAAACGATTTACTGTAGGTAGTACGTCAAGTAATTACAATTTCTCCACAAGAAACATTTATTGTCTTGTACAGGAATTGTAGTAAATGAGAGAAGGTTGCATGCATATAGAAATTATTAAAAAAGGAGAGGAATGATGTTGGGCCAACTAATACGATATAACAAGAATAAATAATATCTCCGAAGGAAAGGTAAGAAAGGAAGATGATCGACGCAAAGTTGCATAAGTCCAAAAAGATTTAATAAGATTCTCTTTGTATAAGTGAAATAAAAAGGTAGATAGGGAAGTAAAGGATTTGACATTACATACATATGCTCAGACAAGTTTGTTTCACGAGACTCAGAAAGAGGGAGAGAGAGAGAGAGAGAGAGAGAGAGAGAGAGAGAGAGAGAGAGAGAGGAAGTCGTTAGCCAATCGCAGACAAAATACATTTAAACGAGGCATACGTTTAAATTTATGAATTGGTTTATAAACATACCTCTGGTATCCTGGCGAAGAGTTCCTGTAATCTTCCGGGATGGTGGGGAGCGGCGTGTTCCAAATAGCTGCGTAAAACTTGAACGTAGCGGTCCTGAATACCGTCCAGTTCATTTTCTGAAGCAAAAAGAATTGCTAAGTTAGATATAGGTACAAATTGGTCCAAAAATAAAGTGATTGTTACGCAAACAATAAGTAACATAAATAACGCTTTATAAACACAGCAATAAAATATAGTATTACCATCCGGTACTACAATGTTTATATTATGTGCATTTTATAAGCTTTTGCTACAGAGCTTAGTTTAGCTATTCGTCGCTAGATGTCGCGTTGAGTTGGCGGTGAACCAATGCCAGGGCGCGCGGTGCGGCGGTGACGTCACTCGCTCAGTAGGTCACTCCGATAGCGGGGCAACGACCGCGGCTAGCCGTTGACCTCCGCTCGAGCGTTCGCGTCCTCACTCGGTGTTGCCGTCTCGCTCCCGCGCGCACTTTTCCACGGTATTGTACGCGCGACTGTTTTATGTGTGCCTACTATTGCGTCTACATTTTAATTGATATTTGTTTGTTTTTGTCGAACATTATCCAATAGCAGTTAGTAGTTGCTATTTTAATAAGCAATTGAAATATATTTTTAAATTAACGTACATAAATCTGTCGATCATCAGTCTGCATTCTAACGCTGCGCATGTGTGGGAATTACGTAAATCTGTGCGCACGAGACGCAACGGTACCCGTTCACGGTGTAATCTGCGCTTGCGCTTTTTTCAATGCGCGCGGTGCGGTGCAAAAGAGAAAGTTCGCCTTCCGCGTCGCGCTTTCCGCTCCGAGAGTGAAATGCTGTCCCGTTGAACATGACGTAACTAACACCGCTTTATTCATTATAGACAATGCGCAGTGGCTACGAGTCAGTTTTAATTCTATTCAGGCTAACAACCCGTTGGCATTTGGTCACGTGATTAAAATACACACAAGCAGTAATGGATTCTAACACTCAATAAAATGCATCAAACGAGAGTAAAATATCAATCGTATTAGACAGAATGATTGGAATTCTTATGTGTTACCCAATTGGACGGCACACATGCTTAGTTGGTGTTACATAGAATCTAACGCACACAGGCGTACATCACTACTAGCGTTCGGTTGCGCAAGCGCTTTCCATTTCACCGTAGTTCGCATTTACCGAACCGAGTGCTATGGCGCGTTGGCGGCTCGATGGTACTTGTCGGTGTTATATGGAGAGAAAATGTCTATTAATTTTATAATACGTACTTTTTATTACTTTTCTTGCAAAAGGATCCCCTTTTAGGGTTGATGACCGCAAGAAATATATACAATGTATAACCAATTTTTTTGAGAAAAATACTTAGTCTGGTTATAATAGAAATAGATGCAGTCACGGGAAATTTTGGTATTAAGGAGCTCCTACATAGAATACGGCTAATTGCTATAGATACTTGTCGATTCTGTGAAGGTCAAAAAGAGTCAACATATATTTTGTGGTTGCGACGCTCTTGCAAGACTTAGGTTGCCTCATCTGGGAGTAGCCTATCCAACACCAGATGATTATGTACAGCTCCAAGCTGGCAGAATCGTGGCGTATTTTAATCTAGTTGATGGGCCCTTTATATCTACTGGCAATAGAATATAATATGTACATATGTATGTAGAAATAAATGTTTTTTTATTAGAAGTGCAGAATAAACTTGCGATTGCACCTGTCCATCAGCATTTAAATAGTTTAGAAAACTTACCTATACAGTACCCAAACAGCTAATGTATGAAAGTGTATTCTATGTAAGCAGTATTAAAACTTAATAAAAAAAATCTTGTGACATTCAATAAATTTGTTGAGTAAACAATACAATCTTTTCATAAGTAGGTTATCAACCGTATCAATTTGAAGCCAATTCTGTTTGATAGTTTGCTACATTGAGATCTAGTATACGAGTTGTCAATACGTTGCGTTTTAGTATTATGTCAGTTAAACAGAAAATAGTACAATTATTTTCTAGGCTTTAATTTAAGCTGAGTTATCTAAATTTTACTAGGCTTGTTCAAGAAAGCGATCATGGTCGGTTTCAACAGGACCCCGAGTCGGCTAATTTTAATAAAATGACACACAATTGTCATTCCAGCGACAAACTACTGAGAAACCATTACGATTGTGACACACTCGGTATTCTGCTAAAATAACCATAGCCAGTGGTGTCACACCACTGAGACGCCATTATCGTTTTAGGTCTCAATAGTGAGTCGCTGGAATGGCAATTATATGTCATTTTACAGTCGATTGAGTGTCGGTTCAGTGTTAGTTGCATGGCATTGGTACATGAATTGGACTTGCCTATTAAAATCTACCATGAGTTTCGTTATTTTCAATCAAATGATCGGTTTAATGACAGGTCAGTGGCGAGCTACTGACACGCCACTGGTAGTGTGTAAAACCGCCCAATTGACACACTATTGACGCTCCATTGAAGCGTTTGTATATTAGAAGACTTGAGGCCCTGGTACTTTAAGCCCCTAGAGTTGTTTTTCAGAAAAGCAGAAGTGTGTAAACATTTCCGAGTTCGTAGCGCCTCGTAGCGGTAGCTGGGGAAAACACTGGACTCAAGGGAAAATAACTTTGCAATGCAAACTGTCCATTGGCTGACGTGTAACTAGCCACCAGGGGAAAATCATGTTCACGTCACCCAAAAAATAATGACGCCTGTAAATAACACAGATCACTTGTATTTTATGAGCTAGCGATGATTTCTATTCTCTGAAGATTGGAGAATATAGTACAAAAACTGCAATTAAATACGGCCCACGCTTCGTTTACATAACACCTATAAGGTTTAAGTTTATTTTACACATAAATGCAATATAATCCGTGGATATTTCCGAGCTCACGGTACTTTCATAGTTTGATAAACAGCTTAGGTACTTGACGTGGGCACGCGCGGTGAAAATAATTTTCAAACACTGCGCCGGAGTGCAAGCGACCCACTTACAGCGGGCGATAACACAGGATGTCATAGTTTCCCTACAAATAGTACTAGGTACTAGGCTAGGACGGCGACAACGATGCGTGCGTTGCGCTCTTTACCTATGTGGGTTATTCACGAGGTAGAAATTAGAAATAGATATAATTTTGAACGGTTCTCTTTTTGATATTAGAGTAAGTTGCGATGACAGTTGAGTATACTAAGAGCGCTTGTAGACGTACTTTTTAGGGACTTTTAACGAACTTCGTTTCTTGCGGTATAAAGGTACTTGTATTAAGTATCCGAGCCCAATTTACCGGTCTCCTACAACAATCATATACTTCTAATGCCACTATACCAACGGAATTTTCATTACGGTAGGCTGTTGATAGGAACTTTCAAAACAATAAAAAAACATATTTTATGTTTAAAAAATAAACATTGCTTCATGTGGCCGCATTTTCCTTGTTTTATTTGAAATTCGTTTTTAGTTGAATTATTTACATAATTTTTCTGGTGGTCGCAATAATAAAGTCTACGTAGTTTGGAATCAGACGGCTATGTTTGGATTGTTCTAGAATATAATTATGAATGTAAAATAACGACAAAACCGCCTATTTTAATTTTACCTACTTCATAATATAGCTGTAGTAGCATAATCAGTACAAGGAAAAATTGCATCGAGTTACAAGTTAGCCAAGCTACATAATTATCGAGTGACGTCACTTGCAGGAGCTAGCGTAACAATCCTGACCTACATGCATCGTGGCTGATGCACCCTCGCCCGGTCCCGTACTAACTGGATTACATCTCACTGGTGCGTTGACATGCTAAAGCAACCGGCCAACAAGTTCCTACAAGGGATAGAGTTGTAATAGGGATTCGTTCGACGAAGCATTCCTAGACACGTATTTTTATGTTTCTTTTTGTATTGTTATGGGATTTTTTTTTGTATTCTAAATGCAATTATATTATAAACCATAATTATGGTTATATCCCTACCAATGCGCGCCAAAAATTGTGACTCGTGTAAGTAAAATATTTTCTCATATAAATTTAAGGTATGATATCCTTTCCTTATTATATACTTTTGTACAGTACCGTACTTCGTACATTTTCTAAACCCGCACGAAGGCATTTTACTTGATTTTCAAAGGCACACGTCACGTTCGTTATATTTTAACGCCGCCTGACTTACACCCGTTCACCTAATTTGGGTAAATTTCGTTGTTTCACTTTTCGTGCGCTAATGGCATAAGTATCTATTGTAAAAAATATCATTGTCTAGATGGTCCATTGTGTAGGGATTGTTGATGTAGGTTATTACCTATAGTGTCGAATATTCTTCCACAAAGCAGCAATGCGTAATCATTGTTAAGTTCCGTTGCGAAGAGCACTAAAACGGGCACAAAAGACCTTGTAATTAGCATCTCTAGTACGGGTACGGTATAGCTATCAAATAGCAGGCGTTTTTCTTGCCATCAATCAAACATCCGATCGGTCTCTTTACCATATTAAATAAAATAAAAACACTTGAAAGACTTCTTTCCGATAATTATTTTGTGTTTACAAATAAAATAAAAATGAAATCGCGACCAGTAATAATTAAAAAATAAACCACCGGTCCAGTAAACAAGGAAATGTAACCAATTCATTCTATTTACATAGCCCAAATAACGGCCGGCGCTGATAGCCGGAGCCGCGGTGAAAGGTTATCCGTTTAATAATTAACACGATTCGAAACCGAAAGATTCCTACTGCATCGACGAATTTGACGCAAACAATTAATTGTTTATGTGCCGAACTTAATCAGTAAATTGGCAATGTTTTTATGGTCACCGCTTATCAAGTTTTTGTTTGATTTCGTCTTATTCATTCATCGGCATTGCCCCGGCTGACATCGAGATTAAAAAATAATAATATTGCACTTGCAATTATTTTTCAGTCTTGATAACAAAATGCTGTAGGTACACTCCATCCCAAATAAGCTTGAACGCGATTACAAGTTCGTTTGCGGCTCAATAACTACACTACTACTACTACTAAGCGCGTTAGCAAAAACGACTTTGTATTAACAAACTTTTTTTGCTGCCGCGTTAACGGTCAAATATACAGCGGGGGTGTTTTATGACTGCCTAATAAAGTTGTAATCGCGTTCAAGCTTATTTGGTTTGGAGTGTAGGTACAAGGTATTTCCGTACCCGATTTTTTAAGGAACACCTAAAGTAGGTACCTAAACTATACCAGTTTGTGTTATAAGTAATTTCATTAGGATAAAAATATAATTAGCTCTTAAGATAACTGAACATAAATAAAAAATTATAGTCGTGAACATAAAAATGAATGTGATAATAATTAATGTAATTTTCATAGTAATATTGTTTATAGGATAGGTGCTACATACGTAGTTACAAAATGGTGATGTTCGTATTACATAGGGACACTTAAATATTATTTTCTAATCTCCTTTGAAACAAGTTGTGATGCAAACGTATGTTATTTATTTCAATAGGAAGGCCTAAGGCTTTTTAAATTCTTTCGGAGTCGCTGCACGTTCGGGATGTGGGCCCTAGGACGTCCATTGAGTACGGCGGTGACTCCGAGGAGGACGGCGGCGGGGTTGCGACCCCAGTCCCCGTGAGCACCGTGACTGGTTCCCGGGCGGCGGGCTCAAAGGCAAGGAACTGAAGATCCCACCGGAGAGCCTTGGGAGCCCCTCTCATGTGCCGATGCGACAGCCGCGGGGGTTTTAGTGGGTAAGAATCCCAAGTACCCCGGTACTGTGGCGCTCGACAGCTCCCGGGGACCTTTTGAAGGTTTCCCCCGCGTCAACAAAAAAAAGGGCTATTAAATTACTAACGTGTAAGAACTAGTCTAACTTTAATAAATGGTAACCTAGAATCTCCTATTTTAAGGCTCAGTGCTCATGTGTGAGAGTTCCAAAGTGTTATATTAATTTTCTCTGAATTCATATACATGTCAACGACCCGAGAGGATACTATTACTTTGCGAGGCTTATTTAGAGCGTGTGTTACATAACATACACGGTTCGAAACAATAAATACTCGCATAATAATATCATATCCTGAGACACGTAATAAGAATGTAAAAAATATCTCAAACCCTGGTTATTATGAGAAATTATTACCCTAAAAGCGACTGTTTTTTATAGTTAGGGTTCATAAGGTGAAAACTCATCACTTTAAGTAGGTACCTAAACATTACCTATAAATACCCGCTAGGAAGAGGTTATTTGAGGTAATTTAAGTACTTCATATCTTCACGTATAGGTATCACACTATCTTTTTTTTAACTACTAAGGTGGCAAGCATGTATGCGGCCCGCCTGATGTTAAGCAGTCACCGCAGCCTATAGACGCTAGCAACACCATAAGAAATACTAGCGCGTTGCCGACCCTTAAGACATTAGATATTAAGTCTTTTGTGTCCGGTAATTTCACCAGCTACAATGCCCTTCACACCGGAACACAACAATTTTTACACACTGCTGCTTGGTGGCAGAATATCTGACACTGCGGTGGTGCCTACCTGGACGGTTCCTTGCACAAGGAACCTACCACCTAGCATCTGGAATTCATATCTATAATATAAGTCTAAACTATAAATTCTATAAAAAAAAAAAAATCTATCAGAATAGCGTCTTCTGCTGTCCCAATCATAATAAAGGTACTCCTAAAAGGAGTCTTATAATTCTATAATCATCAACTCACCTTTGTTCAGTAGTATGTACACTTTCAGGCACACGTACTCTTCCATCCGGAGTTGGATACGACGGAATACGCAGGTTATCTGTGTCATCTTCTCCACCACTAGGCCGACGTCTAGTCGCAGCTGTTCCAGGGTGATAGGCCGGCCCATTAACGAAGTTAGGCAGTTCTGCAGCGTTCTTAGGTTCGCATTCACCTATACAAATAATAATAATATTATTAGAAAATATCAATTATAGTTTCGATCTTTAACCTAAACTTAATCGGAATCAAACTTTAACGTTTTTAGTGAAGAAAATTATCAGTTTTTTTTCATTGCTTAATGTCCATGATTGAATAAATAAATACTCCTACTCCCCGATATGATATCGCTAAACGATATGTGTAGTTTTATTTATAAAATACTAGCTGACCCGCCCAGCTCCACCCGCGCTTTTTTTACATTATCAATGCTCCAATATCACCTAGCGGTATGAAATATACTTTAAGACTTATTCTCATACCAACGAAACAAATATAAAAAAAACGGTCGAGCCGTGAAGTGCAACCACAACCACAAACACCCGCGCTTTTTTTACATTACCAATGCTCCAATATCACCTAGCGGTATGAAATATATTTTAAGAGTTATTCTCATACCAACGAAACAAATATTAAAAAAATTATAATCGGTCGAGCCGTGAAGTGCAACCACAACCATAAACACCCGCGCTTTTTTTACATTACCAATGCTCCAAGATCACCTAGCGGTATGAAATATACTTTAAGAGTTGTTCTCATACTAACGAAACAAACATAAAAAAAATAATTAATAATCGGTCGAGCCGTGAAATGCAACCAGAAACACCGTGATACGAGATTTTTATAAATTAGAGGAAAAAAGAAGAAAGAAGATTATACACTTTTTTAAATCAAAATGATAATATTATTGTACATCTGTGTAGTCATTATAGTTAAGTCTGTCCACAAAAATATTAATAAAAAATATTTTATAAACTATTCATGTTCTTTTATGTGTGTGATATTACATAATTCACAGTTCTGTATTGCTTAAATATGCTAATGTTGATATAAAAATACTTTATTTTCTGTAGAAAGATACAGAAATATAATATAAAAGAATACATAATCGTTTTAATTGCCAAAACGTATATCATATCGCGTATTGTACGTTTCATTTACGTAATATCGAATGTAGAGCTAATAAAAAGGAAATGCTCTAGACAATGAAAAATACTTTCTGTTTAATTGCTGTTATTACGGCACTGAGCTGGTGCAGCTTTATGTAATACATGCAATTCACTGGCCAAGATTCTGTTGCATATTGGTAGCAATAACATTATTTATAATAACAATAACTTATGTATTTCAAAATAATTGAGAGGAGAAAAAAAAAACAATTAACCATTAAAAAAATAGAAAATGTTTTAGATGTTATATTTGGCGTTTTTTATTTATAAATTAAATGACATAAACATATATTAAGTAGGTGATGGATAAGGATAAAAGTCAAGTCTACATTTTGTTGCGTTATTTACTCATGAAACTGCCCATTGTTCTAAGACTTCGATACACATTCCGCTTCAATAAATAGTGGTACTTCGTAGTATGCAAACTAAACCAGATACAACAGTAAATATATATAGCTGCGGGGAATTGGAAATGGTGAGCGCGGATAGGTTGGATTGCGATTCTAAGCTGGTTATGTGGCGAATATGCAACCGTCCGAGTGCAACTAGTTCTTTGCCAGGCGACTTTCTACCGGGGTTGCGCAAGCGGCGATGCAGATCACGTAACTGCACTCAGCCGCATGTGGCGGAAGTCTCTTAGTGCGACCTGGAGCGTGCACACATCTAGGGCTCGTTAATCAAACTGCTAAAACACCTACAGAGGCATTTCTATTTCGTAAAGCACTATTGAATTTAATTTATTGACCAATTACTTGGAAAGAGATCATGTTTGTGATTATGTGTTTGTATTATTCAAAAATAAAAAGGATCGCAATATCTAAGAATTGATTTGAGCTCGCTTATGCAATGAAGACGTAATAATTAAATGAAGTATTAATTTAAACTGTGTTTTAGTTGATATCCAAATATTATACCAGAAATAGAGTTAAGATTCCAATAGATGCTGACAATATGTATTAAAAATATTTAAATCAATAAAAGCAAGCATTGCTAGACATTAATCTATACTGATATTATCAAGGTTGGCGGTTAGATTCCGAAACTTCACTGTATCCATGGCTAGTCTGAACACCTTCAGTAAGGCACTTAAAGAAGAAGAAAATATTATCAAGAGGAGAGATTTGTATGTTTGTAACGAATAAACTCAAAATCTACTGGACTGGTTTCAAAAATTCTGTCACTATTAGAATGCTACATCATCCCTGAGTAATAAAGGCTATATTTATTACGGGACGGGCCACTAGTACGTTATATATGGCACTCTCCCATTTAGAGATTAAGAGCTGTGTAAAAATGAACTGACTTCGATTAGTTTCTAAATCTGCGTAACTTTTTAAACGATAATGTTGCGGTGTCAAATTCAAGGTAGTAACTATTATGTAAGTGATTGAAACTCACCTCTTGCATAAAGTCTTGCTCGTGGTCCGACGAGGGCGGTGCGTGCGCGTGCTTCCCGTGCATCGCCTGGTACGCCGCCGTCGTCAGCACCGAGATCTCATGCCACTTCTCCATCAACAGCTTGGAATGTATCTCCATTGGTATCTCCATTATGAAGGGTAGTTTCTTCGTCCAAGCGACCATTTTGTGCACTATGGAGTCTCCGATTCTACACAGTTTATCCCCTATTTCGGAGGTGTCGTGGAGCAGGTCTGGTAGATGTCGCACCGTTGCAATGTCTTCCATGGCATCGCAGTCGATCAGCTGCCGGATCATGTGTAGTGCCCTATCTAAAGGTACAGCACGATCCCGGGACGATGACACGGTGCTCTCTAGCCTCGCCCTAAAACGGACGACCTGTAAAGAGTGGATATGTTAGCTAATAGTTGTGGTGAGTTATTTAGTAGTACATTTTGATGTAGGTAAGTATTGCCTTTGTAGTTTTTTAATAGGAATCAGGAAGTTTGCAAGCTGAATTAATTGGACCAATTTTACCTTCATCGAAGTATACTTTTTCTTTTTACTTTGCCTCACCTCGCTGGGGTTGGTGAGAGCAGTCTTAAGAATGGTGCCGTTGACTAAATTTGACGGGAGAGGTGGTAATGGGTCCTTTGGCTTTTCGGGCGGCGATGCCCGACTCGTGGACGTCGCTGTCTTTGTCGCCTTCTTGTGTTTTTTGTATTTAACTTTATATAAATTGTAGACGGCGCCACTATTTCTTCCACCAGGCATTCTGTCCTCTCGTACCGCTGTGATAAAAAAATCACCTTTAATAAAAAAACTAATATTTTTCTAAGTCTCAATTGATAATTTAATCTATTTTACATACGTACCTTGTAATACCATTCCTTGTTCAATACATTTTTTAAATCGGCAATATTGGCATCTATTCCTTTGCGCTTTCGTTATTTCACAGCCACCATCAGCCACACATGTATACACCCTTCGATTTTGTACAGTCCGTTTAAAAAAACCTTTACATCCCTCACACGTGATAATCCCGTAATGTAGTCCTGTCGCTTTGTCTTCACAAATCATACAGATCATAGGTTGCTCGTCCTCATCTCGATCGACCTGGGGAGCGTAGGGGCTGAGATCCGGTCGGGGCGGCCCTAGGGAGCCAACCCCCGTGACTTGTGACGCCCCAGCGATGCTCCCAACCGCGCTTAAGTTCAGGGCAGTGAGTTGCTGTTGCGCAGGCAGCTGCGATACATCGCCAGCCCACAGCAACTCCATATTCAAAGGTGGTCCTCGGGGTCGTCTTAGTTCACCTCCTAAATTGAGCAGTAATCGGGCGGCTGACTCTTCACTACACGTGGACGGATCGGGAGTAGGTGGAGTAGGCGTGTGCGACGCACTAGCCGCCGGCTCTCCGCTAGGCGTGGGAGCCGGTAACGTCCAGAACATCGTTCGTACTCCGCCCGATTCGCCCATGATGACGGCGGGTGTGCCGCGCCATTGCGTGGAACCTCGCCCCCCAGGTTTGGATTCGAGCGGCTGCGGTGGGAAATGTCCGCCTATGAGCTCCGGCTTGACACCGTTGATACACGCAGCGGGCGGCCAAGGCCCGGGCGTCAGCGACGAGTGCAGGCTCGACGGCGGTGGGGCATGAGAACGCGGCCTGTATGGCTGTTGCTCCTGACTGCCCTCGAGCTTCACGGAGAGCTGTGAGGGCGACGCGGCGTCATGTTTGTTGGCCAGCGAGCACTCCGCCTTGATTGCGGCTTGCGCCCCCTCGAACTTGATGACGGAGTACGGCGGCGCGGAGCGGATGACTGTGGGGTGGCAGGCCGGCGACGGTGAAGGAGAGCCGCCGCCGTCGAACACGGGTGGCGGGTGCGGCGGCGTGCTGCACCCCGCCTCGGCCATGCGCGGCGACGGCGGGCCGGGGTCCGGCGACGACGTGCTCGTGTCAGCGGCCGACTCGCCTGCGGGAACACGCGGTGCGTTCAACGAGAGTGACGGGCGACCTCTCGCCTCGGCGCGAAAGAAAAAGAACACCATGGACCTTTCGGATGCGATAAATAGAAACTAGGTGAAATGTCAACGACCGCGCGGCGCGATCGTAGCTGAGCGCGCGACGCGGGGACGCGACACTGCACTTCCCGACGCTGCCGACTAGATTAGCTAGCCGGTTGCGTCACGATGCGAGCGCCGCCGCCCAGGCCACATAGAAAACTAATCTATTATATTTATGGACTAAGTTTGAAACGTTCAGTGACTCGTGGTGAGCTACGATCCGATTTACGATAGATTAGTTAACGCATCTACTGCTAATGCACTTTTGCTACCATTTATGTATCTAACTGTTTGAAATACAAGTGGGAAATGTAGGAAGCGTGTCTACGGGCCGCGTTGTGGGCGCGAACGCGAGATGCGACGCCGAGCGCGAGGAGAAAGTGAAAGCGGCGACGCGAGCGCAGATGCGGTGCCCGGAAGCGTTGCGCCTGCGCCCCCCATCACAAAGGGCCCTACGTCACAATAGTAACACGCTATACGTTAGAACACAATATATAACCGCATAAAATTTTTCAATCATAACCAAACACATAATTATTTGATACCGGTACCTTCCACTGAATGAAGTTTATTATAATTATTATGTTTATTAATGATTTTCAGTTGTAAACACTTGATTTTAATTTCCGTAGTATTAGTTATTATTAAATTTTGTAGAACTGATGATAAATCAAAGTTCATACAGCCTAGAAACTGTAATTCTATGTCAATTGAACCTCAGATCGAATAACGCTTAAGGATAGTAAGTATGCCAAAATAAACAAATTCGCCAATCTATAGACTAAAAGTCTAAAGAATTATGTACGTTAACACTAAACTTTACCAACTTTTTATTACTAAATCCATAGGCGAAGTTAAGCCTCACGCGCGATTGGGCTTACATCGCACACACGGTTAAAGAGCCTAATGATTGCTGTTGCATTTAATCACATTATTGTCCACAAGGTATTCGAAATTCGGCGACAACTGAAATTTTATAAACAAGGGGTGAATGATCGGCATTCGGGCGCGCGCGGGCTTGCCGCGCGGTAGAGACGCGCGAGCGCAAATTTTTTCGCGATTTTGTTTACACGGTGAAAAGTCGCGAAGAAAGTTTTCCACTGTCGGCGGCGCGACGGCGGGCGGCGGGCCCTCGCAGTGAGCCCGACCTACCGCACCAGCGCTGGCCGCCCCGCTCCCCGCAATGCTTCCCGGTCCCTCCCTCCAGCCGCTATTAGGTCAGACGGCCGTGCGTGCGAACTGCAACCGCACAATGACTGGTGCACGCGTGCAGCGCTCTCGCTTCGAGGACGATCTCTATTTCACTCCGCGTCCTTTGCCACATCATTGGTGGGGACCGATCTTTCTAGCGGGCGTGATGCAACGCGCTCTAGGTTCTAGGTAGACTCGCGCAAACATAGATAAACGTCCGTGTAATGGTCATACTATTGGTTACATTACAACACTTTACTACTATATTACCAATATGTACCTTTACTTGTGTATGAAATTGAAACATTAACGGTACGAAATGTTATTGTGAGATGGCGCACTGAATTGCACAGACTGCATACTTTACAGATATCATTGTTTAGTATTACTAAGATAACATACAGTAAATATGTGATAATTTGTCCATGAATACGCGTTTAGTTTACAGTTCAGTCCACGCGGGCATCCGATTTGTAAACATACCTAAATAAACATAGAGCCCCATCTAACTTAGACTTACAACCTTCTTCATCTGATAACGATAATGTATTACCTAACATGCAACCCTTTTATTTCGGATGTGCGCGATCGTCGATTCGATCGGTGCACGCCGAAGGTCGCGCGCGGTCACCGACACGGTGGAAAGTAGGTCACACCCCTACCACGGTGTCGGCACCCTCCCGGCTAGGCCGACACCCTCCCGGCGCCGCGCCGCGCCTCCACGTGTCGCTCACTCGCTCGTCCCGCGGCGCCACGCCAATCCGTCATATCTTACGCGAAAAACTCACGTCGTGTTTACGGTAAAAGGTCGGTCTCGGTCCAGAAATGTCAACGTAAATATATTTAGTTTGGATAATAGAAGATGTTTTTTCATTGTAACAGCTAACGGAGGTTTTCTTTAATGTTATGTATGGTAAAAAAGTTTTTAAATTAATCATTTTACGATTACCTTGTATAAGCTTTAGACAGAATATTAACGAATTTAACACGTATAAATATTAATGCATCAAATTGAAATGTTATGCTAATATAATAATAAATTAATATTTATAAATGTCTAAACACAAATAATTAACGAACTACTTAACAGTAGTTTCTTTACACACTGTTGTTGATAAATTTCTAGACGCGTACCTGATAATTATGAAAATTCTTAAATGTTTGTATTTGGTACTGTTAATATTGATACTATTTTTCTTCTCGATCTTGTAAGGATTTCAAATGAATTGTGTGTGTATGTTTGTATCATTGCTTAAATCCAACTTTTTTTAAATTCTGATGTAGATTTGAAAATAGACAAACTTCCTGACTTAGGCATTTTCTGCCAGTTTCCCTTAGCGTGGTTCAAAGAGGGTACGAGTTAGGTGGAAAAAAGAAACAGAGTACAGAAAAAAATACACAGTTATGTTATTTCGAAAACACTATTTACGAATAGTTACGCTAGCTTCTATCTAAATAACATATATCTATTTTAAAAGGACGTCACGATACATTTATGAGCCATTGTTTAAAACTTCTCTCACTTATATGCCTTCCGGAAAACGATTTCGTCTCTAAGGTAATTAGTGCGTACTTTGCATTGCCGTGCGATAAACATACCTAATCACTAGTGTAAAAAAACTCGACGAAAACGCTTATATTCATATCGTAAAGAATATCATCGTCACGCACGTTCCGTTTATCGTACACAAAGTGCGACACGTTCGCGTGGTAGGGGCGCGTCACGGCGGCGACGCAAGCCGCGTCATCGCGCGTCACTCACCGCGTGCGCGACTCGACGCGAGCTCGACTTCTTCTTAATAAAAACCGGTCAAGTGCGAATCGGACTCACGCACCGAGGGTTCCATACCATCTTTGGACGTATTAAAATTATTTTACTATTCGACTAACACCTCAGATAGCAAAAACAAACCGCAAAACTCAGTTTGTAGGTCGAGGTTTTTTTAATGTACTACTATTATCTATAAATATCATTTTATTTTTCCTGTAAAATATCGATAGACATGAATTACCTATAATTATTTAAGATTTTCCCGTCCACAAACTTCGGAGATAAGGCGGTATATACGGTATTTTTTTAACATTTTTCATTATAATAAGCCAAAAACTACGTGACATAAGCCAAAATAAAAATCCGTTTTGTAATTTTAACTCCCCATTTCGACCCCCATTAAAAACAAAATAAAAGAAGAAATATTTTTTTTTTCATTTTCAATAAGGTTAAGTAAATTAGATCTAAATCTATCAGTGGTTCCTGAAATATATAGGCGTGGCAGACAGACGAAGTCAGACCATAATGGTTTCTTTTTACCTTTTAGGTATGCAACCCTAAAAATACCTATTTACTTACCTATTTACTTACGGTACCACCGCGGCGCGGTACCGCCACAGTATTAGCTATTTTTTTGCAAAACAGTAGCAATAGCTATCTATAGGCAAGTATATCGCTTAACACCAGCCGAAACTATTAGGTTTTATTCGATTGCATAAAAAATAAATTAAATTATATATTAAATTTCACTGAATCGTATAAAAAGTATTATAATTTGAGATGGCGGTCACTCATAAACGTAGTAGTAATTTATATAGTATACAATAACAAAGTGTCTTCGCCGTAATAGAGACTAATGTCTCATCATATTAGAAAAATGCAATTGGACTCATTCCATTTTTTTTAATTAAAATTATTTAAATGCAATTGGACACATTCCATTTTTTAGGTCATACTTATATTCTTTAGGCCGCAGTTTAATTGATATGATGAAATTTCACGAGAACAGCTGCAGAGAGCATTTAAGCGACTTTATACTATTTAGAGAAATTAACCTAACTAGTACCTATTAGTACGTTACTATCTGCGTATTTCATACTTGCCCTTTGATCCAGCATTGACGGTATTAAAATATTGTAAAAAAATATTATAATTATCGACTACTATAATAGTATACTATAATAGTAGGTTATAGGTAGGGTATAGAGTTGCAATAGTTGTAATAATGTAATATACTGGTAACAATCCACTGCCACTGGTCCACTGCTGAACAAAAGGCCTCCCCCTTAGAAGGGAGGGGTTGCCATAATCCCCACGCTTGGCAGGTGTCTTGGGGATCCCATTAAAATAAAAAGCTTTTATTAATTCCATACCAGCATACAAATTAAAAAATAATAATTACTAACAAAAAATTATATTGACAATTATATAATATTATGAGATTATTAATTAATTAAAAAGAGAAATTAGTTTATTTTTCATAATAATTCCCGATCTTGGGGATCCCAGTGGTGGTAGGTAATACAATAGAAAGACGCTGCTGCCCGTCTTCTTGTTTTCCCTTAGTTGTCTCTTACGGACACCCAACGGGAGGAGATGAGACAGTGCTATTATTACCCGAACACCCCACGGGATAATAATAATAATTATTATTAATAATAATTATCATTAAATTTTAAATATTCTGAAATTTATTTCTCGTGTAGAGTAATCTCTATTATATCTAAATAAGCTTCTGAAATAATTTATTTCTAAGTTTTTAGTAAAAAAATGATTAAAATGTTTTCAGCTTGATTTTAGTTCTAGAATACTAGATAACATTATACCAGGTTACCCTAGCTGTGCCGTTACACGAATCTATAAGCGAATATATGAATAATGCCAGCTAAGAATAGGCTTCGTCTATTTATGGATACGAGCAGATACTGAGATTTAAATTTGAAAACGATTGACGTAATGTTTACTTACAAAAACATTGTTCAAATGTAAAAGGTAAAGGAACTACTATACCATGTCAGTTTTTATCAATGAAATTATAAAATGTGCTTGAATTATCCTTGTTGACCGCCTCGGGGGCGTTGTTACGTTGTATGACAATGAATACATCTTTCTCTCATGACTTATTCATAATGCCACAATAGCAATAATTACAGCACCGCTATTTATTGCTTTCACCTTTCGTGGCTTTACGTAAACTTTCTTTATCACCGTGACTTCATTGCTACGACACGATACTATTACGTAAGATATTAGCGGTGGAATTTATTACGTTTCTAAACATTCATTCTTACAAGTTCATATTGAAATTAGTTTGTTTTCACTATAGTGTGGTTTTTTCCACTTATTAAATGGCAATATTTGTCTCACATGAGAGTATGAAGCGATGCAAGGCTTTTGTACTTATCTTAATAATATACCGATAACTGATGGGGAAGTAAGGTTTTCGAGTGGTGACCTTGAACCCGAAGACACAGCGTAGGCAGGCCTCTCACTAGGACGCTGCGGTGGTACTTGGGGCTCTACCACAATCTGTCCGAGCAGTGTTATTGCTATTTTACTTCGCGAGATAAAAGAACGGAACTATTAACTGCATATATCTGAGTCTCTTTCCCACGTAAACGTTAACACTGGTATAAGACCTAGTTTTAGGGCCTCCGGACGGACTATTGCACACGGAACCTACAATGTGAGCGACAAGCTTTAGGTCTTGAAAATCGTATCGTCTTCTCAAACCCCTGCACAGGCTTGCAGTTCACCGCTGAGAAAAGACTTAGTCCTGCTATCATAATACTCAAAAATATATTTTGTGGTGTATGCATATAATAGGGCTACGCCACTTTCTATAAGACTTATGAAAAAAGATTCCGAGATGATATAAAACTGCGGCACGAAATTAAATAAAATGATCAGATTAATAATCGTTCCGCTGTCTGTAGCGAGTGCCATCGCGAAATGATTGCAACCATTTCTTCGGTTATTTATAATGGCGGGCGCCGACGCTAACTTGTTGAACCGGATCTCGGTTTTTGAAGTCTTTTATAATAATTTGTGAGTGAAAGTGTCATTATTTTTTCGGAACCGGTCGCGACTCTCTCACGGCTTGTTATGTTGGATGTTATTCAACATTTAGCTTATGTTCGTTATCAAATGTTTATCGATGTTTGTTGTATAACTTGCTTGAATTATACGGTTTATTTTATAATCGATTCAATCGATCGATTCGATACGCGATGCTTTTGAGATTTATGTTTATTGTTGCTGTCAGTTAGTTAGGTAAAGATGATACAAATTGTAAACAGAAAGTTGATTTTTTATATATTGTTCAAGTAAATAACCAATTAGAAACTACACAAAATGATGCTAAGAGAGATACTTGCAGATTATGTGAAGGTGAAAAATAATCAATGATACACATATTGCGTAGCTATTATGTCTTATGTACTATTTATTTCGTAATATTTATAGTTTTTTTTTTATATATATTTTATTTTTTATTTCAAGGCTACTGGGATTTTGGTTCGGTCATGCTCGCCATCGAAAAGTCTCTGCTTGTGGCGGCTTTGTGTGGCGGGTCACCCCCTTCCCTCTAATATGGTTGAGGGGAGTGATGGCTGCTGCTTAAGTCAACTCGTGCGCGGGTGCTGCTTGGAGGGACTGGTCCGGCCACTGTCCTTTTGTCCTTTTTTTATTTTATTTTTTTTCTTTTGCAGTCTAGCAGCAAAATTGATTATCACTTTATTTACGTTCTGAAGGCAATTCACTTGAGCTTGTAAATTATTATTGGTGTGTATCTAACTTAGACGACTTGTGATAAAAGTTGGTAATATGTTAAAGTGCTTTGTGTCTTGCCTGACGAGGCACTGCTTAACAGCAGAAGGTAAATGGTAAACGTGAGCCACTGTGATTTTGGATCGGTCATGCTCGCCATCGAAAAGTCTTTGCTTGTGGCGGCTTCGTGTGGCGGGTCACCCCCTTCCCTCCAATATGGTTGAGGGGAGTGATGGCTGCTGCTCGAGTCAACTCGTGTGCGGGTGCTGCTTGGGGGGACTGGTCCGACTACTACTACTATCCCTTTGGCATTTTAGTTTGTTGTATTTTCGTCGTATTTTTTATTTTATTTGATATTTTGAACGGCAGGACACACTGTCGCTGGTGCTGATCTAATTGTAATAAGACAAACTTTGTTTAAAAAAAAATGTGAAAAAATGACAAGCCCGCTGAGTTTTTTGCCGGATCTTCTCAGTTGTGGCCACGTTGTGACCCGGTGGTAGCTTTTAAAAATTGACCGTTCAAAAGTGCTAGCGTTAAGCCTATTTGAAATAAAAAATTTGAATTTTACACGAGGTAGTAGGTTCAATCGTCAGAGAGCCTAAAATACACCGGATGATACATATACAGCTCTACATAAGCTAGCGCAATCGCGACGTACTTAGGGACCTCTTTGACCTGTCAGCAACAAAGTAAAGGCTAGGCATACATAATGAATCCAACAGGTCAAAATGCTTTCCAGTGTTTACCGGGCCTAATTTACAGCCAACAAAAAAATAATTATATAAAAATTAATATTACATCGCATCAACATATCGGATTTCCTAACATAGTAAGCAAGCTTAAAGAAAGTAAATTACTTTCAGTTGGAAAGTGTGTTAGAAATTTACCATCGGGAAAACTTGGCGAACATGTGCTAAACAATAACTTGTTTATCTAAAATTTCAATGTTAATTGTCTGGGAATAGTACCGGAATCTTATGTAAGTATGCTTTTATATTATGTATAAGTCTGAGATAGTTTACATAATGGTCAATGTTATGTTATAAATTGTTAGAATTAATCTCGACTATTTTGCATTTGTGAGTGTGTTCGAATATTTACTAAGTTAAAAGTAACATAAAAAAACGTATACTCGTGACTTAAATTGAACGTGTTTGATATCTACATTTCAATTTCTCTATAGTATTTATTAATAAAATATAACAATAATATATAAAGCAAACAAAATGTTTTTTAAAGAAGAGTTTAAAGAGTGAGAGAGAGAGAGAGAAAAGAGTGCGAATCCATAAAAAACGTGTTAATGAATTAACTCAAAACCTAAAAGTTGTTCAGTATCTGGAGTAGAATTTGTTTCACTATTTTTATTAAATAGGTTAATTTTGACTGTATTATTTTTCAAGCAGAGTTAAAATAAAAGCACAGGAGAGTCTAATGCGGAAGTGGTGGGTAATTAAAGCGAGCGTATACGACACGAAATTATTATAGAGCTATAGATAAAGTCTAAAATCAACGATAATAACTGAAAAAATAAAATAGAGTACTAGATGATTTTAAGAAAAAAAAAAATTAAATTTGAGGGTCTAAAGTTTGGGTTATTGCGTTTACATACTGTAACTACATAATGAATTAAAATTTAATTATATTACTGATCCTAATCCGATTTCAATCTTAAATTTTATTAGATAATTTTCTAGTATCGATCGATCCATCGATATATTTATTTGTTTTGATGATAAATAGATGAAAATTATAAATCAAAGCTAACATTTAATTATGCATTTGTTACACACTCATTAACCTAACTAGTACAATAGACACGTCCAAATGAAAATGAAATGACAAGTAACAAAGGACTGCAGAGCGACAGTTGAAAGTGACAGCGCTCCGTGATTGGCGTCACAAGCGGGGAGCCATCTCGACACGAATAACAACTATTCTGTGACCTTAGAACCATTTACAATTTACCCATTTGCTGCGAGCGCTTGAGCTCGCTAACCGCGTGGCTTTGAAAGTACAGAATCGAATGACCGACTGTGGAAAATACATAAAGGTCGCTATGAGTTACCTGTTTTTCAGTAAGGTCGATTGGCTGTCAGAGGATCATTTAACCCTTATGTTATTTTTATGGGAATTTAATAGAATTATTGTAAAAGATAATAAACAAAGAAAAACAGTTTTGTCTCAATTTTACGATTTACAAAAAAAATACACATAAAATGTATCAAAGATTAAATATTGTTTCTTTAAAAATATATATACCTATATGAAATTCATGACGAACGCTGTGTATTGCGGAGTGCAACTCATATAACTTTTATCTTGAGCCTGATACGTAGTACATAATATTTTCTACTGTCAGTACAGTACTATTGGGTAATAATCTGATTTGTGGATGCGAATTATTAAATGCTTGTTTGAACACTGAGCCCCAGAAGACTTCGCAGATCGATATGCATATTATGGTGGTATATAAGAATAGCAGATTCCTGCGGAGAATTATTTATAGCAACACGTGTATTTACAATAGGAACTAGAGATATATTGTGTTTGTGACGTAAGCGCTATTAATTAATATTATTAATGCCGAAAGAAGATCATTAAAAATAATCGGTGTTCTTTTTCTTCGCAGACTTGAGGAAATACATTAACATATCAATAAAATAAATGACATTGAAATTTATTACAACTTATTAATATTTAGTGCAGCTAATGAGTTTCATTGTCATATAATTAGTTATACAAGGAACATAATAAACCAATATCAAGGTAAAGTGCATATGACGATAAAAAATAGATTTAGATACATATTTTATATACTAAAATGTGATAAATTAAATGTCATTTTTATTACTAGCGTCGAGCACTGGTTGCAATAGACACACTAGTATATTTTTTTTCATTATAAGTAATTACAAAAAATAACTTACCATCACTACTACATCGGGAGTCAACTTTCCGCCTCTTTAGTTTGAGGTCTTGGAACAGACTCATATTGTCGAGGTCACACGGGCCGCGGCTGAGTGTCATTATTCCTGAAACAAAAAAAAACAGTTAATTAAAAAAAAGAAGACATCTATATCTATACTTACAATAAAACTGTAACAGGTCCAATTCTGTACATTGAAGATATTTTGAAAATTATATTTAGAGGGCATTCTATAACCGATACTGAGGACGAAAATGTAATTTTTTAATTTTTGGTTGTCTGTCTGTCTGTATCACGGCTGAGCATCACGCCGAAACTACTGAATGGATTCAAATGAAACTTGGCATGATTTGAAATCTTACTACGAGGTAGGACATAGGATACTTTTTATCCCGTAATCTAGCACGGTTCTTTTGGGAGAGGGGATGAAAGTCAAAATGGGTACTTGGTTATACGCTTGGTCCGATTTTATCAATTTTTCTTTATAATATAATTAATATTAGTAAGGGAACACTCATAGAGAGTTGTTATCAAGGTTTTGTAATCGATCGGGTTAAGCAACATTAGGTAAGGTCATTAAATAGATGGGTGACCGTTTAACGCCATTTGAACTAAACGGGTCCGTGCTTCGGAGAGCATGTAAAAAGTGGGTCTCAGTTTTTAACCGACTATAAAAAAGGAGGTTATGTATTCGATGCGAATGTCTGTTAATAAAAGTTTAGTTAACGTAAAAATAGCGCAGGCGGAGCTGCGTGGGTCGGCTAGTATTGTATAAGTTAATAGTGTCTCAATCATGTATCGAATAGAATATAAAACTCTTTGTTACACGTATACTCAATTGTATTGAAGAATACTCAAATTAATTTACTGCAAATGGCAGTGTTATCGCTAACACAAATTACATTGAGGTTTCCTTGGCACCAATTTTATTGTACACGTCAGTTAACTATATGGACAATAAACTCATAAATTGCAAAGTAAGAACTTATAAGTAATGACAAATGTAAATATAACAGCGTTTTATTTAATTTAACACTACGAAAGATTGGTTTGTGTTTAAAAGAAACCGGAGAATTGAACGGAAATCCTTCAGTTTACAAAATTTAGGCCCACACTCCGAATGTAAACTACAGATCCTAATCATAAATGCATAAATAAAGATCTCTGTAATCTGTAACCAAGCTATTAACTCCAAAAAAGAATGCTTATTATTTTCAAGTTCTATCTTTCTAATTCTATTTTCTAAGATATTTCTTTACATCAACATTTGATCTGTAAAAATATATCCAATGCCAATATTTTAATATCTTTTTAAAAATATTTTTGCATAATATTGTATTAATGAGTAATAAATTAATATGATTATTTTACTCACGGTAACCGGGCGACATGTCCGGTCTTTTTACGTAGTACGGACCTGATATATACGGGTAACTATCATGCATTGCGTATGATATTTTTCTCAAATTAAGTAGTTGGATATTTCAATGTCAACGCAGTTCATGGTTACAAGCGGCAACTACAGGCGCGGGCGCGCGAGCCTACGTTTTATTTCGATGCCGCGCGATTCATATAAAAGTAGGTACATACTTGAATGGACGTAGATATTTTTATGACTTTGATAAGAAGTAATAGAGTTTGTATTTTCATAAAACGTAACGTCAGGAGCGGTGCTGTGTGTGTGTGATACATAAGTAGAAAATAAATAAAAAATGTTTAACAAAAATTACTCCATGTTAAAATCTTTCATGTTTAATAGTCAAAGGCCAATGGATCGCAATACCTTTAGAATCAAATGAACAGACCGGGTCAGAAACATTATCGTGCATTCCATAGCAGATTACGAATGTAGGGGAAAAGTCGGCAAAGTTGAAGTGGTAGTGAGCAGGCGATGTCGCAAGAATGCATCCACGGAGTTGGGCTAAAACTCTCGTTATGGATGTCCCAATTTTGTCGACGAAGACGGGGTGTGATTGCATGGTAATATATAATACTTTTGCGAGACCGGTGTAGTTATGTATTGCTCTGGAACGAGATTCGTGGAAAGACAGAAAAGAGTACGTGGTAATCATAACATGTTATGGAATAGGGCCTCATATAATATCTATCCAACTTCACTTCGAAGTTCGTTTGATCTGCCAATTTATGTATTTATCTGCGGCAAAATATGATGGCTGTTTGGACATTTATCTTACTCCTGCCTAGCGTGGGGGTATGGCAACCCCTCCCTTTTAAGAGGGAGAGGCCTTTGTTCAGAATTGGAAGTCTTTCGGCTGCTAATGTCTGATTTTATATTCACGTAGGAGGATAGTAGCAACCTTGGACTGATTATATATAATTTGATAGTAAATTCTCACTAACTATAGTGGGTATATCTTATAACTCATTTCCCAATATTGAGAGTGATGTCATTTAAGAATTTATATGAGGCCTGTTTAACACGTACATCAGTACGTATAGAACTAAAATAGCACGTACGAGAATGAAAATACGACAGGTCAATGTCCATCACTAATCGTAAATGGTTTGCGAATTCCATAACATTATCAAATGTAGGGTCTTTGACCTTTCTGACGGTCGAATGACGTAAGCATAAAAACGGTTACGTCGAAATAAGTGACTTTATGTTACTACAATTAATTTATTGTGTATTGTAAGCAGGAAATAGTGGGTGTAGGAATGTCACTATCAGAATTTGTTTGAAATTAGCGATCTGATCTGGCTTTGCACGGATACATCCGTCCATTTTGAAGACTCGGTTGAAAATATTGTTTTATTTTTACTCACTTAAAAAATAATTAGGGTTTTTTTTATATGTGATGGTGACGTGATGGTGAAAGAATGCGCTGCGTGGTTTAGGATCAGTTAGCGGGTATACAAACAGACAGACAGTAAAGAAGAAGAAGATAACCATGTCTTTTATTCTATTATAAACATTCTGCGTATGCCATACACCTAGTACCCCCTAATCGAAATGCGGATAGCTGAGCTTGTGTTTCCTGGTATACTTTTGTAGATTATAATATAGATAATTTATATATAATATAGGCAAACACCGTATGGACTACAATTAGTATAGTAACCTGTATAAATAATTACACCAGGAAAAAATAGACTTCCATTTGTCTATCACCGTCTATCACAATTACTCTATTCCTATCTATATATATTAGTTTTTCATCAGCATCAGCCGAAGCGCCCACTGCTAAACAGAGGCCTCCCCCTTAGAAGGGAGGGGTTGCCATAATCCCCACGCTTGGCAGGCGGCTTGGGGATCCCAGTATAGGTGGTAGGTAATCTTATAAAAAGACGCTGCTGCCCGTCATCTTGTTTTCCCTTAGTCGCCTTTTACAGAATATTAGTATATTTTCCTTTAACGGACACCCGTCCGTCCGTTAAAGGAAAATATACTAATATTCCCCACCCATCTCGTCCCGTTGGGTAACGGGAGGAGATGGGTGGGGAATATTAGTTTTTCACACTAGCTTTATTGAATGTTGTGAGCTATTGCGTAACCACATTCAATCATGACAATCAAACTGTGACACGCGTTAATAGCTCGGTGCGGTAACATTGACGTAAAATGCAAGAAAAAAAAACAGGCATAAAACATAGCGTGCGGGCTGCACTGATAACGGATTGAGTTCGGACGTTCGTCATTCGGACGTCATTCAGTGAGATTTTAACAATGTTTGTACGTCATTTCAAGGTGTTGGTTAAATTAATATGATGTAGTTGTTACTTGTAGTATGCCATTATTATATATCGATGTAGTATGCATTTTATTAAATACTTAGGATGTAATAACATAATAGTAGTTATAACATATTAGTTTGTTGTATTTTCGTCGTATTTTTTTTCTTTTCTTTCTCTTATTTTATGTTTTGAACGGCAGGACAAACTGTAACTGATGCCTATCTAAATGTAACAAGATAAAAACTGTTTAAAAAAATTATAAACCCGCTGAGTTTCTTTACGGATCTTTTCAGTTGAGGCCGCGTTGTGATCAGGTGGTAGCTATTTTTTTTTTAATTGACAGTTCGAAAGTGCTACCGTTAAGCCTATTTGAAATAAATAAATTTGAATTTGAATATTACTAAACTGTTAAGAAAACAGTGCGATTTTTTTTTCTAGGTGGTAGGTTGTTGGGGAAGAAAGGTTCTCGAGTGGTGACCTCGAACCGGAAGGGTAGGCAGGCCGGACTAGGTGGACTGACGACATGCGCGTCGCAGGCAACCGATGGATGCAAATAACTAGTTATTGTTCGTTGTGGCGTTCCAACGGCCTATGTTCAGCAGTGGACATGTTCCGGCTGGTGATGAGGTAGTAGGTTCCTTGTGCAAGGAACCGTTCAGGTAGGTAACACCGCAATGTCAGATATACTGCTACCAAGCTGTTCTGTGTAAACATTGCTGTATTCCGATGTGAAGGGCACTGTAGCTGGTAAAATTACCGGAAGCAAGAGACTTAATATCCAATGTCTCGGGTGATAAGGTGCAGTTTGATGTAGCTGTGTAGACAGAAAGTGTGCCTATAGAGGCATGCGTGTCCCTAACCACCAGCCAACCGTCTCGCTTGTATTGTCACTAAATTGATACAAAAAAGTTAAATATCTATTAATCTAAATTGCACACTATATAATAATACAAAGGTTTTTTGTGCCAAAAATTCTCGAGAAACTGATAGACGAGCAAGTATATTTTAATTGGAAGATAAAAAACGACATTACTCACCGTTTTAGTTTATCTATTGTGTACAAATTCTATGGATTAATTTAGTATTACGTAGTGAGTGCAATGTTCTTACAGACTATTTTGTCAACAAAGATAAACGAACTCTAGCAAGTCTCTAAAATAAACTGGAATGAGTCAAAGACCTTGATAGTGACGTGTAAATCGAGTCAATAAAATTATTCGCGATTCGATTCAGCGGCGTCGCGTTGGTACTGTGAGCTTTTTTTTTGTTAAGGTCACTAGGTTCGCCCGACTTCCGTAAATATGATGTAGGAAATGGTTCAGTGCAAGAATTTACGCGCCAAAATGTATCGTTTAATATTTAGATGCTAGAAAATACTCTGCTTCGATACTTGAAATTTGATTATGTAACATATGTAACAACACTACTGTCGTATATTGCCTTAAAAGCGGGTTAAGTTCTTGTGGTCATGGAAGCTGAAATTATATTGCCGTTATTTTCTTCTTACCCTATCAAAACGCTTACATGTCTGTCATTCTACTAACGAAGGTTTGCAGTGCCTCAAATAAAAATAAGTTAAGTACTTATAAATAAACTATTACCTCATTCCTTGAGTGAAACAGGAAAGTAACGAAACATAATTTCCATTCTTAATCCGAAGCATATTTATTTTTCAGCACTTTAGGCCCGCCATACACGGACTGCTCGAGCAGTTACCTTGTGATCAACATACACGGACCGCTCGGCTCTTGCATTCAAGAGTCAACAGCTTGAGGCTGCCATGGATAACTGCTTGAGCAGTTGACAATTTCAAATCCGTAGCATCATGGATTTTGAGGAGGAAGCACCTCTGCTGCTTTTGCTCATACGACGAGGTAACTGCGCGAGAGCAGTCGACAGCTCGAGCAGTCAGTGTATGATGAAATTTCACCTTGCTGCCAACCGCCCGAAGCAGTTGCAACTGCTTGAGCGTATATACGTACGTAGACGTCTGTAGTTCATTATGCAGTCGCAGCTTGAAGCAGTCGATCTTGACTGCTTCAATCTGCCCGTGCACGGACACCCTTACTTTGATTAGCTAATTCGAATGTCGAAATAATTTATTTACAAACTAGAGACTACAAATCGTTCGAGTCGTAATGGTCGATAGATAATCAATCTAATACATATGCATGATGTGACGAATAAATATAGGGATAATAGAATTGGTCGATGCTCTTGAACGCTTAAAGCAAGATCACACGGAAGTGCGCAAGCGCCGCGCGCCGTCCCCATCCAGGGTCGGTCACTTGACCGCTCCTCGGTACCCGGCTTTGTTTAATTGCATTCATTACGATAGCTGATTATATCGTGTTTTGTTCACGGCACTGTCCTCGAGTTTTTGGATGTAGGAAGGAGCGTGAATATTTATTTATCTGTCAATTTAAATGTAAGATATAATAAAGAACAGAATAGGATAACAAAAAGATCGACCGTGTAGCTATTTAAGAGTTAATCCGGAAGATAGAAATATCACTGACGTTGTTATAAGATTTAATAGTGATTGAGGCTAACGTAGTTTCTATTTTTTTATGGATTTAAGTAAATGATTATTAGTCAAAGTCAAAAATAGTTTATTTCAAATAGGCTTAACGCTAGGACTTTTGAAAGGTCATGTTTTTTTTTTTTTAAAAAAAGCTACCTCCGGATCACAACGCGGCCTCAACTGAGAAGATCCGGCAAGAAACTCAGCGGGCTTGTCATTTTTCCACTTTTTTTTTAAACTGTGTCATGTTACATTTAGATCAGAGCGACAGTGTGTCTTGCCGTTCAAAAGATCAAATAAGACAGAAAAAAAATACGACGAAAGTACAACAAACTAAAAAGCCAAAGGGATAGTAGTCGGACCAGTCCCCCCAAGCAGCACCCGCGCACGAGTTAACTCGAGCAGCAGCCATTACATTAGGTTTCTAAAACGATTTAAGGTTTAAAGAATCACCAACAAAATGGTCCAACTTCGGTATGTCCTCAAACGAAATTAAAAAAGACAGCTGCGATTGTTATGTTACTCAAATGTGATACCAATTTAGGTCCATTAATAATGATTGAACTTGCGCGCAATGCGTTACCTCATCGTACAAGATGAAGTGTAAACACGCCAAACTAAAGTTCAACGTGGTACGTGACTAGTATGAAGTATAGCCTCCAAAGTTCATTACTACCGACGCAAGGTTGCTCATTTAAGGGCTTAAGTTACACGTGTCATTACCGAAACTACGGCCACCGAGGAAGTAGACGCGACCTTCGACGCGGTCGTCCGCTTACCGCCTACAATTCCTACTGTTAGTAGTTTCCGTCTTCTGACCAATGCAGATAAGTACACCTACTGGCATCATTACATTTACCCAATTTTATTCCACCGTATGGAAACTGCAAGTTGAAGTGGCAATGGGCAGGCCACATCGCTCGAAGAACCGATAACCGATAGGGAAGAAAGGCTCTAGAGTGGCGACCACGAACTGGAAGACGCAGCGTAGGTAGGCTTCCCACTAGGTGGACATACGACATTATGCGCGTCGCAACCGGTGGATGCAAATAGCCAATTTTCGTTCATTGTGGCGTTCTAAGGGCCTACGTTCAGCAGTAGACGTCTTCCGGCTGATGATAATATGGTATAGTGGTTCAGTGCCCGTAGATGAAAGCGCATAGCGAATTCATCCATGTTTACATACAGTGCTCTTTACACCAGCTTATAGTAATGTTAACTTGACACTACTGCTTGGCAGCAGAAAATCTGGCACCTCCAAGGGCGTACCCAGGTGTGAGGCAAAATTAGATAAGTAGTAGGAATTTAAATACTTTTTATTTGCACACCAAAGTAAAACATACAGAAAATAACTTAAATTAGGTACAAATGGCGGTCTTATCGCTAATAGCGATTTCTTCCAGACAACCAAAACTTTAAAAAGAAGAAACTGAACTATTTGGGTAGCGTTGGCGTAGTGGTGTATATACTTTGGAGCATACCTTAAATTGTACATCTTATACACATTATATATAGGTATGCGTAGTTATAGTCGTATATGACAATATCTAATAGTAAAAAAAAAGTAAACACAGTCTATCCATATCCAGATAGTCCAGATCTTCTCAGTAGAGGCCGCGTTGTGATCTGGTGGTAATTGTAAAAAAGTTGACAATATGTAAGTGCCCTCGTTAGGCCTATGCATTATAAAGATATTTTGAATTAGAATTTATCAGGAATTTATATGCTCTGATAATGGTCTTTGACCATTTCTTTCAAACGGTTAACTTAGACTCAAAATGATCAATTGTGTAAATGGATCAACGTAACGACAGAAGTTCTTAGGGATTATTAAATAGCGATTATAAAAGTTCCTCGTGAAAGCTCATTTAATGCGTTCTTGGCAGGTTGCCATATGAGTAAGACTTCTTCAAATTGTTTACAAAATCATTAAGTCGCTACGTTTTATGTTTAGCCATATATACATATATGCACCAAAATATATCAGATCGTTTCCTAAAAGGAGTCTGACACTTACATATTGTATTGTTGTTTTTTGTCTTAAGGTACAAGTAAATACGTAGGGTATTTATTTACACAAGCTTAGCTTTTTCGACACATAAGGCATGCGCCGCGTCCCAACTGACATATACGTCACGCAGTTTTATTGATAGTAGCGTTAAATTCATGTGTATATTTTACCTTTTGAGTTCGTAACCTTGTTCTCTGTAACTGTAGGTATTTTTATATATAAACAAATAATGTATTGTTATTATTGTTTTGATGCTGAATCTTTAGGTCAAGGCTATACCGTGATTCGTGATGCACATTTCAATAGGATAATCTAGACTATAATAATAGCGTAGTACAAAGCGCAAGTGTGTACCGATCGTATACTATACATATTATATATATATATATAACTTCGTGCCTTCTTGCTTTATATAAACATTCGGCATTCAGCAAACTTTTTAATGCACACTTCCAATGTTCGACGCTTCGTGCTAGAAGATTATAATTTGTGAATCTCTAACTTATCTCTGATAGATTGCTTCTAGATTTGTTGGAAGAACAGTCTGGCTACTAGTAGCATATTAAATGATTTCCTCTTCTGTGCAATCTTTGCCATACTAGTATTCTAGCCAAATGTTTTCTTTTTTACTAATCTTAAGTTACTAATTTTTTACAAAAAATAATAATAACAGAGAGGCACCAAGCGTCATGTTCTTCTTTTAATGACGAAACCATTCTTCGAGAGTTCAAAATTGCTGCGAAAGTGGCTCAAGAGACAATGTAACTTGTTACGTATGACGTAACACTCAAGATAGTGAAGGCGGTACATATCGATGTTCTAGTCGAAATAATTGGAAGCTCTCGCGTGTGAATGTTGCGAGATATCAAGGTTGCACCATGTCGTACCGAGCGATGTTAGTGTTGCATCACTAGTCGATTCAATTGAGGCGAGTGTTGTGAAAACGATGGCTAATTGAATGACATAGACACTTGTACGTCGCCGCTGACAGAAACGAAAGTGGCGTAAGGGTTTGGAAACCTTAGAAAAAAGCTCTATGAAACATATCACAAAAATACTTGATGCCGCGAGCACTCGGCGCTAATGGGTATTTTCTCTACCAGTATCTATATAAATTGTATTTTTACTGTGGTTTCTGTTTCGATTTTAAAGTATGCTTTTATACTTAGTAACAATAGGATCATTCTATACTTAGAAGTGAAAAAAGATGGTAGATTGGAGAAGAGACGTAGACTGTACCGGGGCCTTATTGATAACACCATCGTTATAGCTGCAGCAAATAATAATAATTCAATGAAATATTTATTAATTATATTAATTTTGAAATGATTTCCCGTGGATACGATCATCCTTGGGGCACCCGTCACAGCTTAGGGCATTATAGAGAATTCATTATTTTGCCTTTTTTCTAATCTAGCCCTGGACATGTTTCATCGGCAAAGTTGTAAAACATGGTTTGTATAAGTCTAACTAAATTTTTAAACTATATCCGAAACTCGTATCATAAGAAACAAAACAAATAATTACATTTATATTCACAACGTCGATAAAATATTTTTTTTAAATGAATTAGGAAGAGTTTTATTAAAATTCGTAGTATTTCTTTAGATTGCGAATTAAAACGAACCGATGTAACCGAGTAAATAACTGTTAGACGTCGGAATGTGGATGCCTTAATTTCTAATTAAAGCCAAGGTTATAATGTTCATCTTGTCTTATCCGTATGGTACAGGAAATCGGACGGTTCCGGAGGCAATGTCATTGTCGTGACGAGGTCGACTGCCTGTTTCGGTACATCGACCGACTACACGTTCGCTTCATAACATATTAGAGTCTTCAGGCTGCGTGATAAGGCGCTTATCTGAATAAAAAACACGAGGCCTTCTGTCATCTTTTACCTTCTGTCTATAAAAAATAATGTCTGTCTGTATGTCCTTTATAGAATCGTAAACTATGCATTTGATCATATCATGATGTTCAACAAAGTGAAAGATCGCGAGCGGAGCTGCGCGGGTCAGCTAATATTTATATAAAAATTAATAGCGGTCCGCTAGTCTCGCTAAATATCAGAAACGGCTTGGTTCATTTGAATATTTTTGTGATTTGTTTTGTTCGCTATAATCCTGGGTGATTAAAAAAATAATAGAGATAATAAAAAGAGATAAAAAATAGAGAATATTCATAAAATCATTTGAAAAAAAAACAGCCATTTTTTTTGCCATGGAAATGTTCTTGACAATTCCTCCTGCGCCTTTTCTTTTCCTATCGAATGTACACTGCACTTGCGTCCGCGCAAGCATTTGTGTTGATAGATTGACCGCTATGGACATGTTGGTCGAGAGGACGTTATATTGCGTTTGTCATCTAAGTGGATAGAAGTGCTGTGATCGTGGGTTCTATTTCAATAGTCTACTGGACCCAGGGTCTATCTTGCGGTAGTTTGTAACGGCGGCCTTAGAGCCAGGTAATCAGTCATTACTTCATCTCTCATTAGTGATTTTGTAAAATCTGCAATAGAGATAATGATTTATTAATGGACTGAGTGCGGTCTTTTAGGCCCTTCTCCAGCTACAGTGCCCTTCACATTGGAACACAACTGTGCTGTTTTGCAGCACAATAGTTAACACTGCGGTGGGGCCGACCTTGGTGGTCCCTTGAATAACCTACCAGATATTTTGTTCGTTCGTTTGCAATGTATTCGGAATAGGTAGCAATGTGGGCAATGAGAACTGCACAATTGGAAGTGGTTATAATAATTATGCACATAGCTCGATTGACCTTGTAAGTCTTTTTAGTAATTTTAAGTTAAGGAATTGGGAAAATATTATAATAACTTAATAATAATAAACTTCTTTTCTACCCAGTATACGAAGCAATTTGGTTAGTGTCATTTTAATAGTAATGAAACGTATAAAACCCCTTTTTATGCATTAAAAATCAATTTTTCAGTACTCATTTGAAATACTTAGCGACTATACGTTGTGTCATTGAATGCGAGCGGAACGATTGTAAAGACTTCAACGCAACACATGCTTATAAAATAACGTCATTTGCAGTACAAGATTTTGTACAGTTCAGTCTTCATAAGACTAAATCTAGTGAATTATTAAGAATTTTTACCCAATATAATCTATTAACTATCGAACTCACACACACCAATTAAGAATAAGGGTTAATTGACATTTGTTACTGCGGCAATAAGTATCTTAGTAAATTTAATGTTAGCTAGTACTTAATCCTGATGATAAGCAGTTTATCGTGTACTACTGTACTCAAAAAATCTAACAACCAATGCTCAAGTGACGAGTGGCAATGCTACTGTCTACGAACGGTAATGACGACACTGTTTTTATGAAAAAAAAAATGTGTTATTGGTTGTTTGTATGTGGATCGCAGCAAAACAATAGGCCCCTTGACTCAGGAGCAGGCCTCTCTCGTGGCCTCCACCGCATGCACCTTGACATTCAGGTGCGCGTGCGCCTCAAGCTAAAACGTTCCATTTTTAAACGCCAACACTTCCGATCCGCTGACTTCCTATTTCAATATACCACTAAAATATATTTTACTCAATATTTGATAGACAGTTTATAGAATATTTTATCAGCAGTTCAGATGTATTTCCGGTTAAAATATTAATGTTACAAGGCTGGAATATTGAAATACGAAAAAGGTTAAATTTAACGTGCGCAGTTAGTTTTTTTTTTTTTGTATTGTGTGAAAATTAACCGTTAGTTATAGTTAGGTTAAAATAATTCAAAATAATATGACAATTACAATTGACGGGCCCGTTGGTCTAGTGGTTAGAGACCCTGTCCGCTAACCGATGGGTCGTGGGTTCGATTCCCACCAAGTGTCTGGGTGTTATTTATCTATTTAAGTATGTATTTACAAAAAAAATATGTATATAAGTATTAGTATCAGTTGTCTGGTTTCCATAGTACATGCTCTGACTAGTTTGGATCAGATTACAGTGTGTGGATTGTTCCAAAATATTAATATTACATTAATAACAAGTCAAAAAGTTATCACCGGATAATATTTTTTTAGTAGATCCAGTCGCATTACCGTAAAAGCCATTGGCTTTGCAATCCAATTCTTTACAAAATTAATAAATTCAAAATAATTACTCACGTTATAGTATTGACAAAATATGTTTACTTGCCTTTTCGCAATAAAACGAAAGCAAGTTTAATAATAAGTACATAAATAGTTTAACCTTGCATGCTACGGGAAGACATAAGTAAAGTCTTAATACTAAGATTAGTCTAGACTGACCTTGCAAAGTGCTAAGGCAACAGTAAAATTATGAAATCGTGCTTGAGCTTTAAATTGTATGACTGTACGTATAATAATTTGTACATAGATACGTATTGTGTCTTTGACTCATATTACTTCTGTCCAGAATGAAACAAAGCGTTCAAATCATCAAACAATAGCGTTTTTTCGACAGGCAAACTGACGCACCTACGAGTATTATTATTTAAACTCGACAATGAAATCCTCCCACTACAATGCTTTGAAAGGAAGCAGTGACATTCTGTACCTTTTCGCTTTCACCGTATTGGAAAGTGAGCGTAAAAACGTATTTCGGCAACGCCAAAATGGCGGGGGATCAATGACCCCGCCGATTCATAGAGCATAGACAAAGGGTGGCCATATTGCGACCAAGTAAAAGTGTTCAGCGGTTATAGTCTATTACGAAGTTCGCAATAGAGATGATTTGGGAATGTCACGGTTACACGTTTCCGTTTTGCAATAGGCGGGCTTACTTTTTAAATTTGTTACGGAGCATAGTTGTTTGCACAATAAGACATTGAGCTTAATAGTATTATACAGTTTATGCTGCTATGGCTGTTATTTTCTTTGGTATAGAGCCGATAACAGTCTGCATGCCGGAGGTATATGTAGGAAGTGGTTTTGCAATTATAGTATGTGTGTTACTGTGGTTAAGTTTCTGACGTATATTCGTTTTATATATGTTAATGTTATAGATTCTGTAATGGGTAAAGCCAATTGCTATATTAACTAGAGATTCCAAGTTTCAATTCTGCATGGAGCAACAGCGTGTGTTGATATTCCTTAATAGTTAAGGCAAGGCTGATCTTCGATTGTTTAAAAAGAAACATAATCAACCGTTGAATGACCATATTTAAAACTCTGATCTAAGTCCTAAGTCTCATAGATATCA
The DNA here is from genome assembly GCA_911728495.1 of Furcula furcula. Classification (NCBI taxonomy): domain Eukaryota; kingdom Metazoa; phylum Arthropoda; class Insecta; order Lepidoptera; family Notodontidae; genus Furcula; species Furcula furcula. Next base: position 9,346,940 of record OU452243.1, read on the forward strand.
TGACGAGGATGACTGGTCTTCCCCGGTATTGGCCGCTTTGGCAATATAAGTCTGGAGTTAGTCTTATTATTATATGATATGCAGTAGTTTAGTGGTTAGTACTTCCGACCTTCAGATTTTTTAAGCTAGAGGAAAATGCAGGAAGCATATGTTCGCTTTCGGTTTAATTCATGGCAATGAAAACTGTTTATAATAAAAATTAGTTAGTAAATACATTTATTTACTCATACCATTGATAATTAATTTAGCTTGGCTCTTTAACGCTTTCTTGGGGACTCCGTAGCATAGCGCGTAGCTATGTCTACGAAACTGCGTGATACAGTTTATGGTTTATCGAAATTTTAAATGAGAGATGTTCTGATAAAAATATAATATATTATCAGTTAATATCCTTGTAATGCTTTAGCGTTCGATTGCTAGATTCAATCAAATTTATATTTTAAAAATTATAACAATAATTCCCAAAAATATAATTTATACTAAAAAAAGGTAAGTATAAGTTAATAAACTAAATAAAAAAAATAAAAATTATATGCTGTTTTATTCTTACGATTACATACGTAGTGTACACGATACTGAAGTACATTAAAATTCAATTACAGTCCGTTCGTAGCGCGTAGCTAGCGCCTACGCGTTAGCTAACTTGATTCGAATTACTTAGTACCAATGCACTCAACAAAGCAGTATGGCAGTGATGTTAGTAGTATTTATCGTAACTCAATGTTAGTCATTATTATTTTAAAATTAGTCTTTTTAAATTAGTGAGTGTTATTTTTTAGTAAAAAATAATTTATCTTATGACTTCGTAAAGGTAGAGGGTGATGTCCGGGAAGCGCAATATTTACCCATGGTGGAGGTCATCGTCTGCAGTTGGTGCGAGTGCACGGAGGCGTCATGCGCCTCGTCCGGCCCCAGCTTGTCGCCCGTCGACAGCTTGCTTAGCGGCTGAACACGCACATCACACGAAGAACCACCTTGTTCCTGACGCACCGATCACCTTTTTAATTTACGTCTTCGAAAATTTTTCGACACACCAACTCTCAGCATAGTTTTCCAACGCGAGCACTAGACACGTCCAGCATGCAGGGTCTCAGCACTTAGAGTTTGCACGAGGGTGCGCGGGCGCAAGTCGCAGTCGCGTCTCGGTCCTGCGCGCTCTCCGAACCTCTCGATTCGGCAAAATCACGATAACGACTGCGCGCGAATGTCGTCATGTCGAAATTCGAAACACTTTCACCTAAATATTCCGCCTCCGTTTCGGCGGACGCGGGCGTCGCTCTCGGCGTTCACGCACACACCGACCGCACAGTCAGTGCTCAATTACGTACGCTGTAAAAATTGCGTCAGTGTTTTTCGTTGCCGACCTTACACTATACGAGTACACCACCGAAATATAGTTATCTCTGTCTGGTGCTCATTCACCGTTACGCGGGATGTTTTTTTGTTTCATTTTTTTTATCTGTCCGAGGACACGCGTGTGAGTGTGCGGATTTCGATAGCGGGGTCGATGAACCGCCGAAAAGGGATTCGGTACGGTTAGTGGCGATGTTTCAGCAGTGGATAGGATAGGCCGCAGCGGCGTGGATGTACTGCACGGAGTGGTGTGTGTGGTCCGATGGCGGGTACTAATCGTCGCCGGCGCAGAAGTAGGTCAGCTACACGCGCACGCGTTGTTCTTCATGACCGCGTAACGAGCGCTCTATACAATTTGTATTGTCTTTAAATTTTTACCAACATGGCTTCTTATTAGTCATTATCGATGACGGCACATATTAAAGGTGCCAGCAATTTATCGCAGCAATTTATTTATAAGCAACGGCCTAGTACGTCTGTGAAAATAGTTTAATTTAATGTCATTGTATTTGTAATAGTCAAAGTCAAAAATATTTATTTTAAATAGGCTTAACGGTAGCTAGCACTTTTGAATGGTCATTTTTGTAAAAGCTACCACCGGTTCACAACGCGACCTCAACTGAGAAGATCCGGCAAGAATCTCAGCGGGCTTGTCATATTTGCCCTTTTTTTAACCGGCTTCAAAAAGAAGGTTCTCTATTCGACGCGTATGTATGTAATATTGATAAAAATGCGTAATATTAATATGTTAGTCTATGTGGGCTTCTAAACAAATTTACCAAATTTTATGAGTGTATGTATGTATGTATGTGTGTATGTATGTATGTAGGTTTGTCCACGGATTTCTCAGAAACTACAAGTCCGATTTTGAAAATTCTTTTTGCAATAGTTAGAGTATTTTTCAACTTAGGGTAGAGTACAAGTTTCATCAAAATCGGTCCAGTAGTTTAAGAGATATAAACTTTTTATGTTTTCAGTAAGTTATTGTAACGTAGACGTTCGAGTTGCGTGATAGTGCTGATACCTATTTTGGTAAAATAAGTCACTAAAAAGTGTTAAATAAACTATTTAAAAAAAAATCAAAACCGACTTCAAAGTAAATTATCTAAAAAGCATAAAATAATGAAAATATATTGAAGTCGGTGTCAGCTGGTGCTAGTGTTAGTTAACATGATGTGCTAGCACCGACTTCAATATATTTTTTTCGTTATTTTATGCTTTTTAACCGACTTCAAAAAAGGAGGTTCTGTATTCGACGCGTATGTATGTAATATTAATAAAAAAGCGTAATATTCATATATGTTAGTCTATGTGGGCTTCTAAACGTATTTACCAAATTTCACGAGTGTATGTATGTATGTATGTATGTATGTAGGTTTGTCCACGGATTTCTCAGAAACTACAAGTCCGATTTCGAAAATTCTTTTTGCAATAGTTAGAGTATCTTTCAACTTAGGGTAGAGTACAAATTTCATCAAAATCGGTCCAGTAGTTTAAGAGATATAAACTTTTTATGTTTTCAGTAAGTTACTGTAATGTAGACGTTCGAGTTGCGTGATAGTGCTGATACCTATCTTGGTAAAATAAGTCACTAAAAAGGGTTAAATAAAATATTAAAAAAAAAAAAACCGACTTCAAAGTAAATTATCTAAAAAGCATAAAATAACGAAAATATTATTGAAGTTGGTGCAGAATATACTCGTACACAGCAGGTACGCTAACACCAACTTCAATAATATTTTCGTTATTTTATGCTTTTTAGATAATTTACTTTGAAGTCGGTTTTTATTTTTTTTTAAATATTTTATTAGATAATTTACGTTGAAGTCAGTTTTTTGTTTTAAATATTTTAAACATTGTCTGTCTTGTTACAATTAGTTCATTAGCGATAGGGTATCCTGCCGTTCGAAACATAAAGAACGGGAGAAAAGAAGAAAACAATAAATTACGACAAAAAGTACAACAAACTAGTTTTCTATTGAACTCATAATTGTATGATGATGTAGGATAACAGTACGTAGCAAGCTTTAATTATACTTGACAGCTCATACCCCAGTTAAACCCTTACCGCTTTTTGTCTGAAAGGTTAGGTGGGCCGACGACACAGTTACGGGTTGGGTAGTACATTAAACGCGGGTTCATTCGCATCGGCCGCTATTCACGAGTATCTAGATTACGCCTTTGAATCATTGTTCGAACAATGTACTGAATAGCACTAATGTAACTTTCTCATTGTGTTTAACAAAAACATTAAAATGGATTTGTTAAAATTGAAAGCGAGAACTTATCGAGGCTTTTGTAATTTTACTTAATACACTTTTCCGTTTATTTTCGCTTTAAATCAGTCTTGTTGAAAATATTCCGCCACGATAAATCGTAAGCTGTCGGGCTAATAAATCTCCGACGTAATCTGACGAATGATCAAGAATAATGGACCATGACGTGATAGTTACTTAAAACTCTTAATTTCACCTTTTGCGGCATTCCGATTATCTTTTGAGTCCTATCACTTACAGTTTAAAATAATACACAATCCTATGACGTCGACAAAATAGTTAATTACTTACATTGAACTTACATTATCGGCTAATTAAATCGCGGTATATGTTTACCTCAAGAAGACAGGTAGCAGCGTCTTTTTATTGGATTACCTACCACCTGTACTGACGACGTCCCCAAGACGACTGCCAAGCGTGGGAATTATGGCAACCCCTTCGTTCTGAGGGGTTGACCTCTGTCCATTAGTGAAGGTCTTTCCGCTGATGATAAGGTTGATATGTTAACCCTGCTCGATGATTGGAATGCTTTGCAGTATTCATGGTCATGGGAGGATTAAAGTTTTATACCTCCTCACCTATGTACTTAGTATCCCAGTGAATCTTTGGAACTTCTTAGTCAATTGTAGTATTCGTGTAAATAAAAGAGAACATAAACATCGATATACTATACCAACTAGATTAGCTGTCACGAACAAAATGATATCGAAAATGTGGTCGCGGTTACATATACTTACACAACTATACACGTAGCTAGAAATTGTAGAAAATAGTTTTAAATAATTCGGAACGTCGGACTAATAGAAGCCTTCACATGTAGTAATAAAGTCTAATTCTGTATGCAGTAATGTTGGCACATAAAACCTTTACATCGGAGACAAAGAAAAATCAATAAAATCGCCAAAGCTATACGAAAAAAAGTTGTTGTTTTGACTTAAACAAAAATCTTAGATAGTCTAAGACAAAAATGTACTCATTTAAAAGAAAATCTTAATCTCTACTAATTTGAAATAGAGCGACAGCCGTCTCCATAGCTCTATTTTCGTGACCACTTTTCGGGTCGTGACAGCTAATCTAGTTGGTATAGTATATCGATGAACATAAATATGAATATTGTACCTCTACGGTGAGGAAGGTCAACAGTGATCTAGGAACTACGCGACTGTGGGATATGACAAAACATCTGATACAGGACCCCTTTTTCCATATTGTTAATATTCTAGTGCGTTTCTGTCTATGGCTGCATAACCTCGAGGTTAAGTACTTATGATAAGTAAAAAAAAAGAATAACGTGTTTTTTAAAATTAGAACAGATGTTCGGTGTATCGACAACGTGTCATCCCGCGTGGCACGGTGGGCAGGCGCAAGCATGCGCTCGCAGTCAGGTAGCCGCTTTATATTTAGCAAGGAACCACCGAAACTGGGTTAACTATTCTCCCGAACAAAACACGGCCACTCGAACCATTGACGCAATACTATGTATGGTTGGCCTATCTGAAGAATGGGTGAAAGCGAACCGGACCGAATAACCCCATTCGCGGCGCCGCGAAAACAGGAAGTTCATGCAATATTTGATACTAAATACATAAAAAGTTCTCGGAACACATTCGTCTTTTGTCCGTTTTTCGAAGTTAAACAGCGGCAGAGAAATCATACGTATGATGTAAATCGTTGTAAATCTAATAAATATTTACTCCGGTTCGGTTTTTGCATTAAATACTAGTTTAAACACAGACTGCTAATCTGTGCGTACATGAATTAGAAACCGTTCCTAACTAAAATACCTACTGTTGAAATGAAACTAATTTTATGGATTAGGTATATCGCGGTTTTTTACCATCAGTCAAGTGCCATATACCTCTACAAGATGCAGGAGTATACAAACTGGATTGTGACTGTGGGCTCTCATACATCGGGCAAACAAATAGATCTGTAAAAACCCGTGTAAAAGAACATATAGCTGACGTTAAACATCGACGCTATACGAAGTCTGCAGTCTGTGAACATGTTCAGGATCACACCCGCCATTATATTAGATTTGACAAACCACAAAACCTCGCAAAAGAACAGCGCTACCTGCCAAGGATGATTCGTGAGGCTATTGAAATTAAAAAGCATCCAAATTTCAATAGAGAAGATGGCTGGGTGCTACCACCAGCTTGGGATCCCGTGATAAACATAGTCAAATCCAAAGACAAGCATTCCACTGCAAGACCTCAAGATACTGTAAGCTCTTTCTGCGTAGATCGGACTAACAATAATAATTAGAAGACCTGAGGGTACCCTAAGACAACTATGACATATGGACAGCTACCACCTCAGTCCGCCCGTGACCATGAATGTTCTAAAGTATTCGAAACGTCGGGAAATTAAACCGCGATATAATCCATAAAATTAGTTTCATTTTAATGTGTAATATTCGCGTAAATATCAGAAATCATTATACCTACTGTTCCCAAAAAAAATGTATAGATAGTATTATTTATTATATTTTTGGCAAAGTGCAGTTTATCTACGACAAACATAGCCAACGATAATAGGCAACAAAACATGACCAACTTACGATGAATGCTATCAATACGATGTATTAAATGCGATGCCTAAATTTTTCAACCGGCTATATATAAAGAAATATCGAACACTGATAACTGATAGCTAGCGATCTTGTTACGTTTTGTATCAAATATTTTGTACAAAAAGATTTCACAATTTTCCATCATTCGATCTCCAAAATTCGGTTCCCATCGTTTGAAAAGTTTATCAGTTCGCAATTGAGCCATATCAATGGATCTATTGTATCGATGTTGTTTGCTGTTTTTCACACGCTGTGCCGAGACTAGGTGATCTAGTTGAAGTTGAACGACCTAACGTAATCGCCCGATAATCTTGCATAACACAATTTGTCAAAACACCCAAGTAGGCAAATCACGAAAGGCATTGTTTGATAAGGTCACCGTTTGTTGATATGAGTACTTTTTATTGTTACGGCGATAATACATGAAACTAACACATTGCGACAAAAAAATTAGGTTATTTTTTAAATGTAGAATGCTTAGAACGTTTAATTCAGTATTAAGTAGTTCTAATCGAATATTTCGCGTGAAGTTTATTCATTAAGTAGTTTTTAACGATAACCAGCCTGTTCATTCATAGATTTTTAAATAAGGAATTATATTATCCATAGAACATTTTAAGGCGCTGGGTCACTTGATAATAATCAATTTGAATTTTAAATCGATTTATTAATCTATTGAGAAACATGTCCTGCCTGACCGATTAGTGACGTATTGTTTTGATCTCATGTAAACACGCACGCGGTCCTTGCCTGGTGACAATCCAAATATTGTCGACGTGCACGATAAAGGTGTGAATGACCTCGTAGAATTGTATACTAACTACAAACGTACCTAAATGACTTTACATTGCATTGCTACGTTTCCTCGTTCTCAATTACAGTTTGATAATACCTGTAATTGACTACTCATATTTTGGAATAAATAAATTGAATTGAATTGATAATTGTCAGCTCCAGACCGTGACTGGTATAAAAACTTACATTGAAACCTGGGCCCTATCTTCACCTCTAATAGCAGTATTATTGTAATGTTACTTTGTCGATAGTGGTAGGGTCTCGTGGTTAAGGAAGGCGACGCGGTGTACTTCCTTGCGTAGTCGCGAGCACCACGAGAGTGCCGGGGGGGGAGCATTTCTGCTTCCCCCGGGACGTGGTCTAGCGATCGTCTTCCTGGCCGTTGGTTTAATGCTCTAAGCCTGGCCTTTTCAATGAAAATACTAACTCGTTTTTGATTAATGAATGGGCTTACAGACTATGACTTGAATCTTGGAGCTATTTTTCTAAATGGTTTTCAGTAATACACATCCAATTGATTATAACACATTATGTGTATCTGATCCTTGATAACCTATGTATTAAGCGTATTTGCACTGCAGCTCTTTATCAGAGACATTAGTTGTAAAATTACTTTACACCGGAACACTAACATCTAACATAGTTGGACAACCTATCTGGGGTCCTATTCAATTGAAATAATACAAAAAAAAAAACTGATAAGTGCATGTAAACGCAATATACTGTCAATTAAACAATGAACAATAGTTAAGTCAATGACACATAACATCGCTATTGTTATATATTTTGGCGTGTGACACTGCGCTGCCAAAATACACACATCAAAAGTGTCTAGGGATCAACATATATTTTTGCAATAACTTTTCTCCTGATTGATATTAATTAAAATTTTCTTTAAGGATTCATCAAATAAAGTGTTTTCGTTTGTCACAGTAACGATAAACCAAGTCACCTTTGCATTAATAAAGAAATTTGCCATTTTCCTAATAAAGGGATTTTTGACATTTGAACCACTAACACAAAAGTTCGAAAAAAAGACTGAAATAACAGTTTTCTTTAAAATTTTATTGGGTAACTTAAACAATTAATAATCCGTGTTTCTACCGCGAACACTAACAACACAAGAACATCGGTTTGGCATACTCAAAATGAGTTCATCCAAATCACGCTGTGGAATGGCCGCCCATGTTCGTTGCAACAACAAAAAAAGGTCTTCTTGCGACTGGATACCCTCCATATTCGGCAGAGCTCTTCTCTGTAGCATATCCCATGCATGCTCAATCGGGTTCAAGTCTGGCGACTGAGCAGGCCAGGGCAGGACATTGATGTTAGCTGCGGCGAGAGTCTGTCTTACAACTCTTGCGGTGTGCGGTCGTGCATTATCATGCATTAACTGAAATAAGGGACCGATTTGCACTTGCATGAAGTGAACCTTCATTCCCGAAGACCGCTACGGGTACCACCTATAGCAATGCACAATCGTAGGATTCGATATCAATGGGCTCTTGAACACAGAAATTGGGCAGAAGAACAATGGCGTTTCGTGTGCTTTTCTGATGAGTCTCGTTTTGGTATGAGACCGGATACAAGACGTATACGACACTGGAGAACCCCTGGACGCCAACAGCGATTAAAATCCTGCCAGGAAGTCCATCCTTATAGTGGTGGAACCATCATGGTATGGGCGGGTATTTGGATCGGCGGAAGAACTGAGTTGATTTGGATCAGAGGCAACCTCAACGCTCAAATTTATGCTGAGACGATTGTATCTGACGTCATCGTTCCTCTACAAGTGCAAATCGGTCCCTTATTTCAGTTAATGCATGATAATGCACGACCGCACACCGCAAGAGTTGTAAGACAGACTCTCGCCGCAGCTAACATCAATGTCCTGCCCTGGCCTGCTCAGTCGCCAGACTTGAACCCGATTGAGCATGCATGGGATATGCTACAGAGAAGAGCTCTGCCGAATATGGAGGGTATCCAGTCGCAAGAAGACCTTTTTTTGTTGTTGCAACGAACATGGGCGGCCATTCCACAGCGTGATTTGGATGAACTCATTTTGAGTATGCCAAACCGATGTTCTTGTGTTGTTAGTGTTCGCGGTAGAAACACGGATTATTAATTGTTTAAGTTACCCAATAAAATTTTAAAGAAAACTGTTATTTCAGTCTTTTTTTCGAACTTTTGTGTTAGTGGTTCAAATGTCAAAAATCCCTTTATTAGGAAAATGGCAAATTTCTTTATTAATGCAAAGGTGACTTGGTTTATCGTTACTGTGACAAACGAAAACACTTTATTTGATGAATCCTTAAAGAAAATTTTAATTAATATCAATCAGGAGAAAAGTTATTGCAAAAATATATGTTGATCCCTAGACACTTTTGATGTGTGTATGTTTATGTGACTCTGATAATATCAACGTCGAAAGAAAGTTTTGCTAGGAAACGTCAAACGAGTTTTATTGTATTTATGTTACCTATCTTACCAGGCGGTCAAAAACAACTGAAGATTTAAGAACTACATAAATTTTAGACAAATTGGTTTGAAACCACAAATTATACTGTCATCGATATAATATATAAACTAGATTTGGCGTCACGGTTCAAAAAGTGGTAGTGAGAAATAGCGCCGTTGTGTCGCTATTTCTTTACAAGCCACATCCTGACAAATTTAGCTTTTTCGATAGAAGTGTCGCTACTGTCTATATGAAACTGTCAAACTACAAGTCATTATCATTATAAAATCGTTAGTTCACGTTTCCGTCACCAGCACAGATAAGTTTGCAACCTCCGCGACCACATTTTAGATGTCATTTTGTTCGTGAATGTTTATCTAGTTTATATATTATATCGATGCCTACTGTTAATATTCTCCAAGGGTGAAAGTATTAAAGGGCTTCAGAGAAAGCGTAGCACAGTTCTGGACACACTTAAGTAGCTCACTCCGATGTTGCTCTCTGTCGTACTTATAATGGACTAGCTGACCCACGCAGCTCCGCATGCGCAATTTTTACGTTAACTAAACTTTTAATAACAGTCATTCGAATCGAATACATAACCTCCTTTTTTATAGTCGGTTACAAACTGGGACCCACTTTTTACTTGCTCTCCAAAGCACAGACCAGTTTAGTCCAAATGGCGTTAAACGGTCACCCATCTATTTAATGACCTTAACTAACGTTGCTTAACCCGATCGATTACAAAACCTTGATAACAACTCTCTATGAGTGTTCCCTTACTAATATTTATTATAATTATGAAGAAAAATTGATAAAATCGGACCAAGCGTATAACCCAGTACCCATTTTGACTTTAATCCCCTCTCCCAAAAGAACAGTGTTAGATTACGGGATAAAAAGTATCCTATGTCCTACCTCGTAGTAAGATCTCAAATCATGCCAAGTTTCATTTGAATCCATTCAGTAGTTTCGGCGTGATGCGCAGCCGTGATACAGACAGACAGACAGACAGACAAAAATTAAAAAAAATACATTTTCGGCCTCAGTATCGGTTATAGAATGCCCTCCAAATATAATTTTCAAAATATCTTCAATGTACAGAATTGGACCTGTTACAGTTTTATTATAAGTATAGATAGATGATCGTTTGGAGATACCATCTGGTGGGTTGCGAGCACAGCTTGCCAAAATATGAGTAATTCGGTAATTACGGCAGGTGACTCTGGATACCAAACCGATAACCTCTGGAACCAATAACCGTTGGGGAAGAAAGCTTCTCGAGTGGCGACCACAAACCGGAAGACGCAGCGTAGGCAGGCCTCCCACTAGGTGGACAGACGACATTGTTCGCGTCGCAGGCAACCGGTGGATGCAAATAGCAAATTGTAGTTCATTGTGGCGGTCTAAGGGGGAGGCCTATGTTCAGCAGTGGACGTCTTCCGGCTGATGATGATGATGATGATGACGATGACTCTGGATTTTAATTTCGTATGGACTTAATTCTCTAAATACTCACTCATAAAACTAGAATCCTTTCACAAACATACTTGCAATATATTGGGATAGTCATCATTCATCATTAGCAATCAAAAGATAGATAGATAGATAGACAATTCTTTATTGCGCACAAACAAACAGATACAAAAAGAATAAGACACAAATTAATAAAAAATGCAACAATGGGCGGCCTTATCGCTAAAAGCGATCTCTTCCAGGCAACCTTTGGATGGAGAGGAAAATAAAGAAGTTACAAAGAGCAGAGGGTGCGCGCACTCGACATGAATAGGTAACATTAACACAAAGACACATAAAAACACATATGTTGTAAACTATAATATATATTCATATGAGTATAATATATAAACATACATCAAATAATACTATTATAAACATACATAAATCAGTACGTATTAATATAACAAGAAAATTACACAAATACCGATTAACTTATTCCGCCAAATAAAACTTCTTCACTAGATCTTTGAAAATTGGCAGTGACGAAGCACGCCTTATAGAAACGGGCAAGGGAAACGGGCAAAAGACGTCCACTGTTTAACAAAGGCCTCCCCCTTAGAAGGGAGGGGTTGCCATAATCCCCACACTTGGCTTGGCTTGGGGATCGGATGTATTGGGATCAACTTTTGTTTAAATCTATTGTAGTAGTTGATTCCCTTTGATGGCATATACGGCATTAATTCCCCAAAACTCGTATTCGTTTTGGATTTCTATTTGTAAGTCGTCTCTTTACATTTTACAGTTATCTTTACAAAATTATTATCATAATAATTCATCTCTAGTTTCTTTCAGTTTTCTTAAGGGCAAAACGTTTCAACTGTCTAACAAGAAGTTTCCAAAAACATATTATACCAATTTTACACCTTTAAAAATAATAGAACATCAATGGTTCATCATAAATGTACCTGAAAATTGTTTGCCTTTATTAAGAGTACAAAGAAAAATCTTTGCCTCGACGCCCTTCAATGAGGCGGAAGCTCGTGGATTGCGTACACTTGACAGTGCTAGTGACACTTATTGTGGTCAGTCAATAGGAATCACAGCACGGCATATTTTATGTTACATAAGAGCGGGGCGGACTGCGCGCGCGCACCATCGCCGTCGAGGCCTCGCGCCTAGTTTCACAACCACAAGCGCTCAGCCACCGCAGCCGTTTTCACTTTTTCGCTGTCAAGAACGAACGATAAACAAACTAAAATTTTGGCCGTCACTGCCAATACATTGAACACGGCATGTCCTAACGACCACTCCACGCCAAATGATTTCGACATCTAATACTCCGCGTTGAAGTTCAATTTGCGTTGAAGTAGCCGCGTAACCTGCGGTGGAATTCATCGCATAGTCGTGGCTTGAATAGCAAAATCTAAGGTCTTCCATTCACTAACGCTTCAATGTAATTTGAACCTTATTCCAACGATTTAGTATTGATAATGACGCGTATTTAAATACGACTAATGCCGTTACGTTGTTCAAGGTATGTTTGTAGAAATACCGAGGCTGTTCATTGACCTTTTTAGGCACATAACGCTAGCGAAACAAAAGATGAATTTTATTAGATACATACATATAAAGAGAAACCTTGATCTGCAATTCACTACCTGTAGTTGGGCAATACCATTTGTTAAATTAACATGGGTTATCAAAAATGTTGACAAAACCTTTCAGTCATATTATTATGTTCCATTACTTCTTGAGATAAGCTCAGGTTATACGTTTCGTCGTGAGTATGGCGGCGACTACGAGGAGGATGGCGGCGGGGTTGCGACCCCCGTCTCTGTGAGCACCGTGACTGGTTCCCGGGGAGCTACCATGCGCCCCCCGACGGCGGGCTCAAAGGCAAGGCACTGAGGGGCCCCTGGTGCAGATCCCACCGGAGAGCCCTGGGTTCCCCCCTCTCATGTGCCGATGCGACATCCACGGGGGTTTTAGTGGGTAAGAATCCCACATACCCCGGTCGAGCCCCACAGCTCCCGGGGATCTTTGGAAGATTTCTTGGAAGATGTCAAAAAAAAGGCTCGGGTTATACGTTCCATTAAGTACGGCGGCGACTCCGAGGAGGATGGCGGCGGGGTTGCGACCCCCGTCTCTGTGAGCACCGTGACTGGTTCCGGGGGGCTACAATGCGCCCCCCGGCGGCGGGCTCAAAGGCAAGGCACTGAGAGGCCCCTGGTGCAGCTCCCACCGGAGAAACCTGGGTCCCCCTTTCATGTGCCAATGCGACAGCCGCGGAGGTTTTACTGGGTAAGAATCCCACATACCCCGGTCGACCCTACAGCTCCCGGGGTCCTTTGGAAGGTTTCCCCGCGTCAAAAAAAGGCTCATATTTATGAGACAATTTTGGATTTAGCCGCAGGGCATCAGAATCTGTAAGTCAGTAAATCTTGACATTATACCCATTAAGATTTCTTCTACTAGCTTCGTAGCAGGCGTAGCAAACGCGGCGTAGCTTCGTAGCGAGTTTCGTAGACATCGCTAATTATTCCACTATAGCAGGTTATATTGTTACATTATTTTTAACCCCCGACCAAAAACGAGGGGAGTTATAAGTTTGACGCCTATGTCCGGAAGTCTGTCTGTCTGTCTGTATGTATGTCTGTCTGTTGCATCGTAGCGGTCCAACCAGTGAACGGATTTGAATGCGGTTTTTTTTTAAATTTCTATGTGGTCTATCGTAAAAAAATCATTCGTGTTACTTAACTTTTTGAAACTTGTTAAACATTGTATATATAAATGACCTCCACCTTTCATTTTTATAATACACTAGCGACCCGCCCCGGCTTCGCACGGGTGCAATGCTGATACTAAACATACTACAGAATGTCTTTCTATACAACATTCACAGCTTGTTTGTCATTAGACAATACAACCATGTTTTCTTTAGAGGTTATTAATATTAAGTAAAGGATAAAAAATGGTTATTTTGGGTTATCCTTATGAGATGAACATATACCATCGCAGACTTTTTTGTAGACTTAGTTAATGTGTACAATACTGTAGTACATTATTTTGATCTATCTCGTAGGGTTCAGCCAGCGTTTGCAATGTAAGCGCAAAAAATGTGTTTATTTACGACATCACATTAGAAACCTCTAAATTTATCTGTGTTTCTCTACTATATTATGCATGTATTATAAATATAAACCATCCTCTTTAACCACTCTATATATTAAGAAAAACCACATCAATATCCGTTGCGTAGTTTTAAAGATCTAAACATACATAGGAACAGACAGACAGCGGGAGGCGACTTTGTTTTATAATATGTATACAGGTGTGGTTTTGCATTTTTGCCATATTTGTAGACCTAACAGTTAAGGATTATGTTAACTGATTAAAAATAGAATAATAATTCAGTGGCTAATAACTAAAAGATAATTAATGATTCATGATTAACGTTCAACCAGAATAAGAGCTCTCGATTGCTCAGAATAGGTCCCAAGTGCTCTTGTTTACCTACTTTGCATGAAGAGCGGTGCCAGACGGGGTTATTTTATAGTGACGGTTGCACACGGGATTTCTTTTCGTACCAAACCTAAAAAATAATTCATAATTTGACGTCTATCATTTAATGATTGATTTATGTTCTTTAAAAGGTATATATCAACCTCCGTATATATGGCAAGAAAGCAGAACCACATTCTGTATAGTGATATTATTTATTTGTTATAATGTTCCACTTATTAAATGTTGATACAACACAATAAAAAAATAAAGACTTTATCGAGACGATTATTATGTTGGATCGAAGACTGCTTACTTGTCATAATAATAGTAAAGGCTGACATTGCCTCTCACCGGCGCATACGTAACAGTTCGTTACGTAAAAGGTCTTTACCCTTGTTTATTTGGGACAGCTATATTAAAAAGATGTTTTAATTTACGAGTATTAGCACTTTGATTGAGTAACTACAAACAATATGATAGAAGACGTTCGCGGTTACCATAGAATAGGTTTTATTTTTTTCGTTTGAGCAATGCCTCGCTTTTAGCAGATTGCCGACAATTCATAGTTTGCTCTACGTTTGCGTAAGATTACGTTCGATGTACGGTAGGGTGTGTTCACTATAAACTGTTATGATTCATTATAAAGATACACAGAATCAATTTAATTTTATAAATATGTAATGATCTTGAAAGTTATATATTATAGATATCACTGATATATGTAGAAAATTCCATTATTCTTATTGGCGGCTTTATTTATTTGTAAGCGAGTGATATTAGCTTACTGTGAAATATTATATAAATATGTATATATATTTTTTTTTTTTTCAATGTGCTAATCGATGCCTATAGACAACTGCATTGCACTGCCGCTCGTCACCCGCGACACTAATTAAGTATCTTGTGTCCGGTAAGTTCACCAGCAACAGTGCCCATCACACCGGAACACTATATAATAATATTTGGGACAATCCACACATGGTCATCTTAAATCTTCAAATCAAACAGTATAAATAATTATAATATCTTAGTTCAAAAACCTATTAAGATATATTTTTTTATTATATCCCTACTTGTACGTACTTTTATGACTCTCCGGTACGTGTGTTGTCAGTGAACTCTTTCTAAATAGCTAGACCGATTTGGATATTTTTTGTGTGTGTTTGAGTGGGTCCTTGGGTGATTTAGATTTATAATTGGACTTGGTAGGTCGCGCTGCAATCGGGCGTTTTTCAAGGCAGGATAACGTCTGCCAGATCCGCTAGTATATTATAAAAATATAATGTGGTTAGAAGATTTTCTTAGGCCAAAAATAAAATATGTAATAAATTTTTATTTCTAAACACAAATGATTAACTATTACAGATTTTTAAATAATAAATGATTTTTATCATAATTTGGAGTGACTTTTATTATTGATGGCATGAAATATAATAATTAATTAATATTTTGACCTCAACAATTGCCAATTTTAATGCATCGTAACGCTATATTTCGCAAAGCAGTCTAGACTAGACTGTAAATCCTAGATTATGGTTTCAATGTATTGTATAACTTTTATTTAAAGCGAAGCTCAGTTCTAATACGAAAATGGTGTAAATTAAATGCTTTAGTAACAAGGAATTTACTTTTCGTGAACTGCGAATATGAATGTCGTAGTAATATTATTAACACCTGTGGTATATTTGCATATTGGGAAAATACTAAACTTTGAATGTATAAGTGATATTTTGAGAGATTTTTAGTTAATTGAAGAATTAAGAAGTATACATGTAGGGAGGGAAATGTAGTTACGACATATTTATAATCTTTTAAGCCATGTTAAGTAATATGGTTACCATGAATCTATTAAAACATTAATAGTGATGCGACTTTTATGGGACGTATCTTGCCACACTCCGCCACGTTTGATGAGGATTTGGCTTCGTGTGGTGGGTCACCCCCTTCCCTCTAATATAGTTGAGGGGAGTGATGCTGCTCGAGTCAACTCGTGCGCGTTTGATGCTTGGGGGGACTGGTCCGACTACTATCACTTTGGCCTTTTAGTTTGTTGTAACTTTTGTCGTAGTTTATTGTTTTCTTCTTTTCTCCCATGCTTTATGTTTCGAACGGCAGGACACACTATCGCTAATGTCGATTCAATTGTAACAAAACAATGTTTAAAAAAAAGTGAAAAAATTACAAGCCCGCTGAGTTTCTTGCCGGCTCTTCTCAGTTGAGGCCGCGTTGTGATCTGGTGGTAGCTTTTCAAAAATTGACCATTCAAAAGTGCTAGCTCATTAAGCCTATTTGAAAATAAAGATTTTTGATTTGATTTTATTTTGATTTGATCGGGACACGATCCTAAAGATATTTTAATCCTTTGAAAGTGGAATACTTTACTTATATATACCCTTAAGTATGCACACGTAGTGACGATTTCGTAAGTGACCGTCGGTAGTCGGTGCATCCTTGCGAAACTCGCGGCGGGGCGCAGACGCAAGCGGCAATGTCATCGATTATGTAAAACCAGACTTTGACAATCACACACCGTACTTTTTGCCTGCTGTACGCAGTGAACGACTGTGAAGGTATGTTCTAGATGTGCAGTGATTACTTCACATCTGCACCTACGCAGCATTGTGCATTTTTTCCAAAGGTGTCGGCAGAGGTATATTTCTACATCCAAGTTTCACTAGCGCAATTTCTAGCTCTGGACTGATGTTAAGAATTTAAGATTACATTTAGCCGTTTCACTGTAACATGACTTGGACCACCTCTGCTTTATACAGATAACGAAAAAAAAATACCAACAATAAACAGGCAATATGATAACCTTCCCATCACCATAGCAACCGTGGATTTAAAATAATATGTTTACGATGTGAGTGACTAGTGTCGAAAACTAGGGTCCGTATTGTTTATGAATCTACACTTGACTCGCGAGCGGCGAGTTGCACGCCGCTTACGAAATTTTCACGAGACCAAAACACTAAAACGAATTTCCCCATACAAACTCGCATTAACCCAGCTTCGGAGAATTTGTTGCGCCGTCATCCGTTATGTTCAGTGGTAAATGGTGTTTTAGTTTCCCTGTTTACTCCTCCCGTCTATTTTCAACGTTGTTTTGAAACGCCATGCCCGTTGCGACATCGATACAGCGATGAATGTTACTGCTACAGTTTTTCTCATTCAATGTATCTGCTCGTAACATTTCACTCGAGAGGTACATCATTTAATTATCAAAAGATTTGTTCCAAAATGATTTCGAAAATAGCTTCGTGAAATAAATTTAATGCTTGGAAAAATTCGTGACAAAACGGTTCCAGTCGTATGTTTAATGTTCAAGTGGAAGGATAAATGAACGCACTGACACGCTTAACAGCTGTCTTTCGAAACACCAGAACGCTGGTTAATGTGTTGTCTTTAAGTTTTATTTTATTTAAGCCAACACTGCACATATGAAAAACATACAAAATTATATTTTTTTATAGATCAAAGGTAAAAGCATCCTGGAAAGCAAATGTTAGCAGTGCATGTTGAGATTTTATCTCATGCGAAGGGATAATAAGGTCTGCGGTTGTAAGTGGCTCAGATCCGACGGCGGGAGGGTTAGTAGGGGTTATTCAACACGCGAGCGAATCACGCGAGCTCGCCACAGTAACACACTGTTAAAGAAACTGCGAGGAAAACGCCTTCCGGGGTGAACGGCCGCGTTGCGTAAAACGCTCGCGCAGTGGCGCAACTTGCTCGCGCGCCCCTCCGCTCGACGTGACCGCGTCGGCGCACTGCCATCTAGCGGCCTGTTGCTCAATACCAACTAAATTTACGCCTGAAAAATGACGTATCGCACAGATTTCGAATGCTATAACTATTAACTTATTGACAGCGTTTCAATGAATATCTTATATTCTGAATGAATAAGTTAATAAATAATCTTAGAAATTTAAAATTCATTGTATTGGTAAGAAAGTTTTTCAACGTTGTTAAAATATATTCATGGCTGGTACGCGTTTTTGTTACAAACATCGCAAGAAGTCGTAGCGAATAAATTGCAATATGTAGCGAGCAAGTCGTGAGTGACGAAACAAAATTTAATTCCTAGGTCAAGGTTTTGCTTCTCTTCGAAATGGAAAAATTGCCACACATCGGCGACCTTAACTCGCCGGCGAGTCCGCCAGTTTCGCAAGACGATACCGCGAATAAAGCGGCGGCCATACTGCCGCTTAATTTCGAACACGTGGTAATAATTAATTTTAATATTATTCATTTGTATGTATTTTAAATGAAGCCTTATAAAAGTTTATAAAATTCGTTTTCGTGAGTCATATGTCACGGCGTATTGTATACGTAGGACGTAGTGCGATGTATGCAATTATGTTACCGGATAGTTACATTATTCCGATATTAAGTGACGTGTTTTGTTTTGCAAATCACATCGTTCAACTGGTCGAAACTAATGAATAAGTGACACGCCTAAATATATATATTATAGTTAATATAACTACGTGAGAAATTACGTCACTATTCTACTATAATATATATTTTTTGTAGTTTTTAGTCGACTTTTCTATATTTAAATTTCAAATTAAAATGTATTTATGTTAAAGCTTCTGTACAGATGAGTTTTACAACTGCTAAAGAAATGGAAAGTTAGTTATACAACGTCCACCTGACTGGTTCGTGAAAGGCGCGTATGTTTTTAATGTCAGCTACCCGTGGTCAAGGCTTAAGAGTTTTTTGTGAGCTTGCTTCATGAGATTTTATCATTTGTTTTGGTACACACTCACGGACGTTGATTGACGTTCCAACCGTGTCTTATTTTTTTAATGCTACTTTTAAGTAAATATGTAACATCTAGTCATGACGAATGTTGTGGGGGGGGGGGGGGAGTAACATGTTAGACTAGCGTTGGATAGACATGTGATGCCCACTCTTCGTCGGGTATTTTTTATTGTGCCGTCTCATCATATACATATATCGGAACAAGTAATAAGTTTTAAAAAGTAAAACCCGACTACGGATAAAATCGCAGTCTAATAATGTGATATTATATAGCCTATAACCAGCGGACAATCAAGACGCTTCTAACGACACCCTACTTGTCAAATTATGTTAAGTAGATTAGAAGATATGCGGGAAAAGATGAACATATATACATACATTCTTGTTAAAATCATAACCCTCCCTCCGTTCCGTAGTCGGGTAAAAAAGCAGCTGATTTTTTTTCAAAATCATGTAGGTATGCCTTTTTTAATTATAGTTAATTTTAATCATTTGGCAATATTTAGTAATGTACTAATAACAGGGCACAGTATTACACATAGAAATTTAATCCATTTAACATTGCATTGATTATATAAACAATAACAATAGATACTAATAAACCAACGAAAGTTCATTGTATCTAGAAAGAGGCTTTCGATTGAAAGCGAGAGTAATGGCGATGTTAGGCTGCTCAGGCGCACGTAACGGAGCGCCCCGCGACGCTGCGGTGCGATGTGCGGCTTAGACTCGCTAGCCAACGGTACCGGGTGTAAGACTTACGGTACTTCCCGTAGGGCAGGGTCCGCAATCCCGCTGCTCATTAGTGATGTGAACATTAGTAATTATCGATAGTATACGTTATATAATATAGTTTGTGTGCAGTTATGTGATGTAAGTAAACATCACATGATATCGACAGTATAATAAACTATTTTTATGCTAAGGAGAGCTTTTTGTACTAATTAACAGAAACTAAATTTAACTCACTACATGATAAAAATGTTTTCTATAAAAAAGTTAGAACCAACTACGTGCATATAAAATTGCATACATTTTCCTGTATAATATAACATTGCGTCTTGACTCTTGACTGCTTAAAATAAAATTAATACATATATTTTACTCTGAAACTTGTGTTTACCTATATAAACAATATACTATTTTTTAAATATACTTTTAAAAAATATTTCATATGGAGAAATATATTAAATAGATATATGTAATGAGCAAAGGGAGTGAATGTATTGAATGTATTTTTATTAACAGGTAAGCTTACACAACATGTACTCGCTATAAAATATTATCGATATCAGGAAACCCAGTTCATACTACAACACTATCCTCGTACCGGTCAACACCATTGAGACCTCAAATACTTTCTCTTTCGATGGCCGTCGATCGTGACTACTAAACACTACCACAAGGAAATACATACACGTGATTCGGGATGTGTGTGTGTGTATTGACGATTACATCACGTAACTTTGGCTGACGCATCAGCGACCGAAAGGTCAGTATCTATTTATAGGATAGTTACGCTCACTTTCCATAAGAATGTCCACGAGATATATTTGATTTCAAGACCGTTAACCTCTGTTGAATAATTACTGCACGTGTACGAAATGCTAGAGAGCTATGCAGTTTAATTTGCAATTACTCCTATGTTGGATCTTCGCGCTTGTCACGGAATACAGACGTGGGAGATGTTATCTAGTTTGTGTAATTGAAAACAATGAATATGTATAACGTTACAACTTGCACATGGCTATCTACAGATCTCTACATTTAAAGAAACAAAAACATTTTACTTTGACCAATGATAATTTTGTTTTATTCGTATATAATTAAAAGACAAATCATTTAGACTTTTATTACTGATTACTATTTTATCCGCAGATTTAAATACTTAGTTTTATTATTGGTCAATCAAATTAAAATAATGATTGCACGCATAGAGCTAATAATATCGCGTTTCTGGCTAGAGTCGGTAGCAATAACGTGGTTATTCAATGAGATTAGACACAATAGTCGAAGGCGCGAGTCCATGACTCCGAGATAACATTGTAGGTGTACAAAGGTTTAGCGGCAAGGCCAGCGCGCAGGGCTGCCTACCGCCTGCGTGGGAAACCCTATTACTCTCCAACGTACCAAGATTATTGCAAGTTGCTTGAACTTAGACATGCTTGTGCAACTCTACGTGCCGGGTACAGTCGAATGGACGGCTTTGAATGTGATTATATAACTATTAGATGTTCGATATTAATTTGTTAAGTGTTTATTGAAAAAAACAGGTGAAGTTGTTGGTTTTGGTGATTGGGAAATGTTAAAAACAGTAAGAATTATGCAATGAAAAATAAATTGTTACACAATGGGGGCAAGCTAGGCAATGAATATAGTTAAATGTACCACGCTATAACTTTATGAAAATTTGAAAACAAATGTTTTAGACACCTGTGCACTTACAACTTAATAGGTACTATAATTATTTACTTTTTATCTCATATACATCTATATTGCATAAATCACTTTTTTTTTAAATGTTAAGCGTAAATTAAATTGCAATTATGCAGGTATACATTATTCATTCTTATTCAAACTATAACATGTTCAAAGGAGATAAGGTATAATTGACAGTTTGTATCGAATTAGGTTAACAGAAAATTACTCTACAGTAAAAGAAGAGATGGTTTTTAATATTGCATTCACCAAAGAGTAAGTAAAAGAACCAGAGGCACGAATTCCAATTACGAGCCGTTCAAATTCACAGTCTTTAAACTTTTGTCATAAGTTGCACAAACTAATATAAAGCTCATAACAAATTGATCATATTTAGAGCTTGTAAGTCCGGGGCGAGTAGCAAATCAATTATAAATTACGACGTGCAACAACAGGTTTATTAGACTCTAGACTAAGTATATACTAGGTTCGCAAAGATTGGTACTGAAGGCTCGAAAATGGCGCGTGGGCGGACGGAGGTCGATCGCCTACTGTATCCGCCGTCAACTTGATTGATGCAAGTCAGTTGAGTTAAATATTCTTACAATTACTATACTAAATGTTAGGACGTAATTAAAATTGGAAACAATTAGTTGTCTAATTGATAATGTAAAATAACGTTCGTATCTTTTAATTAATAATTTTTAACTGATGCAGAGTTTATATAATATACATATCCGAATATTGCCCTATTTATACAATACCTAAGTGTAAAACTTATTGGGGTGTCCATGAGAGGTGACTAAGGGAAAACAAGAAGACGGGCAGCAGTGTCTTTCTATTGGATTACCTATCAATTAAATGGAATGCGATCCCCAAGACGCCTGCCCAACGTGGGGATTATGGCAACCCCTCCTTTCTAGGGGGGGGGGGAGCTATGTTCAGTAGTGGACGTCTTTTGGCTGCTGATGATGACGAATTGTAAAAAATATTTTTTCGCTTTAAAATTATTTTATAAGGTCCAAAACATAAAATTCATATTTTGTTTTCTATTTTTAAAACATTGCGTAAAAATACTTATTTGTTATCACAGAATTTAATCCCTTACAATTTTAATTATTACAATGATAAGCAATGCAAGCATAAAAATATGTGATGAATGTGATATAAGAAATTAACTGTAAACTCATAAATTCTAAGTGTCCTATTTTCTCTGAAGAATGCTGTAGACGTCAAAAGAGAGTATGGCAGACCACGTGTTGCGGCTTCATACGAATTGGCAGTGACGACATAGCGGCGTAATGCTAGATGACGGTTTTATGGTCTTATCATCATTGACCCTAATTTTAGGCCGCCATCGTCTGCTCTCCCTACCGTCTGCGGCGATTTGACTACCAACTGTATTTTATACATTTAAATTCGAGTAAAGAATTTAGTTTGTTTTTTAGCCTACTCTACAAATTATTTTCTAAGCAGGCTTCGAGCACAAATATAGACTACATGCACACATTTTTTTTATTTTGGATTAGAACTACGTGCGTTAGAACTATGTTGCGTTTAAAAAATAAATAAGTAAATAATTTGGCCTGTTATTTTTAATGTATAGGTATATTAATAAGTCTGTATATATTTTAAAAAGCAGATGCAATTTTACTTTTTAACCATTAATTATTACTATTAAAATTTATTTAATTAAAGTAACTCAGATAATGATTAATAATACATTTATTTATGTGCTGCAAACTCTTTTTTCTGTTTCAGTCTTGAATGATGTTTGGTTCGATAACATAGCTGAAAGGAAGTTCTGACTTGTAAGTGCCTAGTAAATTAATAAGTAAATGAAAAGCAGGGGTACACTGATACACATTACACACAGACACGTATGCAAGTACATCAATGAAACGTGTAGTACCTACCATTACTGCATGACTGGAAACTAGGACAGTCGCATCTACAGAGTCCCGACAATTCGCGTACATATCTGGTACTGTTTTAAGTGTTTGTAAATATTTTGCTTTCATATTCAAATTCTTATTTTAAATTTAAAATAATCAAATAGCAAATAAATTCTTTAATCAATACTAATTATTATTGTTATTCTCCTACTGCCTGGTAACTTTTGTTTTATAGTTTTATATAACTATTTCGCCTGTTAATTGAAACTATGAATATAGTATAAGGTAATTAAGGGTATGTATAATTTAATAGTGTTGGTAGTAAAATAGTGATCGTTGTCACAAATATCATAGATTAATATTTTAGTCGTTCAGTTTATATTTGCAGAAAGTAACGCCATCTATTAGCAGAACGGTAAATTAATATTATTATGGCGCTCATTTTATCTATTATAGCTAATTGCACCACTTAATAGGGCATATTATTACAACTAAAATCTGGTAAAGAATTAAAATGAAATATATTGAAATGAAATTAATTATTGATTTTTACTTTTTCGATGTTCCGAAAACATTACAAAGAACATTTACTATATAATTTAACCTGTCCAGAATTTTTCTACTAGCTTCATGTATTACGCGTATATAAACTTGTTGTTTACTAAACGGATGTGTTGTGTTATTCATTCGAAGTTCTTAGAAAACCATTATCTTTTATCTATTGCACTAGCTCCTATTACACACATAGCTAATTTAGGTTATTAAGTCATAACGACGTATTTCTATGTTAAAGCAGCGAGTTTTATATTTGATGTAGGTTTTTATTAAGTAAGTATATGTTTAAATTATATTATATTTAAATTATTAAAGTTTTATATTATGTTTAAATTAATTACGGTTAGAACTTACAGTAGTCTGGATCCATAAAAATATTAAATCTGAGATAAGTGTAATCTTAGAATATGTATATATATAATTATACCATATATTATTATTATATATACCTTATTATAATATAATGCTTATTTTCAAGTAGGAACATTGAAAATCATAATGTCGTATACACGACAAAAGGTACTCTACCTTCAGGTATTTATCGACATTTGCGCTTGTGACAGATCAAACTCATCACCGAAGGACTAATGAAACCTGCCTAGGATGCCTACGATTTGTTTAAGGGGACCATAGACAAACGCGTACTCTATTATTTATATATACACTCTATGCGTGTAATAAATGTAATGTTACTTAGTTAGGTACATATTATTTTAAGTGTGCCATATATTATGCATTTTATTGGTACTTATCAAG
Source organism: Furcula furcula (assembly GCA_911728495.1). Taxonomy (NCBI): domain Eukaryota; kingdom Metazoa; phylum Arthropoda; class Insecta; order Lepidoptera; family Notodontidae; genus Furcula; species Furcula furcula. Next base: position 9,371,747 of record OU452243.1, read on the forward strand.
TTCATAAATTGTTAATTTAAAATCCCTTACTATTCTAGTTTTTTTTAATGAATTTAAAATTAAAAAATCTGATACGATTTTTAAAATGTTTTGTTTTTTGATGAGAGATATAAAGAGATGTAGTAGAGTCCTTTTCAATTAGTAAAATAAATTGTTAGGTGCTTCCTATAATAATTAATGGAATTGATTTTGGAACGGCTCAGCGAAGTCGCAGCGGTGGTTAGGTATATAATAATAGAGATCCGTTACATTAATGTATATGTTACGCCTATGAATATATGAATTCTTCAACATATATTCATAGGCGTGCAACCCTATTACGCGCTAATACAATACCTAATACATTCCTAGCGACAGTGCGTCACCTTGCCAGCGTTCGTTGACGCATCTACGTTTTGTCCAACGCGACCTTAAGCCTAAGCGTGTTAGAATAACTACTAATAACAACAACCAATTTAAAACGTCCCGCTCCCTCTAAGCCCTATTGTTCCGATCTAGAGTGAGATGAAGCTATGTGAATGATGATTTTAGTTGATTCAAGACAAGCGTTCACCTTCATAGAGGTAAATTATCGACGGCGCTAACGAAAATGAAGGGCGATAGTAGTTTCAAGTGATTGAAGGTAACGGGCTTAGGTTGAGTACTAATTGCTGAGAATTCACGCTTGGAAATATTGTGTCGCTACTGACAATAATTAGTCAAGATCTTGACACATATGGTGGTTAGGTTAAGCAGATAATATGTAAGTACGAGTACTTTAGCAGTAAAATACATTAAGTAATTCGGTAAAATAGAAAATTAATTTTGCCATTTACATATCACCCAAGGAAACTCAATCTCGAATCTTCTAACTGATTTTTTTAACAATACTATGAACGTATGAGGTAAGTAAGTTCGATAGTGAACTATTTAAAAAAAAAAAATTTAGTTTACAAATGTACATTGATATCTAGATTTGTATAACGAACCGAAGCTTTATGATATATTACGGAATCACAATGTGAAGTCATTCTATTGTTACTGCGATACAGGTCTGCGAGCCTAGTGTAGTAACTGCAAGTTCATTTGAAGTTAATATTTTGGTTGATAAATAAAGTTATAAAGTTTACAAATGGGCATTATGACATGTGGTTACGATCTGAACTAAAAACTATCTGACGACTTACTGGGATATTTGTAATACCAAAAACCCGAACGATTTTAAAATAGGTATCACTAATTGAATAACTATTACTGGTCCGACTACTATCCCTTTGGCATTTTAGTTTGTTGTATTTTCGTCGTATTTTTTATTTTATTTGATATTTTGAACGGCAGGACACACTGTCGCTGGTGCTGATCTAATTGTAAAAAGACAAACTTTGTTTTAAAAAAAAATGTGAAAAAATGACAAGCCCGCTGAGTTTCTTACCGGATCTTCTCAGTTGAGGCCGCGTTGTGATCCGGTGGTAGCTTTTAAAAAAAATGATCGTTCAAAAGTGCTAGCGTTAAACCCATTTGAAATAAAAAAAATTGAATTTTTGAATTTTGAATTACGATTAAATATTAAAATACATGAAATATAGTAAACATCATTGTGTTAATACACACGCGCCGTCATAATATCTTCCAGAAACTTCAATTGAAGCTGGCGCTGCTGCACACAGTGCAAATAAGAGTGCCTAGGCGTAGGTTACATATTTGAGATAATTGGGGTAGAGACTTAGAGGAGGGTAGAGACGATGGGTTCGTGGGGGCCGGGACCAGGTGACCCAAAAAAAATCCGAACTCCTCGTAGGATCATCTGGAGACCGGAACGCTGGCATTTATTTCGGTCAGCAGATTAGCATTGCCATCCAGCGTGGCAATGCTGCCAGCGTCCTGGGAACATTGCCGCCCAAGAGTGAGGACGATTTGTATTTATATACTATAATTGTTTTTTTTTTTTTTTTTTTTTTTTTTTTGTTTCTTCTTACTCTAGTTTTTTTAGTATATTTATAAATATTTTTCTTAGCCGAATAAATGTAAATATCATATTATTATATTAAAATGTATATACATACAGTATGGGTAACTATGGCTGCATGCATTTTACGTGACGTCAGTATTGCACATCCTTTCTCTCGACTTTCACCGTCCTTGGCAAGCAAACGGTAATAGGTACCTTACAACGGGTAAAACAGTAACTAAAATCTAAAGATTTCTTTACTTAGTTCAACATAAGGTTCAAAATTGAATGAGGTTGTGTAATACTATCGGTAACTAAACGCTTGTATACGCCAACTTAGCAACACTTCATTGGTATTGTACGAGTTTGTTGCTTCGATCTTATCTTTAAAATAATTTCACTTTTGAAAAGATAAAAAAACCTCAAACTAATTAGTTATTATGCTATGAAAGTAAATTAAATAAGTGCTTTTACCAAGAATTTCACTGTGTAAGCGGATGAAATTCACTAAAATAAATGGAGCTTACAAGATATACTTGTATTTTTTTTTTGTTTTACTATTTTTGGTATTATAGAAGAAGAAGAAGAAGAAGAAGAATTTTTTATTCATAGCATACAAAGCACACAAGCAAAAAAAGAAACGTAACCAGATTAAAAGTTAAAAATAATTACAGCTAAATGTACTGTGTACGCCATAAAAAAAAGCAAGAACTGGCATTAAATAATGAGTCTTTAATAAATAATTAGATTTGAATATTAAAGGAGTAGTGCATGCAATATTTCATTTAAGTCTAGATTTTAAGACAAATACAGCAAGAAGCTTCTTCATGATTGAGGTATTCCAAAGACTAATTATTAACGGTTACATGATTCACGGATTCCATTTTTAAACAAGGAAAACGCGTGAATCATGAGCTTTATTTTTATAATAACCGCTAAAGTTACGGCCAAGGAAATATAACACGCGGTTAGCATACGATGATCAGAATTAATAATACACGTTAAACATTATCTAAAAGTGAAGTGGGAACTTTACTGAATTTACTTCATAATATCATAACACTTTCAATGTTAATAGTGTTCGATATTGTCACAAGAAATAATGTTTTTCTTTAATTGAACAGAATATGACACTGTCTTAAAAAGTGGTTAAGTACTTACTTAACTAAGTTGTCATTTAAATGATATGACTAATCACATGGCATATCACATATTATGCGATTTATCAATCAGTACAGTGTAAGAGACAGGTTGCCTGCCAGAGATAACCTAAACGAAAACGCGAACGCATCGTTGATGATAACACCGCGAGGCGCTACGGGCGCAGGCCTTTCGCGTCCGTCGCCGCACAATCGTTAGATAAACATATGGGTCACTGAACCGACCTAGTTTCGTTGGAGAGCCCACACGACCGCCCCGTGCGCGTGTTTTAGTCAAAAATCCACACAAACACGAACGAAACGCTTCAATCAACGCACACACGGAACCGCCCGCGTTCGCGACGCGCACATTCGTGAACGCCCTACGAATTAGCGGCCACCACGCAATATACTCGCATAATTCTCGCTCTGAATACTATTGGGCAATACGCGTCATTTGGCCATAGTAGAATAAACTCGTATTTACTACTGAACCCCAGACAAGTGACTTTGACTTTGTTATAGACCGCTTTAAGATTTATCAAATTGTTAAAAAAGTATTACTGAATTGACATTTCTATGTAAAATTAAAATCGCTTGGCTGAATAACTCATGCCTTTAAATTCTACTCCAATACTAGTTATAGAGACTGGAGATATGAGAGGAAAAGCCACTATATATATAATATCAAGGATGATAATATAGTTTCCCACTATCACCACACATATTTTAACAATTTAACAAAATGAGGATAAATTAATAATAATTACGAAATTAAGAAAATTTTGGTAACTGCAAATTAACAAGTGAAATAACGCGGATAACTTATAGCCAGCTTATGCTGAAGCGATGTCAGGGTTAGAAATATGTTATAGTTTGTGGTACAAACACAAAAAAATATTATAATTGAGACTAAGAAATAGCATGACACATAAGAGATTGATTTATGTGTTTTTTACCAACAAACCCTGAGGTAGTGTTGGATGAAAATGAGGAGGTGCATTGTTTTAACGCCCAACATACAATAAATCTAATCTATAGGTACAAAACTGTAACAGGTCCAATTCTGTACATTGAAGATATTTTGAAAATTATATTTGGAGAGGATAACCGATACTAAAGCCAAAAATGTATTTTTTTTCTTTTTGTCTGTCTGTCTGTCTGTCTGTCTGTCTGTCTGTCTGTCTGTATCTCGGCTGAGCATCACGCCGAAACTACTGGATGGATTGAAACGAAACTTGGCATGATTTGAGTTAATACTCCGAGGTAGGACATAGGATACTTTTTATCCCGACATTCAGCACGGTTCCCTTGGGAGAGGGGACTAAAGTCAAAATGTGTACTTGGTTATACACTTGCTCCGATTTTAACAATTTTTCATTATAATTATAATAAATATTTGAAAGGGAACACTCATAGACAGTAGTTAACAATGTTTGGAAATCGATCAGGTTAAGCAACGTTAGGTAAGGTCATTAAATAGATGGGTGACCATTTAACGCCAATTGAACTAAACGTCTCCGTGCTTCGGAGGGCAAGTACAAAGTGGGTCCAAGTTTTTAACCGACTTTAAAAAAGGAGGTTTTGTATTCTATCCGAATGTATATTATTGAAAGTTTACTTAACGTAAACATAGCGCGGGCGGAGCTGCGTGGGTCAGCTAGTATACATATAATAATAACAATGCATACAAATATATAGTACTCCATAATAATATGGGTATATGTTGTAAAATAACTACAAGTCGTTTTAACACATGAAGTAGAAAAACAAGTGATTTGGTTAAATGAGAAGTTTATTACTGAAGACTAAATATGTACTCTAAAGGTTCAAGCAGATAACGGAAGCATTAGGATTATTGTGTACAGAGTAGACAAAATGAATAATCTGATTGTGACATATTAGAATAGGCCATCCAATTTTAGTCAGAACTAGCTGACCCACGCAGCTCCGCCTGCGCTATTTTTACGTTGAATTACAGACATTCGCATCGAATACATAACCTCATTTTTTATAGTCGGTTAAAAACTGGGACCCACTTTTTACTTGCTCTCCGAAGCACGGACCTGTTTAGTTCAAATGGCGTTAAACGGTCACCCATTTATTTAATGACCTTACCTAACGTTGCTTAACCCGATCGATTACAAAACCTTGATAACAACTCTCTATGAGTGTTCCCTTACTAATATTTATTATATTATAAAGAAAAATTGATAAAATAGGACCAAGCGTATAACCAAGTACCCGTTTTGACTTTAATCCCCTCTCCCAAAAGAACCGTGCTAGATTACGGGATAAAAAGTATCCTATGTCCTACCTCGTAGTAAGATCTCAAATCATGCCAAGTTTCATTTGAATCCATTCAGTAGTTTCGGCGTGATGCTCAGCCGTGATACAGACAGACAGACAGACAGACAGACAGACAGACAGACAGACAGACAGACAGACAGACAGACAGACAGACAGACAGACAGACAGACAGACAAAAATTAAAAAAAATACATTTTCGGCCTCAGTATCGGTTATAGAATGCCCTCCAAATATAATTTTTAAAATATCTTCAATGTACAGAATTGGACCTGTTACAGTTTTATTATAAGTATAGATAGAATAGAATATATTTTATTGCTCAATTGTGTACAAAAGGTGTTCTGTATCATACATTTAGAAACAACAATTTATCCTCTCGGACATGCAATAGGTATTGGTTACTTACGACTAAAGAAAAGCATATTAATTACTTTTAAAATTAAAATACTCTTTTAGATCATAAAAAACATTTTGCTTAAGCCATTTCTATAAGGTTGTTTTAAACAAATTTCCATCTATTTGCTTAATACATATAGGTAAATGGTTGTAAACGCGTATGGCTGTAATATAAGTGCTTTTATAAAATACATTATTTCTTATATGGGGTAGATTTATATTATATTTATATTGTAAACGAATATTAGGTTTATTAGCGGCTTGAAAATTAAAATAATCCGTATTGTTTTTTACAAATACGTCAGAGCTCCAACACGTCATGATAAAGCGGATACACAAATTTTTAAAATATTCTAGCTTGTCTAGAAGCTCTCTCTATTCATAAAACATACATCGGTATATTCAGTAGCAGTAGTGATTACGCTATACTTGATAGTGTGCATTTTGAATACATTAACAGACAAATTAACAGTTAGTATATCTAAAACTTTTAATAAGGCTGCTATGTGTACAATAAAGATTACATCTAAAATAGCAATTGCAAGGCGAGCATTTCACATCAAAACATTATTTATCTGCACCAAAAATTGTAACCAAAAAATGTTGACATGAAAAATCTATGTTGGCAGTGTTGCATGGATTTAAAAGTTGTAGCATTTTATGAGACGTGAACAATAATCCAAAAAGAATGTTTTAATGAAAGGTTGTATTCAAATTGTGGTATTGGAGAAGAATATTAGAAAAGGTTAGCCAAAAAAGAGAACAGGACTGACGTGGCAATTTTAAGTTGAGTAAATGACTACGTAATAAAAAAATATCTTAGAAAGAAAGAAATATAAAAGGAGAGGAAAAGAGAGACCGAACAAAAGGAGAGGGCAGGGTTATGTCGGTCATGGAAGTACAAGAAAAGTTTTGAATAGCGGATATTACAGAGGTTGTCCGAAAAGAGGTTTCATCTTTAAAAACTCACTCACAGAAAAGCTAAATCTAGTACGGGCTTTAAAAATATTTTTTGTTGTTATTTATCTTCTGAGTGTGTTTACGCAACAACAAAGTGTTATTATTACCACTATAAATAAATGACACAAATTTCGAAAGTTACATGGTCAATGGTCTCCACTCCAGTAGGCCTTGGCCATGACGACTACAATGTTGTCGAAATACTGAGTTAAACATCAGCTGCAAAAAATTCAACCCTTTCACAAGCCATGTAATCCACCGCAAACAAAATAATTAACACATTCTCATAAGCTAACGATTGCGTTAGCTAAATATTGATTTAGGATTTTAAGTTATAAGTATTAGTAGCTAGTAGTAAGTAGAAGTAGTGATTGGTGCCTTTCATGAAATAATACTATATACCATTAGGTACACAGATAAAAAAACAATTAAGGCACTAAAACATAGTAAGTATTGTTAGCAGTATTAATGTATGAGCTAGCCTAAACAAATACAATATTCGGATTAAAGAAGTTTATTACTCAAAGAACATTACACAGTTCACTTAAAAATGAGCAATATAAATTTTATAATAAGTATACAGACGGTACTTTAATTAATTATCATAGTATAACATTATCATTTTGGATTAGTAAAGCTAAATTGATTGATTAATCAATAACCCAAGAAAGATTGGATAGTTTGTATGAATACCAATATCCACATTTTGTAACCACGACTTTACTCATGCCATTGCTTGACTGCAACCCCATCTGATGGAAAGTCACGATGCAATGGGTCAAAGTTAGATGAACGGTTAAAATGTAATACGAGATCATACAGGAAAAATTATAATATTTAGTTGGTATTTAGGTAATTAATATTAGACACGGAAATAACCAAATACCATCGTGCCACAATACAAATTAACATATTTTACAGGAAAACATGTTTCATTAGTTTCTGCTTTTATGCCCGATTTGATAGAAATAGCTAAATTTATTAACTACTGACTAATCCACGCACCTGCCTTTTGGAAACTACCCCATGATTGGCAGAGGTGGTTCAAAACAAAAGATAATAATTTTGTTGACAAAATTTAATACAGCCAAGCAGTATTTTTAGTTTTAGCGAGAATAACGAACAGCCATTGATTTATATATATTTTTTTAAATCAATAGGTTTGCGCTTGAGCACAATCTCACATAATGGTAAGCGAAGATGTGTCTAGGATGGACCGCGCTTACCCATAAGATGCCTGTTCACTCTAGACTTGAATACACCCAAGTTATATTTATCAGGGAACACGTTGTCCGGGAGGGTATTCCACAGCTTGGCCGTGCGCATGAGAAAAGAAGAAGCGAAACGCTTAGTGCGGCAAGTTGGAGTGTCAACGACAAAGCGGTGGAGACCCTGCCGGCGCCTGGTAGTCCGGTAAAAGAAAGGGGATGGTGGTACAAGGTCAAAAAGTGCTTGAGCGCATTCACCGTGGAACAATCTGTAAAAAACCGATAAACATGCAACTAGGCGACGAAATTGTTGCAGTTTTTCATTTGTTAGGTTGTTATCGTCAATTATCCTGCGAGCGCGTCGGTCTAGCGAATCCAAAGAGTCAAGTTGACATTTGGCAGAGCCATCCCACAGGTGAGAACAGTACTCCATGCAGGGTCGAACCTGAGCTTTGTAAAGAATCAAAAGCTGTTCCTTTGTGTAAATATAATATATACTTTAAGATAAGCAGCATCAACTCCGTGGAAAAGTTTGGTATTTAGATAGCAAATGGCCCATTAGATGAGGGTCTGCAATTGGGAACCGAATTGCCAAAGTACGTTATAATTTATGAGCTCTTTAGCACGTACTCAAGAGATGAAGGGAGGTTTTTCTTCTTCATCTTTAAACTGGATGTATTTATTTTTTGTTACCTTCAATCATCCTTCAATGCTATATATTTTAAGGGAAAATTATCTTGAAGTGAAAACTTCTTTACCATCGCTGTGATTTGAAATTCGATGAAACAAAAAAGCGACAGTACTTTTTTTTGTTAATTTTTATTTTGAAGTTTTCACTTCTAGCACATGTGAATTGCACACATAGTATTTTTTCTTATTTTTTACCATAATACAACATCGAGGCGTACTCTGAGTATACAATTTAAGCAAGTTATTTGGTGGTTGTCTACACAATATTTATTGGAGAGAGCTATGCTCGGAGTTTCTTTGCGCGACAGAATCCGCAATGAGGAGATTCACCGAAGAACCAACGTCACCGACATAGCTCTCAGAATCTGCAGGTTGAAGTGGCAATGGGCAGGCCACATCGCTCGAAGAACCGATAACCGTTGGGGAAGAAAGGTTCTTGAGTGGCGACCACGAACCGGAAGACGCAGTGTAGGTAGGCCTCCCACTAGGTGGACAGACGACATTGTGCGCGTCGCAGGTAACCGGTGGATTCAAATAATAATAATAATAATAATATCTTGGGACAATCCACACACACCAATCGCCAATTGTCGTTCATTGTGGCGTCCCAAGGGGGAGGCCTATGTTTAGCAGTGGACTTCTTCCGGCTGGTGATGATGATGATGATGACACAATATTTAAATACATGCATACCAGATTCGGTTTTTTGAATGCGGCTGTCGGTTTCTTTGGAGAAAATACTATCAAATACGTCAATGTTGTGTATACATGATTGGTTGATATATACATAAAATCATAATAATAATAAATCTGCAATAATCGTCCTAAACATAAATTAATCGGTCATTGAATTCATTTTGTCAATTTGGAGATAATAAGTACATACAATGTTTCGAAGGTTAAGCTTATATTCCCTTACGCCCTAATTTTTGTAAGTATCAAAAATTATATAGAGATTTACATCGTAAGTTTTGATATATATAATATTCATCGCAAATAGAAAGAAAATTTAAGAGAAATAATAAAAATTCTATATACGTAATATTATTGTCCGTGTGTGGATTGTCCCAAGATATTATTATTATTAAATGTATTCAAAAGGTAGTAACATCGTTATTGTGATAATAAAAAAATAAAATAAATATATTATACAGACATTATGTTAGATAAAAACACTCAAAACAAAACGATAATAACAAGATAGCCTACTTTTCATTTGTTCAATATCTTTATTATTCGCAAGTGTCCATGCAACACACAAAAATCTGTCTACAAGTGTTATTATTAAAATAGCATGGCCATCATTAGTCGCTAGAGGGCGACATTAGCAACTATAGAAATCCAATATGGCCGACTATCGACTAGATAAATATTATCTGTAGTTTCTATTCCAAGTACCAACAAATGTTCGCTGATATAGCCTTATATATAAAATGAAATCAAACTAGCAACAAAATACATTAAAGGAAAAAAAATAAAAAATATATATTATGCAGCCGTCGACAATATTTGTCTTAGAAAAGTATATAACAAAAGCGATAAAACCATTTGTCAACTCAAATTCGAATCAGTTTGATTTGACATTTCGTCTAAAATGTGTACGTCTGAGCCATATTAGCGGATATCTCAATATCGGAATAATAAAAATGAAGGAGAGCTAGTTGACTAGGTTAATAAAATTAATACCAATATAGAGAACGTATATAAATAACTTTATGTTCTTTATATGTGTAATATATCAGTATACTCGTTGCAATATTAAGAAACCTTATTAGAAGACTTATGTTAATTTTTTATCGAAATTTCATAAACAAACACGTGTTTACGTGCAGTGTGTGCGTGGCCGTCTACTTATTAATAGACAAAGAATAGATGAAACGACGTACTGTAAAGTGCATGCTAACGTGAAATATAAAAAACAATATCATAAAAGCTGTACAAGACGTACACAACGTCATCTCACCATAAAACATTTTGTTCAATTGCCCTTGCCGTCCGGTCAGCTTTATCGTGTTTGTGTCCATTCAAATAAACGGCCGCAGCCGGAACGCCTCAGCGAGTCCTATTTAAACGTTTTCATAGAGCAGTTCATCACAAACGTGTCATAATGTATGGTACGCAATGTCAGTGGTACGTAAAGCGAGCGAGCGTGCAACGGAGCGAGAGACGCGCTCGCAGTTGGTGCCCGCACGGAAGTAGGTTAATAACTAAAGTTTTGTTTGCGTGAGGCTGCGACGCGGTGCACTAGGCTGGCTAGCGACGCCGCGCGGCGTCGCTCGCGGTGCTGGGGTCACCCCGCGCGTCTCCCGACCCCCGCGCTCGCGCATCTTTCACTTTCTGCCCGACCCGGCCGGCCGGTGCGCCCGCCCGCCCATTGTTGCGCCTTGCGCCCCAATGTGCCTATACCACGCAGGGAAACGCTTTTCATAACAGACTCTCCCCATTTATTGACATTGATTTTGTGTTAACTTAGTTGTTTATGCTTTAGAAAATTATGAGTATTTTTTACTCACACTCACTTATTCACGTATGTCGCTAGGATTTATCTTAAATATATATGAATTTGATAAGAATCAAAACGGACGGTGGATGAAATCAATAAAGGTTTTTGACATTTCTGTATGATTGAATCGTTAACTTGGAGTTTTACGATCACTTATGAGTCCAAATAAATATTTATGTGTATACGCAATATACTGCAAGGCTATTCACAGGAAACATCAATCAAATGTTTACTTTCAGCCAAAGAACTTTCTAGATGTGACGAGCCTATCGTGTGAGATTATACTAGAACCTACTACGTTATATCACGTATCACATACGATTGGTTGCAGTAGTCGAATTACGTTAAACGTCACCGGTGGCATCGAACAGTGGGTCCCCACGGTACATTACACGCATTCGGCGAACGCTCATTGTCGGTGGTTATGTAAGGCGGAGGCCGTCGATGCCGCTGCGCTGCTTCGAGTCAACGAACGGCATTGACACGCGCCCGCCTCCCGCCGCCGCCCGCCGCCGCACACCTCACCCCCTCGAACGCCCGCGGCGCCCCACGCTGCTGCTGAAACCAGCAGCTGCGAAATTGGGTCACGAGCTCCGAGCCACCTCACGTACACATCGACCATCGTACCGAGACCCACTGACGTGCGCGCGGCTCGCACTATGTCTCACCGCTCACAGATCCGGCAGGGTTCTGGCAATACTGGTGCTGTGTATGCAAGACGACAAATGAAATAAACCTTCTGCCGTTTAAAATAACTGCGTGTTTCAATATGATAGTTCGGACGCGGAATCTACGAGCGGTACTAGTGGACCTTGAAATTCTATCATCTCGGTGTACGCTTCATGTCAAATAACAAATATACTGTGGTTGATTTATCTATACTATTTTTGTAAAGGTTAACTTAATACCGTACAATATATATACATAATATATTTGGTATGCTCAGTAGAGTTCACTGTAGACTACTTAAAATAAGATTTAAAATTAGTATTCCTACTTCTTATATTAATTGCAATACAGTCCGCTTAAATATCTGTTTTAAAAATGCATTGTATATTCAAGGTTGATTTTTTAAATCTAAATGCAATAACGTGTTTATTTCGTAAGCCAAGGTTAACTCTTCACAAAATATTATAATGACCAGTCTATAGTAAGATTAATTGTGATTAAAATGTTTTAAAATCAATAGAAATAGCAAGGATTACGGTATAATACGATAAAATTGGCTTCAATAGTTTCTAATATCAATGCATGAAAACGGAGAAGGAAAACAGCACTGCGCCGGCATCGAACGCTCGAGTCAACGAACGTCATTGACCACATCCAACAAGTGATAATCTACTCTCCAGTCATAGATATAAAGTTGAACTTCCAAAGTGATGATCGCCCAACCTAGCCTTGGCTCCTACTGGCCTGGCTGACTTAGACATTCTATCTACTTTTACGAGTACATGGGCGAAGGCTCCAGTACTACTTGGTACTTATATTGCACTGGGTACCTAGATGCAATAAGTTTAACGTATCAGCTTTGTTCTTATATATAATGTTCTAATTCTTAGTAAACACTTTCATTGGATTATCCGTTGTCCACCTGTCAGTACGGTTACGCCTTAATACGCTGAGCTGTACCGTAATATATGTGTGTGTGTTTGTAATTTATTACATACGAAATTTAAATAGTGTTATCTTTAGGTTTTCCGTCTATTTATGTAAGTTGTTACAGAAGTACAAAAATAGAAATTCAAGTACGCCTAAAAGAAGGTTCTTTTGATTTGCCTATCCGATAACATGTAATTTACATACTTTCAGGATGGTTTTAGTATACAAATATCACTTATTTACGATGTTTTAATTATGCAAACATGTTCACTTCATACTTTTTAGTGAAATTTGCTTAAATACTACAACAATTTTTTCAAAAAATAACTATAGTTAAATTTACTAACTATAGTGAATAGGCTATAAATTAACTAGTGCGCTTTACCATCCTCGACTGCGTCGCTCCTTTCCGTCAGGTGGTACTGCAGTCAAGCACTAGCTTATATTGAATTGAACCATTTTAATTTCATTTATTTATTTGAAACAAAATATTTACAGTTTATTTACAAACATGTACACTTAAACTAGGTAAAAAACTTCCTCGAAGTTGTCGCCGCACTGGGAGGGAAGGGTACCTAAAAGACTGGCGGCATATTAATTATGTGATATTTCAAAATTATGTCATAGTACTGTACTGTATTGTTCGAATATAAACACTAGAACCGACTGCTTGATTATAAAGTTTGATTTTATTCTTCTTTTTGACAGTTGAAGCCTCAAAATATTATAAGGCAGGGAAATATATTTAGCAAAAAAAAAAACACAGTTGGTAATTAAAACAATTGAGCGGTTAAATACGCAAGCCATATAAAAAAGCTAAGATAGTGCAAACGGCGCCTCAAGGCTTACTTAGAGGGTTCTAAAGTGCATCCGATGCATAGCTGGGTATGTAGCCGCCCTACTTTCAGGGAGGGCTGGCTGATGGGTGAAGGAACGTCATTGACCCACCCAGTACCTGCGCGCTATTACCCTCGCCCCTCCCGCCTCCCGTCCCTTTACAAGACTGATAAATATAGCCATCACCGGGAAAATGGCATTGAGTTGGTAGATACTGTAATACATGAAGTAGTTGCTTGCGTCAGTTTCAAATACGTACGTTACGTTAAATTTTAAATTATTATTGAGACTGTATCAGATGCAGATGTGAGCATTTACCCGAAAGGGAAACTAGAACTCTTGCACCTGTTTATTGTTCTGTCTTGACAGGCCAGCTTATCTTGGTTTGTTTGACATGGAATACCCCGAATATAGGATTTGAAGAAAAAGGTAATGTCTAGAATCGCTATAATAGATCCAACCGTTTATTTTCTTTTTGACAGCACCAATAGAACGTAACTGCGTCATGTTACGCAAAAGGCCTCCCCGGCCTTTATTCTACAGTGGATGATTTCGGCTGATGATGATGAATATTGGAAATCGCTGATCCGATTTGGAAGATTCTTTCATTTATAAATATCACAACCATTCTCCAATGATAGTATAACCAATACTAACAAAAACTGTATTTTTTTATTTTTGTGTGTCTGTCTGTATCATGGCCGCATACGCCGAAACTACTGAATGGATTCAAATGAAATGGTATGATGATGACTTGGTATGATTTGGGTTAATACTACGAGGTATAATTGATTTGGGTTAGTATTACGAGGTATTATAGGACCTAGGATACTTTTTATCCAGAAATTCGGCATGGGTCCCTTGGGAGAGGGGATTAAAATCAAAATTTTTACTTGGTTAATACGCGAGGTATATTATATCATAATAAATAATAATAAGATAACACTCATAGGCAGTTGTTTTTAATATGTGGCAATCGTTCAGGTTACGTTAGGCAAGGTCATTTAATAGATGGGTGACCCTCTAATGCCATTTGACGCTTCGGAGCGTAAGTTAAAAGTGGGTCCCAGTTTTTAACCGACTTTAAAAAAGGAGGTACGCAAAGGTATATTGTTAAAATTTAGTTAACGTAATAAGAGCGCGGGCGGAGCTGCGCGGATCAGCTAGTATGTAATATAAACTTGACTGCAACTCTATACCAGACGATTTTTCACTTAAACAAATGACGTATAATTTTATACGATTGTACGCTCTTTGTTCGTCTGTTGTCTACGAATATTTTTTAATTGAGTGGCAAGGCGGATGGAAAGCCTCCTCCAAGAGCCTTAAGCTTCATATAAGGGTGCCTATCACTAGCTCCTCGCGAATACATGAAGGTGGACGCTTACGCAGTGGTAGTAAATTTTACATAACAAGTTAAAATAAAAGCTATATATTTTTTAAATTAATAACTTCACTATTCTGCCAACATAGTATGATTTCACATCATACTCATTGTATGAAAAATAATTAAATACTCACTTTGCTGTGTGTAGCTTCTTGCACAACAAGTGCAACATTATGTTAAAATAAGTCATTAATTCAGACCTTGTGACGTCTAAGGAATATACCCAACGCCTCCTGTTTACTTTCCTGATTTAATTCAATGCGGGTTCCAATAAAATACCGCGCGTGCTGGAGCTCGCTGAGGGTCAAATTATAACTATTGAGTAATAATTTTTGATTTGAGTGTGTGTTGCACACTAGTGCTTGACTTTGATTCTACCACCACCGGTGGTGATGCATGGCTGTGGATGGCAGAGCACTTGTTTATTAACAGCAGGATAGGAAAGGGTTCCTGTTACAGAGTTATCGCCACATACCAGCAGTAAAGCCCGTCAGACACTTAGCTATAATATATATAGCTAGGCATATTACGATATATTTTCTATACATACTAATTTTCGAGCGACCGCAAACGCAGCTATAATAGGGTAAAAGTGGGATAGTTGCCACACTTTTTAAAATTGCTTTATATCTCTCAGTTATAAAAGCAAAATTCTTTACTTTTAATACGGGTATGTACTATGGTTTACTATCTTCAAACTTATGAAAGGAAAAACAATTATCTTTGATATTTCCAGAATATTGGCGATTTTTGCGGACCTCTAAATTTTGGGGCATCTATCCCATATAGGGGATAATTGCCTTATCTATGTAAATTACGTTTAGGATAGATGCCCGCTGAAAAAAGAGGCCATCTATCCCGCAAAAACTTTGATTTCACCTTGCTTTTCCATGAAATTGCACAGAGACATGCAACACGGTCAACTTAGTGGTAGTTGTAGAGTCTTTCGAAAGATAAATAAAATAACACGTGGTCATCCACCAAACTAGAGAAATTACAATCGAGGCAACTATACCCCTGGGGCAACTATCCCACTTTTCCCCTATATACATATTTCTCTGATGTATGTCATAATTATATTATAACTAGGTGTTTAAGTGGATGAACGATGGCCCCTAAGCCACCATCATAATGATTCCACATAGAGCCCTGACAAGCTACACCCGTAGGAATCCAACACCACTAAATGGCCACCCATCTATGGACTGACCTTTTCTGACATTGCTTAACTAACTGATCGTTTTTCAAAGAGTGATTAGGTAGAACTGGTTATCAGCACTACTCTTGTGGGTCTCTTGATAAAAAGGTATTCCTACAACATTCTGCTATCGACTAATGCACTCAGAGGTATTTAGAAAGGTTAGCAACAGTCGTCGTAATTTTAGTGGGGTGGGTAGGGTATTTTAGTGCGGACCAGGCGCAGATAGAGGGGGTGCGGTATGCGAGGCCAGCACGTGCGGGCTGCAGTAGGTGAACGAACGTCATTGACCCAACTTCAGGCCCTACTTATAGCGGCCCGATAACACCCCCGCCGATATCACGCGGCTGTGTGCGTCGTGTTTATGCTAATAACAATAGTACATTGACGGGTTTACTTTGATGTGTAATTAATGTGTGCACACATCGTCGTCGATGTGCTTCTGATAATGATATTAAGTACGCAAGGTCGGCACTGATTATTTTATTGGCGTCGGTTGTATTCGGAAGTTTGATGCCCTCACTGCCCTCATCAATGAATGACATGGCCATCTGGAAATTAGTATTTTTTTAACTATAACTTTCTTAACTTGACATTGACATAATGTATCAAGCAATTGCCATTAAAAATAAAATAAAAAAAACTAACTTTTTTATGTAACTTTTTTGTATATCTTTTTAAATTTTGTTCTCATCTATAGTACTGGCCAGTAACTTAATACTAAATAAAGCTTAAAATGTTTAATATAATTATATTAAGAACGTAATTTATTCATAATTATGGTAATGATTCATAATTTAATAACTACATGAATTTTTTATAATATAGTCAAATAGAATTGCCCAACAAAACCAACTCAAATTATTTATTTAGAAAGTCGGTCAATATGCAAGTTTAATAAATTATGTCATTCAAATCTAGATCTAAAACTAATGTTAAGGACATTGTGTTTGTAAGCCAGTTGGGTCACAAGCGCTACCATTTTCCTTCTAGTAAATGATTTTGCACCAATGTCAAGAGTAACTAGTCCAATAGTTGAATAAATCTTGTCATTATATTGTATTCGCGTAGAATATAATGAATATTTATTTTTGTATATTTATTAAACTAAACGATTTTTTTTTCAAAAGCAATAAAAGTCTGACTGTGGAATATATAATAATTGTTATTCCCCAGAACATAAATTGGCACGTATGTCGTTTGCTGTCTAATAAAATACTACGGAGTTTTTATTACTATAAGTTGCAGCGTAACATTGCATTGCAAAGTTGAGGTAGGGTTAGTAGTCAGGACCGGATTGACTGGTGGCATTGACGGTCCAAACCTACAATTTCAGATTGGAAGGTGGTTTCAACCGCACTGGCAACGTCCGCTGCACCGGAGTCCCACTTCCGGCCTCGACGGGCCGATCAATACGTGTCGGGGAACGAACTCCTGACCTCGAGAGAACTGGGCCATCGCGCAAGCGCTGCCCTGATGTCAGCGGTCGGTGCATCCACCAGTAAACTCCATTTTGAATAAATAATATTTTTTATCCATAGCCGCCTGACTTACATTCACGAATAGATATCCTAAAGTTTGATAGCCCTGAAGAAGTTTTAAAAATAAAATGTAACTATTATAGACAAAAATATTTTTTTATTGAGCTTTGAACTACATATATGTAGGTGCGAACTATAACATTTGACATTTAAAGTGAAGATCAATAGTTTCACAACAGGCGTATCTATTTCTAGGCTAGTAGATAGTTGCTATGCGGACTATACGTTGTACGTTGGATTTAATTTCTACACCGAATCAAGGTATATAAGGAGTTAAGGCAGCAAAATGTGAACGCCTACTGACAATTTTGAAAGCAGGTTTACTTTCACTTTCTTTTTAAAGATTACTTCACAAACAACTGGCTAGTTTGCAAAAGACTATCTTTTCAATTCCCTAAAATTATTCCGTTTTTTTTTATATTTATACAATGTAAATATACAATGTATTGGGTCTAGATTTTATATATACAATATTTCTGTTTTACAAATTTAATACTCGTATATTAAATTTGTAAAACAGAAATATTGTTTTTGGATTAATATTAGAACTCAATTTAGTTTTTACTATCCTACAAGGTGGTATTTTTTATCAATCCAACGCAATACCGCTAGATACGATCCAACAAATGAGTAGCTGATCGAATCTGACCTTTACAATAACACGAAGTACTCAGCACACTGAACAAAGCTACCGTATCGCGCCAACTTCTATAATTAACATTTTGACTGCAACATAAATGAGATAGATGAAATAAAAACAGCAATCAACGGGCACCAAATTACTGACGAAGGTAAAGGCCTCGATACTTTGTGTAATTTTGAGGTGCGGGCCTTTTAAATGCGGCCCTGCTGCAATGCCAAGGCGACTGCCAAAAGGCGGAGAGAGGTCAACGCCCAATGTCAGGGGCCCTAAGAATTTGTCTCCATTGCATTTTAATGTGACAGGCTCATTCATTAACGGGGCAATCTTCGGAAGCCAATAAAGGTGCTGTTTCTTATTTTATTAATAAGTATAAAATATTGCTTATCGCAATTCCATGTAAGTGGTGCAGTCCTAAAAATATAAGGAGATAAAGCAGTGCCTGCAGAAAAAGGGATGAAGTAGGTATGAATAGGCCCTCACCCGCTGAGCGCCCAGCGCGCTGACAACTTTATTATTATTTTTTATTCGATATAGGCAATGATATTATTAACCATAGATATGTTAAATCCCTACTAAAGCGCGCAGAAATTGTGACTCATGTAATTAAAATACACACATCAAAAGTGTCTAGGGATCAACATATATTTTTGCAATAACTTTTCTCCTGATTGATATTAATTAAAATTTTCTTTAAGGATTCATCAAATAAAGTGTTTTCGTTTGTCACAGTAACGATAAACCAAGTCACCTTTGCATTAATAAAGAAATTTGCCATTTTCCTAATAAAGGGATTTTTGACATTTGAACCACTAACACAAAAGTTCGAAAAAAAGACTGAAATAACAGTTTTCTTTAAAATTTTATTGGGTAACTTAAACAATTAATAATCCGTGTTTCTACCGCGAACACTAACAACACAAGAACATCGGTTTGGCATACTCAAAATGAGTTCATCCAAATCACGCTGTGGAATGGCCGCCCATGTTCGTTGCAACAACAAAAAAAGGTCTTCTTGCGACTGGATACCCTCCATATTCGGCAGAGCTCTTCTCTGTAGCATATCCCATGCATGCTCAATCGGGTTCAAGTCTGGCGACTGAGCAGGCCAGGGCAGGACATTGATGTTAGCTGCGGCGAGAGTCTGTCTTACAACTCTTGCGGTGTGCGGTCGTGCATTATCATGCATTAACTGAAATAAGGGACCGATTTGCACTTGTAGAGGAACGATGACGTCTGATACAATCGTCTCAGCATAAATTTGAGCGTTGAGGTTGCCTCTGATCCAAATCAACTCAGTTCTTCCGCCGATCCAAATACCCGCCCATACCATGATGGTTCCACCACTATAAGGATGGACTTCCTGGCAGGATTTTAATCGCTGTTGGCGTCCAGGGGTTCTCCAGTGTCGTATACGTCTTGTATCCGGTCTCATACCAAAACGAGACTCATCAGAAAAGCACACGAAACGCCATTGTTCTTCTGCCCAATTTCTGTGTTCAAGAGCCCATTGATATCGAATCCTACGATTGTGCATTGCTATAGGTGGTACCCGTAGCGGTCTTCGGGAATGAAGGTTCACTTCATGCAAGCGGTTTCTGACTGTTTGGTCGCTAATTAAGTTCCCTGAAGAGTGATGAAGCCTCACGGCTAACATCATGGCAGTTATTGTTGGAGCTCTTCGAGTTAAGATTTGAATATATCGGTCTTGTCTCCGTGTGGTGCAGCGATACCGTCCTCCATGGCGCTCAGCCACGGTACCAGTGCTTCGGTAACGTGTCCAAAGTCGACTGATAACACTCTGACTTGTATTCAGAGCTAAAGCCACAATACGTTGCCGGGAACCAGCTTCTATCATTCCCACGGCTCTGAGCATTTCTTCCCTGCTTAAATGACGTCGCCGCTCCATAATAACGTTGGTTTTAATCAGTAGTAGGGAAACAGTAGCACTAATAATGTCTTCAATGCGTTGTATGTTTTTATAGGGAAAATATTGACAGCTTACTTTCATCTTTTACTCGAATTTGATTCACAGTTCCTGATTCAAATTATGAAATGCACCAAAAAGGATCCATATAAATTTATAAAATCATAAATTTATTACAAAGCCACATCTCAATCTCAAGAAATCCGCTTAAAAATGCTTGATCCCTAGACACTTTTGATGTGTGTATTTTCTATTAAATAGGTAGTTAAGGTATGATATCCTTTCCTTATTTTGGCATTGGCATTTTAGTTTGTTGTATTTTCATCGTATTTTTTATTTTATTTGATCTTTTGAACGGCAGGACACACTGTCGCTGGTGCTGATCTAATTGTAACAAGATAAACCTTGTTTAAAAAAATAATGTGAAAAAATCATAAGCCCACTGAATTTCTTGCCGGATCTTCTCAGTTGAGGCCGCGTTGTGATCCGGTGGTAGCTTTTAAAAAAATGACCGTTCAAAAGTGCTAGCGTCAAGCCTATTTGAAATAAAAATTTTGAATTTCTTGCATTTTAACACGCTTTTATTAGCTTGACCTGTATGTATGTATGTAACTATGTATGTATGATGGTAATGGAATCTTGCGATGCAATTTTGACCCGCTTCTACACGTCCAAAACATTTTAAATTTTGCACATGTATCAAGAACCGGTGACAATACAATAATATGGTATCATCGAGCTGATCTGATGCTGGGGCTCGAAGGTGGATGACCCTTGGATGGCTACTAGTAAACACATCGAGTTTGGGCTCATTTGATTTGTTTTAAAGAGTTCTTTTCACTTTGACCATTAATGAGGACCTGATGATAGAACAGGAAGGTGGGTGACGGAACCCTGGAATGGCTACTAGTAAACTCATCGAGTTTAAGCTCATTTGATTCGTATTAAAAGTACTATTTACTTGCCCAATAATCATGGTTGATGATCGAAATGAGAGGTGGTTGACGGAACCCTGGAATAATTACTAGTAAACCCATCGAGCTTGGACTCATTTGATTTGTATTAAGAAGTTATATTCACTTTGCCTAATACGTGGACCTCTTGATGGACCCGGAAGGTTGGTAACGGAACCCTTGAATACTACTTGTGAAGCTATTGACTTTTAGCGTACTTTCGACTGTTTAAAGGGTAAATACGTAGTACTTCCTTAAACTCATTCAGATACCTAAGCGTAATATCTAGTTTAGTAAAAATATGTTTTGCCACAACCTGCCTACGATTCAAGCTACGAACAAATCAATACTTGGGCTAATTTTATCCGTAGTTTAGGCGAATATATCTAAGACTAAAAAGTATAAAATAAATTACTAGTTTAAAAAACTAAAAATAGACGCTTTTATAAGGACTACTGCACTAAAAAGCAATAAATAAATTATCGAAACCGTTCTTTCTTTCTTTCTACCCCGAGCTTGTAATTTATGAATTATATTTATGTGTAAAAGCGTGGGGTGCCTTTTCTGAAAAACAGCTTTACATTTCTGTTATATTTCAAGAACGCTAAGTATTTGTATTCAGATGACAATAATTTGTAATCATTTACAGAGAAAAAGCGCCCTATTATTACAGCTTTTTAATTCAATATTACTATTGTAAACTGAGTATTGTTTGCACTTGTTTATGTTACACCATTATTAAGCCGCTTGTGTTACGCTTTTATTTACTGTAATTTACTGTAAACCAGCATTTATAAACAAACGTGTACATTGCCATCAATTTTGTCGCGTTTTTGTTTTAAGTTCGTCGCAATGTAAAATACGAGTATTCGCGTCTTTTGTTTTTCCGTCCATTTTTTTTTATCTTAGCTCGTGCTACAACGGAATTTAAACTGTCATAATATACGAATCATTTGAATTTTGTATCACTTGTGCCACCAACACATGTGCTAGCTTAGTGGGATAGTAAAAAGTAATTAAGGTCAGACTGTGAGAGACGTAAATAGATCAGAATAAAATTTTGCAAATGCCGTGTAATATTCACGAGTGTGCAGCAATTATTTCGAGTTTTGAAATGTCAACGCATGCAACATTGTATTTCAGTAAGTGCCACGCGTCAAATTAGCGTACGTAGTTGTGCAAAAACTAGAACTGCACCTACGATAATTCATTTACTGATACTACTTTCTCGCAATAAACAGAAACGATTAATAATAACTTATATAAATAACTAGCTGACCCGGCAAACGTTGTTTTGCCATATAAAAATAATTTGTGGACTACCCCTAACATTTAGGGGGATGAAAAATAGATGTTGGCCGATTCTCATAGATACCGGATAAGCACAAAAAATTTCATCAAAATCGGTCAAGCCGTTTCGGAGGAGTATGGCAACGAAAACTGTGACACGAGAATTTTATATATTAGATTAGTTTCTTACACAAGGAAGCAGTGGCAGCTCAGTGGGCGAACGCTTGTCTTGGGAAACAAGGTGCGCAAGGTTCAAACCCCGGCTCGCACCTCTGATTTCTTTAATTAATCATGTGCAAATTGTCTTGGTGCGATTGTTATTTATGTAAATAAGTATGTATTTACAACAAAATATATATGTTATTATTTGTTTGATTACCATAGTATAGGCTCTGCCTAGTGTGGGATCAAATGACCGTGTGTGCATTGTCCCAGGATACTATTAATTATAAATTAATTTCACGAAAATTGGACATGGTTTATGTCAGTTTCATCATTTTTCGTAAACAGATGTAGGCCTAAAGTTTCTAATATTTAAGCCGTATGTGCAAAAATATGATTATATTATAAAAGTTCCAAAAAAAAACCATTTAAGGCATGATACAAATATCAATTCATTACGTCAAAGCAGACACGGTATCGACGGCAGCCGCAGCTCCGGCGTCCGTCGAAAAGCTCAGGATCTGATAATCTCTCGAAATTTCGAAGGTCGCACAAAATGTACACGTGCCGCCATTGATTTACTGAAATCTGTTTGTGTGTGTGGCTGTGGCCGCGTTGCTTGTGTGCTGTGGCAGTGACAGTGGTTCGGCCCCCTTTTGACCTAGTTCCAGGTCCCTTCTACCAGCGGGGCCTGTGACGCAAGCATAGCCGGTGGTGGTGCGAAAACTGGGAAGTTGCGACTCAAACAAAACAATGTCTTGATGGGAATGCCATAGAATTAAAATTTTATTGTTTATGTGAAATAAGTAACCTAGGAAAGATATATTTTCAGAAAATTTTAAAAAGTAAATGTCAATCAGTTCAATTTTATTTCATTTTTAACGAGTAACAAGTTAACCCGCGCACCTCTGCCCGCGCTTTTTCATGTTTATACCATTTTTTTTCTTTAAAACTATCCTGGATTACTAGAACAAGGACAAAATAAAACAAAAATTATTCATATCAGTCAAGCAGTTTCTGAGTTTTAACGAGACTAACGGAAAGCTATTCATTTTTATATGTATATAGATATAAAGATAAGAACATTTTTTAAGTAAAAGTTCATTTCAAAGGTGTGGGCAATTTTGTAAATTACCAATAATGATTCGATAGGATATTAAAATAAAATAAAAATCGAAATTCAAAATTTCCTTTGAAGAGCTCAAGCTTGCGCAAATCAGACTATTATAATGAGCAGATCTGAGTGGAGCCTGAGATTTTGCGAATTGTCGAATTACTTTTATTTGAATGTTCAATATTCACCTAAATATCAGAAATTATTATCTTAAATGTCTATTATTAATCAACATTAGTTAAGTAGTACTAGATAATATCCAAGCAGAAAACATAAAACAAGACGTAGTATTTACTACCTGTCATTTAAACTTAGTTTATTATTAGAACAAGGTTTTAATTGGTTGTAATTACATAGGGCATAGGAATGGTATAATTACTTATAAACCATCCAGGTGTTGGTATAATTACTTATAAATTAACATCGTGCTTTTGAATGCTTTGGTATAAAAAGAAACCACTGCAGCTGCTAAAATCTCGACAACAAAACTAGTGTTTTAGTAGTATAAAAGCCTTATTCCAATACCAAGCGACTGACTACTTTAATTATTCAATTGCATGGTTAAAATTAATAGCCAAAACATAACATTCCTTTTGAGTTTCTTGTATACTCTATGCTACACAGTACCGTCAAATTTGTATCTCCATCTAAATATAGCCTGTACATAGCCTCAATCATAACACCGGGCGAAACATAGGCCCAAACAACGAGGAGGCTCGTTGCCTCGTTGAATAGAGGCATTAAGTTCGGCGGGCGTCGGGCGGCGTCGGCACCCTCGTCGCCATAGTAACGCTGCAGCCGCCGGACGCAACGACCCAGTTCCGCGGCCCGCCCGCCCAAATGTTAATGACCTCCAAAACCCAGGTCGAAGTTCACGCGTTACACGAGTAAGGGATCTGAAACCATCGACGTACCCCGTAGACTTTTTACGGGTCACCATGTATTGATCCGTTAATTTTAAGATGGAATCTAGGTTAGACACGATGTTGGTTCGTTAACATGTTTCCGTACCCTTGAGGAGATTACTTTATTTTTACACCGAACAGGAATAAAATGCATGCGATTTTCTCTTGTTTTGTCTTCATCTTTCTTTATTTGACGCCAGACTCGTTTCTTAGTTGCTGTTATTGTTAATTATTAAATATATTTTGCGGCCGATTGTGTGAAGTGTTGTTGACCTGGGAGAAGGTAGCCAGAGATCGTTCACACGTTTTGGGGATGGAAATAAAATAAGCTTTTATACTCTTGAACTGAAACTTGCCCAAAGGCTTTTAAAGGTATTGTTAGTTACTTAGGTTTTGGGGTCGTCAGCCTATCTAGTGGGGAATGCCCCAGACGACTTCAATTCTAGTCCGTGGAACCTATTTAACTATACATTAAAGCTTCGTTTCTACGACAGACGTGACTAGCTAATTGCTTTATCAATTAGTGAGCGTCCACAATGTAAATAGACCGCAAAAAGAGGAAAAGCTTACGAAAATATTCGCATATTTAAATTACGGCGGCATCAAGTCTAAACTATTTTTAAACTTATCTTTGAATTTCGTAAACAATAATCATTACACAGTTACACCAAATTTAAAAAGAGATTTTTTTAATCACTTGCCAGAAATCTAAATTTAAGAATCAAATTCGTATGGTTCACATGTGTTGAGTGTAGTTCTTAGTAGCGTGGGGTATATATGTAGATGTAGCTGAAAGGAAATTGCAAATAATTTTAGCTCATTACAACGACTGCGCCTAGAGTGCGTTATGCTAGTGTGCGTTTGTGTACATGCACGTGACCTACGCAACCACTAAGAAGAATAGTCACAGAACACACACATAGACGAATGCAATCGAAGGACTTCGCTCCGTGGCAGGCATTTACAGAGCTTGTTAGGGCTGGTTGTAACATGAAACATATCGCGAAGAAAGTTAAACGGTACATACTACACAGTACATTAAATAACTTGCTATGTTTTAAACTAACTACTTTGATAGTAGTTGCACCACAACATAAAACTGAGTTTAGTTAACCAAATGGTACAAAAATTAACATAGTCTCGTAATCAGTGCTAGTCTTAGTATACTGTCCTTAGCACCAACTTCTATAGATGTTTAAAGAAGCCAATTTGAAGTTGCTATTTGAAGGCGGTTTAGTTTAGTTTATTTTAGTGAAACTCTATTGTACACAATTTAATTTTACTAAAAATGAATAATCAATCAATCACAGAAATCATGATTTATTTTGGCCAGATCTATTAAAAATATTAATGACTAAGTACATTTGCCTATAAAATTTCGTACTATGAAAAAATATAGCTTTTTACTTACTTAAAACTATATTTTTAATACTAGATAACTTTGTCACCAGTGTAAGCTCAAAGTGCCATCGTACAATCGTGCCAGTATGGTAAACATTTACACACCATGAGATGCAACTCAATGAACGGAAACAAGTATGTAAAACAATAACATCAATACATTTCGTGCGCCAGTGGTCTGCATAAACTTCAATAAGACTAAGTAATCACTTATGTCCCTAATGCTCACCGCCTGCTGTGGGGTGCCTAGTGACACGTAATTGTTTTAACAATCCTCCTTGTACCTACGAATCTATTACAAAGAGTTAGCAACACGCTGTACGAGTCAGTTAGTGTAGTGATGATGGAAATATGGTTTCTACCTTGGCAACGTTTGTCTTATCCAGTAAAACCTACTTAGAGGCCCTGGAGCCCGTAAATTTAGCTACAGTGCCATTTTCACCGGAACACAGATTCAGCAGATTCTGTAAAATGACGGCGGCAGCTTTTTTTTTCTTCCTGGGGATACTTTCAAAAGATCCCCGGGAACTGTGGTCAACCGGGGTATGCTTACCCACCAAAACCCCCGTAGCTGGCACATCGCCACATGAGAGGGGGAACCTGGGTTCTCCGGTGGGATCTGCACCAGGAACCACTCAGTGCCTTGCCTTTAAGCCCACCACCAGGGGCGCATTGTATCCCACTTGAAACCAGACACGGTGATGACGCGGCCCTAGTCCTCCACAAAGTCACCGCCGTACACAATAGATGTCTAGGACCCAGACGTCCAGCGACTCCGCGAGTGCATCGGTAACTAGCCGATCCCTTACAAAAGTAACTTCCATATAGTAAAAGAAATATAGTTTGCCTTGCGTCTGGGTGAATGATAACCGTTATCTATAAAGCATATGTACGCGTTTCAGTTTTCTATAATACCTGGTTTGGCCATGTGACCATTGTCTTAGGATATTTGGAGGAGAACATTGATCAGGGTTCACAAACATGACTTTCTGGAATGGCGTAAACTGGTTCGCCTTGAGAACCTTGGACAACACTAGAAGATCTTTCTGACTGATTAATCTTTCCATAACGACCGGTATAACCTCTGGTATTTAGTATAATCCGAATAGCAGAAGATTACTATGAAGTATTTCGTATATATCACAAAGCAATATGAACTTGATTAATGAGGCAGGCTTTATGTCGATAAGACATGTCAGTACTGTTTGATTTTTTACATCGATATGTCACTCATTGAAGTCAATACCCATTATACGATTAGTTGCTTAACGATTAGTTCGATACATTTTGCATCAATGTTCTATGAATATATTTATTTAGTTACATATATTTAGGAGCTACGAATGATGATAAAGATGATGTTAGAAATTATATTATAAATGCAGAAGAGAATATACTACGAGTAAGCTTTATCTAAGATGAAAACAGTTCTTTGTGACTGGAATTTCTCAGACGGTCCTGGCACGATGTTACATTTGCTCCTACTTCCTGTACTCCTATAGTATTAGTGCTAAAGCGGATGTAACTGAACGAGATTACATGCAGACAGGGATTTAAAGTAATAATAATCTTTTAGACTTTCGCGTTCCATTATGGAATATTACGTTAAGCCAAAATATAAGGAATATTTCCAATTAAAATAATGTTCAATAATAATCTCTTTGGACAATCCACACACGGTCATCTGAAGGCAATGGAGGCAGGCAGGCAGAGGCAGAGGATGTGCTGTGGTAACCAAACAACATATACAAATACTTTCAAATATTTTTTTTTGTAATTATATAACTTTAAATAGATAAATAACACCCAGACGATAATCGACCCCACGACTAATTGGGTAGTGGCCAAGATATCTAACAACTAGACCAATAGGCATCCAAAACGTTATTAAAATATACTTGCATGTTAAGGTTACGAGATCCATGGAAATTACTACGCGGATAGTCCTCAGTGATCCTTGTAAAACATTTTGGTATGATATGACCGTAATGCCAAGTACAACCTACTCCAAGCAACATTCTAAGGGAAAATAGATTTTTTCTGTTTAATATAAAAACCTGCGTCAATAGTGTAAAAAACCAACTCGGTAACTGTTTTTGGCGGCTATTTCTAAAGTAGTCCATATTTGAGGTAATTACAAAATAATGAAAATGACTAACAGATTTTTTAATAAATGTAAGCTAATCTGCAGTCGTAATATTTTTCGGATTTATATCAGATACCTAATTATCTGCGTGGTGTGACAGCGAAAAGTGTGAAATTACCTTCAATCAAATCTTATTGGAATAACTAGTTCTCCCAGTTTTATATGCTGATCCTATTATCAAACGTTTGCCCTTGATACACATTTTTGTTTGAATGTCTAACTCCCAGTAGACTATTCGTGGAAGGTCGTGACATCATATGCGGCTTGTTGAACCGCTGTGAACTCTACCTAGTTATACGAGAATATAGAAAAATGCACTGACGATTTTTTACGCTAGAATATGCATACAATTATCATTTTGTTCAATAAACAACATTAGTAGGTACTACAAATAATTACACCAAAGGGAAAACACAGGAAGGTAGTAATAAAAACGTTTGACAAATTTCCGATAGATGGCGCTATGAATGGCGGCATTTTTTTAAATTACTCGTTTATTACGAAGCTACTTGCCTATTCTCACAATAATATGTTACTGGTTCATGTTTAATTGTTCTATATAAACTATTTTATAAAAAATAACAACCGACTTCAAAGTAAATTATCTAAAAAGCATAAAATAACGAAAATATCTTGAAGTCGGTGCTAGCACATCATGTTAACTAAGACTAGCACCAGCTGACACCGACTTCAATATATTTTCGTTATTTTATGCTTTTTAGATAATTTACTTTGAAGTCGGTTGTTATTTTTTATAAAATAGTTTATTTAACACTTTTTAGTGACTTACTTTACCAAAATAGGTATCAGCACTATCACGCAACTCGAACGTCTACGTTACAGTAACTTACTGAAAACATAAAAAGTCTATATCTCTTAAACTACTGGACCGATTTTGATAAAACTTTTACTCTTCCCTAACTTGAAAAATACTATATCTATTGCAAAAAGAATTTTCGAAATTGGACATGTAGTTTCTGAGAAATCCGCGGACAAACCTACATACATACACACATACATACATACATACACTCGTAAAATTTGGTAAATTTGTTTAGAAGCTCACATAGACTAACATATACATACGCGTCGAATAGAGAACCTTCTTTTTGAAGCCGGTTAAAAATGTGTGCAATAAAGAATTTATCTATCTACTTGGTGTCAAGTCTATTAAGACATTTACGTACATAATGTTAACTGACAAACCTGTCCAATAATGCACTGCACTGCCACTCGTCACCTGAGACGTAAGTTACTAGTGTTCTGAAATGAAAACAGTGTTTTATAGGGCTTCGCAGCAAAAATGCTGAACACCTGAAATAAACACGTAACGCCGTCTTAAAAGAAAAGTTCGGTAGGCGAGACTACAGAGTCGAGCTTGTTTGCTTAATGTCAGCTTTTCAGCACATTCTTTTGTTCTATTAATAAGTGTTTCAAAGTGCGTGGAATTTATACTACAGGTAACATTCCATTTAAAAA
The DNA here is from genome assembly GCA_911728495.1 of Furcula furcula. Classification (NCBI taxonomy): domain Eukaryota; kingdom Metazoa; phylum Arthropoda; class Insecta; order Lepidoptera; family Notodontidae; genus Furcula; species Furcula furcula. The sequence goes on from OU452243.1 coordinate 9,401,459, forward strand.
CATTTTCACAAAAATTAAAGGGTTCATAACATAAATTGTTTTCAATCAGAGAACTTACCTTTTTTTAAAGGCATAGCTATTAAAAGACAATTTGTAAGGGCGGAGGGACAAGGCGTCATATAAAAAGCTTGTGTGTCCTTTAATGAGCCAGTAGTTGGCTGGTGCAGGGCGTGAGGCGGGGGCGGCGCCTATTCCTAGCGCGAAACTAGGCCGGCCGCCGACCGCGGATGTGTGGCATAATGCACTAGCGCTTAGCGTTATATTATATCGATTATTACTTGGTACTACAAAATACTCGTACTGAGTAACGTAAAATACTAGCTAAGCGATATTTAATTTACTACGGCACAATACTAAGTGAAGTAAAATACTAGTTAAAAATATTGATGATATTTTTCATCACTATACTCGAAATCAGTGCTATTGATAATGGGTACTGGGCCCTAATTCTCTATGACCAATTACATTACGCGCTAATCTCTAGCCCAACAAAAATACGTCAATATCACCTAGTAGAGCAATGTTTAAAGTACATTATAAGTCGATAAAAAAAATGTATACGTAGTTTATAAATTTATAACAAAGTAAATTAATTTTATCGATATAAACGGTTCGTAGACAAGATTTGAGCGTGAAATCTTAAAATGTTCATAGAAAATTAGGGCCCTGCGGAAAATGATGGACAGTTTTGGCAGTGTATTTTATGTAATAGTAAATCTTTTATACAACAGTCGAAACTAGCGGGATGTATGTACTCATCAAAAGTACGTTCTTACTCTACAAACAATCAAAAAGATGGCCCAAAATCTATGACTTTATTAGTAGCTATAATAAGGGTTACGCAATCTCTTCAAGCTCTATAGTACCACATTATTGCATTGCCATCGGTTGTTTATATGTTTGCAAGGTTTCTTAGAATTCAAGCACATGAAAATTGATGAAAATTCAGTTGAAAGATTCCATTACATTCATATATTTTATACAGGTCAAGGTCTGTTACGATAAAAACAAAGGAAACAGCGTAGCGCGTCATTGATGATTTGCGTCATCACGTAGCGGAACATGTATGTGCATCCTTTAGCATTAATCAACGCCCACCGTTACTTAGAGAAGACCATATATCTTTATCTAGCATTTATCGAATTATAATTTTGCGTAGAAAGTTACAAGATCTGTGACAATTCCACATAACTAGACAGATGGCACTGTAGTAAAGATAACGACACATGTGGTATAGCGATGTAGCGTGTGCCATACACAACAGATGGCGCCACCTGTTTCTGAATCGCGCTAGCGATGTTTCAACGTACATGAAGTATATACTTCATAGTTCAAAGTTTGTAAGACATCCCAACATCAATCTCGCTCGGTCGGAGGATCATCCCTTAGCACCGCGGTGTCCCTACAGACCATAATTACGTGATAGGTTTTGCTGTCGGACTCACACACACTGCTTTTTGGAGGTAGAATATCTAGCACTGCGCGTTTTTGATCGCGGTCTTCAAGCAGCAGTGTATGCACATACAATTTAATATTATTTAAACTACTTAAGATCCACAATCAAGCGTTTCCTTGTGACTTGAGTCAAACATGATTTTAAACTCCGGACGCTCACAGTGCCAACACAAAAATGACTTCTTAGAATAGAGGTTCAAGAATCAAGATCTATGTCGTTTGTGACAGACTTGAGTATCAGATCCTCTTCCTAATGAAATGGTGTCAGTAAACATAAATAATATTGGACACATTTTATTTTTCAATGTTATTTGATGTGTAAAATAAAGGCCCATTTACACGATGCCAGTTTTTTGCATGTTCCATACAATAATTTTGAAGCGATAAACGCCTTGCATCGTTTGAACAACATGCCATACGAGTATTCTTGCTCTACTGGGCAAGATTTGCATTCAATAATTACATAGATTTTTTTAACTAGTACTCGCGTGTAAATAGTTACATACAATTCTTGAAGGTCCAATATTGCGCTTAATAAGAAAATGGCATCATGTAAATCAGTCGTAAATGAATTCTATTATATTGTGTTTTATTTATAAACGCTATGTTTTTAAGACTTTTTGATATATTCATTAGTTTATTGACAAAATTGTGGTCATTTTGAAGAAAACAAATTAGGTAGCACATGAAATGTTTAAAGGTTAAAAAAAAGGTTCTTTTTTGCGGTCTCTTGGCCAAAGGACTATCCAGTTATTCCATTGCCAAGCAGCAGTAGGTAATCAATGCTGTGTCCCGATGTGAAGGAAACTACAACTAGGAAAAATTACCCAGCACAAGAGTTTGGTAATAAATATCTCGGAAAACGAACGGCAGTGGAGTGCAACTGTCTAGCAGGCAACCTTACCATCATAGGAACGTTTTACTTGTCTCAACACCAGGTTGAATAAGCCACTGCGCCGCGCCATTTGTCTTAATTGATGTAAAACAACACCAAACGGATAATGTTATGTATTAATAAACCATTTTAGTGAATGCAGTAAGCTACAATGCAACAGTAATTAATCTAAGTACATTAATAAAAACCCTTCAATTACCCAACAAGTGCCATATGCATTAAGATCTGTGACCTGAACTCATCCACCTTGTGCCGTACTCTTACGTTAGTGTAATAGAGTCGTAAGCGCAAACAGCATTTTACCAGCCAATCAGCGTTCAAGTTAATTCAAAGCGACCAATTGGGAATTAACCTTTGCATTGGAGCCAATAGGATCGTTCGTTAAATATCGTTTCAGTTAGTCGAACAGAAAAATATATGTACAATATATTTTTCTTTTCCTTAGTTTTAGGGTAATTTAGATTAGTTTGGTTCTATCCAGTGCTAAACGAAAAAATACATGAACAAATTAATCTGTATCAATTTCGAATGATATTTAAACATCGGAAAACAACCTCGGGTCCTAGAAAATGTTAACCAACCATGTATTGTTTTCTACTTAGGTCACATTTTGCAAATCTAAAGCGTTCGTTTCTCTCAAGCTATTACAATCTCAACTAAAAGGCTTCCTATTTTTCAAAGAAGCCTTTTATGTATTTTATTCATAGCACGTCGCTCTTTGTTTCTTTCTTTGTTTGTATTTCACCTTTACAATATTGGGAAATCAAACTGCATGACCTAAATATTACTTTGTTAAAGATAAATCAAATTGCAGCGATAACAATCTTCGCTCGTGTTTTAGATTCAATCAATTTGACTCAAATAAGTGGCCTGTGCAGTGATTTTAAAATAAAAGACTAACCATAGTTTATTGCCAACAAAACACTTTCCATGGAATTATTCTCTGATTCTGAATTCTAATCTTCCTGTTCCATTGATCTTCTCACCAATTATGTTTCTCTTTTGCAATATACTAGACTGAAACTAGTAGGTCAAAATTGGTTTCAAATGGACGTAAGATTAAACTTAAAACACGTCAAATATATTCAACTTCCTAAGAGCCGTTGGGTTGCTTCCCAGCAAGCATATTATTAATGTAAGGCCAATTTAAAAGATCACATTTGACATCTGTCAGTTTCTTTGTTCTGTCTGTTTCTTTTGTCATTATTACAATAAATATGTAGTCATAATTGAAAAAAGATAAACAATTGTGTAGTTGTAAGTTCGAAAAAAAAAATTTGTCTATGCTCGCCGTTACAAGGTTACGTTGTTAAATTTTGATGAAGTGTCAAATGTGATGTATTAAATTGGCCCTACTTTAACACTAAAATGCATAAGAATATTCTATTTTTATGACGAGTACGACATGATATGTATGTGGCCTCTCTCCAACTATCGATGAACCCGAGTACTCGATAGTACATAAAAAGCGAGAACTAACCACGTACACTCAGTAGAAGCCGGTTGCGAAACATCCGCCTTCATTAATAGACGCTCGAGATGATCTATGGCGCGCGGACGAGATACAAAACTGTACCACGTTTCGCTTGCACTTTAGAAAGCAAGTCTTTGTTTTCACTTCGTCCGTAGCCGTAATTTATAGTAATGAGGAGAGATCATTGTACGAAGCTTTGTAAATTATTTGACTGAAGAATTGGGACCGTATTTGGCAACACGCCAAACCTGTCGCATATTGTTTTTTAAACAAACTTTTACGATGAGAATGCGATTTTAATTACTTGATATTTATTGAGTAGTGCGTTGAATATTAGTAAAAAGTTTTCGGGAATTGATGTCATTTACACCAAGAATTTGTAAATTAATATTATAAAGAAATACCTACACTTATTTATCGTTTTGTTTGATTTATTTGCTAATTATATATTAATTGGAGCACTATTTCTGTTTTCTTTAAGTTATAAATATATTTGATAACCGAAATTGAATGAAAATAATTACTTCAAATAGGCTTGGCGCTAGCTTTTTGAATAGTCAGTATTTTTAAAGCTACCACCGCATGCGAAGACCCGGCAAGAAACTCAGCGGGCTTGTCAATTTTAATTTGTTTTTTTTTTATCAGTATTTTTCTTAATACAAATCATTTCATCAGCGACAGTGTGATTTTCCGTTTGAAGGATAAAACGAAAAAAAAAACGAGGATAATACAGCCAAATTGTCAAAGGGATAGAAGTCGGACCAGTCCCAGCAAAACCCGCCACGAGTATGCCTCGAGCAGCAGCCATCGTACCTATTGCAGTAAACGCTGATAAAAATGAAAAGTAATTCAGTTTTTAGAATAGCTACAAGCTGCATAAGCGATGCAATGCAGGTGTTGAAGCCTTGGAGTAGCGGTGAACGCACTTTCACTAAAATGCACTGCGCGGGAGCATGGAGGTAACGTATATAGGGCAAATCACAGTACCTAGCACGGACCGTTACACCACAAATATCTATAAACTTTAGGGCTTGCAGCAATAATATTCGAATTTTAATATCGGTTTTTTAAATTTGCTAATATTTATTGAAGGTTTAGCTCACTGGCAAGACATGTCTTTCACCCCTTTATTCCTATTATGAGTTTGACAGCTGATATAAATCTTCATATTTTAGTTTATGACATTATTTACATAAATATATTTATTTTATTTACAATTCATTTTAGCGCATGTAGCGAAAAATATCGAAAGCTAGTAAAATGTATAAGACAAAACTGAAAGTATGGGTAGTACTGCTAACCCTTCCTGAGAAAATGAGCATGATGGTATGCAATAATCATATCAACTACATTGAAAATATTTAGTATCGGTTTCACATAAATGTTTTACCTCCTAGAGTGTAAACTTGTATCTACCCCATCTACGTTAAAATAGCGTGTTGTTAACGTAAGTATAAAAGTTTATCACTTGTTCCTTATACATATGTAATGTTGTCAACACATGCGCTTATAAAGAAATAAAGTTTATATAAACGTGAATTTTGTGTCACCTTATCGCAAAAATCCTTCAGTTTTGAGACTAGAACACAGTTGTAAACAGAGTCACGGCCGGTTATCGATCTCCTAATTTGATGGTCATTCGTTTATCAATGTTTTTGTACGCTTTATATGCATTGCTCTATGATAACGTTTTAAAATATTTAATGCTATCAATAACATTCGATTAGAGAACTTCCATGAAGCATAAATATGGTTTAGTACTGAGATTCTGTTTAGTAAAGTATTTGCAGGCTATCGTTAATTTTGTGTACACTAAATTGAAATATGTACTACAATCCCTAAGACGCCTGCCAAGCGTGGGGATTATGGCAACCCCTCCCTTCTAAGGGGGAGACCTTTGTTTAACAGTGGACGACTTTCGACTGATGATGATGAAATTGAAATAATTTTATTTACTAGATCTGAGGGTAAGTGACAACCATGACATAATATGGACATCTACCATCTCAGTCCTCTCGTAACTATGGCTGCTGTAAAGTGTTCGATATTTTAGAAAAGATAGAATATATAACATCTGTTTCAATTCAATGAAATAAAAGGGGTTGTTTTTTGCCGGATTATTGTGTCATTTCCGATATTACCCTGGCTAATGTTTACACTCGGGCTATTGTTTACGGGAAAACTATGGTGACCAACGCTTAACAAAAACAAAAGATCTGCATGCGCTTTTTGATATTTCAGAATTCGTAAAAAAATTCTAATCTCGATGAGCAAAAAATAATATGCAGTGTTTATTTACCCTGGCCACATTGAAGCGCTCGAACTTGTCCGATTTTTATTGCAGGTTTGAAGAAGCTAGCGAACTTGCCCCAGTGACCACGGATAGTGGTTGATATAAATATAATACATAGGCCCAGGTACAATAATAGATTTGATCGGTGGCACATTGCCGCGGCTCTGCGATCCTGCGCCGAAGTACCTAACTATAGTTACCAACTCCGTTGCTACTTGCTAGTTATGCGCATATTGGAATGTAACTTTGACCTTTAAAATGCCAATTAGCGTTGTCGTTATTGCTTTAGAGAGTCTTAACAAATCTAATGGCTGATTTTGAATCTCTAGTTAAATTTTATTCAACGTATATTGTATTATACCTACAAATTCAAAACGCGTCGTCATCAGTCATTCACGACTATACTTACTTGGTGACATTTTTTATAGGTTAATTGTTTACCAGGCTAATATTTTTTATCCAACGATTGAAAATTCAGCCCCGAGAAGAATTATTTTTCTTCTCAGTTGATATAAATAAAGTTAACTCAACTTTAAATTGGGTAATATAAGGAAGTTTATAATTTGAAATACCCATAGTCTATGCGATCTCGTTAACTACTTTTTTCTCATCTGTACCTGCGCGGCAGTGTCTCTGCAGGTTTCCTTGAAGTGCATTTGACATTATTGTTGAAAAGTGCACGGATCATAGAAGTAGTTGCGTGGTGCGCGGGGAGGTGCGGGGCGCGGAGGTGCGCTCGCTGGTTCGCGCGGTGTAACCTAGATACCGGTCAACACTCCGGCTCAGTCAACACTCGCTACAGGGACATTAGGCGCGTTTGATGTGCCAGTGCACTTGCACAAGTCACTCGCATTAGTACTACACAATATCTAGATTCTCGTCGACTGTACAGTTGCGAAACCTTAAATTAAACAAGTACAGTCGATAAAAAACTCATCGTGCAGGGTCTGCAGAGAGCGAAACATTTCAAGGTCGATCTCCAACGGAACTGAACAGATCTTATTAAATCTGTCACCCATACTCCTGTCACAGAATGCACCTGTATCGTCGGCAACTGATTATTGTGAAAACGAACAGTAGGAATGATTGCTCAAATCAACGCGAATGAAAAGTAACACCTACATATGCGCCATCACTTCATTTCAGATCACTCTGACAGGAGAGCTCGGTTGGGAAGAATAGCTAAGAACGTAATGATTCACATGATACGTAGACAGAAATTTTATACCACATACAGCTTTTGCTCTTGGTCCAAGATGTCCTTTTTATATAAAGGTAATTAAATATGTTACAAATATGTAACGTAATGAATGTCGAAAATCGAAATGTAACCGACTAGAAAAAATATATAAGTGAAGCGAATTGCTAGATTCCCCTCAGTAAGTATCTATATTTGACATACAAACCTTTATCCAGCCGATCCAATATAAAGCCTCACTCACCTGAAACAACGTAGAAATAACGATGAATTAAATTCTCAACAAAAGTATAAACATTTCTGTAAAAACTTAATAACCATGCCAATGACCGTAAAATTTATTTAGCCGCTTAACATCTGTTTATACATCACTTTTCTGACACAAATACTGTATCATAGCCTACAAAATTAATATACCCAATGTGGTGTGCGTCAGAATAAAATTACAGCACTCGAAACTGCAAAAATAACATTTATTGTATAAGGAAAGTATTGGCGCAAGTTACTTGAAAAGCTAGTGTGCCTGTGTGAACAGACTAATGCTAGCGTTAGATGCGACTAGACAAGGCCACAGCTATCAGTGAAATGTCGAGAAGGAAAGAGATGGATACATAAAGTATTTATTGCACACATAACAACACTACATGTGCAGTTTACGCACACACACCTAACTTTTCTATTTCAATTACACGCTCTAGGGTTGACTACTGGTGTTTATAAAAAACACTGTTAAATACGTCTTATTAGATTACTAATATGTATAAAGTTCAAAATATACGTATATATATTTATTGCGATGCGTATGTATGTCAAGGGTGTGACAACATTCGATGAGATTAAGCGGCTGAAATGAAATTGAGCGTCGATGGTTTTAGCACTTAATTATTTTATAATTAATTTGTAATTTTTGGCGTGTTCAGACGCTTACGTTGGCGATTCCACTTAAGGCAGATTCGTATTTAACCGACTTCAAAAAAGTAGGAGGTTCTGTGTTCCACTGTATATATTTTTTAAGCTGTTCACCGATATCTCCGCCAACTGTTAACCGATTTAAAAAGAAAAATATTTTATTCGGTACTTCCAATTTGGTCCTATTATCACCAAGTCAGGATGTTCATTTTTTTTGTATGAAAATACTAGTACATATCACTAAAAAGTATAAAATAAAATATTAAAAAAGAACTACTTTAATAACACTAAAACAAATATTTTATACTTTTTAGTGTTATTGAACTCAGTTTAATATTTTTTTTTAATATTTTTTTCAGATGCGTTTTTTGATTGTGACGAAAGAGCTGTATCCTGATTATTGGTTAAATACCTGACTACTGACTGTCCACTGTATTTGCCCTACTTGAGCGTTTCGTTACTTCACTGTAGGTCAGCACTTGAAGAAAACAACATAATTCAAATCAATTCGCTGCTATTGATATTAATTAAGGTGATTTTAATTGTTGATTGATTTCTCATCATAACTTTAAACCTCGATGACCAAGAAAAATAACGTGAAGGCATTTCTTTAAGGTTTAAAATTCTGTGTATCTCAAGAAAACCGATAAAAATATTATCACTATACCAACTGAATAAAGCAGGAAAAAGGTGTTCCATCATCTAGGTCACGAATAAAGAGGTTAGCCACTATCTGCAATTTGGGTGAGTGTAATGCGCACTTGATACACAAAATGCCTATCATGATAACGATATGGAGTCCGAATTTGCCGGTTGCGACAGACTAGCCTAGAACCCGGCGTGAACTCTACTGACCCCAATAAGAGTACCCATATGTCGTTATTGTCCCTATACGTATCAGCCTGGTACACGGGCACTGTAGCTGGTGAAATTACAGGACACAAAGACTTAACATCTAATGTCTTAAGGGTCGGCAACGCGCTAGTGATTCTTCTGGTGTTGCTAGCGTCTATAGGCTACGGTGGCTGCTTACCATCAGGCGGGCCGTATGCTTGCTTGCCACCTTGGTAGTATAAAAAAAAAACGGAGATGCTAGCAGTATTTTGTCATCGTTATCAAAGACTCAATAGTTATGAAGCAGCAATTTTAAAATAGTGTTTTACTAGGTGTAGCACCATTGTGCAAGGTACTATCCAAGTAGGTACCGCAGTATCAGTTATTCTGCCGCTAAAGCTGGCTATACACGTTTAGGTATACCTGACAGGTTTGCCTGTACAGGTAAACCTGCACAATTGTGCGACATACAGGTACCTGTCAGGTATACCTGAACATGTATAACCAGCTTAACAGTGTGTAATCAATCATTGTTGTGTATGTGTTCCGGTGCGAAGGGTACCGAAGCTGGTAAAATTGCCAGGCTTGGTAGACTTAATAACTAACGTCGCGGGTGACGAACGGCAGTGCACTGCAGCTGTCTATCGGCAGGCTTTTCGCGTATCATCCGGAAAACATCTTGATACCTCACTTAATTTAAGTTTAATTTATTTTTTTAATTTATCTATTTAAGTATGTATTTACAAAAAAAAATGTATATAAGTATTAGTATCAGTTGTCTGGTTTCCATAGTACAGGCTCTGCCTAGTTTGGGATCAGATGACCGTGTGTGGATTGTCCCAGGATATTATTATTATTATTAAATTGAATAGAAAAAGGCGTGGAATACGCTCGCACTCACTGCCGCACTAAAAAACGTCAGTTATCGTTAATTCTAGCTAAGCCATTTTATTTAATCAAATTTTTTAAAATTATTTTAGCAAGAAGTCTTACTCGGCCTGTTGTCAAGTTCGATCTCAATTTTGGAGTTTATGAAATGTAAGCGTTTATTTTATTTCTCCATCGTTCACATGTTTTGTTTTTTTGTCACAGCAAAATGTTATGAAATACCTTTTTGTCGGTTTGTCGTAAGCGGCCAAGATCTCTTGACCTTTTGTATTTTATTGTGAACCTAACCTTTAAAACTTGGACACTATAATTTTATTTCTATCGACGGCCTTGTGGATCTAGTGTTTAGGGTCTAACTAAACACTAGATCAACAAGGCCATCTTACAGTATCTAGATTATATTTATCACGGGATCCACCAGCTACCAGCTTGGGATGAATGCTGTAAAGTATTCGAAACGTCGGGTAATTAAAATCAAAAATAAACCGCAATATCTTACTACGAGGTAGGACATAGGATACTTTTTATCCCGTAATCTAGCACGGTTCTTTTGGGAGAGGGGATTAAAGTCAAAACGGGTACTTGGTTATACGCTTGGTGCGATTTTATCAATTTTTCTATAAAATATAATAAATATTAGTAAGGGAACACTCATAGAGAGTTGTTATCAAGTTTTTGTAATAGATCGGGTTAAGCAACGTTAGGTAAGGTCATTAAATAGATGGGTGACCGTTTAATGCCATTTGAACTAAACGGGTCCGTGCTTCGGAGAGCAAGTAAAAAGTGGTTCCCAGTTTTTAACAGACTATAAAAAATGAGGTTATGTATTCGATGCGAATGTCTGTTATTCAAAGTTTAGTTAACGTAATAAAATCTTTTTAAAAAAAAATTGAACCGACTTCAATATCACTGAAAAGTATAAAATAATTTAAATATTATTGAAGTTGGTGTTAGCGTACCTGCTGTGTATATTTGGCACCAACTTCAATAATATTTAAATTATTTTATACTTTTCAGTGATATTGAAGTCGGTTCAATTTTTTTTTAAAAAGATTTTATTTTAACCTTTTTAGTGATATTTTCATATATAAAAATTGAACCATCGAAAACCGTAAAATTATCTAGGTAGTTTATGATCACATTATCGTCTACATAGTTTTACATAATTCATGTTTCTTCAGAAAATAATATCCGGTCGTAATGAAATTTGCATGGAAACATCATAGTAGTTTACTCTCTCGAATAAAAAAAGAATCATCGAAATCGGTTCATAATTGTCAGAGCAATGTAATGGAGAACATCAGTTTTATGGTTTTTACCAGATAAATTCCTCCACATCGTTCATGGTCCTCCAGGAAGTTCTTATCCGGTTGTAATAAAATTCATACAGATTCAATACAGTGGTTTCTTCTTTCGAATAAAAAAAGAATCTTTGAAATTGGTAAATATTTGCCAGAGTTATGACCATTTTTGTCCGACCGAGCGAGTCCGAGCGACTAAAACGTCATCTATATAGGCTTTCTTGCAACTCTCAGTGCGCAGTCACCATTCTTGTTTTTTTAGGAACTACTTATTACTAAGCAATAATTTTTTTATGGGACCCAATCAATGGATTGAAGAATGGATGGAAGAAAGATTTTTTCAAATCGGTTAATAATTGCCAGAGTTATGCGCGAACATACATAAAAAAAAAAAAAAAAAAAATATATACAGACGAATTGAGAACCTCCTCCTTTTTTGAAGTCGGTTAAAAATAGCGCAGGCGGAGCTGCGTGGGTCAGCTAGTAATACATAAAAATAGTTTTATTTCAATGTGTAATATTCGCGTAAATATCAGAAATCATTAAAAATCGAAAAAATATATATCAAAATGAGATCTCTGCACCTGATACTTTCTTCAGTGGCGTTATCGTGTTTCGGGATCTCACTGCGTGAAGCCGAGACCGATCTGTCAAGATAACCCAATTTCTATGGGAACTGTGTGCGAGGAACACATATTACTGAAAAATTGTAACGAGTGTAAATGTTGCATAAACTTAAGTTACGACAAACATTTGCTTGACACGAGAAAACGACCTGTTTTTAAGATAATTTTTATATTTGTACAAGTTTCAGAATGGGTAAGAAATTCTTTATTTACACGCGACCGGAGTAGCAATAGTTATATAGTACATCTAATAGGAATAGGAAGTAGCTTATATATTTTATTTTTGGGAAAAATACTTTACAAAAACGGCAATTTATGTGTTAAATGAGTGGAAATGAAAATCAACGTGCGTTAAATTTGTTGAAGAATAAAAATATTATAATAGGCATCGAAAATACCTATTAAACATTATATAGGTAGATAAATTATGTTTCGATGTGTTCGAACAAATACCTACTTCACGTGTTTGGTTTCTTTTTTTATTAGAGACCCCTTCTTATTATAATAATAATAGCGATAAATACATACCTTCCTGGCCCAACATATGTAGGTTTAAAAAAAGAGCTTTTATTTTCCTAAAAAAAATGATTGAATAATATCACTGATTGGGACTGTGCACACACGATCATTCGATTCCGAACCTGGCCACGCCAGGATGCCTAAGCATTAGCCCAACGAGCCTGTCAAATCAGCCTGTTATATTTGTCCACTGCTGGACATAACTCCCTTCAACTGCACGCCACTGGCTTCGATCTTCGGCTCTGCTCATCCAGTTATATTCTTAATTAAGACTTCTACATACAAATTATACAAATTAGATATCCACGTTTCAAAATCGGATGACAATAAAATTATTTTACGAATTCGTTTGCGTTTATGATGTCAGCATCACCACGGTAATATTTTATGATACGATCTAAATTAATAACAGTACTTGATTTCTGATACTGACATGAACTAACGAACTAATTATACAGATATTATCGCGGTTAATTTGTTAATATTCTTTACATTCCTGAAGTTTTAATGAACATATTCAAGAGGTGTACGTTGTTACAGTATATATTTATCTCGACGTACTACCTCCAACATGCCAGTCCTCGCTTGGCTAATAAAGTGGAACAGTATTCGAAAACAAGGAAAAATACCACAAAAAATACGAAAATAATTTTATATTATTATAAACTTTAAAAAACTTAACGTAAAGTGGTAGGCAAGAACTGCACGAGGGAAGCCAAAGATCGAAGCTAGTGACGACCTTTCCGATTGCGAAAGGCCTATCAAGCAGTGGATTAATAAACATAGACTGATGATGATACAACATAAAAACTCCCAAATTCGCCTTTGGATTAACATTAATTTTGTTATAATTTTACTTCAATGAGAATAATATTCGTATCAGCTACACTAAAGATTGTGAGGTATCTCACAATCTTTATCGTTAAGTGGAATTTCGGCCGTAAGTCATCTGTAAGGTATGTGTTAACCTTTAGGAAGTGGTGTGCATGGAGCATCGGCGCCGACGGCCGCCCTATATTCGCATTTCGGTCTGCCGTCTGGCAAATAGCCCAAAAATAATTAGTCATCATTCGCTGAGCTCCTTAGTCGCGACACGCGATCCTAGGATAGGATGATTCGTAGAATGTGTTACCGTTTCCATCCATTTCGACAGATGTTCTACAGTCTGACTGCGCTGTACTACTGAACAGGCATACAAATACGAAAATTTTAGAACAACCTTATTACATAACTTAATTTGTAATATAAAAAATAAACAAATAAAGGTACTAAAACGATATAAATTACTACTTTAGATGTTTCGTACAAAAGTATGTTTTTCTATATTTTATCCTGTATCTAAATTAACTCATACGTTTTACTTTAAAAAACTATTGGTATCAGGTTTGATAGATGACGGTTAAATTTTACTTCTATTACAGCTGGTAATAAGTATAAATTGGATACAAATAGCGTACTACTGCCATCTATCAGTGAATTATTGAACTCGTGCTTCGACTACTCGCCACTAGGTGGAGTGGCATAAGTAAACGTAGCACTCTAGGCGACGATATTCGCACTGCACCATGTTTAGACTGAAGCATAATAAATAATGTATGAAATGTATTTACAGTGGTAGTAGTGATTGATATGAAATTTATTACTAATACCTTACAACTAGGTATGGATCCATTACTTGCTTGTAACTATAATTATTATCATGGCCCTACTAATAACTACTAGCTACTAAATTATGTACATAATTATTATTCTACTAGAAGAAAAAAATTAAGAGGACACGATTAAATTAAGCTTTAGGTAAAAACAAGCCATAAAACAAAACGTAAACAATACCTATTTGTAAAGTATGGATAGGTATCAGGAAAAATAGTTTCAGCTCTAGCAGCGTAGCACGCTACGGCGTAGGCCTAGGTAGACTCTACAATAAGAAGAAAAAATGAGGAAAAAGCCACAGGAGTAAACAATTTCTTAGTCATAACACTCATAATATATTAACTGTGTGTTTTTATAATATTATCCAGGGTGATGACTTGGTTTTAAGTTTGACATAATTATTAATCAAAGCTGTGATGACCGTTTAATGGATTACGTATCATAAAATAATATGGCAGTGCGCTTTGAAGAGGTAACTTTTAATAGACTATTATTAATATTGTTTTGTAAGAAAAAAGCTTTTTGCAATCTCAGGTATAAGTATTAGTATAAAATAGGGTAATTCCCCAATTTTTGGTAACCCTCAGATGGGTGACTACTTTTGCTGTAGCTGTTTTTAATTCTTAGTTGCTTTTGGTGTTTGGGATCATCGGTAACATTGTTACCGTTTGTAAACTATAAAGGGCCGGTTTACCAGTATCGTAACTCACCATCCGGTTATAAAGAAAACGATTCGCATATATAAATATATAGAAATAATATATATAATCTATATTGATTTAGATAAATAAAAATACATTACGGAATAAATTAAATTACGGAGCACGAATCACGACTTCCGTATAATACACAAGATTATGTTATGTTAGGAGTTGTTTGTCACATGCGCAAGTCCTATTATAATAGATTAAAAACTAAATTATTATATTTTATAAATAATAAATGACGATTATCTTTAGTATTATTATTTGCTATTAATATCTAATGGACAGTTTCCCGTTGACATTTACCTTGTTACTGTTTTTATCATAAAACAAATCTTATTCTTTAGTATAAGCTGCACTAGCTTTGTCCTTGGTGATGCACTTGTGGTGGTACCCTGAAAAGTTCAGATATCGAATAAAGAGTACGTAGGTATCTACACGACTGGCGACCTCCCCCCCCCCTCCCTCCTCGATGGCATAATTGAACTTCACGTAAAGTCGCGTGAGAGTGTGCGCGGCGCATACAAGCACTAGGCACACACGGAAAGTCTAGGCCGGTGCGAGTGCACTCGGATCTGTTGGGGTAGGTCCAGCCTTCTACGTACCTAACTATGCGGGAAGCACGACTGTTCGTATCGAATTTATTATTGAACCGGGTCGCTGACAATAATATGCCATAGCCATTAGATAGAATATAAACCTCATTATGCTAATAACTATACAAGTTTTGAAACGGATTCTTACGTATTACTATTTTTTATACCTACTAGAAACTAGTAGATATGTTATAATAAATTTATAGTATTTAGTATTTTCTTTCCACTAAATTATTAAATAATCATTTGTACACAATGTATATATTGTTTAGCGGACTCGACCAACGAACAGATGATAGGTATAATACTAATGATATTGTGTTATTGATCGAGTCGATCACTTTTAAAATTACCTAAAGAAAAATTGCAATTAAAGCATGCCGTTAGTCGGCGTTAGTATCCAAAAGATTAAAAAAAACACAAACAGAATGTACTGATTTTTCGACCTGTACGGGAGTCATAAGCAACTATCTTTGTAAGCGATGAAAGTGAGCTCGTGTATTAAGTACAAAAATACACCGCGGTTTCCCTATAGCTATAAAGCAGTACTACGTAGAATAAGTCACCTTCACCAAATATTCAAATAATTTGCATTCGACGTAAACAAGAGGTAAATTCGTTGAACGCAAGCTAGCACGGGATGTCAACTGCGAACGTTCCTTACATAGCCAACATGCATACGGTTGTGTGCGTCAGGGTGCTGTCCGCACACTACCTAGATGTCTAGATATCTAGACGCGAAGGATGCACCAGTGCAGCGTTGGGGCAGGTCCGGGGATGGGGTGCCTCGGCCTCACCCACCCCGATGCACTGGCAATAACTACTGCTACCATCGCGTAATCAAACGCTCAGCGCTCGCCTTGCGGGAGTTGAGTTTGTTCCTCGCTGTTATGTGTTATTGTTGCCAATTGCTCAATTATTTTGAATAGACAATATATTTGTGTTATTGCTGGTGATGTATATATAAGATGTTGTATTACATTTCATGACCTTAAAATCCATGTCTAGAATACGTCTACTAAAGTAGGTCCAATTTAATAGATTAAATTTGACATCTGTCTGTTTCTTTTGTCATTATTACAATAAATATGTAATCGTAATTGAAAAAAGTTATGCATTTGCACAGTTCTCACTTCGCAAAAAAATAAAAATATTTTATTACCGCCGTTACAAGGTTACGTTGTTAAATTTTGATGAAGTGTCAAATGCGATGTATTAAATTGGGCCTACTATTAAATACCAAAATATATTTTTTTAACTTTCACGATAGAGGAAGTAATTTTGTTCAGCAATCTAATTGTTATAACCACGACATAACCCGAAAGACATATATTTGGACCTTACTTCTTAATCTATAATTAATAGTTAGAGGATTTATCCGTTACTGAATGTTATTAAGTACTACTTACTTACCAAATTAAGGTCTACCTTGCTTTTGTAAGGATTGAAATTTAAGAAAGATTGTGATGTGGTAACAAAGGTATAAGGAGTAGAGTAGAGAGAGAGAGAGAGAGAGAGAGAGAGAGAGAGAGTGGAGGTTGCTATAATACATTAAAAAAACCTTTTACATAACTATATTTACTATATTTAGTATGGATCTTTATCCAATCGAAGCTTGGGTGGATTGCTTTTTAAACATGTGTAAGTAGGGTTACGTAGGTATCTGCCACTAATTTTCTCAAACTGTTCTACTCAGTTTGATAGATTCGCCTCTTTCCATCAGGTGGCAGACTGTGGTCAAGCTTATATGTAATAAAAAAATATATATATATATAAAACCTGATAGGTATTTTGTATATTAGAGATAGAACTTAGCCACTTACATATGACATATAAGAAAAGACCCTGTGTTAAAAGAAGCACTGTGCCCGGAGCTGTACAGACTACCTATGGACTCTCAGCCCCAGAATGTCCAAACAGAATGCAACTCTACGGTGGCATAATTTAGGTGCAATCTTGGTGGTGGAGGTACTCCAGTCGGACTCTAGTTTTTTTCCTCGATGATTTTTCTCCGTACCTTGATATAAGAAAGGAGAGAGCCTAGGACGCATTGCATCCCGCGGCCATAGTGCGGCCCTAGTGGATCTGATACGCCATTCGAATAGTTTCATTGGTTTTTCTCACGATGATTTCTTACACTGTTAGTGACAAGTAAATAACTAATACAATACGTACGGAAATCACATTGGTACTGCCAAGGCTGGGGCTAACTATTAGGCTACCATTGCGTAGTAAAGAATTTACAACAGAAAAAAAGAATTGTCGTGCTGGTACGAGTAGTTGGTGCTTCATTTTTTTTTTAATAAACACAATCTAGTGCTTTCATGGTGTTGTTAACACCTTAAGTTGTGAAGGAGCCGTGTATGGAAAGTATGAAAAGCCTAGTTTATTAACAACGGAAGAGAAAGGATCCTGTGTGATAATTATCGCTATGCCAATAGCAAAATGGACGAAATATGAACCACCAGCGCAAAGATTTTCTATAAAGTACTATATGCTTTGCAGATATCTTCGTATAAAAAGGTAGACATAGTTTAAAGTTATTATGTAAAGACACTGTGTTTAAATATTGACCGAAAACACGCAAAATATTATATTTATTATGTAATTTAGCATCAATGTTTATTTACCAATACGTGTGTCGTTACGGGTCGTCGACCCCGGCTTCTGATCGGGGAAATTCGGCATTGGCCGCACTTTAGAGGGGGATAGACTTATGTGGGTTCAGGAGGGTGCGAGTGCATAGCCGCGGAGGGTAGAGACCTTGAGCTGGTAAAATCAAGGGTAAGGTGGTTTGCATGTGTGCGTGAGTCCTCGAACCCGCTTTGTGTTTGTGCACCATATGTATACACAAATACATGCACAGTTAATATTATATCCAGATTTACACATTGAAAGAAGCACGATGTGTGTATATGTATTTGCAAATCGTCTCCTGTCCACTAAACCTAAAGAATAAGAAAATGTAAAGCAGTTTTGTCTGGATATAAAGTGCCAAGTCAGAATACTTGTATAAGTACTTAATAATGTAGATACAGAGATCAAAATAATATGAGATGTTTATTTTTAAGTTTAGGTATGTAAGTATTAAGAGTGTACGATTCGTTAGAGGTTATGACTTCATAGAGACTTCGTAGAGACTTCACAGAATCTCTTAGTTTAATTTAATACATATTTTGATTGATAGTGGATTGGTAGTCAATAAAAATATAAAGCGGGGTTCGCTAAAAGAAACCCTTTGAATAAAATAAGACTAATAAGGACCCATTTCTATTAGACAAGCGTTGGAGTATTACATATTTCCCAGAAACATTGATTGGAGAAGTAAAAGCAAATTAAAGATTTGCATTTTTTGATCTTCATATTTCAATTTCATATGAAAAGCTCCCTACAGTTTGTCGCATTACGGTTTGATGAAAAGATTTAGAAATTTCAATTGCAATTACCAGTATTTTTGTAAGTATATACTTTAGTTAAAATGTTAATTATAAAAAGCCCTCATGGAGGCTCTTACGTAAAATATTTTTCATACAAATTACCAACGAAACGTCTTTACGTTTCGTAGGTAATTTGTATACAGCCGATACATCTAAGGTCTGGCAAGCGTGCTTATGAATGCGTCAGCAACGTTTTTTGCTGTCGGGGAAGAAACCTTCAAAAGATAACCGGTCTCCGTAGGGGTGTAAGGCGGGCTATGTGGGATTTTTACTCACTAAAACCTCTTCTGTGGCCTGCATAGAAGCTATAGGGTGACTCTGGGTACTTCGTTTGGTCTTCGCCAAAGTCTCTCCAGAACTTCAGCAAGCCTATGACTACCGGCGTTACTCAACTGTTTGTTGTCTCAAAAATGTTACAAGAAAGTCTTGAAATTAGTAATAGTCATTGGCTATGTTGAAGATTAACTCCCAGGAAATACTTATGTTAGCCTGAAAAATCCTAAACAGTTTCCCTGTCCAATTTCAACATAATATTTTGTAAGGTACGAAACGGTAACTTGTTACCGTTTGCTATACCTCTGCTTACCTTTTTTCGGATTATAAGCGTGAGAGACAAGTGTATTCTAAAATATAGTAACATTTTATAGCAGCCAAATATTTAACTTAAATTCTATAAATACAGACATTATAACAATTGCAGGATTATGTATGCTTACGAAACTATATAAAAGATGTTTACATATACCGCATATAATAATACTTTCAACTAAAACGTATGATTACGTAACAGCTCATATATTATTGAGCCATTTTTAATGCGGGTCCATTATTAATAGCGAATGGTACTTAAATTGTTGTTTTTTGATTATAAAGTGACAAGTGATGTCGAAATTGAATATAGCCAGTAGCGTAAGAGTAGCTGATGTAAAAAATGATTACAAAATAGTATGTGTCATTACTTAACATCATCAAGTTGGTGAACGTATAAAATATTACGTAAATCACAAACAGTAATGCAATTCAATTAACCGATTATACTATGAGGCGCCATGAAAATAAAAACGCGTGTCAACAAGTATCAACTACGACCACGTGCTCAACCCAAAATAGACACGCACGCACACACTCGAACACACGCACACACGCACAAGCCACG
Source organism: Furcula furcula (assembly GCA_911728495.1). NCBI lineage: Eukaryota > Metazoa > Arthropoda > Insecta > Lepidoptera > Notodontidae > Furcula > Furcula furcula. Next base: position 9,421,397 of record OU452243.1, read on the forward strand.
CGGCCCACCAAGGCCCGCGGAAAAATCAATATTTTGAGCAAAACTACTTCCCTTAACACAGCTGTGTGCGTCGATTGCCTCCCCATAAATCCGATCTAAAGGATATATCGGCCGTGAAACGGACAAACTGAATCACACCTTATCTGTTACGAAACAAAGTGGTATTTCCCCTATTAAGAGCGGGGGTAGTTGCGTCGCAAGGGTACGATCCGGTAGTGCCGTCTCGCTCCAATCAAACGGATGGGCCTGTCGCGCGGCCGCGTGGCGCGGCCGACGACCCCGGCCCGGTCGTTACCCTGAGACAGTTGCACCCTGCTACCCCGAGCGGTGGACCACGCACCCTTGTTCTTAGCGAATCTTGGATCCATGCCTCGCCGTCGCTGACATTGACTCGCCGATCGGTTCAACAGGGTTCAACGACCTCCACTATACTTCCGACTTCCGGTTTTCTCTATCGAAATGCTAAATAATGTTCTTAAATTGGAATTTTATTTCATTGCGCTCTAAAAATTTAATGACGGCTGTTAGCCAGAATCACATAAAATATATTATTATAAATGTAACAATGAAATACGTTTTTCAATGTAAATAGTTTGCGAAAGCATGAAAATCTTATATACTTACATGTTATTTTAGAGACTAGGCTTAAGCATGTATGTACGGAGACTTAGTGTATTTTCTACTTAATATTAATAGTAGTTTAACCAGGATATCAGTATTTCTCTATACATAATTAATTAAAAATTACTCTTAATTACTCGGGTAATGGAAGGGGATCCTTTAGATGTTCTCGTACAGACGTTTCTAAAAATTACAACTAAAACTGATTGACGTTTGTGGGACGAGAGAATAAACCAAAAACCACGAATCTATATTTACTACAGGTTCGTGCCAAAAACACACTTCATATGAATTGCGCTAGAGCACAAGCACAATAAGTAGGCACGTTACAGGTTGGTAATTGAACCTTGCCTATGGACTAATTAATAATAATAATATCTTGGGAAAATTCACACACGGTCATCTGATCCCAAACTAGGCAGAGCCTGTACTATGGAAACCAGACAACTGATACTAATACTTATATACATTTTTTTTGTAAATACATACTTAAATAGATAAATAACACCCAGACACTTGGTGGGAATCGAACCCACGACCCATCGGTTAGCGGACAGGGTGTCTAACCACTAGACCAACGGGCCTGTCAAACGGTCTGTTTGTAAATTCTACTCTCTAGATTTTATTTGACAATTAAAAAATTATCATTGCGTTATTGGTTGAATACATTCGTCCATTTTTTTGCCGCGGGTACAGACGTATCACATTAGCACAGCACTTTAGACGGCATTTAACCAAAGGAACGACGTAACAAAAAAATCGTTAATTTATTGTATTAATAATGCTTTAGGTGACTCACGTCCAATTAGGTTTAATCAGAATAAAACAATCCGTTACTCAATGAATGAAAATGAATGACTGCCTGCGTGTGTGGGCACAAAAGCAAACAGACACTAATGCAATGTATCCACGACGCAAGTCATTCCATATTTAAAGTGAATTAGGCGTCGAGTCACGAAGGAATTTGACATCGCATGAAAAAAAAAAATACCGGTCAAGTGCGAGTCGGACTCGCGCACCGAGGGTTCCATACCATCTTTGGACGTATTAAAGTAATTCTACTATTCATGTAACACCTCAGATAGCAAAAAAACCAAACCGCAAAACTAAGTTTGTTTGTCAAGGTTTTTTTAGGATTACTAAAAAACTGTAATTTTTAGAAAGATCATTTTATTTTTCCTGTAAAATATAGATAGACATGCATAACCCATAATTATTTCAGATCTTTCCCTCCACAAACTTCGGAGATAAGGGGGGGGGGAACGGTATTTTTTTGACATTTTTGATTATCAGCCAAAAACTACGTCACATAAGCCAAAATAAAAATCTGTTTTGAGATGTTCAAATGAAGCCCTTCCATATGATACCCCACTCGATATAGTAGTCTCACTTTGAAATTTTGATGACCTATTTCGACCCCCATTAAAAAAAAAGTAAAAGGAGAAATATATTTTTTTCATTTTCGATGTATGCGGGTAAAAAAGATCTAAAATTATTCCAAGTTTCAAATCGATAGCGTTAGTGGTTCCTGAAATATATATGTTTGTGACAGACAGACAGACAGACATACGAAGTCTCACCATAAGGGTTCCTTTTTTACCTTTTAGGTATGGAACCCTAAAAACATGCCCTGTCTCTTTCAGATTTCTGCTCGGTCGCAATTAAAAATTTGAAAGAAGAGAGTCCTGCGCACCTTCCCGAAATTAACGGAGTGACTAACTGAGCATTTCGGAAGCGCTTACGCATGCTTTTAGTACGAATTTATTTTTAAAGACAGCAACGATTAAACAGTGGATAATGGGCTTTCGTCGCGGGCTTTAAAAGTGAAGTTAATGTTGAAAGCATAAATTAAACGTACAATATGACAATTTAATAAAAAAATGTAAAAATGTGAGGAGGAAAATTTTGGTCAATATTATTCCTTTTTTAAGCATATGAGGGAGAGAGAGGGAGAGAGAGAGAGAAAGAGAGAGCGAGAGAGAGAGGAGCGAAAGATTCGGATTGGGAGAATATTTGGATGTTGTATGAAGATTATTGGTCTGTTAGACCTATTCAACTGCAGGGGCCTAGTTTTCAAAGATCAGACAGCATCGCCAAAGATTTTACTGTGCACGATGATGCTTTTCATTTACTCTCAGGTTCCGATGGAGCCAACAGACTTCCGATAGAGCGGGGCGTAGTAAGCCCGGGACCGACTTTTTGTATGTTCAGCCGATGCATGGATCATTTTTCAGATGATTAGTCTGTACTATTCTAACCAGTGCATAGTTAGTTATTTTATTTATCTTTCGAGAGACTGTAGCTACAGTCTCTCGAAAGATAAATAAAATAACATGTGATCATCCGCCAAACTAGAGAAATTACAATCGAGGCAACTATACCCCTAGGGCAACTATCCCACATTTACCCTATTGCTGCCCGCAGGTTTCAGGGTGCCGTAAAATCGTAACAAAAAATAATATAATAATAATATTCTGGGACAATCCACACATGGTCACCTGATCCCAAACTAGGCAGAACCTGTACTATGGACAGCAAACCACTAATACTTACATACTTTTTTTGTAAACACATACTAAAATAGATAAATAACACCCCGATACTTGGTGGGAATAGAAGTCATAACCTATTGGGTAGCAGTCAGGGTGTATACCACTAGATCAACGGACCAGTCAAAATAATCCGTAAAAATAGTTTTTTAAATAGTATATATATGTACATGTTAATAGTTATATACATACATAAGTGTGTACGTGTGTAGTCGCGTAAGTAAAAGAAAACATACATACAATTAGAGATCTAAAATTATAATTATGAAAGGAAGACGAAAAAGTATAAATAACCAAATCAAAAGTAATATGTTAGCAACATGACTGTCACCACAACAATTTATCGACAAAGAGTGTCGAGCCCAAATTGGATATTATTCGTCGTTATGAAAGATTAAGTATCAATATTCCACGTCCGTCTAAATATATTTGTCAAGATGTTGGCACAGCGTGTCGTTTAAAAAACGCGTTTAATTGGCTTTAAATTTTATCCAATAAATCTTTTCCCGGACACGAAGAGAACGTTCCGGATTCGACGGCCTGCACCAGTTTTCCGGGTCAGTTTAGCTTAATATACCCGTATTTTCGTGATCACGTACTTGTTCAAACGTTTCTGACATTTTTTTAAGCATATGAGAGAGAGAGAGAGAGAGAGAGAGAGAGAGAGAGAGAGAGAAAGTAGGTGTATTAGAAAATAAAATTTTGAATTTAAAATATTATTCCATAGTATATAATACACGCAAAGTTGTTTCTTTGTCGAAATTTGTGAAAATTCAGGTTACCTTTATGTAGGTATTCATTTATATGATAGTCAAAAAAAAAATGTTTAAGATACTAGTTTCGAACTTTAAAAGAGCCTGCCGGCATATTCTCCCGGTGAAAGAGGTTGTTAGACGCCTGAATACCGTAATAAACCATAGTATAAATATGTTCTGTTTACTGCACACACTCAACATTTTGGTTTATACTTTTAAGTATTTAGCAAGAAATATGGGATCGTAAATGCGCTCCGTTCGAATTGGAATTTTACACTCGTTTGTGATGATGATGAGACGAATGCGTGAAAAGAGTAACACCAATTATTATATTTTCCCGAGAACTTTTATCAGTTGTTAAAAATGTTTCTGATATCGGTTAAAAATTAAAAGAGTAATTAATCTTTTAGTCTTAAATTTTATTCCGATTTAAAATTCGACGTTTACAAACATCGTAGTCACGAATTAAGATTATTTTTGAAAACCCTACGTCTATGAAAACGTCGGTGCAACGTCTGTCCAAGGATTACGTAAAATATATTGCGTGTATATCTGTATGACTGGTGACTTCCTGCACCATTGTGTGTCGTATTTATCTAAGATCAACGAGATAAACGTAATATGTACTGGTGCACACAAATAAACGCATCCCGAGATGCGCCACGGTAGATTCACCAACAGCTGTACATTCAGGCCCAGGCGGTCGGGGTCAATGCCCACTCGTATTTTCAACATGTGCCGACGTTTTCCGCGTTCCAAGGAAAGCGCTCGCTTGTCACTCCTTCGGGAACCTCCGGAAATCTTCGGCGCTCCTCGGCTTTTCAGGATCGTTTGAGTTTTGTAGGAGGCAAGGAGGCACCACAATGGCCGCTGGGAAAAACCTTATTTCGCGTTTTTTAAAACTATTTTTGTTTGCTCATCAAATTGCTTTCAGCCAAAGCTGCTTACGTTAATGCCTTGTTTGTGTATTAGCTAAAGAGAAAATGATCTTTTAACTGTCTAGCTTTATCTACTGTAATACATAATTTGTGGTATGAAAGAACTAAAATGAGTTTGATTGTATACGTTTGTAACAAAAACTAATGACGTCTGTTCGATTCATATTATATCTCAAATGGAACATTACAATAGAATGAATAACGATTGAGGAAAAAACTACTACCAAAAACAAAATTTTGTGTTGAGCTATTTGTCAAATCTTATTAGAAAAATTGTTTGATGAAAGTATTTTGCTTATAACAATATACTTTTTAAAGTTTTTAATGGTCTGAGGACTACAAGGACTACCATACAACTAAGTCGAATAAAAAATTCTTATTAATTTTAATAAAATCGCTGTTCTTCATTTTTAAATACCACTTTTATGCCGCAGTTTATGTTGCCACACATTCGCAACAGTTTAACTATTCAATGAAGTCAAAACATAACAAGCATTTAACCAATATCCTAGACATGACGGGCTAAAAACAATAATATTATTGTAACTGTAAATCTGTTTATATAACAGTCCAAGACTACCTTGGCTGACACTGACATTGGACCTGAGGTTATGCAAAACTGTAGTCAATGTCTTTACTTTCCATAACAGTGTGTGAAATCTGAGTAAATTGTTTCGTAGAACAAGAACACTTCAAAGATTAAGTAATTGATTAGAATTACGTCGGCTGTATTTAGTTTTGCTGTGCATCATCAATATTAGTATTAGTGTTTGCATCTCTGATGGAACGCTAGGTGGTGACGCGGAAACTGTTTTGTTTGATAAATTTAAAATGATTTTGTTAGAAATATTTCTTTACCAAAATCTTTTTTCCGTAATTCCACCTAATGTAATTATGAGAAATGATAACTTATGATTGAAATCAAACTACTTTTACGGATTTTATCGCAGTTTATTTTTGATACACCTCAAATCCTCGCAAAAGAACACCGATTCATACCTAGGATGATTCGTGAGGCTATTGAAATCAAAAAACATCCTAATTTCAATAGAGAAGATGGTTGGGTGTTACCATCGGCTTGGGATCCTGTGATAAATATAATTAAATACAATATCAAGCAAAACACTGCACGGCCTCAAGATACTGTAAGCTCGTACTGCGTAGATCGGACCAACAATAATAACTGAGGGTACACCGGCATAATTGTGACATAATGACGTTCAACATCTCAGTTCTCCCGTGACCATGGGTGCTGCAAAACATTCGAAACGTCGGGATAGTAAAATCAAAAATAAACCGCGATAAAATCCGTAAAAGTAGTTTGATTTCAATGTGTAATATTCGCGTAAGTAAAAGACAACATTATGATAACTTATGATGTTTATTTTGCACATAATAATTTTAATAATAGTGACATTTACAGCAAAAACTCTAGTCCTTAGGTAGTCCTATTTTCAAAAATGCTTTAGGCAATGTTGTGGAAGAGACAATTAAATATTTTTTTAAATGATTCTGAAACATTTGCAGAAAATAAATTACACTTACAAAAACACTATGGCTTACCAAGTATCAGGTATTGTTCCCAATAATTGTACGCTCATTGAAGTTGTTCCCTCTGAAAACGTTATTGTATTGCCCAAGTGTCTCAGAAGGAGGGTAATATTTTTCGACTGTGTGTGTATGTTATTATACATGTATATCTATTTCTATGGCACGAGACGATGGGTCATGGAGGTCGAGAGCCCACTATGTGTTTCAACAAACTTTGAAACACCTTGTTAGAGCCTCTGAAGACTAGAACGCTGGCATTTATTTCAGCAAGCAGCTTAGCACTGCTATTCAGAATGGCAATGATAAGCCAACGATCAGGAATACTATAAACCACTGATAAGTCAGTTTTTTTGTTTTTAAATCCAACTAAAATACAATTCTCAGTCGTGTTCCAGGATCATTAGTCTGAGAATATCATCGACCTTCCAAAACAGTATCTCTATTCTGAAGTCCCATGTTTCTAAATCGATACTTATACAGATTACTTGGACGGTTCCCTGTGCAAGAAACCGTTCAGGTAGGTACCACCGCAGTGTCAGCTATTCTGCCACCAAGCAGCAGTATATAAACATTGCTGTGTTTCGATGTGAAGGGCACTGTAGCTGGTGAAATTACCATATTTTTTTTTTTTGGGAATGATAGTCTCTGTTGGCCGCAGATGGCCATTACAGCTTCACCGGACAATAGCGGTGAAATTACCAGACACATAAGACTTAATATCTAGTCTTAAGGGTTGGCAACGCGCTAGTTATTCTTTTGGGTCTGTACTATCACCTCTTATAGCTATATATATTACTGTCTCGATAGAAAGTGACAGAGCTATAAACTACGTATATTGACGTCTCTTCCTCATACATCTTACTTGATGTAAGATGATAATAATACTGCTAATAGAGGTGGTGGTAAGACCCCTGGTGTTGCTAGCGTCCTGGTGCTGGGCTGTGGTGACTGCTTACCATCAAGTGGGCCGCATGCCTGCTTGCCACCTTGGTAATATAAAAAAACCTTACACAAACTATACTGTATTCCATTATGCACTTACATAACTAAAATTATTATTTGACGATTAGGTATACAATAACATGCCCTTGAATCTTTGAACCCATTTAGGAGTTAAGAAAAGCACGATAACGGTACCATAGGTATACACCTAAACCAAAGAATACTCTTTGTTAATATTCTACTGTAGTCCGGCAATTAGGGCCCCAAACATAACTGCGAACTCGCATCGCATCGCAAATATCTGCGAGAAACAAATGATTTTTTATATGGAAAATTCATTTGTTTCTCGCAGATATTTGCGATGCGATGCGAGTTCGCATTTATGTGTGGGAGCTCTTAGGCTAAAAAATATCATTGGCTAAAATCAATACGTTTATAGTTTTACGGCATGGATTTGTTTTACTGTAATTGTTAAATAAAGGAATAACCTGTTTCGTTCGTCATACGCGCTGAGAGGATTAGTAGTCAGCAACTGATCTAAGTGCACGTAACGCAAACAATTTCGAATAAATGTACCAGGTCAGTCATGGGTTGTACTTCAATTGAGTATGGTGGCAACTCCGAGGAGGATGGTGGTGGGGTTCCGACCCCCGCCCCAGGGGGTAATAATGCGCCTCCCGGCAGTGACGGCCTCATAGGCAAGGCATTGAGGGGTTCCTGGTGCAGATTCCAACGAAGAGCCCAGGGGTTTAGTGGGTAAGAATCTTAGGGGTCGTCCATTAATCACGTGATGTTTTTTAGCAACTTTTTAACCCCTCCCCCCCTCCTGGTGATATGTGGTGAGGTTTTAAACTACCCCCCCCTCCCCCTATCCAAAATCACGTGTATTTTTTGGACAAAATTTCAATATAATTTATATTGAAATTTTCGGAATATTATCTTTAAATACAGGTACTTGTCTGATTAAATGTTGAAGGGGAAGTCGTTGCTAGCAACGGTGAGTCAAGGCCACGTGCCGCTGTTTGGTTTAGAAATCGTGCATTTAACGAAAAATAAATACACGTGATGTCTTATTATACCCCTCCCCCCTTCTGGTGATATTTCGTGATTTTTTCGGAACCCCTCCCCCCCTTTCGAGCCTCACGTGATTAATGGACGACCCCTTACATACTCCGGTTAACCCCACAAGTCCCGGTGACATACCAAATGTTTACCCCACAAAAATAAAAAATAAAGGTCATGGGTTGTAGGTACAAGAGACATTTCAGATAGTTATCACCGTAGTATCAGATTTTCTTCACAATGATTTGATATTGATTAATTAGGATGGCAGCACCACTGGGTTGGTTTGGTTCTGGTTGTTAATTGACATTGGTTTCTACATTAAGCAAGGTCTAGTGGCTAGGATACCTAGCTAAACAAGAAGGGTTCTATCGCTTGTGTAGGAAACGCATTTTTGATTTTGAATATTTACTTTAGTAAATATATAAATTGCAATTTTTTTTAAACACTATTTACTTTAATGTGTACCTTATTATAAGATCGGTATGTATGTTTTTCATTTTCACTATTTCCTTTTCACATGGGAATACCTCAGATCGGTAAATAAAGTGACATACATACGTGGGTAGATAAGTAAAGGTATACTAGGTAGGTAACGAAATCACACCCACTCACTTGCTGAAAGGGAAATTAAGCTGCAGCTTGGCAATCAATAATATTAATTCCTAGAACCCATGTTGAACAAAAAATCCCGCATCCTACGCGGAATATCGTTAGAACGGGTCGTAGAACTCTCGAACGGGAAAATTCCGTTCCATTTGAAAAGCTGGCAACATTAACTAGGGCTCGCTCATTAAACGCTTTCCTTGCTGACAAACGTATTGCAAAGTTGACTAAGTCATGACACATGGACCACACACTATGGCCCGTATTAATAAACTGTTCTCAGATACGATATCATATGATACGAACTTGAGATGGGGCAGTATCATAATATCGTCGCATATTAATGAAGGAATATCAACAGCATCTCAAATGATTATTGTCTGAGATTCACGTCAAAACTCATATCATTTTTTCAGTAACTTTGTGAGAAAATACGCTGATGTCAGCTGCACTGCCGCATATCACTTAAAAACATTAGTTAAGTAAGTCTACTCAGCCAATTAATTGCACCACTCATAGTGCCCTTTTCACCCCAACTTCGCAATGTATAAAACTACTTGCTAGTTACTTGATGTGTTGTGATTTTTTCGATATTGGTCTCAATCAGATCAGCGTTTGTTTGTCAAGTTTATTAAATAAACGTAATTATTGTAATACAGTTATTTGGTTCTAGGGTACTTTTATCCAAAAAATACTAGGTTTGTAAAATACTAGGTACTACTGTACCTAGTACATTGCCTCAAGAAAAGGTATTAAATTATTTTTTCTAGTATAGGGAAATACTTCAAGCGAGCAAAGCCGCGGGTAACAGTTTGTGAATAATATACAGGCGCGGCTTGGCTTGAAGTCACTATTGTGTTGAGGTGTATGCACTGCGTTATTATCGGATCAATATGATACTCCACACAATATTATGGTGTTTCTCTTAGCGCGCCCCAACTCTAGCTGTTTAGCTTAAGTTTGCAGTCATATTACAGATGTGCTAATTTATGTTCGCAGCATTAATAGTTACTTTTAATTTAATATTTAGACATAATAAACAGCGATACAGCGACATAGCCCAGATAGATCCTCAGGACCTGTGGGGTTCACCAGGATGTGTGGGCTTCTTAACCACTAAAAGCCCCATAGCTGCCTCATCGGCACATGAGAGAGAAGACCTGGGCTCTCTGGTGGGATCTACACCAGGAACCACTTAGTGCCAGCCACCGAGGCGCGCATTATAGCCCCCCGGAAACCAGACACGGGGCTCACGGTGCCGTCCGCCTCAGAGTCCTAGGGCGCACACCCCGAAAACGATGATTATCATAGCTTAACCTCTGGGCCACTCTCTATATAACATTTAGATTGCTATAATTAAGCTCTATACAGTAGTATCATGTAGGAAAAAATAATAAACAGCTATTATTTGTAGAATTACAAAATATTTCTTTTACATTTCTACTAAATTTAACACTATTAATAAACATTAAGATGATGTTTTCCTAGCCGATCTGAGGTCTCGTTCGTAGTGATTTCATTAAATTAAAATCGTTTATATTTGGGAAGAGCGCGATCAGGAACCGTCGTAATACGTTAAACAGGAAAATTTATTGAAATTTGTTACAGATACAGTGACAATCAATTGATATTACGCGTTTGATAATATTGTAGTTATTATGACCGATCAACTTGTAAGTTATGAACACTAAATTAAATATTAGATGTTTGACAAAAATGAATGATAGTAATTTTTGGCTTTTTAAATAAGATACAAATTTTTACCTGAATATAAAGTCATGGCTGAGTTTTAGTCATCAGTAGCCAAAAGATATCCACTGCTAAACAAAGGCCTCCACCTTGGAAAAGAGGGGTTACCATAATCCGATGCTTGGCAAGCGTTTTGGGGATCGCAGTATTATCATCATCGCCGGAAGACGTCCACTGCTGAACATAGGCCTCCCCCTTGGAACAATTAGCTATTTACATCCACTGGTTACATGCGACGCGCACAATGTCGTCTTTCCACCTAGTGGGAGGCCTGCCTACGCTGCGTCTTCCGATTCGTGGTCGCCACTCGAGAAATTTTCTTCCCCAACGGTTATCGGTTCTTCGAGCGATTTGGCCTGCCCATTGCCACTTCAACTTGCAGATTCTGAGAGCTATGTCGGTTACCTTGGTTCTTCAGCGAATCTCCTCATTGTGGATTCTGTCACGCAAAGAAACTCCGAGCATAATAGCTCTCTCCATAGCTCGTTATGTGACTCTGAGCTTCTCTAAAAGGCCAGCTGTTAAAGACCACGTCTCAGTCAGTACCATATGTCGTCACTGGATCGCAGTATAGGTGGTAGGTAATCTCTCAAAGCCTCTCACGGACACCCAACGGGAGGTGCTGAGAGGGTGCTAGTCTTACCCGAACACCCCACCTAAGTTTTAGTACGTAGGTATATAAATTTGTGCTATTATCGAACCAAAAAATAGTGATAGTTACTATCGGTGGCTGAATACATTGTGTTTGATGACGAAAATAATAAAAAACCGTTTTGATGACGCCTACGCTTTTTTGTAATATCATACATTATATATGTAAAAAAACAAGTTCTCTACTGACTGACATCACATTTTTGCGTATCAAATTCCATAAGGACTTGATTTCAGATTATAATTTTAACAAACATCTATCATCCAGAACGTTCCATTTCGAACTGAAACGGTTCACGTCAACTTCATGACATCACGGATCGGAATGTTCAAGGGCATCCGTTGACAATACCCGTGTCGTATGTCTTAATTGCATTCGGGTGTATTCGCGCAGATGTACAGTGTTTATGGTTTCGTAACAGCGGACGGTGGAGCCGTGCGTGAGTCACGGCCGGCCAAGTTCAGTGTCGTCCGGCCGAACTTGAACCCGATGACGGTGCGCCGATTACTGTACTACAAGATACGCTAGTATCGCGACGCGGATCGGCTATTTATAACTCAGTGCGAATGTCTGTTTCGTGTGTGACGTCGGACTTTGATTCATGGAATTTGGGAACTGTATTGATATGCGTTTGCCTGATGTGGGCTTAAGCGACACTTTTTCTCACGGCCAGTATTGCAGCTAGTTACCCGAGATATAGGTAAATGTCTTTAGAGCTCAATTATTTCAGCAGTTAAAGTTGTCTTTCATATCGGGAGACAGCAATGTTGCTGTTAGACGGCGGAATATTTGACATTGTGAGGTGTTTCCTACCTGGATCATACCACCTAGCAACATACATACAGACGACAACTTTTTAAAGAATTTTTGCAAACTGCCAATACTAACACCGCCTTTGAACCGATGTAATTGGAAAAAATCCTATATTAGCGTGCAATACGTTTGCCAAAAAACTTGAAGCAATTTGTATTTTGTTTACCAGTTAGGTAGGTTTTATATGTACATGTATTACCTCAATTTGTAAAATGTTGCCCAATTAATAATTCTAGAGATATAATATACACACACACTAATTAAGAATAGTGGCGGTACGTCTTACTGATAAGTCAATCCTTTTTTCACGTGGGGGTCAAATCCTCATGTATTTAAGTACCTCCACGGGGTTATGTCGGACTCTTACCGACTAAAACCCCACCTCGTTCCTCCTCCGGCTTATGCGGCCAGTCTTGTAATGCTTGCGGCTACATCCGAGAAAGTGATAAATCAACTTGGCTGCTACCTAAAAGTTTGTGTCTCTGACTCCCACCATGGTGAAATGTTCTCTCCCTTTCCTTTAGCAGCGATGCCTCTAATCTAAGGCAGTATCCCTTTCCTCAAATCTTTAATAAGTTAATTCTTCGTTTGTTGAGCAACAGCCAGTCGTAATCTAAAGAAGACAGATTCTAACTTTTGAGGTAAGTGGTAACGTATACGATGGGGTATCAATTTACTCGCTTTAGATCGATCAAATCGCATCGATCTCTCACTGTACCACCGGCCTGCGCATGTTATCGATAAGGTTGGTAAACACGACGCCAACAATGGGTGCTATGTATACACTGGGCTATGTGACAATGACTTCGCAGGGCCCGTCTCGAGATACCGCGCGGTCACACATGTACAGATAAACGTCCAATCACACCAATGTTTACGAGCTAATGTGGTGCTCCATCTGTATAGTTCTATATATAATTATATAATCACGTCGAGTACATTGCGCGGTTGGCACTCTCTGTATACGTCTCTTTTGGCAGTTCAGCGTTAATAGTTTGCGTGTTAACATTATTCACGATAAAAATGTCCATATGTTTTACATACAGGCCTGTAATTATCGGGTTTTGTTGTTTTCTTAACGCTATTTATAAAAGATGTTATTATTGTTTTATATATAGATACCCGTTGTTTTTATACCCGTGGGGTGTCCGGGTAAGAATAGCACCCACCCATCTCCTCCCGTTGGGTGTCCGGAAAAGGCGACTAAGGGAAAAAATGAAGACGGATGGCAGCGCCTTTCTTATGGATTACCAATACCTATACTGCGATTCTCAAGATGCCTGCCAAGCGTGGGGATTATGGCAACCCCTTCCTTCTAAGGGGGAGGCCTTTGTTCAGCAGTAGACGTGTTTCGACCGCTGATGATATAAATACTATGTTCTATTCGTGAACATGATAAGTTAGAGTTAGCATTAAGCAATAATATTTTCGGTGATAGCTTACATTGTTCTAGTTTTTCAATTTTAAGTTAAAAGTACATTAGTTAATGCTTACATATATTTTAAAGTAGCTATTTTAATATATATAAGTTAAAAAAAACATTTATGTACCACCAATATAATTTATATTGCAATTACAATCCCAGGAAATTGCAATAGTTTTATGATTAGAATAATGTCAATGTACAAAATAATGACAAATATATAATAATAACTAATATATTTTAGGCGAGTAAAACTTTCCTGTCATTTTGATAAAAATATATCGACACAAAAAAATTCTGTAGTCGGCACAGAGCGGTCATAGGCATGACCGATAAATATATCCAATAGAGGAATTTTATTAATCACCGTCTTTGTACCTATTGTGTTATATTCGCTTTAATGAGTAAGGCGAAGTGAGTGTATCGCGAGCGACGGGCAACGACCCGGCCACAAACCTATTAGGAAAATAATTTAGGCTATGTACCGACGGGCCGTGACGTCATTTTCAATGTCAGAAAGCGTCTACACCGCGTTACGAGGATATGTAATTCTCAATAAGGAATTTTCCTATTTGAACAATTTGTAATAAGGCTTACTGCGAATATTATGACTATGAAGTAAGGATAGGTTGGTTTTTAAAAAGTGGTTGATGTTATTATACTTTCTTATGTATATATTGCAAATACGTATTACATATATTATATTAAACATACTTACATACACGTTTTATTTTTCATATGTAAAACGCGAATTGTATAACTTTATAAAAATATAGCCCTAAAATAGAATTGAAAAATTGACCACACAGATAACAAAAATACGTCACTAAAACAAAGTTGCGTTTTAATAGTTGCACACACATACAATGCAATATGCAAGCTACAGCTACAAAAAATAATATAATTAATTACCTGAGCTTCCTCGTACAGCATTGACCCAATCGTGATTTCTAACTATCTAATTAATGAGCGGGAATCACTTCGAGAGCGGCCGAACACAATAAATAAACGCACACGGTAATTCGGAGTTCACTAGCGGCCGTCCGCGGGGCCAACGACCGTCCTTAGCACAGCTGCGCGGTGCTCACAGACACATAGCCGTCTCTTTCTAGCAGACGTTGAGCGCTACCGTACCGATTTCCATAACATTATTCAAATCAATTAAAATCGAACACCTCGAGGTTCTGAACGAATTTTTATACTGAATGTTTGATGTGTTGTATGAATGATTTATTTACTAAACGCCCGGTGGCAACGGCTGTACATTAATGTGCATGTATGGATGAGGTATTTTTTGTTTTGATTAAAATATATGTATGAAACTTTGTATATGTTACGACATTGTGTCTTTGACCGGATAAATAGGAAAAGGTTATCACGTCTATATTTTCGAAAAGACATAAGATAGATAGTAGGCAATGTATGTAAACCGCCCAAATGACAAGAAATTATATTTGCATGTTTTTATGTTTATACTAACTGACCCACGCAGCTCCGCCCGCGCTGTGCTTACGTTAATAAAATAAAATAAATAAAATAAACTAAACTTTCAATAATATACATTCGCATAGAATACAAACTTTGTACTTGCCCTCCGAACGGAGACGTTTAGTTCAAATGGCGTCAAACGGTCACCCATCTATTTAATGACCTTACCTAACGTTGCTTAACCTGATCGATTTCCAAACATTGTTAACAACTGTCTATGAGTGTTCCCTTACAAATATTAAATGTTCCTTATAATTATAATGAAAAATTGTTAAAATCGGAGCAAGCTTATAACCAAGTACACATTTTGACTTTAGTCCCCTCTCCCAAGGGAACCGGGCTGAATGTCGGGATAAAAAGTATCCTATGCACCTCGGAATATTAACTCAAATCATGCCAAGTTTCGTTTCAATCCATCCAGTAGTTTCGGCGTGATGCTCAGCCGAGATACAGACAGACAGACAGACAGACAAAAATAAAAAATAATACATTTTTGGCTTTAGTATCGGTTCTAGAATGCCCTCCGAACATAATTTTCAAAATATTTCAATGTACAGAATTGGACCTGTTACAGTTTTATTATAAGTATAAATATAGATAGATAGATAAAACAAAAAAGGTAATAAATTAAAACTATGTTGCAAAATTCAACAATACAACATTTATTGTACACATATTTTTGCGTAGTATCGTAAATATTTCCTGTCTTTCTTATTTAACTAGAACAGAAGAAAGTCCCAGGATTGTTTACTTCTTTTCGTGTTGATTTATACATAAACTCAGATTAATCAGCAAGATTTCTAGGAACTGATTTCCAGGGCGCACTAAGAAAACATAGGTTTCTCTTAACTTCTCTTAGCCCACACGCATAAACTAAAGTCAATGCACGTAGGTACACATTAACAATGTGTAAATGAGGCACCTGATCATTGTTATAGAAATAGACTCGTAATATCAACCACCCCCAACCGGGAAGCTATTGGCCCCCGCCCACACTCCCCCATCTTCAGGATGAAGCAATAAATTCAACGGAAAACGGAGAATAATTGCACTGTCGAAGTGTAGTGTGAACGCACCTGGTTGGCCGAGCCGATGAACCCGGCCGCGGCCGGGCGGCGATCCCGTGACGTCACCGTCTCGCTAGCGTCTACGCTGACATGTCGACGCACCTACGCAACATACTATATTGCCATTCAGGGGCATTGATTCCTGTTCCGGGTAACCATATTACCCGTTATTCATAATAATACACACATCAAAAGTGTCTAGGGATCAAGCATTTTTAAGCGGATTTCTTGAGATTGAGATGTGGCTTTGTAATAAATTTATGATTTTATAAATTTATATGGATCCTTTTTGGTGCATTTCATAATTTGAATCAGGAACTGTGAATCAAATTCGAGTAAAAGATGAAAATCAGCTGTCAATATTTTCCCTATAAAAACATACAACGCATTGAAGACATTATTAGTGCTACTGTTTCCCTACTACTGATTAAAACCAACGTTATTATGGAGCGGCGACGTCATTTAAGCAGGGAAGAAATGCTCAGAGCCGTGGGAATGATAGAAGCTGGTTCCCGGCAACGTACTGTGGCTTTAGCTCTGAATACAAGTCAGAGTGTTATCAGTCGACTTTGGACACGTTACCGAAGCACTGGTACCGTGGCTGAGCGCCATGGAGGACGGTATCGCTGCACCACACGGAGACAAGACCGATATATTCAAATCTTAACTCGAAGAGCTCCAACAATAACTGCCATGATGTTAGCCGTGAGGCTTCATCACTCTTCAGGGAACTTAATTAGCGACCAAACAGTGAGAAACCGCTTGCATGAAGTGAACCTTCATTCCCGAAGACCGCTACGGGTACCACCTATAGCAATGCACAATCGTAGGATTCGATATCAATGGGCTCTTGAACACAGAAATTGGGCAGAAGAACAATGGCGTTTCGTGTGCTTTTCTGATGAGTCTCGTTTTGGTATGAGACCGGATACAAGACGTATACGACACTGGAGAACCCCTGGACGCCAACAGCGATTAAAATCCTGCCAGGAAGTCCATCCTTATAGTGGTGGAACCATCATGGTATGGGCGGGTATTTGGATCGGCGGAAGAACTGAGTTGATTTGGATCAGAGGCAACCTCAACGCTCAAATTTATGCTGAGACGATTGTATCAGACGTCATCGTTCCTCTACAAGTGCAAATCGGTCCCTTATTTCAGTTAATGCATGATAATGCACGACCGCACACCGCAAGAGTTGTAAGACAGACTCTCGCCGCAGCTAACATCAATGTCCTGCCCTGGCCTGCTCAGTCGCCAGACTTGAACCCGATTGAGCATGCATGGGATATGCTACAGAGAAGAGCTCTGCCGAATATGGAGGGTATCCAGTCGCAAGAAGACCTTTTTTTGTTGTTGCAACGAACATGGGCGGCCATTCCACAGCGTGATTTGGATGAACTCATTTTGAGTATGCCAAACCGATGTTCTTGTGTTGTTAGTGTTCGCGGTAGAAACACGGATTATTAATTGTTTAAGTTACCCAATAAAATTTTAAAGAAAACTGTTATTTCAGTCTTTTTTTCGAACTTTTGTGTTAGTGGTTCAAATGTCAAAAATCCCTTTATTAGGAAAATGGCAAATTTCTTTATTAATGCAAAGGTGACTTGGTTTATCGTTACTGTGACAAACGAAAACACTTTATTTGATGAATCCTTAAAGAAAATTTTAATTAATATCAATCAGGAGAAAAGTTATTGCAAAAATATATGTTGATCCCTAGACACTTTTGATGTGTGTATTATACATAACGGCGCGTCAGCGAGACTTCACGAATTCTATCAGAATTCTAGACTGACAGTTCTCAATACGTGTCTATTTTTTTGTTTGTGTGCATATTACCTAGCGTGCCTCGACGGATTTGGATAATTTGATTTTTTTATCGAAAGAGTCATGTCACAGCATGTCTAATTGTTATTTATTTTGGTTATATCATTTATTTTTCTATTTTCTTTTCAAAATTCGAGCGTGGTTTGTGAGATACGCGTATGAGATACGTTCTCCAAGGGAGAGGAGAGTTCTGGCGTGGACATCTATCGGCTGGTGATGACGATGATTTTGACTCGTATACGGGTTTGGATACATCCCAAAATAGTCACCTTCCTAATAAATTCTAGGGTATGATTTCATCAACATTTACCCATTCCTTCACGAGGATATTGTGAATGTAATCAATCCAATCTGATCTGCTTTGTAAGATCTTATGCCTACCGCAGAGTAAGTTGATCTCGGACGCTGGCTGTTGCTAAGTGACATTGTGTGTGAGAAGTACATCGTGTTGTATACTGTACCGGGGGTTTATACGGAATGCTCTTAAAATAAATACAATATTACTAAAAATATCCTTCTAACCGATACGGTTGCAACGGCCGATCTGTGACTAGATTAGATACTCCGGACCTATTGTCTTTTCCAATCCAGTATGCAGAACATGTGGGATCTCTTTTCCACATTCTCATAATCCGATTGCATTAAAAACCGAACCCTTGGGGCACTGAAGGCACATCAGTGGTGATCACAAGTAGATCTTAGCTTACAGGAGTCACAGTGGTAGAATAAGTAATAGATCAAAACGAATGATTTTGGATTACATTTATTTACTTTTATAAATATATTTCGAGAATATGCACACTTCGACGGCGCAGTGAAAATGTATCCTTACAAATCGGGAATTAGCGCGATTTATCAATTTATACAAAATTAAAACGAAACGAAACGCCAAGCCAAAGTATAAGATAAATCGCGCTAATTCTCGATTAAAATAAATTACGATAACGGAACGCGAAAGCCTAAAAGTATGTTTTAAACTAATATTTAATGTTGCAATATAGGTAAGCAAATAAATAAAAAAAAATATTATAATGATGAAAAAATGTCATGGTGATGAGGTGCGATATAAAACTAACCGACTATTTGGATAGGGATTATTCAAAGGTCTTAAAAAAATTACTTAATATTTTTACGCATACTCGTAAGACTCGTAACAGACTCTTTATTATTTATGTTTATGTTTTAAGACGTCATTTGTATTCAAAACACTAGGCGAGCGGTGAAAGTCATTGCAAGAACACATAGGGAAGTAATCATTTTCGATCGGAGATACAAGCGACGTTTGTGCTATATGTATGTGTATCCTGTATTTCTTTGCGTGATTGAAATCTTAGCAATGAACATACATATACACAAAAGTGTAATGGCTGACCGGTAGCCAGCCAAAGACAATTGGTTGGCTGGAAAATGGCATACTGAACCTTACCAATTGTACCGGCTATAGATCAGCCATCATTTCTGTGTTCATACATTTATTGCTACGATTTTGATCTTGTAATGAAAAACAGAGTATAGTGGTTTCTAACATTCTATAGTCTTCCGTTCTGCTGTATAAAGGTTAATCTAGCTTAGCTTAAAGATAAACAACTACTTTTGTGTTTTAGACAAATTGAATACTTTAAATTAAGCAAGGTCATTCTCAAAATATCACAGCAATAGTTTAGTCCAATAGCCAAAGGACATTTTCTAAATACTTACTAATTTGAAACATTTTTTTTTTCATTTTGTATCGACATGAATATTACTGGTTTATTCTTGTCGTGATTGAAACATTGGTTGATTTACCAAGATCATCTAGGGCCATATTTACACTTTTACTTGAAGTCAAGTAGTAGAGAATTAGAGGTGTGATGTGTGAACAAGAACCGAAGACCGTTGGGGTAAACTGGTTCTGGAGCGGAGACCGCGAATCGGGAAGCGTAGTGTAGCGTCCTGTGACTAGGTGGAGCGACGATATCCGCAGAGCGGTTGGCAGACACTGGATGAGGAGAGCCGAACATCGGGCTCAGTGGCGTGCCTTGGGGAGGCTTATGTCCAGCAGTGGACTGATGTGAGCTGATGATGTTGTGTGAATAATTGCTTTTCATGTTTTCAAGTATTGTTGGCGTGATATTCAAGGAATGGGCTAGCATAGCTTAAGAACAAAATATGTATTCAACATTTATGTATGCAGGCATTAGATTTCTCGGCGTGAACTCGCGCGGCGTAGATTTCCTCCCAAGTAATAGTGCAGTAAACATTCATAGTGTATATAGACAGAGAAAGTGCAAGGCAAATACGGAAGGGAGGCGCGCTGCACGCCTGCGCAGACGCAACTCGCATCAAACGTTAGACAATAATACTATTCGAAAGCTTACTGTCGCACTGAGAATCTGTTTATAAGAGTTCTTTTTTTCTTCCTATCTTTCCTCATAAATCAAAATATAGATTCGTTATTGAAATCTACACTTAAGCGACTTGTTGACACGACTTTCATCCAAGCCATAGTTTTAAAATTATTTCACAAACTACCAGAATTTTTCACAAACACAGCGTATAATGACTTTAATTTTAGTCTCTTAAACAAGTAGATTATTGGAGCTTATAAATATTTTTTTTACATATGTAGTATTACACATATATATGTGTAGTATGTAGTGTTTATTCCCTATTTATGTCCTAAATTGTGAAAAATACAACGTGCAGGAAAACCACAGGAAAACGAAAATTCGGAATGCTCATATTTTTCTTCCATAATTAATCTTATTTTATAACCTAGTAGCAAACAGCCAGTCGTTCATTGTTGAAAAATTGTTATCAAAAGATTTTGTGTTTATTAAAATAGTAGAATATTTATGTACTTCCATTTTTCATTTTATAAATCCAATTATAAACTTTTTTATAATTTCTACGGCCCCATGCCATATATGTATATGTTGGTCTTGTGGTTAGAGACCCTGACCGCTGCCCAATAGGCCGTGGGTTCGATTCCCACCAAGTGTCTATGTGTTTTATCTATTTAAGTATGTAATTACAAAAATAAAAATGTATGTATTAGTTGTCTGGTTTCCATAGTACAGATTCTGCCTAGTTTAGGATCGTATAACCTAGACTATATTGTTATTATTCAAGAATTTACGTATGATTAAAATCTAGTTATTTCTAACATAATATGTATTTGTTACTATTGAAAACACAACTATGTCACTTTTGTCGGATTGTAAAGTTTATTAAATAAGGGACCAGGTAGATTGTACCCTGTTTCTTTTTGCAAGATCAACCTTCCAATTGTCTTGGGCAGGCCACCGGTTAGCCAGCACTTCTGTATCAATACAGTTATTGCTACGATTTTGTGGTCGACTCGATTCAAGCCTCCACGTTCGGAGGCTCGAATCGGTCGTTGCCGCGGCCGCGGTGAGAGCGCTAGACGTGGAGTTCGTCGAAAGTAAAACCGATGATGATGGGCAAATGCCGCCGTAGTTTGACCCTGACTGATCATGTTATTAAGACTAATTCACACTCTATTATACTACGGGCTAATGACACACAGGTGTTTTTTTACATTCGACTGGTTTTGGTCGACTCTAACAACGCTTTAACAAGTAATTTATATATATGTCTTTCACCAGTAATTTATAATGAACTCATGTTATTTTGATAAGTTTCGTTGGTTTTGTATTACTAATTTTCTTTTCCAATGGGGAGTCAACATTTCAAAGTAAGATTACTTTAACTAGTCATTTACTACATCATATAAAAGGGGCTTCATTTAACAATTTCAAAGTAGGTCTTTATTTTACTCTAGATTACGTAGTATTTGACTTTTAATAAAAATATATAGAAATACCGTTCTCTTATCTCTGAAATTTGTGGAGGAAAAAGTTTATTTCAAGTTAATAAATGTTTGTCTGAAGAAAAACATCGTGATGAAACCTGCTTAAGAATGCATAAAGCATAGATTACGAATGACGCGATCGGCCAGCGTTACATGACCTAAGCCCCTTCATCTTCCCTTCATTAAAGGAAGGCCCGTGCCCAACAGTGGGATAAAAACCAGGGATGATAAAAAAATATGTTTATGTAAATTTTACTGGAAAAATAAACTAACGTTTCTAAGTAAAATACAGTTGTTTTAGAAATCATCAATAAGGTTTGACGAACATAGTTATCTTAAGAAATAAATATAATACATAATATTATAAATGTCATCTTGATTAATTTCTTTTACATGTAGTAGCATAGTGGTGATTTGCTGTAAAGTTCCTAATGCAGCAAGCATTAGAAGTAAAAATTCCTAATGCTTGCTGCATTATAATTTAATACCTATATAATTTTTTTTAATTAAAATATTTTTCCCACTTAAATTAAAATTATACTTATATCAACTGCTTGACATCCGTGGACCTACTAGGTCCAGATGAAAACCAGCGCCAAGCTCTTTTGCTTGGCAATAAAGCTGATCTGGAACCTTTTTGGTCCAGCCATGGGGCACATTCTTGCAATTACTCTTTTGGTATATTTTTTTATGTTTGTTTTTTCTTTACGTGTAAGTATGTAAATTGTGTCTCATTGTTGCATGGCCAAATAAATGTCTTTGTCTTTATAAGGAATTTTTCGGCGAAGCAGTAACGGATCGTTGTGATTTTAACGCATAGATAGGTTATTGCCGTAGAGATACATAGTGGTACTTAGTCCGAAAAAACGAAGGGTTTCTTTGGAAAACAGCGATGTTGAAATCAGAAATAAAAGCCAGTTAACTATAAATAACAGCACAGTGTCACAAGATATCCGCCACTTACTAAGCAAGGATAACCAACCACTAATAAGGATTAGTTATTTATTACGGAAAATGAATATGCTGCAACAAATTGTTCTGTCGCTGATAAATCAAGCTTATCGGATCTTACATATGTATATCTAATTAATATATCTATCACATTAGTCAGCCTCATCGTCGAACGTTGCAACATAAGTTGGCGCAGCGATGCGAAATGCAGTTACGTATAGTGAACTAAATGCTTCCGCGTGCAAGCAGGAAGCTCCGAGCACTTTCCCTTTTGCCCGCGCGCAGCAGCCCACCACTCCATGCATCAGTATAATCCTCCCGAACTATCGCATCTATCGTTCTAAGCCCCTTCTCTAACATAACAGTCCTCCGTAATTTACCCGTGTTTCAATGCAGTTAACCACTGAAAGAGGTTAAGTGTTCGCTGCCTCGTGATGCGTGGCGGTGCAAAGCATTTGTATTAAGGTATCTCATCGAGCCTATGTGATCAGACATGTGGAAAATTGACAATCACAAACCAGTTCCACTTCCTCCAACGGGTTCGTTGACCCGCGTCTGCGTGCCATTGTCAGCAAAATATCAAATGTTGCATTTTTAAATGACAAAGAACGGACGTCTAACTCTCTATACCAGATTAATTGGTATATATTACATGAATGATCCAGTTAAATTTTACCCCTTTCATGCTACTTTATATTTCATCGTAAAATAACCGGTTACAGCATACGTTGTAAAATTACATTGCTAGAATCGCGAAATAATAACATAAATTGTTGATTCCTGTTTTATCAAACGTGTTCTACCAGAGTTTTCTATGAAGTCGTTAAAGCCAAATTCGCTTAACATTAGCGCACAGCTACCAGGCTGACATAATACAGACGACGCGGCGCCTTCAGTTGACCTATATACCATTCACGGTCATTGACCCCTTCGCACAGACTCGTGTTCGGCTGAATCGCAATGGGGTGGCTCTCGAAATCTTTTTTCTTTTCGATACGGGGATTTTGGGGCAGAAAATGAACTCAAAATGCATGTCCAATGTAAACTTCCATATATATTTGGCCAAAATTTCATACCATCTTCTCAATAGTTTTTTTTGCTGTTATTAAACAACATTTTTTATCTAGTGTATTCTTAGTATATATAAATTAAACTTAACTTTGCTGTTACATCCCATTTTAGAGCTTGTGCACTAATAAAGACTAACTCAGCAAAAACAACTAAGGCGACAGAGATCGAAAAGAGTCGAGTATAGAGTTCACGATCGGGCGGCGACCTCCTGAAACTGGGCCGAGCCTAGTCTGGAGGCTTGCGGAGCGCCATCATTTCCACAATAAATCCGTTCTGTCGCTGGCCCAACTGACATATCACTACAATTTAACCCACACTTCGACCAATTAAATATCTCCATATTTGACTTTACAGAGCATATTTGGAATTAATTTCTTTAATCAATAACTACTGCCTACCTGATGGGCAAACTTTTGCTATAAGAGCAACACTTACGAAAACAGTTGACTGTGTAGAGTACTTGTCACATTTTGTCACATAATTCTATTACTTCTGCAGTTCTCAAGTGTTATAGATATTGGATAAATTTATTCCAAACAATTATAAAGGTATAAAATCTGTAATCGAATGAATTACTTATAACATTTGAAGCGGAAAATATAAAAAATACGAAGTATTTTATAAGAAACCTTAATATAATTTCCATATCAGTGAGTGCTATTTATTGCACAAGATGTGGGACATGAAAACCGTAAATTAATGGTCGTAATAATGCAATAACAATACGATAAGAAATAGGAACAATGCTTGTCGTATCGAGGGCGCGTTAGACCTTAGGAACTGAACGCATAGGAAATCATTAACCTAGAATACGTTGCCTCCTTATATTATGTAAATGCGTTAGATTTCTTGGGAAACGTAGATATACACATTAATACTATCTTAAACCTTCGTTCGATTTTTATATCTTATAATTTTAGTCTCTGTAATTCACATAAATTTATAACAGAAAAAGAGGCAGACCAAGAGATGCTTTGGATTTACGGAAAGTATTGAGATGAAGAACGTGACAGCTTGGAATTTGAGGAAGAGGTGAAGGCCTTAAAGGGGGACACATAAAAACTAATGAAAAATATCAACTAAGAATTAGTGCGATGTAGATTAAAAAGCTAATTGTATATAGGTTTTATTATAAGTATAGTATATCTATACTTATAATAAAACTGTAACAGGTCCAATTCTGTACATTGAAGATATTTTGAAAATTATATTTGGAGGGCATTCTATAACCGATACTGAGGCCGAAAATGTATTTTTTTTTATTTTTGTCTGTTTGTCTGTATCACGGCTGCGCATCACGCCGAAACTACTGAATGGATTCAAATGAAACTTGGCATGATTTGAGATCTTACTACGAGGCCTACCTCGTACGTGCTAGATTACGGGATAAAAAGTATCCTATGTCCTAACATAGGATACTTTTTATCCCGTAATCTAGCACGGTTCTTTTGGGAGAGGGGATTAAAGTCAAAATGGGTACTGATTATACGCTTGGTCCGATTTTATCAATTTTTAACCGACTTCAAAAAAAGGAGGAGGTTCTCAATTCGTCTGAATATATATATTTTTTTCTATGTATGTTCGCGCATAACTCTGGCAATTATGAACCGATTTGAAAAAATCTTTCTTCCATCCATTCTTTAATCCGTTAGTTGGGTCCCATAAAAAAATTATTGCGCCCGAATAAATAGTTCCTGATAAAACAATAATGGTGACTGCACAGGAAAGCTGCAAGAAAGCCTATTTAGATGACGTTATGTTGCCTTTTAAGGACAAAAATGGTCATAACTCTGGCAAATATTTACCGATTTCAATGATTCTTTTTTTATTCGAAAGCAAAAACCACTGTAATGAATGTGTATGAATTTTATCATAATCGGATAAGAACTTCCTGGAGGAACATGAACGACGTGGGGGAATTTAATTGGTAAAAACCATAAAACTGATGTTCTCCATTACATTACTCCGACAAATATGAACCGATTTCGATGATTATTTTTTTATTTGAGAGAGTAAACTACTATGATGATTCCATGCAAATTTCATTACGACCGGATATTTCTTTCTGACGAAACATGAAATATGTAAAACTATTTAGACTATAATGTGATCATAACCTACCTAGACCATTTTACCGATGGTTCAATCCTTATGTATGAAAATATCACTAAAAAGTTTAAAATAAAATCTTTAAAAAAAAATTAAACCGACTTCAATAACACTGAAAAGTATAAAATAATTTAAATATTATTGAAGTTGGTGCCAAATATACACAGCAGGTACGCCAACACCAACTTCTTTATTTAAATTATTTTATACTTTTCAGTGTTATTGAAGATGGTTTAATTTTTTTTTTAAAGATTTTATTCTTCATAATTATAATAAATATTAGTAAGGGAACACTAACACTCATAGAGAGTTGTTATCAAGGTTTTGTAATCGATCGGGTTAAGGAACGGTAGGTAAGGTCATTTAATAGATGGGTGACCGTTTAACGCCATTTGTACTAAACGGGCCCGTGCTTCGGAGAGCAAGTAAAAAGTGGGTCCCTGTTTTTAACCGACTATAAAAAAGGAGGTTATGTATTCGATGCGAATGTCTGTTATTAAAAGTTTAGTTAACGTAAAAATAGCGCATGCAGAGCTGCGTGGGTCAGCTAGTATATAAATAAAAATGAATCCCTATTCCCTTGATCACGGCATCACGTGTAAACGGCTGGACAAATTTCACTAATTCTTGTTGCTGTGTTTGTTACGGTCAGAAGACGGTTCTTATATGAAAAAAACATAAGAAAGTTCCGCAGAAGATTAAAAAATTTGGTGGGAGGAACTGTACGAGACAACTAGCTAATTATATAATATAATCATAACAAAATCCGTTCCATATTTGAATGTAGCTATCAAAAGCGACAAAGCTCTTGTATATGGTTATTTAAAAGTTTCCGTCTATTTTTATTTAATCTACGTCCAACTAACGCATATAGAACATGACGTTATATCGCGACGATCGCTGCACATAGGTACCTAGTAGGCAGAAGCGGGGAGCGTTGCTAATCTAACTGACCTATATAATGTGGCCGGTGAAAGACCTCGTAAACTACTGCCGCCAGTGCATTATTCCTGCAACAATACACCACACACTGACACGCAATTATATATCCTAACACACTCGGAAATAGACCGAAAATTGCGTAGACTGCACACGTTAAATGCTTCGCGCGTGTGTATAGAGCAGCCACTAATAGTTTCACAGAATATTTTTGTTTAGAACGCATTCATAGTTTCAACTAAATGTCTAAAATTGAGAGCGAGCAACTAAACATAAACATGAAAATAACTAGCTTACCTTAGAATTCAAATTGACCAAAATGGCCCACGCCTAGTAAGCAAAACTTCCAAAATTTACCAACAGTATCTAAACGAATCGAATTGGAATTTGTATCAATAAAAAAACCGACACGAGAAACGATTATAAAATATACAGCGGAACAGATATTCATCAAATGTAGCGGAGATTCCGAATAATTTAGTTTTCAAATAAAAAGATCCGCATTCAAATTCGTCTAGATTCGTTTGAGAACTTCGTCGCCACAGATAGATAAACATACGTAGAATTAAAATGGAACGCGCCGAGCGACTTCGTTTTAAACTATGTTTGTATTTTTAACCGGCTTCAAAAAAGGAGGAAGATCTATGTTTCACTGTATATATTTCTTTTTTTGTCATCATCATCAGCCAAAGATGTCTACTGCTGAACAAAGACCTCCCCCTTAGAAGGGAGGGGTTGCCATAATCCCCACGCTAGGCAGGCGTTTTGCCGTTTTCTGCATGTTCCGATTTCTTCACCACACAGACTTTTGAACGATTTAGATAAAATAGCTTTGGTAGTTACTTCCAATTTGGTTCCATTGTCACCAAGTCAGGATCTGATGATGGGATTCCTCTTATAGGCACTTTGTATTAAAATAAAATATTTAAAAAACTTCAATAACACTAAGAAGAATAAAATAATTTAAATTTATTGCAGTTGATGCTAAATCCACCAATTGCCAACATTTATTTTGTTCATTTATATTATAGGTGGTTCCGCATAATACATCCAGTCCAGGAGGTCCAGTGCTCAGAGATATTCTACCGTAAAACATTGCATTCTCTCACTCTATCTCTCTTCCTCTTACAAACAAGTGGGAAGGAATGCTCAGATTACCAGGGAGAAATCAGGCACCTTACAGACTTTTTACATGCCCATCCGTCTTACTCACCCATGACAGTTTAAAAACAATCAGCACCTGTATTAGAATAGCAATTTCAGATTATTTAGGTGAGCCTGTCGGACTTAGGACAAATTGTTTACAATAAGTTATTTAGTAATTAGGTAATGAACTATTGGGTACCGGTGAACTAGTATATGTTAGAATAAGAATAAGAATAATTTATTTGTTAGAGCATTGTATATAAGATGTTACAGTATTATAGGTATCAAACACTCTGCCGTTTCCGGCGTACAAATGTATTAAGTATAGGGTAAAAGTGGGATAGTTGCCACACTTTTTGAAATTACTTCATATCTCTCAGTTATAAAAGCAAAATTCTTTACTTGTAATACGGGTAGGAACTTTGGTTTATTATCTTCAAACTTATGAAATGAAAAACAATTATCTTTGATATTTCCAGACTATTGGCGATTTTTGCGGCCTTCTAAATGTTGGGACATCTATCCCATATAGGGGATAATTTCCTAATCTATGTAAATTACGTTTAGGATAGACGCCTCGCTGAAAAAAGAGGCCATCTATCCCGCAAAAACTTTGATTTCACCTTGCCTTTCCATGCAATCACACAGAGACATCACGGTCAACTTAGTGGTACTTTTGGAGTCTTTCGAAAGATAGAGAACTAGAGAAATTACAATCGAGGCATCTATACCCCTGGGGCAACTATTCCAATTTTCCCCTATTAAAATCTCTCGGAAGAATATTACATACTTTTACTTATACAAATTATTATGTCAAGGTATAAAATTAGATGAATTGAATACAAATTAAAGTCATTATAATCCATATGTCAATAAATAAAATTACTCAGTCAGATTTAATATCAAAATAGCAGCAGATACAACCATGATAGCTTAAATTACTAATTTGCAATCAAATTTTTCATTTAAGAAGTCTTTGATGATATAGATCTGTTTATCTATCGGGCAGTTACAACGTAACACTATATTTTTAATATGTATATAGTTGTAGCTATGACCGCATGGCCAATACCTACCTATCTATCGGTTCTCGGAAGGATAATCGATTTATGATGTCGCTTTTATAAATTGAAAATTAACATCCAAAATGTTGTCAAGTCAGATCTAATCACACAGTTCCTTTCTAACTCGTTTCACAAAAATTGACTTTCTGTGTTCTTTATGGTAAGTAGGTAGTACTATATTATATACTTATAGACGTCTGCATTCCCCGTATGATTATTCGCGATAAAAATAATATTTGACGTGTTATATTTATAGGTATTTAGAATATATGTTCGGCCTTTGAACGGAATCATCCAAGTGAAAAAAGGTTGGCAATAAAAATATAACTAATACTCACATTTTTATTCGTTAGCCACGTGGAGATTGGTTCAGCCTTTTTCCTTCATCTCTTCGGGTACGGAGCGAAGGTAAGGCGGTCTCGTAGCTGTGGGGAAAATTGCTTTTTTAATTTTCGAGGATGATATCGTGCGTGAGACGTGGGTGCTGCTTGCTTTACTGCGTCACGTGTATTATCCTTTTTTTATTTTGTTTGAGTATTTGATCACACCTAGACATTTTACTTATCGGATAGCGGTGATAAAACGTTTATAAAGACAATTTACATAATATTTGAAAATAAAACAGAGAACAAAGGCAAGTCCCCAAATTTCTTGCTGGATCTTCTCGCTCCCTGGTTAAGGCAGCTTTAAGTCTGTGCTCGCTTACAAATTACTCTTAAATATGAAATCGTATGCAACATTTTAGATTAATAAAATAAGGCAATTGTAAAAATGAACTCTTATATAGAAATATCAAAGATTATATCTAATATTTGCTAATAAATCTATTTGCGGCTGCCAAATCATCACTAGAATTCGAGATTACTTTTATTTTTGGTGACAAAGTAGCCGCCACCCGATTGTAAGCAATTAACTTAGCCTATAGACAATAACAACACAGGACAGGAGGTATCATTCGGACGTACCCAACCCAAGGATTGTAGAGGGATCCCAGAACTAGGGTGATCCCAAACAAGGGCAATGCTCTACGATATCACAGACTCACAGCTATTAAAATACTGTCAATCCTGCACAACGCAGCAAGAATATAATGTCACCCGTTCCTTGAAACTTCTCCATTTGAGCCGCTTCTATAGAGCGAACGTATATAGTGTATAATCTATGGAGTGAACTCTACATTACTTAAAAAAATAACAAATTTAATTAATGTTTTAACTGATTTGAAAACAGATTTTTCTTTTAAATTCGATATTATACTTGACCAAAAATCTCCCTGATGATAAATGAGGTAATGCATATTTTTTTTCATCTTTAGTTGGATGCATGCTTATCAGCAATACGAGAAATAGGACACTGGGTAAGAGATACCTATCACTGTGCTGGACGCTAGTATAGATGCAGCTAAAGAGTCAAACTATGTTCCTTCAGCGGTGTGATTTCTCACAAAGTACTGGCAGTCTTCCTAATCAAAGATAGCGTTACTTCTACTGTCGTGCTACTCAGATGCGAGTGCACGTTCCAAAAACCCGTCAACGGATCTTGTGCAACGTAATCGTGTTTCAAATTGAATACTTTACTTGAAACCGATCCGAAAATCTATTGAAAATTTTCTCTTTTCACTATATCAAGTCTTATGTAAGAAAATACATCCTTTATTGCAATGAATGTAATTACCTCGATATATTTTTCGAGCTAATAAATAAACAAAAGGCATCTAGAGATGTTTGCAAATCAAACCACCTGGACAAATAAACATGGAAAGGGGAAATAAGAAGCATCGTCAATAAAATAATGGACCGCTGCAATATCGTGACCATGAACGTTTTTATCTTACTGACTGTCAAAATGAAAGAAGAAAGTTGCGGTAAACGGTCCATTCATTTCATATAAATCACAGTAATTTTTATAATAGAAGATTATGCAGACTCGTGCGTCTATGAGATTTTCATTTCAAATCAAACTATTTTGCATTTTTGGAAAAATAAATAAATGTACTATTTTGTAAAAACATGGTACCTAAGTATATCTTTATAGTAATTTTCTCTTTTTTCAGCAGTTAATAAATTTTCAGTTTAAACGTTTTACCAAAACAAAACCACGTAAATAGCCTTCAAGCAAAGTGAAAACACAAGAGTTTTTATGAAAAATTTACATAGAGACAAACTTTGAATTTTTACAGGTTTCATTAACGTCTATGGCTTCAGGAAAGGTTCAAGGAATCGTTAACAATTTTGAATCATTATTTAAGCAACCGTGAAATTGTTTTTTTTTTACTTTACATTTTTGTTTCGGGCAATAAATACCGTTGTTACTATTTTAATATATTAATTAGATAAATCTGTATCCACAATATTGACCTTCAGTTATCAGTGCAGGAGTATCCTTTGCAGCATCCCCAACAAAATCCTCAGTAACAAAAATCCTCGTATGCAAGTCACTCTCCACTATCTTACACATATACGGTCACAATCCACTGAAAGATAGAGGCACTAGTCTGAAAAACAGAACACGTCACAAGTTCATACTAGACGTGGCATGCGTACCAGGGTAGCAGATAAACATAGAAGGTGTCGGCTACTCGGAACAATAGCAGCGCGACGCAGAGCGCAAGACTACACAGCAACGAGCGCACGGCGCGCCGGCAGAGCGGTGACTGACCGGCACACTGCCGCACCACCCCGCCTGGATCGTTCCTCCGGGACCCTTCCGCCGGGAGTCAGTCCCGCGACACACGAGTTGGCGACGTTTTCCTCGAACCCGAACGCACGTGTGTTCGCACTGCTGCCTTTGTGCCTCATCCTCAACAGGTTTATGCAACCTCTGGAATCAAGCTTCAATTTCGTCTTCACAGTACAATTTTATCCCAGTATATTTCGGTGCTGTGATTAAAATTCTCAGCATACACGCTACAATTTGAGTGTAAGTACGCGGAGGTATCTATACATCAATCTGAATGTACGGGGTCAATGACATTACGAGTACAATTGTTTTCTTACGTTACATTACAGTCGATGTCGTGTACATTGGAACGTAAACCTCGTTATCTGCGGACCTCCCTGTGTCTGTAATTGAATACGTTGAAAAAATTGCAGTGGTGGACGATGGCAGGGTGTAAGTGTAGCGGGCGGAACGTGTCGGGTTTCGTCCGCCGTTCTAAACTGTGATGCGACTATAACAAGTGTAAGCGGTTCTATAGTGGTTTCAAATGGTCTCGGTAGAGAGTGAAAGTGGTCGCGGTCTAGGCGAGCTCACCTCGCGGGTCATTACAACGGCGCGCCTAGCGAGACCTTGAGTCAACCGCTCGACATCGAGCTAAACATTTAGTTTGGTCGAGAAACAAGAGAAAACTTTTCAAAAAAAGAATAGGTAGGTTCCAATAAAACAAATTGTGTCCGACCAGTGGGAAAATTTGAACAGTATGTTTTTCGATTCCCACTGTGTGTCTGGGAGGTATTTCTCGATGTACGTATGAATTTAGAAAAAAGTATAATATTTTAACTGCCTAATTTGGGATCAGATTATTGACATCATTGGGATCAAATGACCGTGCAGATTATCCCAGGATATTATTATTATTATTTAGTCCGTAATGTGTCGGCAGGTAAAAGTCAAAGTCAAAGATATTCTATACTTATAATAAAACTGTAACAGGTCCAATTCTGTACATTGAAGATATTTTGAAAATTATATTTGGAGGGCATTCTATAAGCGATACTGAGGCCAAAAATGTAATTTTTTAATTTTTTGTCTGTCTGTCTGTCTGTCTGTCTGTCTGTCTGTCTGTCTGTCTGTATCACGGCTGCGCATCACGCCGAAACTACTGAATGGATTCAAATGAAACTTGGCATGATTTGAGATCTTACTACGAGGTAGGACATAGGATACTTTTTATCCCGTAATCTAGCACGGTTCTTTTGGGAGAGAGAATTAAAGTCAAAATGGGTACTTGGTTATACTTGCTCCGATACGCTTACGCTTGATCCGATTTTATAATTTTTTCTTTATAATATAATAAATATTAGTGAGGGAACACTCATAGAGAGTTGTTATCAAGATTTTGTAATTGATCGGGTTAAGCAACGTTAGGTAAGGTTAAATAGATGGGTGACCGTTTACTAAACGGGTCCGTGCTTCAGAGAGCAAGTAAAAAGTGGGTCCCAGTTTTTAACCGACTATAAAAAAGGAGGTTATGTATTCGATGCGAATGTCTGTTATTAAAAGTTTAGTTAACGTAAAAATAGCGCAGGCGGAGCTGCGTGGGTCAGCTAGTTTCAAATAAACTTAACGTTAGCACTTTTGAATGGTCATTTTTTTAAAAGCTACCACCGGATCACAACGAGAAAATCCGGCAAGAAACTCAGCGGGCTTGTAATTTGTTCACTTTTCTTAAACACTGTCTTGTTACAATTGGATCAACATTAGCGATAGTGTGTTCTGCCGTTCGAAACATAAAACAAGGGAAGAGAAAGAAGAAACAATAAATTATGACAAAATTACAAAAAACTAAAAGGTCAAAGGTGAACTTTAAACAAAGGTAAAACATATTCCAAGATGTTAAATTACTGAAAATTCAGTGTACTTCATTTCTTTTGAGAAATATATTTCGACTTGCATAATAACTACATTTCATTATTTCAGGACAACGTTAATGTATGCTTAAAAATAGACATAAATAATTTAAGTTATATAAAATTGTGTTCAAGCAAATCGGTATTCACACATTCGTCTAAGTAAGTCATGCAGCCGTGTATGAAAGTACTTCCACATATATTACCTACATTATGTTATTAATAACACAAGGAAAATAAGCGTCTGTCATTCCGGTGAAAACTCTACCTACATTATTTTTTCCCGTAACTGTGACTACGGTTCATTACACACTAACTTTGGTAAACATACATTTTATTATCTATACTTATAATAAAACTGTAACAGGTCCAATTCTGTACATTGAAGATATTTTGAAAATTATGTTTGGAGGGCATTCTATAACCGATACTAAAGCCAAAAATGTATTTTTTTTTATTTTTGTCTGTCTGTCTGTCTGTATCTCGGCTGAGCATCACGCCGAAACTACTGGATGGATTGAAACGAAACTTGGCATGATTTGAGTTAATACTCCGAGGTAGGATATAGGATACTTTTTATCCCGACATTCGGCACGGTTCCCTTGGGAGAGGGGACTAAAGTCAAAACGTGTACTTGGTTATACGCTTGCTCCGATTTAAACAATTTTTCATTATAATTATAATAAATATTTGTAAGGGAATACTCATAGACAGTTGTTACCAATGTTTGGAAATCGATCAGGTTAAGCAACGTTAGGTAAGGTCATTAAATAGATGGGTGACCGTTTAACGCCATTTGAACTAAACGTCTCCGTGCTTCGGAGGGCAAGTACAAAGTGGGTCCAAGTTTTTAACCGACTTTAAAAAAGGAGGTTTTCTATTCTATGCGAATGTATATTATTGAAAGTTTAGTTAACGTAAACACAGCGCGGGCGGAGCCGCGTGGGTCAGCTAGTTCTTATATAAAATTGACACCATACAGACATTATTATCTGGTAGTTAAGATTTCCTTCCCGACAAAAATGGTCCCTTTTGTAAGGAACCATCCGTGTAGCGTGTAGGTGCCACCGCAGTATCAAACATTCTACGGTTATAGAATCTTGTAGTCTGTAATACAGTTTTTAACTAGCGCAGCCTTGATTTGATTTGATATTTGATTCTACCGATTCTAATATTGCTATGCTATGAAATTACTGGCCATAAGTGATTTCGTTACCGACAGTAGTCAGGCCATATCGCTTGAAGAACCGATAACCGTTGGGGAAGAAAGGTTCTCGAGTGGTGACCATGAAACGGATGACGCGGCATAGGCAGACCTCCCACTAGGTGGACCGACGACATTGTTCGCGTTGCAGGTAACCGGTGGATGCAAATGGTCTAAGGGGGAGGCCTTTGTTCAGCAGTGGACGTCTTCCGGCTGATGATGATGAAGTGATTTAATAACGAATGTCTCGGTTGTCGAGCGGCTGCATATAAAAGGTAGGTTGCAAATAAAAAGTATTTTGTCTTTATACGCATCACTAATAACCGGTGATTGATAAGAACCAGCGTGAAAAAAAAAGTCTTTATGTCAAAATTGTCACACCAACGAGATATAACTAAGTAGTAACAAAATAAAAGTATGTAATTACTGTCTGACTGTACCGTTGCATCGGCACTTTGTTGTGCTACTAGGTGGTTCCATTTCCGCAGACAGCCGACGGCGGGCGGTCAATTACCTTAGTTTTGATAGTAGTAATCACTACTGGCACATAAAAACAAAACAGTGTTTATTTAAGTATCCGGAAACATATTACGCTGACGTGTCGTGTTGTGGCGCGTCTTAAGCATATCGAAACAACAAGCCAAAATATAAGGTAAATCGCGCTAATTCCCGATTTATACAATACTTGTCTTATCGTGGTACGACAGGCATATCGATTACCTAGATTTAGTATTGTTTGAGTTCCGTTATTAGGGCACATCTCGTGTCACAGCGCACCGCTCTATACCCTGTTTTTCTTCACAAGATCCAAAATTGAACAATAAATGATTAAACGCAGGCGCGATGGCGGGCCTATTGGTAAGGTTGAATTTTTTTTTATTCCACTAAGGTGGTAAGTTTTATGAAGCAGGTAGCAGAAAAAGTGGGTGGAATGTCGTATCAGGAGGTCAAAATGAAGGCATATAATAGATCAGATTGGAAATTGCTTCACCAACAAGAGCCTAGCTCTTAAGTTGGAGAGAGAAGGTGGCAAGCAAGCGGGCGGCCAGCCTGATGGTAAGCAGTCACCGCAGCCTAAAAAGCGCTAGCAACACCACTAGCCCGTTGCCGACCGTTCAGACATTAGATATCAAGTCTTTGTGTCCGATAATTTCACCAGCTACAGTGCCCTTCACGCCGGAACACAGCAGTGCTTACACACTGCAGCTTGGTGGCAGAATATCTGACACTGTGGTGGTTACCTATCACTTAGTAAATATATAATATGTTATATTCAACTCTAATAGCCCTATTTGGCTGGCCATGGGTCATCCATCACGCCTGCGTTCATACGAGTACATTAATTGTTCCATTTTTGATCATAAAAAGAAAAACAAGGTATAAATGTACATATATAGGGTTACAGGAAAAGTCGTGCTAGATCCGTTAAGGGCGTGGAGTACCCATCATTTCTGACTTATTTCACTATGAAACACCCCACCCTAAACTTAACCCTTTTCGAGATTTTCGACTTTAAATTTTTTATTGAAAATTGCCGATTTTTAGGCTATTAAATTTTATTTTGTTTAAGTTAAGTTTAAGTTTTTTTTATTTTTTTTATTTTGGTTAAGTTTAGGGTGGGGTGTTTCATAGTGAAATAAGTCAGAAATGATGGGTACTCCACGCCACTCAACGGATCTAGCACGACTTTTCCTGTAACCCTGTATATGTAACAGACATGCTTCTGACGCGCCACGACACGGATTAATTCCGGCTTTATTCACTATTTTATATGTATTTGAAATCTTCTCCAAGATACTTCCCAAGTCGAGCTGCTCCAGGCTGTTCTTATTCGAGCAAGCGTTCCCGCTATATGGGAAGGATATCTTTTATATTTGGCAACTTGTATTATGGGTGAAGGTTCTTAATCGTAATTATGAATGGAATCTGTGTTAAATGACGAACCAAATCGCTTAGTCCGAGCATCATAGTCTGTGGTCCGGACTACTGAGACATTTCCAACGTCGCGTCGATGCATAGCTGTCGTGTGATGTCGTCTTATGATAAAAAAGGGGATGGGGAAGGGGATGATGAAAAATAAAAACAGAAGAAATTATTTTTTTTGAAAAATAACGATATTTTTAATTTTTGTCTACCAAAATTTATAATATCATTCCCTGCGTAATTATAAAGACTGATAATAAATAAATTAACTAAAATTAACGGGGATAAATAAATTATAATACACATAAAGCAAACAAACGACATTAAAACATAATTATGTGTATATAATTCAACTTGTTTCGTTATGAACTTTCATTTGATACCCATATTGATGTTTACGGATGTAAAAAAAGTACATACTGGTGGCTGACGCCGGCCATAATAAATAAAAAAAAAATACAGGGCCTTTAACACTCCCACAACAAAGACAAATGACATATTATAAGTCAACCATCGAGCCTTTGAGGATGTAGGCCGTGCCAAAGAAATAGACATACATACATACTTTTTTTTTTTTGGTGTGAATGTGAAGTGAAAATGATAGACGCTGTTGGCCGCAGATGGCCATTACAGCTTCACCGGACAATAGGAGGCGAGCGCTTGAAGCGCTCTACATACATACTCTCTCTCTCTAGCCCTCCTTCCGGGGCAGTCGAGCAAAAAGGAAAATCCAAAAAAATACTACGTCTTAATAAAGTTCCACCGTGTTCATTGACACCTAATCGTAATTCCAGTACCTCTGCCTCAGTACTGAGTCACAGAATTAATCCAAAGAATGTCAAGTCATTGGTTTCAGGGGACCCTCCACTTGGGGTCAACACGGGTCAGTATTTAATAAGCGAGATTTAGATAAGAGTGCGATTGTTTTAGTTGTATAACAAAATAATTTCCATGAAAAGTAATTAAATTCAGCATAGCTATTAAAAAAGCAATCATTTTTAAATATTTTATCAACTTATTTTTAATGTATAAATAATTATTAACAATATTAGAAACACAAAATAAACGATAGGAAATTGTATCTAAAAATAACAAACCTAATTATCGATATCGTCAAATTTATTTTGATGGATGTATAAATACCTAATAGTAGGAAGTATAACACAAATATCGTGCCCCATACAAACGAAAATACATAACATACATTAATACTTAAGCAACTCTCTCAATGAAGTACACACTTGACTGATACACTATATTTTTATTGCTCACATTTAATTACTATCAGAGTTCATTCCAAGTGGTTTCATTACGTCGTCGTGTGTGTGACTTATACGCGTGTGCGTGTTTGTTATGCCGAGTCTCGGAGAACAGTAACTACGCAGGAGCGATTACGCAAACCGAGCTTCCCCGAGGAGCGAGGTCGTTGGCAATGGACTCGGTTCAATGTCACCAAATATATCACCCGACGTTGTAGAGCTCGCGCACCGCTTTGATACTTGTAGGAAAACGGGCGAGTCACAATTGTTTTTGATGTCACTGTAGATAGCTCGGTAGCAATTGCTTGTGTGGTAAGTTGCGGTAATGTATTTTGGTTATTATAATGATGTAAAACAAAATATGAAGAGAAAAAATGCAGGAGACTAGTTGCATTTAAATTTGTTTATTCAATACACGTGCGCATATTTGTCCTTAGTTGGTGTTGGAGAGTAAAAACACCTACCTTATTTGATTGGACTGTATTTCTTGACCAAAATTCAGAACATGATAAACGGTCTTCACAGCATACAGTAAAGTTTTTATTTGTTGGTAAGTACGTCTATCTAGTTAGATGTGCGAAAAGTGTCTGTAGTTGCGTGAGCGCAACCTAGTAATGGACGCCACCCGATGTCACTGCTGGCATAGTTTATTCAGTATTACTTCAAAACCCTTGCAAAACAAGTAAGTAAAGAGGAAAAACTGAGTGCTTATAGGTTGTCCCCACTGCATATGGAGATTAATCATTTGCTTCCCCAACATTCATAACTCATCTTATCAAGACAGAGTACTATGATTATTTTTATCGTAAAAAAAGAAAACATTAATGCAAAGAATAATTTGACCATAGATAGATAGATAAATAATACTTTATTGTTCCACCATTATAGAAAAACACAAAAAATACAAAAAAAAAAAACAAACAGTAAAATAGAATGAAACAATATAATAAACAATATGACCATATGATATGAAGCACTAGAATTTGGAACAATTAAACGTTTCACATGACGAGGCGTGTCACTTACCTAAGGCGATTATTTCGATTACCTTTAAAAATACTCTAAACCACTTTTGCCTAATAAATGTAATATAATCTTATATTAAGCAACATACAACATTAAATTTAATAGATTTAAATTAAATCACTATTTCTTTACGATAATTCTTAATTCGATTCCTCTAGAGTTCCACCACGGGTTCACCCGGCGTATAAATATTTATAAATATAACATTTACGTGTTCCACCAGAAGAAGTTAGCATACAAATAGACTGAAATAAGTACGCAGATAGTGACTTCGTTGTATTTAGAAATAATACTCGCATTCAGGAAATAGTACAAGTATCAAGTGTTCTCACGCGCGCTATACGGCCGCGCTCCTGACCGGGTCGACGACCGCACTTTTCGGCAGGCGCCCCGCGTTTCAGCTGTAACGCGATCCTGCACGCACACATGCATAACCGCCGCGTGCATCAACACGCACACACAAGCGTTTCTACAACAGCGCCGGAAAACCATTGTAGAAATATCACCGTTTTCGATACTTCGATAATTTGGCTATAACTACAGTAAGTACATAAAAATAGACTGTATGTCAATAAAAGTATTACTTACGTCGCACGTTGACTAAAAGGTTATATTGCAAGACAGAGTCAGATAGCGTCAAGATGGCACCACGAGGAATCTTACAACTACGTTATTTACCAACATTATATATATTATTGATTACAGAGAAATAGATATTACTGTAATATCTATTATTATCGTAAAACATGTACGCCTGTTTTATTATATTGCGGTAGAAATAACAGCTTCCGGAAATAAAAATAGGTTTATATTCGTTATGATAAAAGCATTGATGTTCGAATTGTATTGAAATTTATTTTGGAAGTTGGCAAACATTCAGCTCAGCCCTGACCTCCGTGACCTTTGAACTTGGAGGAGTGAACGTACCCTTGACTCGAGCAGACACAATCCTCAGCCCTCTATAATTAGACAGCGATAACACTGATACTTCCTAAGGTAGCGGCGTACTAATATAAACGAGTATGTCACTCGACGACTCTGAGCGATGACATGTTCCAAGAATTACGCGTAACGTAGGCACTCAGACTCACACTAATCTACGTACACGCGTGACTTTGAAAAATTCATGTGTGGCCTTTAAACAGCACGATTTATTACGAACTATTTAAAAGTCAAGAATATAATATTTTTTTTATGTCCTCTTTAATTCTACAGAAATGTCCACAGTCGTAGATACGCGTGGTATGGTAAAAATAAATGTCTCCTCGAAGCATTAAAAGGTTGTTCACCCAATATTTGGGCATCGCCCTCCTCCCTTCAGGGACTATTTGTCAAAGGATGTCTTGTCGTGCTTTTGCTTTCTCATTTCACGTGTTAGACACTCGTAAGTCGGTCTGGGAGATGCCACCTGTCCACAAGACACAATAACGAGTTGTCTTTACGACAACATAATGTCTAGCAGTTTAGTACATTGTCCTTTAGGTTTTAAACTAAACAAACAACGTGCATTTCAGGAAATTTGTCGTGTACGTTAATCTCATGTCAGGGGCGTCAGATAGAAACATGTGCTATTAATAAAATTGGCATGCGTTGCGGCCTCAAGATTCGTACGATAACAAACAATCTTTACGCTAAATATACATTTCGATGCACTTTCCGATAACACGGCTTAAGCGCTTCATAAGCGTTGCATAATAATGCGCGGCTCACAATAAGAGCTCATATGCGCACGCGCAACCGCTATACATACATCACACAAACACGTGCGTGCAGGCACACATGCGCATAAGATAAGAGCTCGGTCATTGAACTGGCATCAGAAGCAGCGCCTGAAATTACTATAAATTTAAGGTTGAAATTTCTATACGTATGTCGAGAAAAGAAAATATAACTTACTTTCTGTATCTATTCTATGTAAGTCTTATAATAATAATAAAGGAAAATATTACAAACACACCGAATTTCTTGCAGAATATTCAGTTAAGGCCGAGTTTATAATAAAGTCAGTATATTTTTGCTACTTTAAGTAAATGATTGTATTTCATTCTAGATTAAACTTACCAATTAACAACAAAATTATGTATGATTTAAGCATATTGTTTAAATAACTTAAACACAAAATGGACGTTTTTAAAATATACAAGTATACTAGCTGACCGGCGCAGCTCCGCTCGCGCAAGTGTGAATCTAAACCATTCTCGAATCCCCTTGAACACACACCAACAATTTCATCAACATCGGTCCAGCCGTTTAGGAGGAGTTCAGTGACATACACACGTACAGTAGAATTATATATATAAAATATATTTTAAGAAACGTTTATGAAATTCTAAAATTATTGAAATTAATATTATTAATAAATAAATATTGAAGTCGCTGTCAGGTAGTTAGTTAATGTATGTAAGTATTAACAATATTTTATTAATTAAAAAAACATAGCCCTTCTCCTGGTGCATTCGGGAAAAAACTAAATGCTACTCTTCTCTTTTGTTTTCTATTTTCCTGTCGTAAGTTTACTAAAAGAGATTTCATTAGAAATAAGCAGCACCTTTGTACTTTCTTTTCTATTAATTTTAAGTATTTTTTTGTTTTCTTTTATAAGTATAAATAAATTAAATAGTCTTTAAAATTTGTTTTTTAAATAACACCCAGACACTTGGTGGGAATCGAACCCGCGACTGATTGGCCAGGGTGTCTAACCACTAGACCAACAGGCCCGTCTATTGATAGCAAAATGTCAAAATGTACATTATTATTATATTATTTCGTACTTATGAATAGCAACCGAATATGAATTTATACTAATATCTGTCTGAAATGAACGAGTATGTTGATTACATTAATGGGAAATCAAACAAACTGTTTCTGTAGCATTTGAGTAAATCGAAAAAAAAACGTGTAGTCAGTTAACGCAGAAGCTCTATTTTTTGCAGTTGGAAAATAATATTTTTCATTACTACTTATAAATATGCAAAAGTAAAATACAAGCAATTCAAAGAGCTCATCGACTATGCCATCAAAATAGAATTGCGAAATGCCAAACAATAGCTAGTTATTGTTGAGACAGCGGCGCAGGCGCAGCGCTTGGCGGAACGAGCGGTGATCTTGAATGGAGTGAAAGTGGCTCCGAATACTTCCTGGCACGAGGAAAGTGAATGCCGGCTCATGATCGGCCAGACACGACACCAGCCCTGCCTAGGCACTGCACTGGTCGACAGATAAACATCTACCGTGCAATGGAAATTCAA
The DNA here is from genome assembly GCA_911728495.1 of Furcula furcula. Lineage (NCBI taxonomy): Eukaryota > Metazoa > Arthropoda > Insecta > Lepidoptera > Notodontidae > Furcula > Furcula furcula. The sequence goes on from OU452243.1 coordinate 9,463,765, forward strand.
GAAAGTAACGTGTAAAGATATTTAGATTTGAGTCTGCCTCGTAGCGATGTTTACGTTTCAATTTAAATTTAAATGGAATGCAGATAGCTTTCTAGTGATTTTAAGAACCAATGAGATAATTTTAGTTATATTGTAAAGTAAAGCATTTCAAGGAAACCGAGTAATACATACTTTTGGAAAAGTCAAACAATTTATTTGCAAAATAAAACTAGTTAAAAGTATGCATTATTCAAATAAGTATTGATTAAATATTCAGGATTTATTCAAATTATAGCGTGTGCGTGTACGCAATAATAAGTGTACATTATTATTTCGTCCTATTTTAAATTTTATATTTTACTAAGCTAGCACATAGATTTAGATTTTTTTCATTAAAGTAAGAACTAAAACGGCTAAAGTTATATTAGCCCTATTTGCGTTATAATCTTAGTTTGTTGCTTTCCAGTTACTTTATTTTTAATGAAAGTAGCATCTCTTAAGTTTATTTTTTTGAGCACCGATTTAAAATAGATTACTGGTTATTGTTCACATTTAATAAAATCTTTTTAGAAATATTGAACCGACTTCAATATCACTGAAAAGTATAAAATAATTTAAATATTATTGAAGTTGGTGTTAGCTTACCGGCTGTGTATATTTGGCACCAACTTCAATAATATTTAAATTATTTTATACTTTTCAGTGATATTGAAGTCGGTTCAATTTTTTTTAAAAAGATTTTATTTTAAACATTTTAGTGATATTTTCATATATAAAGATTGAACCATCGAAGACCGTAAAATGATCTAGGTAGGTTATGATCACATTATCGTCTACATAGTTTTACATAATTCATGTTTCTTCAGAAAAAAATATCCGGTCGTAATGAAATTTGCATGGAATCATCATAGTAGTTTACTCTCTCGAATAAAAAAAGAATCATCGAAATCGGTTCATAATTGGCAGAGCAATGTAATGGAGAACATCAGTTTTATGGTTTTTACCAGATAAATTCCTCCACATCGTTCATGGTCCTCCAGGAAGTTCTTATCCGGTTGTGATAAAATTCATACAGATTCATTACAGTAGTTTTTTCTTTCGAATAAAAAAATAATCATTGAAATTGGTAAATATTTGCCAGAGTTATGACCATTTTTGTCCTGAAAAAGCGACATAAAGTCATATTATATAGGCTTTCTTGCAGCTTTCCTGCGCAGTCACCATTCTTGTTTTTTCAGGAACTACTTATTACTAGGCAATAATTTTTATGGGACCCAATCAATGGATTGAAGAATGGATGGAAGAAAGATTTTTTCAAATCGGTTCATAATTGCCAGAGTTATGCGCGAACATACATAACAAAAAAAAAATATATATATACAGACGAATTGAAAACCTCCTCCTTTTTTGAAGTCGGTTAAAAAGAAAGCTATTCCACAATCAATCGATAATCATAGTGCACGCAAATTATTCATAGTAATAGTTCTGATAGTACATAAAATACGTGACGTACTTTTCCATTCGCTACACTCATTCATTCGTTTCCGATGGATTTCGCTAGAGGTACTGGTACAAAATGTACGTAGAATTGAATTTTTACCCCTATGTATAAAGGAGGGGTGAGAGTTTATTTAATCGGGATGACACTTTCTTAGCTGTTTGATGAATCTACTCAGTCTAAACCTCACGACGCGCGTTTTACCATTTTTTTTTGTCAAAATCTTTACTAAGGGTTCTGTGCACTATGTCATCATCGCTATTTGTCTTACGTACATACGAATCTTCAAACAATAAAGTCATTCCTCTTTGGCTATAATTCAATCAATGAATCACTTCAAACTAAACAATGCGGAGTGTTCAGAACCCGGTGTCATTGTCACGGGTGTACACCCCGCAAGTAAATAATGCACATTGTTTAGTAATAGTTCAACTAAATTATAATAATATACAATTGTATGTAACGCATACGCAATAGCCGGCATCGATATGCGCTCTTCAATTTTTTTATCGTATTTTAAATTATTTTCGTCTATAACAAGCAGATGGCAATTGTTTTACTGAAAAAGTTTAAGAAAGGAGAAAATAAAACGTTTAATTGAATAAAAAATAATGTTCAGACCGCAGGCATATCTGGCCACGACTGCCAATTTTTTTTATGTAATACTACGAGTATTAGCTAACTATGCAGGAGGTATTATAGTGCACAAGTGCTTGCGGCAGGCACAGGTGCACCCTCTTTTCCTTTGCTCTCACAATCCAACGATACGTAAGAGTGACACGACCGGAATGAAGATCATCAGACAATCTGGTGACCAGCCTCTATTTTCCTTTCCAGTAAGAAACAAATAACACAAAGTTCTTGTTCCCCGCGGGTTTTGAACTCACAATCTCCGATTTGCAAAGCGACCGAAAAAAGTATCAGTTACGTACATGCTGGCTAATGCCAGCATGAACGTACCCTGATACCTTTTTTTTTTTTGGCCGGGTTGCATCAGCCGTGGTCACAAGCAGACTCAAACCGAAACGTCAAGCCAAAATATAATTCCCGATTAGAATAAAGTTCTTCTAAGAGTTTTGTACCGTAAAAGTTAATGAATCATAAAGATCAACGAGCTATCTTGTAATATTCGTCATCATCACCAGTCTTAGCCGTCCAACGTTTAATTTTATTTTTAGTACATTTTTCACTCTCGTCTATACTTATTTTTGGATCGGTTCCACGTGTAAGCACTTCTGGCCTCCTGTCTATCATATAACAATACTTATTTGTACAATAGACCAGAAAACAAACTACATCCACTGTTTTCCTCCGGTCATTCAATTTTGGGTACATTTCAATGAGACCGTTTCAGTTGATTGATGGTTTCCGGAATAATGTATGTAGCTTAAATATTGAGATGGATTCGCCAGCGCGTACGAATGAGGTGAGGAATTATTCAGGTGATGGATGACCGAGGGGCGTTCACCCTAGGCTATGGGTCTTCGACCGGCCGAGTTTTACACACAGCTGATCGGGCCATGCCCGACCCACGCGTCACACTCGCCCCCGACGCGGACGTTTATACATACATAAATGCATGTATAAACAAAATTTACATCAGTTTCGGGCACCGTTATTTCTCACTGTATTTTGATTTGGACAGGCTAATGTAATGTGAATAAAAAGTTCCGTGTTTTGTACAATACTTTCAGTTGTGTCTATTCCCCGATAGATGGCAGTGTAATCGCTATGTGTATCAGTCTGAAATTACGACCAGCGCGGCGGCAATAGAGAATCCTTTTCATTTTTTCTTACGCATCATTATTTATACGATTATATTAGTTATTTATCCATCAATGTGAAGATGTCAGCCATACAGATTGAGTCGCGACTCCAGCCACAATAATTCACTTTCAAAGCGAAAATAGCTCTTTCTGCCTATTGTTTAGGGCTCCCACACATAACTGCGATGTGATGCGAACTATGTGTGGGAGCCCCTAAACATGATTGAATTACGACTTTAATACAACCTAGATCAGGTGGAAATTTTTAACTCAATCTTAATGCAATTATATGACAAGCATGCACCATTGCGATCCATTAAACTGAAGCACCTTCCTGCTCCTTGGCTTACTGATGACATTAAGTTACTGATGCGTAAGAAAGCCAGTGCCAAACATAAATTTAAATGCCGTCCCAATGATCTTACCAGAGAAAAATATGTTAGATGTCGCAATCGCTGCAATACGGTGTGTAGGAACGCATTACGCCACCATGTTCATGAATCTGTAGATAAAAATGATCCAGCTAAAGTCTGGAAATTTCTTAGGTCTATTGGAATTGGTAAAGGACGTCAGGATACTGTTCCCACTAATTTAGATATAAATTCTCTCAATCTCCATTTCTCTTCTTCTTCGTCTATTGATGGGGCAATTAAAGCCAACACTCTTAATTACATCTCAGCCTTACCAATTCCGGACCATTCTCCTTTTGTTTTCAGTTGTCTAACCGCTAGTGACATCAAGAAGAGCATACTTTCAATCACGTCAAACGCAGTTGGTAATGATGGTATCAGTCGCAATATGCTTGTGCCGCTTCTTGAAATTATCCTTCCTGTTCTTTGTGATATTCTGAATAATTCTGTTGATAGCGGCATTTTTCCTTTGGCTTGGAAGGATGCTCAAATTATTCCTCTTCCTAAAAAATCAAGTCCTAAATTATTTTCCGAATTTCGACCTATATCTATTCTTTCTTTTCTTTCTAAAGTTCTTGAACGCCTTGTCTATGACCAGATTAGTAAATTCCTTTTCACACCACCTGCTCGATAATGTCACATTATATGTCATATAAAGATGACATAAAGTGCCTCATTATATCACTATAGTCTAGCCGGGTAATAATGTTGTACTAAACTCCCTTGGGTAATAATGTGATTGAATTTCGAACGTCAAACGAAAATTCCTCAACACTTACCACAGATATATATTACTACTCTAAGCAGAGAACTGCACGAAAAACAAAACATTTGAAAATCGAACCGAGCGCGACGAGCACAACCCAGTGTTCTAGAAAAGAAAATGAAATAGATGATAACGCGGCAAATCACTATGTTGATATTATTGACGGTCTCGTTAGTCTAGTGGTTAGGGTAGCGGCCAGGGTGTCTAACCACGCGGTCGTGGGTTCGATTCCTACCAAGTGTCTGGGTGTTATTTAACTATTTAATTAATATTAGTTATCTGGTTTCCATAGTACAGGCTCAGCCTAGTTTGGGATCAGATTACCGTGTGTGGATGGTCCCAAAATATTGTTATTATTTTAATTCTAGCAATATTTGTATTTTATTACCTCGCAGTAGGTGTGAAAAGTAGTGTATTCACCTCGGGGATAAAGGTGTCTTTATCTTGGGCGAGCTTAAATCCCTCGCTGTACTCAGGATTCTAGTATTAACTCCCTCGCTACGCTCAGGAGTTAACTCTATACTCCCTCACTGCGCTCGGGAGTTGCTAGAATCCTTCGTTATGCTCGCGATTCAATTAAACGCCCGCGACATAAGACACTACTTTATCCCCTTGGTGCATAAACTACTATTATTGTCACAATCTTTTAAATCCTTTACAATCAGGTTTCCGCCCGGGCCATAGCACGACTACTACACTCGTCAAGATCACTGATGATATACGTCATTCCATGGACAATGGCAAACTTACTGTACTTATATTGCTGGATTTCAGTAATGCGTTCAATACGGTTGATTTTGACATTCTCTTGGCCTTACTTCGCTCAATGAATGTATCTCCTGCGGTTGTCGATTGGTTTTACAGTTATCTTTATGGGCGCAGGCAGAGGGTTCGCCTGGATGAGGATTTCTCTTCTTGGTGTGATACGACTGCTGGCGTCCCTCAAGGTGGTGTCCTTTCTCCACTTCTTTTCGCAATTTTTATAAACTCTGTCTCGCAAAATCTATCTTCTTCGTACCACCTATATGCAGACAATCTACAAATTTATTCTAGTGCTTCATTGGATGAACTACCAGAGTGTATTAGGGTAGTTAATAATGATATTTTCCTTATAGCCGAGTGGAGCAAAAAATTTGGCTTAAAAGTTAATCCTGCAAAATCTAAGGCGATGATAGTGGGTAGTTCGCGATTAATTTCAAGGGTAAACTGGAGAACGAAATTCCTAGTGTCAATTTAGATGGGGAATTAATACCTTTTAGTGAATCGTGTAAAAATTTAGGAATCTTAATTGATCGCTGCTTGAGTTGGGTTCCTCAACTCCAAGTTACTAGCCAGAAGTTGTTTGCTGCAGCAGCCTCGTTAAAAAGACTCCATAACTTTCTTCCCACTGCCACTAAAATTGTTCTAGCTCAATCCTTATTACTTCCAATTCTTGATTATGCTGACATCTGCTATTTAGATCTTGCAGAGGACCAGCTTAATAAACTTGAGCGTCTTCAAAATGTTTGTATACGATTTATATTTGGTTTGCGCAAATATGATCATGTTTCTCAATTTCGTTCTAAGCTCAAGTGGCTTCCTATTCGTCTTCGTCGGAATACGCACATCCTGTCTCTTCTTTATAATATACTATTTAATTCTTTTTCTCCGCGTTACCTAAAGGAACGTTTTGTTTTTCTCGGCAATGATCCCCACTGTTTGAGGTCATCAGAAAATCTCACTCTTATGTTCCCTTCTCATAATAGTTCGTTTTACGATAATTCATTCACAGTAGAAGCTGTTCGTCTGTGGAATGCCTTACCGGTCACTGTTAGACATGCACCATCTCTGCCTATCTTTAAAGATCGTTTGAAAGCATTTTATTTGTCCCTATGAATTTTATATTGATATTAGCCGGCTGCATTTATTTATTTATTATTGTTGGTTATTTATATTTGATTCTATCAAATATAATATTTATGTATTATACTAATATTTATATATATATTATTTTGTTGTTACGTATTTTATTGTTTAAAGTTATGTTTTTTTTTTCTCTTTTATAATTCGTTTGTATAAACAACCCCGCCTTGCAGTTCATAGTTCCTCTCCATCCAAAGGTTGCCTGGTAGAGATCACTTTTAGTGATAAGGCCGCCCATTGTTTCATTCTATTTTACTGTTTTTTTTTTTCTCTTGTATTTTTGTGTTTTTAATAATGGTGGAACAATAAAGTATTATCTATCTATCTATCTATTAAGTTTTTTTTTCACTTTGATTAAAACACTATAAAAAATAATAATGTACCAATTGTAGTGAAAATCTCCTTGGATCCAATCTCTATCGTACTATATTTTAAAAAAGAAAAAAAAGATGTCGTTGTCATCATTGTCATTTATTATCTAAATCGAAGAACACATTTTTACATCTGGAAATATTTTTTCTCTAAATTACAGTACATCTGTAATAAGTGCAAAATATACGTGTGGTTACATTTTCTTAACTGTTGGAATAATATACTAATTATTTTGAAACAATCATGGGGCAAAGAAAACATGGCCCAGAGACGTGTCACGAAGATCGCGTCAAGCGACGACTGCAAGTCATATATTCCCGCAAAACATACGAGAGGCGAATATTTATGGACGAGCTGAAAGAAATCCGAAAGCGAAGGGAGAAGTACATAATGCAATGTTTAATAAATGAGATCGGACCGAAATGGTATCAAGCACTTAGTGTTCCACAAAGAACGGCACTAGATAGGCTTGAATTCTCTATATATCAAGATTTGCTTGAAGGTCGGCCCGTTAGATCTGCAGACATTATGCGCGAACTCGGCTTGTACCCTCGGCCTAACACTACAGAGCTTATGAACTGCCTTTACTTGAGCCACCAAGATCCGAAGGAAATGCTTGCACAGTTATATTTGGCAACTTTTGGGTACCCCATAGATGGAAAGCGTACCTCATACAACTTAAACGCGAGGCTTATGTTATCTGCAATACTCTATCTTGGTCTCGAAAACTTGATACATTTACTTCGAGAAAGATTTCGACCCGAACCGCAAGTCACCGCACCTCCCGCTAAACCAAAACCAAAGGTTGAACCGCCTTTGAAGTCTCCATACCTGCAAAAAATGGTAGCAGCCTTGTATGAGAAACCTAAACCAAAACAAATCCGCCCTGCTCCCTTGCCCAACTTAGATGACCTGAATGAGCCCTACGAAGAAGAACCTGTGATGCAGAAACCCGCACCGCTGCCTCCTCCACCTCCACCTCCTAAAAAGAGATTGCCACGGTCATACTGCGACAAGCTAGCTGGAATTATGCCAGTAGACCCTTTCCTTGAACCCGTTACTATGAAGCCGGTTCAATCCAGTAAAGTAGGTCTGCGGAGGTTGCGAGGATCTAAGCTCAGTCTTACAGAGGGTAAAAAAGTTTACGGCATTGGAATTGGAATGGCAAAAAAGTCACCACGCCGAAGAAAGCCGGTGGCACCGCACCTTAACACGAGCAATGCGCAATACACTATTAATGGAGTCTATGGTATTGGCGGCAAAACAGTATACGTCTTAGGAAATGTAAGTATACTACCGCCAGAGGGGGATCTCATTCATGGTGGATATAAAAACATGAACGGAGAGTGTGTGAATATACATTGCGGGTTCCGTCAGCGTCCGCCACCGCCTTTGCCTGACAAATGCGATTGTGTAAAGACATGGCACGACAGGGTCTTCCAGTACATAAAAGATAACAAATGTTACTGCGGTCACCGCTACGACTATGGAAACGAAGGCGTTTTTTTACCCGAGGAGTTACCGTTCTTTACAAAAGCTACACGTCATAAACCGCTAGAATTTCACTATGAAACTATTTTTGACCTGGATCCAAAACGGTTGCACGTCGAAAAGGAGTTTAAAGCGCTTTGGGATACGGACAGTGTGCTGCATGTTGACGACGGCACGAATAAAGATAAAAAAGATAAAAAGAAAAAGAAGAAGAAAGATTCTAGGACTTGCTTGGGCCAATCCCCTAAACCGGAGGACTACCTTAAATGTGCGCTGCGTTTAATGCGGCGGGTGAACGTGGCTGCTCGACTTCCTGACCTGCATTTGGTGCCGGAACTTAAAGAATGGATGCGAAGAAGGATCTATGGGCCACTAACGACCACAGAAAAGTCAGAAATGTTACGCCAAAGTGGAGTGTATTGGCAGTTTTGCGAGATGCTCGCTAGTAAAGGGTTTGGACATGTTGCGGTACCCAAAGAACCTGAATACGCAGGTCTAACTACCTGGGGAAAAAAGCAGGAGTTAAACGAGAAGTTTAAGAAATTCATGTTCAAATATAGACTAAAGATGTACAGATCGCATGCGTATATAACTAATTTGTTGTGGCCGTCGATGTGCCAAGCGCAGACACCGGACAAGAAATTTCGGGAAATATATTTTTCATACTTGTTTGGTAGACTTGAGGATTTGCAACTAATGCATCCTTACAGTGCGAGAGAGGCCGTGGAGCGGATGCGCATTTTATCACAGAGGCGTTATATTTGTCCCCCGGCAGGAGTTGAACCAAAAACCTAATTTTCGGATACATTGGTATAAAAAACATATTGTGCGTGTATTTGTCTTAAAATTAATATAATTCGCAATGTTATTTCAGTAGTAAACGGTTTTTTTATTTCATAACCATTTACAATGATAGCCATGTATTTACACGGCAAATTATGTCCTTTCACTTGTAATAGTAGTTTATGCACCAAGGGGATAAAGCAGTGTCTTATGTCACGGGCGTGAAATTGAATCGCGAGCATAACGAAGGATTCTAGCAACTCCCGAGGTAGCGAGGGAGTATAGAGTTCTGTTCTAGAATCCTGAGTACCGCGAGAGATTCAAGCTCGCCCAAGACAGAGACCTTTATCCCCGAGTAGAATATACCACTTTTCACACCTACTGCGAGGTAATGAAATACAAATTCTAGGAAGAGATTGCTTAGGTTATCTGGAAGAGATTGGTTTTTAGCGATAAGGCCACCTTTTTACACCATCAACGTATTGTTCAATTTGCATGTATTTTTTGGTGTAAAATCTCAATGGTACAATGAAGTGTATTTATTATTATTATTAAATACCTACTTACTGCTAGAAATAAAATAAAATCAACACACCGATTACCAGCGTCCGCGCCCACACCTACTGCGAGGCGAGACAATAAAATACAAAACTGCTAGAATTCAAATAATATCAACAGCATTAGCGCCTTGTTTTTATCATTTTTTTCTTTCCTAGAACCTAGAACAAGGTACGGCTCCAATTCGGCTCCTGGCGCTCGGTTCGATTTTCAAATGTATTTTTTCGTGCAAGTCTCTGCTTAGAGAGAGTGGTATACCTACTGTAAAGAGTATCCGTGGTAAAAAAATATTTGACGTTCGTAATTCAAATTACATTTTAATGAAGAATTGGCTTCGGCCTGAAAACATGAATGGAAAATGACAGCAATTTAATGAAGAATTGGCTCAGGCCTAGCTACAAATTGATTTATTACGAGATTACTTATGACGAGGCTGTATGAGCTAGAACCTTTTGCCTTCCCAATTAGGGAGAACTAAAGGACAAAAAAAAACAAATCACATTATTACCCTAGGGAGTTTAGTACAACATTATTGCCCGGCTTGACTATACCCATATAGCACTTTTCGGTCACAGAATCATAAAAGCAGTAACACGTCGCATAGTTTCGTAACTGTTACGAAACATAGTTACTGTGTGGGGTTTGGTCTCTATGTGTGGTAACAGTTCCCACACAATGTGACCAGAAAATTTTTAGTTACTATGTGTAGTCTTTGTGTTCACACGTAACGTAAACATTTGTGTCGACTTATTTTTAAACGCAATGTGTTTATGTGTAGTAACGGTGTGGTAACTATGTTACCAGAATAGTAATTTAAAATATATACTTACACGAAGTGTTGTAACGTTACGACATTGTTACTGAACAATATATTGCTAAAATGTAAATAAATAAGTCGTCATAAGACACTGTTTTTCAAACTGTTCCTACAAGTGTAGTTAATAAAATCTTTTTTTTTAAAAATCGAACCGACTACAATATCACTGAAAAGTATAAAATAATTTAAATATTATTGAAGTTGGTGTTAGCTTACCGGCTGTGTATATTTGGCACCAACTTCAATAATATTTAAATTATTTTATACTTTTCAGTGATATTGAAGTCGGTTCAATTTCTTTTTAAAAAGATTTTATTTTAAACTTTTTAGTGATATTTTCATATATAAAGATTGAACCATCGAAAACCGTAAAATTATCTAGGTAGGTTATGATCACATTATCGTCTACATAGTTTTACATAATTCATGTTTCTTCAGAACAAAATATCCGGTCGTAATGAAATTTGCATGGAAACATCATAGTAGTTTACTCTCTCGAATAAAAAAAGAATCATCGAAATCGGTTCATAATTGTCAGAGCAATGTAATGGAGAACATCAGTTTTATGGTTTTTACCAGATAAATTCGTCCACATTGTTCATGGTCCTCCAGGAAGTTCTTATCCGGTTGTAATAAAATTCATACAGATTCAATACAGTGGTTTCTTCTTTCGAATAAAAAAAGAATCATTGAAATTGGTAAATATTTGCCAGAGTTATGACCATTTTTGTCCTTAAAAAGCGACATAAAGTTATCTATATAGGCTTTCTTGCAGCTCTCAGTGCGCAGTCACCATACTTGTTTTTTCATGAACTACTTATTACTAAGCAATAATTTTTTTATGGGACCCAATCAATGGATGGAAGAAAGATTTTTTCAAATCGGTTCATAATTGCCGGAGTTATGCACGAACATACATAAAAAATAAAATATATATACAGACGAATTGAGAACCTCCTCCTTTTTTGAAGTCGGTTAAAAATGAGTAAAAATCCGAAACTCACACGTCTCACATCAACTTTCTACAGAAAAGTAAACAAATTAATGGTTCCAGAAAATCTACCTCCAAGTAAGTACATATTTTTAGCTCTTAAAGTTACTTCATGATAGATTACTGGTTCAAAAGCAAATAGTTACCATCAAAATTCGTTGCTTTATAATTATGTGATACACCTGCGAGGTGCTTTATAAAAGGTGAATGCAAAATTAAATATATAAGTAGTGTACCGGAGTGGAGGTACGGTGCGTTTTAAATAATGTAATATATAAGTATTTCGTGATATTTTTTATTTCAGGTACTGTGGGGTTTAACAGTTACCACGGATGCATGAAATGTACAGTAATCGGAGAATACGATAGAAGAGGTCAGCATATGAGTTTTCCCAGAACGGACATGCCTTTGCGTACTGATGATTCATTTAGAAATCGATTAGATCCTGATCACCACTTGCCACACTTGCCACCACATTTGCTTGTAGTCGTCATTTTATTTGTATGGCCTCCAAAAGTTTGAGAATTGCTGGAAACAATATACCATTTTGTAAATTCGGTAACTTTATAACTACTTCTGATTTTGCGTCGACATATGTCGACACAGTCTCGTAACTTAGTGACCAGTTGTGACTTAAATATTTTCTTTAAATACAAATGTTTTATCCAATTATTTACCAACTTTATGGTTTTATTCTTGGTTCCATAATATATAGTAAGTATTAAAAGAGATTAATCTATTAAAGCAAAAGCTTCCAAGCTCTGGGAATGTAAAGATTTGTCAGTAAAAATATTGTTTACATTGTACTACACAGGTGAAATTACATTAATATGATGGCGCGTTGATAAATTTCAAACTATTTCAACAAATTACACAATGAATTTCCTTTCCCACCTCTATTTGAACGATAAAAACCAAGTAATTTAGTAATAAAAACTTATGTTGACAAAACAATGATGGCCGATAACTTTTTCTTCTTATTATTTTTTCATTTAAAACTTTACTTCGCTAAACAAAAAGTGAATGAAAGAACCATGAAAGAACGAATGATTTCTGAGAAGTGGTCGCAGACTAAGAACAATGTTACCACACAGCAACGTAACTTTAAAACCAAATGTTACTGTGTCGACTGTTCCCCATTTTTAGTCGTAGCGACGGAACAAAGTCGACTCGGCGACCAGAAAATGTTACTAGAATCAATCAGTGTCGACACAAAAGTGTCGACTTGTTTCGTAACGGCTACCAAAAAGCGCTATATGGGTAGGGATATAATGACCTACTTTATGTCAAGTTTATATGACACATAATGTAATATTATCGAGCAGGTGGTGTGAAAACATATTTTCAACACACTTGCAAGTCTTATTACATCGCTTTTAGGGCCATTAATCTAGGTACAAGACACGCGTGCGTAATGATGACTTTACACACTAGTGCGTAATAGAATTATCCCTACAAAGTTAAAATAGTACCTTACTGCACTTCGGGGTCGCTGGAAGTTCAGGGTGTGGGCCCTAGGACGTCCATTGAGTACGGCGCGGCGGCGACTCCGAGGAGGACGGCGGCGGGGTTGCGACCCCCGTCCCCGTGAGCACCGTGTCTGGTTCCAGGGGGCTACAATGCGCCTCCCGGTGGCGGGCTCAAAGGTAAGGCACTGAGGGGGCCCCTGGTGCAGATCCCACCAGAGAGCCCTGGGGCCGATGCGACAGCCGCGGGGGTTTTAGTGAGTAAGAATCCCACATACCCCGGTCGAGCCCCACAGCTCCCGGATGAATTACATACACACTCGGCTGCAGACCACAGGCTCGTGTGTAATGAGCAACTAAGCTCACTTGTACTTGTGTAATATAGTATGTTACAGCAACCCAACCAGCGAAAACTTAGAAGTGATACTTGCGAAATGGGTTTTACTATGTAACTAGTGACCCGCCCCGGCTTCGCACGGGTGCAAAGTAAAGGATAAAAAATGGTTATTGTGAGTTATCCCTAAGAGATAAACATATACCTACTATCGTGGACTTTATGTAGACCTTTTTTAGGTGTACAATACTGTAGTACATTATTTTGATCTATCTCGTAGGGTTCAGCCAGCGTATGCAATGTAAGCGCAAAAAAAATTGTTTATTCGTAAATAAACACATTTCTTTTTTTGCGCTTACATTGCAAATGTCGTAACATCACATTAGAAACCTTTAAAATTATCAGTGTTTCTCTACTATATTATGCATGTATATATATAAACCTTTCTCTTGAATCACTAAGAAAAACCGCATCAAATTCGGTTGCGTAGTTTTAAAGATCTAAGCAGACATAGGGACAGACAGACAGAGGGAAGCGACTTTGTTTTATACTATGTAGTGAAGAAATACTTCCATTGGTGTTCTGGTAAAATAAAGTGATAATGCTCAGTATGTTTAAAACTTTCCTTCGTCGTTTAATATAAAGATTTCAGCCATAGTATCTATACTAGGTGAGATTTAGACCTCTATTATTTAAACGTTATATCATCATCATCACCAGCTGGAAGACGTCCACTGCTGAACATAGGTCTCCCCCTTCGAACGCCACAATGAACGACAATTTGCTATTTGCATCCACCGGTTACCTGCGATGCACACAATGTCGTCTGTCCACCTAGTGGGAGGCCTACCTACGCTGTGTCTTCCGGTTCGTGGTCGCCACTCGAGAACCTTTCTTCCCCAACGGTTATCGGTTCTCCGAGCAATGTGGCCTGCCCATTGCCACTTCAACTTGCAGATCTTAAGAGCAATGTCGGTGACCTTGGTTCTTCGGCGAATCTCCTCATTCCGGATTCTGTCACGCAAAGAAACTCCGAGCATAGCTCTCTCCATAGCTCGTTGTGGGATTCTGAGCTTATCCAAAAGGCTAACAGTTAGGTACCACGTCTCAGTACCATATGTCATCACCGGCATCACACACTGGTTAAAAACGTTATATAGGTAATGCCTAAAAAGCTGATTGGTTCAAATAAAAGTCAAAAATATATAATTCATAATTTAATGTGATAAGTTGTATAACATATACCTAAACAGGTATATTACACTTGAAGTTATGGCTTACATTACACGTTCACTGTCAATATATTGCGAAATACTCGAATGGTTGAGAAAATTATTCTTCTATTTTCACATCTAGTTACAATTTTTATTATTGATTAATATTTAATAACGTAATACTCCAAAGGTATTAAAAATAAATTTCAATTTCATACCACATTTCACTTATCATATTTCTTAAAAGTATTATGATACAAGTCTTAATATAATTTACATTTTATAAAATCTATAACGTTTTATTTTAAAATACAACGCTAGGACTGTTGTTGTAGTGGCCTATATTGAGCCATCGCAACTAGTACTAGTCTAAGGGATATTCAATCGTCTTTGGTATCATTGTTATAGAAAACAAAACAAAACGTCGAAACGCGCGAACGCTAACCGAATTTATGAAAATACTGTTGTACAAAGTTAATGTCGTTTAAAGCATCATTTTATTAAAAACTAAAGAAACAATGTAACAAAATAATATTAATGATAAATGGCAAAACAATAATCGTGATACACAAAGATTTTAAACAATATTAATACAATAACAGATTGTTCTTTAAGAAGCAATTAATTTATACAAAATTTTAAAGTATTGCAATATCAATCAACTATGTGCATTCGTAATTAATACATAATATGGTGCTGTAATATCGTATTGGGACAACTTGTAATTAGTAAGTGGACTGTTAGTTACAAATTAAAATATATCAAGCTAATTAATTAATGCGGTCTCTACTTTCATTTTTCGAGTGAATTGTAAGTAAATTGTTTTCTGATAATTCAAACCTCATACTTCTGCATACTAAATTGGTATAAGAAACGACTTCGTATACACATTTGTATCTATTTGCAGAGGGCAGTATAAAATACACAAAATATCGAATATGAAACGAAAGCCAAAATTAATATATTTTTGCGCTAGTTATGTATTTAATATCCACATGGAAAAAAAATACTAACATGTAAATTATTGTATATGCCATTTCTAAACTCATATTAATTGAACACAGAGATCAACATTACAGAAAATCGATTTAAAAAAAGAACACGAATAGACCTTCAATTCTCGATTTGACATGTAAACACAGATCTTAAATGCGAAGAAGACTCGAAACTCACCAACGATGGACTTTAAGCCAAAATAATTTGAAACCCTATACATTTATTTTGATACATTTAATGCCGCACTTATAAACATCAATTAGTGTTAATTATCATTAATCCAGTTCTTGAAATTTGATTAATTCGACACTTGAAGGCAATTAATATTTTATACTCTGTAAGCATCGATATACTATATCGATGTCTGTAAGTGAGTAGAGATATAGATTATCTCGTACTTAATAATTGAACATAAGACATAACAGATTTAGAAAAGAAACTAAATCAAAATTAACGCTAATTGAGGTCTGCGAGTGCAGCAGTTAATTTGTTTGATCAACAGAATAAAACCTAAGAAAGTTTCAAATTCATCATCATCATCATAAAATAATCGTTTCTCGCGCCGCCCTATCAGCGAGTATCGGAGAGAATTCAAAAATAGAACACGAACCGTTGGGAGTATTATATTTGCAGTTCCTGGTGCGAGTGGTGGGTGTGTGGCGGGGTGTGCGAGGGGGGGTGGGGAGGTGCGGGCGCGGGGTGCGGCGCTCGCTGTTGCAGTTGAACCAACGCCGATAGCAGCCGCGTGTTCGCTTCATCCAACGCCGCGATGCGGTGCTCCTGTGCCTCTATCACACGCTGCTTGTGGGACAGTGCTGCGGCCATCTTGCGTTGTTCGCGTCTCAACTCCTCTTCGACACACATTAACCTGGAAATAGAGGTATTTTGTAAGTAAAGTGAATGCCCAGTACACCGGACTATACTAGGAACGCCATCAGCCGAAAGCCACCTCCTGAACAAAAGCCGCCCCCTAAAGAGATGTGATACTATGAGTTGTATCAAAAAAAGAACCTATCGTATCGAAACAAAAGTATCTATACATCAAAGTACCGAGTACTTTTCTTAGGATCAAATACTTCACGTCATAACGTCCATAGTAACGCCTAAAAAAAGGTCGTCATAGTCTGTGCAAGCCTGAGCGCCTCCTCTCGTCCGGTCAGTGACGTCAGTTACTCAAACTTTTATTCGATTCGATACCTGTCAAAAAGTACTCCTTGAGTAAAAGAATAGAGTACAAAAGTATCGATATCGAAACAAAAGTACCATACCACAAAGTATCGATACTATTTTCGTGTCCCTAGTCTTGGGGAACCCAGTATAGGTGGTAGGTAATTCAAAAGAAAAACGCTGTTGCCCGTCTTCTTGTCTTCACTTAGTCGCCTCTTACGACACCTAGCGGGAGGATATGGCTATCCTTACCCGGGTGTTCCCACAGGCAGATAAAATATATTGTTGTTTTGAAACAGTATGAAACCACGCCCACTAGTCCGTCCCATATCTGGCCGTGCCTCACCTTGAGACGATAGCGTTCATTTTGGCGTCAGTTTGTTCTTGTCCCGCTTCAGCCGGTCCGATTCTCCCACGTAGCAACTCCACGGAACGTTTTAACCTTTCGATTTCACGTTCGTACTGCAAAAGATAGAAACGCATATTATCAAAAAGGTAAGGTAGATAGGTGGTAGCAGTATGCTTAAAAATCAGGAAGTCCCTAGGAAACGGATTAGTCAAACGGAGCTGTATTTCGTATTAGAAAGACCTATTTCAGGAATCATTTATGATAAAAGATTTATTATGCTATTTACCTGTTCAATGGTTCTGTGATGTTTAGTGACTCGTCGTCGGCCCGTTGTACTGTACAAGGTGTCCTCTATCTCATCTGAACTGTCCGTGAAGTCGGGGGCCGACTCTAAACTGAGCCGCCGCTGCAAGCGATCACGGCCTGTTACTTCCCGCTCGCTCCGCACCGCGGCGCTACCAGTCTCGCTCGCCTGCTCGCGGACAAAGAGACCTCTAGACGGAGATTCCCGCCTATCTCGCACCCCATAATAATCCTGATGCTTCTCCGAATCCTCATTTAACCGGCTACTGGACATTTTTGCCCCAGAATACGTCCTATCCAAGGGATAGTTCGTTTCAGGTATCGCGCTCTCTGTCATGGAATATTTTTCCGGAGAATTCTTCGAGCTCTCCATATTATATAACGCCTTCTGGCTCCGCGATATCTGCAACCTGTACATTTCTTTGTTGACCTCCTCTACGTTGGATTCGGACCTGCTCATCGGGTAGCCGGAGTCTGTCGAAATATGATGAGGTTTGCTTTCGTACAGTGATTCCCCTCTCTGTCCGAAATGTTTAAAGTTGATTTGATTCTGATTCGTTGAGTAGGAGAGCATAGGGTTTGTGCGGGGCATTCGCGTCTTGCTGTTGTTGCGGAGACTGGGTGAGTTGCTAGACGACTCATCGTCCCTTATCCTCGGAGAGTTGCTGTGACTGCTCCTCTGGTACAAATCTTCATAATTACAATTATCTCTGGTGAGTTTTCGGTGGGTATTGTTGCGGTTCTGTTGGTCATAGTTTCTACTATCCTCGTTGAAGTTAGTAGAACCCTCTTCAGAGTTTGTCTCTACGTTGTCTGTGCTCAAACCCTCCTCATCTATCGATGAACTGGATGAGCCACATGGACAACGCTTTGAGTTTCTATTTTCCTTGGTCTTCTTCTCCTGAGGCTGGCGATTGTTGTCCATATTGTACACTGGATTGGTGAACACGAGTGGGGCTACCTTGGAACTAACGCTCGTGTTCGACGGCACGTTGTCAGCCGTTGTGAAGTTTTGGATGCCGTATTTTTGTATGTCGTACTCAATTTTCTGTTGCACTGGGCTCTTTGGATAGAACTTCTCGTTTTTACTATCGTAATACTGTTTGTCTCTCTGTTTTTGGTAGTTGATCTGCGAGTATCGACTCATCGGTTGCCCGCCATTCTCGTAAGCCTGGTGATGATGCGTCGTGTTTTCGATGGGACTAGAACTTTGGCTGTATGTGGCGATACTTTGGTAGCCTGAACTCGCAACATTCGATAAACCACTGATTGATACATTCGAGCCGTTGTTTGTGTAATTAGTTTTGTTTCCGTTGACGATGTTGTTGTTATTCGACATGGATTGCGATAAGTTCTTCTTGTTCATGATGAGTTTGTCCTCTACTATATCCGAGTCATCGGCGTACTTCAATAGATCGGAAAGTTCCTCTAATGTCGCAGTCTCCTTCATGATGTTCTGCATGTCATTGGCGCAGTAATTGTTGTGGTTGATGCTGTCGTTGCTTGGCGATCTTTCAGTACCGTGTGTGTAATTGGAGTTGTGGAAATGCGTTTGTTGGTTGAAATTGTTCGGCTTGTATCTCTCTTGGAACCTTCGTTCTAAGCTTTCGCTGATACCGTTGCTGATGCCTTTAGGATACTGGTCAGAGCCGAAGCCGATCTGTACGACCTTCAAATTGACGCAGTGTTCTTGGTTGTTGTACTGGGAGCTGTATCTGTCTGGGTTGACGTTTTGGTTGACCGGGCTTGAGCCGTACCCATTCCTGGGTAGCGTCGCAGATCGTAGGTTGAAACTGGGAGATTTGGTGACGGTTGCGAATCCAGGTTTGTACTTAGACTCCTCGGCGTTTGACTTCGATGGACTGATATTGAATTGGACGCCGTTTTTGTTCATGATTGGCGAACTGTGAGCGAAGTTGCCGTTCAGCGGTCCGTTAGTTGCAGGCTCAGTTGTTGGTTTCGTTGACGGGTTGCATGTCGGATCATTGAATCTGTAAATAGATTGACAATCAAAAATTAAATACAGTCACGTACCAATGTACGTTGTGTGTTATTATTTTTCGCAATATCAGTAAAGGTCAGCAAAGTAGAAATTGCTACTCAGAAAGAAGGAATTGTTATATAAACAACTGTGACAATGATTTCTTTCTACTTACCTAAAGATATTATCAGCGATCGGTGCTGGAGGTCCAATATCGTTGCTCACCAATTTCTTGCTCAACTCGTCTAATATATCCGATAGCTGGTCTAACTCCTGAAATAAATATCAATTACCATACCTTAGACATTTTTTAAGGAAATTTCACCTATTGAGGTGTCTCTGAATCTCCTCAAAATGTGTATACGTTTGAAATTTTGATAGACGTTAACTAATTTTCAAAGGTTGTCTCTAGGTTACACGCATCGCCAGATATTCTGCCGCACAGTAGTAGCGTATATAACTGTTTTTTAGTATAACAATAGGAAATGAAGGTACGAGGTAGGAAAAATTCAGGGCTCAGTTCACGTACATCATAGTTAATGTCTCAAGTGACTGAAGATAATCCTGTAGGCATGATGACTAATTTTGAAAAAATATTTTTTAATGTACTTACGGGTCTACTATTGCCGAAAATAATCATATTTTTGTATTAAATTTACAATTAATAGCAATATTTTCAATTTTCAAAATAATGTTTGAATTTCGTTCCAAAACGAAGGCTGGTGCATGGCGCCATTTTGTGACGTCACTATGGTGTAAATAAACATCTGTCTGTAGGTATAAAAGTGAATCATTGTATGAATGAAAAAGTTGAGATGACAGTTTGACAGTTGTTTATTTACAACGGACTGACGTCATTCACTCAGTGTTTATTACAAAATGGCGATAAGCTGTATTTAAGTAATTTATTTGCTTAAATATCACAAAAATCTCTCTATTATTATGAAAATAAGATGCATTTCTGGAATCAGTGCAATCTGTTCTAATATTAAAAACCACAGATTCATTGGTATTGTGTTGCAGTCATCATGCCTATTAGAAGAAGCCAAGGTTCATCATCGTCTCTTCTCATAATAATAATAATAATAAGTACACTTTATTGTACACCAAAAGTTACATGTAAATTTAACAATACGTCATCCATATGCCATCCTTATTATAAGGACCTTATACTGAATTAAGAATGGATAAACAATGCTATTTTTGCTCACAGGTTGTTAGCGGAGGAATTATGTGTTTTTTGCGATACAAATTCATTTATTCTTGCAGATTCTTTTGAAACGGAGTTGAATTATTTTCCCTTTATTATATTTTCTGTGGTACAAACCTGAATCTTAGCAGTAGGCAGTTTCGGCAGACTGTCAACCAACAGGCCATGCAACGTCGCCAATTGCTTGCCCAAGTCCACATGTGGTGCCCACTCTGGGTCGGCTTCAATTACGCCCAAAGTCTCGCCTCTAGAACCTTCCGAGCCAGCATTGGAGCTTTGCGACGCAGCAGAGTTGCGTTTGCTCCCCTCTTGTTGTTGTACTTGGATCTGCTGTTGTTCTTGTGGACGCGTCTGTGTAAATACAAATTGCAATGATTTTAGACATTTGTCTGAAGGAAACAATTAGGGTAAAAGTGGGATAGTTGCCCCAGGGGTATAGTTGCCTAGATTGTAATTTCTCTAGTTTGGCGGATGACCACATGTTATTTTATTTATCTTTCGAGAGACTCTACAACTACCACTAAGTTGACCGTGTTGCATGTCTCTGTGCGATTGCATGGAAGGGCAAGGTGAAATCAAAGTTTTTGCGGGATAGATGGCCTCTTTTTCAGCGGGGCATCTATCCTAAACGTAATTTAAATAGATTAGGCAATTATCCCCTATATGGGATAGATGCCCCAAAATTTAGAGGTCCGCAAAAATCGCCAATACTCTGGAAATATCAAAGATGATGGTTTTTCCTTTCATAAGCTTGAAGATAATAAACCAAAGTACCTACCCGTATTACAAATAAAGAATTTTGCTTTTTTTCACTGAGAAATATAAAGTAATTTCAAAAAGTGTGGCAACTATCCCACTTTTACCCTACACTACACCGTTCAAAAGGAGAATTTAAAATGATTGCCTGGCATCAAAATGAATCCCAGTTTAAAGTTGAACAAAAACTGCTTCACTCGTGTTTCAGACAAAGCATACAGATAATATAGCAAAAA
Source organism: Furcula furcula (assembly GCA_911728495.1). Lineage (NCBI taxonomy): Eukaryota > Metazoa > Arthropoda > Insecta > Lepidoptera > Notodontidae > Furcula > Furcula furcula. The sequence continues at coordinate 9,485,110 of OU452243.1, forward strand.
CATAGCAAAAAAATACATTATTTACATACGCGTACACACGTCTCCTTTTCAGGTAGGTGATCAATAAAATTGTGTAGCGTAAAATGTTTTTCTTTTTTAGTACAAAATTTGTGTAATGTTTAAGAACGATTTAAAATGTTAGGGGGTTTTATGCAATTTTAAATGTGTGCTCTAAATTTCGATTGTATTTGACTCAATACTCACAGATATGGCTCTTAGGAATGCCTTCATGTTGGGTGCCTCTTGCTCGAGGAAGTCGTTGAGGAACTCCATAAACGCCTCCTTGCCCTGGAAGCGCGTGAAGTTAGCCAGGGTTTGCAGCGTTTTCGCCACCAACGTTAGATTCCGCGCGGCACGTTCGTTCGGGTACTCTGTAAGATGATAATTACATCCAATTTATCTGATTATTTTTATTTGTTTAATCCAGATAGAGTGTTTATGTACTGTTATTCTTTGGCATGTTTATTTCCTTGGCATGCACGGTAGCCATTCATCAACCATTTTAACATAATAAGTATCATTGAATTAATCTTAGTGCGGTGCGAGTAAGAGATCTGGCGCGGGGCCGACTTTTTACATGTCCATTCGACGCATGGATCGTCTTACTTTACAGACAATCAGGTGATCCACCTGCATTGTCCTAGCATGTAAGGAACAACTACACAAAGTTATTGCTCCCCGCGGGATTCAAACCCGCGACCTCCAGTTTGCAATCCAAGTGGTTTTCCACTGAGGTTACAAAAACAATTTTGTATTATTAAAACAATAAGAAAAGCTTTTATGAGAAGTGTTATAAAGTTCAAATATTATGTTATGAAAACGTATAACAAAGGAGTTGTTCCAGAAATGTATGGAGCCTGGGCCAACACCACGTACACTATATGCATATATAACTATTCAATATAGTAACTGTTTTGTAATGTTATCTTTTTTTAATATTGCTTCGTTTTATTGTACTTTAAGATATCTTGGTCAAGGAGAGCAACACCAAAGAGAATATAATACTACTGTAGCAACTGATGGATCGGAAATACGTAACTAAAATTTCATTTTGACAACTGACTATACCTGCGATTGAACTTGTTGCGGATTCCAATCCAAATCACAGGCGATAATCAATACAATAAAGCCCCGGGTCAAAAAAGAAACAGTCAATGAATGCCCGCAAACATAAATAATCACTAAAATCTCCGAAATACATTATGTACTCCACGCGTAAACAATCTATTACGAAACGTCAACTATAGCATTAACTGTCAATAGTAAACCAACGTCAAACGCAACTGTCATGCAACCGTCATGGCTGCCCTAAAAACAGGGTGGACATACTAAATAACTGCAAAAGTAATCATTTTTGTACAATTGTACTCTGCTTCAAATTAATTTATAAGTATTTTTATGAAACTCTCCTATGTTTTTCCTATTTTTCCATGTAGTGTACATAGTGTTGGCCCAAAATGGAACATCTCCTTTGTGCCATTTTAATTCATTAATAATCTTCTCAATGTTTTGTGTGTTAAACTATAGTTCAGTATTTCTAATATCAACAATCTTTGTACTGAAAATATTGATCTATTTTGGAGTTTTATAAAATCTTAGATATAGATTGAGAATATCGTAGCTGCTTTACCATGTGTTATTCCAAAGAGGCTTGGGGACAGTATAGCCGGACAGAGGAAACGTAGAAAAATAGATGCGCTGATCAAGTTGTCAGATATATCTTCCCGGCCCATTGACATTAACCTGAAAATAGAATTAAACTAGCTTCAGTTGAGTTACATAAATGTTGAGCAAGCTTTGCCGCTGTGCCCTGCCTCTTTTAAAAAAATCCGGTTAAGTGCGAGTCGGTTTTGATAACTGATTAAAAATGGTTCTGTACCATTTACACATTATTATTTATCGTTTCGTTCGTTTAAACATTATTATTTATCGTTATAGTGGCACTAGAAATAGAAACTCTGTGAAAATTTCAACTCTCTACCTATTACGGTTCATGAGATACAGCCCTCTTATATACAGATGGACGGACGGACAGCGGAGGCTTAGTAATACAGCGGGTACGGAACCCTAAAAATGGTATTGTGGTAAATTGTGGTGGGATGGTAAATGTACTTGTGTTCGTCTATTTGTTTGCGTGTGTTTGTCTTTGTGTGTGTCTGTTTGTTTATGTGTGTCATGTGGGCGCATGTGTGTATAGGCCCAATGGTCTAGTGGTTAGCCATCCTGGCCGCTACGCAATAGGTCGTGGGTTCGATTCCCACCAAGTGTCTGGGTGTTATTTATCTAATTCAGTAAGTAAAAAAAAAAGTGCGTGCGTGGGGTGTGTTTGTACGCACGGTTATGTGTGCAAGTGTCTAGCCCCTCATAGCACAGGGTATCCTAGTTTGAGGGGTTAGGAAACTTCAGTATTATGTAAAAAATTCTGTTGTCCAATTAACAAATTTTGTGTTTTTTTTTTTTTTTGGGAATGATAGACGCTGTTAGCCGCAGATGGCCATTGCAGCTTCACCGGACAATAGGAGGCGAGCGCTTGAAGCGCTCTAGCCTTTACGGCAGAAGTAGCGACGAGCACAAGGGCACCTCAGGGAGGCACGGCCTCGGCTTGGGCTGTCGCTTAAGAGAGGGCTGAGTTTACCACCGGTTCACAACGCGCCCCCACTGAGAAGAACCGGCAAGAAACTCAGTGGGGTGATGCACGTCGTTGAGGTCGCATACGTACGACCCTTCGGCCTCGCCGGCGAGACCGGTGTCTGATAGCTAGTGTAGCATACGGTTGTCGGGGAGGGGTCGGCGCATCCCGGCCCAATAGGACCGTCATGGGGTCAGGAGGGTCGAGCAGTACGTGCCGTGGTCTGCGGCGCGAGTCAGAAGGGTTTTTTTTTTTTGTTTGAGTGTCTGTGTGTGTGTGTGCGTGTGTGGTGTGTATACGTACCTCTCGCGGAAGGTGGCGAAGCAGTCCCGCAGCGGGTGCGGGAAGCGCGGCGCGGACGCGGCGATGGAGCGCCACGCGAGCGTGACCGCGTCCCGCAGCGCGGCCTGCCCGCGGCGCAGAGCGGCGGCGCCACCAGCACGCGACGGGTCCACCTCGCACTCGGCCGCGCCCGCGCCCGCCGCCGCAGACACCGCGCCGCACAACGTCTCCTGCACACACCACCAGTGCCTCAGACACGTTGTATTACTCAGCGGCTCCGGCACATACAATCATTGAAATATTGACGGGACATCTTGGCCGCTACCCAATAGGTCGTGGGTTCGATTCCCACCAAATGTCTGGGCGTTAAATTATGTATTTATAAAAAAAAGGTATATATGTATTAGTAATATTTTGTATCAGGTCAAGTGCAGGTTCTGATAGTTTACGAGGTCAATCAAGCTGTGTCAAACAATCATGCACCCCGCGAGATGATAAGCATTAACCGCAGCCTATAGACGCTAGCAACAGAAAAATCATTAGTGCCTTGTCGACCCTAAAGATATTATTTATTAAGTCTCATGTGTCCGGTAATTTCACCAGCTACAGCGCCCTTCACACCCAAACACCACTTATTTATATATTTATGCGTGCCACGCATAAATATATAAATAAGCAGAATATTTGACACTGGGTACCTACCCGGACGGTTCCTAGTAATCACCACGTGGTCGCATCAAGTGTGCGACCCGGTAGTTACCTGCAGATACTGGTCGCCGACGAGTTTGAGGTAGGCCTCCATGCTCTTGGTGGCGAGTGAGTTACCGCGGAAGGTGAGCGAGTGGTCTCCGGTGCGACGAACATCGAGAGCCACTACATCCGCGAGGTACCGCGGCGCTAGGCCTGCGCCCGCCATGCATAACACTAGCGCGCAACCGATGTCTTCCTTCGCCTTCACACCTGAACACACACACGATGCATTAACTTCCGCACTCACAAACACCAATTAAATTTAATCCTTGAAATGAAACTAATTTTACGGATTATATCAGCTTGGGATCCCGTGATAAACATAGTCAAATCCAAAGACAAGCATTCCACTGCAAGACCTCAAGATACTGTAAGCTCTTTCTGCGTAGATCGGACTAACAATAATAATTAGAAGACCTGAGGGTACCCTAAGACAACTATGACATATGGACAGCTACCACCTCAGTCCGCCCGTGACCATGAATGCTGTAAAGTATTCGAAACGTCGGGAAATTAAAATCAAAAATAAACCGCGATATAATCCGTAAAATTAGTTTCATTTCAATGTGTAATATTCGCGTAAGTATCAGATCTCATTAACTTTAATCCTAATTAAGTCACTTTTTGAAATCTATTTATTTCGACTGTCTGAGCCACTTCTGATTAATTTCGATTATTGAACACGAGATAATTGATATCTCTACTCACTACCTGCGTATTAAGTATGAACGGGCTTCGATTATCGAAATAATCCGTTATCAAAAAATGGATTAATGATCATTAACTTTAATTAACGTTTGTAGCTTCGGCAGTAAGTACTCTATTCACGGTCCTGCGTGCTGGTCGGCGTGTAGCGCCAATGACTTTTGACGGGTCTGTTGGTCTAGTGGTGAGACATACTGGCCGTTACCCAATAATAGGTGATATTTAAATATCTATTTACAAAATAAGTATTAGTATCAGTTGTGACGCAGGATCGCGTATGGTCTGAATTAGCCATCGGAGTTACCGATCTATGTGTTTTCTTATTTCAAATATTTTGAACCTTATTTTAAAAGGTAAGTAATAGTAATATAAGTAAGTAGTTGCGGCCAACTTCTGACACACAAAGATCAGCTGTGACTACTGAGTCACAGCTGATCTTTGTGTGTCAGAAGTTGGCCGCAAGACGCTGCGCAGTAGCTATTTTTGTGATTTTGTATGCACAACTCACAACTGTAATTGCGCAATGGTTCGCCAAACCTAACTTCAGAGACCCAAAGATCTGCTGTGACTACTGTATAAAGTTCGTCTCTTTTATTTATTTAAACATTATTTACTAAAGTGGTACTAACATAAGGCGGATTTATTGTTTCTAGGCATCCTCTACCAGTCAACCTTCGGGGTAATGTACTGTGTAGTAGTTTTTTGAACTAATGGAGTTAATGTACAAGAAACTAGGAAAAGAAACTCACCAATAACAGGCTCCAAGTATTCACACAACCGTTTGTAGTTCTTTTTGAGGTAATCGAGGAATCTCGCGTAGTTGTCTATCGGAAGCACGTCAACGCTCTGGTAGCGGCACTTGATACGGAGGGAGGGAGCCGGCGCGGCCGGTGACTGCACCTTGTCGGTCTCCCGAAGAGAGTACCACCGCTCGTTGAGGTACCGGGACGATACGTCGTCGACCGGGATACGGACCGTTCCTGTCGACAATGACTTAAGCATTTAGTAAACAATAAGTAAGAATAGCACCGTCCCATCTCCTCCCGTTGGATGTTCGTAAGAGGCGACTAAGGGAAAACAAGGAGACGGACAGCGTCTTTCTATTGGATTAGCTACCACCTATACTGCAAACCCTAAGACACCTGTCAAGCGTGGGGATTATGGCTATTCCTCCCTTCTAAGGGGCCTTTGTTCAGTGTTTTCTTTTAGCTGCTGATTATGATGTTGATGATCAAATAAAAAGTATGAGTTAAAAAAGCACAAAATGATACCGTATCGTATGTCGCGAACACCATTCTTTTGGAATTATAAAAAAACAGAACGTGGCGTACTTGGCGGCCATATTAGTTGTTTGAAAAATTATTTAGTCTATGTCACTCCCACAAACCCCAAGCACTAACCGAACTAACACGAATGAACGTAAGTCAGTGCGCGAAAAATAAATAGACATGCGTTGGTACGCTCAAAAACATCTGCTGTCTGGGGCAAGGAATTTGCATATATCTAGGGTAGCACAATTACTTGGTTTGGGGAAGTCTGGTTGTTTTTTTTTAATGATATGTACCAAACCATATATGTACTAACCGACAAAAATGAATGATACATTTACTAACCAACAAGCACGAATTAGCAATGTGGGTACTAACCGACAATCAAAGCCTAGAGCACAGGCGCACAATAGCCAGCCTCTCGGATGATATTCTACAGGATGCATTTTGGAGAGTGTGCGCAGGAATTGCATGACTTGATTCCACCATCCCCCTTCCATCATTGGACGCGAGACGCACGGCACGTACACGCCCTTTTGTGGTGAAAGTGCCGTCAATCCTGACTAAGCGGTTTGCTTCTTCATTTATAATAAGGACAGCTTTATACTGGAACAGTTTGCCTGCGTCGGTTTTCCCGCCCGATTATAATGTGGGTGTCTTCAAGACTAGATTGAATAGGCTTTTAATAAGCTAGTGTGTTTTACCATCCTCGATTGCGTTGCCGCTTTCCATCAGGTGGACTGCAGTCAAGCACTAGCTTGTAGTAAAAAAAAGCAGTAATGACACAATGTCTTAACCGACAAGCCAGAATAATAAGTGGTACTAACCGACAAGCAGAAATAACAAGTGGTACTAACCGACAAGCACGTGTTTGTCCCGCTTGCGCGAGCGACGCTCGGGCTCTCTGTACACGTTGACGATTATCTCGCGCACCACCGGCAGGTTGCTGAACTCATATACCTCGCCCCAGAAGCATAGCTCCGATTTCAACTTTGATGATGATCTGAAAGTTACAATAAAAATTATATTTTAAGTATAACCACCTTTAATAATAAGAATTGTAATGAGTAAGTTCTAGGTCCCTTGGGCTGGGTCTAGGTACTGTCTAGGTTGATATTACCGCAGTGTCAGATATTCAGCCACTAAGGAGCAAAATGTAAAGGGCACTGTACTAATAAAATTATCACACTTTTTATACTGCCATATGCGATAAGCAGGGCAGGCGTATCGCTTCCCGCGTCTGGAATTTTTTATTAAACTTAACTTACCCATATCATTATAGTTTAAAATACTTTAACAACAAATCAAATTGTTATCACACCAAAAACCGCGTTCTAAATACAGGACAGCGTGGCGTTTACTTCAAATTACATTAAAAGAAACAAAAAAAAACTTCATTTGTCTTCTTTTATATTTATAGGAGTATATTTTATGGTGAAGAATTATTTCTTTCCGTATTTTTTAATCTGTTTTATCTAATCTGCTCTTTTAATTTACAGTATGGCACTAAATAAAACATGTTAAATACATTAAAAAATACCACAAATGGTATTGTTTCCATTTCTCACCTGGCATATAGAGTATCGTCTAGGAGTATTTCACAGTAGTATCTCTTCTTAGGAGGTATGTCTTTAGCTTCTAGCAGCCATAGCTTTACATTCCGCTCACATCGTCTTGTTCGAATCTCTTCCGGCCGCGCTGCTTGCCGCAAGCTGTGAACGAAAATTTAAAATGTGAAAGATTCAAACAATCGTCTATACAGTCATAAAACATAGCTAAGAAGTTAAATTATTTTATTATGTATAGGTCCCTCATTTACACAAAAATCACTATGTTTTTTTACAAACTACCACCGGATCATGCGGCCGCTACTGAGAAAACCCGGCAAGAAACTCAGCGGGCTTGTCTTTTTGTAGAAACTCAGCGGGCTGGTCTATTATAGAATGGTTGTTGTTTTTAAGAACTACCCAGATGAAACTAGCTTCTAACTAAGACAAGACCGCATTTGAAAACTATGACGACACAGGCAGACACATAAACAAACAGATATAGACGTCAGAGTTATATTATATGTAACACTCTTCCGTTATGTAAACATAATGTAAGCACTAGGAAAAACTAAACAACATCTATATCTATACATATCTATACATATTATAAAACAAAGTCGCTCCCGCTGTCTGTCTGTCCCTATGTATGCTTAGATCTTTAAAACTATGCAACGGATTTTGATGTGGTTTTTCTTAATAGATAGAGTGATTCAAGAGGAAGGTTTATATGTATAGTGCATGCATAATATAGTAAACAAAAACTGATAAATTTAGAGGTTTCTAATGTGATGTCGAAAATAAACACTTTTTTTGCGCTTACATTGCAAACGCTGGCTGAACCCTACGAGATATATCAAAATAATGTACTACAGTATTGTACACCTTAGCAAGGTCTACAAAAATGTCTACGATGGTATATGTTTATCTCATATTGGTAACCCACAATAATCGTTTTTTATCATTTACTTTTTATGAGAAATAATTAACTAGAAATTGTTGTTAGCATGAATTTGTACCTTCTTCAATATAACGTAAACTTCAATAATATTTACATCAATGAAAAAATAGCTGTGAACGTTGTTCATACCGCTAGGTTAAGGTTAAGCAACATAAGGCAAGGTCATTACATAGATGGGTGAACCGATTTGTATGAAATTTTGTGTGCATATCGGGTAGGTCTGATAGATGGGAGAAGGCGGCAACTCCGAGGAGGACGGTGACGGGGTTGCGAGTCCCGTCCCCGTGATCATATGGTGCCAGGTTTAAGGGTGCTATAATGCGCACTGAGGGGTATTTGGTGCAAATCCCACTGGTGGGCCTCTTATGTGGCGATGCGACAGCTGCAGGGGTTTAAGTGGGTAAGAATCCCATATACCATGATTGACGAGGATATATAGAACGAGAGGAGGGTGCAAGAGAGGAGAGAGAGGGAGAGGGGATTCGAGGAGGGGGTGATGAGGTGAGGGATAGGGGGATTAAGATGGAGCAAGGGGGAGTGAGGGGGAACAACGTGGGAGAAGAGAAAGGGGGAGGGGGTTCAGAGAGGGGACAACGGGGAGAGGAAGAGGGGGAGTGTGTAGGGGATCGAAGCGGGAGGGGGAAAGAAGGGGGGGAAGGAAAAGAATTAGATTTTTCTTAAAAGAGATGGAGAGAGAAATAAATCAAGGGAGGAGGGAGAAAAGGGAAGCAAAATGTAATAAAAGCGCGGGTGGAGCTGCGCGGGTCAGCTAGTTTCCAATAAAAATGTAAACAAATAATGTCTCACTTAAAGTCCGGTAATGGGTTTCGTTAATGAATATCATACAATGATCTCTATATCATTCTTTAGTAACTACAGATTTATGCTCAGCAAATAGAACTTATTTTTGCTCCTGACTGCCGTTTTAAGACACCAACAATTTCGCTACAAAAAGTGTTACAGTAGTGTTAACGACCTTACCGTGCTACTGCGCAAATAATTGCTGTTATATAACCATTTTTTATCTGAATTCCATATAGATGATTGTAAAAACGATGGAGTAGTTGCCATACCTGTATATCCAGCGGTCTCGCTCCTTCCGCGAGGCGCAGGCGAAGTACCGAGGCGCGCGGTTCTCTGCGCTCAGGGCAAAGCAGTGCGGCCTGCCTAGCACCGACGAGTGGAGTGCACGGATTTCTACCTGCAATTAATCAGATAAAACATTTTTCAACCTTAGCATCAAGTCTTTCCCAAAGTGTCTGAGCATTTTAATAAGTCATGACCGTCTGAGCCCAAATTAAATGGAGCCTGTAGTTTGGCAGAGTTTGTAAGCAACTTAGTGACAAGTACAGTATGTAGTAGTTGCCTTGAAAACAAGGTGCGCAGGTTCGAAGCCCGGATCGCACCTCTGATTTCTTTAATTAATCATGTGAGAATCGTCTTTGTGCGATTGTTACTAGCTCTCGGTAATGGAAAACATCGTGAGGAAACCCGCATGACTGAGAAAGCAACTAGCTTTCAAATGACGTGTGAAGTCCGCTAATCCGCACTTGGCCAGCGTGGTGGACTACAGCCTAAGCCCCCTCATCTTGAGGGTAGCCCGTGCCCAACAGTGGGACATAAACAAGGGCTGGTATTATTATTAGCGACATGCAGAACATTGTAAAGTAAGTGGTTAGTGATACATCAACCCATGCTCCTCACCCAAGACATTATGGTGTCTTGAGCCTGGAAATTTCACTAGCTACAGTGCCCTTCGCATCGGAACACAGTAATATTAAAACATTTCTGCTTGGTGGCAGAATTATACTGCGGTTGTACGTACTTTGGTGGTGCCTTATACGAGGCATCTACCACCAACATGTGCCTTAAATTATACATATTTTGTAGAGTGGTTGTAGAGAATTCATAGTCTTTAGATAAACAGGCGATCATGGATATAAGACTCAAGGTTGACCTCACCTGTCTTTAATAGAAACCAAATAGATGCTTCATCTGTTCAATTATCGTACTTAAATGGGAATTCTTAACAAATGTTTGAAATACAACTACGAGTACTTTTACGGATTTTATCGCGGTTTATTTTTGATTTCAAATGTGTAATATTCGCGTAAGATTAAAATTCCATGTTATCATGTTTACAGTATGCATTAATCAAAAGGTTATATTTTCTAAATACTGTGCTTATTTAGCCCATAATTTCGAATCATATTTGGAGAGGTTTGGCAACTTTACTGTAAATGTTTGGCGGTCTAATAAACTTTATATCATGTTAAATAAAAAAAATAAAGGTACTCACTTAAAATATTTTGGATTTTAAAGCATTGCAGACAGAAATAGTAATTGCATTGAAGTAGTTTGATTTCAATGTGTAATATTCGCGTAAATAAAAGCCAACATCATTGCAGAAAGGAGAATATGCACTCTGTATTTTATTTAAGTATCTAGTCTGTCATCAGACATATGTCTGTAATAAAATGTATTCAAATACTAAAATCAATGCTGTAGAAATATGAGAGATATCATTTGAAACATAGCTCTTGGTCGTTTACAGCTTTATTCTGCAAGAATTTGAATAAAAAATCTTTTTAAAAAAAATTGAACCGACTTCAATATCACTGAAAAGTATAAAATAATTTAAATATTATTGAAGTTGGTGTTAGCGTAGCTGCTGTGTATATTTGGCACCAACTTCAATAATATTTAAATTATTTTATACTTTTCAGTGATATTGAAGTCGGTTCAATTTTTTTTTAAAAAGATTTTATTTTAAACTTTTTAGTGATATTTTCATATATAAAGATTGAACCATCGAAAACCGTAAAATTATCTAGGTAGGTTATGATCACATTATCGTCTACATAGTTTTACATAATTCATGTTTCTTCAGAAAAAAATATCCGGTCGTAATGAAATTTGCATGGAAACATCATAGTAGTTTACTCTCTCGAATAAAAAAAGAATCATCGAAATCGGTTCATAATTGTCAGAGCAATGTAATGGAGAACATCAGTTTTATGGTTTTTACCAGATAAATTCCTCCACATCGTTCATGGTCCTCCAGGAAGTTCTTATCCGGTTGTAATAAAATTCATACAGATTCAATACAGTGGTTCTTTCTTTCGAATAAAAAAAGAATCATTGAAATTGGTAAATATTTGCCAGAGTTATGACCATGTTTGTCCGACCGAGCGAGTCCGAGCGACTAAAACATCATCTATATAGGCTTTCTTGCAGGTCTCAGTGCGCAGTCACCATTATTGTTTTTTCAGGAACTACTTATTACTAAGCAATAATTTTTTTATGGGACCCAATTAACGGATTAAAGAATGGATGGAAGAAAGATTTTTTCAAATCGGTTCATAATTGCCAGAGATATGCGCGAACATACATAGAAAAAAAAAATATATATACAGACGAATTGAGAACCTCCTCCTATTTTTGAAGTCGGTTAAAAACTTGATGCGTTGTGTTGTGCAGGCATGTAATCCGAATGAATACGTACTTGATTAGGCGGTCCCAAATCCATGGTGGAAACGGCGGGTGAATGTGCAGACAGGAGGCTCTCGTGAGATCTGGAACAAGACAACTTGATTATGTAATTTGCACACATACATTAATTCATACACTTTTATTCGCAGTATATTCCACAGTCCTATGTATATACATATTAAAGCTTAGGATGGAGATTTCCTTTAAAATTACTGTATTTTATGCAGGATATAATAACGCTTGAAAGTGACTGACACGAAGCTTTTTAAAATGTATGAATGGAATAACTTTCTTGCGTCCAAGTTTCAACATGCACGAGTGAATCTGAATAGAATACTTCCTTGGCTTGTATCAAATTTTACATAGAATTCTGAACTTCACCAAGAAGCCGCTGGGAATGTTAACAACAAAAAAAGGGAATTGCAAGCATTGCCTTAGTACATAATAAACACATGTAATAAGTAATTTACTTTGTGGTAAGTATAGAATCGTTCAAGTTTATTGCTAGGCTATCTTTTGAGTCTTTATAGTTTCTACATAGGAAGTAAGACGTCGTGTGTAAAAGACCGCCTAAGTAGATACCACCACAGAGTCAGATATTCTGCCACAAAGTTGCAAGTTTTAAAGCATTGTTGCGTGTCCACGTGTGAAGCAAATAGGGTAATGTGGCTGTAGAAATTAATGGACTGAATGCCTTATGCACTGAGCAGCATTTCACTGCAACTGTCCGAAGGCAGCTACGTTGTATATACATATGTATGCCTAAGTTGTATTAAAAACAGTTAATGTCATATGTGCATGTAGATAATTGTGACAACGTAGTAATACAGGTCTCACAGGTCGCGGTATGATAACTTTTATGTGCATTATGTTATTAACAATTTCATCTTTCTTGAAAGCAGGGCTCTGAACTCTAGGCCACCCAATGTGTACACTAATCATCGGAATGTACAAGATAAATAAAAAGAAAACATCAGTTTAACCCCGGACGCAAAAAAACGAGAGACGTTATATTATTATGTTTCACACCCACGTCTGTTTGTCCGTGAGTGTGTCTTTGTCTATCTTTTACATTGTAACTCCCAAAAGCTGCAACGCAAAAGCGAATTGAATGGGATTTAAAGACGCGTTAAAAAAAAAATAAGTCTGGTTTAATCGAGATTGTTCTTAGCTATGTTTGATGAAAATTTATTTTGACTTAATATTGATAAGTTACTTTTACAAGATGAGGTCTATAACAACAAGTAATAAATTTTAAAAACTAAAACCCAACTACGGATAAAATCGCAGTCTAATAATGTGATATTACATAGCCTATAACCAGCGTACGGTCGTTAAACGTCATCTACTAATGTTAATCGCGTCCAAGCGGATTAAAGATGTAGAGTTCCAAGGGGCAAAGCGTTGACATTACTTATCACTAACGATATTACATATTACAAGACTAATTGCTTTGTTAGTTATACTTTTATGTTTAGTTAGGTCCCAATGAAGCTGTCACGTTTGATTGGCAGGGAAGTAATTAACACATTCAGTAAATAAACGGGCGGGCCGGCACTCCTACACATTAAATAACAACCTAAGTGTACTGAATAACGCTTTGCTGTCACGATATGTACTTGTAAGTAAACTTGACACTTAATAAGCTAATGGGTTCGATTCTGATGATTCAGGCATACTATCAGCTCGTAAAGTAGTAATTAATCGTACTTTTATGTGGGGAAGAGACGCAGATATAATAATGTCCTCTTGGCCGATATGACCACGGAGAGGCGTAGTGCACATGTGCTTGCTTAGACACAAGTGCATTCTCTCTTCCTTTACTCGAGGACGGAAAACAGATACGACCGGGAGAGAGATTAGGCGCAGGACTAACTTTTTAATGATCCAACGTTATTAATATTAATTTCAGGAATACAACACCAGTCGAAGGTGTTATTACTCGGCTGCAACTTTCTGTGAAATATAGTCTGACTGCTGCAACCAAGGGAGCGTTGTGCCCTATTTCTCATAAACAAACAGTGATTTATGTAATCGGCAAAGAAATTATTTTGGCATCACTTATTTAAGCGCCCAAGAAAATATTTTTTATGTCAATGTTTATGACATCACATGGCATAACATGAAATCTCATATATACTTTTAGACTTTCGCGTTCCATTGTTAAACTTTATTTTTATCGGGAATTAATGCGATTTACCTTATATTTTATATTTTGGCTTGACGTTTCGGCCGGGTTGCACCAGCCGTGGTCACAAGCAGACTCAATTAATAATAGCGTTAATTCCCGATAAAAATAAAGTATGAAATCTCATGTATTAAAACTCGGAAAAACTTTACAATATTGCCAACTGTATCAATATAAAAAAATCTTAAATTTGTTTGTTTCAGTTACAAAATATGTAACGTTACACCTCGAGGGGAAGTTACACTAATATGTCCACGTGTGATGGTGGACTAAGGAACCAAAAATCATAAAATTCTTGGATACTCCCTAAATATATATCTAGTCTGGTCCATCAATCGAGTATGTCTAATAAACGCAGCTGTTAATATGTAAGTATAATAATATAGTACTACATCATTACTACTAAAAATTTAGTTTTTTAGTAATAATAATGTAGTAGTAGCAATTAACTTACGAGTTAAGTAAAGTTTAACATACTACTAAAAAACTAATACTTTAAATAATTAAACGTGACTCACAAAGTCGCAATGTGTGGTCGAAAGGCGTAGTAAAATTATTAGCTCTCATACGTAAAAGCAAATAATCTTCAGGTAAGTACGCTCATTGCGAAAACTTTATGAAACAAATCCAATAAGGTTTAGGGCATTTTTACGATCGACGCGGATAGCTAAAGGAATTAAAATTATTATTTCCTCAATAAATATCCGTGAGGTGAGAAAACGGATCCCTAATTTATAATTTATTGTATATACATTTTATTAACGCTGTAAAACGAGTCAATCTTTTGAAACACTTTACTGTCGTATCTTTCTGGGTACTTCGATACAGTAGTAAAAATTCCGGACTATTAGTTCAGGAAAATTATTCCAATATAATTTAAAAAACAAATAACTTTCGCTACTTTTTACACTTCTGACAACATTTAATAAAATTTGATAGGCTGCCTCCATTACATAATTTCCAAAGAAAACGAGTTTTCTAAAGAAAAAAAAGAAAAAATACGTCATCTACTAGGTGGTAGAGGAAAGGTGACCCTTTTACGGCAGTGGGTCTTGCCCTTGTTAGATTAGGTATTGTTGCAATTACTCTTCTTAAAGGTATGTTATACATATAAAGATAATAAATTGTATTCCCAACATTCCGTATCCAGGTGTCCAGTAGACACTATAGCTTACGTAAGGAGAGGCCTGCATCTGCACCTCCAATACGAGTTACAAACATATTACACCATCGATGTCTAATTAATATATCGATGTATTACATCAACAAGTATCTCTAATGGAATCTATTGGAAACGTGTAGAATGCCGTACACTGGACAGAAATTTCATATAATTGTAATAGTAGTAACTTAACGTATGTATTTTTTTACCACAAATACTAAAGTCACAATTTTCATACACCAATACTAGTAAATAGAAGATCGAAAATGCCCTGTCAGCCTACAATAATACCGTATGGACCTTGGCACAGTAAAATAGCATAAGTCACAATGATTACCTTGACGTCCGCAATGCATGCGTGGATGGGTGCGTAGGAACCGCCGCCAGGGCTCGTTTTTCGTTTTCCAATTTTGTAGCAGACTTCGTCCTCTTGAGGGGATTGCTTCTGAATGAGCGCTTCGCGAAGAAGAAAGACGCGAGGCGGGAGGGGCTGTGCTGAGCCTGGGCTCCAGGCACCGGCGTGCTGGGCGCTGAGCCACGCCGGCATGCCTTCTCGTATGACGTGTCTGTAAAAAAAAACTTTGGTAAGTACACACACCCACACGTACATGTAAATAATTACTTTTTTTTTATTTCCACTAAACACAAATCTTTTTATTTTCAATATATAAGTTTTTATATTTAAAATATATTCATACTTCGAACACCACTAGTACATCCTAAGCAATTGTGAATGAAATACTGCTTCATATCCGTCAACATGAACAAGCCAATTGATACTGATTTAGCGGCAACCTTGTAAGAAAATGGTGGTTATTGAAACTACTACGTATCCAATATACGTATGTGGCCGAGAGGATTTAATATTACCGATGCATTGTCATATAGACAGGTATGTAATGTAATATCAGCTACATAGCAGTAGCCATGTATGTCGTGGTTTCCGCCGGAAGTTGCGCGCACGCCGCCCGTGACCGCTGCGCATGCGTCGGCAAATGTAAAAAAGATTTGACCAATTTCTTTGTCTTTGTTGTAAATAGAGCATATTTTTTAATTTAATTTAATATTAAAATAAATTAAATAATACTACTAGTTTTCTATTAAACACGCTATTTAAATTGTTTAAATAAAAACTCCAAAATACTTATCAGTTTTCTTAAAGTTTAATAAAATAAGTAGTAAAAATGGTGATATTAAAAAAAAAAATTAGATAATATTGTACGATTGAATGGAATTATCCTCGGTAGTAAACACCATTTCGGGTTAATGTATAAACTTTCACGTTCAGTTAAAGTATAATTTATTTTCTACTTGCCTTTTTATGAACCAATCAAACTTTATTATTTATCAATATTTAACCAGTAACAGTTTATTCAATATATTATATGTTTAGTCTGAGGTGTACCTATGTTTATGTGTACATTTATGAGTACATTATCGAAAAAAAGTTGACGTATAATGAAATTTAAAGCCATACAATCACAGAGGCAGAACTCGCAGATACAGTAAAAACCTGATTACATTCTTTTATAAGAAAATATTCGAAATTTGATCGAATTGATTTATCATATTAATAAAATACGTTTGAAGAAATATTTCATAAAAGAGCTACAGGCCGGTGAAAGTGACATCGAAGATATAAATTAAGTTTACTTTTACCTCATATATCTGCGATGATTCGGTAATTGATTCAATACTATGTATATTAATATTGATTTAAATACGGAGTGTCAGGTCACCATGTCAATGACATAAGCAACCCTACAACAGATGTTTTCTACGTGTAGAACCCATTACTGTTATTGCCTCACTTTATGCGATCCTTTCATGTCTTCACTGATATGTAGTAATAAGTTCAGCATGTACGTAGTACAGATTTGCAGTTTGGTACAGTAAAAACTTGCACGTTTTATGGAGTAAGTTTTACAATACAACACATTTTCATTCGGAAATTTCATAAAAATAACTTTGTAAATATAAAGAAACTGCCGTAGGAAGAAATAGGTTTTCGCTCTTTAATCACCGTAACTATTGCTGTTATATGTATATTTATGATATTTATTAAACGTCTCTAGTCTTTCGCAAATCTTTTTAATTTGATTTGCGAAAGACTAGAGACGTCAAAAATCAAAATTAATCCGAAGTCGAAGGAATCCAATTTATTTTTAAATCGTTAAAATTTATGCTAAAACACACCTTTCGCAGAAAGAAAAACAAAAATTTTAAACTATTTCTTCTAGCTTTTTATATAAAAGTTTTACACGTTTGCATAATTTATGAACAAAAATATTTAAAAACGCCGTAGAAGCATTGGCACCGTAACTTTTTAAGATAAGGAACTTTTTTTTAAATTATAAGCTATTCATAATTATTACACTTTTTAAAACGTTACATTTTCTTAACTTATAATTTATGGTAAGTAGCGGTAAGTAGTTATGCAATCGTCAAAGGTAAATCGCACCAGCTTATGCCAGAGGAATTGATGCTGGCAGCAAAGTGGACGAAACGAGATCCCGCGTCCACTCGCAAAATCGACAACGATACATTCGAAACGAAACGATACGTCTCCGAATGTATCGCACCTGGGGGGCGATTCTCGCTTACTTCGAATCGACTTCGATTTCGAATCTGCAATACGAAGCCTATCTCTACTAAGAAATCTCGTAACTCGAAGTGATTTTCTCGAATCTTGTATTCTGGGCAACAATCGAAGTAAACTTCGAAATAATCTCTATTCGAATGAGGAAAATGTTGCCATTATGAAAGATAAATGTCCCGCGAGTTATTCCGGTCAAGTAGTTGATACGGTTTTTTTACCGGATGGGATGTTCTTAGTAGAAAAACATATCTTTAAAGTGGTTCGCGTCTATAAAATGATAGAACGACATTTTGTACGATTTTTCACATAATTCATCACAAATTAATGAGTAATAAATACACAAAGCTGTGTGTTCTTACCATAGATTTGTATAAATCTATGGTTCTTACTTAGTAGTCTGTGGCTGTATGATCCTAGTACCTTTGCCTGTCTTTCGGCGAAGTAAAATTAAAACAAAAATACCATATGTTTTTATGTATATGATTTTGTTTTAGTATGCCCGAAAGGTTATTTATAAAAAGATAAGTTTTATTATTGTTGTCCGTATTCTTAAAGGCGTTTATGTGATGTTTAGGTGTATATACCTACTCTATCTTGTCGGCATAGTGATTTTATCTTAATTGGCTGTCGATCGCAGTATCTCTTGTTGATTGTTTGTTTGGTAATGAATTAAGTTTTAATCAAGTGCGAGGACTTCGTAAAGTGTAGTTATACTTTAATAAACTATCCTATAAAATAATCTAGGAATACGGTACTCATCTTAAAATTATAATCAATAAGGTTTGACATTTGTTGTGATTCGAACTCGAGATGACGATTCGACTGGTGTTGACCAGTCGAAGCAGTTCGAGTGGCTAGCGTTCGAAATAGGTTGGGCTCGACATGTCGAGAATACAATTACGTGATTTTTAGTCGCCAATAGTTCGAATTCAAATATTTCTTCGAATTCGTGATTGATTCGAAAGTGCGAGAATCGCCTCCCTGCCCTACTCTAACAAATGTTCGAATTTCTCGTCGATTATCGTTGCGGTAGAGTAAATATTTATTTGATAAACGATGTTCGGAGCGAATGGAATAAATAATAAGTACAAAGTTATGGCCTCGCAGTTACAATTAAATGAAATTTTATACTTTATTTAAATTAAATTATATTATATGTTACTTAAATTAAATTAAATTTTATGTTATTTAAATTAATTTGAATTTTATATATTTTTTAAATTAAATTAAATTCGATATATTATTTAAATTAAATATTATATTTTATTTAATTTTTAATTTAATGTAGAGTAATTTAAATTTTATATTTTATTTAAATTAAATTCTATATATTATTTAATTTAAATTAAATATTATATTTTATTTTATTTTTAATTTAATATAAATTAATTTAAATTTTATATTTAATTTAAATTAAATTAAATTTTAGTTAAATTGAATTAAATTTTAGTTAAATTAAATTAAATTTTATACTATATTTAAATTAAATTAAATTTTATAAAAAAAAAAAAACGAAAAATTCGAATATTCGATATGAGTCTTTGCGACTAAGAGTAAGTTATGGACGATAATGTCGAATAATGTATCGTTCGTTCATTCGTCGTTACGACATAGAAAACGATGTAACTCAGAGTAGGATTCGACACGACAAATGTTACGATGTATCGATAATCGTTTTTGCGAGTAGACACCCTTTTTATCGAGCGCTGGCAACATTATTTATCGCAGGAACTCAATAAGTAGTACTTAAAGGTGGTGTTATTTGGCTGTTTTCTATAAGGTACTTCTCTTATTAAGTGTTGCTCTATTTTTTCGAGTGGTCCTTACACTTGTGACCTATCTCGCTAATGAAAATAAACCTCCTTTTAAAACAATGGAACATTGCTATCTTAAGAGCCTTAACCTTAAATGAGTTACGGGATATTGCCTATGGATAGCACTAACTTCTAAACAGTTGCTTCCAAAAATCCAAACGCATGGGAGTACTATTCTGCGCACTTGATAACGTGTCGATAATAGTTCACGAGGAAGTGCAACGCGACAGCAGCGATAGTGATGGTACATTAACATCATTTCTATGTGCACTTTAAAAAGAAATATTGTGAAGAAATGACCGACTTAGTTCTTGAGTGAAACCGTGCTGGGGTAAGACGCGTGACGAATGTTTAATAGTAACGGTAGAGACTTTTGTGTAACAGCTGTTTAAAGTAAATAACATTGTTTGTGATTCAGTTTAGGTAGCTGGTTTCTCTTCTCATATGAACCGAGAACGAGATGTGGAACTTACAATGCAAAACGTTTCTGGATTCCACGAAATCTTATAGTCAACTGCGATATTCTCTGCTGCATCAATAATAATTCTCGCATTAATAATTGCAGATTACGTACCTATTTATTGTCATTCCCATGAGAACCGCATAAGAGATAATGCGTAACTTATCACGTTCATAGCTGTTTTCTTTTTACTCGGTTTGACTTCCCACAGAAGCAATAATAACCTTAGTGTGTACTTATTCAAATAGATACTCTACATCAGCTGACTCAGAAATTTTATAAAATAATTTCTTACAAAATCTATAATATGTCAAAAAGCAACTAATATTTTAATGCTCGCCAAAGTATTAAAATCGACACGAAAATACGAAGTGAGCCCTAAAAGTTACTGTTTTATTCACTAATCTTCAAACTATGTCAGGAATTTTGAAAATATAGCTCTCACAGTCCTGTCCAACACAAACTACAATAAATCATGCCACTTTCCAGTTAGTACCATTTTAACAAACCATTGTTTATAACGACAGTCACTTAGATATAATGGGATCCAAATATCGAGATGACTTCCACTTTTCATAGTGCCGACTTGAAGACATGACGTATCGTTTGTTGAAGGCCCCTTGCCTACATCAGCTTGCTGTATAATTAGTTACCATTGTTTACTGTCGAGGAGAGGAGTGCAGAATAGTTTAAAACCGTTAACTCATTCTAGATAATGCTACAAAAGTTAATATTTGTTGGGACCGCTTTGGATATATAAACCGGAAAGGAAATCTTCAACTATATGAAACTGGAATTTATTTAAGAACATTGATACTTATTTCATATCTGAACAATAGTGCAAGACTACGTTCGTCTGACTCATTATATTGCAAAGTAGTTAATGTATTTTAGAAAGGATCGCAGTCATTCAATGTTTATAACTCTAAGATCAATGTCAAAAGCCCGACTGCATAATATTTAACTCTATGTAACTAGGTTCAACTGGCGCCTTACATTACTCATTAAATTATGGCTAGTGGTGCATTGTGGGGCG
The DNA here is from genome assembly GCA_911728495.1 of Furcula furcula. Taxonomy (NCBI): domain Eukaryota; kingdom Metazoa; phylum Arthropoda; class Insecta; order Lepidoptera; family Notodontidae; genus Furcula; species Furcula furcula. The sequence continues at coordinate 9,506,003 of OU452243.1, forward strand.
GTAATAAACAACTCAAGGCTGAAGTGAATTATTATTGTTATATTGGAAAACATTCTTACCGGAATGTACGGCGACATCGTCGTCGACGTAGAGGTACGCGCGCCGAATACTCATCGGGCTGTTTGCCACCTGCGCTTCATTCTTTTTAATAAGCGCGCCGATTACTTCTGTCTCGCCTCCGTTACTGTCTACAAAGTTATCGTAATCCTCGGTCAAATCCGTAACGACAGCAATGTGCTCGTCTAATCCTTCTTCGATATGTCTCGCAGTAATACTTCGCAGTAACGAATTGCTTCGAGACAACTTCGTGCTTCGAGATCGACGGATAAAGTTTAATCCTGACATTTTACTTGGACTCTTATTCGGGCTCTCGGGAGTCACGGTAATCCTTGGCGTCCTAAATATAGACGTAGAGCTACTACTACCTCTAATAGGCGATGGCACATTAAGATTCTGTGGTAGTGTTTTTGATTTTTCCCTCGCTGGTGATGATATCCTTGGCGAGTCCGGAATCAATGACAAATTAGACGAGTTCATTATTGAAGTGTTAGATATTATTTTGTTTCCAATATTAGTAGAGGAATTATTCAATTTACCAGATGAGATCGAACCTCCTATAGGAGTAAATATTCTATCGTAGCGTGGTTCACAGGATGTTGTACTCCGTAATCTAGGCTTGGAGTTCCTTAATAAAGCGCCTTGTGCGACGAGCCTAGGACTAGTGAGATCGCGGTGACCCGCTCTTGGTAGAGCTTCATTTGAACTCGCTGTAGATGATAGTGGGCGTCGAAATCGCCTTCCAGGACTAAACACGCTCATATCGCTTTCACTTTCCGTAAAAGATGAATCACCCCGGGAATGAATTTGCAACCGGCCCCTCTCTGACGCATTCCTCCTTTTAGTTTTCGTAGGGACGCCGCCTATGTTCTGTCCGGTTATTAAAGCTTCTTTTTCTTCTGGCGTCAGGGGTAAATAGTTGTCGAAGCTTTCGAACAATGGCACATAGAATACGGAGCGGCGTCTCGTCGAATCGTCGCCGTCGCCGGCGTCCGAGGCGGTCGGTGACAGTGCACTCGACATAGCGTCAGCGCGGGCTCGGCGGATACACGCTGCGTTAACGCTGCCGTACCTCCCAGGAGCCGCGTCGCCGCATCAGCTCTGCCATTTGATTCACTGCTCCTTTCTTTATTCCTTTTTCAATTCATTTCACGCGATTATTTAACGTTAATTAACACACTTCTTGCCTGGTCACTTTGTATTTTGAACCACAGTGTGAATCTACAAAAAACGCAAACCGAATGTTGGAGTATTATTAAACGGCCATAAAACTGCGTCATAATTGTTATCAAAGATTGTAAGTTTAGATTGGAGACATGAAAACAAGTGCCCCGAAAACGTGTTATAGCAAGAATAATAATTGTATGTGATTCATAAATGGGTGAGGTGAGTACAGGTAAGTATCGATCGGAGTAAGTGGACTGTTTTGTTTTATCACAAGTGCGATAAGATTATGCACTGCTGGCAACCAATGAAATTATCGTAGCGAATCAGTGGAAACAGGCCAAACGAAACAATTATAACATTCGTTCTAAGGGTCCGGCCCCTAACGAATAATTTAATAAGTAAATACAATAAGGAAAGGAAATCCTTCCAAGAAATTTGAAAATGTTTAGACAAATATATAGATAGTTGTTTTGTTTGTAAGTAAAGATACACTGTCCGTTACGTCTGATGAAAGTATGGATGGACGTTCGCGTGTGCGAAAATAGGAATTACATATTAGGGGCAACATATGTGTTTGCCGTTTGTGTTTATACAGCGAGGAGTGGTGGTTGTCGTGAATATATTTAGAATTGCCCTGGCTCACCATAAATGTCGGCGAACAGCGCAATTAGATTATAACATACGAATCAGTTTAATTTAATCAACGAATGCGTGTGTTTTGAACATTGTTATACCTAATACACGAAACGAGCAAGGGCGTGTAGGTATTTAAAATTTATTTAAACCTATTTTGCTCGTAAATTACTTTGCAGTGGCTCACCATAACTATTTTCCAGGTCAAACTCATTTCCGTATAGGCAAGTCTGTATAATGATGGCACTTGTGAAAACCGCCACATATTACATATTTACAAGAAATTAGAGCAAATGTTACTTAAGCGGTACAAACTCTTGCAAAACGAGCACCATTTTGTTAGTTTGTTTTGTAGGTAATTTTCGAAACCACAGCCGTAACGTGTTAATGATTTAAAGTCCGCGGTCATCGCCAGAAAAAATTCCTTTACTAACCCGGTAGTAAGCTACATAATCACCAGAATAGTTTATTATTAGAATATGCAGAAAGATCCCTCGAATAATAAGGATTCGCCTAGCGCTCATCTGCTATAGAAGATCAGCTGAATGCACAATCTTTGCATTTGGAATGAACAACGCCGTAGTATTTTCACCACGAAGAAAAGAGTAGGTATATGAGTCAGCAATGAATTAAGACCAAAATTAAAAAAACGTAAAAGTATGATCAACATCCTCATAATTGTTCCACATACAATATACCAAGTTCATTGTACCGTGTTCAAAGAAACGCAAAATAAAATACCGGATGTCGTGAACCAAGCGAGGACTGAACGACTCCGAGATCACACGACTAAAGCGAAGCTTGCGGAACAAATGCAATATTTGAGCATCAGAATGTGTACATTCTAGTAGCAGCAGTAGTTCGTGAGTATAATGATTCGAAATAAACTGTTATGACAAATTTTTGCTATGAGTTCGAACGTGAGCAAATAGCTGTTAATATTAAGAATCGCTAAATGAATTTTACCAAAATGAATAAGTACTAACTTTAATTCACAAGGTAATCATTGGCAAGCCTTGGTAGACCTTTGTTCATCAGTGGACATCTTTCCGGCTGATGATATTGAAGATGAATAATTGGCAAGACTAAATCTAGCGGTAAGAGTATCATGTGATAGTGTTCCTCATTTTGAAGACCTGACTGAGTCTTTTATAAATTCAATCAAATTAGGAATTTATTAAAAAGCAAAATTACGAGATTTTACATAAAACGGGATAGTGATGTTTAATAGATATAATATTTTTTTCGAGAATTTCAGTAATGTCAACATCATACGCTAAAACTTCCTTCATTCACTTCATTCTATATTTGTTGCTATATATTAACTGTAATTATGGAACGAAAGTCCAAGTTGAACAAGTCCTGAAATAATGAGAAAAATAAAGAAGCCGCAGCGGTTTTACTACACAAAAAATAGAATTATATGAGACGATCAGGCTTCGATAAAATGGCAAAACATTGTAGCATGGCCACGGAGCCCGGCGAGACTAACCTGTGCGTGGACAATCTCATGATTGTGCCTTGAATCATTCAAGGGAGCAAGCAGTATCGCCGCCGGCTAATAACATGCTACAAGCTGCAAAAGCCATGGTCTTTCAACGTCACGGTAAATTGAATAACTACTTATATAAGCGAGTTAATGCCCAAGTTCGAGAGCCCTTCTAAATTTTATACGTAATAGTTGATTAAACGAAAGGCTAGGAATTGAGATTATTAGTAAAAAGGTATGGGTATAAGATGGTAGTCAACGAATATCTCTACTAAAACTGTCATATGTTGTTAAAAGAATTAAGGTTCATGCAAGAAGGCAGAGGTTTAAACGTATATCTTAATAATATAGTAATCGTATATTTATATTGTAGTAAGGGACTAAAACAAACGCTATGCGCAGTGTTTATTGTTTGTACTTATCTATTTTACACTGTTATGCACGGCACGGTCGTAAGTACCATAGTATTTATGAAAATGTTAAATGAAAGTCAATAATTCTCAAGTTACATGCCTACTTAGAACCAGTTAATACAGGCATTAACGAGATCACAACAAAACAAACAGAACAACATCTAAATCATCTGCTCTCCTCCTAACACCCTGCAATATGTTGTGTGTAAATTATGGTCACGAAAATAAAACAACACAATATGGCGGCTGGAAGAATTTTTCTCACGCGATCTTCGTGAATTGCACGCGTCAGACAGTCTCGGAGTCGGTTAGAGAGAAACGACTAGAAAGAAACGGCTAGTGACAGTAGCGACTAGTAGCGAGTAAAATTAAATCACTGAGCGAATAGTCAAATAGATAGACAGATGAATCGCCGGTGTGACAACTATTTCCATAGTATCATATTTCGTTTTGCAACTAAAGGACTAAAAAAATATATGTCTTTCTGTCGCGCACATATTCTCCCTCTCTCTCTCTCACTATCTCTAAAAAAGCAATGCTAAAATATGGTACCGCTGCGCTGCTATACACAGCTAACGCTATTTATTGATACTGGCACCATATCCGCAAATCCTTTTGCTCAAATATTCTTATTTCGCGCGTTACGGATACTTTGTGGCGGACCAAAAAACAGCTAAAAATCGGGAAATTCGGAGAATGTAATTCTAAAGTGAATTCTAAATGCTAATAATTAGAGTTTTTGTTGTGTTGTATTGAGGAAAATATATGTAATTCGAAACGATCCACCTATTTTATTCACAATATATTTTGTATAAATACCAATATTTTGTTTTGAAGCAATAAAATTCTTCTTCGCCACTCGTTGATAGTGATACAAGCCATAAGCTCATAAAGTCTCCAGCTTTTGCTGGAGAAGTATTGTGAATAAGGGTGTAAGTGTTTGTACACTTACACTCTTATTCACAATCAACACAATGAATCTGTGATTGGGTAAAGTCGGCATTAAATGCAAAGCGTTGTCACGGCAAAGGGTCCGGCAAGTGTTGTTCCTGAATACGGATGTTATCAGCCAGTAAACAGTTGTAAGATATATCTAACAAAGATTAGGCGGCCTCAGTTGCACGTAACTAAAGCATTCTTTTTCTTCTTCTTCTCTGCCGTATTGCTCTTGACAGAGCGGTCGTGGCCGTTATGTAGTGTCACTAGGGGCAGATGTTACGCGCCTCACGACTTGTCGCCATCTTTCTCTGTTTGCGGTCATCCTGGTGCACTCATGCAAGGGACCGCCCAGTGCAGATTTAATTTGGTCGGTCCATCGCATAGGTGACCGCCCGCGTGGTCTAGTGCCTTCTACCCTCCCCTACACGACAAGACGCTCTATGGAGTCTTCGCTTCTTCTGGAGACGTGACCGAAGAACTTGATTATTCGGTATTGTACGGTTTTCGACAGACGCTGCTTGATGCCGAGTTCTTGAAAAAACATTACGAAAGTTTAATTTGGGCTTTCGCAAGTTTCCGACAGCATGCCCGCCGCGCCGGTGCAACGAATGCCATGAAGGCACAGAACCGTTACTGTTACACGATCATAAATATGTATATTTTTAGTTTTAAGTATTAAATTACAATGCGAGCCGACATGATAATAATTATCACTAGAGTACTATCAGTGGATAGCATATTTTAACTAGAGCCTCCGCGAATAGCGTAATCCATTTTTTTTTACCAGACTGCGTCTAAAACATTATAAGCACATAATCGCATTTTTTTTTATTCAACATAAGCTAGTACTTGACTGCAGACCCACCTGATGGAAAGTGGCGACGCAATCTAAGATGGTAAAGCACACTAGCTTATTAAAAGCCTATTCACTCTTGCCTTGAAGACACCCACTCCACAAATGTATATACATATTATGTATGTATTATATCTCGTATGTCTATTTGTTTTCCCCACTCTGCAGCCTAAATGGCTTGATGTATTTAATAGAATCGTTGAGTCAGTCTTAGATAAGTGAATGATCAAATAAAAACAGATTGAACCTTTGGTTTTTAAGTAAAAATATATTTTTAATTTTGTTTAGTAAGTAGTTTAAAACGTATTGTCTTCGAAACTGAAAGATGTTTACGTTTACGCTACGCAGAATTTCATACTGAATCTATACAGACGTGCTTTATCTCGTTTATCCATGAAACCTAGAATGGTTATGAATAAGCTAAAACCGATATAATGCTTTCTTGCAAAATAGTATTTAAATAGACCAGGTGGAGCGACGATATTCGCGGAGAGGTTGGCAGTAACTGAATGAAGAGAGCCGAAGATGGGGTTCAGTAGCGTGCGTTTGGGAAGTCATATGCCCAACAGTAGACTGATGTGGGCTGATTATGATGATGATTTAAATACTTGTCATCACCTAGTCTTTCTTATGGTTCAAACAGTTAAACAATAAATATTCCTCGAAAATGGAATACAATGAAGTAACTTTATCTTATCAAAGATACTAAAAAGTGTTCTAAAGATTAAATTAAAATAAATACAATCAACTTAAGTTATAAATTACATCAAATTCATTTATTTTTGATTTTATTTAATTCATTGTTGATTTTATGTCATTCAAAAACGCTACTTCATTACCTATAATACTAATATAAAATTCGATTAATAAAGGTATTAAAAACAATCGTAGATTGTGTCTTTGATCGTAGCCATAATGGTATGTATTGTCCTAACGATCGAATCGAAGGAGGACAATAAACTGAATCCCAAGTTTATATGATGTAACACAGTATAGTTGATCGTAAAAAGAAAGTGTGTTGGGATTGCTTGTCTTATTTGTAGGAGTACTAGAGGTACGGATATGCCCGGCACTTCCTCGGTCTACAACCGATAAGATTACCTGCAATAGAGACGGGTTTGTCAAGTTAGTGGGCACACCGGTACTGGTTTATTGGTATACATGAAACAGGTATGACATGGCGCCATTGGTAATAATTACACATTTTCTTATACTCACGTTCACAGAAACTTCTTAGTACATATACATTTTAACGTTTTGTAAGCGTAGTGATTAGACGGACGTTGCTAGTAAGTGCCTAAGTAGTGCGTAAGTAGTACGCATGAACATAGATACGCCTGAACATGGACAGCTGCATTGCACGTGACTACACTGCCGCTTAATACTCAAATCATTATTAAGTTGATTTATCCTAGTAATTTCATCAGCTATAGTGTCATTCACATCCAAACACATCAGTGCTTACAATATGCTGGTATATCGACAAAAGATTTGACACTGTTGTTACTATACCTACGTGAATGGCCCCTTGCAGAACGGACCTAACAATCGCCTTATAATATAACATATGCCGCAGCGCCTTTTTAAAAAACTTCAAAAAAGAAGGACGTTCTCAATTTGACTGTTTTTGTATATATATATTTTTTTAGTTAGCAAAAACAGGAATGTATGATGAATTAAAGACGTCTACGTCTGCTTTATTTTATCGTCCTTCTTGCAGTTTCTAAATCTTGTTTAATTTGCATTATCACGAACGCGTTTATCTCAATTACTTTTAAGAAAACAGGTCTGTTAACTCTCTGTCAGGTAATTTGTATGCGCGTCACGTGAAATCGTGGCTGAACGAGTTACTGTAGTTTTCACTATGTAAAGTATTGATACTTTTATGTGCTAATATTATTGAAAAGATAAATACTGTTTTTACATATTAATCTTGGAAATACTGATCCTGATAATTCTAATAGAAATAAAATTCTAATAAACCACACTGTTTCTGCATAACATAAGCGAGGTATAAATGTAGTTGAAATAATAGTTAGTTTTAATAGAAAACCATTTCTATTAAAACATTTACCATTTACTCAAGCAACTCGCAAACTACCCAAGTGTGTAGTCATGTACGAAGAAGTTCGCACATCAATAACGATGACAGGTCTCAAACTCGACACTATGTGGGTCTAGGAAATACTTGTGAATTACTAAAATATGTTACGTATGTGTACTACAAACATTTATTCTTACAAACCTTGTATTAACTATGATGATTATCTTCAGTTTCATGTATTTGATTCTATCTTAAAGTATTATGTATTTGACCTATGTATATCAAAAAATCGCTAACTACCGACAGCCAACTACATCCAAACACTTACTTTGAATATTTCCAAGCAATCGATAATTAACTCAAATCTCTCCCACAGAATCTCACGCTGTCATTCACCAGATCAATCGATTCTCTTTAATGATTACTATATAAGTACATGAAGAAAAAAGAGACAAAACGCAAGCGATTCCCGTTAGCTTAAACACTGTTTCATAATTTGAGATGAAGCATTCACTGGCCCATAAGTACAGTTATCTCCGTCCACCAACTTTTGGACCAGTGATGTACAAATATCGTTTGTAGATACTCTGTTTGCATTGTGGTTGTATACCGGCTCTACCACTTTCTGTTAGACGCTTGTTAGCGCTACTTGTAGAAAGCTGTTGCATTCGATTTGAATTATAATCGATGACAGTGATATTTATAGTATCGATGACATCAATTTTATAGACGAAAACTATATGATAAAATATAATAAGAAGTATTCAGCAAGTAGCAGCACTATTTTATGCTTTAATAGTTGCCCGTAATTATATATTCGAGCTCCAAAATTTTATTTACCATGGGCATCATCAAAGTTACAAGTTATATACAAGTTTATAGGGCATGAATTTTGCATGACTTGGATTATACCAGTGCATGATGGTAGATCATCTTAAGTGAGTTTAAGCAAGCTACGTGCATTATTATGAAGATGTAAACATTTATTATGAGATGGTGGGATATACATCAGATTGACAAATATGAAGAAGAACGTGTAATGATGTCACATCTCCGTGATATAGGGCAGGCGGCGGGTCACGTTAAAAGCCCTTAGTTACATGCGGCTAGGGCTGACACCTTCTATTTGATAAACGGGCTTGGTGTGCATAAATAAAAATTATGTATCTTTTACGTAGAAACAGTTATCATTCATTAATTTATAGTTCGACATTTATAGTGCTAACTTTTGTAGTTTATTAAAATGAAGGTTTTATAGATTTTACAATTCAAAATTCTCGGCAATCAATAACGAATTTACAACGTTAGTTAAATATTTAGGAGCTCCTCAAATGCTAATAGGCCTCATTAAGATTTGAGATGCGCACCTTTCTGAATTCAATCATGAGTTATGAGTCTTCAGGCGACATTTCATTATGCTAAGTATTGCAATACTGTAATAGAAAGCATAATTATTCGATAGAAATAAAGGTAAATTATATGGTTCAAATTAAATTTCAAGTGGTTTATCTGAGCATGAAAATATTATGTCCAGTGAAATAAAATTGTCCCACCGTGACCATGGGATGTCGAGAAAATAAAAAAATATGTTACATAAACTTTACATTCATATATTTTAGCAAACATCCTTATAAAATTGTTGCCAGCCCTACGTGTAGTGCTTGTCTACCATAACGCGGAACGAGGGCAAGAGCGTGACTACCAAGTGCAGTTTGAACTAACAACATTTAGATACAACCCTATATTATGTTGCATCTCCAATTTTGGAACATTTGTTGTAAGCCGCAATCTTATAATGGATGTAGATTGCATACTCACAATAGCAACTTAGTTTATAACTTTGAATATTACTTTAGAATACGCGTCATTATAAAAATGTATTTTCACTCAACTGTGCCAAGCGATCCCACCTAATTATCTAGTAAAGATAATGAATTTGATGGAAACGCACTAGCATATGGACAAGATGTATCAGTGGTATACTTGCGCCGGTAGCAAAATATCAATTTTCAACTCCCTCAACCGAAGTAACCTCTCATTCAGGAACAAAAGTCATTTAAATGTATTGTTATTAAGCTGCTATATTCTGGAGATACTTTCTCTAGTCGAGCGGCAGCAATTTTAAGCAGGCGCTCCGATTACGAAATTTAAAAAAGAACGGTGACTTTTTAAAACAATAACAAAGAACTTTGAAGGTTCAAAGAAGAATCAAACGAGTGCTCGATGCAAACAAAGTCGCCGCCGTGTGCCGCGGTAGAACTTGTTTCGAAGGCAATCACGGTTGCGTTGTGCAATAACTATTTTCTACACTACGACAGACTATGTTTGGACAAAGAAATGTGTAGAGGCAAATATTTACATGCTCGCTAAATATTTTACACCTTCTAGCTACAAAAGTATGTGATTAAAATTCCGCGCTGAAAATCGAAAAAGAACGGAGTGTTTCAAACAGATTTTCTGAACTAAATTTCTAAAACGGGATACGAGACAACAAAAAGTAGTAAGTGTCTTTGTTTAGTCACGCGGAAGTTTAGCATTTGAAAATGTGTACCACTTTGTATGAATAAGTTATGAGTGTACCACAAGAAAAAGAGACTCAGAATGAATCGTGACAAAGCTCGGCCGCGGGCCCGGATCACCCAACATTCACCAGCGCAAGGTCAAGAAAGGGTAATATTATGACGCCAATATACGTAGCTACTTATTTTAAATGCTGCCTATGCCAAGGTTCGACTGTCAACAGAGCAGCATCAAGTAATATTAACGAAACTGATGCAGACTAATACAGGAAGCTGCATCAACGTTCTATTTCGTTTGGCATTTAGAAGAATGTAGTGGTATTTAAATCTGAACTAAACTAGAGCTCTAACTCTAACATAACTTTGAATTGTATTAGTAATCATTTGAATTCGTATTTTTATTACACCTACCTTAAAAATTGAGCTAAAGTGTTAAGAACGGTTTTTTAATAAATTAAGATACCAATTTATATAAGTATCTATATCACATACCAACTATAAATTAGAGTGATAGTCAATAGAGGAAACGCCCACTTAAAATTAGATCAGCTCGACCACGAAAGTATTTACTTATTACTATATCTTTGAGCCAAAAAAAGCGTAACGAAGCTTAAAAAAATACAAATTCAATTATTAACGTATCCAATACCGTTATTCACAAAATAAACTAAATTAGCAGCACAAAAATAAAATTAAGTACACACAAACGAATATAATTTTTAAAATTTACATAGATTGCTTGCTAGCAATCTGAACTGAGGTAGTCTAACTTTTCAAGTAAACTTTGTTTTTTCTTTAGGTTTAAAACAAACTGCACCTACATCTTACAGAAGATTATCTTGTGTGTGTTTTGTGAGGTAAGATTGCCAATGTTTGGGCAATGCGTTATGTATGAGTAATAGCTATGCTAATGGCCTATGGACTACCGTTCGTGCTTTTTGCGGCTAGCAAAGCTATGCAGTTGATACAGGGTCACTGTATTTTAGTAAGCTGGAAGAGAAGTTCCATCTACGGCTCCATACCGTCAATCAAGCTCTTTGTTTATATTAAATTTTTAAAAAACGAGTAAGCTGGAACGTTAATACCATACTAAGCAAGGGCGCAGCTACCGCAGTATCAGCCTTACCAATGATACGGGGCCCCGTATCATTGGTTACAGGGCACAGGGCTACAGGGGCCCCGAACACGTGTAAGCAACAATTCGTAAAATCCATGTTCTCACATAATCTCTTAGGCTGTACCATAATTTGGGCACCCCAACAAATTTTGATACGGGGCCCATCTAAGGCAAGCTACGCCACTGCTACTAAGTTAAGGTTTCTTTTTATAAGTTATTTTTTTCATTTTACTTTTTTATAAGTTACTTAAGACCTTAAATTGCTATTATCCTTGAGTATGTATGCCCCATGTTCAACCAGCCCGCCTGTATATTTGTATACAAAGTTGGTTGGTATACCTCGAGCGTGTCTCCGCTTACAGTCGCGCCCAACGTAAAATTAGAACGGTTGTTAATGATCGCTAAAAGGCCAATAGCGTAATACAGTCTCATTTAAAAGTAACGCTTACGCGTTTCTACATCAAAACAAATTAGGCATCCCGGAGTGATTTGTTAATGTTTACGCTCATTATCACAGCGGATATTATTTCAGTATCTATCGTAGAGTAATTAGCTATATCATAATCGGAGATAATTATGTAATGGTTATATTAATCTCCGTAGTATTAGAGTATAAGCTTCTGTGAATTACCTACCTATACTTTTTGCAGCTTTCATATATAATGAAAAAATCAGTAAGGCAGGTGCGCAGAGCATGCGGGCAAAAAATATAATTACTTGCTTCGAGTCTGGTTCCGCCTGTACTAATTAATTTTTAGTAGTCAGTTAACCAATTTGTATATAATCTACGGATAGGTAATTATTAGTGAAGCCAGGATTAAATATATATTTTCGTCTTAAATAAAGCATGTCATATTTTTCTATTATAATAACGAATACCGATCTGATATATCATCAGCATCAGCCGGAAGACGTCCACTGCTGAACATAGGCCTCCCCGTTAGAACGCCACAATGAACGACAATTGACTATTTACATCCACCGGTTGCCTGCGACGCGCACAATGTCGTCTGTCCACCTAGTGGGAGGCCTGCCTACGCTGCGTCTTTCGGTTCGTGGTCGCCACTCGAGAACCATTCTTCCCCAACGGTTTTTCGAGCGATGTGGCCTGCCCATTTCCACTTCATCTTGCAGATTCTGAGAACTATGTCGGTGACCGATATATATGTGTATAAAATATGTGATTCAGTCACATAAAATAGTGTTTAAATATTATTTACATTAGTTTTGGCATTGTCTTTATTTTTCCTTTGAAGAAGTTTTTACTATTGTATGATGTAGCATGCGTGAAATTTCCGTAATGAAACAAGTGAAGTATCGAAACACGAATTAAATTAAATCTGGCCAGATTTCATATAACATCTTACATGCGTAAAAATTTTAGTCCATGACACAAGTAATCTGAACAACACTACTTATTAATCTTATCGTAAAAAATGCATGAATGGTGATTACGGCGTGGTAGTTCAATGAAGAATGATAAAACCTCCGTCCAGACATACCTACAAGTAATTTCGAGCAATCATTAATTAGCTAAATTGATAGTTTTTAAAATATTTAAAAATGTTTTAATTCTTTATACGAAGCAGTTCAATTCAAATTTTGGGACTAATTTAGTCCGAAATGAATCAGCGGACTAAATTGTTGTTCAATGGAGTATTTCGCAGTGGTTAGGTGACTCATGGGTCTATGTAGCATAGATAGACGAATGAACTAACAAATAATATTTCGTTAATATGTATGCTACGTATTTTGAATTATTATTATTATCTAGCTGGCCCACGCCACTCAGCCCGCGTTTTTTTATACATTAACACATAGTTTTTTCCTTTTAACCCAAAACAAAAAAAAATTTATTAGGTCAAGACTTTTTTGAGCTTTATACAGTCCAGTATAACGTGGCCAGAGTGGCGCCACTGTGTTCAAAACAAATGTCCTTTTTTTATCACCAATTAATCACTTTCAAAATCACTTTACGCAAGATTACGGTATAGTATTTTTCAAACAATACGCACCGATTTCTACAGTACAATTTCAAGTATAAAAGTGACTTTTCTAGTTGACCTTTTTAGTTCCTTAAAAACGCCACGTGCCAACTTATACTTGACAGACTGTAATATAGATTAAACATCAATCCGGTAAACAACAATGCATGATTAAAATTAATTTATACACAAAGAGGATGTGTATGGCAATTTAGTTGTCATTGAGATAACCCGATTTCCTGCCAAATGTTTCCATTTGGACGGTCAGTCAGGGTTTCAATGTTTTTATGTTAAATCAATTGTTTGCTTAATAATTTGCTGTACCTTATCATATTATACATATATTACATTTATTGTAATATATATGAGTAATATAAAGTCACGAGCTTAAAAGTCGCTCTACAGTATACTGGTTAGTAAATATATAAAAGACTAGCAATTCCCTGCGGCTACGCCCGCTATGATTTTTTCCCGTCCCATTTTACCCCTTTAGAGGTGGAATTTTTAAAAACCCTTTCTTAGTGGATGCTTACATCATAAGAAGAACCTACTGTCCAAATTTCAGGTCTCTAGGTCCAGCGGTTTGGCCTGTGCGTTGATGAATCAGTCAGTCAGGACAAGTAATTTTATATGTACCTATAGATTGGTTGATATTAATTTCTAATATCCAAATCGATAGTAGAGAAAGCTACATAGTCGCCTAATTAAGACTTCGTTTACAAATAAATATCTACCTAATGATTATAATTCACTGACATGTGTACACACACACACAGATTGCTTGCGGTAAACACGATTGTTCTGCGACTCGTATACCGATGCAATCCTACCAAATGAACCATGATGATGAAACAATAGGCAATAATTTACGCATTAAATGCACCACTGCACTCAAATTGTACTATTTATATTAGATACAAATCGAGAAATGGGATAATGAAAACGTTTATTTCAAGTACGCCAAAAACAGCTATTATATTTCGAATTGTGATTACTTACTTATAAACGACCAATGCGTCTCAAGTGACTGGATCCTGCAAGAAACTAGGTGGGCTTTTATCCCCTATTTCTTTTTCGTAGTAACAAAGTAAGTACCGGTAGGCAATACCTTTGGACCTTTGGACTTTGATCGTATCAAAATTGACAAAAGGAAATGTCTCTATTCGGAATGCCTCAATCTATCGGTACTTTGTATAATTATGTAAATTGTATAATTAACTATTAAATTGTGATGACATTAAAACTTAATTATGAGCAACATAAAAATAAAACCGGTCGGTGTGAGGTTTGCATACATAAAAACAAAAAAAAAGCAAAAAAAAAAGAACTTGCTTTCATATTAAAATACAGTCATTAAGATATTGGAATTCAACGCTTTGAAAAGCTGTAGACAAAATAATATAACTTATTGTGTTAATAAATAATTAAATAATAATAATAATAATTTTCATGAGTTGATAGTACGGTAACAACGTTTTTGTCTTTTACGCTACGAGGATCTTGAATAACGTGTATATGTATATATGTACTTATAGCACTACCAATGAAAACAGATCAAAATTACAATTGTGTCTTATATTTATAATCATGAATAAACAATTACTGTTATACCTACACATTTAACGAACAGCTCATTAACTACAAATTAATATACGATTAATCGTAATCAATGTTTATACATACTTGTTTATACTTCGACACCGAGATTCAATTTGGCTTCCGTTCATAATGTTTGCCCATAGCATACAATATCTCGTATGTTCCTTTACCTTTATGTAATCCTCATGAGATCATGTTTGCGAGTTTTCCATAATGTTTACTGCCCGCAGATCAAGTAGATACTAACTTATCAAAACACGTCTTATCGAAGAGCGGAGTGGAAGTCCAGGCATATGTCCAGCAGTGGATACACATATGCTGAGAGAGAGAGAGAGGGAGAGAGAGAGAGAGAGAGACAATAACTTAACTCCGTCAAAAATAGTTTATCTTACATGTTTAACATTATTTTTAAAACAGAGGTTTATGTATATTTATTTAAACGTGTAAGCATCTAATACTTACTTCTTACAAAAATATATTATATAGATATTCAGCAGGCGGCAGGCAGTAAGACCAGCTTTTTCTATGATAAACTAATAATAAGTACACGCTGCATTTAAAAAGAATGTTTTGTGTAATTGGTAGATCGGTTTGTAAACGGAACGGAAGCAACAGATTATACTATACAGATTATATACCAATCGTTTCAGATTTAATGCAAACAATGCGAAAAAAAACATACAAAAAGAAAGGTAAATTCAAATCACCTGCTTAGTATGTAAAAGGACACCTGCCGTCCGACAGATGGTAGACAAAGAACATCCCCATGTGGCTGAGAGGTCTACAAGGAACTAAAAACGGTCGTTCGAACCACTAGACCACTTTATAAACCAACTAAGTTGAAGGTAGGTAATCGATTGGAAGAATCATTCACCCAGGTATGAACTAGTTAATACATACAAGTATTATAAAGTACATAATGTATACGCTAAACTTATAAATATAAGAAAACGTTAAGAAAATATCATAACGGTTCCGATACCGTTTGCAGCTCGCGTTAATTTGTATGCATTTTATGCAAAAATCTGCATAATTTATTACCGTGTAAAAACGAAATCCGATCAAGTCTTTTAATTAATAAAGGCAAGCTTTAGTGCTTCGATGAAAGTATTACGTAAAGTTAAAAGGTATAAGAAATAGGTGCTCATGGAGTCGCGTGGGTCCGGTTTGGCGGTGAGTTCGCCGCGCTGCCGGCGGCAGCCCCGGAATGTGACCCAGACCTCGACGGGTCTTGAATCAGTGACTCATATGAACGCACTTTTTTTGATAGCTGTTTATTGATGCAACCGATCCCGCGTTTAGAAAGTCCACTAGAAGATCCGGCGTGGGTGCATAGGTAAACAGGGTTACACAACACCCACACAATTTTTACTCATACGACAGTTGAGAATTTATACTTGAATTCATCCAGTGTCTTGCACATCACTCACACACCTGACATTTGATGAAAGACTTCAACGCGTGCTAAAAGGGTAATGTTTTATCAATAGAAATTGTGAAATATAAAACCTTTACTGAAAACAAGGTCAGACTACATATTTTATAATTATGTATGAATTGATATTTTAATGTACTTTCATAATTCACACTTTAAAACATAAAAGGAACGGCATCGGTACACTTATAGACATTAATGAGTTTCTTATAAAAAAGACATAGCAAGTCTTTTTTCTAGAGTTTAATTAAATTTCATACAGCGTTGCAAATATCGTTTATCTTGGTTTAAGGGATCCGCGGAATGGGCTGTTTTTGCGCACTGGATTATGCCGGAGGGAGGGTTGGAAGCAGGAAACAGTGACGAGGATTTATCGAGTGCCTATTAAATTTATCACTGTGATGCTATCGGCGGGTTATCTCAGTCACTTTTTGCCTTATTGATGGATTGTGAAAAGTGCAACGGACTGACTGAGGCTACGTCGGAAGACATCATATACTTTTTTCTAACATAACGTTAATACCGGAAAACAAATGGATTCTTTTTTAATGAATCTAACCAAAAAGAGCATAAGAAAACGCTTTAAACGCTTTAACACTGGATAATGCTAATACCAATTATATTATTATTGTGTTTTATTTGCGCAAATATATTTGCGCATTGAAATTAAACTAATTTTATGGATTATATCGCATTTTATTTTAGATATACGTGGATTTTTGATTTAAGAAATGTGCATGTAAGCCACACATAAAACTATAACACATTCAACAGCCTTCAACCTACTAATATACGTCTTTGTTAGTACAAGTACTCTTTGCTAAAACGACATCTTACGTAATAGTTGTTTACGCCCTAATCCACAACCCTCCTACCGACGGAGACCTCCTACGCAAACTAAATGACCATCGCTCAGACAAAAGCTTCCAAAGGACTTGAGAATTCACGAAGCAGACACAAATACTAGGAATGTTTACCGCCGGGGACCTATAACGACCTTTATATATAAGACAGCCCGTCTTTATTTATCGAAGCATCCCGGCATCGACCAAATGAATGTTTCCTCTATTTACTCATACTGGTCGACCATATTTGAGATATGTGACTGGAGTACCGTTTATTTCCATCTTCGTACGAGACGTTTGGAATTGGAAATGAAATTTATTCTCTATGGATTTAGGGACAAAAAAAATATATACAGACGAATTGAGAACGTCTTCCTTTTTTGAATTAGGTTAAAAAAGGCTTTTTTTATAATCGATATATAAATCAACATGATCTATCACCATTATTACCGTAAAGGTATTCAAAAAGCGACCAAACAATATTGCGGCGCAATCACCCATTTTTTTTCTGGAATTTATTTACTTTTAATATATATTTTCTCTATATTGATTTGGTTATTGTAAACTAGCAAAAGTACGGGTGACTTATAAGGTTTTTCAATATAGAATCGAACACATTATTCTAAATTTATGAGCTATTGTTTGCCTTGACAACGGACAAGGAAACGTGAGGGTCTGTTTTTTACGCAACAAGTTGAGAACTAAGCACGTGCGACGCCGCAGGGGTGGAATAATTAAAGAACCATGTTATACCCCAAAGTGACTAAAACTTTAAAGGGAATGCAACGAGGTATAAGTAAACGTAGTGGCAGTATAGGTAAGGTATAAATACGCATATGTGCTAACAACTTAACATCGCAATTAACACCTAGAAGTGCAGTTGGTTAAGCTTTGGTGAAACATCGTCAAAAGGCTGTTGCTGAAAATTGTTTATTAAATAATGTTATGTATTTGTTTTATTTATTTGTTTACAAGTTTATCCAGTAATTATGGTAGAGTTAATTAGACAGTCAAATGAATGCTGATTATTATTGTACATGTGTATATTCTCAAATAAAAATAATTATTAAAGAAATATACAGACGATATAGAATAAATATTTGAAATTTAATACAGTAGCGCATGTAGTCACTGCTACTACGTCGATTGGCTAACAATACTCCAACATTCCCACAAACACGTTTGCATACCACTTTTACTAAACACGCAATACCAGAAAAAAATAAACACAAACTTATAAACAAAAAAACCGCTTGTTTCATTCACTTTCACACCTTTAAGCACAAAATGCACTTATATCATTCGCGGTTATACGGAACTATCGCGAAAGCGCGCAGCCGGCGACGCAGCCGAACTCGAGTAACTTTGTTGACAAGCGCCCACCCGCCGCCATGTTTGGAGGCTTCGGCAATCTCCGGCAGAGTTCGGCCATCTTCGGGCGAGTACTCCACCAGCCTTAGAGGAAGAAAACAATAGAGGGCTGGACACTCTTTCTCATTCACGCAAGAAAAGAATGCGTTTATGTAGGTTACGTGTGATAGAAAGAAACAGTGTATATGATTTTTTGTCCCTCAGCATGTGTTCGATTTTTCCGCATCGTGGGTGCGAAACAAATTTGACGTTTGCTCCCACTTTGCTCCGTGACAATTTTATCGTGGTTTTAATATTATATAAATAACTTAAAATTCAATAAAAAACTAACTGTGACATTACTGTGTGTTGTGGAAATCCTATAAGAATCGTGCAGTGTAGTATTATAGGCTGTAAAAGTGACAGTGAACGTAAAATTAGTGGAGTATCGTTTCACAGGTAAACGTGAATTATTATGGCCAATTTAGAGATTACATTTAGAAACTAATACATGTAAACGACTTATTTAGATCTTATTGCTCTAAATTAGTTACTATTTTACTTGAAAGTTACGTGTAAGATCGATAAATTCTTGTTTTTCATCCATAACCTAAAATTTTCAGTTTATTGATCGCCATTATCAGTGTTGCCAGTGTATAAAAGAGAGACTACCATAAATAAGTGGTAAATTATTATTAAGTGCATCATACACGATCCCACATGCTGGGTGCATCGAGGAATTTCTCAGATTTCCCGAATTTATTTTTATGATTTCCTGAAAATATGGATATTTGTATACTGTGGATAGCAGCAACAAAAAGAATTGAGGTTGCTAAAAGTTATTCCCGAATGCTTAAATATTCAGAAATAACGTAAGCGCTCAAGTAATTCGTCCAAGGCTGCGCAGGACGTATTCATTCGTTATTTATAGGCACAATGGTCATTGTATATTTAATCGTGCTTTTACTATATGCATGTTGTTTAAATATATGTATGTATGTTGTTGGTTACAATTTATTGGTAAATTTGTCTGAATTATAAATAAATAGTACCGACGTTGAATAGTTTGTTTCATTTGCCCCCCTATTATGTACCTATCTCGTTTGACAACTAAAGTGATGATCAATAAAACAAAGTGACTATTAAATAACTATCAAATGATTCATTTGGCATTGCCTTATTTGAATCACCAATAAATACCAAACACACTTTCAGTAGACATCAAAGTTTGGTGGACAACTGAAGCTTGATAGTCACTTTGCTTTATTGATCATCACTTTTATTTTTGTAGGAATAGTACTGTTTCACCGGACAAGAGGGCGAGCGCTTAAAGCGCTCCAGCCAGAAAGGTTTGGGTAGCGACTAGCACAAGGACACCTCAGGGAGGCACGGCCTCGGCTTGGGCTGCCGCTTAGAGAAAATTAGTTTACCACCGGTTCACAACGCGCCCCCGCTGAGAAGAACCGGCAAGAAACTCAGCGAAGGAATGCATGTCGAGGTCGCATGCGTACGGATCCCTTCGGCCTCGCCGGCGAGACCGGTGTCTGTGTGTTGATGTGTTTACGACTCTTGACATCGTTGTCGGTGTTGGTGTTATGTCATGGTCCAGGAGGACGGACATCGGGTCGGGTGGGTCGAGCAGTACATGCCGCGGACGGCGGCGATGTACGGCTGTTCGACGATCTGAGGGACCTGGCCGCTGCCCAATAGGACATGGGTTCGATTTCGAAGGATTCCGAACTATTGTCTGGGTGTTATTTTTCTATTTAAATATGTATTTATACAGTTTACAAGTATTTGTAATCATTTATCTGGTTACCTTACTAAAGGATCTGCGTAGATTGAGATCAGGTGGTCATTGGTCAAGCGTAGATTGTCCCAAGATACTAGTACTATAGATTTGTATATTGGAGAAATTTACTAAAACTTACCCGGTAAATGGCCATAGTATGTATTATATTAAGTTATAAGAAAGCCAATTTTTGCCTACCTCTCTGGGAAATAGCATATTATTGTTTTTATCTCTTAACTTTTTTGTATGAGGCTAATAATTATCTACAGCTCTTAGCCACTTTAATCACCACGTGATATCACCCAGGTGAACAATGTGGAATAGACCTTAGCTACAGCATATATGATATTAAGTGTACATTCACTTTGTAGCCTCCGTCGTGGGTTCGAATCCTGCGAAGGGCAACAAATTTGAGTAGTTGTTCCTTACTGGCTAGGACAATGCAGGCCGATGACCTGATTGTCTGTAAAGTAAGATGATCCATGTGTCGGGATTTGCGATAGGACGTATGCCCGACTCCTGTCCGTCAAATTAAAACACCGAGCTTTGGTAATAAACACTTATAATCAAATTGAGAGAGAACAACTTATAATACAGTGGAGTAATCGTAATAATTAAAACATGTCTCTGCCATAGATACTAGCGCGCTGTCATCTTTTTGACAGCCCCTTTGGCGTTCCGAAACCGTGATCCGAGATACGCCACACATGCGTCGGATGGGCATGTAAAAAGTCGGTCCTGCGCTTAACTTCTCCCCAGTCGTGTCGGTCTTCCGTCCCATCGGATTATGAGAGGTACCTATTATATAAAGGAAGAGAGAGTGCACTTGTGTCTACGCAAGCACTTGTGCACTATAATATCTCCTGCGTACATGGCTGATCTTGTGAAAAATTGGCCGCTGTGGTCGTTTCGGCTAGGAGGACATTATTATAACAATCACTTTCGTACTTTTTGCAGACTGTCATAGATTAAGACGATATAATGTAAGAAAAGTAAATGTTATGTCAAAAAAGTGGTTTTTGGTTAGGAAAGAAAATATAATTTACAACAACCTCCGTATTTGCTTTACACAAAGGGTAAAATTTCCCTTACGTGGCAACTCTAAATTTAGTATGTACTTATTTTTCTGTCCTTATCGGCGGCACGCTTGGTATATGTCTGTATTATATTCTGTCTACGCCACCAGCGATTCATGCCGGTTCAACTGGGCGGATAAAACGAACAAGTCTCTATTGAGTGACTTTACATGCAAGGCAGTGAGGCCTACGTTTCTTTTTTTTTGTTCGTTAAGATCATGGATTGATATTATTTGTGAAGTAACGGATGCATGCCACTCATCATATGAGGCATACCAAGTCTTTTCAGCTACGCGCAGCAATGTTTACACACTGATATTTTACGATAGAATATCTAGTACCTGACAGGAATCCACATTGGAACTGATGCATACTCACAAACGTCAGCTAGTTTTAAAGTTCTTGAAATCGTTTATTTCGACATTCGAAGTCTATTATTATTTATACTCTTTTAGTAAGTAGAGATTATCTCATTTGCGATAATCGAAATAAATATTTATAAAATACTTAATGAGAATTAAAGCTAATTACTGTTTGTAAAGCATATGCTTGCTTACAGAGATTGCAATACTGTAATCTCCAAGACGCCTGCCAAGTAGGAGTATTATGACACCCCCCCCCCCCCCTAAGGGAAGGTCTTTATTCACTAATTGTAAGTGCGACAGTCAGTAATAAAAGTAGTAATAACATTTACAAAGTGTGATTCTGCTCTACCAGTTTTGTCACCTCCTTTCTCAGCCCGTTTTTATATGCTACAGGCACGCATCGTATAAATAAATCACGGTAAAGGAATCGCATTATACCAGAGGCGATCGCGTCGTTCATATACCTACTTAACTGGTTCCAGGTGGTATTGTTCAATGTTCAGGATTTGTTTTACACGTTTTTATGTATATATACAACAGTTAATATAAAAGATCATAATTAATGTGTACCTACTAATATTTCTCTCTATCTTTATATCAATATCATTAAATACTCATGTTCATATTTTAATCACAATAAATTATTAATGAACAACTCTAGTACTTCTAAATTTTATCCAATTGAACAATAAAGTGAGACTACTGTTTTAAAAGCTGCAGATTTTGTATCCAACTAAATAAGTAAGCTTCAGAACAAGGAAGAAGTGACTCTATGTTTTAATATTAATCCCATGTTATCAAAGAGGAAATTATTATGAAAAATGTATAACGAAGTCCATTTTATTAAATAGATTTAAATGGCACTTTTAGTAATTCTAAAATCAACAATGTATAAGGTACTCTACATTTTTACGATAGCTTCAGCCATCTAGCGTCAAGTAGCTGAACTTTACTTACCTCGAGTAAACACAGATGGCGACACCAGTTACTTCATATTATTGTAGCCGCTAATCTTGTACTTACCTGTAACAAAAAATTAAACAAATTTAATGTCTAATATTTATAGAATAAATAGACTAATATTACACTAGTTTTACTTTAACCAGACTAATAGTCATCTGATCAAACTAGGCCTGTATTAGGCAACCAGATAACTGATATTAATACTTACATACTTTTTTGTATAATATACATACTTAAATCGATAACTAACACCCAGGCACTTGGTGGGAATCGAGCCAGAGTGTCTAACTACTAGACCAACAGGCCGTTAATAATGATTTATTACTGTTTTTATCTCTAATTCTAATTGTTAGTTCCAATTTAAAACAAAAGCACGCAATAATGTACTTCTATTGGTATACCGACATGGGTGGTTATTATGTATGTAGATCAAAATGGCTGAAGTACCTATCAGTGAGCATGTATTGCAAAACGAACACTTTACATACGAACTATCATTTCCTGCGTTCGGCATACTTTTCACAAGCGATAACAACGGCCTAATACGATAATTACGCTAGCAAGTTACTCCATAACACTTCTTTGAAGATTCGTTTTTAAAATAACGAGCAAATTGATTAATGAAGCGTGAATTATGTATAAATTATCCTTGACCCTATTCCTAGTAATAACAATAAGAGATAGGCTTTTCCGTTTATATATCTTTACAAGGAATTAGTATTATTTATCCTATTTGCTAACTGTAAGATATTTATAGCAATAACAAAATCAGCTATTTGAAAAAAGATCGATAGTTTGTCTGTCTGTAAGTCTGTTTTTCATCCAATTTTCAAAAATAGATATATAGTGATTCAAGAGGAAAGTTTAGATGTATAATTTGTCAAGGTTTGGTGTAAATTGATTGAAATATAACGATAAGTTTTGGAAGTCTGGGAAAAACCGCGGGTGAAGCTCTGGGCGGTTCAAGTACCAGACTTGATAAGATATTTACGAAATATAAATTAATGGTAACACTTTAATAATAAGTGGAAACTTATTATTAACGTATGATTTCCAAATAAATAAAAGAAACAAAATAAATTAGTTTGATACCTAAATATCTTCACGAACGATTATGATTCCGCCAATCTACCGCAACGGCGGCACAGACTCTATAGACTAGCTAGCGCCAACTGTTAGATAAAAATAGACACCCAGGGATCAACGCACGGGACATATCAAAACACTGAGCACAACCGAGAATGACAAATGTGACAATAGTCATAACGTAATCTCTTTAGTTGTTCAACGAAATCAATTTTTATTACCTATACCTTAAAAATTAATTTGCATTAATGCAACTTACCGGAACAAAACCAGGAGAAAAATAGAGGTTATCTACAATTTTCTTTGCCTTTTCCACAAAGGTTTTCGAATGAAGATATGTATAATTTGCAATATCTCGATGAGCTCACGAATGATCTCATGTCGTCTTACCGCGCCCGCTGAGCGGGTCCATCGTTTTAATTGTGACAATTTGTTTTATAATTGAACGCAACACGCAGTGTCTCCTACGCTCATCTTATCATAATACCTCGTAATACGATAGGAAACGTTATAAAACTCTTTGAAAGTAAGCGTGAGATGCGTGCTCCTCATATTTGTATGGACAATTAGCACGTGTGCCTGTTCCCTCGACCCTCTAAATCCTTTTCAGATCTCGTAACAAAGGCACAGGTATGTCGGCCACACTCGGCTTCCGTCCGTAATGGATGGCACACAAAAACCAGCCCCGTGACATTCACGTACCACGAGTAATTCTATACAGGACTGACAATATCAACGGCGGTACAACGGATGCTAATAATTAACGAAATATCTCGTTTCTACGTGACTTCGTCCATGCAAGACGGGGAGCGGGTTTTGTGAGATACTCGTTGCGAATTCATAATAAGGTATTCGTTTAAAAAATGGTTAAGTGAAGATGTTTTAGTATAAAAATATTATGAATTTAGATATCTCACGCCGTCATCAAAACCCATCAAACCTACATAGCAAAAGCTAATTTTATATTATGTTTTCGCCATTGAATTTTTTCATTAGACTACTACTTTTTTTTTGGACTTATCCCACCACTCATTCCCGCCACTGTTACTCCTGTAAGTCAGGATCTACAGTGGTTACCACTGAAGACACCAAGGTTTGACCCACGGCAAGTCCCAGGGGAATGCTAAATTATCTTGGAACCCGCAACAAATTTAATTAAAAAGATAGATAGGAGGAGTTGGAAATACATAAATTCCACATTAGACTACTACTGTAAAAAACGTTTGAAACATGTTATACGTCATCATCATTAGCCGGAAGACGTCCACTGCTGAACATAGGGCTCCCCATTATAGGGACAGGGAAGTCTTGGGGATCCGCCTTCTGATTTTTCCCTTAGTCGCCTCCTACAACACCCAACGAGGTGAAATGGGAGGGTGCTACTCTTACCCAAGGTATAAATAGTAAAAAATAAAATTCAACCAAAATAAATCAGATATGTTTAGTTTAACTGTTGTTTTCGTAACTATCAAAGACTGACAAAAACATTTAAGTTTCTTCGTAGAATATAACTGTTTATGTTAAGTTGATAATATTAATTTTGGGCCGGAAGCGGTACCTGGTACCGAGAAGGGTTGAAAGGGACAGGAACACAGGAAGCGGATGTGCGCGTAAGCAGTGACTGGCGCTAGTAGCGCAGGTGCGGCATTCGTGCTGCCAATGGCACTGACGCGTTACCTGACATAACTTTAAACATAAACTCATAACTTTTTAAATCAGTCATGATTTTATATCGTGTGATGTTAGCCGCCTTTTTTGCTTTACACACTACATGAAAGAAAACATCACATAAAACATATTTTTTTTTATTAAGTTGGTACCTGACTTGTACCTGAGCAAGAGACGTCATGTGCGCATGGAGATAATAAATATGTTTGTGTAGCTGTTTTGTGTAATGTATAAGGAAAAACACGCAGCTGTGATGTGACTTTAATTTTTTTTAAAGTCTGATAATTATCTTAAATGTGAAGAGCAAAGCATGAGAAATAAAACACGAAGTACACTAGGTAGTGTATTGCTTTCATATCAAAAGGACATAAAAGCAAATCGACTCAAAATCAAAAAGGCCGCAAAGAAAAATACCTGCGAGTAAAAAGTTCGAATAGCAAAATGACACACGCAAATCGTCCTATTCGCAAAATGTCCTAATTAGCATAATAGTCCCTTAATCAAAATGACATGCAGTCAAAATTTATTTCGGTACAGTCACACACACTTTCTTTATTAATTTTTTTTCCGAGAAATATGTATATAAATCATATCATAATAACACTACAGCCATATAGGCAACATATTATAACAACTATATTCGTTAAATGGAAGACATAACAATGGATTATATTTTAAACAGGACAATAAATACAGCCGGACAATGAGAATCAAACAAAGGAAACCACATAAAAACCAGGACAGCGCGACTCTGTAGAGACTCTTTACTTTCCTATTGTAATTCAGAACAGCCTATAAGTGAGACGACAGCCAATTAAACTAAAAATACAAGCTATTATCGTCACTAAAGACAAAGCAAAATGACGCAACGGATTCTGATGGCAACGCGCAAGTAAGTGGCTGTCAAACGCGCAGTTATTTCATTGGATTTAAGAGCTTACCCAAATAATGCCTTCACTAGTATAATGTATTTTAACTTGAGTCGATGATTAAGTTTATCATTAGTATTACTTTTTTTAACAGACCTTGTTTTTGGCCCACTGAAGGGGCTTAGGCCATAGTCCAAAACGCTGCCCAATTGCGGGTTGGCGGACTTCATATATACGTCGTTGAAAAGCTAGTTAGGCTTTCTCAGACATGCATGTTTCCTTGCGATGCTTTCCTTTACTGATGATTAATTAAAGAAATCAGAGGTGCGTGCCGGGGTTCGAACGTGTGCACCTTGTTTTCCAAAGCTTGTCCACTCATCTGTCACTACTTAGAGTATTACAAAAGTATTACTTATAAGAACAAATAGGTATACATTAAAATTTTGACACAGGATAACGAAGCCGTATTAAATTGCTGAACAGATTTTCCTCAAACATACCTTATCTGTGTTTCTTATTTCCATATAATATTGTTATTGATATTGAAGTGAAGCGTCGGGTAATTAAAATCAAGAATAAACCGCGATATAATCCGTAAAATTTAGTTTCATTTCAATGTGTAGTATTCGCGTAAATATCAGAAATCATTTTGTTATTGATATTTTTTCACTAAAGGTTTATGTATATAAAAAATCTAATTAAGTTTTAATTTAAGTAGAAAAATAAAATAATTTGCAATCGTGTCTCCTAAATAACACCCGTGCAAAACGGGTGCGGGTCGCTAGTAAGTATATTATTAGTAATAATTGTTATTCTTGAAACAATTCGGATCTGCCTAATCCACTATGGAGTTACAAAATAATAAGCGTTGTTAGGCTTAAATAAAGATAATAGATAACTTTTTTCTCTATCTTATATCTTACTAGGCTCGGCAACCCATTACTAGGGCAAAAAACTTATTTACCCGTTTGTAGTGGTACCTCTCCACTGGTGTAAATGGAACGCACGCAAATAGTATTAAAATAATATGGATACATTTACCATAAGTCTATTTACCATAATAATAATAATACCAGCCCTTGTTTATGTCCCACTGCTGGGCACGGGCCTCCCCGCAAGATGAGGGGGCTTAGGTCATAGCCATCCACCACGCTGGCCAAGTGCGGGTTGGCGGACTTCACACGTCATTCGAGAGCTAGTTAGGCTTTCTCAGACATGCAGGTTTCCTCACGATGTTTTCCTTCACCGAAAGCTAGTAACAATCGCACAAAGACGATTCGCACATGATTCATTAAATAAATCAGAGGTGCGAGCCTGCGTTGTTACTGAGCTGTTACTGCTACCATAATACTATTTAAATAAAAGATTATGATTTATATTAGGGCTTTATTCAGCAGTGAATGTCTTCCGCCTCTGATGACAATTACGATGATGTTACGGGCTTTCTCATGCGGATTCTATGGCCATCTGTCCTAATCGTCCAAGATAGATGGCCACCTAACTTAATTAATATTAAATTTTAACAACTCAATAACAAAGAGATCATAATAATTTAGGTTGGCTCATCACTTGGCTAACTTTGTTTGTTGGTTAACTTTGTAATTACCTGGTAAAAAAAATCTACATTGTAAACTATAGAATTCTTAAAAAAAAACTAGAAAAGGTATTGTTATGGAATTAATGTAACCTTATAATTAGGTGTGCCCTTTGCTTTTAAACCATAACAGGGGGGCAATTCTACTAGCATAAATGTTGAAACGCAACTAAATCCTTACCGTTGTAAAAGTTAGTTGAATTGCAGGGATAACTGATTGGTTTCGTTTCTAACTCTAGTATAGGTATGAATATTTAAAGTATTGTGCAATAAGAACAAAATATAAAGAATAAAAAATAACTAGTGACTTAAATCGGAAAATAAATCCAATTTTACCAACTCAGAACAAGAGTAGCTTAAATCTGAAAATTCTCATTTTCGTACCAACTCAATCACAAGTAGCATGGATGATACGGCGCGAATTATCAATGATGATTATGAATTGACTATCATTTATACACCACCTACGTCACTTAGCTCGCAGTCGTGCAAGAAGCGGGGGCAGACGTATACTCTTTTCCGGTGTTATGAGTCACACACACGCTAACATAACGAATCAATGTCAAGATCGGATCACGATATTAACACCTTGAAATTGTGAACACTTGTACTAATAAAGGAGTGATCATTGTAGAGCTAAACAAATTAACACAATAACAATGTCAAAATGCGGTTACCGGATTTGAGAGAGTCGAAATAATCTGATAATAAAAATGGCATAATGAGTAAATATAACGCTAATTGACGTTTGTGTTTACAGCAGATAGAGTAATAACATCTTATATTTCTATGCCTGAAGTATTTTAAAGATTCAACGACGGATTATCTATTTGACAGTGCTATTCATAAAGGACTGTTTATGATCAGATATCTACGCGGGAGATATTACAGTGCATAAGCTTCCCGATCCGATAATAATTATGGAACCGACACTACCGGAGAAATGTCAGGCGCAGGACCGACTTTTTATATGCTTATCTAACGCATGGATCATCTTATTTATCAGAAAATCAGGTGATCAGTCTCCATTGTCTTAACAAGAAGAAACAAATGCACAAAGTTGTTGATCCTTGCGGGATTTACCTCCACAGGAAGCGGTGTGGCACGGAGCCATGTCAGATAAATAAACCACCGTTAAAATATGTATCACAGTAACCGAGCATTTGGTATTAGTGTCTCATCATCATCAGCCGGAAGATGTCCACTGCTGAACAAAGGCCTCCCCCTTAGAAGGGAGGGGTTGCCATAATCCCCACGCTCGGCAGGCATCTTGGACATCGCAGTATAGGTGGTAGGTAATCCAAAAGAAAGACGCTGCTGCTCGTCTTCTTGTTTTCCCTTAGTCGCCTCTTACGGGCACTCAACGGGAGGAGATGGGAGGGTGCTATTCTTACCCGGGGTTATAAGTATCTAAACTCTTCCATTTTGTACCAACAATAGGTTAGTATACAAAAAAATTAACATATATTCACGGACTTCTCTATAATATATGTCACAAATTTACTGTAAAACTAAACAACATAAATTGAAGCCATTACCAAACCACTAATAAACTATTCTAAGTAACGAATTACGGGTTAATTAAGGAGGAATTCAAATTATTGGAAGCAAGTCAACATTTTAAAATAACTTAATAGATGTGCATAAATTACAAAAAAAGAGTAGCTGTTTCATAATTTTCGACAAAAATAAATGTTAACTTAAAAGTCATTTGAATGTCAATTTTATGCAATGACTACATTACAATACAATACAAATACTCTTTATTGCACACAAAAGAAAGATACATTTGAAATTAAAACAATTAAAAACATTACATTGATTACCTAACACCAACTGACACAGTCTACAAAAACACTAAATTATTTAACATAAATCAACTTTATACATACAATACCTGTATTTTGATCTGGAAAGTATTGAATAAAACTATACACTCAAATCTCTCATTTGTCAGAAAGGAGTATAAATACAGCATGCGGAGGAAAAACTTACTTTGTTTGCGACAACCCAGAACTAACACCGGTAAAAGAAGTATAGTATTCGAAGGAGCTCAGTTATATAATAATTTACCAGATTATATTAAAGACTGTACTTTAGGCACTTTAAAATGAAATTGTTGAATTATGTAATAGATTTTAAACACTAAAAATGTTTGTCAAATGTAGTCGAATATAATTAATAAGTAATATTCTTTGTAAAATTGATTGTTTGATTAGTAATATTTTTAGAATTATTGTAATTGTGATATCTTATAAGTGAACTATGTTCTTTGAGATATTATTAAACGTCTTTAAACCTACATTATATTCGATAACTATATAGTTTGAGTTTTGTTACAAAATTTAATGTAATTGATAACACTATACAACATTTGACAGTTATCGAAAATTTATTGCAAATTGAAACCATAGTGAACGCAATAGATTAAGAAATATATTCTAACTAATTTTATTACCAAGAAATATGATAATTAAAAAAAAAGCTATATATGTATAAGTACACCACATATCACTAAAACTAATAATTATAGCAGCCCTTGCTTAGGTATGCCCACTGTTGGGATGGGCCTCCCGTCAAGATGAAGGGGCTTAGGCCACCGTCCACCACGCTGGCCACTAAAACTAATACTTTATGAGAACTGTACCTACATAATTAATAGGTAGGTTAAAAGTCTGTGTAATTAAAAAAATCTTCTTCAATTAATATTAATGACTTCCATTGTTTATCGATTGTTTCACAAATCTCAAGTTATCAATTATAGCAATTGCTAGACAAATCAGAGTAACAACAAAAAAATCCCAACCATTACTAACTATAATATCTTATAAACATAGTATGACAATAGTATATTATGATACAAGTGAGCTAAGTTGCTTATTAAGTTATTACACACAAAACTATTTAAAAAAAAAACCCTTTTGGTTGTTTAAAAAAAAAACTGTATTATCCGGTTAAATTAAGAATGCTCTGTTAACTCGCATTGTACAACTTGCAGTAAGGTACTAATTTAACTTTGTAGGGATAATTCTAATGTCATCATTACACACGCGTGTCTTATAGCCAGGTTTATGTGCCTAAAAACGATGTAATAAGGCCCACTTTACGAGCAAGTATGTTGAAAAGGAATTATCATAATTATGTCTGTACAACATAATATGCAAATTCTTTGTGACTGTACGACACAAAACGTGGTACTAAAGTCAGCGTCAAACGCAACTAAAATGAGGTTGCATCACGACATGAAACTGCTGCATTCTGTTTAATAGTTTCAACCTTCATCCATAATCGTCAAGATAAAAAAAACAAACGTAATACGAACCATTGTTTTCGTCCTGCGTCGACTCGAAATCCGCTAACGAGACGGTCGACAAGTCTTCCACGTACACCTGAGGTTGTCTGTTCAAGGAGTGCCGACCACCCAGAGAGTGGTAGCAGCTCTCCTCCTCATCCGCTGCCTCCTCCGTCGACGAGCCCTTCAGGCATGAGTGGAAACTCCGGGAAAGGCGCCGCTCTGTGCTCATCCTCACTCATGTCCCGTAACTCCTCACAAGATTCGACCATCCAAACACAATACACATATACTTCACAATGATGATCACTATTTGCACGTTTACATTAGACTACACTCATCTTGAACTTTTTGCTTTGATGACATCACTTTTGACTAGCGTCAAGGTGCTTGAAATTCGTCGATATGCACCCACGAACAAAGTTACACGTCAACTGCACACCTTTTTAGATAAGACTGTGTATTCCACATTGTTGTTCCTTTATCATTCGTTATCGTGAAGGACTCTGTAATCGTAGTTTCAATGATCCATTGCACCAGTGATCTACATGTGAACTAACAGCATTGTTTTTATAATGAACTAGCTGAAGAAATTAATTTCGAAAAACACATTACATACGTAATGGTTACGCAACTCACAAATGTTTCACTATAAATCAATTAAAGTTCGAATCTATATTGAGTGTTATTATAGAAAGTGATAAGGGACCACCAAAATTGTTCCCATTAATTACAAATAAGTTCAGCGACCTGTAAACAGTATCCATATGGATATTGTTATTTTGTATGTTATATTAATAACCCGTGCCTAACCGTAGAAAGTAAGATAAGTAGCTTATGAAAGATTAGGGTACAAATAGGCGTATATACCTAACTATGATCAATGAAAGTTTCACGCGTTGATCCTCAACGCCTTACGAAATGATATTGCTATGCAAGTTGATATTGTTTACATTTTACTAATGCTAGATCAATATGTAAGAGTAGTATCAACATCCTTATCTTAGTTTTGCGTGAAGCCATCTCGCTGATACGTTTATCGTAATCTTCTCACAGAAAACAAGATTTTTATGCGTTATCTCTTCCTGTGAGAAATGCCCGTGTACTGAACGATTGCAACATACGGTGTGCACCAAAAACAAGGCGACAACCCGTAGAACACGTTACATACGGAGCAGCCAGGAAACATGACAGTGAGTTCAATGCACTCCGAAAGAATGGGGCCTACCACGACACATTCGGCTAATGAATGGCGGGCGGACAAAAGAAACGTATCTTATGGAGCTGCAGACCTATTCACGTATCCCTGTGACTCGTACGCCGTTGTGTCGTAACTAGTTAGGGCCGTTAAAGTTATGAATACTTCCGAACGAAACTTCGCATCTTACAAATCACTTAATTGTATTTTGTTGTGGGGTGCTAATTTTTTCAATTGTCTTAAATGTTCCGAAGGCAATAATTAACTAATATTTCTTAAGAACTCACAGCCCTGACCGATTGCTTAAATGAGGACGTAACGAATGGTCCTATTTAACCTTAAC
Source organism: Furcula furcula (assembly GCA_911728495.1). NCBI lineage: Eukaryota > Metazoa > Arthropoda > Insecta > Lepidoptera > Notodontidae > Furcula > Furcula furcula. The sequence continues at coordinate 9,538,694 of OU452243.1, forward strand.
AGTTGAAAAAATATTAATTAATTTCTTGGATATTAAATTAGATACAGATTACGATTCATATATGAGTAATTCAAAATTTCGGACGTCTTATGTAATGCAAATTATCATCATCATCATCAGCCGGAAGACGTCCACTGCTGAACAAAGGCCTCCCCCTTAGACCGCCACAATGAACGACAATTTGCCATTTGCATCCACCGGTTGCCTGCGACGCGAACAATGTCGTCGGTCCACCTAGTGGGAGGCCTGCCTACGCTGCGTCTTCCGGTTCGTGGTCGCCACTCGAGAACCTTTCCTCCCCAACGGTTATCGGTTCTTCGAGCGATGTGACCTGCCAACTGCCACTTTTACGAAAATTATAGAAGTATATTATTATGTTACACAGTAGTCAAGCAAGTCAAATGTAGCTATGAACAAAACTTGTTTTGAGCTTATTTGAAAATCAAACGTCATATCATACATTTTAATCAAGGAAGTACGTAATAATTTGACTGTTAACATGTGAGACACCATTAAAAAAAGATTTGAATATCATGCTACTGTAATAGCAACTTTATAAAGAAAACAACAACAATTGCGTACATTATATTCATACTGGGATGGATTTGCGCAACGATCCGGATGCGAAAAAATGGGAAGTCAACGCGAATGAACTGTGACTAGTCTTACGTAACAATTTGAGACACAAATTTAAAACATGTATCAAGGAAGTATTACATCTCGTTTTAATTAACGCCGGATTGTGTTGATGCGTTGACAAAAACAGCGAAATCTCCATCCACCCATTGTCTGCATGGAAACTTGTGCGTGGGAGCGTTGCACGACGTGGTTTGAGTTCTTTGGGAGAAAACTGCAAAATCAACCAGCGAACTTTTATAATATTTATTACTGTTGATATTTAAGAATAGTTTGCATCTTAATCGCGACCGTAGTTCATTAAATGGACAGTGAAATTAGCTTAATTTAATTAATGTAGTTGATTATCAACACGTGGTTATTTTTGTCGATCGGCCGTATCTCGTAGACCTTCCAATTCTTTGTCGAAGGTCATCTCAAGGCGCTCGACCACCCAGAACGATACTTGTTATTTTAGATAACGATAGTTGCGTTTTCATTCATCTAACATGAAACAATGGGAACTTTTATTTTGTACTCGAAAACTTGATATTGAGATGCGAATTTAAGCATTCGTCGTTGAAGTTATGCGTCTTGTACAATGTGGGCGTGAATTTATTATATGAATAAGTACAAATATGAGGTATTTTGAGTTTGAATGGTAATTAATTGAAGCCAATGTACACTGCATGCGCTGAGCAGAATAATGGGAACATGTATGAGGACAAAGTCTGGCATTCAGCCAATATTTTCAGTCACGAGACCACGATTTTCCCCAGATAAAGAACGCAACCGCTCGAACCGGTGGCAGCGGCGTGGCGTGCCAGCTAAATCATTTTCAGATAATCAGCTCGAAACGGCTGAAGGAGTTAAATCACAATATTGCGTGTACCGGTCCAAAGTTTTTATTTAGGCATGTGTCATAATGGAGGACTGTGTTCATGACGATCACGATAAAGAAAACGTTGATAAGTGAAGTGCTGTCGGTGTCGACCTTTCTGAGATTCCTGTATAAGTCTTTGGCGATAACGAATGTGTTTGATTTTCAACGAAAATTACTTATCTTATTTAATAAATCGGTGACTAAGATATTAATGTACTACCTATACAAAACATCCTAGTAAGTGCTTAGTACTGAAATATACATTGACTTTGACAATTTGCACAAAAAGAGTTGTGTCAAATGACGTAATAATCTACTTTGGCTTAGAGCAACTTCGACTATCAGCCTAGAATGGGTCTTCTGGGATGATTATCCCATTATTATTACTCTATAGAAAGTAATATAGGACTACTCCCATAGTACTTTCGTCGACACAAAAAGAAGACTAACAATTTGCTTATTGCTAGTATGCTTAACGAGCGAGCTTAAAGTAAAATATCATTAAATTCGCAGAACAAAATTATAATGACACTTATACCTACATTCAAGAAACCTTTGTTGTCTTGTTTATGTCCAGTAACACTCTTTATAAATACTTTGGAAAAGCAAATAAAATGCAGCCGTCGACGACAATAGTTGACAAGTTAACTAATGATAGTTCAGGTATAAATCATGTTTATAATAGCGGGAGTCGCGCGAAGACGGCCAGAGGAAGCGGGCGATTTGCGACGGATGTAGCCATTGGTACAAGTAGAACGGCGAGTGAACCCGTGATCCGATTTATTAATCTCACTCATTATGCGGAGCGGACCACAATACTCACAATGGCGTCATTGTTCAGAATCTACATAATAAAAGTCTACAAGTTACTGGACTGAATGAACAGACAACGCACAACTGGTGGTTCTAGAACTAGAAGTAAGAAATTATCAATAGGAGTTCCTTATACATATAAGAAAGAAATGATTCATAAACAACCACAGTTATCGTATCGAATACCGATATGAGTATCGAAGTAGCAAGTTACAATAGTCGAGACGAGCAAGTGTTATTTTATGGTGCCATTCATACCTGAGAGAGAACTAAGCAGTTTCCCTTACGCCGAAATACAACAATATTTACACACAGCTGCCCTGCTTTGCAACAGTCCTGCTTTGGAACAGAATAACTAGAACTGCGGTGATATCTTCCTAGATCATCTAGGACATCTAGGCTAGATATCCTAGATGGTCGAAGGGCCTTGTTTGTTTTGAATAACATTTAATGGATAAGGTAGATAAACATCTAGAATTTGTCTTGGGATTCAATTACTGAAACATAAATGGTGCCGATTTTCCCCAATTCTTTAACGTCGATTCAATTGTAATTTTAAGTAAAAGTATATAAAGGTTGATAGACTTAAGGTTTATACCTTATGTTAATCGTTCGAGCACAGTTAAAAGGAGTGAAAATAACCACTGTAATGAGTTTAACAGGATCATGTTTACAAAATGACTATTTCCTTTTCTATGTATGTATGTGCTACAGTTATGTGTGTGTAAAGATATAGTAATAATAATAAAAATAGTAATAAAGTTCTTGACTATAATGATGTGTGAAACCTTTAGTATAAATGGGTACTTAAGTTTAATATACCTAACAACACTGCAAGATAATAGTTAAATAGCGGTCTCTACAATCTCCGGCATACCTCTACATTTACAGAATACTAATGTAAATGCAAATTGAAGCCGCTGAAGTTCAATAATAATAACATTGCCGTTTATTCACACGAAGAACATCACGAAAATAGAATGACACAGAAATAAACCGACACGTCACAATCTTAAAGAGAAACTGTTAACAACACATCATTTTCATAAAGTCTCATTAGTTTTGTCGCCGGCTTAATCGCATTCAGAAATTTTCGTTTCACTTTACTACAACGTACGTAATTATACACTAGAACGGAAGACCGCGTGACTGTCTCCATTCAGAGATACTAGCGCACTGAACAGAGCAGCGAGGCGCGAAGACAAGCATGCGCAGTTGCGCACGCGCACGCCTGCGCCCTCCGCTTCGGAACGTTTATTTACTATTCACAGTTTGAATTTCCGAACGTGCTCCACTAATCAACATGGCGCAGATGGACTGATGTTACTTCACGGTACAATACGCACAGGAATTTTCAAGGTAGCAAATATAAAAGAAAAAAGAAACGACTACCACCGACAGCAAGAAAGAAACGATTACTTGTAAAAGTATTAATATCAGCTAATTCTACCACTCATTCTCGCATCACTGTGACTCCTGTCAGTGATCACTAGTGAAGACAACGAGATTTGACCCTCGGCAAATCCCGGGGAGACCATTTAATTTTAGGGACCCGCAACAAAAATTAGAAAATATATTTATTATCAGCTAACAAGATTATTAAAACAAAAGCCGATACAAATAAAAGAACTCATAATAAAACGCTGGCTGGACAGATTTACATTAGAGGTAGCTAAGAACCATTCAATTAATAACAGTACATTCACATCTAACCATTGGATTAGGAGCATGCCAGAGTTAATGAGAAACTGATAAAGACATCAACCGTAGAACACCTCTGCTTTCTACATCAGGGTTAAAAATGAAAATAACGACATAAACGTACGACATTATTAAATGCAAATATTCAATTTAAACACTCTAAAAACCAAATAACCGGATTGATAAATAGTAGTTTCAAAATCGAAAGTGAAAGTAGTCACTTGGTAGTGAACTTTGAAAACCTGTTAAAAGTTTTGTTCACTTTTACTCTTGTATAAAATTGTCAGGCAGATGAGATGGAAGTGAAACGCACATACACGGAATTCTGAGGGGTGTGTTGCCTTAAAGCACTTGTGTAAATTATTTTAAGCTCCCTAAACGGCGACGAGTAAACAGTGAGACATCAGGAATGCCGGTCTCATATTTAAGGAGAACATAATGTCATACAACTAAAACGATAACAACAATGTATGATTTGTTTGCGTTATTTAATCTTAAATTTAATTGCTTTTTGATTCGTCTATGTATGAAAAAAAAAACAGAATTCAGTGTTTGAGGAAAATGCAGCATAGCGTTGCTGGTTTCTATAGGTATTTACTTTTTATATACAATATTGTTTGCTGATATTTTTAAATATGCTTAAAGTTCTTTCTCAATACATGTCACCCTTTATCGGCAGATTGCGTCTGATTATCTACCACGTAAAGGTCTCCACTCTAGCAACATTTTCCCATTACTATGAAAAAACTACCTACTCACTAACTCACATGGATAAAATGTTGTGATCCAGTTATGTATTATGTTAGTCAGTCCCTTCCCTTCTTCATCAACTTTCTGTTTTAGGATAGGAACTCTATCTCAAAGAGTCCATGACTCTTTAGATGACTTGCACGATGGTAATCGCTTTCTATGAAAATATACATATTTAAAAAATATAGGTAGTATGACTATTTACAGTCAACCTAGTAGAATTAAATAACGATACTACGCGAGTAGGGAACTTTTAAATAACACGCAAGAAATATGTTACAGTATATCAAGATAATGATGACGATTATAGTCAACCCCGAAGCAGGTGTATACAGTAACTGTTGAAAAGGCCGGTTGACCTTTTGCCTTTTTACTTTATAGTTTCAAACATTGTTATATTATTATTATTGTATTATTATTATTATTATTTTATTTTTTTATTAACTCACGGGCTTAGCCCGGTCTTTTAGAGGCTTGCGTGGGGACGGATCCAACACGTAGAGGCCCGTTTTAGAAGAAGTAAATGGTGTCTAAAACACCTCCCGGGGTTGACCCCGGACTCGGGGTTGGCAGTTGACTGCCACAATGATGAAATTACAGCAGTTGACCTCGGTAGGTGGTAGGGACTATTGCAAGCATGTGAAAAGAATTCTAGGTTTATGGGGTTGAGCATTTGCTGGACTGGCGACTGGGCTATTGCAAAGGCCGGGGTCACTTGCCATAATTACATTCATAATTATTTTCTGGCAAGTGGCGGCTTGCCACCCACTAGATGGGCTCCCCAAATGATCGTCCGATGACGACAGAGAGCAACACCGGTGTGAGTGACTCAGGGGTGTCGAGAGGTGTGCTGCGCTTTCTCCGAAGTTACTCGCGGCGTTATGCCCTTTAACACTTCCACCCCTGGAGCATATATCTCTAACAGCTCCTCTCTGGACGGCCAATTAAGGCAAGCCAGAGCTGAGAGTCCTGCGGGCCCCCCTCGGTTTCCACACGGCCGACGAAGACACGCCGAGGTGGGGGCCCTGACCAACTCTCTGGAGTACTCGGGTCCGAGGTGTCGCTACGCACCAACAGCTCGCCACAAGCTGCCCTGCGGGTTATTATTATTATTATTGTACACACGAGAACACCTCGACCTAGACTGTTCGGACTTTAAACTAATAGGCGCTGTCCTATTGCTACTGTATTGTGCGATGAAACCGCATTCGGTCCCGTCGCATGATCGCACGACCTTCAATAGGATATTCAATTGTTACCAGTATGATTGAACGCACGGTCGCACGATCATTTTCGTCGGACGCAACGCTTCATCGCACGAGCGATGGCAACAGGACAGCGCTTTAGAAGTTGAACGCTACGAATCGTGATCGAGGTTGCGAGGTATTGTTGTTATTTTGTCCCACAAGACGCGTGAGCCGCATGCCCCGTCCCTTTCTAAGTGTGTTGTATGTAGCGTAGTTATCGTTATAGGGTGTCGAGCGTCACGTGTAGCCATGTGTACATTCGCGTATGAGTAATATCACCTCCCCACAACCTACTTATAGTATGGTTAATACATAATTTTTAAACTTCTCAATTTGCTCTTAGTCTTTTATCCCATTGTTTGACGTAATTTTTTAGTCTCTGTTATGACATTTAGAACACACGGCCTTCTATAACATTATGAGTAAAGTTTGCCATTTAGGTGCTATTTACCTATTTAGTCTTTATAGGTCAATTGCGTAATACTGTGCTAAAAACCGGCCATTTTTTGGTTGCGTTCCGGTACTTGAACTAAACAGGCTTTTCTAATTTCATATAAGGTAAACTTAGTGTTTCAACAAAAGTGGATAATAATACAGATATATGGACTTAACAGACAGACAATAGTATTCATCCTTTTAGGAACGGAATCCTTAAAATAAAGAACCATGTAGGGAGCTTTGAAATTAAAGGCATGTTAGCTCTACACGGTAACCTCAAGAATGAACAATAAGACGCGATAGTACAAGTAGGTACATCTTACACCGGCGGTTCACGGACATGCGATATCTTGTTATACGAGAAAGGCATGCATGTGTGATGAACAAAAATAAATAAAACCTTGAAAGCTATGTGAAACGTGCTTCAACACTAATTACAATCGAAGAGAATTTGTAATCATGGGAAAACTAAAACAATTAAAATTACCTCGGTAATTATGGAAAAGCATTTCTAAATAATAAATTTGAAATATTAAATAAACATAGAAAGGTGGTATATCCAAACTGGACAAGTTCAGCTACAGCAGTAGAAAATATTTAAAAAAAAAATTGCAACCAAAATTGACTCCAGTTTGGTCGCTATACAAATGATAAAGTAAATTTTTGATCCCCATATTTTTTACGACCGACAGCGGTCGTAATTGGTTCTTAGAACAATAATACACTTCAAGATAAATCTTAATTTGATATGATAATAAAATCCAAGCCATTTGGGCTAAAGAGTGTACCAAAAATTTGTATACTTATAGAAATACAAAAAGCATCATCTTTCTTGGCAGTAGTTAAAAATATATGATCTGTCATATGGACCGTCGTTTTTATTGGATCAGATTGGAGAATAAGGCTAATAAATAAAAACAGGCCTACGTTTGTCATTAAGATATTAACAGTTACGAGTTTAGTAATAAGTACCAATCCTAACGGATCCAGCACGACTGTGTTGGTGCTGGCGCTGCGTAGGATCAGCATGGGTGGCAGTGGGCGGCTGAACTTGGCACGCCGACGGCGCTTGCGCAACCTGTGCCACATTAAGGTTGCCAAGTGACGAATTTTGCTTGAATTTCATTAAAATAACCAGGTATTATAATAAAATAATACCAGCCCACTGTTGGCCACGGGCTTCCCCTCTAGATAAAGGGGCTTAGGCGATAGTCCACCACGCTGGCCAAGTGCGGGTTGGCGGACTTCACAGGTCATGCGAAACCTAGTTAGGCTCTCTCGGACATGCAGGTTTCGTCACGATGTTTACCTTCACCGAAAGCTAGTAACAATCGCACAAAGACGTTCGCATATTTTTTATTAAATATATCAGAGGTGCGAGCCGGGGTTCGAACCTGCGCACCTTGTTTCCAAGGCAAGCGCTCGCCCACCTGTTACTGCTACCAGGTATTACAATACCTAATCTTAATAGGTTCGTCCCTTGTGCAAGGGTTGCTCACTGCTGCCACAGTCTATAAATAGCAGTTTGTACACTGTGCTATGCGTCGGTGTAAAAGTTACTAATCTATTGTTGGTGGCTATTCATTGGGCTCGGTAACCACCGAAACGAACTTCGACCCAGCTGGATCCATTGTGCCAAAAAGTGTAAAAGTTAAACCAGTTGTTTAACTTGTATGTTTGTACATTGTGTCATTGGTGACTCTAATTCTGGAAATATAGCTTTCGGGAGCAACCCTATGTCTAAATAAATACAAGACCTTCTACATTCAATGACATCAATACAAAAACAACATTCATTTAGAGTTAAACGCAAAATCAATTACTTCTAAAATAAAAAAATACCGGTCAAGTGCGAGTCGGACTCGCTCACCGAGGGTTCCATACGATCTTTAGATGTATAGCAAATAGCTCAGATAGCAAAAAAAACAAACCGCAAAACTAAATTTGTTTGTCGAGGTTTTGTTAGGATTACTAAAAAACTATACTACTTACAAAGATCATTTTATTTTTCCTGAAGTCAGACCATAAGGGTTCCTTTTTTTACCTTTTAGGTATGGAACCCTAAAAACACGAAAAAAATAGTTTGCTACGTATCTAGAATATGCTGCTAACAATCAATTGTTAAGTTATTTCTAGATAACTGAATTTTTACACTATATATTGTCTATGATACATAATCTCATAAATGCCAATCCGAATACACGACAACAAGAACTTAGTAATATTCGTACAATGTTGCTGGTAATATTTGAACTACTAAATCAATCTATAATAGCAATGAAATGGACATGGACAAGAAAAGCGTAAAAAGTGGAATAAAGAACAAACTTTCGATGAAGAGTAGAAGTGTGCCGATAGAATGCGAGGCAAAGTGCGTGTGCGCAGATACAACGCGGCGGAGCTGTGCGCCTGCGGCCGTCGATCGAATAAAACCCAACAAATAATTGCATGCACAAATACTTAAGCCACTGTTAGTGAAACTGACGCGTTGAACACGAGAACACGGAATAATGTAAACATTCCGCCAAACGAGAAATGGAAACGAAAAAGTGAAATTAAATAACTGGATTTTTGAGAGTAATAATGTAGTGAGTATACAGTTTTATTATAGTTATGATATAGGTCGGCTCTATGTAATCTTATAGGTTAACTACACTTAACATTGCTTTCTGTGTAAAAGTAACCAACTTACATATACAGAAATTATATACATATAGGTATGTTTTCATAACTATATTGTTGTAATGTATGTATAAGTTGCACGAAAATCTCCTTAAACATAAAATTTAATTCTTTCCGCTACCACGTAGATATTCTGTCTACAAAACTGTAATGGATGAAGCCGTACGTCATACCGCAATGTTCACTAGTATTACGGTAGAGAACCAGGGTAGTAGGGTAAAAGAATGGAACTGGCTTACAAATGTTCAATGGTAGAGATTAAGCATATACATCTATCAAAATGTATATCCTATATCAAAATGCATTGGAGATTGGAATTGAAGGAAAAATACCCATCTGTCATTTGGCTATATAACTACATTCAGTGAGATCCGACTGCAGTTAAGTGTGCAGTCGAACATAACAAACGCGCGCGTGCATTCCGTCTGGTGAGGCTCTTACTCAACTACTCGAATGTTGGCGTACTGGCACTACCGTTGCAATGCACGCGTTTATACCCGATTCATGTGTTTACACTGGCACGTATTAATAATGAGATCATCTTTATTGCTATAGGATTTTTGGTTTTTATTTATGATATTTTACAGAGTGTGTGGATACAATGAGATTTGTTTAAATAGCGTCATTATTTTTTCTCACTGTGACACCTGTCACCCATGAACAGTGGATAATGAAGACAATGAGGTTTTACCCATAAATCTAGAATATAGTTAAAAATCCTAAATCTATGGTTTGAATCAATAAATCACAGGAAAACATTAAAATTGGAGAACCCGCAACGTAATTAGAAAAGTAGGTATAAATATAGAACGATCACGATATAAATTATAAGTTGGCAGACTCTATTTTATAAATGATATACTAACTAATTGCATGTATATTCAGAAGGATAATAATAATAACCATATTGAGTCAAATTGAGTGATGTAATATATAGAAAATTTAGGGATAATTGTATTTACATCAATATTTTCCCAATGCCTTTACTTACAATCACCTGTTCCATCACGAAACAATTCAATGTTCATAAAAACATTAAGCGCAATACAAAGAAATTTCAAAGCTTTTATTATGAGGAACAGAAAGCAAACATACACAATGATGACATAGAATTCCGATTAGAAGTTTATCGCGTCTCATTTCTATGGCGATTGCAGTTAAAGTTTCCGCATCCGGCGAGTCGACGCAGCGTGTTTCGGTTCAGATAAAAGCATGTTAGCAATGTACGCGTGTGTTCACTGGAACATATTTAGGTGACGGCCCACTGGGTAAACAGTGTAGCTATAAACTGTTGTTTGGACGAACGCCAGCGTTCGACCTGGTCGTTCTTGCTTCTGAAATCGATGGAAGCGTAGTGCGCAAACAGCTTAGAGCAAATTCGCTTTCGCTTGCTGTGAACGTAAAATTGCGACTGTGACACAGTATTTTTGACCAGTGACCAGTTCACTAATCAGAATATAAAGACTGTGTTTTCGTGAACATACTACATTTTAATCGTCTTACAACCATCGATCTAACCTGATTTTGGCAATGCCGTTTTCATAGTAAAGATATTTTGGATTTTAGGATTAGTTTAGGTAAAAATATTTAAAAAAAAATTTGAACCGACTTCACTAACACTAAAAAGTATAAAATAATTTAAATATTAAAGAAGTTGGTGTTAGCGTACCTGCTGTGTATATTTGGCACCAATTTCAATAATATTTAAATTATTTTATACTTTTTAGTGTTATTGAAGTCGGTTCAATTTTTTTATTAAATATTTTATTTTATACTTTTTATTGATATTTCCATACATAAAGATTGAACCATCGAAGACGGTATAATGATCTAGGTAGGTTATGACATCATTATGATTTCACCTTATCGTCTACATACTTTTACATAATTCATGTTACTTCAGAAACTCAGAAACAATTTATCCGATCGTAATGAAATTTGCATGGAATCATCATAGTAGTTTACTCTCTCGAATAAAAAAAGAATCATCGAAATCGGTTCATATTTGTCAGAGAAATGTAAAGGAAAACATCAGTTTTATGGTTTTTACCAGATAAATTCCTCCATATCATTCATGGTCCCCCAGGAAGTTCTTATCTGGTTGTGATAAAATTCATACAGGTTCATCACAGTGGTTTCTTCTTTCGAATAAAAAAAGAATCATTGAAATTGGTAAATATTTGCCAGAGTTATCACCATTTTTGTCCTTAAAAAGCGACCATAAAGTCATCTATATAGGCTTTCCTGCAGCTTTCCTGCGCAGTCAACTTTCTTGTTTTTTCAGGAACTTCTTATTACTAAGCAATATTTTTTTTATGGGACCCAATTAACGGATTAAAGAATGGAAGGAAGAAAGATTTTTTCAAATCCGTTCATAATTGCCAGAGTTATGCGCGAACATACATAAAAAAAAATGATATACAGACGAATTGAGAACCTCCTCCTTTTTTGAAGTCGGTTAAAAATATGTTTTATCGCCATAACAACTTGATGTATGTATACGATTTTTTTCATACCACCAAGGTGGTAAATCAACATGCTGTCTGTTCGATGGCAAGCAGCCACCGCAGGCTTCACATCGCAACACAGGAATGTTGGCAGAATGGCAGAATATCTGTCACTACGGTGGTAAGGGAATATGCCTGCATATTCCCTTGCATAACCAGTTACCCACCACCTAGAAAAACGATTAGTCAATTGTTTGCATACCTACATAAGGTCTGGGGATATAATACGGTTAGAAGACATTACGACGTCTGAGGAAGGATTTCCTCACGAAAAAAATATGTTGAACCAATTTAAAATGCTAAAAGATATAGAGAGTAACCCTGAAGCAATTCTATGTACTCTTGTCGAGTATACATATGTTTAGTTTTGCGTTCTAAACATAACTCTGATCCAAGAATTCTGGCGAGCGTGAAGATTGCAACATCTTGTATTTCTTGTTTTACTTTCAAGAGAACAGCCGCAGGACACAAATGGGTGCTCATTACTCGACGTCCTTTTTTACACTGAGTAGTATATCTTATATCATTAAAGGAAATTTTTAATGGAAATTCTCAAATTATTTCTGCAGGATCCGTTATACCTACTATAATCAAGTCATGAAAAGCTGGCATTCTCTTTTAAGTTATATTACAATATTTCGATTAAAAAAATATTATATTGTACTCTATTAACTACTTCTTTGCGCTATTACACGGTACAAGACCAAGAATAAACTATGGACGGCCACACACCATACTGCGTCTCTCATTATCCACAAACAGTGCGTTTATTTCCATGCAAATGAAAGCTACAGGTCCCAGATCCTTCCAATCTTGTGCCCGTACAGGCAACAGATTTGGTATAAAACCTATGTCTCTTGTTGGAGCTTGGGTATGATCAATAATAAACTCACGCATAGGAAGTCCGCTGTATGTTACTCAATTTCACAGAATATTCGGAAGCTTACAGAGTTTCACTTTAAGTGGTACACGCGTAAGTAGCCCGACGAGTTCTACACGAGGTACTAAAGTGCGACAGCAGCCTCGTAATTGACAAACCAAAGTAAGGCACATACACGCAACAAAGGTACGGTGCTGATTTCTCCACGTTTACAATACACTTGTCATATACAAGCATAAAATGTAACACAATACGGACGAAATAAAGTTTAAAATTTATGACGTCAGCCTCAGAATTATCTTAAAAGCAGTGAAAGTCATTGGGTAACTATTACAGAAACGAAGTAAACTTTTTAATGTTGTAATTAACTTTACATTACGACTAAAGTTCCCATGTAATTACGATAAACGCTCGATTACAAAACGATACTGAACGAAATTGAACTCGTGACCACTTAAGTGAAATTTGTGTAGAATTTGCACGATCTGTATAGGTTCCTTTACAAAATGTTAAGAAAATTGAAACAATACCAAAAGGACAACTCATAGGGAAGAATGTAGGTAAAGGATAAAGACCTAATGCAATATTACCAATCTCTGCAGAAATACTGTCGATCCTAGTATATAGTGTTGCGACAAAAATAATAGCTACAAATGTTAAAGGCACTGAGACATGACACGTTGATGGACAAGCTATACCTATTACCATAGAAAAGAAATCCGCGCTGGAAAGTGAATATAAATTCGTTGCCCTATTTGCTTTCCCTCGTTCAAGTACCGATGTCAATAGCCATTGCTAAGGCTAATATCAATATTGATCAAAGAACTCGGACGTATCTGATGTGTTCTCGATTCGCAACATTTAATTGCTTGTAAACAAATCGGATCATCGGTGTGAAGCACCTTTCTAAAGATAATAAAATATTATTGTCATCAATTAAAACAAGGAAATGGTTTTCTCAAAATATGTATAAAATGCCATGATATTTTTTAAAGGTAATAATATCGTCAGATAGAGCGGATAATTAAAATAAAATAAAGAATGTAACGTCATCATAATCTGGACATAGTTGACCGGTGTGTGCGTCAATTTCCGGGCGACGCCGTGTGCCGGAACTTTAGGGGAATGACCGCGATCGTATCGGCTCTACACCCACTTAAGTGGTGGCAAGTCGTACTTAGGACTAGATGGTATTAGTACCCGTTGCATAATACTTCAGAAACGGGACTTGTAATTATGAGTACTTAGTATATTATGGGCACAGCCATATTTTATATGCTGTCTATTTCGGATTGAAGCCTTCTAGTAATACGACTGATATGCACGTCCCGCTACCTGATATTGGTATAACAACAATACCAGGTAGCTATGACGGTTGCAAGAAGACTTTGATAAGGATGTTAATTACTCTTACTAGCTCAGATCAAGTTTAATTATTTGAAATAGTAATGTGACAATAATGACTTGAGGAATGAACTATAGAGCGTCCAACCGTTTATTTTCTTTTTGACAGCACCAATAGAACGTAACTGCGTCATGTTACGCAAAAGTTCACTTAAAGTGAACTTTTAAAAGTGAACTTCACTTTAAGTGAACGTTACGTTACGTTCTATTGGTGCTGTCAAAAAGAAAATAAACGGTTGGATCTATTATAATGAAAAATGACGAAGTTTCGTTTTTCTATTTACTCTGCTATGTAGTATAACGACAACAATCCATTGGGAGATTATATCTAATGGTCTGACTAGTCTTTTGGTTGCTACGAACGCGTAGGCTTTAACGAATGGCGGTCTCGATAAACACAATTCTTCAGTTGTAATGAGTTCAATAATATGAAAGTTAAGAATGGAAAATGGAAATTGTTATAGCCATAAATGGGTTGCCCTGGATGGACCATATGGTTACAAAGCTCCTAGTGCCAATAAATCGTTTAGATTCAAGCCAAGATTTAATACATGTACTTACATGTTTTTCATCTATATGTACAACTAGCTGACCCACGCAGCTCCGCCCGCGCTGTGTTTACGTTAACTAAACTTTCATACATTCGCATAGAATATAAAACCTCATTTTTTTAAAGTCGGTTAAAAACTTGGACCCACTTTGTACTTGCCCTCCGAGGCACCGAGACTTTTAGTTCAAATGGCGTTAAACTGTCACCCATCTATTTAATGACCTTACCTAACGTTGCTTAACCTGATCGATTTCCAAACATTGTTAACAACTGTCTATGAGTGTTCCCTTACAAATATTTATCATAATTATAATGAAAAATTGTGAAAATCGGAGCAAGCGTATAACCAAGTACACATTTTGACTTTAGTCCCCTCTCCCAAGGGAACCGTGCTGAATGTCGGGATAAAAAGTATCCTATGTCCTACCTCGGAGTATTAACTCAAATCATGCCAAGTTTCGTTTCAATCCATCCAGTAGTTTCGGCGTGATGCTCAGCCGAGATACAGACAGACAGACAGACAGACAGACAGACAAAAAAAAAAAAAAACATTTTTGGCTTTTGAACATAATTTTCAAAATATCTTCAATGTACAGAATTGGACCTGTTACAGTTTTATTATAGATATAGATAACATCTATCTAGTCTATCGCTAATAGAACTTTAATCGAAATCAAAGCCAAAACCATCAGGCTAGACTAGAGAAGACTATAGATAGAAGTTAAGTTTGAAAAAAGAATTACTATATTCCGAAAAACACAGACTTCTTTTGAAACTGTGTACTATTGTTCGATTTTCAAGCGCAAAGCTAAATCCAATAAAATGGCGCACATAATCAACTTGAGTTATGTTTATTGGGCTTAAATGTTCCCCAAAACTCCCGGATTATCCCCCCGATGCGTGTTCTCACGACACGTTATCGGCTTCTCGGGGAATTCGGTTCAATGGCGATAAGCACGCACTTATCTGTCGCCGTAGACTGCGACCGCGATTTATACGTTGATTTAACTATGAGGGGAGAATTGGAACATAAAAAACTACACAGGTCGTTATTACCCTTACGTTCAAAGCAATTAATCTGTCGCTCCTGTTATTCCAAACATTTATGGAATTCGGGAATGAAATTCTTTTTATATGTAAGCTCGGTCCGTTATTGGTGAAGACGAGTTCCCAAAATAAAAAATTCTATTATGAAAACAGCGATTAAAATTCCACAGCCTAAAGGTAGACACCCAATACCGATTCTGTTTGCATTCAACGTGGTGTGGTAAAAACGTGGTGCGATTGACAAATAACAGTGTCTGTAGCGTTAATGCGAATCGTTTACCTGTATCATGGAGGCGGACAATTTTATATTCTGTGGATGTTTGCGAGACTCTTGCAACCGCATAACCACGTAACGCGTTTATGTTGCTATTAGAAAATGCATTGATAACGCCAAATGATTGTCTTTAATAAGAGAGGAAATTAATCCATGGGGATATTAATTAGTTGCTTAAATTTTAGGTTTACATTCGGGCATTTTCACTCACTCTTTCTATTATTTGCTCATTTATGTATTTTTTTATTTTCTTTCGTTTGAATTGAAGTGGCTTTCTCTTTCCCTCTATTTCTCCTTTCTCTTTTTATTTTGTCAATTAGGTCATATTTGCTGTGTTGTTCCTTAATATTTCTTTTCGGTTTTCTATACTTAGTAAATGTCCTTATATCCTTCACTCGAAATTAATTACTAAACAAACAATTTATTAAGTAAACAAACAAGTGCAATCGAACTAGACTTAACCACGAATCAACATTCCTTCAGTCAAGTGCACTGATGACGTAATCAAGTACCTAACAAGTCCTCATTGTTATTCGTAGAACAAAAGTAGGTAAGCAGGTCCATTATTGCCAGAGCAGGGGCATGGAACAATGCATTGCGGGGCAGGTAGAGGGATGCGGGCCAACGGAGTAGGCCGAGATACGACATGTGCAGGCGGGTTTTTAAACCACCCGGCTTGGCAGATGTTCCCTTCACTTTTTAATCGCAATCTGATATCGGTTAATAACTGGACTGTATATTTTTTTTCTAACCAACAGCAGTGTATGTTCTTATTGCCGGAAAGATTTTTTTTTTCAAATCCTCCTGTTTATTATTTCTAGTTAACAATAAATCGTTTGTAAGTAGCAACTACTGAATCCGTCCGTGTGTATCTAAACTTTTTTTCATTCATAATCGAACCGCGAAGAGTTGGCCATGCTTGGTTGAGTCATGCTTATAGATCATAAGATTTATATAAATACCTTCACGATTCAAAGATGTGATTGGTTTCACATAATACTGGTATACTAAAACGAATTCACTTTTAAGACACATTTCCGATCGTTAGCAAACAGATATCTATTGAATGTAAATATAAAAACAAATTGATAATAAATATTGATATGAATGGATACTCGACATCAAATATCAATATTCTGCCATCAAGCAGAACTGTGTAAACATTTTTGTGTTCCAATCCATTATAAAATAATAATAATAATATTTTGGGACAATCCACACACGGTCATCTGATCCCAAACTAGGCAGAGCCTGTACTATGGAAACCAGACAACTGATACTAATACTTAATATACTTTTTTTTTTGGAAATACATACTTATATAGATAAACACCCAGACACTTGGTGGGAATCGAACCCACGACCTGTTGGTCAGCGGACAGGGTGTCTAACCACTAGACCAACAGGCCCGCCAAAAGTTCTTATAGCTGGTAAAATTAACGGGCTCAAGAGTCTTAATATGTCTCTGCTGTCGAGCGGCAGTGTGGTGCAGTTCAGCTGGCTGATGTTCCACCTACCATCAGGCGAATACCTTGTTCGTCTCGCAACGAAATTGATTGTTAAAAATAATACTCTGGGAGAAGACATGGTGTTTCTACATTGTATTCATTGTTTGATGGGCCTCTTGGTCTAGCGGTCAGACACCCTGACCGCTGCCCGATAGGTCGTGGGTTCGATTCCTACTCAGTGTCTGGATGTTATTTATCAATTTAAGTATGTATTTACAAAAAAAAAGTATATAAGTATTAATATCAGTTGTCTGATACAGGCTCTGCCTAGTTTGAGATCGGATGACCGTGTGTGGATTGTCTCAGAATATTATTTATTTATGTTATTTATTTACAGAGTGAAAAGGATATCAGTTGCAAAGCAGGTAAAACAACGGGATCTATGCGACCTCGTGAGACGTGACCGCCCTTCGAATTCGCGTTTGAAAATTCATAAAACACGTTCTGGATTTCACTAAACCTCTATTAACATAGATACAAGTTCTTTATTTTCTTTTAAAACTGACATGGTAATTAAATGTGTGGCATTTGAGTACGTGTAGGGTGACTCTGCGCACTCTAGGGCAGCTATATTTAGGTTCCTGTTACACAGGGGCGAACCAACGAAGTGTGATAGATATGCCTGGGCCACTGCCTCCAATCAATATTTTAATTGATTGATTAATTTATCATAGACACTGCTCAGCAGGGCCACTGCCAACGTTATCTGCTGACCCCATAACTTAAGAAAGTTGACATTTAGCACCCTTCGTATTCGTCGGATGCTTTCGAAAGTTCAGATGCCCATAAAGTTCGAATTTCGAATATCGTTGTTATGTAAGTTGCGTAAACATATTATTGTTTGGAATTATTTTGCGCAACTAACGTTGTATATCACTGATGTATTATTGTTATTAAAAACAGAATATAATATACAAACAGAATGATCACTGAACGGAATCACGAGGTGTGACACTCAACAAAAGCGCGTAACGATTCCACAGAACAAGCACAATGGTATGTATGGTGGTTCATTGGGAGCAAACCGCACAGTTCCTGCGCATTGTGGTCGGTCACAATGTACAGAAGAGTCTGAACGCACGCACCTCACATAATACACTGGTGTCACTAGTAAACTTTTCGCTTGCACTAGTGCGTAAACTATGTGTTGGTAGCACGAACGTCACGGTGATAAATGTGCAAGCGAAACTCGCTTTAAAGTGCTCGAAGAGCGTTCGTTGGTACGGCAACGAACGATGGGGCGACGTACACGCGACGCGGATCGGTGGCAACTGTTTACCAACGTGCAGCACAGGCCCGGTGTGCATCCACCACGTCAGGGTTGTCACGTCCATGTTATGAAGAGTTGAAAACTCGTAGTTAATTTTATGCATTGTTTCGTCTTTCAAAAGAACATTCTTGAAATAATTATTTATAATATATGTGCTTATAAACAATTACCATGTTACTATGTACACATAGTTTTTTTCTACGATTAGGCATGGTGCCTATTTTTAACCGACTTCAAAAAAATGAGGAGGTTCTCAATTCGTCTGTATATATTTTTTTTTTTCTATGTATGTTCGCGCATAACTCTGGCAATTATTAACCGATTTGAAAAAATCTTTCTTCCATCCATTCTTTAATCCGTTAATTGGGTCCCATAAAAAAATTATTGCTTAGTAATAAGTAGTTCCTGAAAAAACAAGAATGGTGACTGCGCACTGAGACTTGCAAGAAAGCCTATATAGATGACGTTTTAGTCGCTCGGACTCGCTCGGTCGGACAAAAATAGTCATAACTCTGGCAAATATTTACCAATTTCAATGATTCTTTTTTTATTCGAAAGAAGAAACCACTGTATTGAATCTGTATGAATTTTATTACAACGGGATAAGAACTTCCTGGAGGACCATGAACGATGTGGAGGAATTTATCTGATAAAAACCATAAAACTGATGTTCTCCATTACATTGCTCTGACAATTATGAACCGATTTCGATGATTCTTTTTTTATTCGAGAGAGTAAACTACTATGATGTTTTCATGCAAATTTCATTACGACCGGACGATAGACGATAATGTGATCATAACCTACCTAGATAATTTTACGGTTTTCGATGGTTCAATCTTTATATATGAAAATATCACTAAAAAGTTTAAAATAAAATCTTTTTTAAAAAAAATGAACCGACTTCAATATCACTGAAAAGTATAAAATAATTTAAATATTATTGAAGTTGGTGCCAAATATACACAGCAGGTACGCTAACACCAACTTCAATAATATTTAAATTATTTTATACTTTTCAGTGATATTGAAGTCGGTTCAATTTTTTTTTAAAAAGATTTTATTCTATAGTAATATGAGATATGATTACTGAGCTCATTGACGTTTAGTCGTATAATTTGATCCCAAACTGGGCAGTCTGTACTGTAAGAACCAGATCGATACTAATACTTATGTAAATAAAAACTAATATTATAGATCACTTAGACATTAGGTGGGAATTGATCCCAAGACCGGCCAGGGTCGGGACCAATAAGCCCGTCAATATTCCAGTAATTTAATGATTGATTAAACTGATTTATTAATAAACAAATGTAATAAATGTTAAATATCAAAATCTGCAGCAACCCTATAGCGATGTAGAGCTTAGTTTCAGAGAAAAACTTGGCCGCGCGATAAGCATTATCATATCGCTTCGAAACTTCAAGCTGCGGTTATCGTCACTTATGAAGTTGGCCGCATTCAAATTATTATATTACATTATTATTGCATAAAACGTATACATGCATATACTCAACAATAGGCTTGATGCCTGAATGTGAAGATGAGTGGTGGGATTAGATGCCTGAATGTGAAGATGAGTGGTGGGATTAGATGCCTGAAATTTCTATTTAGTTAATTTCACGTATTTTTTCTTTTGTCAATTAAATAAAAAATAACAAAGATATAGTACGTTGAAATTGCACTTTTTACTGAGCCGTGACGTCACGACCCCACTTCGAACTTTGGCCACCCGAACTTTGGCGCTCTTTATCCTTAACAATATAATTTTGTGAAATAAAAAAAAACCATTTCCAATGTCATGATCTCTTAGTAAATAAATCTACACTTAAGTGACGAGATGGTAATTCATTTACTATGCGTTTCAACTAAGAACGTGGCCGCCATCTTGCCATTTCAAATATATAATTACGAAAATAAACTATTTTAAAAAAATAAAAACCGACTTCAAAGTAAACTGTCTAAAAAGCATAAAATAACGAAAATATTATTGAAGTTGGTGTTAGCGTACCTGCTGTGTATATTCTGCACCAACTTCAATAATATTTTCGTTATTTTATGCTTTTTAGACAGTTTACTTTGAAGTCGGTTTTTATTTTTTTAAAATAGTTTATTTAACACTTTTTAGTGACTTTTATTTTAGCAAGATAGGTATCAGCACTATCACGCAACTCGAACGTCTACATTACAGTAACTTACTGAAAACATAAAAAGTTTATATCTCATAAACTACTGGACCGATTTTGATGAAACTTGTACTATACCCTAAGTTGAAAAATACTCTAACTATTGCAAAAAGAATTTTTGAAATCGGACTTATAGTTTCTGAGAAATCCGCGGACAAACCTACATACATACATACATACATAAACTCGTGAAATTTGGTAAATTTGTTTAGAAGCCCACATAGACTAACATATATGAATATTACGCATTTCTAAATTCAAAATTCAAAATTCAAAAATTTTTATTTCAAATAGGCTTAACGCTAGCACTTTTGAACGGTCATTTTTTTTAAAAGCTACCACCGGATCACAACGCGGCCTCAACTGAGAAGATCCGGCAAGAAACTCAGCGGGCTTGTCATTTTTTCACATTTTTTTTTAAAACAAAGTTTGTCTTTTTACAATTAGATTAGCACCAGCGACAGTGTGTCCTGCCGTTCAAAATATCAAATAAAATAAAAAATACGACGAAAATACAACAAACTAAAATGCCAAAGGGATAGTAGTCGGACCAGTCCCCCCAAGCAGCACCCGCGCACGAGTTGACTCGAGCAGCAGCCATCACTCCCCTCAACCATATTGGAGGGAAGGGGGTGACCCGCCACACGAAGCCGCCACAAGCAAAGACTTTTCGATGGCGAGCATGACCGATCCAAAATCACAGTGGCACACGTTAAACATTTACCTTCTGCTGTTAAGCAGTGCCTCGTCAGGCAAGACACAAAGCACTTTAACATATTACCAACTTTTGTCACAAGTCGTCTAAGTTAGATACATACCAAGAATAATTTACAAGCTCAAGTGAATTGCCTTCAGAACGTAAATAAAGTAATAATCAATTTTGCTGCTAGACTACAAAAGAAAAAAAATAAAATAAAAAAGGATAAAAGGACAGCGGCCGGACCAGTCCCCAGTGTCTATTAATATTACATACATACGCGTCGAATACAGAACCTCCTTTTTTGAAGTCGGTTAATGATGTTTTATCAAAAATAGATAGCAAAATAAGACATTACAATAAATAATAAAACCGGGGCGAATTTTTAACCGGCTTCAAAAAGAAGGTTCTCTATTCGACGCGTATGTATGTAATATTAATAAAAATGCGTAATATTAATATATGTTAGTCTATGTGGGCTTCTAAGCAAATTTACCAAATTTTATGGATGTATGTATGTATGTATGTATGTATGTATGTATGTATGTATGTATGTAAGTATGTATGTATGTATGTAGGTTTGTCCGCGGATTTCTCAGAAACTACAGGTCCGATTTCGAAAATTCTTTTTGCAATAGTTTGAGTATTTTTCAACTTAGGGTAGAGTACAAGTTTCATCAAAATCGGTCCAGTAGTTTAAGAGATATAAACTTTTTATGTTTTCAGTAAGTTACTGTAACGTAGACGTTCGAGTTGCGTGATAGTGCTGATACCTATTTTGCTAAAATAAAAGTCACTAAAAAGTGTTAAATAAACTATTTTTCAAAAAATAAAAACCGACTTCAAAGTAAATTATCTAAAAAGCATAAAATAACGAAAATATATTGAAGTCGGTGTCAGCTGGTGCTAGTGTTAGTTAACATGATGTGCTAGCACCGACTTCTATATATTTTCGTTATTTTATGCTTTTTAGATAATTTACTTTGAAGTCGGTTTTTATTTTTTGAAAAATAGTTTATTGATTTTGTGTTTACTCTGCTGCCGGTACAAAAATCGTAAAAAACGAGTGAAGTTCATCATGGCGGTCACATTCTTAGTTGCGCATAACGCATAGTACAAACTTTCAGGGTGGCAGTTAGGGTATGTATAAATTGTAGCATTCCCTAGGCCCTAGACGTATATTGCTATAAAATGATCGCCTTTTTCTCAAAGGACACATATTTACAGGCTTTATTATGATAAAGTTTTCATTCGTATACAAAAGGAATATTCGATACATTTTACAAAAGCTATGCGCAAACATACATAAAAAATACAGTAATATTGAGAACCACCTCCTTTCTTTAAAGTCGGTTAAAAATGAATACATACAGAGATTTGCACTAGAAGTAACACTAAGCCGCAGTAAGGTCATTTATATTATGCATATCATAAGCTAATAAAAAGCCTCGAGTTACATGTAACACGCAAAGTAGTTCTAAGATAACAGTTTCATGACAACTGTTACTATGAAACGCGTAATAATAATAACTGTTACACGCTTAAAGTGACTACTTGCTGTGTAATTGCATTACAGTTGTACCGTATGGTAACTGGGTGTAATATTACAACACACAAAACTGCTTGCGATTATCATCTGTAGAATCGACTGCATATGGCCGACGCCAGTTCTAGCTTCTAGGCATGAAATGAAAATTATTTTGTCATTGTTATAAGGAATCGTATAATGCGAGCCTTGACTACAAAAATCCTGTAAAAGACCAAGTAAGTTAAGAAAAACAGTAGTGTACGTGTATCTTGTGTCTATTAATTCACAATTTATGTATTTTAATTATGGAGCGTACGTATATATTATTATTTATGGGATTTATTTATGATACCTATATATTTATCGTTAATATTTCTTTGTATTAATAGTTTAGTACAATAATTATTTAATGTAGTATTATATTCATGCAGTTTTTTTGTACCATGTTAAGCTATGTATACATCGATATACAGTTTAGATAGTATATCGATGTATGTATACTTTTTTTCTTGCACCTTGTAACTTTTCTGGACCACCCTAAGGTAGACTAGCATATAATGCCTAAGGCACCAAGTCCACCGGTGGTGTCCACGGCACATGTACCAATGTGCATAAAGTATTAAATTAATAAACGTAAGTGTAACATGATTTATTAAATATTCGTAATTTTTATTACATCAAATGTACGTATAAACTATGTATAAACGATAACCTGTTATGATTATGATGTATAGAAAACCTTAAAAGCACAAAAACCTGTCCCAAAGGGCAGCCACCTACATGCGAGCACGTCATGTGTGAGTATTTAGGCGTGCCGTTTAGTTATACCTAATTAAAAGCATCACTTTAACAAATTGACACTGATAGAGCTAGAACGGGGACGGACAAGCGTAACTATGTTAATTTGGCAGCAATTTTCCTTTTCGTCGCGTTTAACGACGTTAGATATAGTGCGAGGCCACTTTGTCAATTTTATTCCACAGAAGCAAGATCAGTAGTGGTATTCTGTAAGAAAACAAACTCGAAAGCTAAATCCGCGGTGAGATGTCTTTGTTCAACGAATTTGATATTTCACCGCGGATGGCTGCTGCTCGAGTCAACGAGCGCGCGGGTGCTGCTTGGGGGGCTGGTCCGATTACTGTCCATTTGGCCTTTTAGTTTATTGTATGTTCTATTTTTTTCTCTCTCTTGTTTTATATTTCGTACGGCAGGACACTGTCTCTGATGCTGATCAAATTGTAACATGACAAAAACTGTTTAAACAAAGGGAGAAAATGATAAGCCCGCTGAGTTTCTTGGCGGATCTTCTTAGGGGTCGTCCATTAATCACGTGATGTTTTAGCAACGTTTTAACCCCTCCCCCCCTCCTGGTGATATGTGGTGAGGTTTTAAACTACCCCCCCCCCTACCCAAAATCACGTGTATTTTTTTTGTACAGTCTATATTGAAATTTTCGGAGTTATATTATCTTATAAATGTTGAAGGGGAAGTCGTTGCTGGCAACGGTGGGTCAAGGCCACGTGCTGCTGTTTGGCTTAGAAATCGTGCGTTCAACGAAAAATAAATACACGTGATGTCTCATTATACCCCTCCCCCGTCCTGGTGATATTTCGTATTTTTTTTCGGAACAACCCCCCCCCCCCCTTTAGAGCCTCACGTGATTAATGGACGACCCCTTAGTTGAGGACTCGCTGTAACCGGTAGAGCTTTAAAAAATGACCGTCCATAAGTGCTAGCATTAAGCTTATTTGAAATAATATTTTTGTATTTGATTTTGGATCCAGCTTTCGATGTTAAAAGTTCTTACAGAATAACCACTCAGTTTTACATTTTTTATAAACAAATAACTGTTATTAACGGTCTACTTATAATAAAATAAATCCAAAAAGAACTCCAGCTGTTATACGATGACACAAATTATAATAAAGGTAATATGTAGGTAAAATATTGATTAATGTTTCAGCCATGAAATAATGACATCTGTTTGTAAATATCGTATGTAAATAAACACTAGTTCAATGAGCTCCATCCATAATCAGTTCAGCGATTGAGTAATAAATTTAAGATAGTGAGAAATCAGGCCCATTACGAAACCATTAACACACATTTTTTTTATAATATTTACGCATTAGGCTGATAAACTATCTTAATTAACAAAAGAATGTAAATTATAACGCATTTAGCGAATACCCGAATATATATAGAGATGTTTATGTCCGCACAGATTTATCGCTTTTGCCTGAAGAAATTAGTAAACATAAATCTTGAACGGCTATAATGAATACACAAACAGTGTAAAAGCTGAGCTTTAGTTCGTGTTTTCACAGTACAAAAAGGGAAATTATTGTAGGGACGAGGCGACGGTGGCGCCGCCGTGCTTCGGCCACTCCTGTGAGTCACGTTTTCAAGGAGGTACCGACGCGTCTTCACGCACGTGGGCAGCAGATAAGAATAAACAAATAGTACGCGTATGATATGGTATAACATGAACTTATTTACTTTAAAATTATTTATAATATTCCCTCACAGTCTGCTTTTCGTATTACACGACTAGGCTGTATGTATAAAAGATCTTATTTATTATACTGCCTACAGTAAAATTCGAAGAATTCGAATCGAATTTGCGTAATGCCCTGCTAACTGCAGTACGCAAATCTACAGGGGGTCTAGCGCCATCAGTAAGAACAGTATTATTGTAATATTATCGCGAGAGACAGGAACAGACCTATCTAGCTGCGTAAATCAGTGTCACTTTCCTACGGAAAAGTAAGATTATTTTAATAATGTCATAAAATCTGATGGTACAGCCAGCGTGTTGCATAAGCCGAACGTCTTAATTGCCTCAACATACACATACCCAATAAAAGATTAAGATTTACTACTACTTAGTCGTACACTCCTGGCGGAGTGGTCGTGGTCATGGATTGTCTGTCATATTGGTCACGGCTTTTGCGAGACTTCTCCATGTCTCCCTATTCGTGGCACTGCGTGTACATTTAGTAAGGGAACACTTTGTTGATGATTTTATGAGGTCTGTCCATCTTGTGGGTGATCGGCCGCGAGAACGTTGACCCTCTACTCTTCCTTGTATAATAAGTCGTTCCAAAGAGCTTTCATTGCGGATGATATGTCCAAACATCTTAAGCACTCGCAGTTGCACAATCGACGAAAGCCTTTGTTGGATGCGAAGCTCTTTTAGGATCGATGCATTGGTGCGGTGGGCAGTCCATTTAATTCTCAGCAAGCGCCTCCAGCACCACATCTCAAGAGCGTCAATCTTTTTACGATACTTTTGCTGGATAGTCCATAATTAAGATTTGTATAACAAAGAAATGGCATTCATAAGGAAGGAAACTGCTGACAACCATAAGAAAATCAAAGAGGCAAACATTACTGTTATACTAAAATTTTCGGCCGCGGAAAACGGCGCCGCTACTCCAATTTGTATGCGTGAAATGGCACATCTGCATTGCTGTCGATCTGGGAATAATATTTTTGGCACGGAATTAAATCGGGCCGGAATGCCGCAATACGGAACTGGTGCTCTTAACCCAGATAATGTAGAATACATCCATTTTCTTTTCCAGACTGACCAGACCTTTTTTTCTCAATACCTTATAAGCCAGTGCTGGAACAGTGAATGCATGCTCTCCCCGACACCTTCGCGGTGTTTGCAATGACGCTGAGCCAACACCGCGTCGTCGCCCGTTTTAGGGTTCCATTTATACCAGGAATATATTCAACAACCCGTCGTTTGTGACGGTAATCAAGTGACTACTAACTAGCCGTCACTCAATGTTCCACAAAATTTTACGTCAAATTCGTTTATATAAACAGTATTAGCTAACGTCTGATAGAAAATTTTACTGCTCATTACTAAAACGGTTCGTTTTAAATATATAGAAACCGGGCAGATAGAGACGTACAGTAGGTACGCCCTGTGCGTCCGTGATGCACGAACGATGATCCCTAGCCACCAACACAGCGACTTCGTATAACTGACAACCTTGGTGATCGCAGGAACAAAACACTACTCAAAGTTGTAGTTACAAGGCAGTGATCTTCTATAACGTAGTAGTACTTCCTCAGCGTGCGTTCCGTCTCCTCTTATTTATGTTATCCTAGTAGGGACATTATTTACGCCATGCCAAAAGTCGTGCATCATTCCACCTCAATCCGTAATTCCGTATTGAAGAATGAGTATTAAAACAGAAAGATCACGGATATAATGTACCAATACAGCTTACCAAATACATATTATAGTCGTTTAAAACCTATCCGCTTGCTTGCCCGTGTTAACGGGTAGTTAACAAAACGCACTCGCTAAAACGTCCATGTTAGCTGGTAGTTAACATCGCGATTCAGTCTACTATGCCCGTGTCAACTAGTAGTTAACATGGCGCCGCCATGCTACCGCGATTGAAAAAAAGTAAATATACTTGTCTTTATCGCTCTAGAGCTTAGTTTGTATTATTTATCTCGTTTCTCCGTTAAATTTCCCGTCCTATTAATCTCAGTCGAATATCCAAGCCATAGAGAAAAAAAATACAAAAAAATAAAACGTTCTTTCTCTTTCTTGTCATTGAGTGTTGATTCGGTGCGGGATGTGTGCGATATTTTTGCTGATTTTCTTGTTAAATTTAGTTTTGTTCTTCAAGATCGATTGTGTTTATCAAGGTGTATAAATAACTAACACGTAGATATAAAAATCCAGCATGAAAAGTAAAAGTATGTAGAATAAAAAAAATCCGAAAAACTAAAGTGATTTTACTGAGAGCATGGGAACTGTTTCAGAAATGTTCATATTTATCAGAAGTGGTGAATGCTATCCCAATGATTTTTGTTTGTTTTAAATGAATATAAAACTACTTATTTACTGTTACTTTCATTCTATGCCCAAAAATGATATTTGTGCATGATATGCCTTGTCAAGTTTTACGCCGCGCGGCGCCAGATAATGGTATGGGATCAGAGGCCTGTAAATTAATAAATATGTATGGACAAGAATGCGTTTTTATTTCTTATTCTATTATCTATTATATAAGTAACGTAATCAAAGATTAAAAACCACGTATCATCGCTTTAATTTTTGAGTTATGAGCTTTTAAATACAAGACGAGCTTTAAAACGCGCAATCACAATTTCAACACAGCATAACTCTGCACCAGAGTCGTAATATGAGGAACAAAAGATAACATTGTATAAGTAGTTTCATAGTAAACATAAAAAATATAACACTTGACCATCTTTCTAAACAAATTGACTCACAAGGACCGATTGCGTGAAATCCAACTCGCGCGCCGCAGCTGTAAACAACGGCGGGGTGCATAAGTGTTTGTTGCCGGGCAACGGTGTCAGGTAACGCTACGGGGGCCGGGCAACGGGAGTTTGAGCGAGACAAGCGAGCGGCTATTTGATAGCTTAATTCCCCATGTAACCGTTGATTTAACTAAAAATTGTTCTGAGACTCCCACACAACGTATGCGTGTGGAATCGTTAACGTGCGTGCACTATGGGTTATAGTGAAAATTTAAATCACGGAGCGTTTAACGATTCTAAGAAAATATATACACTGCCGTCTGCGAGAGCTTCATAATGTGCGATGCATACATCAGTGTCGCTTTCCACGCGTATTTTATTGTTCTGTTGAAATCTTCCATTGATGTTTATGAAGAAGTAGTGTTTAAAACCACTTATTTATACTTCATCATCATCCGCCCAAAGGCTGAACAAAGGTCTCCCCCTAGAGGAAGGTTGCCATAATTACCACGCTTGGCAGACGTGTTAAGGATCGCAGTAGGTATAGCTAGGTCATGTAATAGAAAGACGCTGCTGCCCGTTTTCTTGATTTCCCGTAGTCGCTTCTTACGACGGAAGGAGATGGGTGGGTGCGATTCTTACTCGGACATTCCTTGTGAAATTTACAGCTATATAATTCAATAAATAGATTACATTACCAGCAATGCAGTACAATATTCAATACTTGTATGTTGTATTTAAACAACAAATCACATTAGGTATGCCCGGTTGAGGATACGCATAAATCGCGATTCCATTCTGATATGCACTTCACAGAAACGTAAACTTTGACACTTTTAAAATTAACGTTCTAAATCTAACTTTTGGCGTCGCGTCGTCGAACGACCTAAACCCATCCCTAATCCTAATTATCAATGCTGGACTCAATTGCAACCCAACTGGACTTGATTGCAGCTAAACTGGACTTGATTGCAGCCCGAAAGTGGGAGTGGTCGATTAGGAATTCCATATAGCAAACGCGTCAGTATATGAGGCGAAAACCGTTTATTGTCGTCTGGGATGAGTGTGACATCTTCCCATACTAGAGTATGGGGAGTGTAGTGATATCTCACGTTCATGAAACATGTTTCAAGATCTGATAATCGCCACTGATAACGCAATACGATTCAGAACATGCTAGTCAGGCAAGCTTTCTTCTTCTTATTTTCGTGTCTGTATGAATTCTACAGGGTTATAGTATATACGATATCTTCTCGTCCGAAATACCCCAGTACCTAAAGACGAAGGTGGCCAGTGTGTGTTGCTAGTAATGACATATAGAACTGAGACGTGGTCCTTGACTGCTGGCTTTTTGGAGAAGCTCACAGCCACACATGGAGTTTGTTTGTGCAATAAAATCCGGAATGAGGAGATTCGCCTATAGCTCTCAGAATCTGCAAGTTGAAGTGGCAATAAGCAGGCCACATCGCTCGAAAAACCGATTAGCGATGAGGAAGAAAGGTTCTCAAGTAGTGACCACGTGCCGGAAGGCGCAGCGTAGGCAGGCCTCCCACTAGGTGGACAGACGACATTGTGCGCGTCGCAGGTAACATGTGGATGCTAATGGCCAACTGTCGTTAATTGAGGCGTGTGGGGAGGCCTACTCGTATATTCAGCAGTGGACGTCTTCGATCTGGTGATGGTGATGATGATAGTGTAATGGTATGTGACACAATTTGAAGTTACCCTTTCTGCCAAGCCCAAAATTGGCAAAAAGTTAAGAAGAATCGCTCGCGTAATAAAAATCATTTTTCAGTTAAAGTTGCCGCAGTAGCTTTCAACGCTGTAAGCGACGGTACTAACAAGATTGTTATACTATCAAGACATAATCGCAGCCGATTTATAAACCAATATGAACTAACTGTGGCTGATTGAATACCTTAATTCAATAACGGTCAGCCACCGTCCCCTGATGGAACACAGTCCGGAGCTATCATCGCTTCTAAAATAACTCGGTAAACATCTAGGTAGTTCAGGAACGGGTGTAATGTAAACGGGTGCAAAGGACAGACGTTATTTTACCTTTTATCCAGATTCAAAGAAACTTGATCTGTATTTCAATCCTTTAAAGTCTGAATTGTTTTAAAACTATAGAGACACGTTTGAAATATTATTGCGTAACTGATCTCAGATATAGGTGCACTCGTTTTCACAGTCCACGTTAATGCGGGCATCCGGCCATCGCCGGGCAGCCGTGTCCGGGGTACACTTGACAGAGGTGGTTTTAATCACACCAGTTAATTATATGTGAAGCCGTTATTTTGATTTTCAATAAAACTGACGAGATAAACGAGATGTTCGCCGTTCTCCTGATGTCACCTACTAAGGTCCGGATGCACCGACATTTAAACGTCCGTTATCTATTTTTCAAAATTGGTTATATATTTAACTACTTAACAGTCCTTAACGGTGACCGGGGGTGTTGAGATAGGTTAAGATAATGGCTTCGGAGTCGCTGGACGCTCGGGGTGTGGGCCCCTTGAGCGTCCATTGAGTACGGCGGCGACTCCGAGGAGGACGGCGGCGGGGTTGCGACCCCCGTCCCCGTGAGCACCGTGACAGGTTCCCGGGGGGCTACAATGCGCCCCCCGGCGGCGGGCTCAAAGGCAAGGCACTGAGGGGCCCCTGGTGCAGATCCCACCGGAGAGCCCTGGGGATCCCCCTCTCATGTGCCGATGCGACAGCCGCGGGGGTTTTAGTGGGTAAGAATCCCACATACCCCGGTCGAGCGCCACAGCTCCCGGGGATCTTTCGAAGAATTCCCCCGCGTCAAAAAAAAAAAAAAAAAAAAAAGGTTAAGATAATGGACGGTTAACGGTCCATAACCGAAGTGGTGGTGAAAAATAGATAATCGATTCTGAAAAATAGATAACGGACGTTTAAATGTTGGTGCACTTGGGCCTAAGTCATTAGTAGGTAAATGTCATGATTAAAGGTCTTACTACATTGTAGTAAAATTTATGACGAAGAACATATGTATTTGAAATTCTATGCAAACATAGAAAATCTACTTGAAATTCTTCTTTTAGTAACTTAAAAAATCTACTTCTTGAGCATGAAGTTTACTGTCGGCTGCAGATGGCAATGATATCCCTACCGAACATCAAAAGACAGCGTAAAGCAAGACACAGCACGTAAAATTAAGATAAAACACGATGATGAAAGTCGAAATGTAATTAGTGGGCGGTCACCGAATCAAATTGAAATCTTAATTTAGAACTGCCGGGACCTTTGTGTAGAAAGCGTGGATGTGAAATAACGAAATTAAAAGGTTCCATTGCGTGCTTACCTCGTAATCTTGTAGAAATAATAAACATCGAAACTTACCTGTAACAAAAAATAAAGCTCGTTATTTATGTACTCAAGTTTTTTTGTGTTCACTTAGGCGACACACGACAACATAATAGGTAAAGGCAAGAAAATTATAATAATAAATTATAAATCAATAAAAGTACATAATTGTCAAGCGTGCATTACCTACTGAAATATTTATTCTAAAATTTGTATACATATGTTTGCAAAATATTATCTTTTAAAGTCATTTTTACTAGCTATCGGTGAAGGAAAACATCGTGAGGAAACCTGCATATCTGAAGCCTAATGTGTGAAGTCCGCCAACCCGCACTTGGCCAGCGTGGTGGACTATGGCCCCCCTCATCTTAAGGGTAGGCCCGTGCCCAGCAGTGGGACATAAACAAGGGCTGGTATTATTATTATTTTAAAGTTAAGCTTTAAACCTTTTAAAGTTAAGTAAATTGAAACGTAACAGCAAATAATATTATACTCTTTGAATATCTTCTCTGTGGCCATGAGAATCTACCATTTATTTGTACCTTTTGTATCTTATTGCGGAGGGACGTCAGAATTAGTCATTATATCACGTACGTGAGTATTTCCGAGCGAATTTTGAGAAGCTAACTTTTGATTTGCAGTAGGTATAAATATGTTAATTATTTTTGCATATTTTAAATTGTTAGTGGCCAGCATGTTGCCCCAGAGTTGTTAAAGTGTTCAAGCTACTTTTAGGCATCTGACTTGGCTTAGCAACTGTCGACATGACAACAACTGGGATCGACTTTTTACATGTCGAAGCACGGAGTTTAAATAACAATAATAATAATATTCTGGGACAATCAAGACACGGTCATCTGATCCCAGACTAGGCAGAGCCTGTACTATGGAAACTAGACAACTGATACTATAAAAAGTACATATACTAATATATGTACTATACTTTTTTGTAAATACATATTTATATAGATAAAACACTAAACATTAAACACTGAAGTTAATAATAATGTACTCTTGCCTCTTGACACATACGATCACAGCGGCCAATCTTAAATGGCCTACACACGGACCTAAAATCAAATCTAAATAAAATTATATTTTATTGGAACTAAAACAGATGTTAACATTTACATAAGTACGATAATAGCTCACTATATAAACTAGACAGAGCCTGTACTATGGAAATCAGACAACTGATAAGTTGTCTGATTTCCATAGTACAGGCTCTGTCTAGTTTGGGATCAGATGACCGTGTGTGAATTGTCCCAGGATATTATATTATATTATACCTTATTATACCCATTCATTCGTTCATTCTTCGCACAGAGCGGAGCGCCTGCACGTCGTATCGCCGCAGCACTCGAGTGCATACTGCGTAGAAATCAGTCCCGATTTCGCTACACACGTGCCGACAACGCTCCCTAGACGATAATCGTCCCTAAATCGGGAGCTCGCTCGAAGCGATTTTAGACCCGATTTATAAACAATAAAAATTGGATACGATTTGCCTATACACGAGGTGATTTAGGGGACGATTTAGGGTCCTCCCCACCACTGTCCCGATATCGCCACTGATTTTAGGGCTGTGTGTAGGCCGTTTTAGCTATCTACGCGGGAGATATTATAGTGCACAAATACTTGCGTACACCCAAGTGCACTCTCTTCCTCACAATCCGACGGGATGAACAACCGATACGACCGAAGAGAACTGGACCGACTTTTTACATGCCTATCCGACGCATGGATTACCTTACTTTCCGGTCAATCATGTGATCGGCCTGCATTTTTCTAACCAGTAAGGAGCAACTATACAAAGTAATTGCTCTTGCTCTTGTTTCTTGTTGGTGAAGTTCGTTAAACACTTTTGCACAAACCATAATAAAATACGTCTACATCACATTTATATATCCCTGAGTTTCTTGCCGGTTCTTCTCAGTGGGGGCGCGTTGTGAACCGGTGGTAAACTCAGCCCTCTCTTAAGCGACAGCCCAAGCCGAGGCCGTGCCTCCCTGCGGTGCCCTTGAGCTCGTCGCTACTTCTGCCGTAAAGGCTAGAGCGCTTCAAGCGCTCGCCTCCTATTGTCCGGTGAAGCTGCAATGGCCATCTGCGGCTAACAGCGTCTATCATTCCCAAAAAAAAAAAAAAAAATATCCATGTCTGTTGAAATTTGGGCATTAACGAATGTTTTCTAGCGAATGACCCATTGTTTCCCTTACTTACTACACGTGGCCAGTAATAATAATACGTAAGAAGTTTAACAATATATTGAGGAAAAGACCTATGCTGCCTCCACAATACGGTGACTCATGAGCAATCAATGAGCGTTCGGCTGATTCAATGTTTTTGCTGTCTTGATGAACAGTTATGTAATTTGTTTTGAACCCACGCGGCATAGATATTGTGCGAATAATCCTCACATATCAATGCCTACCCAAGGAACGATATTACAACAATAAGTGGTTTAATACTAAACAAATTATAATTGTAGTTAAACATTAGCTTTGTTTGGAATTTGTGAGGTTTCGATTAAATCAGAATATTCAGTAATACTAAATACATACTTCCTTTTTATTTAAATTATATATATGATTTACATATAGTGATAATCGCATTTATAGATACTGCCAAGGCTGAAGTGGAGTTTGAACTAGCGTCTTACTGCCGAACCTACAAACGTCAATTATAGTTAATGATCTTTAATCCATTTTTTGGAATCTGATTATTTCGACACTCGAAGCCAATTAATACTTAATATTCTGATAGTGAGTAGATATATCAATAATCTCGTATTCAATAATCGAAAGTCACCATAAACAGCTCCGACAGTCGAAATAAATAGATTTGAAATAGAGACTTAATTAGAATTAAAGTTAATTGGCATTTGTGAGTGCGGCAGTTAATGTGCGCACAACATGGCTTAACATACCATCTGCGGGCCTAGCACGACTTGTAGTCTTCACAGATCAGTGTGGAGCAGGTATGACGTAGTTAATGTCATTTCCCTATACAAAAATTCTACGTAATTGTGACGTCATACATGACGTCATAGATTTGCAAATCGTGCTAAGCCAGAATCATCTCAAAATACATAGCAGCCTAGATATTACACGAAACAGAGTTTAGTAGCTAAATATAAATCAGCCTTTTTAAGTTCCGATAGTTAGTTAAATAATAATTACATAATATACACGATCTCCTCTTCATAGCACATTTTTGCTTTAATGCTGTAAGAAAAAAAAGTAGCTAACTATCCTCTTGCATCTTGGACCACCAGCTGAGTTAAAGGTCATCGTTTACCACATGTCGCGCTCTCATCGAATAATTCATTCTGCACTTGCTCGATGTTAGTTTTCGAAAATGCTTAATTTCACTGTACGTAATATATATAGGTATTAGGTTCAAATTATTAGGTATCTATATATCTAAAAATAATAATGTTTATAAAGTTTTCTAATTTTCTGAACACAAAGATACATTCAGATCACATGCATTCACTATGCATACAGTAAATAATCCAAAATTAAATTTGCACGAAATACTAAAATAAAATACCGAACTGATCAGAATATACATATTATATTGAAATAAACAAAAGTAAGCTTTCAGCGAAAAAGTAAATGCGGATAATTGTACAAATATATGATTGGAATACATACTTTACATTTTCGAATTTTGTAATATATTCGGTCGGTCTTAAACTATAATAATAATAATATCCTGGGACAATTCACACACGGTCATCTGATCCCAAACTAGGCAGAGCCTGTACTATGGAAACCAGACAGCTGATACTAATACATATATACTTTTCTTTTGTAAATACATACTTATATAGATAAAACACCCAGACACTTGGTGGGAATCGAACCCACGACCTGTTGGGTAGCAGACAGGGTCACTAACCACTAGACCAACGGGCCCGTCAACACATCAGTGAACGTTGGGTGTCCGTAACAGCTGGTTCCCACTTGTCGGGTGTCGGATCCGTATATTAATCGGAGGTTCCAGTGGCAGAGGGTTTATATGAAGCTATTCACACTTATCGCAAACCGATTTTGTGCTTATATGTACTGCGACTGGACCTCCGATTAATATACGGATCCGACACCCGATAACTGGGAACCAGCTCTAAGCAGCGATTAAGGGAAAACAAGACGGGCACTAGCTTCTTTCAATTGAATTATCTACCACCTGTACTGCGATCCCGAGTCGCCTGCCAAGTGTGGGGACTATGGCAACCCCTCCTTATAAGGGTGAGGCCTTATGTTCAACAGTGGACGTTTCGGCTGATGATGATGATGATGAACTAAATTATGAGACCTTTAATTGATTCTAAATTAAATTAATATATACGAGTACAAATGTTTACGAATAATTTAGCTACTTTTTGTGATGTAATTTCGGAAGTGAGAGCTACTAAAAGCGATTGGATAGAACTTTATTACGTATTTCGGTAACTTAATCGAAAAAGTGTCACATTATTATACGTTATTAAAAAGTAGAACACCGCCATTAAAGTCAGGAAATATGGCTCATAAAAATGATCTCAACTCCTTTCTAAATTACTTGTATATAACGAGATTTTCCGTATTTATCCAATGAACGCTTGGCATCGATTCTGAGATCTTGGTCGAGTAAAAACCAGAGAGAATTTTGTAATGACGGCCTTTAGAGCGTAACTAGTGTTTTTGTGTGGCCAGCTCTCGCTTCCACATCCATTGGAGGAGGTACTTTGTGAACCAAGTCAGACGTATATGGAGAATAAACTTGATCATGGAAATATATATACGAAGATCAAGAACACCTAAGATTTTTGTGTTTGCAATTTGTCGGATAGCTAACAAACAGGCCAAAACGGGAAAAAACATGATACATACCTAATAAGTACGTCTCTAAACATGGTATAGTATTTTCTTCTTACGTCTTAACCTTACTTAAGATATTTATTAGTAAATAGTACAAAACAGTGGGTCAAAGTGACTTTCAAGGAAATAGTGCGGTTTATAAAACGTACTCACAGGGCACCTTGTTAGCTCTCGCTGAAATATAAAGCTCAGACTCATAAAGAAAGAGTCGTAAATACAGAGCTTTGTCATGAGCCAATTCTTAGAACGCGGATGCGTTAATTTGACACAATTTAAACACAATGACTGGCGTCGCTCATTATCCGTGACGCTGTGGGCATGCTCATTGAATTTTAGCGAATTCTTCAATTGAAATTTAAATAATACTTAGAGTTTAATGGCAATGAACTTCACTGTATTTATTGTTAATAATGACTCGTTTTACCACAATGCGGTCGGCCCCTGTGGTTTCCGGGTGAGTGTAAAATAATATGGCTATACCACCCTCGTAGTGTTATCGTTAACTTTGTGTTCGGAATATAGGTCATGCTTAGAGTAATATTTTATTCGTCATGCATTGTAATCAAAATTATCATCAGCGTAATTATCATCGTAATCAACCCTAATCAGCCCTCTCCTTGACTTAGGCCTCACTCAATGGAGTTACCGTACCACTGGTCAGTTTCCTTACTCGTTTTCCCTAATTCATCAGTTTACTCATTAGACAGTTTCTCATTTTGCCCATTTCCTAGTTTCACTAAGTTGTCAATTTCCCTATTAAGTTGGTTTCCTGGTTCGCATGTTTCCTTGTTTGTCAATTAGTTAAGATTGTCAGTTTTGCTATTTCTTCATGTTCGCAAGTTTTCTTGTTCGTTACTTAGTTTAGACTGTGTTTTACTACTCGGTCGTGTCATGTCATATATTAATACCTATGACATTCCTTATTAAGTTATTACCCGATTACATAAGTACAAAAAACTAAACGAAGACTACTTTACATCCTGGCAACCAGTGAATGCACGTCACTGAGCTTCGGCGCCTCTCCGGCTTGATATGCATATAAGTGACAGTTTCATTTTCAAATGACAATATAACCTAACATAGCTAGCCTAAATTCAATCCATTCACCAATAACCACTACCTAAAAACCATTTGTGTTGGTCCTAATAAAAGCATGTACCATGAATATATTGATGTAAGTACATTTTCTAAGTGACGGGCGTAAAACTAATAAATTAGACTGCCCTTAAATCGTAACATACAATGAACAATCACTTCCGATAGTTCCAAAAACTTCTTGATAAGGACTGTATGAGGACCGGATGCAATACAAAACGCGACATCATAACCTAATCCCATTCAAGGGCCCTACAACAAAAACAGTCAACTATGTAATTTATACCGAGGTAGAGAATGCTTCGCCCGCTTTTTTTATACTACCAATGTGGCAAGTAAGTGTGTGGCCTACCTGATGGTAAGCAGTCATCGCAGCCTATGGACGCTAGCAACAACAGAAGAATTACTAGCGCGTTGCCGTCTCTAAAGACATTACATATTTAGTTTTTGTGTCCAGTAATTTCACCACTTACAGTGCCTTTCACGCCGAAAAACAGCAATGCTTACACACTGCTGCTTGGCGGCAGAGTACGGTGGTACCTACCTGGATGGCTCTTTGCACAAGAACCCTACCACTTAGTGAAACCGCTTATAAAGTACTAGCTTATTTAGTATAAGCTAGTATTTTACCGGAGGAATTTACCAGATATAACAATAATAAGATTTTCCAGGCCAAATTCAGCCACGGCTGCCAATCTTTAACAACATTAGCTATATGATAGTGATATTATAGTCCACAAGTGCACTCTCTCTTCATTTACCCTCACAATCCGATGGGACGGTAGACTGACTCAATCAGGTAGATCACGCGCAGGGCCATTCAGGTATTATGTACTATCGCGGACACGAACGCTGTACCAGTTTTCAATCAAAATCGTTTGAACGACGTTACGTGCGCTTACCCCGCTCGCGTGTATTGCGGGCCGGTCGTGCAAGCGATTATCGTCCTAAAGGTGGTACACCGTTCGTGACCGCGAGAGTACAGTACTTAAAACCTCAATGCGCAGGACCGATTATTGAAATGTCTGTCTTATACATGGGTCATTTTACTTTTTAGATAGTCATAAGAACAATTACACAAAAGTGTCGCTCTCCGCAGGGTTTTGGCCTCTCGACATCCGTTTTGCAAAGAGTTCCCGCTGCGCGACGGTATTAGTATAGTAATTAATACATTCGTTACATTAAATCATCGATATAATATATAAACTACATCTGGTGTCACGGTTCGAAAAGTGGTAGCGAGAAATAGCGCCCTAGTGTCGCTATTTCTTTACAAGCCACATCCCGACAAATTTATTTTTGCTGATAGGAGTGTCGCTACCATCTATATGAAACTGTCAAACTACAAGTCATTATCATTATAAAATCTTTAGTTCACGTTTCCGCCACCAGCACAGATAAGTTTGCAACCTCCGCGACCACATTTTAGATGTCATTTTGTTCATGAATGTTTATCTAGTTTATATATTATATCGATGCATTAAATAATTATAATAATCCCGGCATTGTATCTGAAATCTCCGAGATTGAGCCCGCTCCTCATTCGACAAACGATGGCCCGTTTAGTATTTGGGTCAAACCTGTATGGGCACCACAGAGGCTTGCGTGAACGACATTCATCAGCCACATGTGTACAAACAAACCGACGAACACATGCATGCACGGTATTTAATAGCTATGTTATGTATTTAACAATGGTAACAACAGTGTTCGGCATACAATATAGGAAGAATTAAGATCTTTTTAAGTTTTGTACATGTAATTCTACATACCGAAACAATTTTTTAAACCTGTTATTTTTTTCATTCAACGCTAGTGACGAAACGGCGAATGTCTTGCTTACATTCGCTTAATGGTAACTAATATGCCTGCAAATAGACGGTTGCTCTGCACTGCCGATAGTCCCCCGAGGCATTCGTTATTTAGCCTTTTGAGCCCAGTAGCTTCACTAGCTGCAGCAGTGTCCTTCACACAGAAATGTTTCCATTGCTAGTGGGTATACAACACTAGAGTATACGTCGCGACAGGTCCGTAGGCTTTACACTCAAGGACGAGGAAGGGCTCACCGAGAGGCGAACGGCCGATTATGGGACCCGGACGAGTACAATGTAAGTTCCCGGGGCCCGTCAACACAGCGGCTTGAGGATACCGTGGGGTTTTAGTCGGTAATACATAACCCGCATTGTTATCTCCGTAGCGGTGCGGGTATCCGTTAGTATTTCTACACGTTAATAAAAGGATATACGTCGCAATGATGAGCAAATGCCTCTCCAGTCCACTCTCTTTCTAGGCGTTCCGATCCTTATCAATACATGGCCACACCGCAAGCGTAAAGGCATTTATGTTGTCATAGCAGAATAATAATCAGTTACCGAAAATACAAAATAACGGTTTTAAAGGAATTACAGTAATCAAATAACTATCGAATAGTTATGAAGATTTTAGTGAAAGGAATTCAGATTTTCTATAGGTTACTCAAACAGTCACAATATAAATTTCCATCACAGTACGTGTTATTTTTCAATAAACATATTGCTCTACGTTACTTCATATAACATTCCAAATATTATGTTAACTCTTAGCTAATAAAGCTGTAGGATCTTTCTGGGTACTGTGCAACCGATCACAGAAAGCACAGTGCATGCTAAATTTCGATATCGGAGACAAACTTTTTCCGCCACCGAGAACTACGTCCTACAGAATGTAGCGTTACCACCCGGGTCAGACTAGCAGTGGCCGTTATGGAAGTCCCTGAACCGACTTCGGGGGGGCTTTCTGTGGTGACCATATTAAAAAAAATCTGCTTATTGGGCTAATACGATGTAGTTTCAATGCGATAAGATGAGGATGTTAAATATAATACCCCTGTCTCTACTTACATTAGGTATAAATTATGACTTGTATAATGTTGAGTTTATAGCGAGACCTTATAATAATATTTTCCATTATGAACGTATTATTCTATATAATAACTTGAAGGAACACATCATTGTTATGTTCAAATGAGTTGTAATTAGCGGATTTACGTAAAGCCATGGAAAGCGTGCCGTGGGAGCCATATTGTCTGCGCGTGGGCAATCGCCGGCTGTCAGTTTCTATTATAGTCGACGCATTGTTTATTATAATATACATAGAGATTTCCACTTAACATTGCCAAGTGATGTCCTTTCACGATTTTAAGTCGGAACAATGACGATTGTTTCCGAGTAAGGTTGACGGAATGAGCCGAATAAGCCCTGGAGCATAATTCGCGGATGTCGACGCAAGGACACTTGATCACACTATCCTTTACGGGGATGCGACATCGGGTGGTGTTTACACAAAGATAAGAAGCAGTTATTATTTTGGGTTCAAAGTGAGTATTAACAATGTTTTTGAATAAAGAACTTGACCGGAATTTTAATTTAATAGTCAACTATAACCCGTAACTCAAAAATAGGGTATTAAAAGTTATATACCGTGTACGCCTAGTGAGATTGAAAGCTAATATTTTCAAAGTGGTAAATTGTGGAAATAGGGCCAACTATAACTGTTACGAAAGAATTTGAACTAGCTCTTTGGCATTCAAAACTATTCTTATCCCCAAGGTGATTACGGAGTGAAGATTTCTATATGGGTTACTCGACAATTTGGCTTCATGGTCACCCCAGCATAATCGTCTATAATATTTTCATTAGTTATAAAAAGATACATTGCTAATTACCCGTTTACCCGTGTGTACCCGTGGGGTGTCGGGTAATAATAGCACCCTCCCATCTCCTCCCGTTGGGTGTTCGTAAGAGGCGACTAAGGGAAAGCAGGAAGACGGGCTGCAGCGTCTTTCTATTGGATTATCTAACTCCTCATCATACTGCGATCCCCAAGCCGCCTGCCAAGCGTGGGGATTACGGCAACCCCTCCCTTCTAAGGGGGAGGCATTTGTTCAGCTGTGGACTTTCGGCAGCTGATAACATTGCTAATTATTTATATTTTGAAAGATAGAAAGATACTACATCCGTAGTGCCAGGTAGCGATGTATATATTTTTAGACAACTCAAGGTAGAGTTCGTCTTTAACTAGAAATTATATACTCATAAATATGTTATATAATTCAAAAATACGAATCGAAAGTAGTTTTCTAACCAATGAACTTCGATAATAAGTCATGGATGCAATATTTTCATTTCGGTCAAATTCTGATTGATTTCAGATTGATCAGATTCTGAATGTTACTAAAAAAGATAATATGTATTTAAACGTTATTATTAAACATAACAATATTGAAAGAATTCAAAGATCATATCAAATCTCTACGTTAGGGCACCGTCACGAAGGCAAAGTTGCTAGAAAATGTGACAAAGATTGACCTTATTTAGCGGTCGGCAACGTTTGTGCTTGTCGCGGTCCGTGTATTAAACACAATAGCATGAATCATATTTTCCCACAATTCAAATCCGTGAAGAGGCATTGACCATACTCCTTGTAATGTATAAAAAATGCACACAATGACAATGCGTAGATCTACATCTGTAAGTATTGTACAAAATTCCTCATTCGTTGGGGCTCCTTTGCTTGGGTTTACGAAGATGTGATAAGGACATGAGAAATAACCTTACTAACAAGTTTTGCAACGTTGGTAGGTATCAATTTATACAAATCTCATTGA
Source organism: Furcula furcula (assembly GCA_911728495.1). Taxonomy (NCBI): domain Eukaryota; kingdom Metazoa; phylum Arthropoda; class Insecta; order Lepidoptera; family Notodontidae; genus Furcula; species Furcula furcula. The sequence goes on from OU452243.1 coordinate 9,580,868, forward strand.
GGTATACTGATATAATACGATCTAAATTAGCAGTAACATTTACTTAGTAATATTAGACAACAAAGAATGCGCTGCCATCTATTGACAAATAGCAATATTAACTGTAGCGCCTTCTAAATTATTTCTACTAGCCTTCTATAATCCTTGGTAAATTGTATCATAAAATTATTAAAAAGATACGATTTATCGTACTTCCAATTTACAAAATTTAGATTTTGTAATAATTAAAAAAGTTTTAGAATTAGTATTCAGTTCCTCCGCCCTAAATAAATTGTCCGCCATCTAGTGTCAAATAGCAACAATACTCACATGCTCGTAACGCGTCCAGAGATGGCGGTAGGGTCGCTGAGCTGCCTCCCTTCATCGCCGCTAGAGTGCAATAAGAATCTTGTTCACTCGGCAAAACTTCACTGTATTTCCTCTTCCTGTGTATTATCGCCTTCCACATATTAAATCTAGTGCGTTTTTCTCTTTGTAGACTCATTCCATAATTTATAAATCACTCTCTATGCCACCAATCCACACACCAATAACTGCAACGCTAATGGTATTTCATTTTCAAACAATGTAAATATGCACACTAATATAAGAAAATTAAAGCGATCATAAGGTTCTGTTGTTAGAATTGCAATTGAGTTCAATGGTCGAGTGGCTAGATGTCGACAATTGGCGTATAAATCACTAAACGACAGTTTAACGAGTAAATAACTATACCGAATGATGATAGGGGTCTGCCCTCAGCAGTCGACTCGTTGACTCGATTATGTACGCAACATAACATTTTCTTTTAGAAATCGCAGTTTAGAAAATGTACCATGTAATGCCTATTTAAATGTAAAAGATTTACTTTTAGCAGTCAACAAACCTAAAATAAACAATTTAATGTTGTAGATATATAAGATTGACGGGCCCGTTGGTCTAGTGGTTAGACACCCTGTCCGCTAACCGATGGGTCGTGGGTTCGATTCCCACCAAGTGTCTGGGTGTTATTTATCTATTTAAGTATGTATTTACAAAAAAAAAAAAGTATATAAGTATTAGTATCAGTTATCTGGTTTACATAGTACAGGCTCTGCCTAGTTTGGGATCAGATGACCGTGTGTGGATTGTCCCAAGATATTATTATTATTATTATTATTATAAGAATAGTGATTAAATTACAATCAGGCAATGGACAGGCCACATCGCTCGTAGAACCTATAACCGATGGGGAAGTAAAGTTCTCGAGTGGTGACCACGAACCGGAAGACATATCGTAGGTAGGCCTCCCACTAGGTGGACACACGACATTATGCGCGTCGCAGATGCAAATAGCCAACTGTCGTTCATTGTGGCGTTCCAAGGGGGAGGCCTATGATTAGCAGTGGACGTCTTCTGGCTGGTGATGATGATGAATCACGTAAACATATTAATTGTGACTGAATCCATTGTTCTTTTACAAATAGAAGTCAATTACTTAAAAATTTGGTCATAAAATAAACCATCCTGCTCACTGAATGATTAGTTGCTACCGTTCTACATTAAATTAAGAAATCAATTCAACAATTGTCTTTTAGTGTCACGAAATGAATCAACATTAATCTTGTTACATCTCTATCTAATAGAATCAATTAAAATAACGTTAGAATATTTAAAAAAACAGTTAAATTGCCATTATGTGGGGTACCTACCTAATAAATTTGAACATTTTTTAGCAAAATCGTCGTTAATGCTATTATATTACGACAAATTTTTGAGTAATACCTATTGCTGTTGTTATTTTACTACGCACGAAATCCCTACAATGCTTTATTTTTAACCGACTTCAAAAAAGGAGGAGGTTCTCAATTCGTCTGTATTTTTTTTTTTCTATGTATATTCGCGCATAACTCTGGCAATTATGAACCGATTTGAAAAAATCTTTCTTCCATCCATTCTTTAATCCGTTAATTGGGTCCCATAAAAAAATTATTGCTTAGTAATAAGTAGAACCTGAAAAAACAAGAATGGTGACTGCGCAATGAGAGCTGCAAGAAAGCCTATATAGATGACGTTTTAGTCGCTCGGACTCGCTCGGTCGGACAAAAATAGTCATAACTCTGGCAAATATTTACCAATTTCAATGATTCTTTTTTTATTCGAAAGAAGAAACCACTGTATTGAATCTGTATGAATTTTATTACAACCGGATAAGAACTTCCTGGAGGACCATGAACGATGTGGAGGAATTTATCTGGTAAAAACCATAAAACTGATGTTCTCCATTACATTGCTCTGACAATTATGAACCGATTTCGATGATTCTTTTTTTATTCGAGAGAGTAAACTACTATGATGTTTCCATGCAAATTTCATTACGACCGGATATTTTTTTCTGAAGAAACATGAATTATGTAAAACTATGTAGACGATAATGTGATCATAACCTACCTAGATAATTTTACGGTTTTCGATGGTTCAATCTTTATATATGAAAATATCACTAAAAAGTTTAAAATAAAATATTTAAAAAAAAAAATTGAACCGACTTCAATATCACTGAAAAGTATAAAATAATTTAAATATTATTGAAGTTGGTGCCAAATATACACAGCAGGTACGCTAACACCAACTTCAATAATATTTAAATTATTTTATACTTTTCAGTGATATTGAAGTCGGTTCAATTTTTTTTTTTAAATATTTTATATCACTTTCATATTTTATATGTATTCAGTATCTGAAAGGTTCGGTACATACATACATTTTTGGAGAGTATTTTAGAGTGGTGGAAACTGCGATTACAGGCAATACATTTCTCAAATCTGTCTTTATGAATGCTATATTATTTTTATTAGGCCCTTTACGGCTAACGTCAGTCACAAAATTCCTTGCTTAAGCCACTTGTTACAAAATTATCAGAGCGCGTAACGGGGTCCTGGCATACCACTCCGTCCGACGACATTTAAGTGTGACTAAAAGGACAACTCAAAGTGACTTTTAAGGCAATATTGGGTTCAAGTGCTCGAAAGATTACAATGGTAGTGGTTATAAACTTTGAAATATTGAAATAATCAAATAATTATACTTCCTTCCTTCTTTAACTTTAACGAAGACTATATTCGACATGTTTCACGCTTGTGTGGTATTAAATTTCACGTAGGATACAAATCGGATACAATTCTTACACCAAAAATTTTCGTGATAGCAATTCACTAATAATGTTCCGTGATCGACCAATAAAAGAGTGGCTTTGATTAGAAATCTAATCCACAACCATCAGGTTTTTCTTATACATTGGTTATGCAAGATTCAAACTATCATTAAACAATATACTGATATAAATCACAATGATATTATAAATACAGGTGGTTCTAATAAATCACGTTGTCCATTACGGGCCTAATATGAAAGCACGATTGATTTAAGGCAGGCGTTGTAACTGGATCACATAACCGTCCGTGACACTTAAAACAATAAACTCAGGTGCACACTTTGCATTAGAATTGCTGATAATTAATAACAAAATGAACGGTTATAACAAAATAGCACAACGTTAACAGGTTATGTTTACCTTTAAATGGGTGATCTTAATTTTTGTGCGCATGTTATTTTTTAAATGGACTTGAATATTCATAAAAGGTGACCAAAAAATATGGAAAAAATATACTTACACATAATGTATTTATAGCACAGTAGGTTTTCAGTATCAATATATTATGGTATTTGAAAGAGATACCAGAGATGTCAGATATAGATCAGGATCAGGTGTTATTAATGAGGTTATTAATGTAAAAAGTGTTATTTTGATAGCAGCCAGAAACCAACAATGACTGAATTCGAATTTTCACACTAATGTAAAGCACGCTTTGAATTTCGCACAAATTTTATTTCGGAAATTTTATAGTACAACAAACAAAGAGGAATACGTTAATCACCATAGACAACAATGACGTGAGATTCTATTCAGAAAAAATTGGTGTGTCTAATTGTATTCGTACAGCTATATTTTTTTGTGTATCGTTTCGTAAAGTTAAATAATAGAAATGTATCACATCGAGATGAGCAGCTCCGGTACTGTTTTGAGTTATTGGTTTGAGTTTGACCAGAGTAAAGGAGACATACCTCTAGATTCTATTGAATTCACGATTCTGGTAAGCCAAGTAGTATTAGTATCTAGTAGTAGTATCGTACTTATTTTCACATCCATTCCGTACTACTAGCATCTTTTTTTCCGGGAACCTTCAAAAGGTCCCCGGGAGCTGTGGGGATCGACCGGGGTATATGGAATTCTTACCCACTAAAACGCCCGTGGCTGTCGCATCGGCACATGAAAGGGGATCCCATGGCTCTCCGGTGAGATCTGCACCAGCAGCCCCTCAGTGCTTTGCCTTTGAGACCGCCGCCGGGGGTCACATTTTAGCCCCCCGGGAACCTGCCACGGTGCTAACGGGGACGGGGGTCACAACCGCGTCACCGTCCTCCTCGGAGTCGCTGCCGTACTCAATGCAAGTCCTAGGGCCCACACGGCAGAAGGAGCGACGAGCTCAAGGGCACCTCAGGGAGGCACGGCCTTGGCTTGGGCTGTGGCTTAAGAGAGGGCTGATTTTACCACCGGTTCACAACGCGCCCCCACTGTGAAGAATCGGCAAGAAACTCAATGGGGTGATGCACGTCGTTGAGGTTGCATGCGTACGACCCATCGGCCTCGCCGGCGAGACCGGTGTCTGATACCTAAACTACTGGCATCTACATCAAGTCAGCAAGGTAACAACAGTAAATGTTACTTACTTAGCGGAATGTCCCAACTCCCCCTTCGTCGCTCGACCGACTCAGACGCAATTCTATAACCATATTTATTGGCATTGTCTTAATTCGTCATCGTACCTAAACTAGGGAACTACGTCATCTCCCCTTAACATACAATGCTACGGAACCATAATGATGAGTCAACAGTAAATTTGCTTTATGAAATCCCCTTGTGTTTTTGCAATTTTGAGTACTAGGTTATTTTTATACAAGAACTAACGGTACCACACCAGCTTCGCAAGGGTGTAATTTAGAAAACTTGGTTGCAAAATATTGTTTATTTTTCCTAAAATAAAACTTAATTAGGTTTTTTATATACATAAACCTTCAGAGAAAAATAATCTAACCGATGGAGCAAACCGCTTAAAGATCCGTTACGTGGTTAAGGAGGTGTTAGCGAATATACAGACAAACAGACGCAGAACTGAAAGCAACTTTGTTTTAAACTTAGTATGTATAGATAAACGATTCTTCTAGATTAATAATTATGTTGTTTGTAAGGAAAGTGCGCGAGCTTGAGAAATCGTACCGTAATAGGCAGATAGTGCCGGATAGAAACTGCAAGTAAATACTGGTATATTAGTTTTACACTCGAATGCCAAGTTTTCTACTGAGACTTGGAGTGTTTAATAAAAAGACGTAAGCTTAAAGATGAATGCTCACAAATGAAAATTAATAAAGAGAGTATTTAAAAAACTATGAATGCTATAATTATAGGTACAAAAACAATGCTACATGTTTTTTAAGAGCCAGTTCAAAATAATGTAACATTCGATAATTTTAATAATCTTTCTGCAGTGATTTTGTTTGATTTCGAATCTATGTTTCTGGCTAGAACAAGCTAAATACTTTGACGCACCGTCCATTATTATAACATAATATTTTGTTTAATATTGTACATAATATTGTGTATAAGAAAAAAAAAAAGTTCAATATAAACAAACATGAGTTTGCTCACAAAATCACCACTACGCGTCTTGTATACATTTACGATAGGAACCGTTACTACTTTATAGGTATATTCATAAGTCATTAAGACAGACAGATCAGATAAATATGCTATTTCGTTGGCATTACTCATAATCGCGCATCGACGCGACGGAGGCGTTGCAGCATGCCCTGCCCACACTTGTAACTCATCGTTTACTAAACAACTAATAATAGGGTACAATTTTAGAGTTTCACCATACTGCCTCGATACTTAGCAATGCCTAAAATATACGTGCATGGATACATCTTTCTTTATATATAGTTATAGAATATGTAAAAAATTGCTACAATTGTATACTCAAAAAAAAATAACCGTCACGTGGCCACAATAAGCGAAATTTGCTAAAAGTTTGAGTTGAAATAGGTTTAGGACCTTATTTACTGTTTTACTGTGTGCTTTTAGTATTGGCTAAATAGGCTAGATGACTAAAAAATCTTCTTTTAGTCCGTCATTTAGATTATCAAAAAATATTGGACGGACACGTATTTTTTCTTTTGTCGAATAAACAAAAAATGTCGAAGATATAGTGCTTTGAAATGTCACGTGACGTCACGCCGGTATCAAAAGCCCCCACTCCCGAACTTAGACGCTCTATATCTTTGGCAATTTTTATTGATTTGTTAAATAAAAAAATACTTTTCAAATATTTTTTGATAATCTAATTGACGGACTAATTAGAATTATTATTTTTATACCCAGTCGTCACCCCCATTGACACTATTGATTGCGTATTGAAAACTAGCGAAGTATGAACGTCGTTTCCAAATTAATTAATAGCGACTAAGTAAATCGTTGATTGTTGACGCTAAAAGTATCGTGTGGGTTGAGGCTCTTGGTATTAACATATTAACTAGATACTTTTATGATTGTTCCTATGAATTTTTCTTTACAGCTCGCACAAAGTTAAAAAAGTTTATTTGATTTAAAAATATTCAAATTTGGAAATTATTAAAGAATCGTTAAAACTTGGCCGTGGCGGAGTATTCTTTCCATGACATTGGCACAACGTATAAAGCAATTGCTAAAAAAAAAGAATCGCCAAATATTTCTATGTCAAGAAGTACTGATATTGGCACATGTAAGAAAGCAATAAAAACTGGTAAGTAATATTATCGTGACTAAGCGCAATGCTAAGGGTTGAACATTGGATCAATAATCAAGTCTAGACATACTGGAAGCTATTATTCTCGTGTCTAGATTTAATCTGTTAATACATAACATTACCGGTTATACCAACAGTGTTAACGATTATAATTACATATTACAAGCGTCACATCCTTCGCATTAACCTTGCGTTAGTCATCAAATGTTGCCCGCTAATCACCAACAGATGGCGTTGTGCCAACTCCATTGTTTATAACAACAGAAATAAGGCTATGTAACCAGCACGGGACGTACAGCTACATGATGAAATTGGTGATTTCATCAATGAATATAAATAGTAATCGAAAGCAGAAGACTTATAAAAACATTTACTACCTACTCTACGTTTTTGTGAAAACTTGGGTTTTAATTTAATCACGATATTTGTAACTATTTATTTACAATACATAATGGGGCTAAAATACATAACTATTTATTTACAATACGTAACTATTTATTTACAGTACAATACATATTTATATACAGGGTGTAAGGGACTACGTACCGAAAACTATATAAGATTTCTCATATTGTCCGTTACAACATTACAGAAACCATTTATATGGAAAATGACAAATGACTAACGTGTTAATTTTTGAGCATGTAATGAATACGTGCGGAATAATATTTATTTTTCAAATGACATTGCTAATTTCAATCAAGCCGCCTGCCAATCGTGAAGATAATGACAACCCCTCCCTTCTAAGGCCTTTGTCCAGCTGTGGACTTTTCGGCTGCTGGTGATTGCTGATTTTGCACAAATAAGTAATTTATTGTTTTTAAATTAAAATTAGGCTTTATTATTATACCAATAATGAAGTTATCCGAATTTTATTAAAAAAAGCGGCATTTTTTTTTGGATTTTCATGAAAAAGCCCATGAAAAATTTCAACACTAGAATGTTCAGAATCATCTACTGGATCCCTGGTATCGGTTTTCGGTACGATGTCCCTTACAACCCGTATATGATACGCTAATATCATCATACGGTTTGACTCGGTAATACTTCTTGACCTGTACACTGAGGTAATATGTACTACGTTACTATATTATCATACCAATGAACCCGTATTAGCTTCCGTGTAAAAATAATGCGACTACCAATTGGTAGATTCCCTGTACAAAAAACCATTAGGCCCAAAAGGACCAAAAGGTCAGTGTCAGTGTGTAACAGTGTGTATTGGTGTGTTCAGACCTGATAATCACTAAAGCTTGTAAAATAACTCAAGATTCTTTAGGGCTCAGCTGACGAAATACGTGTGGCGTGTCTTACAATCAGGACGACGTTCTTCTCGTCAGGTCACAAAAAATACATGATAATATGCTTTAGTTCTTATCGCCAGTAATCCGTTGCCATGCCTCAATAAGAGTGTAACTGCTTCTTTTGGTATCAATATGAAAACTATAGGATTATTACTCAGACCATAAGAAAGATAATTTCACCTAACATCATCTATACTTACATAATATATAAAAATGAACCCCTACTTATTTCCCTTGGTCACGGTATCACGAGTACACGGCTGGACCAATTTCGCTAATTCTTATATTGTTATGTTTGTTATTACCAGGAGATGGTTCTTATGAATGAAAAAAAATAAGAAAGTTGCGCAGAAAATCAGAAATATGCGCGGGTGGAGCTGCGTGGGACAGCTAGTATATTATATCACTAGCTGACCCGCGCAGCTCCGCCCGCGCTTTTATTACATTTTGCTCCCCTTTTCACCCTCCTCCCTTGATTTATTTCTCTACATCTCTCTCTCTCTCTATTATAAGAAAAATCTAATTCTATGCTCTTTCTCTCCTCTCTCTTTCCCCCACCCGCATCGGTCCCCGTCACATTCCCCCTCTTCCTCTCCCTGTTGTCCCCTCTCTGAACCCTATCCCCCCCCTCTCTCTTTCCCAACTTGCTTCATCTCACCCCCCCCCCCCCCCCCCCTTTGCTCCACCTAACTCCCCCGATCCCTCACCCCCACCTCGAATCCCCTCTCCCTCTCTTTCCTCTCTTGCACCCTCCTCTCATTCTATATATCCTCGTCAATCATGGTATCAGCAGCATGAAATATACTTTACGACTTATTCTCAGACCTACACAAAATTTCATACATCTATTTAATTACCTTGCCTTATGTTGCTTAACCTTTACCTAGCGGCATGAAATATAATTAATGGCCTATTATCAGACCTACCCGATATGCACATAAAATTTCATACAAATCGGTTCACCCATCTATTTAATGACCTTACCTAACGTTGCTTAACCTTAACCTACCGGTATAAAAAGTATCCTATGTCCGTCTCCTGGTCCTAAGCTACTTCCCTACAAATTTTCAGTCAAATCGATTGAGCCGTTCTTGAGTTATAAATAGTGTAACTAACACGACTTTCTTTTATATTATAGATGATTAGGAGCTCTTCAGCTGAAAGATGATCTAGAAGCTAATTTTTTGTACGCAACGTGGGTGCAATAATTTCAATAGAAGAGCCGAAAGTTAACCATAATGGAGTGCTTGTGGACATGTTGTTTCTAATAATTGGTGTACCAAAAGCCAATGAGGACTTTCGGTGGTAAGGTTCGCTAGCTCGACGGGTCACCACTTCCTCAAGTCAGTTCATGCTCATAGCATGACCTACATGTCCCACATCCTGTGTTTTACCGTAAACCGTTAGCTACTGTTACCGTCGGCCACCTATCGCGGCAGACGGGTGAATGAGCTAAAAATATCCATATTTATAGTTTACTGTATATTGTAATATGGGAGATATACCTACTCGTAATATTTTACCGACCATATTTGATGCCTTAAAGATCAAAGAAAGCAGAAAAAGAACTATTTGTTTACAAATGCGGTTCACATTACACGTACTAATGATAGATCCATAAAGCAAGCTTTAACCAAATCAGTATTTACGAATTAAAAAGGCATTTGCCGTTTCACACTACAATATACTTATTAATAGTAATTTACATTTAAATCTAGTCCACGATTCCTTTAAAGGATTCAATTCTTTTAATTTTTTTTACTTGTCAGATTCTTATATTATAACTAGCTGACCCACGCAGCTCCGCCCGCGCTTTGTTTACGTTAACTAAACTTTCAATAATAAACATTCGCATAGAATACAAAACCTCCTTTTTTAAAGTCGGTTAAAAACTTGGACCCACTTTGTACTTGCCTTCCGAAGCACGGAGACGTTTAGTTCAAATGGCGTTAAACGGTTACCCATCTATTTAATGACCTTAACTAACGTTGCTTAACCTGATCGATTTCCAAACATTGTTAACAACTGTCTATGAGTGTTCCCTTACAAATATTTATTATAATTATAATGAAAAATTGTTAAAATCGGAGCAGGCGACCAAGACCAAGTATACACATTTTGACTTTAGTCCCCTCTCCCAAGGGAACCGTGCCGAATTTCGGGATAAAAAGTATCCTATGTCCTACCTCGGAGTATTAACTCAAATCATGCCAAGTTTCGTTTCAGTCCATCCAGTAGTTTCGGCGTGATGCTCAGCCGAGATATAGACAGACAGACAGACAAAAATTAAAAAAATTACATTTTCGGCCTCAGTATCGGTTATAGAATGCCCTCCAAATATAATTTTCAAAATATCTTCAATGTACAGAATTGGACCTGTTACAGTTTTATTATAAGTATAGATAGATTTTGAAAAATTACAGATATAATTTCAAACATTTTTAAGGGTAAATTAACAAGCATTAGTCATGTTACTAGTGTGGCGAAAACACATTTTTATATGATTTTTTTTTTATACTACCAAGGTGGCAAGCAAGCCTGATGGTAAGCAGTCACCGCAGCCTATAGACGCTACCAACAACAGAAAAATCACTAGCGCATTACCGACCCTCAAGATATAGGATATTAAGTCGTTGCGTCCGGTAATTTCACCAGCTACACTGTAGCTGGTGTGTGTCGGTGGGAAGGGTTTCACACCGACACACAGCAATGCTTACACACTGCTGCTTGGCAGCAGAATATCTGACACTGCGGTGGTACCTACGTGGAAGGTGCCTTGCACCTATTAAATATGAAAATTCAACTAAACAAAACTTTGATTTAAAAACCGAATTTATTAGTGACGTCAAACTACTACCGGTGATATCAGTTCGTCTGCCATATCCCCTGCAGACGGATCTTGGCGCCACGCCAACGTTACATACTAACTAGGCACAGGAAACCAAATGATTTAAAGTCATTTTTTGAGATATTTAAGCTTTATTTATTTTTATCATTATTATTTAAGCACCAAATTCAGGGAATAGTACTGAAAACAGGAAACACTTTGTAAACATAGGATTGTATTCTATTTTTGGACGAGTTACGTAGGTACGTCAATGCATTAGGGGTTATTTTGCATCCATGATTGCTTCACTACAGCTTAAGTTATGGCTTAGTTACTTGCGAGTATTAACTTCGTAATATATGAAATAAAGATACTTGGTAATTTCGAGTTACGGTCAGTACTTATAGTTCATCAGCTGCCGAAACTTCCACTGCTGAACAAAGGCCTCTTCCTTGGCCGGCGACTTGGGGATCGCAGTATTATAGGTAATCCAATAAAAAGACGCTGCGTCTTCTTGTTTTCCCTTAGTCGCCTTTTAAGGACACGCAACGGGAGGAGATGGGCGGGTGTTATTCTTACCCGGACACCCCACGGGGCTACTACTTATTTTTAGAGAAATTATAAAATACTGTAAATTTGGGGAGCCTAGCCACTGAAACTAGGTATAGATTGACTAGTGAAATGCCTTTTCCTGTCCTCTTTAGATAAAATTCACAAAGCTCATGTTTTTACCGATCCAGTCAATTCTTAATTCAAAAATAAAACCATAACTTTCCTCGTTCTAATCAACGTAATTGATATTTTACTTTGATAGGCTGATGACTCATCGAAACTAATTATTAAATCTAAAATATGGCAATATCATTGCTTTTTTATGTTTGCAAACGACGTTTAAACACCGATAATGACATCATACAGTCACACCCATGAATCTAACATAACAAACCGCGTATTAAATTCGTATAAATGAAAACAAATATCAACTGACTATTGACATTAATTATGCAAATTGTATTAACCGTCCGTCGGTCGGTTTTATCTTTTTAATAGAGACCACCAGGAAAACGAGTGTCTATCGGCCGCACAATTATCTGTGTGACTATTGCGCATTCTAATTGCAGTAGAACGTAAGAACGCAACAATAATAACTATATAGACTTCTAGTCTTCAATAATTATCAACACGCTATGATCACTAATGCGCGTACCGTACCATAAAATAATGTATCATTGTGTGATAGTTTAATTATCATTAGAGATAATTTTTAACGGGACTAATCTCCTGTATGCCAGAGATCTACGGTGACCACTCAGCGTGACCGAGGAAGTTTTATTTCATTAGGAAGTAGATAGGAAGACTTGGAATAACACAATTCCCTACAACTCCACTTCTCTCTCGATAGACAAGCAATGAAATACATAGAGTCCAGACAACCTTGAAAAGGAAGACCTTTACAGGTGGAACAACGAAGGCTGGCCCACTCGTACGGCACAACAAATGCTATTATAAATACGGGATATCCCGAAAATCGACGTCAAACCAGAACCAGGTGATAGGGTAAGTCATACATAACATAAAAATAATTTGCTATGTATTTTTAAAAATCTACACCTTGCAACAATTATTTTTAATATTTTTAATACAAAGAACGTTGGGGCTTGACGTCGTTTTCCGAGACACCCTGTATAAGGGACTTAACATCATCATTAGCAGCCGAATCTCGTCCACTGCTAAACAATGGCCTCCCCCCTTAGTAGGAGGGTTACATATAAGGGACCTAACATAAAATAGAGTTATTAATATGTATTCTTATATCTTTACAAATCAGTATCGTGAAATTATAGAGAGCTGTAAGTCCCCAGTGTGTTTGATAAAGGGCAAGAAAAGCAACATAAAGCTAATTGTTTATCGCATGACGGGGAAATTGTAAAGCGAATGGATTATAGCCACTATAAATACGTACAATGTTGAAAAAAAACTGCTTAACCTTTCGAAAATGCCAAGACTGAAATAACCTTTAGACTGCATTGGACTCTATAACCTCGATGTAATTTATTTATAGACACAGTAAATGTGTCAAAAACATCCTTATTCATCTACACTATACTTCTTCTCAAGGAGCTTAGTAATATACATAGGTGATCTAAAAAACCTTTTGAACTACAAAACTTCTGGTTTTAATACCACATAGACTAAAATTTTAAAAAGAACAAATAACTAACTCTGACACGGAAATGCTATAATTAGAAATCACGGGACAGCTCATTTTATACTAACAGGCACCTCGTTTTAGACCGTATTTTGCACCATTTAATATAGTTAACCTTTGCTTTGATAAGATAAACTAATTAGTAAAATATACCTTCTCATATACAGAAAATAATAACTATATTATGCTCGTACTTTAACGATGAACGATTAATGGTCTAACGGTGTCTTTGCTTTTGCCTCTTCCTCTTCTTTTATTATTTATCGCTTGATTAAATATACGAATAAAGTGACATTTAACGTGTCTATTGACATACAATCTGTATTACTATACAGATTGTATAGTAATACCAGTAATACGGATAGATTTATTAGTAAATAAAATCAACGAAATATGTTATAACGTCCGTGATGCATTTAATTACATTCTGGTTGTTCTGAATAAATCGATCATTTCGAAAATGGAGCATAAAGTCCGTCACAGTCGTCAGACCGTCCTAGCTAGCTATAATATATATTAAAATGCCGTCTTATGACATACATCACAGAAATATATATATCACGGCTGCGTGTGCGATCGCTTGAAATTTAGTATAATAGAAAATATATCGTAATGTCATCATCATCATGTCAGCCGGAAGACGTCCACTGCTGAACATAGGCCTCCCCCATATACTTCCATTGCGACCGATGTTGTGCCGCCTGTATCCAACGGCTCCCTGCCTCCTTGACGAGGTCGTCTGTCCATCTAGTGGGAGGCCGACCTACACTGCGCTTCCCAGTCCTTGGTCGCCACTCGAGAACCTTTCTTCCCCACCGGTTGTCAGTTCTCAGGACTATATGACCTGCCCATTGCCACTTCAACTTACTAACTACTAGAGCTATGTCGGTTACTTTAGTTCTTCTACGGATTTCCTCGTTCCGGATTTTATCACGCAGAGATACTCCGAGCATAGCCCTTTCCATAGCACGTTGAGCTACTTTGAGCCTTTTTATGAGGTCAATAGTCAGTGGCCAAGTCTCAGATCCATAGGTCATCACTGGCAGCACACACTGATTGAATACTTTGGTTTTTAAACATTGAGGTAATTCAGACGAGAAGATGTAACGCAATTTCCCGAAGGCTGCCCATCCGAGTTGTATTCTTCGGCTGACCTCTTTCTCAAAGTTGTACCTTCCAAGCCGGAAGGTAATGTACCTAGCTATAATATATTACAAAACATAGATAAATTAACAACTATACTGTCGATATGGATCAGTGGTTATTGTCATCTTTAAATGATTGTTTACGAAAACAAATATCAAATTCGTAATAATTCGTCATTTCAATTATGCAAAGTCTTTGTTGTGCCAATAATACCCAGTATATTATAATAGACTACCAGTATATTATTGTTAATACTATTACCAGTATATTATTTATAAATAAGTACTAATAAACTACAACTACTAAAAGTAGGTTGATGTAAACATATTAACGAGTATGTATAAACTTAGATCACGTAAATTATGTCTTATTTTATCAGCGACTAACAGACCCCGGCTTAACTCGGGAGTTTTAATAATTATAGCCTATAATAAGGAATAGCTTTGTAATGAAAACATTACAGAATCAAAACAGTACTTCCCACAAACAAACACGACATCTTTTAGTAGTAGAACGTATAAACATACAGAATACATAGTCATAGTCGTGCTATCGATGGGTGGGCACACAATCATTAATGATGCAAAACTATAAGTTATTCACCAAAGCAATGTTATCGTTATGTCAATCACGTTTAGTCTATTGCCGGCGGTCAATTCAGAGGCCACATATCTACTTGCAGTATTTATTAGCTGATACTGATAACTCTAAGAATACACATTATTTAATTGACTTCGTAGTCAAGTCGTATCGTTCATAGCGTTAAGCGTTCTGGATCATATTATGGTGAAAATGCCTGCGATTTTGTATATTATAACACTTATGGTAGGAAGTGTTAAAAATAGAACGCCGAAACTTTGCTAGGAAATTAAAAGAAAAATGCCTCTAAGCATTCAGATTATTAGCCCAATTAAGGAAATTGAGTTATTGAGTTATTTGAAGTTTAAAATAATGGAGCTAGAGAATTTAATTGGCTAGAAAGACTTAATAAATAAGTCAGAGTGCAATGCAACTTGACGATGACGATGACGAAAACGACATGGCGCTTAACACCGTTACCTTACCGGTGAACTACTAGTCTCGAAAAGGCTAATCGCAATCTCTAACTCCATCTACAGATAGGGTACCATTTCATCCATGTAAACCGCTAACATCGCTAACTAGCCGATTTTTTTTCAAATTATTTTAATTCCTTACCTAGAGGATAAGTTTGGGATTTCTTAACTATCCATGACAGATAAATAGTAAGCGAATACTAATATTTTCAAAGTAACATGATTTATTATTAGAGCCTATATTTTAATTGGGCACTCAATTGAAATCAAACTACTTTTACGGATTTTATCACGGTTCATTTTAGATTTTAGTATCCCGACGTTTCGAATGCTTTGAGTTGCTTTTGTTGACGTTTTTAAATTCGTAAAAGTAGTTTGATTTCAATGTATATCTTATCTGTCGTGTCTATCTGTGTATCGTATCTCTTCAATGTGTATCCGCTTAAGTAAAGGACAACATTATGGGCACTCAATGCCATTTCTAATCAAATTGCTGTTCAGTTATCAATCAGTTCGTTAAGTAAAGGTTAGTCTATACATGGCTGGCTGTTCAGTGACATTTGAACTGAGAATCTTTGTACTTCATGGGCACATAAAAAGTCAGCCTCTGTTGTTCTCATTTAGACAACACTCGGTAAATCACGTCAGATGCGTTAACATTTCATATTACCAATCTCAATAAGTTTGAATACTTATATCCATTAAATATTGAGATTTCATATTACCAATCTCAACAAGTTTAAAGATATCCATTAAACATTAAAACCAGTGAGATACTCACACCTATGACCAGTCGAACAAACAGTCTGAACCTTATACGGCACAGATTTATTGTGCTAATGTGACTTTGAAGAAGACAAACGATCATCGGCACTAAACATTCACAGGGACCTTGACATCATTATCTGCTGACTGTCACTTCGCTTCCATTTAACACTATTAGCAAATTAGATGTGAAGTGAACTAGTTTCAACTTAATAATCACGTACTATACGTCTTATAATATGATTATTCGCTGTTCACTGAATAGAAATTACATATGTATAATTTAGGTAGAGAGAGCTTCGTAGCGAAATCGGATATACATTATATTAATAACACCGCATTTTTTTGGGTGTTCTATTCGATAGCGCTTTTTAAAAAAGTTTTTATTGTTGATAGCAGTGACAAGAGAAGTAAAGCACTCGCCTGATGGTAGGCGATACGATGGTAGGCCTATAGAAAGTTGGACTGTACTGCCGCTCGTTACCCGATATTAGCCTCTTGAGTCCGGTAACTTCATGAGCTGCCCTTCTCATCGTCAACACAACCATTTTTACACATTGGATATTTACTCTCGAATCCGGTATGGTACTTTAAGGAACATAGCAATTTCTATACATTGCTGCTGCAGTGTGGTGGTCCCTACCATCTAGTAAAGTCGTACCTGTAGTAGTACCTTCCATCTATACAGAGCGTTATCAAACAAATTGGCTACAATTAAGAAACCAGGTATAAGATACTTAATAAGTTGTATGTCTAACTTTAGTTACGACAGTGGGCCAATGGTCGCAAGAGCGGCTGCAGGGAATCCATTTCAAAGTCGGTAAACTGTCGAAAAAGTCCTAGCAATATAATTACGAGTATACGGCAATAGTAGATTCGCACATGCTGCATTAGCTGCTTATCGAAGCGTGCAGGTTGCTTAAATGGCTTTTGAATGCTCCCCTACAGATTTTGTTTAGCATAGGAAAAGCCTTAGTCAGGCGAGCTAGGGTGGCAACTAATGAATTGCATGAGGGGACCGTTAGGGATATAGGGCTCAGGGTAATAGAAAGGGTACGAGTTAGGTACTTAGCTTACGATTTTGTCTGTACATTGACTACGCTTCAAAGGGACCTTTTTTTCGTCGATACGAGAACTTTATCTTAACACTGTCTTAATAGCTAATGATGGTATTATAAAAACTAGAGTTTATTTATTTATTTAGAGTTCTCTTAAACTATCCCGATAAACTGTGTTTAACTCTCATAAAGACTGACATCTATCCGATAATCTAGTTTATAAGTAAGACGTGAATTTCTCAGCAATCGTGCACAATAGATGCTAGAGCTAAAGATTTGAGTGCACTCAATGCAAACATCAATTATGTATTTTATCGGCAGACATCTAAATAGAGGCAATTTAATTTATCATACCAACGCGATCGCACTTTAATTGCTAACAATTACACACATCACTGGTAGACCAGATCAATGACCAATTCGAAATTTTATTATGATGCCCAGTGAATACAATGCGCATGATTTTATTACAGTAGAAGTTTTATTTTTTCAAGTAATTGAGTGACTATTGAACACGAGCATACCACGTCTAGGACGAAAATTGCTTGCACGAGCCGGTCCGAAATACGTGAGGTGAGCGCACGTAATGTTGTTCAAACGACTTTGATTTAAAACTGGTACACCGTTCGTGTCCGCAATGGTACCTTTCACACTGGAACACAGTATTGGGACCACTTAGTAAAAGAACCTTTGTTTATTTGCTGTTAAGGATAAAACCTTCAAAAGCTACTTTGGTCTCCGTAGGGGTAGAGGTCGGGTAATATGGGACTTTTATCCACCAAATCCTCGCCGGTGGCCTTCAAGGACACTGTGGAGAGACTTGGCACTGCATTTGAACCTCACCAGAGTCTCCAGCACCGAACCCTCGCTAGGGCACGTCACAGTGCTGACGCAGGGCACACAACGCGTCCTCACCCTACCTACCTACTGCCTAATAATGTAAAGGAGTAGATATACCAAAGAGGATATACGATAAAACCACAACTTCTTACAAGGTATTCTTGTCATGGGCGCCGGCAGCAGGGTGCAACGGGGTGCACTTGCACCCCCCAGGTCAGAAAATACATACAGGTGTCAGGAAAGAAAATACATAGAAAAAATACAAGTTTTTCATTAAATTACTGTTGGAATAAAAACTGAAGGTGGCTGAAGGTTGCTGTCCAAACTTGTTTATCATCATCATTAGCAGCCGATAGACGTCCACTACTGAACAAAGGCCTCCCCCTTAAAAGGGAGAGGTTGCCATAATCCCCACGCTTGGCAGGCGGCTTGCGGTAGTATAGGTGGAAGATAAATCACTCGCTTAGTCGTCTCTTACGACACCCAACGAGAGGAGATGTGGGGATGCAATTTTAACCTGGCACTGCTTTCGATTAGCGAAACATATTCAATCAATTACCGCGATTTTAATTTGTCATTACATTTATTTACATAATATACATACATAACATAACATTTTATATATTTGATATTATTTAATAGTATAATGTGTAGATGCAGATGCACCTCCCTGAAAGTAATCCCGGCGCCGGCGGCGCCCATGACTCTTGTAGTAACGTCTCCGTAAATGAGGCCTTAGAACGATAACCGCTTGCACGAGCCATGCACGAGCTGGCCTAAAATACGTGCGTACGGGCGGGGCAAGCGCACGCAACGTCACCGTCGCTCGGTTCAAATGATTTTGAAGGAAAACTGTTACAGCGTTCATGCCTGAGTTAGTACCTACATACAAATATCATATGCTTTTAATTAATATCTAATTAAACATATGAAAATATTAATAAACTTATTTAGGTTTGTTTATATTTACAATGAATAGGAAGAGGATATGCTCTTAAGCGTTAGGCCCAATTCACACCAGAAGAGCGGCGGACGGAAGCGGCCAGAAGCGGCGCGAAGCGGCCGGCAGCGGCGCGGCGCGGCCGGCAGAGCAGGCGCAAGAGGCCGCGCCCGGCCGCTCGCAGCCGCCTCGCGCCGCTACCGGCCGCCGCTGGCTCAGTCTAGTTTGTAGATTCGTTCGACACACTGTGTGTTTTTTTTTGTTTTGGAGTAAATAAACTAAAAGTAAAAAACTTTTTAAAATGGAATTGGTTATCATAGCACTTCTTTCTGAACAAGAAGAAGAAGAAGAAAGAAAAAGAAAGCAAAGCAGAAATTTATTTCATTTTATTCATACAATTCATTAATTTAGTTAAGTTATATAATAAATTCAGTTGTTATCTTAACTAAGCTTATCATTTCCAAAACTTTAATATCGTACGGTTTACCAAGAAATCATACACTACTATTATAATTTTTAAAAAATCCTATGGAAGGGAACCTCGCTTTTCCGTCCACTGTGCGGCGCGAGTCCCCGTAGCCGCACGGATGCCCGCGCAGTCGCGCGGCGGCTCGAGCAGTCGCGCGGCCGCTCGCGCATTCGCGCGGATGCCCGCGCAGCCGCGCGGACGCTCGCGCAGCCGCGAGCGGCCGCTTTGATGAGTCGCGCGGCCGCCCGCGACTGCTCGCGCAGGCGCGGGCAGCCGCGCGGCTTCTTTGAGCTTTTCAAGCGATACTGGTATTTTACGTATTGTAGATAAAGTCTAAAATTCTATCACAGTGAAAGTGCGCGCCGCGCCGCTTCCGTTCGCCGCTCTTCTGGTGTGAATTGGGCCTTATCCTGACGTCTCGGTAACGCGAATTAATTAAACACAAGACCGCATTTGAGGAAAAATACAGTGTTCATAAATAATAAGTAATAACAATGTAATGTATATAAATATAACAATGTTGTATCTACGGTTCGTCGCCTTATTACAAAATTCATAAGGGAAATAGAAACTCATAGAGTTCTCATAATAAAGCCGTAGATTCTTCATAACATGTTCCCACAGCAAACTTTCTCTGTTCATCTCTAGTGCGGGGAAACTGTCGTTGGACCAGTGGCGATTATATTTAGAGTGCTAATAGAATTTCAGATTAAGAGAGATTCGTTGATTACGTAAGATCGATATGCAGTTTATAATGAGTTCGCTGGACGTGATAAGATTATTAGTATATTTACATAAAATAATAAGTAAATAAGATCGTTTATCGGCTGAACATAAATGTGTTTCACTGTAGAACATACTGGTTTATATCAATTTCCAGCACTCCACTGAAATTTTAATTCAATAAATAATTTAAAATCATATCGTGTGTCACGATGGATACATTTAGCTTCGGTAATCAGAAAATTAGTCGTTTTAGAAAGCTTAACACAACACTCTCAACTCGATTAGCGATATTTCCGCTGAAATGGTCTATTTTAGTATCTACCTCGCTCAAACTTCATACACATTTCAGCATCGACGTAACCGCTAGAAGACTTCTTTTTCTTCATTCAGTCAAACCTAGATCGGTCTCTTTTGAGTGAAATAGGTGTTCCACGCTGGCAATGCCGGTCCACTGTCTAATATGTCTAAGCCACGAAAGACGGCGGCCGCTATTTAAAAGATTTAACTAGCTTTAATGAGGAGTAAAAATATTCAATTTACTGTTTTTTTTTTCTATTATAAAAAAACTTCCTTAAATATATGTAGTACTCAGACAGAACAAAAGTTATTTCGTTATCTCGCTTTGTAATCTACATAAATGTATGTATATTTATTATCGTTATAATGTAAAAAAGCAAAAAACTATGGATCTTACGACCGATTTATTTCCGTGATTAAAAACAAAGCGAACCATTAGGAATCGTTTATAAGGTATCGTGTATACCTGTTTTTGCCAGATCTTCATTGCGATTCTATGGTATTTATTAGGAATATTTTTTCTGTGAAAGAGATTCTATGTAGCCAGTAAAACAAATATATTTTCACTTTTCTTTGTAAAAAGAATCAAAGTACAAAGATCCGAAAAAAAATTCTTCTTCTTACAGTAAGAACTACTTTATTTATTTTTAACTTTATAAGTTATTTTATTAATTAAGTTTTTTGTTTGCTTTGTTATTATAGAAACTATGTAAGCACAATGTGCGTTGCAATAAATCAAATTTTTAAACAAAAATAAAACATACTGTTTTTGTTGAAATTGTATTTTATCGCTCTTCATAAACATATCAAATAGGTAATTCGCTATAGAATGGCATGCCGGCAGCCAATCAAACGTGACTGCTACAAGTCATTTAACACTCAAAGTCATCAGAAAGTCGGCACATACGTATAGCCACCACATGTACAGAGTGAATTTTTCAAATGGGCTTGGATGGCCTAATCCGAATGTATAAAGAATTGCGAAAAATACATAAAAGGAATTACGGGCCAGATTTTGATTAAAACTAAAAAGGTTGGCTTTTTATAAAAAAATCCAATCCAAGAAGCCAGGAATAAGGCGTTGATTTGAAAAAAAAACCTGCATTATTACACTATCCGATGGTGTTGCTAGTAAGAATCAAATTGTGGGAAGGACAAAATAAATACAGGTTGTGATTTTTTTAGAATCAGCGAGTTCAATGCCTGGATATTGATACTTCAAAAATTCAATGATGCTGTTTTAGTGTTCATCTAAATCGGGCCAGTGACTCTTCTAAGTAGGTATATTTCGCTATCCGATAGGCCGTGGTTTCGATTCCCACCAAGTGTCTATTTAAGTATGTACTTACAAAAAGAAAGTGTATAAGTATTAGTATCAGTTGTCTGCCGTCAACCAAGGTCCGTGCCGTCCGCCAACCCGCACTTGGTTAGCGTGGTGGACTATGGCCTAAGCTTCTTCATCATGAGGGGAGGCCCGTGTCCAACAGTGGGACAAATGAAGGGCTGGTATCATTATAGTGGCTCTGCCTAGTTTGAGATCAGATGACCGTGGGTGGATTGTCCTAGTTTATTATTATATATACGCCCACTTGAAAAAATCACACTGTATAGCAGTAGTATAGTAATTTCCCCTCGCGTGACTGTATCTCCGATTATTTGCGCGGGCGCTTTCAACACATACCCATTTGATATGAACACCATAAAACAGATGAATAAAAGCAAGACGAGAGGCGTTAACCTTTTTGCTAGCAGAAACAATAACCTAAATGGTTTAAATCTCAGACCAAATGAAACGGGAAATACCTAGCCAAAATGATTATCTGATAACAGTTTACCAATTTTTGTAACCAAATTGAAAACTTGCTTATCATCATCACCAGCCGGAAGACGTCCACTGCTGAACATAGGCCTCCCCCTTAGACCGCCACAATGAACGACAATTTGCTATTTGCATCCACCGGTTGCCTGCGACGCGAACAATGTCGTCGGTCCACCTAGTGGGAGGCCTGCCTACGCTGCGTCTTCCGGTTCGTGGTCGCCACTCGAGAACCTTTCTTCCCCAACGGTTATCGGTTCTTCGAGCGATGTGGCCTGCCCACTGCCACTTCAACTTGCATATTCTACGAGCTATGTCGGTGGCCTTGGTTCTTCGGCGAATCTCCTCATTCCGGATTCTGTCGCGCAAAGAAACTCCGAGCATAGCTCTCTCCATAGCTCGTTGTGTGACTCTGAGCTTCTCCAAAAGGCCAGCTGTTAACGACCACGTCTCAGTACCATAAGTCATCACTGGCAACACACACTGGTTAAAAGCCTTTGTCTTCAGGCACTGCGGAATTTCTGATGAGAAGATGTCACGTAGTTTCCCGAACGCTGCCCATCCGAGTTGGATTCTTCGGGCGACCTCTTTGTCGAAGTTGGACCGACCTAACTGGATTGTTTGTCCTAGGTATACGTAGTGGTCAACAACTTCGATTGTATCGTTCCCAACAACTACCGGTACGGGTGCAACATGGACATTAGACATGATCTTCGTCTTGTCCATGTTCATTTTAAGACCCACCTGTTGGGAAACGCTACTGAGGTCGCTGAGCATTGTATTGAGGTCCTCCAGCGACTCTGCCATAATGACTATATCATCGGCAAAACGAAGGTGAGTGATGTATTCGCCATTGATGTTGATGCCGAACTTGCTTATGGAAACCATTAAACCCTCAAAATGTGATTAGTTTGTGTTTGTTAGATATGGTTTTATTTAATACAATTTGAGGGCACTAGTTAAAAATATACCATCAGTAAAGAATCAACCATATTATGCATGAATGATCCATTCAACAATATTGGTTACGTTACAAATCACAAGCATCCATTGTTTCATAAAGCAATATCAGGGAGCAATATCGATAGCAACTTCTCATCTTCAAATATCGAATGAGGTGTATCGAATCAACTCACAGTTGATTGCATCATGCGTCAGGAAGTGGCCATTATAACACTTCGGAGCAAGGAGCATTCGATCAATGTTGTGTTGATCGAGTTTGACACGATAGTTGCCCACACACGGTATTTTACGCAATACTATCATAGGTTGTGGGATTACATAAAAGTGTGAAATTGATTATAATTATGCTGTAACGGTTACGAATGTAATGAAATGTTTAAAATTCATAGCAACGATGCTTTGCGGTAAATGGTCTCAGTAGTCAACACACTTAAAAGAGTAGAAGTTGTCTTTACTAACTTTTGTATTTTTCTTTGTTCTAATTGTATTGGTTCTGCAGCTTTATGTAAAACCGTAAAATGCTTTATACATTAATGAACGAATGGCGAATATCAGGGCGATCCAGGCGACGTCGTAGGGGACGCTCCCGGCAAATATGTATGTATATGCCCCGTTTTCCTTTACAAGATCAAAATTGTAGCAATAAATGTATGAATACAGGAGTGATGGCTGACAGTCTGGATGACTGTCTTTGGCTGGCCATCGCTTAGAAATCACTCCTCAAACATTTATTAAAAACTTATTGCTATAACACTTATTGCTACGATTTTGATATAATAAAGAAAACATGGTTTACATACTGCTTTCCCGAGACGCCCGCCAAGCATGAGGATTATGGCAACCCCTCCCTTCTAGGGGGGGGGGGGCAAAGGGGAAGGCTTTTGTTCAGCAGTGGCCGTGTTTTGACTGCTGCTGCTGATACTGCTTTAAAAGAAAACAAAGATTAATACAGTTATGCAGCTGTTTCAAATGTCATTAAAAATGAACAAGTTTTGATTTTTTTTCTGTGCACCGGAGAATATTTAATAATGAAATATGGTTTTGAAATCAAAAGAAACTAATTTATTTCTTAGTTCCAATTTTTAACAAAATCCATTTACTCATTTAAATGTCTGATACTCACAAATATTAAAACGTTAGGAATTTATCTTGCGTAAATTTGATTCATCGATACATAATTCGATATATAACTACAAGTTAATAATAATTGTTGTATGCTAAATTAATAACTTTACTAAGTGATAGGTTCCATTTGAGTGAGATCTTTCAGGTAGGTACAATCGCAGTGACAATATCCTGCTATGCATCTGTTTGAGAAGCAATGTGGTTCTAGTATGAAAGGCACTAAAAATGTAGAGAGGTCGAACTCTAGACTCATAGTAGTAGACTCGTAGAGTTACGCGTTCTAGTGTGTGAAAAAAAACAATTTGGCAGTCATCAATTGATCTCGTCGCTACTTCTGCCGCTAGGCTAGAGCGCTTTAAGCGCTCGCCTCCTATTGCCCGGTGAAGCTGTAATGGCCATCTGCAGCCAACAACGTCTGTCCTCCCCAAAAAAAAATAAAAAAATAAAAAAAATAAACAAAAAATAAAATTACACTTAATTAAAACGCGTTTAAGTACATATGTAGCTCGTATTAGATATTTCCATGAAGTGACTAAATACCTCATTATAAAAATATTATTACTGCTCATTTAAAACAACAAAATTGGACGCAACAATTAGCAATTGGATAATGTGTTTTGTTTTTATTGTTTGGTATGTACACAAACATTACATCAGAATATTAGAATGTTGTCAGAATATTGTTTTTATCCGCGTCACTTATGTGATGCATTTAGATTTTCATAACTAGATACTCTATGAGGAATCACTGTGCTAGCAGCTAAGGGAGCTTTGTCAAGTCAAGTTAAGGTCTATTCTAGACAGCTATGCTGTCGCAGCCAGTCGCATGTCACCCTAGACATGTGATTGATGATGAGATGAGATTGTTATTAAGTCTTTTAAGCCGCGTAATTTCAGTAGCTACAGAGCACTTTACACTGGAACACAACAATGTTTACACACTATTGCTTGGCCTCAGAATATCTGACAATGCGGTAGTCCGGGTAATGCTTTTTTTTTTGGGGAATGATAGGAGGCGAGCGCTTGAAGCGCTCTAGCCTTTACGGCAGAAGTAGCGACGAGCTCAAGGGCACCTCAGGGAGGCACGGCTTGGTCTGTCGCTTAAGAGAGGGCTGAGTTTACCACCGGTTCACAACGCGCCCCCACTGAGAAGAACCGGCAAGAAACTCAGTGGGGTGATGCACGTCGTTGAGGTCGCATACGTACGGGCCTTCGGCCTCGCCGGCGAGACCGGTGTCTGATAGGTAGTGCGGGTAATGCGGTAGTACCTAGTCGGACGGTGGTAACTGGTAAGTTGACTCCAATACCTTGTATTCTTAATAATATATAATTATATTGTTTATTCAACTTATCGATATAATATGATGATTGATGATTCCACTTCTATCTTTTTTCGTACTGTTAATAGCAATAAGAAGTTATGTAGAAACTAAACCTAGATTAACATAGATGACGACGACGGATGTACATTCAGTATGCATAATTGTACCAATTACTTTTAATAATAAAAAAAAATATATGTACTGCATCACTATTTAACATCAGACGGGATTGAGTTAAACACTGGCATAAAATAATATGAAAATAAAATAAACGAAGTATAATAATGTGGCCTCTAAACTTGGCCACGTTTTTGTATGCTTCCATATGTTTTTATAATATAGTATACAATAGTACTCGTACTACTCAATTAATCCAAGACGCTAGGTGAGAACGTGGTTGACAGACTCCTACACACGTGGTCTCCACTAGCGGATGTCAATGATAAATTATTCTCATTTTAAATTCTTATTATGCGAAGGCTATAAAAAGAAAAAAAAACCGGTCAAGTGCGAGATGGACTCGCGCACCGAGGGTTCCATACCATCTTTGGACGTATTAAAGTAATTTTACTATTCATGTAAGACCTCAGGTAGCAAAAAAAAAAAACCGCAAAACTAAGTTTGTTTGTCGAGGTGTTTTTAGGATTACTAAAAAACTGTACAACCTAGAAAGATAATTTTATTTTTCCTGTAAAATATAAAAAAAACATGTATTAATAATAATTATTTCAGATTTTTCCCTCCACAAATTTCGGAGATAAGGGGGGGGGGGGGAACGGTATTTTTTTTTACATTTTTGATTATCAGCCAAAAACTACGTGACATAAATCAAAATAAAAATCGGTTTTGCAATGTGCAAATGAAGCCCTTTTATATGATACCCTACTCGATATAGTAGTCTCACTTTGAAATTTTGATGACCCATTTCGACCCCTATTATAAAAAAAGTAAAAGAAAATATATATATTTTTTATTTGC
This sequence comes from Furcula furcula, assembly GCA_911728495.1. Lineage (NCBI taxonomy): Eukaryota > Metazoa > Arthropoda > Insecta > Lepidoptera > Notodontidae > Furcula > Furcula furcula. The sequence continues at coordinate 9,607,568 of OU452243.1, forward strand.
GATGGGGTTGGGTTAGTAAGATCTAAAACTATTCTAAGTTTCAAATCGATTGCATCAGCGGTTTCTGAAATATATGCAGGTGTGACAGACAGACAGACAGATGAAGTCAGACCGTCAGATAAGGGTTCCTTTTTTACCTTTTAGGTATGGAACCCTAAAAATAACTTAAGATAGTAATTGGTGCCGATTCTGTTGTCACACACTAGACTAAACTAGACTAAATTTTAGTTTAGTCGTGTCTTTCCTATTCAGAGATCCATGAATTAAACTAAATTAGGTATAGTTTGATAGAATATAATGGTTTTAGATACTCAACTTAGTTTTAAACGTATTTTGCTATTCTGTTGTGCACAATTTACGTCATTTATGCCTAGTATTAGAAACTTCAAACTAAAATTAGATCAAAATAGTCGGCATCTAAAAGATGTCGATTAAAATAAAATAGAATAGACTAAAATAGAATGAAATAATATTAAAATTAATGTTAAATTAAATACTAAAATAAATATTAATATAAATAATAAAATAAATATTAAATATTTTTTTAATAATAAATAAAATAAAATATTCAAATAAAATAAATATTAATAATTATTAAAAAAATACTAATAATAAATTAAATATTAATAAAACAAGATATAAATAATAAAATAAATATTAATAAATATTAAAATGAATATGAATAAATAAATAAAATATTAATAAAAAAAATATTAGAAGAATATTTAAATAAATATTAAAATTATTATTAAAATAAATATTAATAATTATTAAAAAAATATTTAAATAAATATTTAAACAAATATAAAAATCAATATTAAAACAAATATTTAAACAAATAAAGTATATATTAATAAATATTAAAATAAATATTTAAATAAATATTAATAAATATTAAAATAAATATTTAAACAAATATTAAAATACTAAATATTAAATATTTTTTTATTAATAAATATTAATATAAAAATATATTAAAATAAAATAAAAATAATTAAAATTAATATAAGTATCGTAGCCGGAGAATTATTTTAGTTTAGTTTAGTGTAATCAGATGAACAAGAGAATTGTTTTCTCTTAACATAATTTGACCAATGAAAACCTCACTATCAACTCAATTTAGTAGCTGTCGAAATCAAATTAAGCACTTAATCATCGTTTGACACCACTAAACTAAAATTTAGTCTAGTTTAGTGTAGTGGTGACAACAGAATCGGCACCATTGTCTTATTATTCTAATTATGCTCTTTGGCTGTACAATTAACTCTTATTTTTTAATGTTTAAGATACAGCCAGTTTAAATATTGTATTTTGAAATTTAATTGGTCTGTAGTCAAATAAAAAGTTCGTTAAGAAATTTGCATAGAGCTACAAGTTTTTGAAAGGCATATCATGTATACTTCGCCTAAGGCTTGTGATAAATATTATATAATAATATTAATTAGATAATATCTCCAAAGAGTAGCTGTTACCTATACATTATAATTAATGTCATAAAAATTTTCAATATCTTTTTAAATTAAATCAAGTTACTTTCTCGAATACTGTCGTTAATATTATTTTGTTTTTTCTGTTTTGGTCTTTTTGTGCTGCAGACATATTTAACGTATAATAAGTCAAGTTTCATGGCTATTAGCATATTGTATTATTATCCTTTGATAAATACTACGTTTCCATATACGTATAGTAAGTAGGTAATCGTGTAAAATTAAGGAAAATATATCGTTTATTTATGTATTACTTCATTCCACTTACTTAAACAATATCGTAATACTCAAATGAAATGTCTATTAGACGTGTACATAAAATATGTTGGTCTAGTGATTATATTCCCAACTGCTACTCAAAAAGTCGTGAATTCGCGTTCAATACAGACACTAGTGTGTATGAAAATACAATTGTCTAGTGTCTAGGTGTTATTTATTTATTTTTTGCAGTTATCTAGCTATATAGTTATCTCTTTACTGTCTAAATTTAGAACTATTTGGCTGTGTGTGGATTGCCCAAAGCAATTGTTCCAAAAAAACTAAATTGACTGAAAAGTTACAGCAAAAAGAATACGTGGACACTTGTCAAATGTTTTTAATCTTTCAGTGAACAGCGAAAAGTGTTACTATGTATAAAAAGTATAAAAGTGTATACATGTTACCGTCCTTGACTGAACCTAAGTCTACATTAAACACGCGGTATGCAGTTCCAGTTAATGTTTAAACATTACTTTTATCTTCTAGATAACAGACGCTAAAGGTTACACATAACAAATATGCATTTTATTGTCCATATGCACTTTATTGTCCATATGCACTATGCGGTTATCCGCACTACGGCCAACCATTCAGCAAATAAAACTATCAATGACAAACGTAGTAGGAAACGTATGCAGCTGAACTGCGGTTAACCGTATCAAAAGTCTAGAACATAAAAAAGTTTTAAGTAAGTACATGTTTTTTTTTGCTGTCCGCAATGCGGGTAACTGCAACGTGCATACGCACACGACGATAAACAACAGACACTAAATCTGGAAAACCAGAAGTCTAAACTTGGATTTTGAACACTTACAAGAGTCTTAAAAGGGCTAGATGACTTTACACTAGCTAAACGGATCACGTGAAACTGCAAATGATAAATATTTACTATTTAAAAACCTTTAAAGACCAAAATCTTCGGTACAAATCTTCAAAAATATAGCAGGATATATTCTAATATGTTATATAAAACATAGCTTATAAGGATGTAGTATGTTAAACATATTTTTATATAACAACTAAGTTTTATAACAAGTAACCTATTGACACGTATCAATTCCTAAGCTCTACATTATTTCAAATCTTAGACATCCTGCTTCAGGTACAAAACCATCCGTATTATCTATAAATAAGTTATATGAGACGTATCATAATTAAAAGGCTATTTATTATGTTATGTATATAAGTACCATTCCATGTAATTTGGATTGTATTCTCATATGAACTGATTAATTTAAATATAGAACTTGTCAAGTACAAGACGTACGTGTAGTATTATTTATTTATTATCGTAAAAATATCGAAATACATGTATGGATCTAGTTTCCCCATTGTGATATTATGTACTTAGTTTAATACATATCCTAATGACTTCCAAATGACATAATATATTTTAGCATCGTATCGAGTTATCGATATATAGAGTTCGAATTTATAAGCTCCTTGATAGAGTAATTCCAAGTCATAATCGGTGTAAAGATTAAAAAAACAAGATACTTTGAAAAAGGGGGGAGTGGTTATTTTGGTTTTTATATCGTAAGTAAGTAGTGATATTATTGCACCAGCAAAATATCAACCTTCTAGCATTATTCAAATAAATAAATGAAATAGAGTAGGTATATAAAGTTGTATGTAACTAAGTAATCATATTATTTAATGTCGTCAAATATACAATATCATGTATTAGTTGAGTTCATAAAATCACTTTTAAGTCCCAAATGGATATTTAATGACAACTATTAATGTTATTTTTCTAAACCAGTACACTAATAAAAGACAGTGATGCTCATTGATTTTTTTAAATATTTATAATGTTGACCTAAAGATAAAAAATGTTGTAAGTACATACTGAATATATGGATTTTATGATACGTACATAATCCAAAATTGATATAAGTTTTACCATATAAACAACAGAAACCTTATGTCGAATCAATCAGCTGATCGCATTACATACACAATTCAACACAGGTTGCACAATACACTTGAACAACACGATATCGTAAACGCACTGCACTTAACTTTTTCACAAAAGTAACGAGTACGTTAATATTACGAAAAAAGAAAATCGCGGCCGAACGTTTCCGAAATTTGAAAATGGAAAGCCGAACGCTGCCGAAGTGTGGCGAGTAGGAAGCGGCGACGCACACTGGCGCGGACGCCGCGTGCCGCCGTCTCCGGACGCCATTGAATCAGAGAAAAGTAGGGGCGTCACTCAAAACAAATGCGTGTAAGTAATTTTCCGCTTGTTAACTATTAAAATTCAAAATCTTGATAGAAATGCGCGCACACGACTGTTCATCTATTAGATATGTCTTGACTTTTAAAACATACACAAAAGTGAAAGTAAACGTTTAATTTAATGATGCACAGTCATGACGTTTGCTTTCAATTATAAATAAAATATGTAGAAATTAAACGTACTTTATATTACATACATAAATTATATTATATATACCATATTCTTAATTTAAATTACAAAGCAATACATATAGTTAAGAATTTCTGTAGCAAATCTTTGTACTAATCAGTAAATTCTTACTAAAGGGTTTCTCACCTTATAGACATTGCACATTCATCATCTCTCTTACAACTAACCTAACACACTGGTTAACAGCAGGATACCTGACACTGCGATGGTAAGTCACTTGTGCAAGTTACATTCTACCGCATAGCAGTGTGCAAAATATGCTTGTCTAGAAACGATTAAACCCGAAACGATTGCCCGTGGGGAGTCCGGATAAGAATAGCCCCACCAATCTTCTCCCATTGGGTGTCAAGAGGCGACTGAAAGAAAACAAGCAGACGGGCAGCGTCTTTCATTATGGCAAGCCCTACATTCTAAGGGGGAGACATATGTTCAGCTGTGGAAGTCTATACCCCGTTTTAGGGTTGGTAGGGTTTATTATGACATGACATTTCATAATTAACCCTACCAATTGTCTTTGGCAGGCCACCGGTCAGCCAGCACTCCTATATTGATACATTAATTGTGTGGCACTTTCTGGCAGGGCCACGGTGACTGATCTTAATTCTGATTGAACAGATATTTAGTCGCTAATTAGTCGAAATTAGTCGTAAAATTTGAGAATTAGTCGGTCCGTGGTTTAAAAGTTATAGGGGTACCCCGGTGGCCCTGCCAGGGAGGACTCTTTCTGGCAGGGCCACCGCTAGATCTCAACAACCAAAGCACCCCATGAAAATCTAACGACGCTTAGATTTAGTCGCTAATTAGTCGAAATCAGTCGTAAAGTATTGGAATTAGTCGGTCAGTGGTTTAAAAGTTATAAGGGTACCCCGGTGGCCCTGCCAGAGAGGACTCTTTCTGGCAGGGCCACCACTATATCTCGACAATCAAAGCACCTCACCGTATCCCTGCCAGAAAGTGCCACACACATTAATTGCTACGATTTTGATCTTGTAAAGAAAAGCAGTGTATGTAATAAAATATATGTATATAATTAAAATATGAGGAACGATTAAAAGAGTCGTGTTACATCGAGACAGACTAAAAAGGGTGCGACTTTTTTTTTTAAATATGTCGTTGTTTTTGGCAGCCCTACCGGGTGCATTACGCGGAGACAATACTAGTAGACAGTAGTGACAGTAGTGCAGTATCAGCGTCGCGCCGCTCCTGTCCCTCGCTGATATCCGCAACGATATCCACATTGAAAATAACAGGATGAATCATTACTATGTACCACTCATTCAGGAATATACGTACCTACCATAGTACTATAGCTATTTATTTTCATGCTCTGTTCCAGTGTGTAGTTGGCTTTTACTTGGGACTTACTCAAGGGACTTACTGACTTATGTCTCAGGTAACGAACGGTAGACTTAGCATTAGGCGAAAGTCCATCTCGACCCGACAGGAAGTATCATTTACAATAGTAAACTATCGTTAAGTTTCGTTTTCATAAGTAAATTACTAGGTGACTCGCGCAGAGCTCCGCCTGCGCTTTTTCAGACTCACAACAATTATTGTTATATTTCAACTAATTTACACAAAACCTTGACAAATTAGATACATAAACATTCCTTTTGAATCTCCCTATCTATTGGTGAAAATTGCACTAAATTCCGTTGTGTACATTAAAAGATCTAAGCGTACTAACAGCGGGAGCGACTTAGTTCTGGACTGGATCAATAATTCTAGATTTTTTTCTGATGAGAACGACTTTTAAATAACAGCTAAAATGTAATAGGTAGGTATTTTTAGCAGTTTTACGCATAGTTTTACACAATATTCGAGTTATCTTATTCCTTACCACTAAATATAATTACGCCTATCCTATAATTGTTTACGCCGTCGAGTCAGTCCGTCGCGTCGTCTAATTCTAGAGGAAAATATTATTTTTATTGTGTCATGCCCACAGCTCGGTACCTAGTATATTTAATTGTAATGACTAGCTAGCTTTGCTAAGACTTCGTTTTGGGAGACAAGCGGCAGTGTAGTGCTGTCGTCTATTTGCAGGCATGTCGCTAAGCACCAGGCGAACCTCTTGATGATCTCCTCACAAGTAGAAGAAAAAATCATTGGGAGTAGGCTTGCCAGACGTCCTTTAAAGGACGTCCTCATTTTCAGCTCTAAATATAGATAGTGTCCTTTATTATTAAATAAAGACTAGAGGACGATACTTCGTCCTTTATTTTAGAAAAAACTAGCAATTCCCTACGGCTACGCCCGCTATTTTGTATTCCACCCCATTTAACCCCTTTAGGAGCGGAATTTTCAAAAACCTTTTCTTAGTGGATGCTTACATCATAAAAAGAACCTACTGTCCAAGTTTCAGCTTTCTAGGTTCAGCGGTATGGCCTGTGCGTTGATGAATCAGTCAGTCAGTCAGTCAGGTAAAGTAATTTTATATGTATAGATTAGATTACGGAGCTCTTAAATTAGCAAAAAGTAATACTAAATATCATGTAAAAACAAAGGAATCTTGTCCTTGTTTTATGATAATTGTTTATTTAGGTATTTTTGATAGGTACCTATTTTTTCATATTATTTATTATTTTTATTAATAAATATCTCTACTGACAGCATACCGGAGTGTTTTATTGAAAATAAGATCATGTCCCTTAATTCCGTCCTGAGTCCTATAATTTCTACTAATAAGTCCTCTATAAAACAAAGCAGGAGCTGGCAACCCTAATTGGTGGTCCTTTTCATATCACACAGGTTTGACTACCAATTTTGTCTCTGAATAATATTTTAACAGGCGAATATTCATGTTAAGCGCATCGATGTCCATCGTTGCAAATAATGATGAATCAGACTGCATCCAAAACCAACGCACTCTATATTTGGAGGTAATTAAATTACTACCCTCCCACGGTGTTCTGAAGGTTGATTTTAAAATACCTGCACACTTGGCCGCAGATTTTATTGCTATCGCCAAATTAAAATTGATGGTGTTCTCACCATATGTGTATGTTGCATATCAGGCTCAGTGTATTTGTATGCTTTTAAGAATGGTTAAGACAATTGGAATTAAAGGATGGTAGAGATAATTACTATCATTTGATTAATTTAATCCCGTCATAATTTGTACCTAATTTGGACCCGTGGGGTGCCGGGTTACAATTGCATCCCCCATCTCCTCTCGTTGGGTGTCGTAAGTGACTAAGCGAGAACAGAAAAACGGGCAGCAGCGTCTTTCTTTTGGATTTATCTTATCCACCTATACTACGATCCCCAAGCCGCCTGCCAAGCGTGGGGTAATCCCCACGCTTGGCAGGCTTGACAACCCTTCCCTTCTAAGGGGGAGGCCTTTGTTTAGCAGTGTAGTTCTAATACGAGGCTACTAATAATGATAATGATGAATTTGTATCTAAATAAAACAATCCTACTTGCAGTTTTCTGGTAAAACATTTTACTAATTTTTGATACTTTTTGCTAGAGGCGCTGGTAATGTATATGTAGAGATAAAACATATGCAAATTCACTGATAGAGTCAAATAGTCAAACTGAAAGTACATAAAAAACTTTTTCGTTAACTATCAAACCTCGTATTAGCGGCACTGAAGTTCAAAGCCGAAATAATGTATGTATGCATGTTATGATATTAATTATGACCCTGACAGTATTCTACTTAAAATATAACTTTTCAGCTCTACAGTACCTTACCCGACAATATTACATATAAATACTACAGAATTAAAATAAAAACGAACTATACACATATAATATGTAGCCTCTATCAGAATCCTTAGCTACAGATGCTTCATTGCATTCGCAAGGAACCTACAATGCGCTGAAAAAAAGTGATCAAAAATAGGACAAAATAAAGTTTTATACGTACTAACCTTTTACAGACAAAGGTCTCATGAATGAGTCATACATTGTCCGACGCGTACTTATCGGTAGGCTATAGAAGCCATCCTTTCATGAAGTTCAATAACAGCCGACTGGTTGCCACCGAGGACGCACCTTTTATGGGTTTGAACTTCTTAATCAGGGTCTATGGTGTACGTTTTTGTTGCTAGATTATTTTGTAATAATAATTCAGGCTTGGAAATCAAATGAGCGAGACTGTCGCGTTGCGATAGACTCACATCTATACGTATAAATCAATGACAGTTTGGTTATCAGTCGATTGATTAAGCTCAGATTTATGCGTTATATTCTTCACATTATTAGGTTGATTTAGATAGTAACATATCCCTTCGGAGTCGCTGGACGTTCGGGGTGTGGGCCCTTAGAACATCCATTGAGTACGGCGGCAACTCCGAGGAAGACGGCGGTGGGGTTGCGACCCCCGTCCCCGTGACTGGTTCCCGGGGGGGGGGGGGGGGGGGTGCCCCCGGCGGTGATCTCAAAGGCAAGGCACTGAGGGGCCCCTGGTGCAGATCCCACCGGAGAGCCCTGGGGTCCCCCCTCTCATGTGCCGATGCGACAGCCATGGGGGTTTTAGTGGATAAGAATCCCACATACCCCGGTCGAGTCCCACAGCTCCCGGGATCTTTCGAAGATTTCACCCGCGCCAAAAAAAAAAAAGATTGTAACATATCGTAAATTTTATTATCCTTAAGTTCTAATCGTAAGTTTTACTGCGCTCCACACACACGGTGTTTTTCCATACTGCAGCAATTGATGCGATGTTTTTTTTTAAATGTATAGTTTATATGACTTAACGTTTAATTTCATGAATGGCAATATTAATACTAACACGTTTACATGTGCACAAGGTATTGCCAAATATACAAGTCTTGTTTATGACGCTACAGTAAACCATGAACTCATAACGAATAGTTGCTAGCCGTTTTTTTTTTTTCAAAAAACAACTAGTCTTAGAAAGCTACCCAGCTAAACACAATACATAGGTAACACATTAAAATTAATTAGAATTCATACCGAGCATCGCCAGTTCATAGGAACAGACCGATGTGTAAGCTGATCACACTTCCCTAATTGTTCGTCATCCTGAGTCACCTTCCAGTAGGTAAACGAAGGAAAGCCAATGCCCTCGTAATTTCAATAATATAGTTAACAAAACCGTTCGTGTTGTTTAGTCAGAATAAAATATGTCACAGGAGGATCGAGATTAAAGGATCCGTAATAAATCTAAGAACAGAGGAGTGAGATCAAGTTGGTCATCGCAACCCTAACCTGAGTTAAATACATACACAAATGTTTTGTCTTCGGATATGATCTTTTCTTAACCAAGTCCCTCCGATAGGAGGTGAAATTTATCGGGCCCTGATAAGGGCCCGTTAAATTTCAGGCTAATATCTTACTCTACCAAAAACACGTCAATATCGACTAACAGTGTTCTATATAAAGTTTCGTATGATAAAAGCCGGTAAAAATAGTTTATGAATTCATAACAAGCTGACGTTATTTTATTCATATAAATGTGATTTTGTAGACAAGATCCGCTCAATGTCAATGTGGAATCGTAAAATAGTCATAGCTAACCTAAGCACACGGTCAATAATGTTGTCAATATTCTACAACCCGTGCTACTTAACTTCAGTTAAATAGGGTGGGTTGTAGACTATACTAGAATTATGGCCCAGGAAGTCTCGAAAAATAGTAACAAATAACTTTGTAACATTAATCGTGTTCTACGCAAAGTGCTTAGGCGGACACGGCTAGTTTTCCGAACCACTAAAAATACAAAAAAAAAACAGAGTTGGTACAAAATTAGAAATTCTCTTCAGTAAAAGATCTCTCGTGACGTCCGCTATTTTGGAGATGTCAATCGACCCCCGACCGCTTTACTGACGAAGTTCTTGTCAGGGGACAGGTTAAACAGATGATATTTTTGTTTAAACATTCTCTATGTAGGACACTAACTTATGAAAGTTGTAGGTTTAAAAACATCAAAATCAATTTTGTTAATACAAACAACATTTTCGTGTCGACTGTCTGCACGTCAGTTGGCGATAATTATATTCAACGACCAAAGTCTTCATTGTTGTACGAGTTAGGGCATACTGATGAGATAGACATATACGTTCAGCGTAACTATCGTTACATCCTCGCATATCGATGTGGATACTTTCAAGGTCCCCTTTTTACGGCTTAGTTGATACTAGTGTAGATATTGTATTTGCACAACGGGATACCTACCCGTGGGGTATCAGGTTAACAATAACACCCTCTGATCTCTTCCTGTTCGGCGTCCGTAAGAGGCGACTAAGGGAAAACATATAAGAAGACGAGCAGCAGCGTCCTTCTATTGAATTATCTACCACCTGTACTGCGATCCCCAAGACGCCTGCCAAGCGTGGGGGTTACGGCAACCCCTCCCTTCTAAGGGAGAGGCCTTAGTCCAGCAGTGGACGTCTGTCGGTGGCTGCTGATGATGATGATGACAACGGGATAGCCCACCAGAAATAAAATACAGAAGACCTGGTTGTCAGTGCCCTATCAGAACCTTTTTGCCGCAAAACCTGCAACACAATTTCATTCTCCTTGTGCTATTAAAAAGCTCATTACTATGAGATACAACGCTATAACTAGTTGGAATCACTATTCAGTAAATTATCAGTTGGTTAAGCAACGAGATAAGGCCATTCCATAGATAGGTGACCGTTTAGTGTCATAAAAGAAAGAAGATTATGAAGCTAGTGTGATTTCGTTCCCTGCTCGGGGTGTGCGGAAAAAGCCTCCTTGAATTTATGTATTTTGGCCGGCCGCAGCCTGGATAATCAGCCCAAGTAAATCTTGCTGATTCTATATTTCGACTTGAATAACTCAACACCCAGTATTTGTAAAGAAGAAGATCCACTGCAGAATCGCCACTTGATACATATTAATTTTACTAGTTTTTGATAATTACCGCTAGGGGCGCTAGTGTGAAGCGTATGGAGAAAACTGACAGATTGATCGAGCTCGTTAACTACCCCGTAATAGACGCGTGCTAGACCCCAAGTTCATAATAAATGCGTAAACAAGTGTCTTGGATGACAATAACATATTTTATTATTATGGTTAAGCATGTGCCATAGTGTACTACGTTTTATGGATCTTTACTAAACACAAATTAACTTCATTTAGATAGAAAGTCCATGTTTTACCTAACATCACGGAGATTGACTGTCACGGTGCAGCTCGAGGGAGCGATGTCAATTAAAAACGGCCGGTCCCTAATTGTGCCCATTTTAGCTCGATTGCGCCAGACGGCCGAGGGGACACCGACCGTGGCGCGTCGAATTGCAATACTCAGTGCGCCGGCTTGTGAAAAACGAGATAATATGTCATAAATAATGCTCGGTATAGTATATCAGTACTATTTGTCAACTTCGATATTGCGGTGCAACTATGCCACGACTGCAATGCGTGCGGTATTTTATGTATTTTCCGCGTTTACGGTTCGGCGTAAGCATAAATATAAACATATAATTTTTTTGCTTACAGCTGAGAGATGGAAGGTTTTGCCTGCGTCGGTTTTCCCGTCCGATTGTAATGTGGGTGTCTTCAAGGCTAGAGTGAATAGGCCTTTAATAAGCTAGTTTGCTTTGCCATGAATAGCTTTTCATTAGCAGCAGTTAAGCACTAGCTTAAAATTAGTAAAAATATTTTTCTTCAACTGGCTGACGCGTGTTGATGTTTAGTAACAGGGGTATACCTTACACTTAAATATGCAATCCTTATTTTCTTTTCTACCTCTGCCATTGATCCTATTATTTATATCGTATTAGTCAGCACACGAGACTAAAAGATTGGATATCTGCAATAGTAAGTAATTATATTATCTGAACTCTAAACATAAATAATAACCAAGTATTTTTGTTAAGTCATAAAGCATCTGTGTACTCCTTTCCGGTTAAACAGTGTTTAACTGAGGCTTATTCTTAACTTAAAAAAAGTGGCGGTAGAGAATTTCTTAAAGCAACATTATGAGCTATAAAAACTGTCAAAAGTATGCAGCGGGCGTGAAACTCGAGTTAAAATTGATTAGAATCGGGTGAAGCGCGGGCGCGTCACGCTGCGCGCCCTTACGACAACCGCCAACCACAACGACGGGTGTCGTTATCAGTGGCCATTCGACAAGAAAGAAAAGTTAAAATTTATCTTTGGTAATATATAAACTTTTATTTATGTTTACACTACCATCTATAACTGTATCGCCACTTACTATCAGGTATGGGATTGTGGATAAGCAAGTACTAGCAAAACACCGATTAATAGTGTGTTTCTTTAACCACGTTGGTAAATAAAAGTATATATTTTAAGTGTAGTGAATTTTAAGTACGGTATCTATATAGAAAATTCAAATAGGAACAGATATTTTTTTTATATTGTCTCAGTCAGACACGCAACGTCACAACACAGAAGAAGAAAATTGACCTTTCCTTGCCCAACATTAATAGTATCAATAATTAATATACATCATTCGATCTTAGTTAATGCATACCAATGAAGTGAAACTTATGAAAAATGCTCCATTTTATGTTATTTACGACCAATCGGAGAAAATGCTATCGGATGTTTGACGAAATCTTTAAAATTGTTAATCAATGTTATTTTGATTTGACTTGATAGTTGAAACGGTAAAAACGAGTGTAACTACTAATCAGAATATGGCCATAATATGTAACACTATCGTCATATTTTTTAATATTATCAACATAACATAAAATTTATAATTAGTCATAGGCAATAATATACAATTATTGTGACAAATATTGTACGCTTAACGCCATCTATTTATTATGACATAAACTAACTTTATGGAAGCGCCATCTAGTGTCGAGTAGCATAATATAGTTTTTCAACAAGTTTAATAGATGTCGCTTAATTCGTTTTTACATTTCTACGATAGATGGCAGTACAATAACAAAATACAATGTAAACAAAGGCTTTACTAACCTTGTGCAGGCATTGCGCGTAATGACACGGCATCTTCTTCGATCTCATCTTCAACTTCTTCCTCAGTGATAGACGGTGGGGCAGCCCAACATCGAAGCCTTACGCCAGCGTTAATGTTTCCCCCGCTGTCTAACCTCACTCGAGGCAAACTTCGTGATGAATATTCTCCGTTATTATTTGTCTGTAGAAAAAGAAAAGTGTTGCTAAAATAACATTGCACTATGAGTGACAAAATTATAATGAACGTTGCACTAGTAATGCTAAACTTTAACAAATAAACTAATAATATGAACTATGAGATGACGCGACTGCTTAGGTTTACATACTTACTAATAATGATTGCAAAAAATATAGATGTTTTTTAAGCATCTAATGTTAAATAGTTTAAACCAAATATGCCAAATTATTATCTATGCGCTACTTTTACAGACTTTGCAAGTAATTGCTAAAATTTGGTAGTTTATTTTCACAACGAGAGACTGGTTAAGCCTATAAAGTACAATCTCATTTTACAAGAAGTCCACTCCTCCTTAACTAGAGTGAACGACAATTGCCAGTTGCATCCGCCGGTTGCGATTCTCACAATGTACTCATTTAAGTTCCATATAATTGCCTAGGTCATCTAAGATTCACAGGAAACTTTTTAATAAACAGGAAAATATAGGCATTATTTCCTTAAATGAATCCGTATAAACCATAATACCCAACGTAAGTATACTAGAATATTTATTTTAAATAACGTAATTACTTAGTAAGTACTGATGAAATAAATGTTTGTAATAAATGCATAGTTTCATTCATTCTCGTTCAACGCTCGTGAGCAACACGTTTTACAATCACACACATACCGATGATTAATCCGACGACCTGCATTCACTTCCAATACGTATACTTACTAACAGTTGATAATGACGAATTTATTCACACAACCGCTTTATGTGACGGTATATCTTACAGATTTTAGACATTGAAGCTTTACATTTACAGCTATCGTAAGACGTCTACCCATTGCGCTTGTTTTTTGTAAAGCAACTTAGGCAAGCACTAATTTCAGTACTTCATTCTTTAAATGCTTATTGAGCATAAATACAGTTATGTCTGCATTGATATCTAGACATCAACGACGGCGTATTTTTTCTGATATTGATTTAGCTAGTTTCTTAGGGGTAAATATTACAATGTACAGCGTTCTTGAGAGCTTGTATTGTACAGACATTCTTGTGTGTCTTGGAAAAATCTATAAACATAAGTAGCACCAAGCACGTTCAGAATGGCTTATTTTTATTGGTTTTTATACGTCTCGCAAGTTTATACAGCTCGCTGCACTGGCAGCAAAAACGATGAAACGGATGGTTTAGCCGCCAGCACCGTAATTTCTCCAACCTTAAAGAAATATCACTCATAGGAAGAGTTATATGCACTCTTATGTTAAGTGGAGATACTTTCCTATTTACATATATTTTTGAGGGCAAATCCGTCTAACTTCTTATAAACTTCTACACCTTAATAGGTGGTTGGACCCTTGTGAAAGGGATCGTTCAGGTAGGTACCAACACAGCTCTGAGGACGGTGGCAGGGTTGCCCGTCACCGTAAGCACCGTTACAGGTTTCCGGAGGCTATAATATACGGGCGCATCGGAGGCGACGAGCCTGTTGGTCTAGTGGTTAGACAAACTGGCTGCTACCCAATAGGTCGTGGGTTCGATTCCCGCCAAGTGTCTAGGTGTCCATTTAGGTATGTATTTACAAACTAAAATATATAAATATTAGTATCAGATATCTGGTTTCCATAGTATAGGCTCTGCCTAGTTTGGGATCAGATGACCATGTGTGTAATTGTCCCACAATATGATTACTAATTAGGAATAATGCGCCCCTCGGTAGGGGGTCAAAATCAAGGTACTGAGGAGCACCTGGTGCAGTTTTCACCAGAGTACCCAGGTTCCTCCCTCATGTGCATAGTTCAATGTTGTAATTATGTCGGATTTTCAGTTAATTCTGTTGACGTATAATCTTATTGACGTATTATATTATTTTAGCACAATGATATCATAGTAGAAGCACTTATAACATTACGAAAGATAGATTCATTATCATCAAAAGACACTATCACTATTACCAACATTTGCTGCGGACATTTGTATTGAATTACATCTCAATCTATAGAATGCAGAGTATAATAATTACAGAGTTCGACGTATTTATTTGATAACAACCTCAGTCAACAAAAGCGTTATTATGAGTAACAGGCAACCGCCGCGCAGATACCTAATGTTTACCAATTAATTGTCTAATTATGTTTCTAGACTCCAGAGGCATATTTATTATTATAGCGCGTTGTATAATTACTTTGATACACAAAAGCAGGTTAGGCAAGAGCTGAGTCACATTCTCGTCATTATATTAGTATAGTTAGATTATCAAAAAAGTAGTTAAAAAGACCAATATGTGTGTCAATAGCTAAGGATACACAGCAAAGTGATAGTTATTGTAGAGAAAATAAAAATAATGTTCCCTTGGCCGATGCGACCACAGGGGCCAATCTTTCACAAGATCTGAGGGCCTAGACAAGATGCAATCGCTTCATAGCGAATCTATTTCTTCATTCGCTAACTCACTCAATTCCCTACAATTTGTCACGTGATTTTTCGATTACTTATGTCATTCTCATACATTTTTATACTTTCTATTAGCGATAGCGATTGTAGAATGTTACATTGTCTAGGGGGGCAGGCCACGTGCGAGATATTATAGTGTATAATTTCTTGCGTAGACACAAGTAACGGAGAGTCTTTTCCGTTACTCGTGGGTTCGACTATATATTTACAAGAAGACTACTTAACTGGAGACCATGGGACTACAAAAGACTTGGAGGACGGTTACAAAGGTAACGCTGGACACTCACTGCCCGGGACAGAGTGAAATGAAGAAGATCTATGCCAAGGATTTGGTTGAAAATGGCTATAGAAGATGAATTTTATGAATAGGAACCCAGACCAGGTTATTCCCATACCTAAACAAATTAGTAAAGTAGCCTGGGTCCATACCGATACTCTTGAAAAGAGTAGACAGAATTAAATCATCCAGAGAAGTTAAGACTTGTAAATAATTGAGCATTGAACAGGTGAGAAAAATGAGAAAATACATAAGGCAAAAATGCATAATGAAGAATGCCAAATTAAAGTTAATTTTGTAGATTCGATCAGAGGAATTATTGACATGTTTATGTTTGTTATACTCACGAAACTAGGCATTTTTTTGATAACGAGGTTCTTTCGAGCCTCCGACAAAAAAATTCACACATTGATAAGTTAAGTTCTATCTAGATTTTTATAAACACGTCGTTAAAAAATGGATGAAAATGAAAAATGAATTTATTCTTAAAATAATGGGAAATTACGTGTTGGTTTAACACTCTATAACGCGTTTCGTGGGAACCTCAACGTGCTATATAGTCAACAAGCTCCAAGTACCGGGCTTACAAGGCCTTAAAAGGGTCCTTACGGCGAGTTCGTCTCAGAACCTACTGAGACACAGCAAGGTTCAGTTATTTAGAGCTTTACCGACTGAACTGGGCACTGATTCGGTTTCAAACAAGTTGCATACCGTTAGGAGCCGCGTCGACTGGGTGGTGTAACTTCTTGATGTTTTTTCCGCTATCTTCACAAATTACTAAATCAAATTTTGAAATAAGTCATGATAAGTAAAATTTAAGCGTCTGGTGCTGATATTACATATGTAAATTCCTGGAAACATTATAATTATAATTATAATAATAATATCCCGGGACAATTCACACACGGTCATCTGATCCCAAACTAGGCAGAGCCTGTACTATGGAAACCAGACAACTGATACTAATACATATATACTTTTTTTTTTGTAAATACATACTTATATAGATAAAACACCCAGACACTTGGTGGGAATCGAACCCACGACCTGTTGGGTAGCAGACAGGGTCACTAACCACTAGACCAACGGGCCAGTCGAAAAGTTGCAGCAACTTACTTTGTATCGAAAATTCATTTGTTTCTCGCCGCATCGCCTCGCATCGCAGTTATGTGTGGGAGCCCTTAGTCGGTAATACAATCATAATAAATGTAGTATATGATGAAAGCATCTCAAATATGGATGGTGGACAGTCATGTTATTTTGGTATGGTATGCAGTGTGAACGACTTGGATAACTGGACCGTGACGCTCAGCTATCGTCATCTGACACCAGCAAAGCTGGCCTTGCAATACCTTTCGAATGCTGTTGGATTTAGTTCTTAACTGCGACAGGTGTGGCAAAGACTTAACTTTAAATGTTATGGCTGTTATCTCAAAAACTACTAGATCGATTTGATATTATTGAGCAAGTCTTTCAGTGGTGCTTTTCAGCTAAAGATGGAGGAATACGTATTAATAACTGTATTATTTCCAAATTGTCCAAGTGAGATTGCTTATATTAAAAAAAATATCCATCATCATATAAGTAAGGGTGGAAGGGATATCCATAATCTCCACGCTTGGCAGTGGCAGGCTTCTTGAAGACACTGCTGTCCGTCTTTTGGTTTTCCTTAGTCACCTCCTGCAACACCCAACGAGTTGAGATTCTGGTGGGAGGGTTTCTTTTTTGCCCGGACCACCACTGGTCACCACTGGTGATACCAACATATCGGAATCAAGTACATCAAGAAAGTAATCATTAGTTTCATTAATTAATTGTACAAAACCCAAAATGCTCAGATTTATTCAAACTTCAACACAGACTATTATATTAGTATTGTTTTCGCCTACGTACCTATCTTAATTTCACAGACGATCAAAACTTATAAACTTACCAAATATTAGCACGCTGCATTTGGATAATAGTAAACGTTTTAACGATCCTCGACAAAAAGTGGAATTAATTAGGTTATCATACACGGACATAGCGGTATTCCTAATAAAATATTTTCAATTTTACACAAGTTCAAGTTTACACTAATCGAGAAAGCACCTTGAATGGTGAACTTAAAACGTAAAGGTATGAGGCATGCCTACGAAGAGTTAACCTGATGGTTCAGGCTCATTTACACAAAGCAAATTTTTTGCCTGTTGCATACAATAATATTGAAGCAATAATTGCCTTGCATCGTTTGAACAACATGTCACATTCTTGCTTACTGGGCAAGATTTGCATTCAGTAATTACATTCAAATTTGTAACTAATATCCGCGTGTAAACGGTTGCTTACAATTCATGAAGGTCAATTATTGCGCTTCATTTATTGCATTCAATTATTGTTCTTGTATGTACAAGAAAATGGCATCATGTAAATGAAACCTTAGACCTATTGAAAACATTTTTTAAAAACTTAAGCACAAACCATGGTTTTCCGCCGGTATAAAACACTACTTACCTACCTACCTACTAACAATACTTTGCATAAGGACTAAAACCGTAAACATAGCCATAAAACCCAAGACACTACGCAACTCTGTTGTCTAGAACTACAACAAAGTATTTTTAGAAAAACATTGCCCTCAAATATACCATGTGAATAATATAACAGTGCAAAGCCTAAGTTGTATCTTCAAGTATCAATATATTTATATGTCAAATTAATCCAATGCTTTTAAATATTATCAGTCCCAACGGGCTGCCATTGAACATACCTTGTAAGCTTTATCATATGATATATAAGTAGTGAATTTATACAGGTTTCTTGTAAGGTTTTGTTAAGTTAAAGTTTGTAAAGGCTGCGGCGGCGCAGTGAGTTAAATGAAAGAAGAAACTGACTATGACTTGCTACATGCTGTCACGGACTAATCAGTAAACGTACCTATTGGCAATAACGCTAATCAATCCTCATTAGATCCAAGAGCACTAGTTTGAACAGGGAAAGATTGAAGATGATTGGATTTAATACCCCTAGGTTAATAAATGTACACGTGTCAATACACAATGATGAAATAGCATTTACATTGTGATTAGTTTCAATGATTAAAAAAAGAAGATTTAAAATATGAATAATAATCCCTAGCTACGAACAATCCACCCACGGTAATCTGACCCCAAACTAGATAGAGCCTGTACTATGGAAACCAGATAAGTAATACAAATACTTATTATAGATAACACCCAGATACAAGGTGGAAATTATACGAACTATTAGGTAGCGGCCAGGGTGTCTAACCACTAGACAAACGGGCCCATCAAAAATGTTTAATATTTAGTAGCGGGAAGAGACAGGGCGGGAAAACTTTCTCAAACACGTATAAATTAATGAACATGATGCATTATTAATAGACATCCAGAACGAAAAGCAAAACACCGTTGCGATCAAAATAAAACAAGAAACTCATTAACAGTGTTGACATTAAATAATTTCATCATCAAGGGCAAGTGGTAGACATTTGGAATCGAACACCTCCCTACAAGCTACTCTGTGTCATAAACAAGCTAGACAAGACATGCAGTACCGTAGCTTCACAGACAACAGACACAAATTAATAAGCGGCGTTCATTCGCCGTTGATGTAAAACACAGCAAACATAATTCTTCCTGGAACGGGCCATGTTCAAAGCATGTTGCAGCATCAAACGGCTAATAAAAAAACAAACGACCACCATAATTCACGATGTAGAGCAGACCAAGCTAGACATGACCCAATTCATTGCAGGAGCTTCCTCTAAGCCTGGTGGGATGCGATAGGATACTGACAGATTGATCAATGCGTAGGACGTGCGCTAACACGTTCTATATTTAAAAAGACTATAATACATTCAAATTTTTTTTTCTATGAATTTGTACAGTATAAAAATATGTATTTATAGAAAAAAAAAACAAATATTTTTTCAAAAATTTTCTTTGTTATTATTTCTTTGTGCAGGTAGTCATATAATCACTAATCGTTTAAATAAGATTTAGAAGAAAAACCTTTAATTCTAATTTTCTTATAAAAGGTTTAAAATTACGCAAGATTAACACTTGTGATAAAGGGTATAGACGATTATATGCAAATTTCCAAGCTTCGCTCTTTTCATGGTGCTCCTGGCAGTTTTATTGTTATTTCTCCATGCGCCTATGTTCTTTATTATGTCTTCCATAATAGGTAATAGCCTTTTTATGGCCAAACGATATGTGGCAGATATGGCACGCGGGGCTAGCGGACACTGCACCTTGTAATAGACACCTATAAATAGGTCAGAGAAAGCGGTATGAAATTAGAAACGCCGTAGAGTGCACGGCTCTTTGATATGTATGTAAATAAATGTAGCTGGCGAGTGATTCGTAGAATAACTACCGATTTTAAATATAGAACGAGTTATTTATTAAGTTAAAAGTAGAGGATAGCTGACTTTTTGACTGAAAAGGGATCTAAGAGGGAAAAAGCCAACACCCCCTCCAATCTGTCTTTGACACCACAGTGGCCATGTGGGTGGACGTAGGCTTGCCAGACGTCCTTTATTTTAAAATGACTAGAGGACAATACTTCGTCCTTTATTTTAGAAAACATTGAAAAAAGGCCAAGCTCTTAAAGCAGCAAAAAGTAATACTAAATATAATGTAAAACAAGTAATTTTGTCATTGTTTTATAATAATTATATTATCATTGTTTTATGATAAGATAATTATGACGGGCCCGTTGGTCTAGTGGTTAGACACCCTGTCCGCTAACCAATGGGCCGTGGGTTCGATTCCCACCAAGTGTCTGGGTGTTATTTATCTATTTAAGTATGTATTTACAAAAAAAAATGTATATAAGTATTAGTATCAGTTGTCTGGTTTCCATAGTATAGGCTCTGCCTAGTTTGGGATCAGATGACCGTGTGTGTGTGTCCCAAGATATTATATTATTATAAAAAATTGTTTATTTAGTATTTTTGTTTCGTATTAAAATAGTGATTTTTATTAATATCTCTACTGACACCATAACAGAGCGTTTTATTGAAAATAACATCATGTCCCTTAATTCCGTCCTAAGCCCTATAAATTCTACTAATAAGTCCTCTACAACACAAAACAGGAGCTGGCAACCCTAGGTGGACGTGACTATGTGACTACACGACTATCTGTTGACCTATTGACTATCTGATTTTAAATAGGGGGTTCTTCACCCCCAAAACAACCTTTCACCCCCAAAGGTTGTTTTTGAAAGTTTGCGAAACACGTATTGATTTATTTTATTTAGAGAATCTTTTCAGTAAATTTCAAGTCAATCGAACCATACAATAAAAAGTTTCATACAAAAGAAAACACCCCATTTAACCCCTTTAGGAGTCGAATTTTCAAAAATCCTTTATTAGTGGATGCTTACGTCATAAGAAGAACCTACTGTCCAAATTTCAGCTTTCTACGTCCAGTGGTTTGGCCTGTGCGTTGAGGAATCAGTCACTCAGTCAGGACAAGTAATTTTATATGTATAGATTGAGTAAGCCAAAGCTCTTCATATGTACAAAAGGATACAATCTATGCATAGAATTGATTATTTTAATGTGTGTTATAGATGATTCTGATTAATATGAATATTGTTTTAAAAATATATATTCAAAGATTCAAAATTTTTATTTCAAATAGGATTAACGCTAGCACTTTTGAACGGTCAATTTTTTAAAAGCTACCACCGGATCACAACGCGGCCTCAACTGAGAAGATCCGGCATGAAACTCAGCGGGCTTGTCATTTTTTCTCATTTTTTTTTAAACAAAGTTTGTCTTTTTACAATTAAATCAGCACCAGCGACAATGTGTCCTGCCGTTCAAAATATCAAATAAAAATAAAAAAATACGACGAAAATACAACAAACTAAAATGCCAAAGGGATAGTAGTCGGACCAGTCCCCCCAAGCAACACCCGCGCACGAGTTGACTCGAGCAGCAGCCATCACTCCCCTCAACCATATTGGAGGGAAGGGGGTGACGCGCCACACGAAGCCACCACAAGCAAAGACTTTTCGATGGCGAGCATGACCGATCCGATATTGTATATTATATTAAGCTGAAGTAGCACTGGAGTTATACAGAAATGAAATATCTAGTAGATATTGGAGAAAAAGTCACGATTATTCATCATCCTCTTTATTAGGATTATTAGGGTTATGAAATTTTACTGGCTTATTATATATATCATAATTTTAATAAAAAATATGTTTGTCATTATTTTATCTATATTCCCAAAAATAATATATAGTTTCTACATTCCACAAGGCAGGTAACTGAAATACTTCGCAATAGGACCATTGGGCAGCTGATTAATATCTATTCTACTAGCAACTAGTACTTGCCGAGGATTCACCCGGCAATTTTCCAACCGGATTCAACCATAAACGGTCGTATTCCAAATTTAAATTCAATTTCAAATTAATATTATAAGATAATACAATTCCGAAATAATAATGTAATATGTAACACATAAACCTACCGGTAGAAATGACCTAAAAGATGGTTACAGCCCGCGACAACCGCATCATCATGCATATTGTGTAGGTATTTGTGTAGTTTAGAAGAAGTAATCAAGACATATACGGATTAAGATTTTATTTCAGACTATTTAGAGTTTATTTCAATATGGTAATACTCTATTAATGTATTTAATACTGATATGTGTTTACAAATGTTTGCTCGGAGGGATAGAAGCTACTTATATGTAAGACTCTTAATGAAGTCTTGAAGGCAACTTGAATGTTAATCGCAACCTAATCAGAATCCAATCAAAGTTTCTTGCAGGCAATGTACGGTATCTTAAACACTTTTCTGTCTGTACCTTATATTATTATTTGATGTTATTTCTATATGAAACCTGTTTTCGTTTGGTATAATATTAAAAGTTTTTACAGCCATTGAAAGATTTTCAGACAACAATCCAGTTTTTAATTTAAGTATTTCGCATAAGTACACGCTGTTAATATTTAAATATGTTTTGGAGTAAAGAGATATAGCAGATATAGCAAATTCTCTGCAGAAGTTATAACTAAGTGTGTGTAAGTGAAGAAGCAGCATAAAACCATATGAAGAACTGTGAGAGAGCTTTGGTTACGTATTATTGTATATTTTCCTTAGTTTCTATTTATTAGATTTCCCCCGTGGCTTCACTACTAATTGGACCTGTCTGAAAATCAGCGCTGTTGCAACTAGTGGCTGCAGCATAAAGCTGAGATAGGGGCCATTTCTGGCATCACACAGCTGGTGGTATTCTATTACTGTTGATTTCGTTTATATTTTTATGTTGTTCTTTCAAGTACTTTATGTGTTACTGTCTAAAAAATGTTTACGTGTTACTACCTTGTTCTGTGTGATTGTCAGAATAAAAATATTTCTTCTTCTTCTTCTTCTTAGTTATCAAATTGTGAAAAGAGCAGGCTGGCTGGAAAAAGATCCAACAGTTTTTGTACAATACATACAAGTCATTGAAGTTGCAAGATTTGAAGAATTGCTACTTCTACACTAACTGAAGAGGATAAAAACACTATGGTTTATCTCTTATCTGCAATCTTGACTCCTAGACTAAGTTTGTAAGATCCCTAGACTACTTTAGGAAGATATTCCTTAGTTCAAAGAATCTTGACTAACTTATCAACCCTTTCAAATGAAATACAATCTACTATATCGTACGAATACATGGGCTCTAATTCAAATAATACTACACCAAGCTTGCACGATAAGTATCCATAATTCACTGAAGAATGACTCGTTGATACAAAACATTCAACGATAGGACTTCACAGATAGATAGGAAGGGAGGGACAATGTATTGCATAATGCACACGTGCGTCCGAGAATGCAATATACAGCGATGTATCGTGAACGTCATTCGGATGCCATTGCAAGAGGAAGATCATTGTTATATCGGAGGAAACTACACCGATATAGGTACGCGTAAAAAATCAACATTTACCGACGTTTCCATTACGTAGAACTACAGGGTTGCAGTATCAGCTGGGCAGTACCATCACCTCTAATAGCAACATTATTTTCACCTTACTTTCTCGATGGAAAGTGACAGAGCTATAAACTACGTATATTGACGTCTCTACCTCATGACAGGTAAGATGATAATGATACTGCCAAAAGAGGTGGTGGTAGGGCGGGCCCTGAAGTTTTCTAACGGCAAAGTTTGATGGTTTAGGTGAGAAAAGGTATACTTACAGGAATCGCCCCCAGGTTTTATACATCACACACAGGCATATGAGCCTGTGGGCCATATTACAATAATGTGATGTTTTTTTTAGAAACGAAAAATATATTTAGAAAAGACAGATACAACTGGAGAGAGCGGAAAAGGCTCGTCTAATGATTTAATATGGTTTCCTGGCGTACCCTAAACAGTAAAAAATAAAAACACGAAAGAAAGAAATCAATACAAAATTGATCTAACAGTATGAAAGTACGATAAGCACCTGTGAAAAGGAAAATAAGTTTATTAAGAGACGAGTGTATTCACATACAATTATGTAGCTACTAATATCGAGATGCTTATTTCTTAGAAATGCCTAACATTTACTGTCGAGATTTGATAGAAATATCATATCGTTAATTATGAAGCTTACAAACGTAATAGCAGTAATAAATAATATACATATATTATTTTGTTATTAACATAAAAGCAATAAATTTGAAAATTTATGATGATATGAATGAAATACATTGCGACTACCGAATTTGTTGTTGCGAATCAATCATTCAAACAATGACGGCCACAACGGCAACATTAGGCAACATAGATATTGCTGAATGATTTGAACAGATTACTACGTTCCTGTTTCCGTCGGCGTCGTTGAAATATAGCAAAATTTTATTTATGTAAACACACATTCATACAACTGTACCGAACACGCATATAAAATTGTCATAGAATATCACTAATCATATATCTATGTAACATTACTCAAAAGTTTGTATCTATTGTAAATGCTGATTTTTAGTCTTTTACAAAGGTTAGATGTTATACATTACGTATATGTATATACCTGTACGCATCTTTTTTCCGTTTGGAGAGGCTCTATGTATACACAACAATAATACAATATACAATTGCACGTGTGTAGTACTATTATCATTTTTCTTTTGGAATGTTTTACCTAAAAGGACAGACACGGTGAATCGGATCTGGAAAAAAATTAGAAAAACTGAAGTCTGTTCTGTTTCTAATTTCTTCCAGATCCGTCTCACACACACATTTTTCTCGCTTTATGTATCGTTTTGCCACAGTTATATACAAAGTAGAGGTACATGAGTGTTTATCTTGTAACGGTCAATCAGCAAAATCTTCTACGGCTGATTGTCCATGGTGCTCCCGGCTAACGTACATAATATTTTTATACCACTGGAGCAAGCTGTTTCCCAATATCCCAAAGTCCATTCACAAACTATTGGATTTGGATAACTAAATATGTCAACTGCCTAGTTACTGAGTGAGGTTGTTACTTGATATTATAGAGACACACCGGACCGGCGACATTGAGATACGACCGCCCGTTACAATTCACCTGCGCAATTTTATTTTCAATTAAACCAGTTTTAAAATCACATGTATACTATATGACATTTTCAAAAGTTAAACAACAGATTTGATTTGATATGTAAATTTTATGTCAATCTAAAATACCATCTCGCAAAATTGCGCGCTCGAATTATTTCATATTTCACGCAGCTCAATCAGTTAAATTGTATGTTTGAATAATAGAGGAAGTTTTTTACCATCAACGCTACATTCATGTTTTGCTATAAGACCTTCTATCAAAACGGATTTATTCTCGATGATGCTATTACACAAAATATTCCCTATTTTAAATCAGAAAATACATTTCCTTACACTGAACTAGTACTTAGACTCCTTTTTTCAAACTCAAACTCAAACTCAAAAATCTTTATTTCAAATAGGCTTAACGCTTAACTTAACTTTTGAATCGTCATTTTTTAAAAGCTACCACCGGGTCACAACGCGGCCTCAACTGAGAAGATCCGGCAAGAAACTCAGCGGGCTTGTAATTTTTTCACTTTTTTTTAAACATTGTTTTGTTACAAATGAATCGACATTAGCGATAGTGTGTCCTGCCGTTCGAAACATAAAGAAAGGGAGAAAAGAAGAAAACAATAAATTACGACAAAAATTACAACAAACTAAAAGGCCAAAGGGATAGTAGTCGGACCAGTCCCCCCAGGCAGCACTTTGATAATAAATCCAAAATGTTCAACTTAGAACTTCATGATCATTATAAACACTTATGACCTAAACCAACAATCAAATACACGATCGACTTTTTTAAGGTTTTCATAAAGATAACTGAAAACATTTTCTGGTTTACATAATTAAACTTTATCTCAATTGTGAAACAATTCACTAAGGCGTAAGCGCCTATTCCAATGAGCATGTCAAAAGTCGGTCCTGTATCTGTCTTGTCTGGAAGTCAAGAACAAGTCTGGACCTTGTCTTGGTCGTGTCGGCCTTCCGTCCCATGTCATTGTGAGAGTAGGAAGACTAGATGTGAATCCTAAAGCAATAGAGGGTGCACTTGTGTCTACGCTATAACTTGTACACTATACATATCTCCCGCTTAGATGGCTTATCTTGTGAAACATTGACCACAGTAGTCGGAGGACATTATTATTTATATTCCAATCTAAAGCCCTTAATATAAAGAATGATTTATTGAAACAAAATATTTACAGTTTATTTACAAACATGTACACTTAAACTAGGTAAAAAACTTCCTCGAAGTTGTCGCCGCACTGGGAGGGAAGTGTACCTAAAAGACTGGCGGCATTACCCCTTTGTATGGCCAAGCTTATACGTTGGCAGAAAAAGCTACCAGCCCGGCGGTCTCCTGAGACTTCGATAAGTTAGATAGACTTCGATAAGCCCTTAATTACAATTCAATATACATAATATTATTATGAGAGACTCTCATAGCCAGTTGTAACCACTGTTCGGTAAACAATCCGTTGGGTAAGCAACGTTAGGCAAGGTCAGCCATTTAGGGGCATTTTAACTGAGCGTCTCCATGCTTCGCAGGGCATGTAAAAAGTCGGTCCCGGCTATTGTCATCTAGACAGTAGTCGTTAAGCTAAGTCAGAGGCCTAAGGGCAGCTTGAAAACTCTGACACCAGGTTGGCCACTAACCATACGACAAAAAAAAAATATGGTAAATTATTTCGTAACTATGCAGTCTTTAAGGTCATTAAATAAAAATGCTAACGAGCACTAGCGGTCAGGTGAAATAGTAATTGCTCTGAAATAAGCGGCTCGATAATCTGATTACCTACATCGATATTAATGGAGGCATTTACCAATTGTTGACTAAAGGTCAGAGTAACGTGAGAACTTTGCGGTAACGTATTGTGTAACGAGTTACTTAAACAAGGTGTCCTTATTACTGCACACTTTTTAACTGTGAAATACATACTTACTTTAAACTTTCGATGCATAAAAATTGTTTCCCATTCCTGTTGCAATCTACTTAAAAGTTTTGTAAGTAAATAATCGAGCAGTCCTAAACTAACAAACAATACTTATTGCCCATATGCACTATTCGGTTAGCCGCAATGCGACCAAAAACGGTCCGGTTAAAGCTCAAGCAAAAAATATATACAGTGTAAACTCACTGACGGTACTGTGCATTTTATGGCGTTAGAGAGTTGTCGTTAAACGGAGACAAGAAAAATCAGGCATGATTTTCTTTTACTAATCATGTTTACCTACAGTTTATGAACTTTTGTGAGCAGTTTGAAAGTTTGTGAGCAACTAAGAATATGATAACGTATAGATAATCCATGACTCCTACTTATTAGTTATGGTCAACAAAAGTCTACATGTGCAAGCAATCCCAATTTGTAAACAAAAGATCGAATTTCTTAGAAAGTTCGGTATGCATGATGCCGACAGTCGAGTTTATTACGGGCTAGGATAGTAAAGCGACAAAAGAACGTACACAGCAGTTTATACTAATTTTAGTAAAAATGTACTTTTCACTACTTAATTTTTGTCATTATTGAGAGTGGGTGTAGCACTATATAGAGTGTAGCATTGTATAGAAGGCAAGCTAAACCAATCAAAGCTAAGCGATTTCGGCGCTTTAGGGAGTTTGTCGTTAAATCGAGTGACGTTACATGGTGTTTACACTTTATTACCTAAATTTACCTATTTCTAATCGTACTGCAATATGTGGTTTACAAAAAAAATTGTCTGGCTACAGTGCAGGCAATCGCATATGTCCATGGACAACGCGTAAAGCTTTTAATACGGTTGCTCTGTGTATATCTGCATATCTAGCCTAACATAATCTGAACAGCGCGGATACGACCATACAAATTCAAACATGTCCGGCTAAACCACTGGTACCAGTAGCACCGATGACCGGAGTTGGACGATTGACAACACTAACTAGGACTGATCGTTCTTTCGACTTCCGTTTAATGGACTTTTAAGGAACGCGTTTGTAGAGAAAGTCTTTATTTATTTATCCAATATAACACCAAACACATCGATACGATATAATATATAAACATTCACGAACAAAATGACATTTAAAATGTGGTCGCGGAGGTTGCAAACTTATCTGTGCTGGTGGCGGAAACGTGAACTAACGATTTTATAATGATAATGACTTGTAGTTTGACAGTTTCATATAGACAGTAGCGACATTCCTATCGGCAAAAATAATTTTGTCAGGATGTGGCTTGTAAAGAAATAGCGACACAAGGGCGCTATTTCTCGCTACCACTTTTTGAACCATGACACCAAATCTAGTTTATATATTATATCGATGACCAAACACATTATAGTACATATTTATAAAGAAAATCCCAGGCCTTTCAAAGAATACAGAAAAAAAAGTTCACACCACATCTGCAACATTCAAATTAATATGTGCTGGCGACCGAATTACCATACCACACTGTAAGGCCCACATGGCACGATCTGTATAATTTGTGGCTGAATAAATCAGAACAAAGTGTAGGTAGGTACATAGGGCGGTAGCTGTTTAAAAATAAACATTTCGCCGTTCCTGCCATGGTCCGACGCGCATATGGCCTTTTATACACCCATGACATCATCCAATGTGGTTGTTCCATTTACATCGCCACTGTAACTGAAAGCTGTACTTCCAGGAATTGGGACAAAACGGTCCATCGGTAATAAAAACTTAAGTCTTTATTACTCGTTTCGTAAAAATAATTTGATGATGGTAGGTACTTATCTACGAGCATTGAAGAGTGTGACAATTGTCTTCTCTTTATTTTATTTACACGATAGTTGCGAGTTCAATCCTGAGAATAATATACAAAAGTAACTTCGTTATTTATTTCTCTATTTCCATGTAGCTTTAAAGTATAAAAATAAAATAATATTCTGCTTAAATATACTTTAAAAGGTGCTCTTTTTCAACACCAAAATACTTTTGCTCGTTGCTTTTTACAGGCAGTTTTGTGTAATGGCGCCTGGGCTTTTTGCCATACAATGCCTTAATGGATAGGATATACATAAACAAAAAATATATTTAGTACAATCCATGCATGAAAACAAAAAAAAATGAAACATTTGGAATATTAATTGGATGATATTTTTATTTTTACAATTGTACTCACAAGTGGATGTTGATAGCGTCTCTGACGCAATCAATAAATTAAACGTTGATTTAGTTGCTATTAAAAAATGGTCTGACAAATTTGGTGTGTCAGTTAATCCTGCAAAATGTCAAGCTATCATTGTAGGTAGTTCACGAAATTTCCGAAAAGTTAACGAGTCATCTCTGCCTGCCCTGCAGTTTAACGGTGCTGTCATCCCCTTTAGTTCTAGTGTCAGAGACCTTGGATTGTATATTGATAACACACTCAATTGGCAAACTCAAATTAAGAACATCAGCCAGAAGGTCACTGGAATTCTAAGATCTCTTTATCGATTAAAAAACTTATTACCATCAAATATAAAAGCAATGCTCGTACAGACCTTAATCTTTCCGATAATCGACTATGGTGATGTGTGCTATTATGAACTGAATGCAGATCTACTCAATAAACTTGATCGCCTTCTGAATAACTGCATTCGGTTCGTTTATAATCTCCGTAAATATGACCATATTTCCACGCATCGTGCCCTGTTGCAATGGTTTCCTATTCGTGAGCGCAGAATTCTAAGAGCTTTGACTACTCTTTTTTCTATACTCTTTTCACCTAACTCACCTCCTTATTTAACTTCGCAGTTTACTTATCTATGCTCTACTCATGATAAAATTCTTCGTTCTTCTAATAATCGTCTTCTTCTATGTCCTTCTCACAGAACTGATTTTATACATTCTTCTTTTTTCGTCCAGTCCATTCTCCTCTGGAATGCGCTCCCTCTAGAACTCAGGATGGCTACAACACGTTATACATTTAAAACAAAGTTACAGGAATACTTGCGCAGTAAAATGGCAGATTCTTCTCGAAGATAATTATGTATATAATATATATATTAAAATATATATTAGTATATTTTATTTTCTAATATATAAGTATTAGTATTATATTAATTATTGTAAGTTAAATTAGAGTTTTAAAATATTTATCTATATATTTAGTTTCACTTGTTTTGTTTGCACCTACCACGATTTGTCTCTGCATCACCCTAAGGTAGACTGGTAGAGAATGCCTCTGGCATTAAGTCCGCCTATGTACTGTTTTGTGCATAAAGAATAAATAAAATAAATAAATAAAATATTTATAGAAATTTTCACTAACTACTTTCTTGGTTACTTGGTTGTCTGGAAGAAATCGCTATCGCCATTTGTACCTAATTTAAGTTATTTTCTAAGTTTTTCTATATGTTTTAATTTGGTGTGCAAATAAAGAGTATACTATTCTATTCTACTCTCTTAACGTGATTAAATAATATATACATATCTATCAATAATATATAAATATAAAATAAGCATTTCATGCTTCAACTGACGTATCACAAATATTATTATTATTAGAAATAAAAGTTAATATAAAGCTGTTACTAGTAACGGAACTAAACAACAGAAGCTTATCAACTTGAATCAAATTAAGGACAATGAAATATTTACATTCTTTTTCCATGGTCATGAATCAGGTGATACAAGACAAAACTAATAAAACAAACAAGCCATGCTAATCAAGTCTTACCTTGTCTACGTAAAACCCGGGGAAGGACTGTCCAGCCGCGTGTAAAAATACAATAACATTAGTAAATTTCATATTAAGATAGATAAAAGAAAGAATGCTGACTGTTATCGATATCCTAAGTTCTCTTATCTTTAATAAGAAAAGAATACACGTTACGAAAACATTGGGCTATTTATTAGTTAGGATAAATGCTTAATTTCCTTGTTATCTTTTAAAAGTTAATCTTTCTTATCTTTGCGTAGTAAATTACACTTATACAAATTACCTAAAGATTATAGAGAATAACTAAGGGATTATATACATTTCTCGCTTCTGAAACTACTCACTATTAAAACTAATATACTAGTGTTGTTTTCTCATTATTACGGTACGCGTGGAGTAAATTACACTCATAAAATACGTATTGCCACATCAACGAGCCCACCCAGAGCATTAATGTCAATAAATTTAGTTAAATTACATGTTTGCTCTATCGAACGATGCGAAACTAAATAATCGTTCAACATAATAATATGCTTGCATTTTGTGCTTATAGTTCACATAAGTAAGTAGGGGTTCAATGGAATAAGACAGTTGTTTTCCACCAGTACACACGCCAAAGAATTTTTTATCTAAAGTGTAGAGCAGCAACTGTTTTGATAACAGCACTATCCTTACGGTGGAGTATTGATCATACATTAAATATTATATAGCTTATCGAAGCGTGCTTTCCAATTGAGTTCGGCGCTTTCCAATCCTACTGCATGCAACTTTGTGTAGTTCTTCCTTACTGATTAGGACAATACAGGCCGGTCAACGGAATCTCTGAAAAGGTAGAGATGGCATGTAAAAAGTTGGTCCTGTGTCGGACCTCTACCTGGTAGATATCTGTACATATTAAGCTAGATTTCATTATTTTGACGCATATACTCGTAATAACCGTCTATCTGTGCCATCATCGTACCGTCTAAATTAATGACTGTATTTGAATGGTTTATTTTTTAAACTTTGAATGAAAATGTTTTGATGTACGGGATGTATTATATTTAAACTTTATACAGATAGAAAGTGTTTTTTATCATTTTTATATGCAACCAATGATAGGTACTCAATCCCAATACTATATACTTTTATACTTATCTACAAGACTATATTTTGTACATAATTTGTGCGATGTATCTGTGATTCCACACTGAGATAACTTTATATGAATTTATAAATTTTATTTTTATTTATAACTCTTTAAATCAATGTTGGGTCGATAAGAAATGCCATAAGGTTTTTGGTAGGACTATAATACGAACACTAATTTGCATGTACAAGCATACGTAGGCGTTTTACGTAACATTAATTACCCCACTCACAAAGAAGGCGTTCTTTTTAATAAAATTTAATTGTCTATCAGAGATTGCGAAATGAGGTATGAGTAATAAATATCAGTATTACGAACTTAGAGATTAAATATTACGACATAATTAATACCTTTTCACACCAGCGTAAGTTAATATGTTTCATCTGATTTACAGATCTTCATACAGCAAAACGAAAGAAGTAAGATGTTCGCCTAATAGTAATTGACACGCAAGCCCAACAACATTTACAATGAACGGGTGCTTGTTAACTGAGACAAGTCCGTCTAATGCGACTATTTTTTTTATACTACCAAAGTGGCAAGCTACCATGCGGCACGCCTGATGATAAATAGTCACCGCAGCCTATAGACGCTAACAAAACCAGAGGAATCACTAGCACATTGGCGACCCTAAAGACATTAGATATTAACTATCAGACACCGGTCTCGCCGGCGAGGCCGAAGGGTCGTACGTATGCGACCTCAACGACGTGCATCACCCCACTGAGTTTCTTGCCGGTTCTTCTCAGTGGGGGCGCGTTGTGAAGCGGTGATAAACTCAGCCCTCTCTTAAGCGACAGCCCAAGCCGAGGCCGTGCCTCCCTGCGGTGCCCTTGAGCTCGTCGCTACTTCTGCCGTAAAGGCTAGAGCGCTTCAAGCGCTCGCCTCCTATTGTCCGGTGAAGCTGTAATGGCCATCTGCGGCCAACAGCGTCTATCATTCCCAAAAAAAAAAAAAAAAAAGAGAAAAAAAAGATATTAAGTCTTTCGTGGCCGGTAATTTCATCAGCTACAGTGCCCTTCACAGCGGAACACAGCAATGTTTACAAAATGCTGCTTGCCGGCAGAATATCTGACATTGCGGTAGAACCTACCTGGATGGTTCCTTGCACAAGGAACCTACCACCTTGTGAACAGTTACAGTAACCACATAAAGTTCACACACAGCTGCTTTGTAGCAGAATTTTAGAATATCTGATACTGCAGTGATGCCAGAATGGTAAAACCTTTTTTTTTTACCTAAAACCTACATTAACTCGAAGTATGCCAAGATGATTATTTATCGCCTAATTTGGCATTTCACAACAGAGCCCGTTGCTTACAACAGTGTCAGGTCATTAGCCTTTTAGAAAATGTATACGTCCTAACCATAGTCTGACAACACTGGAGCCACTAGAGCCAAGAGCGCACTCGGAGAGCGTGCAACGAATAATTTTGATTTATGCAGAGTGCCAAGTACGGCGCACGCGCCTACGCTTCGCATTTGTCTGCGCGCAATGCGCAAGCGATGCTCGG
The DNA here is from genome assembly GCA_911728495.1 of Furcula furcula. Classification (NCBI taxonomy): domain Eukaryota; kingdom Metazoa; phylum Arthropoda; class Insecta; order Lepidoptera; family Notodontidae; genus Furcula; species Furcula furcula. The sequence continues at coordinate 9,641,355 of OU452243.1, forward strand.
CGACAGCCTGGCGGCGCGCGGGGCGATGAAAATAATATACTCATCCAAAGATGAATAACTTGAAGATTACATTTCACCTAAGCTGTTTTTTTTTAAATTAGACAGTATCTACAAGAAAGGATATTAGAAAGAAGATAGAGCCGGTCCCGTAAGTTGAAGTATTCCATACTCAGGATGTCAAAGAGACAATTTTGCTATGGATAATATGTATATTGGACGGATTTCAATAATAATTAACGATGATGAATTATAATTCGTTCCTGTAAGAACTAGATCTCAGAGTGGTCTAAGTTTTGCTCTGATCTGGTGAAGAGCATCAGAGTTAGAGCGTGAAATTCCTAAATGGGAAGTAGTAGATGGCTTTATTTTTAGTCAAAAAAAATGTTATTCGTCATCAGCCGCTACGTATACTCCCTTCGTCGCGTCGTTAGCGTCACTATATTGAACAAAATATATTATGTGATGAACATAAAATAGGGGTTATTCCCATTAAGTACAGCATGATTTCGTACGATATTCTGATTGATCAATAGTAGATTTTACAAATAGTATTTACATAAAGTAATAACCCTTAAACCCCCCCTATAGCGGTAACAGCTCAGTGTTACCCCTATAGCGGTAACAGCTCAGTGGGCGAGCGCTTGCCTTGGAAACAAGGTGCGCAGGTTCAAACCCCGGCTCGCACCTCTGATTTCTTGAATTAATCATGTGCGAATCGTCTTTGTGCGATTGTTACTAGCTTTCGGTGAAGGAAAACATCGAGAGAAAGCCTATAACTAGCTCTCGAATGACGTGAGAAGTCCGCCAACCCGAACTTGGCCAGCGTGGTGAACTATGGCCTAAGCCCCCTCATCTTGAGGGGAGGCCCGTGCCCAGAAGTTGGACATAAACAAGGGCTGTTATTATTAATAACCCTTAAAGAAGCCTAATAGATTATAACGACCCATAACACCTGGAGAACATACATCAAAAAAGTAGAAAAGAAAAAGACATTAATGAAAAAGTAATTAACAGTATGCAAGTCCAACCCATGCTTGGAATGCCACCTTAAACAGTACGTATAGGCGTCATTATTAAATCAACACACCTCGTTTTCAACGTTTTGCACATATGCAGTCCCATTAGCTCAAAAAACTTTCTCTTTGTAATCCGTTATATTGACTTACTCTGATCATCGAGATGCTGAGCCATGATGTTAAAAAATTATGTGCATCGTGTATGAAAAGAGTAATTTGGATGGTGATCGGCTTATAGTTTTAAAAATAACCATTGAATTAATAATAATAATAATCATGAGCAGGCGAAAGACGTCAAATGCTGAACGAAAACCTCCCTTAGAAAGGAGGGGTTGCCGTAATCCCCAAGCTTGTCAGGCGGCTTGGAGATCGCAGTGTAGGTAATCTATACTATAATAAAACTCAAAGAGCACTTTTTCTGTACATTGAATATTTTTCCAAAATTTCTATGTGGGGATACTATACTATCGACATAGAGGCCAAAACAATTTTTTTTGGAATTATTGTCTGTCTGTCTGTCTGTCTGTCTGTCTGTCGTTCTGTTTGTCCAGGCATCATTCGAAAACCCGTGGATGGATTTTGATAGGACTTTCACTGATGTGTTGTGTAGAAGTAGGGGTATAAATTGGTATATAAAACATCACGCTATGTTTCATAGGGGCTAAGCAGTGAAACATTACTTGCACATATTACCACGTAATTTTCTTTGTATGTGAATAGGGTAATTATAGACTGATCAGTTAATCATTAAGATATGTATTATTGCGCTGTATACAATAGGGACTGAGCAGACATTTAGTTTGCATACGATATGGCAGTGGCGAAGGGTCAATTTTTGTAAGGGGTAAGCCGTTCCGGTACACCCAGGAAATTTTATTAGGCAGGTATTGTTCTAAGTACTTTGCTGATAGCAATATGACATTATATCTTTGAAAAGTTAAAATCTGTAATTCCCGAGCGAGTCCAAATTAGATTAGGAAAGAAATAGGCAAGGGAAAAATAACATTTCATTTTATTTAAAAGCCAGTTCATGAAATTTTAATGAAACTCCCCAAGTCCAGGTAGTGTATAGGTATTGTATCACAGTCACAACAATAAAAGATGCGAAACACAATTTTTTTTTATTTTTTTTGGGAATGATAGACGCTGTTAGCCACAGATGGCCATTGCAGCTTCACCGGACAATAGGAGGCGAGCGCTTGAAGCGCTCTAGCCTTTACGGCAGAAGTAGCGACGAGCACAAGGGCACCTCAGGGAGGCACGGCCTCGGCTTGGGCTGTCGCTTAAGAGAGGGCTGAGTTTACCACCGGTTCACAACGCGCCCCCACTGAGAAGAACCGGCAAGAAACTCAGTGGGGTGATGCACGTCGTTGCGGTCGCATACGTACGACCCTTCGGCCTCGCCGGCGAGACCGGTGTCTGATAGCTAGTCCAAAATAAAGAAGCTGCTGCCCCTTATCTTGTTTTCCCTTAGGCGCTTCTTACGCACACCCATGGCGAGGAGATGGGTGGATGCTATTCTTACCCGGACACCCCACGGGTAATAATAACATACATAATAATAATAATAATCTGGAATTAAATCAGTTTTTTTTACAAAATTACGTCCTTGTTCACATTGACGCAGTCGTTATAAAACTGATATATTTACGTAATGTAAAATATAATAAATTGTTATTATTATTTCAATACTTTAAAATAACGTATTAATAATTATTAAAGAAATAATTATCTAAACTATAAATCCTAATGACAAAACACAGGAAATTCTCACCCTTATGTTATGAAGAAACGTATCGGTTCTAATTTAGGTCCTAGACCCAAAAGCATCTGTGTGAACCGTCCATCATTAGATTCTACTTTCGCTCATAACACAGTTAGGGGTGCCTCCACACTAAAGCGGAAATTTCAAAAACAAAATATCATGATAATATCAATTATGATTGATGATTTTGAAACCTATGGTTATAAACTATTTTTCATTGAATTTATACGCCAACAAACAGTCTTCTTGTTAATTTGCGTGAAGCAGCAATTTCCCTATGTCGATTGCATTTAAATGTCAAAACGCCTAACCAGTTATATAATGAGATATTGAAGCCTTTGTGTGTAGGTAATAGTTGTCACGTAAATTAATTTTACATTTAGAAAGGTAGGGATAGGCATAACAGACAGGAGAAAAATCTCTACCCTACAGAAGGTAATAGCCAAATATCGCCTTCGGAAACCGTTGATATAGTTATTAGGGTTCGTTTATCCCATATATTGCCGGCACAGTAATGCCTCTAATCCATCCATGACATCAGGTAGAGTACCTACTGTTCAAGCATTAATTTATATTGAGGAAAAAATTGTGTCAACCCTAACATAAGCGTTCGTCCTAATGATCAGGAATGTTTTCTTTGCTTGGCATCGTTATGCATTTCTGCGCACGCAAGCTCTAATATAAACGCCGATTTTGGATCAAATTAAAATATTATAGAAGCAGCTACATTGGATTGGATAATAGAATAAAAATCATCATTTATATCTTTAAATGATACCGTTTAAATCATAATGTACTAAGCAAAAAATATAACTATCCAAAAATCCTGTTTATCTATACTTATAATAAAACTGTAACAGGTCCAATTCTGTACATTGAAGATATTTTGAAAATTATATTTGGAGGGCATTCTATAACCGATACTGAGGCCGGAAATGTAATTTTTTTAATTTTTGTCTGTCTGTCTGTCTGTCTGTCTGTCTGTCTGTCTGTCTGTCTGTCTGTCTGTCTGTATCACGGCTGAGCATCACGCCGAAACTACTGAATGGATTCAAATGAAACTTGGCATGATTTGAGATCTTACTACGAGGTAGGACATAGGATACTTTTTATCCCGTAATCTAGCACGGTTCTTTTGGGAGAGGGGATTAAAGTCAAAATGGGTACTTGGTTATACGCTTGGTCCGATTTTATAAATTTATCTTTATAATATAATAAATATTAGTGAGGGAACACTCATAGAGAGTTGTTATCAAGGTTTTGTAATCGATCGGGTTAAGCAACGTTAGGTAAGGTCATTAAATAGATGGGTGACCGTTTAACACCATTTGAACTAAACGGGTCCGTGCTTCGGAGAGCAAGTAAAAAGAGGGTCCCAGTTTTTACCCGACTATAAAAAAAGGAGGTTATGTATTTGATGCGAATGTCTGTTATTAAAAGTTTAGTTCAAGTAAAAATAGCGCAGGCGGAGCTGCGTGGGTCAGCTAGTCTAAAATATAATTTAACAAAGATAACTTCTAATTCCGTTGGAACCAAGAAATAAGTAATTTCCAAGAGATCGGGAAAGCGGAACAAAAACTAACCAAATGGTTATACTCAATTTCGTGATAATAAAGTACCACGGTATATGTGAGAAAGTAACCATCATTATTTCTAACGAGATTTTTTACAAGACTAGCGCTGCAACCTAACATTTAAAATTCACTCGTTAGAACTAATCTTGTATCTTAATCGATATTAGTGTGAGCAAAAGATTTGTGGTTCTAATAAATCGTGTGCTTTATGGTACATTATAATTTAAATATGGAATAAACATTTAAAAAGTTATCAAAAATACCAACATGTAAGAACCGGTATCCAATCGATAACTTGTATTCGATTAGGTACTGTACTCTGAAGTAGGTAACATCATTATTATGCTAATGTTGCCAACATGTTTAACCCTAATATAAAAAAGGAAAAGAATTCACAGTCACAAAAACGTAAATAATAAGTTCACTAGTCACGCTCTATTGCTAATAAATTTCCTAACTTCAACGCATCCGGTTTTCCATACCTACATTGTATGTATTAAATTATGCTTTCGTATTTGGTGTTAGTTACCTACTGACCCATAAGAATATGTATAATGGATTTGTTCGCAAAAACTAACAAGTGGAAATAAAAGAAAAACTCTATACTTCCTGACCTAATCTACAATGCAAGCCTTGATGCAATTATTATTGAAATAACACACAGCAAGTTTAGCTTTGTCTTAGAATTAATTAAAGGTACAACTTATTACATAAACTTATTTAATAGTTTAACCTTAAGTGCCATAAATGGCTATATGCTGCTATATGACGGGCCCGTTGGTCTAGTGGTCAGACACCCTGCCTGCTAACCGATAGGTCGTGGGTTCGATTCCCGCCAAGTGTCTGGGTGTTGTTTATCTATTTAAGTATGTATTTACAAAAAAAAAAGTATATAAGTATTAGTATCAGTTGTCTGGTTTCCATAGTACAGGCTCTGCCTAGTTTGGGATCGGATGACCGTGTGTGGATTGTCCCAAGATATTATTATTATTATTATATGCATGATTGTCTAGCAAGAAGTAAAATCGCGTGAGTAGTAAATAAATAAACCTCTAACAGCTTAAATTTATACCATCGGCACTCTATAATGGCCGTTCTGACGTTGGTCTACTTCTTTCGTTGTGTTTGTAAGTACATACAAGTTGGCAACTATGTTTGAACAAATAATATGTTGTGACAGTTTGTTCGTTTGAAGTAATATTTATAATTATTGTTCATAGCTTTTTATAAAGTAGGGACAGAAAGTAACAACGTGGGGATGGAATGTCCTATCATCAGCATATACAGTAATCCCTAAAAGTAATACAGAATTATTTATAACTAGCTGACCCACGCAGCTCCGCCCGCGCTATTTTTACGTTAACTAAACTTTGAATAACAGACATTCGCATCGAATACATAACCTCATTTTTTAGAGTCGGTTAAAAACTGGGACCCACTTTTTACTTGCTCTCCGAAGCACGGACCCGTTTAGTTCAAATGGCGTTAAACGGTCACCCATCTATTTAATGACCTTACCTAACGTTGCTTAACCCGATCGATTACAAAACCTTGATCACAACTCTCTATGAGTGTTCCCTTACTAATATTTATTATATTTTATAGAAAAATTGATAAAATCGGACCAAGCGTATAACCAAATACCCGTTTTGACGTTAATCCCCTCTCCCAAAAGAACCGTGCTAGATTACGGGATAAAAAGTATCCTATGTCCTACCTCGTAGTAAGATCTCAAATCATGCCAAGTTTCATTTGAATCCATTCAGTAGTTTCGGCGTGATGCTCAGCCGTGATACAGACAGACAGACAGACAGACAGACAGACAGACAGACAAAAATTAAAAAAATTACATTTTCGGCTTCAGTATCGGTTATAGAATGCCCTCCAAATATAATTTTCAAAATATCTTCAATGTACAGAATTGGACCTGTTACAGTTTTATTATAAGTATAGATACATTCTGTCATTAATTATTATTAGCGCAGAGGCTCAATAGCTCATAGCTAGTTGTAACCTCTGTTCGGTAAACGATCAGTTGGGTAAGCGACGTCAGGCAAGGTCAGATGGGTGACAGTTTAGTGGAATTTGAACTAAGCGTCTCCGTGCTTCGGAGGGCACGTGAAAAGTGGGTCCCGGCTATTTTCATCTAGATAGCAGCCGGCAGCTTGAAAAACTCTGACACCAGGTTATGAAAAAAAATAAAAAAAATAGCGCAGATTTTAGTATTCGCATTAATCCAGCAGCCTTCGTTAGTGGATGAAAAATTGTCACTTACAGCAAGCTCTTCACTTGTGTAGGCTGTGAGGATGCGGCGATCCTGCTGCAACACGCAGTAGAAAGGCTCCCAGGATGGTGCCATCCCCAACGTTGCTCCACCCGATGCACATGTTGCGCCATCTGTGAACAATATTTAGTAGGTACAATAAAACAACACATTATATGGCAACACTATTTCCTTGTTACTCTACTTTTTACTTTTAATATTATTGATACTCTATACTAAAAAAAACAGGTCAAGTGCGAGTCGCCCACCAAGGGTTTCATACTATCTGTGGATGTGTTAAAGTTATTTTACTATTTATCTAACAAGGCTGTATGGGCTAGATCCCTTTGCCTTCCCATTAGGGTCAACTAATTAAAAAAAAATATCTAACACCTCAGATAGTAAAAAACCCCAACAGCAAAACTATGTCTGTTTGTCGAGGTTTTTTAAGATTACTAAAAAACCCTACCCAGAACCCTAAAAATAACCTTCTGCCGTTAATAACCCATCAAAGTATGTATATTATATTTAAGTTTTTTTTTCACTTTTTAGTAATAATCTATAAAAAATATTTGGTTTTTACTTTCCCGTCTGTTCGAAAACTTTACAGCATCAATCACACACATATTATATCGATGCACACATACATAAAAGTAGGTCCCACGAGCCTCACGTAGAAGTGTTTAAAAATTAAAATTGTATGTCATTCATAAGATTTCACCGTTACATTTTTAGTTTCTTGACGCTTTGTGACTTTAACACTGGTAATTTTTAAAGAAACTTATTAAACAACGATTACGTAAATGTGTTACGCTATGTCACTTGACGGCGAAGTGAAATGTATTTATATATTCCTACAAACCAACGTAAATTGCATGACTACTTCTAGTAATAATAATTATTAGTTAGAATGAGATTACTATCTCATTATAACTAATAATTATCGATTAATGTTGAGGTAATCACCGGAAATATCAATTCTAATATACTATCATATCATGTTACTCGGTGGTAGGTAGGTCTCTTAGCCAAAAGACCCAGGTAGGCACCTGCACCTCAGATATTCTGCCGCCAAGCAGCGATGTTTAAATATTGCTGTATTTCGGTGGAAGGGTATGTTCACCAGCTACGGTGGTAACCGGTAAAATTAACAGGCTCAAGAGACTTACTGCCGGTCCCAATATCCTATCGATACTTTACTATAAGTTAAAATCATCGATATCCCGCACTAAACCTCCGAAATGGAGCGATAACTAAACAAATGAATTTTCGATATAAGTTCCTGTAACTTGTATCGCATCGCATCGCAGTTATGTGTGGGAGCCCTAAAACCCTGACTGTCATTTGAACAACCATTTTTTTTTTTTTGAGAGGACCGACGCTGTTGGCCACAGATGGCCATTACAGCTTCACCGGACAATGGAGGCGAGCGCTTAAAGCGCTCTAGCCTAGCGGCAGAAGTAGCGACGAGCTCAAGGGCACCTCAGGGAGGCACGGCCTCGGCTTGGGCTGTCGCTTAGAGAGGGCTGATTTTACCACCGGTTCACAACGCGCCCCCACTGAGAAGAACCGGCAAGAAACTCAGTGGGGTGATGCTCGTCGTTGTGGTCGCATACGTACGACCCTTCGGCCTCGCCGGCGAGACCGGTGTCTGTTTGATAGTGTAGCATACGGTTGTCGGGGAGGGGCAGGCTCAATGCCATGGTCGAATAGGGCCGACATTGGGTCTGGGGGATCTATTAATACGTGTCGCGAACGGCGGCGCGAGTCTGAAGGACTAGTAGCATAATCGGCGGCGGCGCGGATTAAACGGTTAGGATGCTGAGACGCGCTTTCAAAGTAGCGTTTCGACGCTTCTTTTAAAAACTTTCGAAGGGGATCTAAATCAAAGTCGGAATGCAAGTCTACGTTCCGCATGTACCACGGGGCACCGACGGCATGTCGGAGGAAACGATTTTGGATAACCTGGAGGCTATCGATATGAGTGCGGGCGGCGTGCGCGAAAACTACACTCGCGTAGGACATGATAGGGCGAATGCAGGCTTTGTATAATGTAAACATATTTCTAAGCGACATTTTACTCCGCTTGCAAAGAAGGGGATAGAGGCGACCTAATACGAAAGCCGCACGATTGCGGACGGACCGAATGTGCGGTCCGAAAGTCATGGCGGAGTCCAAGGTGACTCCGAGGTACTTAACCTTCCTAGTCCAGGGGATAGGGCGGCCGAGAAGAGAGATTGGAGCTAGTCGTCTCCTGGGCTGAAGGCTTCTAGGAGAGAACATAGTGGTGGGTCCCCGGGAGAAAAGCACCGCAGCAATCTTTTCCGGGTTCACCTCTATGCGCCACGTACGAAACCATTCGCTCAGGGCGTCGACTGCGGCTTGAAGAGCACGCGTCAAATAGGACATGTTCCTATGGGAATAATAGAGAGCGGTGTCATCCGCGTAAAGGGCGAGTTGGACTCTGTTCGGACGAGGGATGTCGTTCGCGAACAGGCTGAACAGAAGGGGAGAGAGCACAGAGCCCTGGGGGACTCCGGCCTGTAAAGGATGGGGAGAAGAGTGGGTACCTTCGACCCGGTATCGAAAGGTACGATTTGAGAGAAAGTCTCGTATAATGAGTACGAGCCTATCGGGGACACCTAGTTGGAATAGCTTGTAGATCAAGCCGTTGTGCCAGACCTTATCGAAGGCCTTGGCAACGTCGAAAAATAGAGCCCCTGTGTAGACGGGCTTGGGCTGGTTGATCCCGGTCAGGATGTGCTCCGTGAGGCGGTGCACCTGGTGGACGCAAGAGTGTCTGGTTCGAAAGCCAAACTACTCATCGATGAGGATATTATTAGAGATGACAAAGTCTTTGAGTCTCGCTAGTAGCAAGCGCTCATAGAGTTTGCCGAGAGATTATAGGAGACTGATAGGCCGGTAGCTCGTAGGGCTGCTACGAGGCTTACCCGGCTTATGGATACCTATGACATCGGCATCTTTACACTCGGCTGGAAAGACACAGTGGGACATGGCAGCGTTGAATATAGTCACTAAAAGACATATCAGGTGAACGGGGAGGACTTTAAGGACGCGATTGGAGATGCCGTCGGAGCCCGGTGCTTTCTTAGGCTTAAGGCCTTTAATGAGATCCTCCACTTCGGTCCGCGTGACCGGGGAGAGGGATTCGGTGGGAGGGAGTGAAGACCTGCGCTCTACTTCCCTATCCACTAGGTTGACGTGGGCTGGATCGACGGACAAGGAGCTGGGGGAGCACTGACTCTCTAGAGAGTCAGCGAGCATCTCAGCCTTCTCGTCGTCATTGAATGCGGGTTGATCGCCTGAAGGGCGGGTTAGAGGGGCATGGTCACCACCATATCGGATTTGAGGGATCTCGCGAGCCGCCAGTAAGCCTGGTGTGACGGCGAGATATCCTCGAGAAACCCTCCCCATCGAGCCTCCCTGAGTTCCGCGATGCTACGCTTCACGTCCCTCTGCAAAGCTCGCATGCGGGCCCGGTTGGCATCGGTGGGGTAGGAGACGTATGCGCGAATAGCCGCGTTTTTAGCGCGGACTAATTCCTTGATGTCCTCAGTTGAACAACCAACAGTAAGCTGCTAATATGTTATTATTGAAACGGAAATATGTCATTATAGCTATCGATGGTAACTATTTTAACTTGTAGTAAGGGATCGGTAGGATATTGGGACCGGAAGTTAATAACTAACATCTCAGGTGACGAGCGGCGCTGCAGTGCAACTATCTGTAGGTAGGCATATTTCTAGGTAAAGTTGTTACTTATTACTAGGATGTATAAAAAAAAAATCTACATCTAAACACTAACATAAACAGATCATCTACTACAAGTCTGCAAGTAGTATTAATTAAAAATAAAAATCTTAAAAAATATAGAGTAGCTAGTAAGTAGAACAGACATGGCAATAACTATAAACTCATGATAATAGTCATTAAAATCCATGTCAGAATAAAACAACAACTATACTATATCTAATAAAAAATAATGGTCTCGACCCTAAAAACGGATTGTTAAACTGTTACCCATACAATGTTAGTAAAGAACAAGGCTCGTTATTATCTACTGTGCTATAAAAAGATTTACTTGTAAATTCTGATAGTGAAAAGAAAGTAGTTGGCAACTAAGTAGCTTTGTATACATTGCATCGTAGTGTACAAAACTACTTATCACAGTGAATGACCATGTGACAAATGATTTATGTTTTTAACCCCGTAGATGGAGGGCAGTCTGGTAAAAAGGTCCTACTCAGTGCGTAAAGAGGACAATGGCTGTAATTGAAGCACTTATTGAGCTATTAATAGCGGCTAGTCGTTGGTGCGATGCACGTCCACGGGCCCTCGTGGATTAATGCGTTCCATTTAATCTATTAACCAACCACACAAAGGACAGACAGTGCAATATGCAATAGTCAGTAAGAAATAATACACACACACACACATACGTAAAGCTAAGCGAATGGCATACGGGTTTAATGTGAGAAAAAGTCATCCTTATAGACCTAAATATTTGTTAGGTACAATATTTTAATAACTTTCATCTATGATGATTACTTCATTAATGAAAAATGCTAAGTATCAAAGTAATTAATTAATAAGTAATTAATTAAATTAAAAATAACTAATATAAATAAGCGCCCGACCGCGCAGCTCCGCTCCCGCTTTTATTACATTTTGCTCCCCTTTTCTCCCTCCTCCCTTGATTTATCTCTCTCTCTTATAAGAAAAATGTAATTCTATGCTCTTTTGTTCCTCTCTCTTTTCCCCTCCCGCTTCTGTCCCCGTCACACTCCCCCTCTTCCTCTGCCCGTTGTCGCCTGTCTGAACCCTCTCTCTTCTCCCAACTTGCTTCCTCTCACTCCCCCTTTGCTCCACCTAACTCCCCCGATCCCTCGCCCCATTATCACCTCCTAGAATCCCCTCTCCCTCTCTCTAACCTAGCGGCATAAAATATACATACTTTAAGACCTATTCTCAGACCAGCCCGATATGCACACAAAATTTCATACAAATCGGTTCCACTATCTATTTAATGAAATTGCCTTATGTTGCTTAACCTTAACCTACCGAGATAAAAAGTATCCTATATCTGTTTCCTGGTTCTAAGCTACCTCTCCACCAATTTCCAGCCAAATTGGTTTAGCCGTTCATGAGTTATAAATCGTGTAACTAACACGACTTTATTTTATATACTTATATAGATGTTTAATATTTAAGTAAGGTTTGGTCACTATTGCTTTCCTATCATAAGAATATATGTAGAAACTCAACGCCAAAAAACTATGCTAACCGAATATATATCAATTCAAAACTTAGAATTATTATAGTAAATAGAAATATACTTAATACATTTTTTTAAATTATGTACGCTGTCGTTCTGTTCTAGAGTTTAGTATTAATAATATTATTTTTAGATAAAGATTTTACTTCTGCCATGACTAATACAATCATTAATCTATCCAGACCTAATTAGCTGAATTACTGTACAAGTTGCACCCAACTGCAAATAAATTCATTAAACCGCAAATTAATGTCCAAACCAGCTACGAATTTGTACGAATATGTTAATATGACAGACTTCCTATGACTCACTATTGCCGAGTCTTCGAACCGAACTAAATTACGAAATCATACCTAGTCGACCTATGGTTATATATTTGTGTAAAAAACATTGTTTAAAAGCAAATGAAGTCTACTAAAGCTAAAGCCTAAAATTAGAACTTTCATATTATGCAAACATAACTTTTTCAACCTCGGCCGACGTCGCAAATAAAAATAGGACTAGAAACTTGCAGTGGTGGTCCGAGAGACTTGCAGAGGTGTCGTAGGGGTCATGACCCGAGCCCCAAAAACCATATTCGTACAAGGAAAAATTGCGTAGCGGCTAGCGTGTCTAGGTACAAGATCAACGGGACCGTCAAATATGACCAAAATCGTTGGCTGCGACCGCGCCTGAGTATTGGTGTGCAAAAAAGTTGGTATAAAATGGATCAAATATGATCCACACCTCTATAATTCAACTTAACTCGTTGAAGCAAAAACTAGTATAGGAGCTCAAGTACTGATTGCGTTGAGAGTTGAGAGCCACCCACGACGCGCGTGCCGAGAATTTTTGTGATAATCTATCGCGCGCAAATGCACTTACTAATGCTTAAAGCAAGTTTTATTGAATAGGTGGATCCATTTATCGCATTCAAAATGTATATAAATAAACTTGCTTGGCGTAAAAAACGCATGAGTATATTCACTTAAACAAAATGACAGTTAAGTCTCACAAATGAAGTAAGATAGGTTCAATTATTTGCATTCAAATGCACGAGGTTTATTTAAATCTATTTAATAATTATACAGTATTAAGCTATGGAATGTTTTCCATATTATTATGTACATACTACTGGGTAGTTAAATTATTATAATCTTAAGTAAATTAATAATTAGATTATGCAGAGGTTATTACTAATATTGACTTTAGAAACAATGGTTTTTTTATTAATTCATAAAATTGGAACGAGTTATTACGAGTTGTTACCGTTACATGTAATGTATAATGTATACACCCCTAGAGTATATAGTACCCACATATTCGTCAGATTGATTTGGAATATTGGAGGTAACTCAGACTATCGCAAATAGAACCCAATAGTTCTCGCATTAGAAGTAAATGATTAAATTCAATTATGCTGACTATTAAACTTATTTGAATTTGTTTTTTAAGAGCTGAGCAACTAGCTCTTAGTCCTTGATAATTTAAAGACTATATTTGTGAACACTTACACGTAAAATGTTTTCAACACTTTGCCATTTACACGAATTTCGTTAAACTTAATGCGATAATGCACTTGTAATTATTATGTAATATGATACAACATCGAATCGATAGCTACCCCGGTTTTACATTACATCGCTCGAATACTTTTTATCATAACACAATGCTACATTCTAAACCCGGTTATGTAAAGAAACATAATAATTATGTATTCAGTTCTAACAATAAGGTAGTTATGTGTTTCCAAGCTTATTTACGAAGAGAAAAAGTGATCCTTCCGTCAAATACTGAGAAGAAAATTGATTACATAAATTAATTAAGTGAACATAGTAAGTACATTATGAAACTATAATAGTGAGTACATAAAAATAGAATTCTTTGTTTCATCTCTTCCATATTAATGATTTCAGATATTTACGCGAATACTACACATTAAAATGAAACTAATGTTACGGATGATATCGCGGTTTATTTTTGATTTTAATTACCCGTTTAATGTCGGGTACGTAAAATTAGTTCTTTCACTATTTACAATACATATTATTTAAGTTAATTTTTGTACGAACATAACATGACTATATTCTACAAAGATACAGCACGCCTATAAATATGTAATGAACGTTGATAGCTTTTAAATACCGTTCATACACTTATTTGGAAACCTAAGTCTGCGTGCTCTATATATTGATTCCATACATAGAAGAACAGCGTGATTGATGCAAAAACAATATTTATCATTGACTCCACTCAAACTGAAAATATTTTTATTATACCTAATGTATACCTAAGTATGTATAATATAGTTTCGAAGTAGGCTCATAAAGAAAAGTAATTATTACAAAATATCACCGGATCGTAACTCGGCCTCTACCGGGAAGATCCATCAAAAACTTAGCTTACTTGTGTTTTTAGTATTATTTCTTTCCTTCGAGCGACTATAAAACTACGAATTTTCAGCAGAGTATTTGTAAAAACTAGGAATGAACGGAATTAACTGAGTAATTTGTTCAATTTATTATTCTTTAAGCTGGCCTTTTAGAAAAGTTCAGTCACACAACGAGCCATGGAGAGAGCTATGCTCGGACTTTCTTTGCGCGACAGAATCCGAAATGTGGAGATTCGCCGAAGAACTAAGGTCACCGACATAGCTCTCAGAATCTGCAAGTTGAAGTGGCAATGGGCAGGCCACATCGCTCGAAGAACCGATAACCGTTGGGGAAGAAAGGTTCTCGAGTGGCGACCACGAACCGGAAGACGCAGCGTTGGCAGGCCTCCCACTAGGTGGACAGACGACATTGTGCGCGTCGCAGGTAACCGGTGGATGCAAATAGCCAATTGTCGTTCATTGTGGTGTTCTAAGGGGGAGGCCTATGTTCAGCAGTGGACGTCTTCCGGCTGATGATGATGATGATGATTATTCTTTAATATGAAATGCCTAATAAATAAAACATAAATGTAAAATTTTAATTTAGTTATTTTTTGATTTCTATAAGCATACCATCAGTCTATTAGATTACTAGATTAGCGTTCATTTATCATAAGTAACATTGTTTTATCAAATATCCTATGGTTTATGCTCACTACATACATAAAGCGGGAATCGGCTTCCCTCACCCGTCGTCGTGCATTGAAAATAGCCGTTGGCTATCAAAGTCGCTATCTCCGAGTCAGTCACGCACGACTCTACCGACCGATGGTGAAAAAAATCCTATAATAATGGTTTTACTGAACATTACCTGAGTGTTGTTCATGTGAAGTTACTTTTTATAAAATAAAAACACGCTAAAAATATTAATTTCGTTTACTTATCGTGATGAAAGTCAGAAGTATGAAAATGCACACTCCAAATTCGTATCGCAATTGTAGGTGGATTATGTACTTAATTCCAATCGATTTTGAATTTATATCGACAATTTATTCATTTTCATTCATTTAACGGTAAACGCTTTCATTACCATAATGTATGCCATACTGTGTTACGTCATTAGAGGCTCGACCATAGATATAGGATTTTTCACTTTATTCTTATATCTATGGGCTCGACACACTTTGACGTACGTCGTGAGTACGTGAAATTGTGTGGTGAGTTGAATGACAGTGGCTTTTTAAAGGTGCAATACTCTCTACAAACATTTCGCGTAGACTCATCCGGCGATTACGATCTTAGATCACAGATAATTCTGATTACGGATCAGTGTGGTAACGTCTGTGGCACCTAGTTAGCGCCGGCCAGAGGCAATTCAAGTCTCACCGGCCCACCAAAGCGGCAATAGTCGTCACTCGAACGAGAAAGACCCGTCTGGCTGCAAGTTGCCTTATAAATTAATGCACAACAGCTCAACAGGCTCTCGGGCAAAAGTGGGCGCATTGAGATTTTTAAAGGTTATCCTTTACATAGAAGTTCCCTGTAATAATTGCATTGATACATCAATTTTTTTCAGCAATGTTTTCTTCATAATTGGATCATGTTAGACAATTAAACTTTTTTTAGCCAATATTTTTTTAGTTTGTCATTTAGATTATCAAAAAATATTGGACACGTATTTCTTTTGTCGATTAAACAAAAAATGACGAAGATATAGAGCATTGAAATGTCGTGTGACGTCACGCCGGTATACAATTTTACATTTTTAGACGCTCTATATCTTTAGCAATTTTTATTGCTTTATTAAATAAAAAATAAGTCAAATATTTTTTGATAATCTAAAGGAATGCTCGTCGTAGATTTTTACGACACAATGTCACATCGTGAAACAATGTCGTACGGGTTTATGTGTATGGACCCTTAGCACTTATAATTAGTTAGTTCAGTGGCAGCAAGCTTAAGACAGGCAATCGCGGCAATGGGTAATTTTCTCCTAACATTAAATCTATCAAGTATAGTTATAAATAATCTAGGTAATCCAAATATGGAAATACCAAGTATGTGACCGACATCTGACCGGCTCGCCTTATTTCATGGACCTCTCGGTGAACATTGACATCTGTTATACAAATGTATGTTCAGTAAAACATTATAAAAACATAACTACTTCGTAACAACAAATTTAGATGTTGAGTTTTTTATTTATCCCATTACTTTACGAGAGGAAGCTTTAAAATAGGGGTAAAATATTCTCTATATTTACGACAAAGTCGTATTGTGTGGTGATGGTGCACCTCCGTCCAAGATGCACAACAATGAACTTGAAATAAACAGACAAAGCTCGGCCAGGCCTGCAACACAGTGTATTTATAAACTCACCGACTCCACGAGATAAACAGATAAGTCTCTGAAGATAAGACAGTAGTCCGTCGATGTAAGATAATCCGAATATCTTTTCTGTAAAATATTCATTATCAAGGCCAGCCTGCGTAGAGGTCTTCTTTATATGTTAGTGAAATTCGATCCGCATGAGGAAGGAAACCTGATGGTAAGCGACCCTTCCACCCATAAAAAAGCTGCTGGTCACCTGAGACATTCATTAAGTCTCTTATTTGTTGCTAGGATTATGAAATACTACGTTAACTTATACAATAATACAGTTTTAAAATACAATCAATATTTTTTATAAGTTTTAGTACCACCCGTAAACCACGTAAACGCTGATTTGATAAGCGTTTGCCACATACTAAAACTAGTTTAGACTCATATTATGGGTGATGAATGAGTATGGGTACTGGTTATGTTCGCTCCCTATACTCGTAGTACCGAATTGCCAAGATATGTTTAGATACTGTGTTAAATATTTACGTTAATAATATACTATTCCATTTATATTCTCAAGTATAAGGTAATTAGTTATTATTTACATATATTTCAAAACCGTGGACTGATTTTTACAATAATTGTTTCTCACACAGAGGTCTGTTTAACTATAATATAACTCATTAAGATTTAAAGAATTGATTGCATGGACCAGTTACCCTTGAAAGTTGAATGGTAATTATAAGGTTCTAGAATTTAAGGATTTTACAAAAACACATTCAAGTCCCCAGACTTTAGCACCCATTTTTATTTAATTAACAAGTTCAATTCTACTGACCGAAAGCTAAGAGAGCTAAACGAAAATGTCAAACTTATAAAATTATAATTCACTTTACCAGATGTGTCGCAATGAAAGGTCAGGTCAAAGCATCTCGCATGATGTTAACCCACCAATCTCATTAGCTTCATTCTAGTGTACCGTTGCGTAAACTATAAGTCACTATCAACGAGCTGAAAGAGTGACAAATGATTTACATTTCACACACAATTTAAATGTAACTATCATACTACACTTAATTATTCTTACTACTACTAAAATAACCTTTACGTCTATTACAGACGATTCATGGTGCAATGTCTGTGATACTGCTTTTGATGGTGACTAAACAAGGCAATACGAGAGCGGCATAATATGCCGCAGCGCTGACAAGAGAAGTTTGTAAGTATAGTAGGGTACAGGTGGGTGCAGAATCCCCTTGATAACATTTATATCTCTTGTCAGTCTCGAACCAAGTTTCATCGTAAAATTAATTACTCGTATGACGTATTAAAACACTTTACATTTTA
This sequence comes from Furcula furcula, assembly GCA_911728495.1. Classification (NCBI taxonomy): domain Eukaryota; kingdom Metazoa; phylum Arthropoda; class Insecta; order Lepidoptera; family Notodontidae; genus Furcula; species Furcula furcula. The sequence continues at coordinate 9,659,288 of OU452243.1, forward strand.
TCAAGTTTTAAATAAATTCTATTGGAGTTAAAGTAAATACGAAATTATTATGTCTCCTAAAGTTATCGTTTTCAATATTAGGTTCTTAATTGACACTTTTCGTTAATAATAATAAACATTTTATTTTGTCCATAGTAAAACACAAATTACATACAAAACTTAAACTATACCTGTTCTAAAAATATTTTCTAAAACAATGTAAGCTACTTAAATGGTGCATTATGGGATAGTCGTTAAGGTATACCTTCCGTAGGTATACCTTGATATATGCTGCATTGTTAAGATACGAACTTGACCTCAAAATCCTAGCAAAACGTGATGAGTTCGCAACTAGATTCCCTGCCCTCGGCAGACCTAAAGGTCACTTGCGGACCGGCTGCAAAGGTCGACGCCCTACTGATGCTACGTGAAGTGCCCACAATTATAAATTATACGTTAACAGACATATGCACCAACTTCATACCAGCAATTGTATCACTTTATAAACTTTGTTCAATAAAAAATTACGATCGCTGATGCAGAAACGTGGGAAGTGTAATGCTATGCAATTTTCTTAAGCAAATGTACCTATAGGGAACGCACACACCCATTTAACTAACGAGGACTATTTATTTTTAATAGACTTATTACGTAGTTCTGGATCGTAACAGTCCATCTTCTTCTATTAGTATGAGTCAATATACATAGGCGTACTTAAGCAAGGAATAGAATCGATAATGGACTTAATTAAATCTCGGTACCATTGTCATAATTTTAATTCAATGCAGTCTTTCACTTTGACGTCAGTGTAAGAACACTTTTCATTCATATTATAATTCATGTCACATCAAATTCTTGTGTTCTAAGAAGCACAACAATCATACTCCCTACGTATCATATTCGCCTTTGTATCTCTATCACAGCCGTACATTGAGGGCAATATAAAGCTTCCCGTCTCAGGCGGATTGTCGCGTGGGCGTTAATCTTCGTATAATATAATGTGAACATTTTGACATACGATTGCATTATGTAGGCACATGGCCTCTTAACAAACCACTGAACACGTGAGAGCACCACTTCACAGTGTTTTAACGTGTTTTGAATTTAATTAAAAAGTGTTTTTAATAAGATTTAAGGCTCGGTGAAAGATGTTTTTGTAAGCCTACTTATTCAAATACAAGTAAATTACAATTAGTTCAAATTACTCACAAATAAACGGACCCTGGGTAAGTATAGCACCCATCCATCTTCCTCCCGTTGGGATTCTAACCCCTCTCTTTGTCCAGCAGTGGACGTCTAAACGGACGGATAAAACGGACTCCTTATTATACGATTTATTAAATTAGTCGATATAATTATACAATCAACACCCACAAGCAGTCATATTTTTATCACACGACCCAAGACAGGAATTTGTTCAGATAGAAGCTTTAATTAAAACCTGTACTTTGCTTAATTTATGCTGCATAACACAGTCACTGTATTGACAATTCTGAAGTGTGTAGGCGTGACATACCGATATCCCGAGCGAAACATGCCTTTGAGCCCTTCGCTGAACCGAGAGAAAGTAGCTCAGATTAATTAAGGCATATAAACTAGAAATTTTATGTTTTAGTTACACAATGACATATGCACTTAACCGTGAGGTTTCCGGGTAAGAATGGTACCCATCTCCAACCGTTGAGTATAGTACGAGGTGACTATAAGAGAAAACAAGAAAACGTGCAGCAGCGTCTTTCTATTGGATTACCGGAAGGTAAGGTATAGGTGGAAACCTACATATACTGCAATCGCGATGGTAAGACGCTTGACAACCATGGGGATTATGACAACCCCTCCCTAGGGGTCCTTTCCCCTTTGTTCAGCTGTGGACATCGTTCGGCTGCTAATGATAATATGGACACGTTTTCAATTAAGAGATGTTCTCAATATATTCCGACGGGTATGATGGTTATTAATAGATTCCACTCCATTTAACCTTTAGTGGGTTGTAAGAGTCCATACAGAAATGAAACTAATTTTACGGATTATATCGCGGTTTATTTTTTATTTTAATTACCCGACGTTTCGAATACTTTACAGCATTCATGGTCATGGTTTCGGGTAATTAAAATCAAAAATAAACCGCGATACAATCCGTAAAATAAGTTTCATTTCAATGTGTAATATTCGCGTAAATATCAGAAATCATTATTAGAGTCCATACTTTGAAAATGTATGGCGCCCATTTCCGAATCCATCAGTCACGGAATGACTGACGCGTGCGGCGGGCGATTGTCGCGGCAGACGTACGCGTCTGTAGCATGAACCGCGACCCACGGAGGTTAGACCTTCAAATCCAGACCTTGTTAAGTTTGACCAAGTAAGATTATAAACAGAATAGTTGGTCAACTCAATGTTGGCCACTGGCACCTACTCTTGATCTCACCTTTCATACTTATTTCTTATCCTATCTGTCGCTGGTTGAAGTACACGCATGAAAAAACGTTAGCGTTTTTACATTATCCGATCCGATATCGGTATCGAATGCTAAAAAATCAAAAGCATTTTATATATAAGTGTTCCAAACGAGGCCATGCTAAAACTGTTATTCAATACATATTACAGGTTGCGTATGTGTTCTTATTACCTAGAAACGTCTGTAGACAATACTGCTATAATTACCACCGCATGCAATAGTTCCCACAGATGATGTAACCGGTGCAACGGTGGATAATTAACGTATTATTTTGCAGCGGAAACCCTATGACCTTAAAGCCTATTACTCTCTACACCATAACACGTAATAGAGCAATAAACTCATGCAAATGAAGTATATGTATAGGTATATGAGAACGAAGAACTACACTTATGGCTAGGCAGACTTTAAAAATCTATCAAATTATATAAATTATAATTAATTTAAGAATTAATATCACATATGTACAGTGATAACACCCTATCGGCGGGCATGACATGCTTAATGTGGATTAAGCATTTCATTTAACGTCAGATTCGTATTCTGCATCCCCAGCAGATCCTTCGCAATTTCTGTAATTTTCGTAAAATGGTCACACATTTTAGGTGAATCTTACTCAATTCATTTATTAGCTCTAATTAACAGTCTTATATTTTTTGTTAATGCTGTCATACGAATAAAAATGTAACCGTCACTTACTCATATTATGATTCATCGAAAGTGGCCTTTTTAGACCCGTAGGTCTTTACATGCCTGTATTTTTCAAATCTGTTGGATACTCTTTAACGGAAACAGTTCTAAATATGTAGCTGCTCCTAAAGATTTTATTGCAGAATATTATTAAAATAAATCTGACCTGGAAATCGAACCAACGAACTGACCGACCAAGATCACGACCAGTACAATTTGATAAATAAAGTTTTTATTTATCAAATTGTACTGGTCGTGATCACGCAAATAAGCAACAAACCAAACTAATTGATCACGAATATGAGGAATTAAGGTTTTATAAGGACAAGGATTTCCGCAAACTACTTGGGATTGTTCTTTAGCAATGTTCTATGATTGCACTGTTATAAGCACTTTAGTTTTTTTTTTTTAAATACTAAACCTAAGAAAGATAAGGCACAGCCAAATAGTCGTGTTCGTTCTGCTCAGTGCTGACAATACTGATTCCGTTGAGTGCAGATTTGATTTCGCATGCGTTGACTCAATTCATCGATTTTGCATTATTTTGCTAAACTTAATAAAAACAAGTGTCAATTGAAACTGGAAAACTATGAGCGAGGAAATTGAAATACTCAGGCAATTGACCGTTCATATTCATATGTATGTAGATCCCAAAACAATGTCAGATGTTATGCCATAACAAGCAATGTGTATACATTGTTGTGTCCCTGTGTGAGGAATACCTACCGTTAATAGTGCTAGAGGTATTAACTATGCAAAATGCTTAAGTTTCAATTGAATGACGATCTCTAAGGGCATGCGTGTAGCTTAAAATCAGGTGAACGTCCCGCTTATCTCGTCCAAGTTAACTAAAAAATGGCGTTATCCATTGAAAAACCTCCCTCTCTTCCTGAAACTAAACACCAAAAAAATGTTTCCGTAGATCATCATTATGTAATAGCAAAATCCATTGTTCGACAGTAAGACTTGACAACTTTCTCTATAGGCAATAGATCCCGTCTACCACCGGAAATGCATTTGTGTGCGCATGCGTCGCTCGTGCGAGCTTCCAAGAACTAATACTCACGCTTCCTTTGCATTATACGAATTGATCTTTAGAATATCATAAATGTGTAAAGTTCATGAATGCTAATAAATTTTATGCGTCTCGTCGCCCATCGGATGTCTCCGTTCGTTATTACAGACCATAACACCAGAGAAGTTATTTTTATAAAGACATAACGTCAGGGTGATGAATGGAGCGTAGAACAAAGATGTAAAGGGGTCACATCTTCCGCACGGCTGAACACATTCATTCAATAAAAGAATTGAATTAAAATCACGTGAATAAACTATTCAGAACGCTATGTGCCGCACACGCGAGCGACGGGACTTAGTGGGAATTGAGAGTTACGGTATAGTTCTCACAAGTCACGAAGCTTGAATTTACCATTCAATGCATGAATAACACTTTTGTCGGTTGCCGAGGGGTGTGCACATGTGCACTGACTTTAATAACTATTTAACATCCATTGATCATTCAAGACGCTATTATTATAAACACCGACAATTTATAACTTTTTGTTCCGTTACTTAGTCACGGTATGCTTCATCAATCATCAACATCCAGTAAACGTCCACTGCTGAACATAGGCCTCCTAATTGAGGGGGAGGGGGTTGCCATAATCCCCTCGCTTGGCAGACGTCTTGCTTGGGGATCGCAGTATACGTGAAGATGAACTTTAAAGATTAAAAAGAATACGTTTTTGCCCGTCTTCACGTTTTCCCGTAGTCGCCTCCTACGACACCCAAAAGGAGGAGATTGGAGGGTTATATTCTTATCCGAACACCCACGGTATGCTTACTTAAGAGTATATTCGGAGCATATTTATCTTATTTAATAAATTACTCGTAACTTATACTAATAATATTTTTATTAACCAGCATTAAATACTCTTAGTTTAATCCAATACGGTTTATTTACTGTAATGTACGCTTAACATAAAACTAGTAGGGCTAAGCATATAATTAATACCGGGTATTATGCAAATCAAATCCAGTCATAGTGGTTCGGATGCCGTACATATTTCAAAGTTAACTTTCGTGAGACTAAAATCCGACATTTGAGCAGCACACCGTAAAGTTAATTCAAATGAATGAATTTACAATTTTATAATTCTGTTCTCGTAGTTTGGTGTCGGTCATACACATGTTTGAATAATATAAATGGTTAGATAAAAACTGGTTCTTGAATGAAGAGCACGTACCGAAAATATGCTCGTAAGTCAGGTAAAGTTACAAGCGACCTAAAAATAATACTTGATGTAAGACGATAAAAGAAGCAGTGGCGGGATATAATCAGACTCTCTAATAACATAAACCTGTTATTTGTGTCTTATGGTTAGTGGCCAACCTGGTGTCAGAGTTTTCAAGTTGCCCTTAGGCCTCTGACTTAACGACTGCTGTCTAGATGACAATAGCCGGGACCGACTTTTTACATGCCCTCCGACGCACAGAGACGCTCAGTTCAAATGCCACTAAACGATCTCCCATCTAAGGATTGACCTTGCCTGACGTTGCTTACCCAACTGATAGTTTATCGAACAGTGGTTACAACTGGCTATGAGCGTCTCACACAAACCTGTATAAAACGTTAACTTGAGTTTCTGTAATAACTTGTACAACATGTAATGAAATTGTTATTTGTGGAAACAGATAACATTAAAGACGAAACTTAATTAGGTGGTAGTTGTGCAAAAGAACGTCGCTGGGGTCAGATTATTTTGTGCCATAAAAGCTGTACTTTAATGAGGTATTCCAGTATGAAGAGCACTTCGGCTGGAGAAAATACTGGGCTCTAAAGTCTTAAGAGTCACAGAAGGCCAGTAACATTGTACTGATTGGACATATTTTCAGCATTGGTAGTGGTTTCTTCTAAGCTAGTTATAATTAGCACGTCCTTAACTTTTTCTATTTCTTTAATTTATAGATAACAAGTTTTAGGCAACGATGGAGGTCACTATCAGGTCAGCAACGTCCTGCTCGTCACGACAGCAAGTTGCATAAAAATACGTAAAAAATCACCTGACGTTTGGCCTTGACTTTTAATGAAAACTATCACTTCTAACATCGATTTATACTTCGAAGCTTTAATCGATTAACTACATGATAGGTGACGTCAGCGGCGAGTGGACCGGGGAAACTGGACCAGCGGGTGGCCGGCCGCAGCGCACACAGGTGCGCCCGCGCCGCGCCGCGTGTACGGTGACCGAGGCGCGTAGCGCGTGCCCGTGTGCACTCGACTCGATGACAGCTATTTAGAAGCTACATACGACGTATTAAAGGCGGTCTACTAGGTGGAAGTAGTAGTAATTGTTGTGTGAGGAACCGTTTACCTAAGTAGGTCCCACCGCTAATAAATAATCCTGCAGTAAGGTTGTAAACACTGCAAAAAAAAAAAGAATTCTGGTGAAGTTACCTGGCCTAAGAAACTTAATAAGTAATTCTAGGATCACTAGCGACAGTGCAGTGCTGCAGCTGGCCATAGACAGACGTGTTACTAACCATCAGGAAAACTTCCTGTGCTTAACTCATGTCGTAAAGACTATAAGTTGCTTAATCAGTATAACGTACTTAGAATACTTGGAAAACGCAACGCAATCAAACTTACTTACTTAACTCATCACCATCAACTCGAACTTTTTATGATACTTCTTAGAAAGAAAGAAAAATAAATACACGACGAATTAAAAACCCCTTTGGAAGTCGGTTAAAAATGAAAGTAACTGTATTGCAATACAAATAATTACAATTCTATAAGAATAATGGATAATTTATTGAGAAGTTAATAATGTAACAGTTATAAAGTACGGACTAAATGCTAAACGAGGCTATAACAGCCTTATAGCTTCATATTTATGCCGTGAGAATAAATCGAACCGCAAAATATTTAGGTATTACATTGACCAAAACACCATAAATCTGGTAGAACGACGCGCGACGGTATCTGTATTCTTAATATTAACTAAACGCATTCCAAATTCAAACGATGTGGAAATGTTGATGCGATACACTATGGAACTACGTTCCATTCCCATGATTACAGTGAGACATTTATTTGGTCATTATGGCCCTTTGAATTGTTTAATAAATTATATTGGTCAATGTACTATCAAATCACAGTACGGTCATTTTGTGGACAATTGTTTTAGTTATCGTATAAAAATTATAAGAATATATTAAAATTAACAAATTAAAACATCTTTATGGATGGAAAATAATGTTATACCTACTTAATTATATTAGATGTCATAGTAGTCATAGTTGCGGTTTTGGTACCTAATGAGGTTTTGAACCATCTCTTGGAAGTTGAAACCTCCTACTCCTCAATTCACTTGCACTATGACTTTTATGTGAAATATATTAAATGTATTTTAAGACCTATAATTATTTAGGAAAATAAAAATCAAGTTTTGGTGAAGGTGGATCATTCAAATTCAATGAATATCCACATATTACATCAGATTCTATAAATATCTACAACATAAATAGCAACAACATGTTAGATGGGCACCCTCACATCGTAGCTTAATTGACAAAAAACATGTTCAAAACGACAGCCTAAACGTGAATTTCCGAGACTCGAAACTTGTAAAACATTAGTATGAAATAAATAACACCGAATTATGCATATTAATTTATAATACTAGAAGTGCAAAAGAATTTTTAATTATTAAAGCAGAGGACTGACTTGTAATAAAGAGGGTTGATAATGGAAATAGAACATTCGCCATAGAACCCGAGTTACCAACATAGCCCTCTGTGGCAATGAATAGGCCACATCGCTCGAAGAACCGATAATCAATGGGTTAGAAAGGTTCTCGAGTAGCGACCATGAACAGGAAGAGCGCGGCATAGGCAGGCCTCCCATTATAGGTGTTCCAAAGGGGGGAGCGTATGTTCAGCTGTGATCGTATTTCCGCTGATGATGATAATGGTATAAAGTTAACGGTTAAGTTACTTAACTTTGGAGGAAAAACCTTTACTCGGCAATGTGATACCATAGTTTAAATTCAATTACTGTGTTGATCGCCATTCCGATTACCAAGGACCGTATACAGGAGCTCTTTTATATGTAGTAAGGCAACTATGCAACAGAAAGCATTTTTGAAAAATCATCCCCAAAGGGGACTTTGTATGCCTGATGGGAAATCTAATCGGGTACACAGCTAATAACTGACAAAATCCAGTAAGTTACAAGTTATTATTGCTAAAAAATATTACACTTAGTTGAGTAACTTTGTAGTGTACATATTTCATTAATCTTCGATGTGTGAGAACAGAATGTAGTCAACATTGATGCGGCCGAAAGCTTCTCAATGACCGTGAAAGGATAACGTGTACGAGGCTATGAGTACACGCTAGAGTATGTCGCAATCAGTGCTAAGGCTGAGAACAAACCGGCCATACTAAATGATTCATGAATTGTTAGATTAGATCTGTGACAGACTCAATTCAGTACTAACCAATCACTAGATTATACGCCGCGCTTAGACGGCCTAATTTACTTCGTTTTTCGTTTACTTTTTATGAAGTCTATTCGTATAATTAAAGACATACGGTCATAAAATAAAGATTTAGCATCCGGTAGCGTCCTTAATATTTTCTTTCTTGTTTAATGCGAATCATTAGATATTTTTCTCTTTATTTTTATCAAAATAAAGAGAAAAATGTCTCCAGTGTAACTGCATACTCTTTAGTTAATTCTTTAAAGTAAAGATTAAAATTATTAATACCAGCCCTTGTTTATGTCCCACTGTTGGGCACGGGCCTCCCCTCAAGATGAAGGGGCTTAGGCCATAGTCCACCACGCTGGCCAAGTGCGGGTTGGCGGACTTAACACGTCATTCGAGAGCTAGTTAGGCTTTCTCAGACATGCAGGAAACCTGCACTCACGATGTTTTCCTTCACCGAACAAAATAATTAATACTAGTAGGTAATAAAATATTTACGAGAGTAACTTCGAACATGCACGGTATGTCATACATTTATTTACTACAGAAATCTAAATTACTTCTGTTTTCTGTTGTTTACTATTATTACTCATCGAACCATATACAATGTGTTACTAATAAAATGTTATCAAACAATTAAAAAAGAAATAATGAAAACAAATTTAAGGCCTTGTCTTGTGTATATGACAAAATAAAAAGTTGTACAAATTAATCTCGGGCATCACTGTCATTATTTTGATTTCACAATTGGTCGTCACGTCAATCCGCACAATAGACAATGCCCTCTGGATGCATTAAAAAATCAATAGACATGTCTGTGCAATCCGAATTGATAAAATACCGGTATTCGGAATAGATATTCCAGTTGCCAGTTGCCAATGAATCTTATAGACAGGACATGGACAGGACTATAGCTCGACGTCTTCCACAGGATTATTTTTACTCGTATTTAATGGAATACGAGTCGTAAAATCGTTCTTAAACAAATAAAGCAGCAACTACAATATGTTATTATTCCGAAAACGAAAACTATAAAGTTCGTGTACCAGCTACGTATCTTCTGAGCAGGTCGTAAAAATTGACTGGAGGAAATGGGTTATTGTGTGCCACTATGGTAAGTTTAGAGATGGTAAGTGATAATGGACTAATGCGTCACGACACGCAGCGTTTTTTTTTTTCTTCATTATAGGAAAGTTGAAGGTAATCACTCTGAATGTTATAATTTATACCATGTTTTTCTACAACAGCTACGATGTGATGTCACCCTTTAATTTAACGTTGAAATACATTATTTACATGTTCCTTATATCTGTAATATATAAAAATATCATGTCACGGTGTTTGTGGCTGCACCCCTCCACCAAGTTTGATGAAATATTTTATGTACTATCGTGGTACGATTTTGATTGAAAACTCGTACACCAGTTCTCAATCAAAACCGTTTGAAAGACGTTACGTGCGCTTACCCCGTCCGCACGTATTTTGTGCCGGCTCGTGCAAGCGATTATCGTCCTAATGATGATACACCGCTTGTGACCGCGAGAGTACATTTGGTAGTAAAGTATTTCATACCGCTAAGTGATATTGAATCATTTTTAATTTTACAAAGCGCGGGCGGAGCTGCGTGGGTCAGCTAGTCTTCTATATCTATATCTATACTTATAATAAAACTGTAACAGGTCCATTTCTGTACATTGAAGATATTTTGAAAATAATATTTGGAGGGCAGTCTATAACCGATACTAAGGCCAAAACTATAATTTTTTCATTTTTGTCTGTCTGTCTGTCCGTCTGTCTGTCTGTCTGTATCACGGCCGGGCATCACGCCGAAACTACTGAATGGATTTAAATGAAACTTGGCATGATTTGAGGTAATACTACGAGGAAGGACATAGGATACTTTTTATCCCGTAATCCAGCACGGTTCCCTTGGGAGACGAGATTAAAGTCATATTGGTACTTGGTTATACGCGTGGTCCGATTTTATCCATTTTCCATTAAGTATAATTATAATAAATGTTAATAAGGAGACACTCATAGACAGTTACATATGTTTGACAATCGACCAGGTTAAGCAACTTTAGGTAAGGTCTTTACATAGATGGGTGACCGTTAAATGCAATTTGAACTGAGCGTCTGCGTACTTCGAAGGGCACGTAAAAGTGAATCCCAGTTTTTAACCAACTTTAAAAAAAGGAGGTTATGTATTCGCCGCGAATGTATCTAATACTATTAAAAAATAAGGAGACACTCATAGACAGTTGTTATCAATATGTGACAATCAAACAGGTTAAGCAATGGTAGCCTAGGTCATTTTTAACCCCCGACCAAAAACGAGGGGAGTTATAAGTTTGACGCCTATGTCCGGAAGTCTGTCTGTTTGTCTGTCTGTCTGTATGTATGTCTGTCTGTGGCATCGTAGCGGTCCAACCAGTGAACGGATTTGAATGCGGTTTTTTTTATTTGAAAGCTAATTTATTCTTTATTCTTTATTATTGCATAATGTACATTATTATTGATATAGACTAGAGATATACTACATCTAAAGTACATTACCCTGTTAGGGTGTCGCAACTAGAGAGCACAATATTATAATAGATTTTTATAATTACATTAAAATTGCATTACATTAACATAACATAAACATAAACATAACATAACATATCGGTCCAAATTGTTGTCCTTAAATAAGATTTAATTATTAATATTAACATCATATATAATTAATTACAATTATGACTCAATTATTACAATATTCATAGTATTCTTCGAGATTGTAAAAACCTTTAGCTTCTAGGAAAAGTTTTAGTTCCTTGATAAATGCTGCTGTTTCTTCAATTTGGATTATATATTTAGGTAGATGATTGTATATTTTAATAGCCATGAAGTATGTACCTGATTTAACAATGGAAAGTGCTGATACTGGTTGAACTAAAGTGTACTTTCGTCGGAGATGTACTTTCGTTTAAGCGAGATGGTTCTTAGCTATGTTTCATGAAAATAGGTCCAGCCGTTTGAAGACCATCAGCTCTTTTCCGAGTCGAGGTAGGAATATTTTGTATACAATAGACATTTTTCATTACTTGTAATAGTTCGAAAGATATGAAATTTAGAACATATGTAAATCCGATGATACTAAATAAAATGGTAACCTTCACCATGGTCTGATGATGAAGCAGGAAGGTGGTCACGGGATCTTTGCACCAATAAACGTAGACCCACCGAGTTTGGCCTCGTTAGGTAGGTCTCAACGAGAAGTCGCTAGAAAAATAGTGATCAGGGTCTGATGATGGAGCAGGAAGGTGGTCATGGGATCTTTGCACCAATAAACGTAGACCCACCGAGTTTGGGCTCGTTAGGTAGGCCTCGACGAGCAGTTCCTAGAAAAATGGTGATCAGGGTCTGATGATGGAGCAGGAAGGTGGTTATGGGATCTCTGCACCAATAAACGTAGACCCACCGAGTTTGGGTTCGTTAGGTAGGTTTCGACGAGTAGTTGCTAGAAAAATGGTGACCAGGGTCTGATGATGGAGCAGGAAGGTGGTCACAGGATCTCTGCACCAATAAACGTAGACCCTCCGAGTTTGGGCTCGTTAGGTAGGTCTCGACGAGTAGTTGCTAGAAAATGGTGACCAGGGTCTGATGATGGAGCAGGAAGGTGGTCACGGGATCTCTGCACCAATAAATGTAGACCCACCGAGTTTGTGTTCGTTAGGTTGGTCTCAACGAGCAGTTGTTAGAAAAATGGTGACCAGGGTCTGATGATGGAGCAGGAAGGTGGTCATGGGATCTCTGTACCAATAAACGGAGACCCACCCTATTTGGATCGTTGGATAGGTTGCTGCGAGTAGTAGCTAGAAAACTGTTGATCAGAGTCTGGTGATGGGCGCAAGCATAAAGTTGGCAACAGAAACTCGGCTCCATTAAATGTACGACCCACCGAATTATAAATCTATGGTTAAATCTTGACGAGTAGTTAGACAGATACTGATCAGGGTCTAAAAACAGTACAGGAAAGTCATTATAAGAGTTCGTTTACCGTCGTGGGTTTTTTAAAATTTTTAAATTTCTACTTGTTAAATAATATAAGTTATTCTTGAGTAATCAACTACAGATTATTCAAAACTAGTACCTACTAAAACATTAAAAATTACAGTAATTTATAAAAGTAATTAAAAATAAGCATAATTTATCAACACTCATTAAATCAACAACTCGAACTTTATCGGCACCAGTCACACGTATGACGTAATCAATTAATAACCACGAACGTGTTAAATATTAAATAATACCTATATAAATGGTGTCAAGACTGCCACAACAGCCAAAGCTGTCTTACTCACTTAACTATTGCGTTCACTTCGTCAATATCCAAATACAAACGCACAAACGCCCTCACCTTGAACGCATTGACAGCTTATCTGGACAAACTTAACTAGCCTGTCTGAGTCATATGATGGGTAATAGTCATACCTCCCGGTGCTGTTAGGTAACTGTATATCTAAATCAACAAAATATTTTAGATAAAATTACACGCTTTCACAAGCGTAACCGACAAAAAGCTTCAAGGACGTAGAAGGCATTTATGGTAAGATCGAGAATACCAAATAACTGTACAAGTATTTTAATGGTATCGAAAAATACATAGGCACTCGTAAGCAATTTTCGATTTCGAAAACTCCTTTGAATCGAATCGAAAATTGCGAATTGTGTCTTAAATTCAGCATTTTTAAGCAATTTCCCAACACAGCCTCACCTTTCGCTAACATACCTGACCGGCTGAATTATGTAATTAAATGCCATCAAAATAATACTAAAATAACTGCTTACCAGTTTAGCTTAGAGCTTATCAAAATACATAATGTTTAAATCATTTGGTACATTTACTATTCCGTAGTTAGTACCATTGCTAGAATTGAAATTTACATTAATTACTGTACACCATAATCATCATCAGTTGAAAGACGTCCACTGCTGAAGAACGACTTTTATTAGCTTCACCTGTAAGTATGTAAATTTAGAAATTTTGCAAATGTGTCAAGGAAACACATCGAGTTCGAGCTGATTTGATTACCGGGGTGTACGGGTAATCAAATCGGGAAAATTATTGCACATACGAATTAAAAACATATTATACAACATCCTAAAGGAACTTATTTCATGTTCTCCTAAGACTAGAGTATTTAGTATACAAAAAGCTGCATTTTAGCTTTTATTTTACGCCAGTGCCTCTAGCGGAAACGATCAAAAACAAGTCAAATGACCTAACACTGGCCTACTCGTACTAAAAGCTTCACTTACGCCAAAAATTAAATAATGAGTACCTATCGTGTTTAAACTCGGACAATCTCAACTAACAGTACACATATGTACATACAACGGCCAAGCTAATATACAAAATTGCGTATGATTACTTTGATATAATTAGATACCGTAAAGTCAATTCTGTATCTGCATTGTCTGCGAGATTCCAGCTCAAATTGCTCGCTATTACGACCAATCGTAACCGCGGTAGTGAGGTGTCCGACCTGTTATTTATTTCTGTTATAGAAAAAGAGATCTTGATACCATTATTTGCCTATTCAGTCCACATGTATTTTTAACTCAGTATTATTTGAACAACAAGTTATTGGTTTTATTGATAATAACCTCTTGGCTTATTTTGGCTACGGTGCTTTTAAAACTACAAATAAAATTAAGAAGTTTCACTATGAGCTCTAACATGGCTGTTGTAACCTTGTTTGGTATTAAATGTAAAATTGCAATTTGGATAATAGAGTGCCATCCACATAATGGGGATGATGAATGAGTAAAAAAATAAAATAATTCTACTATGTCCATCAGTTAGATTATCAAAACATATTAGACGTATTTTTTTATTTAACAAATCTATAAAAATTGCCAAAGTTATAGAGCGTCAAAGTTCTGGAGTTCAAAGTACTCTCGAACTTTGACGCGTGACTCGTGACGTCACGCCTCAGTAAAAATTGTATACTGGCGTGACGTTACGCGGCATTTCAAAGCACTATATCTTCATCATTTTTTGTTTAATCGACAAAAGAATAAATACGTGTCCAATATTTTTTGATAATCTAAATGACGGACAAAAAATATTTAGTCATCTAGACAAATAAGGAATTGTATGTACACACATCAAAAGTGTCTAGGGATCAACATATATTTTTGCAATAACTTTTCTCCTGATTGATATTAATTAAAATTTTCTTTAAGGATTCATCAAATAAAGTGTTTTCGTTTGTCACAGTAACGATAAACCAAGTCACCTTTGCATTAATAAAGAAATTTGCCATTTTCCTAATAAAGGGATTTTTGACATTTGAACCACTAACACAAAAGTTCGAAAAAAAGACTGAAATAACAGTTTTCTTTAAAATTTTATTGGGTAACTTAAACAATTAATAATCCGTGTTTCTACCGCGAACACTAACAACACAAGAACATCGGTTTGGCATACTCAAAATGAGTTCATCCAAATCACGCTGTGGAATGGCCGCCCATGTTCGTTGCAACAACAAAAAAAGGTCTTCTTGCGACTGGATACCCTCCATATTCGGCAGAGCTCTTCTCTGTAGCATATCCCATGCATGCTCAATCGGGTTCAAGTCTGGCGACTGAGCAGGCCAGGGCAGGACATTGATGTTAGCTGCGGCGAGAGTCTGTCTTACAACTCTTGCGGTGTGCGGTCGTGCATTATCATGCATTAACTGAAATAAGGGACCGATTTGCACTTGTAGAGGAACGATGACGTCTGATACAATCGTCTCAGCATAAATTTGAGCGTTGAGGTTGCCTCTGATCCAAATCAACTCAGTTCTTCCGCCGATCCAAATACCCGCCCATACCATGATGGTTCCACCACTATAAGGATGGACTTCCTGGCAGGATTTTAATCGCTGTTGGCGTCCAGGGGTTCTCCAGTGTCGTATACGTCTTGTATCCGGTCTCATACCAAAACGAGACTCATCAGAAAAGCACACGAAACGCCATTGTTCTTCTGCCCAATTTCTGTGTTCAAGAGCCCATTGATATCGAATCCTACGATTGTGCATTGCTATAGGTGGTACCCGTAGCGGTCTTCGGGAATGAAGGTTCACTTCATGCAAGCGGTTTCTGACTGTTTGGTCGCTAATTAAGTTCCCTGAAGAGTGATGAAGCCTCACGGCTAACATCATGGCAGTTATTGTTGGAGCTCTTCGAGTTAAGATTTGAATATATCGGTCTTGTCTCCGTGTGGTGCAGCGATACCGTCCTCCATGGCGCTCAGCCACGGTACCAGTGCTTCGGTAACGTGTCCAAAGTCGACTGATAACACTCTGACTTGTATTCAGAGCTAAAGCCACAGTACGTTGCCGGGAACCAGCTTCTATCATTCCCACGGCTCTGAGCATTTCTTCCCTGCTTAAATGACGTCGCCGCTCCATAATAACGTTGGTTTTAATCAGTAGTAGGGAAACAGTAGCACTAATAATGTCTTCAATGCGTTGTATGTTTTTATAGGGAAAATATTGACAGCTGATTTTCATCTTTTACTCGAATTTGATTCACAGTTCCTGATTCAAATTATGAAATGCACCAAAAAGGATCCATATAAATTTATAAAATCATAAATTTATTACAAAGCCACATCTCAATCTCAAGAAATCCGCTTAAAAATGCTTGATCCCTAGACACTTTTGATGTGTGTAGTTCATTGAAGAGGGTCTGTTTTTAATCGTATCTCGCTTGCGTCATACCTCCTTTTCCCCTCGAATACCTGCACCTGGCAATGCTCCATTTGCCTCCAAGCATTTAGTCGCTCAGCCAAACTTTCCTAACGAATGTGATCCACGCTACATCCCTGCATGGTTTTTATACCATGCATGTTCTCATATGTTCGGAATACTTATATATAGGTATTGTATTGATCTACGTTAAAGTACGGTACTGAATGATTTATTCAGTAAAGTACGTATAGTTGAGTGTTATTTAGAGACTAATGCCTCAAATGACAAGCGATCCATAAGCAGTCGTATCGCTTTACCATCGGGAGCACTTTCTGCTCACCTTGTCACTATACCTAGTCAGTATACCAAAAAAAAACACATTGTGATGTTTGTCTTATAAATAAGAGTATCCAAATTGTACTAAATGGCATACCAAAATATTCAAACTTTCTTGTTTGTACGTGTACGGTCTTTGTAAAAGAAAATAATTGCAAGTCTACCAGACAGACCGCCTTATTACCAGACTCCTACAACTGCAACAAAACGGACTTTCACGTGCTAAACAAAATAGCAGTGTTGCCAACTCTATTTTTAAAAGATAGCCAGATCAGCAATAAAAAAAGCTAAAAAATAATAATAATAATAATAATAGCCTTTTTATTCCTGAACATAGGGTTACAAGAGGTCCCTAAGTTCGGTTTGCCTTCTGGCATAGGCCTCAAAAAAAGCTAAAAAATAGCTGTATTTAAAAAAAAAAGGCAAATTCTTTTTATCAGTTAAACATAAAAAACCCGGTCAAGTGTGAGTCGGACTCGCGTACCGAGCGAGGGTTCCCCATACCATCTTTGGACATAGTAAAGTTATTTTACTACCCGTCTAACACCTTAAATAGCAAAAAAACACAAAATTAAGTTTGTTTGTGGAGGTTTTTTTAGAATTACTAAAAATCTTTACTATTTAAAAAGATTCTTTTATTTTTTATATAACAAATACAACGTGTTATAAAATACCCCGTAAAAAAATAATTAATTATCAAAGTCAAAAATGTTGTCAACCTTAATAAAGTAGGTCTTTTAAAATTTTTGTCGTTCCGCGAATTAAGTAGAAATGTAGGTACATTCTGCGTAGTTTACTCTTTAATTTTACTGAAATAGGGTCGGTTGCACATCAGTAATTTTTTTTTTTTTTACGGGTTATTTTGTTACAACACGTACAATACGTTGGTTGTCTGTCTATATTTTACAGGATACAGACTGTATGACATCACCAAAATATTTAAATATAATTAACACATCTGAATGAATATCGACCTTACATACATTCAGTATATAAGGTCGATATTTATAAATTTTGAGTTAGAGAAAAAAAGGAGCTTGAGAAAATTGAACGAGATTTAACATTAGATAGTCGTGTGCTTGGAGGTCGTGTGGTAAAGTTCTTTTTGTGTGGTCAGTGTCACTGTAGTGTCACTTTTCCCTTTTAGAGGACATGTTAACCAAAAAGCTAATAAGGGTAGTTAAAAATAGCTTAATAGCTAGATCGTTTTTTTTGTAGCTGATGAAGTTGATTTATAGCTAAATCTAGCTATAAAAACACTGAATTGGCAACACTGCAAAATAGCAATAAATGTTAACAGTTAATGTTTAACGATCGATACAAAGTTGCAACTTTCAGACGATAGATTAGATAGACTTTCGTTTTACATGGACGATTTTTCGGTTTTTACAACGTTGATAGAGACTGTTGCGCGTATCAACTACAGTACATTACTTTACATAGCTAAAACAAGTAATAAGTTTTAAAAACTAAAACCCGACTACGGATAAAATCGCAGTCTAATAATGTGATATTATATAGCCTATAACCAGCGGACAATCAAGACGCTTCTAACGACACCCTACGTGTCAAATTATGTTAAGTAGATTAGAAGATATGCGGGAACAGATGAACATACATACATACATACATACATACATTCTTGTTAAAATCATAACCCTCCCTCCGTTCTGTAGTCGGGTAATAAGAGTACTACAGCGGGAACACCCGCTCCAAACTGGACTGGACTGCTCCCAAGTTTCTTCGTGTTCGGTACAGTAGAGTCAAATACATGTAGTAATGTGTACTTTAGCCAAATATTGCCCATCTCAAGTAATGATGTGTGTGTTCCTGCGGTGTGTAAGTTTGCCAGCGCACAAGTAGTAGTGCACAGTGCACTTTCATTCACGGTTTCGTCATCGTCTACCATCCGGACCCTAATTATCTATGACCATTTACATATTCATATGAAGGTAAATTGATATATATATATTGATATATATATATATATATATATTTATGTATATTATTGATATATATTTATTGATATTACGTGATTTGGTAGACAAGATATAAACGTGGAATCTGAAAATGGTTATAGATAATTAGGCCTCAGGTGGGTGTGCAAAAAATAGTTCAGATTCCAAACTGTCTTGCTACTTAGTATGGTTATCTTGCTAGAGTGCTTCTTAAAGATAATTTACAAAAGTATTGAAATGACATGTAGAGCCATGCTCCCTGTCTTTAAGTATACATAGGTCTTGAATGTTGTGTTTTTGGGCAAAAATAATCATTTATTAACATATTTTTTTATTATTCTCTGTTTTATTTGATACTAATATTTTCATTAAACATTTAGAGCGAGAGAAATATTGAAATATGTCAATTTAATGCATATGTTTGAAATGCATATTTCATTGCAGAGACATTTGCATAGTGACCAATATTTGAAATACATAAATGTAAAAGTTTCAACACTGGGCTATGAATTTATTGCAAAATTTGTATTTTAATGAAAACAGAGCGGAGTGACATTTCGATTCCTGCGCTTGCTTCACGCGCTTGTTTGCGGTCTATTGCATGTTAAGTGTTAAACGCATAATCAAGTGGCTTCCTTGGAGGAGGCAGGTACAGGAAGGGCAAACTCATTAGAAAGTATAAGCAGGCGGTTGCATCACATATATAACTGCACAAGGATGCGCCCAGTCCTCTATTGAGACTGGCTAGATTATTCATATTATAGGGTCGAGAATCCATATAAGAAACTTGAAAGAGCAAGTACGGTTGGTTACAACAACTCAGGATTTAAATCTGCTATTGAAACTTGTTATTAAATTCAATTCGTTTCCATCTTATTGCAATTTCGTTTTGTAGCTGATAATAATCATTATTCGTACAGCCATACATTCGAGTTAAATAGCAATTATAACTCATAGAACATGCGCGATTAATACGTTTTTGATTAATGAATATATGAGCAATCAATACAGATTCATATAGATAACTATTCTTCTTCTGTAGTCGAGCAATAAAATAAATTTATATAAATTATAATCCATATTGAAGAGTTGAAGAGAAGAGAAGAGTGGGTATGAGCACTTAATCATCATAGGCAGCTGAAACACGTTCACTGCTGAAAAAAAGGCCTCACCCTTAGAAAGGAGGGGTTGCCATAATCCCCACGCTTGGCAGGCGGCTTGGGGATCGCAATATAGGTGGTAGGTAATCAAATAGAAAGACGCTTCTGGCCGTCTTCTTGTTTTCCCTTAGTCGCCTCTTACGGACACCTAACGGGAAGGATGGTAGGGTGCTATTTTTACCCGGGCACCCCCTGAGTTATTCACCCAGTTGTAATGAAACAACGTTGACAAGGTCAGTTCATAGATGGTTGACCGTTTAGTAGTAATTTGAACTGAGCATATCAGCGGTTCGAAGAACCTATGTAAAAACCATTTAGGTATTGTGGTAACAACTTGGTCCCGGTTGCTGTGATCTAGATAGTTGTTAAGCTGAGTCTGAGGCCTAATAGCAGCTTCAATAACAGCTCTTGCCACCATGCGACAAACAAATAACAAATTGTAGAGCCGTGTTTGCCCTGACCGGATAAACTTGAACAACACTTATTGGATCTTCTAATGAGCCGCTAGCCACAAATGATAAACAGAATAATCTTTTTATCGCAATGCAACAACTAAGGATAACTGAGATATATTATACAACAGTGGTATTAAATGGATACTTCCCATTCTTCATAATACGAGCACACATGTAGTGATGAGTTGTTTTCCGCACTTTGAGGAGCCATTGTGCTGGTGGCTTTGGAATACACGTTGAGTCCCCTTTGCTTCCAGCTCGCAATCCTAATGCTCCTATGTTGTGTCATAAGATAATGCAGTTTACCATCCATGACTAGACCACTACTTATATCAAGTTATCTTTTTAAATTGTATCCTCCGTAGCGCAGCGAGATGCTGCTTGCTTTTCAAAGCGGAGGTCTAGTGGAAAACAACGGTTTGTGTAGTTATTGCTTAACTTTTAGGACAACGCCGATCGCCTGATTATCTAAAAAGTAGACGATCCATGCATCGGATGGACATGTAAAAAGTCGTTCTTGCGCCTGAGCGCATGACTTCGTCCCAGTCGTGTCGGTCTTCCGTCCCATCAGATTGTAAGTGTAAGGAACGAGAGAATTTGTATCGACGCAATCAATCTGTACACTCTATGGTCGTATCGACCAGAAGGACATTATTTTTTGCTAAAAGTGCCTCACAGTATCAACTAAAACTTTTACTTATATTTTTCCAATACCAATCTGTGTAACTCAGAGGATAATGAGTCACAGTGTAGTCCCACAAAGTAACGCCCAAAAAGGTCAGAGCCGTTTGCCGATGTTCGATGTACAATGCTGTGTAAATCAATACGAGTTTCCTTGTTTTGGGAGCCGGCTGCCGCAGCCGACAGACTGCCGCGAAGCAAAGGTGATCGCTCTCACGGTGGCCGACTTACTATATTGTTAAACTCTAAGTTATTATTTTCATATCGTTGTATACTTTAGTATAATTGTTATGTATTTTACTTATTAATTCAACAAGTTTTGAGACATTCTAAATTACATCTCAATATCTCTGGAACATTTTCTTGCAAATTGGTGATTATATTCGAAGCAATAAATATTGTTCTTGTGAATATTTGTAGTCTGTAAAAGAAAAGTACCACTCATCGGGCTCTGGATGGCAATTCTTTTGTGATGCGGACATAGCTTCAATTTCATTACAGTTCAAACTTAAGGATTATTAGGATTTTATTAATTTTACGCTCACAGAAATCCTTAACGATCCAGCTGCAAAAATTATTAATGTTTTTTTAATGATACCATTTTCGGGGAAAAGTAATTGGATATATAAATTGATATGAATAATATCTTCAATCTAGGCCCTTATACGAATACAAAAAAACCGATGCTTTGTAATAAAACAAAAATGTACTACTCTTTTCACAAACATGAGCTTTTAATAAATAAATCTCTTGAGCTTACAACCAGATCTCGTGTTGGCTTAACTGAACATCGCTGGACTGTTATTTTAGTCTACAAACCGAAGAAAGATCCGTATACGAATCACGACAAAACATCGTAAAATATAAGCAGAAACGACCCCTTAACTTTCACATGGATTGTAAAATACATGTTTATATGGTAGGCCACGTCGCAAGTCTTGTAAGTCTCTTTAACAATGAACCGGCGTATTCGTTTGTTATGAATACATAAAAGCTTACGACTGTGCTTACGGCTGTGTCACGAAAATATCATTTCACATTCTTGCAATTCACTAAAAATAGTATGTTAACTGCTAACCTTGAAACTTGAGAATAAAATAGTTTGTATGTTTTGCGTCGAGTTTAAATTTTGTGACTTAAATGAAGGCCTTATTAGGCCTTATTATTAATTATACTATCAAAATCACAATGTTGAATAACAAGTAAGAAAAATAAAGATAAAAACACCATGTTGGGTGGTAAATTTAGTACCTCCACATCCGAAGGTTATCAGTTAGTGATCACTATTAGCAATAAGGTCACCGATTAATATTTGCTCCAAAAATATATAATTAGCGTGTATATTCAAAAAGGTAAAGATGCCTCTAAATGCTTTTGGTATAAGGATAAAATTGTTATAGTTTATAACAAGTATAAACTAAAAATTGTGAGTATTCCCAAAATGAGAATTCAAATGCCAAATACAAAGCGGAATAGATTTTTTACAAATTGAATTACATCTAACGTAGGGGCCATCCCAAATAAACCTACTTTTTTATTTATAACCAAAACCACATACGTTTTCGTCCATTCGTTTATAAGCTACAACAATGCCACAGATAGACAAAGCGTCAAACTTGTAACAGCCCTCCATTTTACATCAGAGTTTAAAATGAAATAAAAAAATACCGGTCAAGTGCGAGTCGGACTCGCGCACCGAGGGTTCCGTACCATCTTTGGACGTATTAAAGTAATTTTACTATTCATGCAACAACTCAGATAGCAAAAAAACCAAACCGCAAAACTAATTTTATTTGTCGAGGTTTTTTTAGGATTACTAAAAGCCTGTACTTTTTAGAAAGATCATTTTATTTTTCCTGTAAAATATAGATAGACATGCATACCCCATAATTATTTCAGATTTTTCCCTCCACAAACTTCGGAGATAAGGGAGGAACGGTATTTTTTTTTTGATATTTTTGATTATCAGCCAAAAACTACGTCATATAAGCCAAAATAAAAATCTGTTTTGAGATGTGCAAATGAAGCCCTTTCATATGATACCCCACTCGATATAGTAGTCTCACTTTGAAATTTTGATGACCTATTTTACCTCCATTATAAAAAAAGTAAAAGTAAAAATATAGTTTTTTCATTTGCGATGTATGCGGGTGAAAAAGATCTAAAATTATTCCAAGTTTCAAATCGATAGCATTAGCGGTTCCTGAAATATATATGTTTGTGACAGACAGACAGACAGACAGACAGACGATGTCTCACCATAAGGGTTCCTTTTTTTACCTTTTAGGTATGGAACCCTAAAAATATGATTTTAGGAACTAACCTATTATCTGTATGTCCTATTTATGGAATCATTGTGTTGTTGTTGACCCTGGAAATATCTGTAAAATATCAAGCTCAGACGTCTAGAAATGCGTGAAAATTACATCACAAGAATCACATTCATTTTCGGCATTCCTACAGGTGAGATATAAAACCCGTGTTTACAAGAAATAAGACAAAGCCAGCTATTCGTTAAGTATCATTGTCATCGTCAATTTTAATAAAAATAAAATTGATCCATAAAAATTTTGTTACTTGTCAATTCTTGTCGGACGCTGGTAAAGAGCGATTCAAGTACCATTTAAGAGTACATGTTGTTCAGCTTAACGACGGCCGTTATGAATTTTTGTTCACACGGAAATAATTACACGCAGCGTTGAGCCGCGCGTACGCTTACAATTACACGCTTTATAAAAACTATGCGTTTCTCATAACATAGATTCGTACCATTAAGACAAACTACTGTTCTATGCGTAATGTAATGAGTTCTTATGACTAACACTACGCGATGTTCTGCAGATTGGCCAGTGGGGTAAGAATAGCACCTCCCCACCCCCTCCCGTTCAGTGTTGTAGGAGGCGACTAAGGGAAATCAGAAGACAGGCAGCGTCTTTTGTTTATTGTTACTTCAAGTTTCATGCAATCCCCAAGACGCCTGCCAAGGGTGGGGATTATGGCACAGGATTATGGGGTATGTGGGACTCATACCCACTAAAACCCCCGCGGCGGTTGCATCGGCACATGAAAGGGGACCCCCGGGCTCTCCGGTGGGATCTGCACCAGGATCCCCTCAGTGGCTTGCCACCGAACCCACCCCGGGGGGGCGCATTATACAGACACGGTGATCACGGGGACGGGGGCGCAACACCCCCCCCCCCCTCGCCCCGCCGCGCCGTCCTCCTCGAAGTCGCCGCCGTACTCTATGGGCGTCCTAGGGCCCACACCCCGAACGTCCTGCGACTCCGAAGGGAACAGACCGTGACCTATGCTCATTTCACCATCTGCTCTGTAAGTCCAACCACCTATAGTTATAGGAGGATTTGCTTCCGGCAAATTGAAGAGCGGTGGATGTTAATACTTACTAGACGGATAAAATTTAATGTATGATACATTAAATTGACACGAAAAGAAGTAGTGGAATCAAACATACCTCCCGTGACGAAGTCGAATTAACGACTTTTTAATCCGTGACGCTAAAATGAGGGTTAGTATCACGTCTATGTGTCTGCCCCTCTGTCTGTGTCCATCCACGTAGCTCCCAAAGGAATTAATTGATCTGAATTCAGATTTCTATATCTTTGAAAGCTAGTTTAATCTGAATAGTTCTTAGCTATGCTTAATAAAATGTTTACTCTTATATTTATCTTTAAACAATCTGAATAACTAAACTAGTTTCGATTTAAGTTGCTATATTGATCTTAAAATACACGAATTATTACGTTACTGTGTCGTCCTAACACATATCAAAGTTCTGCCTCACAATATCGAGAACAAATTACGTATAAAACCTTATCTGTCTGTATCTTTGCTTATCTGCTCCGTCCGGCATCCATCGGATTTGCATGAGGCAACAGTCGCCCTCTATCTGTACTGGTAATTAGAAACTTGCATGTAACGGTACGCAATTTGTAGGTAGCGCTGCTTCAATATAAAAGCATCGCTCGCTTCCGCAATTCAGCCTCAGTTAGCTGTTTTGAGTTTTTGTCGCTGCTGATATAACCTGTTCGTGGACGTTAATGACTTCTGAAGTAGCTTTATTATATCTATTGTACTAAACGAATATTACATTCATATCAACAACTTGAAAGCCTTGTCGAAAGTAATGCTAAATTTAAAACTCCAAGTTTGGAGATATCACAGGTTGGTTGCCAACCCGCACTTGGCCAGCGTGGTGGACTTTGGCCTAAGCCCCCTCATCTTGAGGGGAGGCCCGTGCCCAGCAGTGGGACATAAACAAGGGCTGGTATTATTATTGTTATGCAGGTTGGTTTATCACTAGCTTATCATACCAAGTCATAAATATATCTACAGAAGCTAGCAAAACATATAATGTTATCTATTTTTTTATATATAGACAAGTACCCTGTGTCAGTGAATTTGTGAGCCGGCAGCAAAGGGGACAAACATTGGTCGTTAACACAACAAATTTTTAAAGAGCACTGACAACCTCTCATCTCAACCCCTCAGCACGGTAACACTATTTTTAAAAAGCAGTAGCTATAAATTACTTCAAAAAGTGACTGCATTTATAGATTTAACGATATCAGTGACAATCATGGCCATAGGAACAACGTCGGTCCAAGTCGTACGTTAAGTCTTAGATCAAGATCACGAACATTACTTACGAGGTATGTAGGTAACATTGCGTAGGCATGTTACGATAACCGCCTTCATGATCTATTATAGTTGCTACCCGATAACTTGTTGTTGGCGTTGCGCGTATGACAATGCTGTTAGTGATTGACGCGGTAGTAATTTCCCGTATACCGTTGCTTGGATCGAATACGAGTTAGATTGACGCAGAACAGAGCACACGGTACAACGTAGCCACGCTTACTGTGCTCCTAATCACTGTAATTGTGCGGTATCAAAGCGGTTCCCGGATGCCCGCGATTAACTACAAATAAAATATTCTGCATGTCACTTACTTACCCGTGTTATTGGTCGGTAGCGAATACAATATGCCACACAAAGCCGTGGCCGATGCTTTGGTCTCGGCCGGGCTAGCTCCGCAATCCGTTGATTCCGCCTGCGCCGGTTCGAACAGTGTCAAATCGAGACCGTCCATGTCACTCCGATTCGACACACCGTCCTCTTCTGGCGCGCGGTCACAAAAATGTTCGGGCGAGTCCACATCTTTTGGACTTCGGCTACAGACACCGTCACTTAACGGATCGCAACAACAGGTATCCGAAAACGGCTCAAAGTCTCTACAGTCAAACTCACACCGTTCAAAACTGTCACAGGTACACGATGATAAAGCGTCCGAGTCTGATCCCTCGACCAGAAATACGTCATTGTTCTGTACGATATCTTTACGCACAGTTTCAGTCTTTGACGAAACGTAAAACACGCTTGAGGTGTATGGCACTTTATGAACTTGTAAATTCACGTTATCGGATATTCTATCGCTCGGATAATCGGGGTCGACGTCGTCTTGCACCTCGTCGTGTTGTGGTCGACAATCCTCATATCGAGCGAAACTAGAAGTGTCGGTGAGATTTGACGAGCGGTCCACGGAGTATACGTCTGCATAGGGATCGATGGATTCAGCTTGCAGTGTTGGCAGTCTGTAAGGCGCATGGTGTGAACGAGATCCGATAAATATCGTAGTGTAAGGGCAAGTATGGAGAGGCCGACTGCGATCTGCGCGTCGTGGGTAGCTGGCGGCCAACGGATCGCGTATAACTGGCCCTTCCGTATCTATGAACGCTTCGTTCGTCGACAGCACGTTGTATCGCCAATCCGGCATCGCGGAGCGGCAACATCACTATGCGACGACTTCAAAAAATACTCCTACTTTCATCACAAGGCCACACACACATCCATTAGTTAAATGGCTATTATGTCACTGTCTTTGTTTAGACTAAAGAAAATAACTGAGTAATTTTACCACAGTCGGCATCTGCAGCTGAACAAATAAACCTATTATGTTATTCTAGCATCATTTTAACTCAATATAGTTGATTAGTAGGTTTAGGTTAGGTTTAGGTATATTTCATCGAAAACTATTTTATAAAGAATATGTAGCTAAAAATATATCTTTCTTCTGTCTGTTTAGTTCAACTCAGTTAGTCAAACGCGTCCAAATTAATTGAAAACACAAGTCTGATAATGAGCAGAACACAAGCTGTGTTCTGCTAAATGGCTCGGCCATTATGTGGGTCAGCTCAATAAAACCAAACACAATCCATGCACATACCTACTGAATTGTATAATAATAAATTATTCTTCAAGATCTTCTCTATCAAGATTTATAAAGCAGTATAAATTACGAGTAAATCAGTTTTAAAGTTATTCATTATTTGTCTTGTCGATATGTAATTAGAAGCCAGACATTTAGAAAAAATCTTGTATGTATTTTATTTCATTTACAAAGGGGTCATGCCACCAGTCTTTTAGGTACTCTTCCCTCCCAGTGTGGCGATAACTTTGAGGAAGTTTTTTACCTAGTTTAAGTGTACATATTTGTAAATAAACTGTAAATATTTATTTTCATTTTGAACGCACTAGTATTTATTTAATAAATCCTTTTGTCCTAACAACTACGTAAATGTATATAAATTCATAGTGTCGTCTAATTATTATTTTGTGGTATATCTATCAGTACATATTTGGCTTAGAACGGTGCTACATCCTTCTCACACTCCGGATGTGTGGACTGGTCGTAGATCTGCCAGTAACTGGTCCGGCACGTTACGGTTCAGTATCTGTTCTGTTAGGTCCGTTACATTTTAATTATTTTGGAATTACCTCCGATCAAAATCTCCACTTCGCACTTGTTAAACTTGGATTATACGATACCGCGTGATCAAATACGTGCGGTTTTTTGAGAATACTTTGATGGTTTACATCAGTATGGTATCCCGTTACTTTTTATACATTAATATCTTTATGATAAGGTCAGTAACTTTCCGTTTAGTGATACGTAAACTGATGTCCTATTTCGCCGTACCCCTATGTCACCAGACATCTGAAATTCAATTACATTCGATCAATTAATTTTATTGATCGCTATTTGTTCGATCGTTACCGTCGTTTAATCCAGCCCTGCCTCGCTGGTTCACCACTGAATGTCATCTATGTACATAATATATACAACCAGTCCAATTTTTATTAATTTATACGTTTACGAGTGTAAAATAGAGAACATTTTATTATTGGACAGGATTCGTCATCTTTCATGCAATAAGTGTGTAATCATACTCAATTGATAAGAACACTATCTAGACAATTGAATAAAGGGTCAATGGCTGCAAGTCGTGCCTTGAAAACGCAATTATTTTCTAAGCACTTTGAAATTGTTATGGCGCATGGCGGCCTGATAATAACAGACGCGGCATGCGTCGTCGTGACCACTGGGGTACTGGTACATTGTCGTAATGGGAAAAGTTTACTAAACTGTTAGTAGAGAGTTACAGTCTTAAGTGAAGTCCTAGAAAAAAACACTCAACAACTTGTCATAATCATTAAAATTATTATTATAACTAAAAGTCGGACAGAGATAAATACCCATAATCATTATTAGTTAGTGAAACACTGCCATTTGCCAGGGAAATCGGGACGGTAACAGCGTAAATTATGGTGCTACTGTTTGTTTACATGATATTTGTGTTAAATTTCACTCTAATGGAGGAGAGAAGGATCTTTAAACTAATGTTACTGTTACAGCAAACAAAAATACTAAAAAAGTACTAATACTTTATTACTAAATACTAATACTTTATTTTTATTTAATTATGTATTTATTATATTGATTCTAGTTATGTTTTTTTATCTTCTTATTTATTTCGCCCTTTCTCTTTCTATCATAGTTTCTGTTCCGGGTGTGCTGAAAGAGATTTCTATAGAAATAAGCTCTGCCTTTGTACCTATATACTCCTAATACTTCTCTAACCATGTTTGTGTGTACATAAATTTATAAATAAATAAATAATACTAAAAATATGCCAATCGTAAACAAAAAGAAATCTTCGAGTAGTACGCTATATTCCCCACTTACTTTCAGGTGGGTTTCTAGACAACCACTTACATATATGACGAAAATAAACTATTTTTAAAAAAATAATAACCGACTTCAAAGTAAATTATCTAAAAAGCATAAAATAACGAAAGTATTATTGAAGTTGGTGTTAGCGTACCTGCTGTGTATATTCTGCACCAACTTCAATAATACTTTCGTTATTTTATGCTTTTTAGATAATTTACTTTGAAGTCGGTTATTATTTTTTTAAAAATAGTTTATTTAACACTTTTTAGTGACTTATTTTACCAAGATAGGTATCAGCACTATCACGCAACTCGAACGTCTACATTACAGTAACTTACTGAAAACATAAAAGTTTATATCTCTTAAACTACTGGACCGATTTTGATGAAATTTGTACTCTACCCTAAGTTGAAAGATATTCTAACTATTGCAAAAAGAATTTTCGAAATCGGACTTGTAGTTTCTGAGAAATCCGCGGACGAACCTACATACATACATACATACATACATACATACATACATACATACATACATACATACATACAAACACTCGTGAAATTTGGTAAATTCGTTTAGAAGCCCACATAGACTAACATATATGAATATTACGCATTTTTATTAATATTACATACATACGCGTCGAATACAGAACCTCCTTTTTTGAAGTCGGTTAAAAATTTAAAACACAGCTCACTCTCTCATACTTTTTGTTTGTTTAAATTGTATTTTTAACCGGCTTCAAAAAGAAGGTTCTCTATTCGACGCGTATGTATGTAATATTAATAAAAATGTGTAATATTAATATATGTTAGTCTATGTGGGCTTCTAAACAAATTTACCAAATTTTATGAGTGTATGTATGTATGTATGTATGTAGGTTTGTCCGCGGATTTCTCAGAAACTACAAGTCCGATTTCAAAAATTCTTTTTGCAGTAGTTAGAGTATTTTTCAAGTTAGGGTAGAGTACAAGTTTCATCAAAATCGGTCCAGTAGTTTAAGAGATATAAACTTTTTATGTTTTCAGTAAGTTACTGTAACTAAACGTTCGAGTTGCGTGATAGTGCTGATACCTATTTTGCTAAAATAAAAGTCACTAAAAAGTGTTAAATAAACTATTTTTAAAAAATAAAAACCGACTTCAAAGTAAATTATCCAAAAAGTATAAAATAACGAAAATATATTGAAGTCGGTGTCAGCTCTTGCTAGTCTTAGTTAATTAACATGATGTGCTAGCACCGACTTCAATATATTTTCGTTATTTTATACTTTTTAGATAATTTACTTTGAAGTCGGTTTTTATTTTTTTAAAATAGTTTATTATGTTTTGATGACTGTGCACTACACTGCAGATCTATTTTTTTTGTATAGCTCCTTCCACAAAGGTTGTCTGAAAGAGATCGCTTTGAGCGATAAGACCGCCTTTGCTCACATTAAATTGTGATTCATGTAAACTGTCCTTTATAATGTGTGCAATAAAGAATTTATCTATCTATCTATCTATCTCACTGCTTTCTATCTATACATATAAAATTACTTGTCCTGACTGACTGACTGACTGATTCATCAACGCACAGGCCAAACCGGACTGGACCTAGAAAGCTGAAATTTGGACAGTAGGTTCTTGTTATGATGTAAGCATCTTCTAAGAAAGGATTTTTGAAAATTCGACTCCTAAAGGGGTTAAATGGGGTGTTTTCTTTTGTATGAAACTTTTTATTGTATGGTTCGATTGACTTGAAATTTACTGAAAAGTTTCTCTAAATAAAATAAATCAATACGTGCATCGCGAATTTTCAAAAACAATCTTTGGGGTTGTGTTAGGGGTTGGTAAACTCTGTAAAATATAAAAATAGCGGGCGAAGCCGCAAGAAATTGCTAGTTTATTATATAAAAACATGAGTCTTTTGTAAATACTATTACATGGATCGTTAAATCTCACTTAATATTACACAAGTGGTTTTTACATGTGTACACACTAATAATTATATAGTAAAGTAAATATGCACATGTATTATATAAAATAGTTTTTATTTAACAGTGCGTAGCGGGCGTAAAGCTAGAGGCACGTGCCGCAATTCCAGGCTAGCTTCGATGTGGCCCACAACAAAAAAACTAAGCTAACAACGGTCAACGAACGAAAATAACCAACTGTTATATTTACACGTGTACATAAGCACGCGGTTGACTGAAAAAGGAAGTTCTCTACATGGTGTTTTCTTTTATTTACGCGAATACTACACATTGAAATGAAACTATGCTTTACTTGTATAGTTAAATTATTTTTTTAGAGTTACTTACTACACATGTTTTATTGATAATGTTATAGTTCTCATTTATCAAATAAAAATTATATCATACTCTTGTATTTGTCGTGCATATTATTATTTGTATGGTTATATCATTATTATTTGACTATAAATCTAATACTTATTACAATGATAATTGTAAAAATTGTTTGTTAGTTTTTGAAACTACCTATGATGCGGTTGTAGTCAATTCCTATGAAAAATAAAGTGTTTTTATGAATTTTATGACCAGCATCATCACCCATTGCCCTCCAGCTACCAAACCATTGCAACCACAACTATTGTACCCATTCTCACCAACATTGTATAGCTTGTATAGCAATATTTTATGCTAACATAGCATTTAAAAGAACATTAACATATTCGACTTTAAATTAACATCCAATGAGTTACCATGTAGAGAAAATTGGGTTCCAATTATACTCGAATTTTTTTTTACAAAAAATTAAAATTCCGATGATTACCCTCGGGACCAGGGACGCAAAACTCTCAAGAGGATCGTGGTTTGCGTGTCGCATGGTAAGTAGCGGTGAGACTTGTAGGCTATTAGGGATTATACTAATATAACTAGGTTTATTGTTGGCAACGTCAGGCTCCTAGCAACCGCGATCGATGCTTTATGTTCACGCATTATCGGCGCATTCTGTGCCGTGCCGTGCGCTGATCGTAGAGACTACCGCTCGTACTCTACTCGCTCGCTTTCCTTGATTACATTTGTTTATGCTTTTCCAGCAACCCGCTAAAGCTTCGCTCGGTTTCTACTCTAAATATACGTGCGTATAAAATAATATATAGGTACGTGTTTTACACATAAAACTTTCAAAAAAGCCGCATAAAAATCCGTTGTACTAAGCGAATAAACAGACAGAAGCGGTTACCTTTTTTTTGTTATACTATTTAGAGAATTTACTAAATAGTTAGGCAAAGGCCAAGGTATCTAACTTAAAGTGAAACACTAGTGCTAATTTCTTTGTAGTCTATATTTATGGAGTAAATTATCATGAAAGCTTTTACAGTGATATTTCCTGTCTAGATGCATTAACGCGCTTATGATGACCCTAGATCCACATAAATATACCTACATAACATTAGGTGTTTTTTGTTGATAATGCCCTTCATAGTATTTTTAGGCATCATAGTCATTCATCGCCATAAAAATTATCATTTTATGGACAGAACTGCACCTTTCTACCTTGATGTTATTACGAAGATAGTTGCTAACTATCGACCATCAAGCTATTAGAATACAGTTAATAAAAGCTCAAATAACCAACCAAATAACGGATAATCCAATTCATGCAAAAAAATCGTCACGTTCAAAATTTCGCGAAACGTGAAAACAGACGCCGACCGCAGTAAACAAACAATAGAACGTAATCCTACCCAACGCGAGCACTGAACTTGACACTGGACGTGAGCCTATCACTTTTAGATTCGATTTGACAGTCGACCGTTGACCGTTTTATTCGAATGTTTCGATTTATTTCGTTCGTTGTGCGCGCGGCATAGATGTGCGCGTGGCGGGTCGCGCTCGCATCGACTGGTGCGCGCTGCGGCTGCGCGGAGGGCTAGCACCAAGACCTCATCTGTTCGCAGCTGGCCGTCAACATACGAACCGTTACCACTCGCGAGGGACACCAATTTAATGTCACAAATCCCACTTCATATTCATGACTACGTAATCAGAAGCAGTACAAAGGATTTGAATCTTTAATCGGACGCGCGATCGAAGGCGTTTAGTTGTCTTCACTTTCAAAAACTATTCGCATGACTAGGCCAGATACGAGGGAGCGCGTTGTTACTTTTATATTGTAGAGATGTTCAATTGTATTTTTGATTCATTATTATTACCCAGATAATCCACTAGGGGTCGTACATCCCTACAGTCTATTCATAGAGAAAATGTCTAAAAGTTTTTTATAACAGCCCAATTTTGCTATTTCGCGTGTAAGCGTTACTTTATCGTTGATTTCGAACTGAGGACCGGTTCGTTTCTGTTGTATGTATTTTCATTCAAACGCTCGATCCAACGCGTAGAGTCAACAGCCAAGCAAGCCTGTTAAGCTAAGATAAAAATAGTACCAACAAATGGACAAGCAGTATGTAAGTCATGTCACACCAAGCGCTTATTGCAATTGTGCAAGGAAATTGTATTGTATTGCTTAATAGAGCTTAATTGAGAAGTCAAAGGTCGCTTATCGTGTCCCATTATGGGCAACAACGATTACTGACACGTATTCCTATCATTATAGCCGACGAAGGCGACATAATACTCTATATTTACTAATTTCACAACATATAAATGGCCATTATATTGGTATTATAGCGTAAGACATTTTTGATGCCATGTCGTTTGAAAAGCTCATGTATAATAATAACAAGTATAAATTATGAAAAGTACAATATTACTCTTGTACAATCTACTCTATTTGTCGACATGTGGGACATTGATAAGGTAATCATTTTACCTATAGTCCCTCATGACCTAATGCCCAAGAGCCTCAAAAAACCCCTCAAGAGGTTCACGTTAGACGGCTGGATCAAGGGCCAGATGCAGAAGGCAGTGCTCCTGGATATTCCTCTCTCTGGAGCTTTAACCACCGTTTGCTAGGACCCTGTTCCCGCAGCCACCGGTTGGATGGCCGGTTTTAATTTTTAAATGCACTTGATTTTATATCTAATATATAAAATTCTCGTGTCACAGTTTTCGTTGCCATACTCCTCCGAAACGGCTTGACCAATTTTGATGAAATTTTTTGTGCTTATCCGGTATCTATGAGAATCGGCCAACATCTATTTTTCATCCCCCTAAATGTTAGGGGTAGTCCACAAATTATTTATATGGCAAAACAACGTTTGCCGGGTCAGCTAGTTTATATTTAAAAAGGTAAAAAAATTGATTAAGTAATGAATAAATGGAATAATATTAACCTACATAAATATCCTACTGCTGGGCAAGTCTCCTCTCTTCATCGCCAGGAGAGTTGAAAGTGATAAAGCCACCACGAGAGCCAAGCGCGGATTAGTCAGACACACCTTTCTTATAATATCTAGGGTATGCCTGGGTTTCCTTACGATGGTTTTCTACACCGTTAGCAAATGGTAAATCTTTTTTTTTTACTTAAATAAGCCAATACTAGACTGCAGTTCCACCTGATAGCAAGCGGCGACGCAATCAAGGATGGTAAAGCACACTACCTAATTTAATATGTGGGTGTCTTCAAGGCTGGAGTGAATAGGTCACTGTAGCCTTGAAGACATCCACATTATCCTAATTAGGTAATCGGGCAGGAAAAGTGACGCAAGCAAACTATTCCAGTCCTTAGCAAATCGCTTAATCCAGTCTAAAGACCCCCGTTCTTAAGGGTCTTTCGATATAATGATTCACACAAAGTTACAAGAAATCACATTGATATTGCCAATACTGTCAATTAGGCTGGGTATAACTTCCAGGAATTATAATTGAAGGTAGATAGTTATATGTATTATATTTACTACTAGCTTTATGTATATACACCTAGAAAGGGTAAAAACTCGGTGGGTAGGTACATATAGAATCCTTCGGAGTCGCTGGACGTTCGGGGTGTGGGCCCTAGTTCGTCCATTGAGTATGGCGGCGACTCCAAGGAAAACGTCTCGGGGTTGTGACCCCAGTCCCCGTGAGCACCGTGACTGGTTCCGATGGGCTAAAATGCGCCCCCGGCTGTGAGGATCCCACCGGTCCCTAGTGCAGATACCACCGGAGAGCCCAGGGTGCCGACGCGAAAGCCGCAGAGGTTTTAGTGGGTAAGAATCCCACATTACCCCGGTCGAGCGCTACAGCTCCTGGGGACCTTTTGAAGGTTTCCCCTGCGAGAAAAAAAAGGTACCTATAGAATAGACGACCACTAAAAATAAACCTTAGAATAATGTAAGCAACACCGCAACGAAATGACGAAACCCGAGTTTCATTTTACGATCCATTACCTTTTTTCAACTGTTCTTTCGATAAAAGTAGCCTTCTTACATTGTAGATACAATGTTTCAATGCACAAGCATGAAATTTACAAGATCAAATTCGGAACAATAAATGTATGAACATAGGAGTGATGGCCGACCGGAGGTGAACCAAAGACAATTGGTAGAATTGAATATTGTTTGTTGGGTACAGGTATTTTATTAATAATGACTAGCACTCGACTCTACTTTTAAGACAATCCAGACGCCTGGATTGTTTCAACATACCAAGCCTGAAATTAATATTTTGCAATTTTTTAACACGTTGAGTGCGTTAGGAGATCTAAACGATCTCTAGCGTGACTTTCAGCTGGTGCGGCGCCGAAAATCGTGTTCTCCACGTCTGTGCGGGAGGTCGTAACTTTGTTATTTCTATGTGTTTGACAGAGACAAATATACATACCTACTTCCAGCTGCGAGTTTGATTTAATAATGTAATAAAAACAATTGGAGATCGATGAGGTCCCTAACGCACTGAGTTGTAATTATATACATCTGTTGCGTGAGGAGATCTTTCTGACCTCCTAAAACACAGGCCTCGTAGTCGCAAGGAACGGAGCGCGGGCAACGCGGGCGCCGTTCGCTCGCGCTCAGTGTTGTTCAACTGTCGATAATATCGATTTCTCGATAACGTGTACCTGTGCGTTTCGTGTGAAAAAATACGCGCTTATATAAGTAATTACTTACCTGTGATATTTACTTATACGTGATTTATAACTGGATTACAAAATAACACTTGTCAATTATGAGGAAACTAATCACAATCAATATAAATGAGTTGGATTTATTTGAAACTAGTATAATTAAGAGTTTTAGTGCAAAATATAGTTCCTTCTTAGTGTAGGGGTAGATATTCTATCCTCAATATCAAACCAAGAATAGGAAAAATCGGCCTTGACCAAAACCCACCTATTTTTTACTCTCCATTTGTAAAAAGATATTAATATTTCATAAAATATTATATTTATATATGTCATCTATTAGATAGTACATTTCTCATCAAAACTATATTTACAGAATGCAAATCGGTTGAGTGGTTAAGTTTTTATGACGCTCGTAATTAGTGGGATTGCCGCGGGTGGCAAAAAAATAAAATACAGATAAAAAAAGTGTAAAAATAACGCGAGAAAGAAAGAAATAGGAAGAGTTAAATATATTTTAAATTACTATGTCTAAATGATTACTACAATAAAAGTAAAGATATCGAGAACTGGGGTTTTATTTTAATTCCCTTTACTAGTCACTACCCAAACTTACCTATCTTTAGTTGCGATGCGAGATCCAATCGATACCCTATTTTTTTTTCGTTATATCTCATAACTCACTTGTCATATCCCCATGCGTAGCAAACTTGAGATAGGATAGTTAATTCTCTATTATTTACAAAAAGAAAATAGCTTGTATCTTATTTTTTGATAGAGATATGAGTTTTTTTAAAATACCATATTTTAGGAGATGGTTTAGGTCTCATACGCACTACAGTGAAGCTCGGTTATGAGTTCTAATAGGTCCCTAACGCACTGGCTGAAAGTCCTCTGAAAATGGCACCGCACTCAACGTGTTAAAATATTATGATGTGAACACGCGGTGCCAAACTGATGCCGAAAATTTTAAAATTGATTATATAAATATGATCATATAATATTTAGGTAAGTAAAACGTTGTATTTTATTTTTTACCATAAAAATTCGACAAGTCGATGCATCGAAAGGGCTTTCTTGTATGATGAAAAAATATATGTTCTCAGGGTGCACTACGAGCAATCTGCCTTAGAAGATCTTTAAATACAATCTTTTAATAATACTATTGTGTGGCGTTCATCACGACATGTGAGAAAGAAGAAACAGTTGATCAAATTTTATATCGTAGATATATATCTACGATATAAAATTTGATAACCTACTACTACTTTTATCTTTACTTTTATCGATGATACTCGACATATAAATGCAGCATATGCTGCATTTATATGTCGAGAACAATTATACTATATGTAAAAAGAGGTAGTTAGATTATAGGCGATTCGAAAGTGGCGGAAAAAGGTGAGCTAATAAACTCAACTTGAATCAGTAGCACACCACCCACGGAAGCATTGACAGTGTCACTATGTTTTAATTATATTGCATAATCGCATCAAATCAATCAAAAATACTAATGTAAGCTACCCAAATACACAAACAAAAATTTCTAGAATAGATGCATTAGTGTGATGTTGCAACATATGTGAGTGGTGTGCCAATTCTAATAGTCGATTGCTTAATAGGTAACGTATCTATTACCTATAATATCATTGCTCGAGAATATGCTCTTAATGCTACGATAATCGGATGCGGCAACAATGGGGAACAATACAATACACTCTTATACTGTTATAATATTTTAAAACAACAGTTTATTGTTACAGGCTTCAGTAGAGTCGTGGACTAAGCTGGCCCACTTACCTAATGTGAATTGTACAAATATAAATACTTACTCATATATCGAACCACAGGGTTATATTTCACACGGGAAGGCATTATTTGTTCATTGCTCGGCAGCTGATGGTCCGTCACTGCACCGTCAATATTGATCGTTTACAGAAGTCTCACCAAAGCAAACAGATCGAGGGTATACTGCAAATGGTCAAGTATTTACTTTGAAATGAAATGTAACTGCTATCGAACTTAATTTCAACAGGTATTAGATATTTGGTTACCAGTACGAAGCTAGTGTGTAACAGTATAGTATAATTTTATGCTGATAATAGAAGTCCCTTAGCCAGAACAGTAGGCACGTAGGCACTTCCCCAGTGGGCTACACCAATTTTATTTTATGCAGCAACTTCTCTGGTATTCCAGTGGATTCATATACTCTATGCTGTTAACACCAGCGCCCCTAGCGGAATCTATTTGCAACATGTGAATTATATGGAAGAGGAGAATTGAGAAATACGCCTTGACTCACTCAAAAGTGGCGGAGTGACGATGATATATTAATTATGTATATGGAAAATCATTTTCTTTTAATCGAGATGTGGGCTTAAAATCATAAATCATTTTTCGATCGAGACATAGACTTACTGGGTGCTTAAGTCTACCTGAGATCGCAAAGCTTTGTAAAAGCGTTAATTTATTACAATAGAATCGATGTCTTTATCTATATTATGCCCTTTAAATATTAAAATTGTCCCTAAAAATTCAGCTGTAATATCTTGGATCCTTACCTAAATCTTAACTTCACAAATTGCACCAATATTAAGCTTACAATGTAAATATTAAAGAATTACTCAAGTTGAAAATAATAATAGCTTTTACATATGTATGTAGGTGTTAAGTCAGACGCAGTGCGAATAGCGATATCGCGAAGTGCCTCAACCCTGCAGCAATTAGTTCACACAATAACACCCACGTGTTCGTAACAGACGCTTACAAATCAAATAGTGTCGTTGACCTAGGAAAATGAGGCCGATGAAACATCTAACAATATCCAGTAATATATTTATTCGCGTTTTGAGATTGCAGCGAATCGCATATGGCAATTCCAAAATGCTACTCTTTTTTCCATTATAAAGACATAAAAAATTACTGAAGTTTACAAAAGTAAACTTCAGTCATTTTAATTTTTTTTTTGTTGATAATTACTTATGTACTGTGATTTACAAAAGTAATATATTAAATAGTCTGATAAGCTAATAGCTAGTTATTATAAAGTCACCCTTGTCGCAGATATACAGACTGTTTTATGTTTATAACTTTCTTCGGCACTAGAGGTCAATAATTTATATACTTACTTAGGATTTCTTAGGCAAATATATTTTGTAAAACTGTTTGTTGCCAAAATAAATAAAACAATAATATTAGTTATGTACAGTAAGTGATAATAAGGTTGTATATTATTTATTTATAGATAGACTATTATTTATTATTATAGACGTATTATAGACAATTGTTTAGTTAACTGTGTGTACTGAAAAATGAATTCAAAAGCTGATTGACGATTGTCGACGTTGATGAAATTAGTGCTCTTGAACGACTGAAAGAAGATGAGAAATAGAAAGATGTTTCAAAATCAGTCGAGTACTGTTCGTAAAATCGTTAAAGTTATCGTCGTTTCAAATAAGAGTAAGATATGAAATTGACCTTATTACACTAAACTTAGCTCTACGTACAGTATCGGAACGCCATCTAGCAAAAAGTTTGTTTAACGAAAAATCGTAACGTAGCATAGATATGACTTTTAGCGCCATCTATCAAGTAATAGAAGTATTTAAAACAAAGCAGCGCCATCTACCGCACTATGTGTATTCCCATCAGAGACAGAGAGTTTTTTTTACGTGTTTTATCTTTTCTACTTACTGATAGATGGCGTGAACGAATCGATGAAAGGTTCAATATTAATAAAAGCATGTAAATAAGAAATGTAGTCGATTAAAAATAACTTTACTTTAGTTACTTATCGTCAATAATTTATAAGTTCTATAAATCGGTCCCACAGAATATACACACAAGATGGGACAGTACTTGAATAAATGAAATTTTCTGAAAATGCGGGTCGTGAAAGCGGTAAATAATGGCAAGAGAAGTATTGAAAAGTGAGTCATCATCATAACTTTCCGAACTCTCGCAAACTTACTGTGGAACACAGACAGACTAGAGAATGACTAGAGATGTTGTGGTCGAATCCAAAGAGGATTTAATCGTTTATAGTCGAATCCTCCAATGTTTGAAATAAGATTAACCATGGCGTCGTCAAAAATCGGCCCCGCATCTGATCTCTCATTGGTCGGGTCTCGGGTGTCGGTCTTCCGTTCCTTAATTGTGACTTATTTTCTGTGATTGTGGATAAAGGAATAGAAAACGCGCCTGGTCTGCGCAAGCACTTGATTGGCCGTTTTGTCAGTTCTTGACTGATTTGGTCGTAGGTATCGGTCAAGAGCTTTGGTCAGGAGGAACATTATTATTAGAATTTATAACATTGTCATAATCGTCTTTTACGTAAATAACTTGGACTATCGAAGGTAAATAAATATTGTATGATAACTCTACAACATCGATATAATATATAAACTAGATAAACATTCATCTAAAATGTGGTCGCGGAGGTTGCAAACTTATCTGTGCTGGTGGCGGAAACGTGAACTAACATTTCTATTATGTTATTTACGTGTAGTTTGACAATTTCATATAGACAGTAGCGACACTAATATCGGCAAAAATTAATTTGTCAGGATGTGGCTTGTAAAGAAATAGCGACACAAGGGCGCTATTTCTCGCTACCACTTTTTGAACCGAGACACCAAATCTAGTATATATATTATATCGATGCTCTACAATGTAGAATTATCGCACAAAGTCTACATGTTATTGGCCTATGAGTAAATAGTTTCTGAGTCATAAATATGATGTCCCCAAGATCTGTGTCAAGAGCTTCTCACGTTCAAATTAATTCACACCGTTGCGTCGCGCGCTGATACAATCCATAGTCCGGTGACTAAACGTACAGCTATGATATAAATTTAAATGACAATTGATTATATTAATATACATACATAGTCTTCAAAATTACCTACTTCGCATCTTTGCCAGTGCAAAAAAAAACTGGGTTACTTGTTGGACAAGTTTTAAGATGGATTTTTGAGACTTATCTTTTGTTACCAACATGTTAAATAAGCCACAAAATGTCCGTTTTAATAGGAAATTTTGATACTGTAGAATATCGCAGAAGAGAACTTTATTCACATGGACTTAAGTGACATCATCGCTGCTGCAAGAGCCTATACCTATTGTAGGTACCTACTTATATTGTCTAAAACACCAGTCCACTTGCAACTCAAAAGTACACAATAAGTTTTACCACATTCAACAGTACTAATTTTCCGCTTCCTCAGATGACATAATTATTAATGATTCCAGGTGCTTCAAAGCTTAAATGTTCGTTTGGCATGTTTTGTATGCGCGACCGTTGCGATGAGCTCACTGTTAACGCTGGCTGTCTCACACGTCCGGCCGCGTATCGCAGCAGCGGTTGACCTCGTCCTTCCTCATCCATCCTCAATTCCTCACGACTCGCATACAAGCAAATCTGTTGACTGATGATACCGTTAGCGTATTTGTACTCCACAACTGAACTGGTTTTGGGAGTCTGTATAATAACATCTGTGAATATTGAAAACTGTTTAATGATTTGTAACTTTTGTCTTTTATTTACGCGAATACTAGACATTGTAATTAATCTCTTCTTACGGATTATATCGCGATTTATTTTAATTTTCCCGACGTTTCGAATGCTTTGCAGCACCCATGGTCACGGGCGGAAAAAGTTTAGTGTAGAGAATAATTATCTATAGAAAAAACAATAATTAAGTACTTAGGTACAGTGTGTGTATACGGCTAGTTACGAAAATTTGACAAGAACCTGTTTAAATATTAAAAAAAAAAACATGACGTTTCGAAATTTTCAAAGAATTCATGGCAAACTGTTTTTACAACATACATGTGCATCATCCTTTGATGGCAACACGCAATAAACAGTTTTGAATACTTAAACAGAGACTGACTATTCAAATTAGTGTGAAACAGCCTTTGATGACCCCGAGCGGACGTTTTGACATTCGCAACGACGACGGCGACGAAGCGACGTACGCACCTAACACACAGGATTCATATCATATTGAGTTTGAATATTTATTAATGTATAAATTAACAGGTCCTTTCGAGGTGGTCCCGTTATAGTCTTGGACAGTGTTTTCGATGCCTTCTCAAATTGTAATCTTTTATGAATATTGTTAAGATATTGGTTAATTGCTACATAGCAAAACACGACACTACATAATTCATTAATAACAGGACAAACGCACGTTTGCACAGCTAGTGCTTACCTAAAAGGAAAATAACATATACTTCATAAACTAAAGAACTAGACGGTATTAACGTGGCATAACTACAAAATAACCGTTCAATTAACATTAACGTTAACAACATATAATCCTGAGCTTTATTATATTTCGACATATTTATTGAGCATTATATTATAAACTATCAACGAACACATTTAGTTTACCTCAATTAATTTTATTTTTAGCTACCAACACGGAAGTTTCAAAGACTGAAATCGCTGTAGATTACGTTGCATAGAACTTTTGCTATTTAGGACAAGCCTTTTATGAAAATATTTACAAAAATCTGCTTTTAAACTCGATATTCTAATAAGAGTTACTTTATATCAACTTGCAAGTCATTATTACCTAATTATATTAGAAGGATTGGTTTAAATTTCATAAAAAAATTGCGATTTATCATCGGCTGCGTGAAATAGTATATAAGTTATTCAGGAACAATGACGTTGTTGTATTCTAATTTTGTAAAGTAATATTTTAGGATGATCTACATCAAAGGGCTCTATTACAATCCAATGCATACCTTAAAATGGAAAATAAGTCTCAATTTCTTTCACGGATATGCGGATATTTTCAACGTTCTCTATAGTTTTCTAACACGGACGCAAGCTAAGGTCCGGTAGTGGGGCTGAGAGAAGAGGAGGGGGACCATTTCCCCGGGGAAATACACACGAGCCTGGACAATACAGGCCACTGCACACGATGATCAACTAGGACGGCCGGAGATAAAACTCACGTTTGCAACCTAACGTGCATACTTACACACCTACTATAGGTACTTAATTCTTTAAAATAATAGTTTTAATGACTCATTATAGAAAACACACACTACATTACTGTCATAATAAATACGGGCGTTTCGTTTCTAAGTACTCTCTAAGTATTATATCTTCACCCCTTTAGTTCAATAATATTGGACATTCGAGCG
This sequence comes from Furcula furcula, assembly GCA_911728495.1. NCBI lineage: Eukaryota > Metazoa > Arthropoda > Insecta > Lepidoptera > Notodontidae > Furcula > Furcula furcula. The sequence goes on from OU452243.1 coordinate 9,702,358, forward strand.
TTAAATTACACAGCATTAACTCCATTGCATTAAAAGTGATGTGTAATTAAATCAAAGAAGGGTGGTTTCTACACAAAGTATTTTCCCTGGTTTCCCATAAAAAACGTGCGTTAAAATTTATATCTTAAACCTCTCTCGGATTTGAAAAGCGAAAGACTCTACCACGCTACATATAATTGGCCCAGTGATCTTAAACAGAGCCCAGTTTATTTACATCCTTGTGTACAACTTATTGCACTTAGCTGTGTTTGTATTCAAGGCAGATGTTTGCGGATTGAGTCCTCATACATCGGGTGCTCATCACCGACGCTGTATATTTACAAACCAGTTGGCTCACTTTGAGTTTCATTTCATATATCCGTGTCAAGGGCCCATGGGACTACATTGTTAAATAAGTAATGTTTCTTATAAATGAAATGCACGAAGCTTTAAAATATATACCTATACGCAAAATCTGGCTGTTCGTGAATTTCTTTCGCAATCAATATCACAAGGTCGACAACCTCTCTTGTTTATTGTAGTTTTATTAAACTCTTAAGAATTTTAACGAATAGGTAGTTAAGAGATTATTTTGCTAACGAATGGCAACGTCATGCATATATTGGCAACACATTTTGAAATTAAATAATGGAATAATATTAAATTGGATTTGTAAATTCCGCGAAATAATCGAAAATATCTCTACCTAAATAGTAAAACCATAAACTATGTCGCTATTCGAGTCTGTTCGCTATCGCATCTTTATGTTTGTTTTCTTAATTATTTTAAACAGCACAGTAGGATTTCGATGCAGTTTTCCTTCTGGAGTTTTGTTTAATTTTATAGGTTTAGAAGGATAAGAGGCCTGGCAACCGCCCTCTTCTTGTCTACGTGAAGTTTTGACATAACAATCGTTAATAATTATAATTACTATTATTATATTTCTTCATGATTGATTTTTTTTATATACTACCAAGGTGGCAAGCAAGCATGCATCCCGCCTGATGGTAAGCAGACACCGCAGCCTATATACGCTAGCAACACCAGAAGAATCACTAGCGCTTTGCCGACCATTAAGACAGATATTAAGTCTTTGTGTCCGGTAATTTCACCAGCTACAGAGCCCTTCACGCTGGAACACAGCAATGCTTACACACTGCTGCTTGGCGGCAGAATATCTGACACTGCGGTGGTACCTACCTGGACGATTCCTTGCACAAAGAACCTACCACCAAAAAAAAATTACATAAATAGTGTAACAAAATACTTAATAGTTGACATACTTATTTTAGTCTACTTTTTCTAAGACAAATAATATAAAGCCGTTTATACTTTACTCAATACAAAATTATATGTACTTGTTAAGATTAGGTATGCTCTAAAAATAACGTGAACTTACATAAATAGGCACATATTTTATTACGTTCCCAACATGCAACCAAATATACGTACGTAATCAGGAAGTAAACCGACGCGGACGGCCGCAACGCAAGCCCATTATTACTTATGGGTTCCCTAATAAAACTCATCCGTTCCCTTCTTTTGATCATTCAACGTTCTAAATTACTATGTTTTTTAAACTATTCGAATGTAATTCTAATAATGTCGATGCCTATAGTATTCAAAAAAATCTAATACAATAATAGAACCCCATTTTAAAAGACATACTTAATTTAAACGTATTATCGTGATCATTAACGCTACTGAATAATTGCAATAAACACCCCACCGCAAATCTGACAATGCCAACGACACCTTATCAGTAATGAGCACGTCGTCATTGCAGGGACATTAATTGTTGTAAAAATATATCAGTAGCCGTATGAATGAGGGGTTGGGCCCTGTCTGCACGGCGTCTGTCAATATTCGCGGGAAGAGGCGTCGTCATGACAACGAGGGAGCGCTTCCTATATGACGGTCGGTGCCCTCTGTGCACTGCGTCGCAGAGGATCGGAGGGCGGGAAGCGCGAAGTCCGTTGTCTGGGAATTATGCAAGGGTGTCCCTCATGACGTTACCCGCCGCACCGCCCTAAGGAGTAAAGGACTATTTTATCGACGTCTGAAACATGTATGTAGCGATGAATAAAACCTTATTTTTACTTTATAAACTGTTCTTAAGCGTTACCTAACATATCTAATCGTAAAAACTGAATTTACTCGTATGTGTGCCAACGCAACCTGTAGGCAAGTATTGCATAGGCTTCAAGTCATAATAAAAATATATTTTGAAATAAAATCACGCATTGTCCGTTTTTAGAGTTCGGTACCTATAAGGTAATATATTTCAATCCAATATATTTCAGCAAGCAACAACGCTATCGATTTAAAATTTTGATTAATTTTAGATATTATGCGAGCGCTTGCCTTGGAAACAAGGTTCGAACCCCGGCTCGCACCTCTGATTTATTTAATGAATTATGTGCGAATCGTCTTTGTGCGATTGTTACTAGCTTTCGGCGAAAGAAAACATCGTGAGGAAACATGCATGTCTGAGAAAGCCTAACTAGCTCTAGAATGACGTGTGAAGTCCGCCAACCCGCACTTGGCCAGCGTGGTGGACTATGGCCTAAGCCCACGTGCCTAACAGTGGGACATAAACGGGGGCTGGTAGGTTTTATTATTATTTAGATATTGCTTACCCAACCTCATCGCAAATGAATGAAAATAAATCTTTTTCTTTCTTGTCTATAATGGGGCGTTGAAATTTCAATGTGAGTCTACTACTTCCTATATCAAGTGGGGTACCATAAGAAAAGGCTGAATGTGCATTTTTCAAAGCAGATTTTGATTTAGTTTTATGTAACGTATTTTATGACTTGTAAATGTATTTGACTAGATAAAACTGAAATAATTACAGGTAACTAATAAATGTTTCTGAATATTACAGGATGTTAGTAAAATGATGTTTCTAAATAGCACAGTTGTTTTGGAAACTTACTGCCGCACTCACAAACCACAATTACAATCAATCTATTCTTACGGATTATATCGCGATTTATTTTATTTTTCCCGACGTTAACAACAACAATAACTGAGGGTACACCGAAAATTATGACAGTATAAATAGAGCGCAGGGACGTTCAACATCTCAGTCCGCCCGTGACCATGGGTGCTGCAAAGCATTCGAAACGTCGGGAAAAATAAAATAAATCGCGATATAATCCGTAAGAATAGATTGATTGCAATGTCTAGTATTCGCGTAAATAAAAGACAACATTATGTAAACCACAATTAACTTGATATCTCTACTCACTATCTGCGTATTACGTATTAATTGGCTTCGAGTGTCGAAATAATCCGATTTCTAAAAATAGATTAATCATCATTAACCTTTCATTAACTTTAACTGACCGTTGTAGGTTTGGTAGTTAGACATACAAACTTAGTTATACGGTTTGGTATTTATGCTACCTTAGGTGTTAGATACTGACTTTTATAGCCACTATATATAAGCCACTGTGATTTTGGATCGGTCATGCTCGCCATCGAAAAGTCTTTGCTTGTGGCGGCTTCGTGTGGCGGGTCACCCCCTTCCCTCCAATATGGTTGAGGGGAGTGATGGCTGCTGCTCGAGTCAATTCGTGCGCGGGTGCTGCTTGGGGGGACTGGTCCGACTACTATCCCTTTGGCATTTTAGTTTGTTGTATTTTCGTATTTTTTATTTTATTTGATATTTTTTAACGGCAGGACACACTGTCGCTGGTGCTGATCTAATTGTAAAAAGACAAACGCTGTTTAAAAAAAATGTGATAAAATGACAAGCCCGCTGAGTTTCATGCCGGATCTTCTCAGTTGAGGCCGCGTTGTGATCCGGTGGTAGCTTTTAAAAAATTGACCGTTCAAAAGTGCTAGTGTTAAGCCTATTTGAAATAAAAAAATTGAATTTTATACGTTCAAATAACTTACGGAACCCCCAGTGTGCGAGTCTGACTCGCATTGACCGTTTTTTTTTAAATTAATGTTTAACCGCCAAGTTGTTAAATAATAGAACGCTTATTAATTCGTAATCTTAATAATTCACAGAATGAACAATGAACGTCTTGTTGCTTAATTTATTTATAACTGATGAGGTCAATGTTCAACCACGAAACATAATAATAACTGTTTCATACATATCTAAGACGTGAAAAACTACATACTAACTTAAAAAAAACTATTAAAAAAAGAGTCTATTTAATAATAATAATAATAATATCTTGGGACATTCCATATACGGTCATCCAATCCCAAACTAGGCAGAGCGTGTACTATGGAAACCAGACAACTGATACTAATACTTATATACTTTTTTTTTGTAATTACTTAGATAGATAAATAACACCCAGACACTTGGTGGGAATCGAACCCACGACCCATCGGTTAGCAGCCAGGTTGTCTAACCACTAGACCAACGGGCCCGTCAATTTAATTAACTATCAACTTACTCCATTGCCTCCCACGGCGTAAATCGTGTAAATTTCATATCGAAGTGTTCTCATAGTAATTCGAGATTCCAACAGCAGCAGTCGCGCTTGAACGAACTTTTACTAAGCTCAAGTCTATAAAAAAAGTTTAATTCTCGCATCATTCATTACAAATTAAGTGAATGATTTAAAAATAATGCTCTATGATAAACGATGACGAGTCAATATGAAAAAAAAAAGTTGCTTTAGGGCTCGCAAAGAAACAAATGAATTTGTATTGAAAACGTATTTGTTTCTCGCAGATATTTGCGATGCGATGTGAATTCGCAGTTATGTGCGGGAGCCCTAAATCCTACTTAATTAACTATATACATTGTTCTCACTTAGCATCTAATCACGGCTTGGACCTAATTAGAATTAGAGGGATACAACCCCAAGGAGTTTTATTCGAAAATTTCGAAAAGATACTTCTATAATTAACACAGATTTTTAATAGGCTTAGCTAGTGTTGGACAGACATGTAGATACTTATAGGACTAAATCTAGGTCAATCGTTGAATTCATAGGAGTGGATTAGTAATTAAAGTACCTACTTAGTAAACTAAACTTAACATTATTTAGTTTTAGTTGTTATAAACGCTTACAAATTATCACTTTTTTACGGTGGTTTTCTGTCCCACTTTATAACCGTTAATTACTTACCGGAACACTTTCTAGATCAGCGAGTTGGTATAAAAAGTATTCCATCAGAATACTCTTGTGGGTAAACTCATACGTGCATGACTGCTATTATCAAAATTATCAGATGGATCTGGTACAGGGGTACAGGTAATTAAATTATGCAATGCTGGCTTTATTTTACTTATGCAATATCACATTTTAAAAGTTGTTTATCATAGTCGTTACACAAATCATTATACAAATTATATAAAAGTTAACTAGCAAGATATCCTTGGTTACTTGCTCGTCTATTTGAACTGTTACAGTAACATAATATTTTAAGACAACGGATACGTGCTCTTCTTAACAAAGAACGTGCTTAGAAACGAATCGGATTATAACAGGTGACGAAATTATTCTGAGAAATACATTACTACGTATCTCTCGTAGTATATATGCAATATACCAAATACCAGTAAAAATTCCGTAGGTAGAATCAAGTAATATGATATCGTGATATCGAATATTGCTTTTAGTTACAAAAGTTTCGCATGCAATAGATCATGACGATAATGGCAACAATAGTAACATCACATACCTACGTACAGCCACAGATTAATAAACCATGTCATACTGAAATATTTATTTAATAATAAAAATAAAAAAAATATATAAGGTAAGGTGGGGTAAGACTGTCACCGGGGTAAGACTGTCACTTTCAAATAACTCGAAAAGTTCTGCGTTTTTTTCCAATTTAACTTGTCGATACAACAGTTCTCATGAAATGATTCTCGGCTCAAAACACAGTTGCCACTTCTGCTGAACTATTTGGTCAATATCACACAATCAAAATGTCAGCTGTAAGAAAAAAGAATAGCTACTTGGTGGATCTGAAAAAAACATTAAAAAAATTGTGATATTAAATGTTAAATTGAGATATCTTTGCTGTGAGTAGCATCATACCAACATCGAGTTTAAAATTATCTTGTTATTATCACATAAAACAAACAAGTTTCCTTAATATTTAACAAAATAAAACCATAATATAAAAATGACAAAGTGGGGAAGACTATCAGTTTACCAGGGGCAAGACAAACGTATGTTAGTCTTGCCCCAAGTCAGATATTGTAAACATTTTCAAAGCGGGTATCGGCATTAACTAGGTGCTAAAAAATAATTATTAGTTGCTACCTAGAAAAACGAATTGTAGTACGGTTACTAGCGACGTCCCGCGCTTTTACTCACGTATACACTTAAGAAAATTGATGACAACAGAGAGACAGAGATACATACGCATTTATAAATGTGCATATACATTCTTTCGAAAGCGTCCTATATTGTTTAAAAGAAAGTTTGTGAGTGTTTGTGATTGCTCCATCTTTTTACTTTAATCGCTGAACTATTTCATAGTGACAATGAGGTTTTGATGTCGATTAAAAAATAACAAGTCAAAGGTTTTACACCCCTGTTTTCGATTGTATGTCAGTCTTACCCCGGATAACTATTTACACGAATTGCCGCAAAAATAAACGCTGTAACGTTGCAATAGAGTTATCTTTTACTTGATTTACTTGTTATAAACATGATTTATTTTCAAAAGTTCTATTTGGTGAACGATTTCTGATAAAATATGTCACTGACAGTCTTACCCCATGTGGTGGGGTAAGACTACCAGTTTTACCTATGTCACTATTTCTTCAAAATTTCTGTTCCAGATGCAATTACGGTAATGTATTCATTGTTTTATATAAGCTTATAGTGTTAATGTACCAGTGGCATTACTGTCTTAAAGGTAGGGCATAAATGTAAGTCACAAAAATACAGTTTGTCTGTCCGACAGTAAAGTATGTTAGTCTTACCCCACCTTACCTTATATAGAAATATTATTTATAATATACACATGTATTCCATATTATGCATCCTTCGATTTCTATGACACCATATAGTTGAGAAATGATTTTGGAAAACCCAAAAGCTATTAGCTTTATTTGCGATGCATGCCTCATTTTGGTACAAATATACCTTTATGAAGCTGACACCATACTCAACTCGGAATGATTATGCATCAATAAAACCACAAACGTTACGTCACCAAAAGCGACTGGCGACGAATTAATCGATCGAGGTTTAATTTTACAACCACAAATAAACATAATTACACTATTCAGAATACTGCTATTTTCTGAATCTAATGTAACCGGTAGGTACTCATCATTATTTTTATTACCAAAGCTACTCATGGTGTCTTTCAAATACCATTCATATCGATGATAATTCTGACTGAATAAAGGCTAAAATTAATATTACTTAATTTAGCTGACGTTTATATTTCCATAACTCTCCAAAACCAAAAACTTGTCGCAAGCTTGATCATGGTTGAAAGTGTGAAAGTAAAAATGTATCCATTCAACCACTGACGTGGCTTTGCAGAGAGTTAGTTATTTTCACGACCAGTTTTTTAGCATTACGTACGACTTGTTTACGTGACATAAAATAGCTGGCGTCATGTTGAGCCACTACGTGCGTGATTTTATCAGTATAGTATCGGATAATTAATCTAAATTGTGCATGACCAACTTTTGTATTTCATTTGTCTTGTTCTTTGCACGTGGGCCAGTCTAGTATTCACCATTAGTAAACTTAATGTCGATAAATTCATATCATGTGTAATAGTCTGGCGGGTCACCCCCTTCCCTCTGATATGGTTGAGGGGAGTGATGGCTGCTGCTCGAGTCAACTCGTGCGCGGGTGCTGCTTGGGGGGACTGGTCCGACTACTATCCCTTTGGCATTTTAGTTTGTTGTATTTTCGTATTTTTTATTTTATTTGATATTTTTTAACGGCAGGACACACTGTCGCTGGTGCTGATCTAATTGTAAAAAGACAAACGCTGTTTAAAAAAAATGTGATAAAATGACAAGCCCGCTGAGTTTCATGCCGGATCTTCTCAGTTGAGGCCGCGTTGTGATCCGGTGGTAGCTTTTAAAAAATTGACCGTTCAAAAGTGCTAGTGTTAAGCCTATTTGAAATAAAAAAATTGAATTTTATACGTTCAAATAACTTACGGAACCCCCAGTGTGCGAGTCTGACTCGCATTGACCGTTTTTTTTTAAATTAATGTTTAACCGCCAAGTTGTTAAATAATAGAACGCTTATTAATTCGTAATCTTAATAATTCACAGAATGAACAATGAACGTCTTGTTGCTTAATTTATTTATAACTGATGAGGTCAATGTTCAACCACGAAACATAATAATAACTGTTTCATACATATCTAAGACGTGAAAAACTACATACTAACTTAAAAAAAACTATTAAAAAAAGAGTCTATTTAATAATAATAATAATAATATCTTGGGACATTCCATATACGGTCATCCAATCCCAAACTAGGCAGAGCGTGTACTATGGAAACCAGACAACTGATACTAATACTTATATACTTTTTTTTTGTAATTACTTAGATAGATAAATAACACCCAGACACTTGGTGGGAATCGAACCCACGACCCATCGGTTAGCAGCCAGGTTGTCTAACCACTAGACCAACGGGCCCGTCAATTTAATTAACTATCAACTTACTCCATTGCCTCCCACGGCGTAAATCGTGTAAATTTCATATCGAAGTGTTCTCATAGTAATTCGAGATTCCAACAGCAGCAGTCGCGCTTGAACGAACTTTTACTAAGCTCAAGTCTATAAAAAAAGTTTAATTCTCGCATCATTCATTACAAATTAAGTGAATGATTTAAAAATAATGCTCTATGATAAACGATGACGAGTCAATATGAAAAAAAAAAGTTGCTTTAGGGCTCGCAAAGAAACAAATGAATTTGTATTGAAAACGTATTTGTTTCTCGCAGATATTTGCGATGCGATGTGAATTCGCAGTTATGTGCGGGAGCCCTAAATCCTACTTAATTAACTATATACATTGTTCTCACTTAGCATCTAATCACGGCTTGGACCTAATTAGAATTAGAGGGATACAACCCCAAGGAGTTTTATTCGAAAATTTCGAAAAGATACTTCTATAATTAACACAGATTTTTAATAGGCTTAGCTAGTGTTGGACAGACATGTAGATACTTATAGGACTAAATCTAGGTCAATCGTTGAATTCATAGGAGTGGATTAGTAATTAAAGTACCTACTTAGTAAACTAAACTTAACATTATTTAGTTTTAGTTGTTATAAACGCTTACAAATTATCACTTTTTTACGGTGGTTTTCTGTCCCACTTTATAACCGTTAATTACTTACCGGAACACTTTCTAGATCAGCGAGTTGGTATAAAAAGTATTCCATCAGAATACTCTTGTGGGTAAACTCATACGTGCATGACTGCTATTATCAAAATTATCAGATGGATCTGGTACAGGGGTACAGGTAATTAAATTATGCAATGCTGGCTTTATTTTACTTATGCAATATCACATTTTAAAAGTTGTTTATCATAGTCGTTACACAAATCATTATACAAATTATATAAAAGTTAACTAGCAAGATATCCTTGGTTACTTGCTCGTCTATTTGAACTGTTACAGTAACATAATATTTTAAGACAACGGATACGTGCTCTTCTTAACAAAGAACGTGCTTAGAAACGAATCGGATTATAACAGGTGACGAAATTATTCTGAGAAATACATTACTACGTATCTCTCGTAGTATATATGCAATATACCAAATACCAGTAAAAATTCCGTAGGTAGAATCAAGTAATATGATATCGTGATATCGAATATTGCTTTTAGTTACAAAAGTTTCGCATGCAATAGATCATGACGATAATGGCAACAATAGTAACATCACATACCTACGTACAGCCACAGATTAATAAACCATGTCATACTGAAATATTTATTTAATAATAAAAATAAAAAAAATATATAAGGTAAGGTGGGGTAAGACTGTCACCGGGGTAAGACTGTCACTTTCAAATAACTCGAAAAGTTCTGCGTTTTTTTCCAATTTAACTTGTCGATACAACAGTTCTCATGAAATGATTCTCGGCTCAAAACACAGTTGCCACTTCTGCTGAACTATTTGGTCAATATCACACAATTAAAATGTCAGCTGTAAGAAAAAAGAATGGCTACTTGGTGGATCTGAAAAAAACATTAAAAAAATTGTGATATTAAATGTTAAATTGAGATATCTTTGCTGTGAGTAGCATCATACCAACATCGAGTTTAAAATTATCTTGTTATTATCACATAAAACAAACAAGTTTCCTTAATATTTAACAAAATAAAACCATAATATAAAAATGACAAAGTGGGGAAGACTATCAGTTTACCAGGGGCAAGACAAACGTATGTTAGTCTTGCCCCAAGTCAGATATTGTAAACATTTTCAAAGCGGGTATCGGCATTAACTAGGTGCTAAAAAATAATTATTAGTTGCTACCTAGAAAAACGAATTGTAGTACGGTTACTAGCGACGTCCCGCGCTTTTACTCACGTATACACTTAAGAAAATTGATGACAACAGAGAGACAGAGATACATACGCATTTATAAATGTGCATATACATTCTTTCGAAAGCGTCCTATATTGTTTAAAAGAAAGTTTGTGAGTGTTTGTGATTGCTCCATCTTTTTACTTTAATCGCTGAACTATTTCATAGTGACAATGAGGTTTTGATGTCGATTAAAAAATAACAAGTCAAAGGTTTTACACCCCTGTTTTCGATTGTATGTCAGTCTTACCCCGGATAACTATTTACACGAATTGCCGCAAAAATAAACGCTGTAACGTTGCAATAGAGTTATCTTTTACTTGATTTACTTGTTATAAACATGATTTATTTTCAAAAGTTCTATTTGGTGAACGATTTCTGATAAAATATGTCACTGACAGTCTTACCCCATGTGGTGGGGTAAGACTACCAGTTTTACCTATGTCACTATTTCTTCAAAATTTCTGTTCCAGATGCAATTACGGTAATGTATTCATTGTTTTATATAAGCTTATAGTGTTAATGTACCAGTGGCATTACTGTCTTAAAGGTAGGGCATAAATGTAAGTCACAAAAATACAGTTTGTCTGTCCGACAGTAAAGTATGTTAGTCTTACCCCACCTTACCTTATATAGAAATATTATTTATAATATACACATGTATTCCATATTATGCATCCTTCGATTTCTATGACACCATATAGTTGAGAAATGATTTTGGAAAACCCAAAAGCTATTAGCTTTATTTGCGATGCATGCCTCATTTTGGTACAAATATACCTTTATGAAGCTGACACCATACTCAACTCGGAATGATTATGCATCAATAAAACCACAAACGTTACGTCACCAAAAGCGACTGGCGACGAATTAATCGATCGAGGTTTAATTTTACAACCACAAATAAACATAATTACACTATTCAGAATACTGCTATTTTCTGAATCTAATGTAACCGGTAGGTACTCATCATTATTTTTATTACCAAAGCTACTCATGGTGTCTTTCAAATACCATTCATATCGATGATAATTCTGACTGAATAAAGGCTAAAATTAATATTACTTAATTTAGCTGACGTTTATATTTCCATAACTCTCCAAAACCAAAAACTTGTCGCAAGCTTGATCATGGTTGAAAGTGTGAAAGTAAAAATGTATCCATTCAACCACTGACGTGGCTTTGCAGAGAGTTAGTTATTTTCACGACCAGTTTTTTAGCATTACGTACGACTTGTTTACGTGACATAAAATAGCTGGCGTCATGTTGAGCCACTACGTGCGTGATTTTATCAGTATAGTATCGGATAATTAATCTAAATTGTGCATGACCAACTTTTGTATTTCATTTGTCTTGTTCTTTGCACGTGGGCCAGTCTAGTATTCACCATTAGTAAACTTAATGTCGATAAATTCATATCATGTGTAATAGTCTGGCGGGTCACCCCCTTCCCTCTGATATGGTTGAGGGGAGTGATGGCTGCTGCTCGAGTCAACTCGTGCGCGGGTGCTGCTTGGGGGGACTGGTCCGACTACTATCCCTTTGGCCTTTTAGTTTGTTGAAATTTTGTCGTAATTTATTGTTTTCTTCTTTTCTTCTTGCTTTATGTTTCGAACGGCAAGACACAATATCGCTAATGTCGATTCATTTGTAACAAAACAATGTTTAAAAAAAAAGTGAAAAAATGACAAGCCCGCTGAGTTTCTTGCCGGATCTTCTCAGTTGAGGCCGCGTTGTGATCCGGTGGTAGCTTTTAAAAAATGACCATTCAAAAGTGCTAGCGTTAAGCCTATTTGAAATAAAGATTTTTGAGTTTGAGTTTGAGTCTAGACACAAGCCATTGTGATATCACAATTTGAATATGCACATAGCAATTTATTTATGTAATCTTAAGATTGAACTTGCAACTACGCTGGTTTCACCTTTTTCTTCTTCTTCGTGTGCCATCTCAATCATGGATTAGGAAGCCGGCGACTAAGTTAATTTGTCGGTAGTTACTTTAAGCCAGTGCCACGAATTAAGTTATTTATTTTTCACCTTCAAACAGTATCTTATGTTTTCAGTCTACAAGCCCTCATTCTTCTATACTTTTGTCCACGATTATTATTTTTAGTTAATTATAGTTTGTACATAATGCTTATACGCTATGCATACATTTATCCAAAATATATTTTGTTCTTATTTAAGCTTTATTATTAGATATTATAGAAAAATTATGATCATTAAAGAACTTAAACTTAATAGTAAATGTTTTTAGTTAAGTACTAGCATTATGCCTGTCACTTTAATAATACTTAGCGAAATTGTGTATGTAATATAAATTTTAGATTAAAACTGCAACTACCGTGCCACTGTATTCATTTATGCGGGTTTCACCTTATTAGGATTTAAATAAAAATACAGACCAGTAATGTACTCAACAATAAAAGTGACAGTACGCCTGTCACTTTTATTCAAATTGTGTGGGCACGAACGAATCCACTTTTACTTTGATAAACAACCAGTGTGATACTGGTTTTATCGAAATTTCAAATACCACATATTGTAAAATTTCAAGGTCTACTTTAAATGTAAGATACAACATTTATTCTAGAGATTTTATCCTTATCATTAACCCTATCAATTAGTTCAATAAAATAGTGGCTGTCTATTTTTTGTTATCCGGCTCGGGAAAGCTTTTTTCCTTTAGAAATGTTTGAATGCGATTATTATAAAAAAAGAATGTTTCCTTTCAGTTAATTTTGATAGCGATCCGAGCCCCTCGATTTCCCATTCGATTGCTCCACCAATTTAGTCCATCATGTTCATTATAAAAAATACAAAATGTTTGTAGGTGTCACGGCAGCCTGCAGCGTGGAGATTCTCGGCTCCGGTCTAGTTCTGTTGATAAGCTGCGTGACCGTGGGAGTGATTCCATGACCTCTCTATTTGTATAATTGAATGATAGCCCTCAGAATCTCCCGGTTTAGGCGACACGTCATTCCCATTAACAATACTTAGCGAGATTATTGCTGTTCTATATTTCTTAATGGCATTCGTTTAAGACCTACACACACAGTCAATATTGCAATGTCATTCAATAAACTCTCGTTCTGTGCCATTGCCATTTTGATTATAGATTCAATATATAATGATACGTGAATACATTTGTTTATTTGCCAGAAACATTACCTACGTGTTCAGTGTTTTTAAAAATCTCAAAGCTTCAATTATTCGAGTATTATAAGGAGATTCCTGGAAGCAGGTTTTCCTTCTATTAATTAATCATGCAAACAATTGAAAGTTGGAATATTCTTTCATTTTATATTTTTTTTATAATCAATAGGTTTGCGCTTGACCACAATCTCACATGATGGTAAGTGAAGATGTGGTCTAGGATGGACCGCGCTTACTCATAAGATGCTGTTCACTCTAGACTTGAATACACGCAAGTTATATTTATCAGGGAAAATGTTGTCCGGGAGGGTATTCCACAGCTTGGCCGTGCGCATGCGGAAAGAAGAAGCGAAGCACTTAGTCCGCACTAAGCGCAAGTTGAAGTATAAGTTGGATTTAATAGAAATGATAATATCTGTATGTTAACTGATGATAAATGAACAGATAAAATGGGCATTAAGTATGTAGATGACGCAAAGGAGATGAATGTGTATCATAAATAAGTACACATTGGTATCATCAGATTCTAAGAGGGAAAGAGTTTATACCTGTCTTAACACTAATACTTACACATACACATGTAGGTATAGGTAATGTCTCATGGGTACCAAACCTTGTATTATTTGTAGCTTAGTTATCTGTCTGGTCTGAAAATAATTATCAAGAATTTTTTTCATAGAATTTATATGTGGAGCGCCCACATTCTCTACGCTACGCTATTATGCACTTGTATCTACTTACCTAACTCTACTATTTAATGTGATTAAAAAGTAAAATAAATGTTATGCTTGAAATTGAAATACACCTAAATTATCTAGCTATTTCTACGACCAATCCCACAAAAACTCATTACCTCAGCCATAGCCTCAGCAGAAATTGAATAGCAAAAAATGCAAGTTATTTACATAAAACAATCATTGTGCTAAATAAACATAAAGCTAGTTATGAATTCTTTCAATATCTATAGTGCGTTTATAATATCAACAACCATTATTGACCTATACCTAGTTCAATTAATTGTTTTAATTAATTAAATGTGGCACGTGCTGAGTATATTACACAATCATGGCTATACGTAATATGATGATTATTATGTTTTACATTAGGTAATATACTTATTATATATTCATTATATACAAAAATATTGTTGAAAAAAAAATTGATCCGACTTCAATAACACTGAAAAGTATAAAATAATTTAAATATTATGGAAGTTGGTGTTAGCGTACCTGCTGTGTATATTCTGCACCAACTTCAATAATATTTAAATTATTTTATACTTTTCAGTGTTATTGAAGTCGGTTCAATTTTTTTTAAAAAATATTTTATTTTATACTTTTTAGCGATATTTTTCAATCAAAGATTGAACCATCGAAGACGGTAAAATAATCTAGGTAGATTATGTCACATTATTGTCTACATAGTTTTACATAATTCATGTTTCTTCAGAAACTATTTATCCGGTCGTAATGAAATTTGCATGGAATCATCATAGTAGTTTACTCTCTCAAATAAAAAAAGAATCATCGAAATCGGTTCATATTTCCCAGAGTAATGTAATGGAGAACGTCAGTTTTATGGGTTTTACCAGATAAATTCATTCACATAGTTCATGGTCCTCCAGGAATTTTTTATCCGGTTGTGGTAAAATTCATACAGATTCATTACAGTGGTTTTTTCTTTCGAATAAAAAAAGAATCATCAAAATCGGTATATATTTGCCAGAGTTATGACCATTTTTGTCCTTAAAACCGAAATAAAGTCATCTTATAGGCTTTCCTGCAGTTTTCCTGCGCAGTCGTCATTCTTGTTTTTTCAGGAACTACTTATTCGTAAGCGATATTTTTTTTTATGGGAACCAATCAACGGATTGAAGAATGGATGGAAGAAAGATTTTTTCATATCGGTTCATAATTGCCAAAGTTATGCGCGAACATACATAAAAAAACATATATATATATATATATGTATATACTAATTGAGAACCTCATCCTTTTTGAAGTCGGTTAAAAATAACTTTTAAGTCTAATAGTTGTGTGGATAAATATTTAAAAAAGTATTTAATAAAATGTGACCAATCTTTCAATATGAAAAATATTATCACATAACGGTATGATATATGTATACTTTACGACCTATCCCATACATACCAAATATATAACAAAATATATTAAAATCGGTCAAGCCGTTACGGAGGAGTGTGATTGAGATTTTTATATATAAGATTATTGTAAACCATAATAAATTAAACCATTCCAAGCATGTTTTTTGTCGTATGGTTGGTAACTGGCCAGGCCGTCCTAGTGTGAGAGTTCTTTGTTGAAGCTGCCTTTCGGCCTCTGATTTAGCTTAACGACTGCTGTCTGGATGACAACAACCGAGACCAACTTCTTAAGTCCCCTCTGAAGTACGGAGACGAGCAGTTCACATGACTCACAACGGTCACCCATCTATGGACTGACTGGTCGTTTAGGGAACAGTGATTAGAACTGACTATGAGCCTCACCCCAATCCCAAGCATTTAAGCAGTCATTAAAGTATAATAGCACCTAAGTCAATGGATTTTTACCCGACTACGGAACGGAGGGAGGGTTATGATTAAGAATGTATGTATGTATGTGTGTATGTATGTTCATCTGTTCCCACATATCTTCTAATCTACTTAACATAATTTGACGAGTAGGGTGTCGTTAGAAGCGTCTTGATTGTCCGTTGGTTATAGGCTATATAATATCACATTATTAGACTGCGATTTCATCCGTAATCGGGTTTTAGTTTTTAAAACTTATTACTTGTTTATACTACCAAGATGCCAAACAAGCAAGCTGTCTACACCTGATGGTAATCAGTCACCACAGGCTATGGACGCTAGCAACACCAGAATAATCACTAGAGGGTTGCCAACCCTTAAGACATTTATGTCCGGTAATTTTACCAGCTACAGCCGTTCACACCAGAACACAGCAACGTTTACATACTGCTTGTTGGCGGCAGAACCCTAGAATTTCTCGCTAGAAAGCTGTCTTCTTCCACGTTTTATGCAATTGAGAGGACATTACGAAACTTATGAACAGTAATACAATAACACTTGTATTTAAACAGTTTGCCTTGGATGTAACAGGAACTATTGTATTGCACAATATTTTCTAACAAAGTACCGATAAGTTTTAACTTGTATCTGAAGCAATACTGCACGTCTACTGCCATATATTCGAGCAGTATTATTGTAATCTTATTTGGCGAGAGAAAGAAACGTAGCTATAAACTTCATATATCTGCGTCTCTATCATATGTAAAAGTAAGATACTTTATTTATAGTATTATGGCAGTGCCATAAGAGCTGGTGGCACCAGGGTTGTAAAGATGAGACTAACCCTAAAATAATCGAAGGTTTTTATCAGGTATGAGGGATAGTCCATTGGGTCCAAGTGGTAAAACTCCTCATACCCAACTTGTTCATTTTAATCATAATCATAGCAAAATTAAACTCTGCTTGTGTGTTAATCTTAATCTAAGATTAATTAAAATTTAGTATTTATTACTTTTCTTAAAATTCACCTAGTATATGAAAAGTCACTTCAGCATAACTGTATACCGATCTATACAACTGGCATCGTCCCAACTGGAAACTCATCAGCAGCCACGTTAAGGAGAATCAATTTAGCTGTGATTCCGATAGCGTGATCGGGGCAGGCGAGTTACCCGTGATTTATATCCCCAACTCCACCGGACCCCTTGAAATGTCGCCCTGGGGCGTACAGTAATTATCCTCCACTCGGCGAGACGATCGACCCTAACTTCACATCGTCACACCTCCTGCGTTCATCGAAACTATGTAGAAACTCATACTATGAACAAACCTACAAACTAATAGCTCAACTACAGTTTCGTATAGTTGTTAGATATTTTATACATCTAAATAATCCACGTTAACATAGTACCTACTGACGCCCGTGGTTACCTACTTTGCTGGTTCTTTTGATTCATGAAATTGACATAGCTACGCTTGACGGAACAATGGTTCTTCGAACGCAGTTGCAATTATATTCATGAAACAACGAAAAGAAAAAACAAACGTCAAAGCGGCCATCATAGACAGATACTTTGCAAAATGTTCAGACTATCTTTGCATTCAGGTTTCTTACAACCTTTTAAATTTATAATAACGCACAATGTGAATTTTAAGAGTTCGCACAAAATTAACAACTTTCTAACACAACCGCAAAATCATTAGCTAATTGAGTAGGTACTTAGGAGAACGCGTAATTAGTTTGAAAGAAACAAAATAAAAATTTTGTGAATGCCATTGTTTGTTGCTCGGATGTTTCCTTCTAGAAAGTCAATGTTTAACCATCGCGGGATGGAAATGTTTTTGGAGATAGAACAATAGGTCGGTGTCAAGTCAACGGAGGCATTGAGGTGAGGCGATATGCGTTAATGTGAGAGCTTACTTTCTACCGAATGTCATTTGCAGGCGCGGCACGCGTCAGCGTCTCTATCCAAGTATGAAAATAACGGAGCTTCGCTCGTCACGCAACTAAGCTACCTGTGTTGGATTCTAGCTATTAACTGCGACGATCTTTATTTTGACACCGTGAATAATCGTACAATGACGTTTTAGCGTTGTAACATTTAAATAGGTACTGACAATATCTGCAACGTTATTCAGTAGGTACCTACTTACTTAAACCGTTTTATATAAATTTTACAGAAGACGATTGTTTTATCTTAAGGGTAGTGATACTTGTGTAAACAGCCCTGATGCTTGGCTAAATAACTGTTGCTCTAGGTGACAACACCAGGATGGCCTTTCACCTGCCTTCCGAGGCATGGAGACGCTCAGTTCAAATGCCACTAAACGGTCACCCATCTATGATCAGACCTTGCTGTGACGTAGTTTAACCATCGACTTTTCCACCCGATTATAATTTGGATGTCTTCAAGGCATGAATAGGCTTGAAGATGTTAAATCACACTAGCTTATAGTGTGGTTTACCATCTTCGATAGCATCGCCGCTTTCCATCAGGTGAGACTGACCGTTTACTATTATCAGTGGTGTGGTTGAAACTTGAGTGCCTCAAACGAGTAATTTTTGTATTTTAAATTGAACTTTGGATAATATCGCAGCTAATTTTATTATTTCTATTGACTCTACCTGCTATTTCCATTCTTTGCAGTACCCATCGATCTAGCAGAACCTACGTAATACACAATACACAAAACTGTACCTTGTAGTTAGATATTACCCACTTTTAAAGTAAAATAAACCTTTTTCCCACGCTCAGTGTTAACGACCGTTAATTTTTGACGAAACGGTTTCTTTCATTAGTGCTTCTTTGTCTGTAAGGTCATTGGTTTCGTGTAATTCGATCCAGTTGAAGTTTTAATCTTTATAATAGAATTTACGTAGACGACAATATAAAACCGGATCAATATCATTTATAATTTATTAGCGACACACGATGAACCTTGACTTCTACGGTCTCATAGCTTAAATTACGAGTTTTTGTATAAAAATATTTATTATTCATGTATCTAACGAAAATACAGAAATCCTCGGAAATGTTACCATACCTATATCCTACAATCAGAATGACATCATTGGCATGGCAACGTTGCTTAACCGAACGTGCATCTAGGCTATTAATTCGAATAATGGCTATTTGAGTACCACCAATATTAGTGTGTTGAAATTTAGATTTCTGTGGTTGAAACCCAATACATTTATCTACGCGATGGCGTAAAACTTGATAAGTTTACGCATTACCTTGGTGATCAAAGTGGAATAAACCAACATAATTATGGTTTATTGCCTGAAAAACTGAAAAAAATAACATAAGTTCAATGTTTTGTGCTTTTGTCTATAAAATGTTAAACAATTTATTATAGCTAAATACGAGACTTAGTGAAAGAAGCCAGTAACTAACAGCACGTTTTAGCAATACAAGGAAACTCTGTTTAAAATAACTAAGTAACAAAAATACATAATAAAATGATGGAACACATTTTGTTATGCTATTTGACTTTGCTACTTAGAACGAAGAAGAACGATCGAATATCGTATTTTGTATCATTACCTATCACTTTTCAGAGCAGTAGACGACTCTACTATTAAGGATTCCGAGCCTCGGCTCAGACAGCGTATTGATTTTAGATGCAGCCACTGTATAAGTTTATTATTGACTAGCTGACCGCAGTTTATCCCGCGCTGTCAATAATATACATTCGCATACAAAACCTCATTTTTTAAAGTCGGTTAAAAACTTGGACCCACTTTGTACTTGCCCTCCGAAGCACGGAGACGTTTAGTTCAAATGGCGTTAAACGGTCACCCATCTATTTAATGACCTTACCTAACGTTGCTTAACCTGATCGATTTCCAAACATTGTTAACAACTGTCTATGAGTGTTCCCTTACAAATATTTAATGTAATTATAATGAAAAATTGTTAAAATCGGAGCAAGCGTATAACCAAGTACACATTTTGACTTTAGTCCCCTCTCCCAAGGGAACCGTGCCGAATGTCGGGATAAAAAGTATCCTATGTCCTACCTCGGAGTATTAACTCAAATCATGCCAAGTTTCGTTTCAATCCATCCAGTAGTTTCGGCGTGATGCTCAGCCGAGATACAGACAGACAGACAAAAATAAATAAACTATTTTATAAAAAATAAAATCGACTTCAAAGTAAATTATCTAAAAAGCATAAAATAACGAAAATATATTGAAGTCGGTGCTAGCACATCATGTTAACTAACACTATCACCAGCTGACACCGACTTCAATATATTTTCGTTATTTTATGCTTTTTAGATAATTTACTTTGAAGTCGGTTTTTATTTTTTATAAAATAGTTTATTTAACACTTTTTAGTGACTTATTTTACCAATATAGGTATCAGCACTATCACGCAACTCGAACGTCTACGTTACAGTAACTTACTGAAAACATAAAAAGTTCATATCTCTTAAACCACTGGACCGATTTTGATGAAACTTGTACTCTACCCTAAGTTGAACAATACTCTAACTATTGCAAAAAGAATTTTCGAAATCGGACTTGTAGTTTCTGAGAAATCGGTGGACAAACCTACATACATACATACATACATACATACACTCATAAAATTTGGTAACTTTGTTTAGAAGCCCACATAGACTAACATATATTAATATTACGCATTTTTATCAATATTACATACATACGCGTCGAATAGAGAACCTTCTTTTTGAAGCCGGTTAAAAAAAATACATTTTTGGCTTTAGTATCGGTTATAGAATGCCCTCCAAACATAATTTACAAAATATCTTCAATGTACAGAATTGGACCTGTTACAGTTTTATTATAAGTAAGTATAGATTTTCTTCGATCGTAGCACAAGCCTACTAGTACATGTTAAATAGCTGCAACAAACTTAAATCTAGCTAATTATAATTATACGATGTAATTACCTGATGTGGAGTAAGAAAACACACATGCACATGATTAGACATTCCAATAGTCCACAGAACAAAAAAACAATTTTTCCTGTTGTGTGCAATAGACCGATGGTCCGTGTAATACATAATTTGTTCTAGTTACCCAAGTGTTGAGACACAGATGCCTGGATAACCAACAAAAAACAGCTAGTCGAACTAATGGGCATCGTTTACTTTATAACATCGATATATTTGACTAGGCGCAAGTCCCTTGTGCAAAAGAATGTCCTCCAACCTCTACAGCATACTATTATGTATTCTGTGGTCTACACTGTCAGTTGTTTTGTCGCAAAGTAGCAGTAAATATTGCGGTGTTTCGATGTATGGAGGTAACTGGAGAAGCTATTGATTCAAGAGACTTAATTAAATAAGTAAAAATGTAGGTGACTAGCCGCAGAGCAATTTATGCCGTCCGGCATAACATTACAATATTACCAGGCTCAGGGAGCTACCAACAGCTCTTAAGTGTTAAAGTAACCTTACTTTTACGTGGGAACGAGACGCAGATTTAGTTCTGTTCCGTTCTATCGAGAGAATAAAATTACATTACTACTGCTCGAATGCTGCTCGAACAGTTTGTAGACCAGGAGACTTAGAAATTATGTCAGGTGACGAGCATCAGTGTACTTCAGCAAACGTGTCGCATACCATCAGGCGATCGTCTTGCTCGCCTCGTGACTCAGTTTTTTTTTATTATACAGGATGTACTATGTACCGAAAACTTTTATATAAGATTTCTCATATTGTCCGTTACAACATTACAGAAACCATTTATATGGACAAATGACTAACTTGTTAATTTTTGAGCATGTAATGAATACGTGCGGAATAATATTTATTAACCGACTTCATTAACCGACTTCAAAAAAGGAGGTTCTGTATTCGACGCGTATGTATGTAATATTAATAAAAATGCGTAATATTCATATATGTTAGTCTATGTGGGCTTCTAAACGAATTTACCAAATTTCACGAGTGTATGTATGTATGTAGGTTTGTCCACGGATTTCTCAGAAACTACAAGTCCGATTCGAAAATTATTTTTGCAATAGTTAGAGTATCTTTCAACTTAGGGTAGAGTACAAATTTCATCAAAATCGATCGGTCCAGTAGTTTAAGAGATATAAACTTTTTATGTTTTCAGTAAGTTACTGTAAATTAGAAGTTCGAGTTGCGTGATAATGCTGATACCTATCTTGGTAAAATAAGTCACTAAAAAGTGTTAAATAAACTATTTAAAAAAAAATAAAAACTGACTTCAAAGTAAATTATCTAACTATTTTAAAAAAAATAAAAACCGACTTCAAAGTAAATTATCTAAAAAGCATAAAATAACGAAAATATTATTGAAGTTGGTGTTAGCGTACCTGCTGTGTATATTCTGCACCAACTTCAATAATATTTTCGTTATTTTATGCTTTTTAGATAATTTACTTTGAAGTCGGTTTTTATTTTTTTTTAAATAGTTTATTTAACACTTTTTAGTGACTTATTTCACCAAGATAGGTATCACGCAACTCGAACTTCTAATTTACAGTAACTTACTGAAAACATAAAAAGTTTATATCTCTTAAACTACTGGACCGATTTTGATGAAATTTGTACTCTACCCTAAGTTGAAAGATACTCTAACTATTGCAAAAAGAATTTTTGAAATCGGACTTGTAGTTTCTGAGAAATCCGTGGACAAACCTACATACATACATACATACATACATACATACATACATACATACATACATACACTCGTGAAATTTGGTAAATTCGTTTAGAAGCCCACATAGACTAACATATATGAATATTACGCATTTTTATTAACCGACTTCAAAAAAGGAGGAGGTTCTCAATTCGTCTGTATATATTTTTTTTTTTTTTTTTTTTTTTTATGTATGTTCGCGCATAACTCTGGCAATTATTAACCGATTTGAAAAAATCTTTCTTCCATCCATTCTTCAATCCATTGATTGGGTCCCATAAAAAAATTATTGCTTAGTAATAAGTAGTTCCTAAAAAAACAAGAATGGTGACTGCGCACTGAGAGTTGCAAGAAAGCCTATATAGATGACGTTTTAGTCGCTCGGACTCGCTCGGTTTGACAAAAATGGTCATAACTCTGGCAAATATTTACCAATTTCAATGATTCTTTTTTTATTCGAAAGAAGAAACCACTGTATCGAATCTGTATGAATTTTATTACAACCGGATAAGAACTTCCTGGAGGACCATGAACGATGTGGAGGAATTTATCTGGTAAAAACCATAAAACTGATGTTCTCCATTACATTGCTCTGACAATTATGAACCGATTTCGATGATTCTTTTTTTATTCGAGAGAGTAAACTACTATGATGTTTCCATGCAAATTTCATTACGACCGGATATTATTTTCTGAAGAAACATGAATTATGTAAAACTATGTAGACGATAATGTGATCATAACCTACCTAGATAATTTTACGGTTTTCGATGGTTCAATCTTTATATATGAAAATATCACTGAAAAGTTTAAAATAAAATCTTTTTAAAAAAAAATTGAACCGACTTCAATATCACTGAAAAGTATAAAATAATTTAAATATTATTGAAGTTGGTGCCAAATATACACAGCCGATAAGCTAACACCAACTTCTATAATATTTAAATTATTTTATACTTTTCAGTGATATTGAAGTCGGTTCATTTTTTTTTTAAAAAGATTTTATTAATATTACATACATACGCGTCGAATACAGAACCTCCTTTTTTGAAGTCGGTTAAAAAGCATAAAATAACGAAAATATTATTGAAGTTGGTGCAGAATATACACAGCAGGTACGCTAACACATTCAAATTACATTGCTAATTTCAATCAAGCCCTTCTAAGGGAGAGGCCTTTGTTCAGCAGTGGACTTTTCGGCTGCTGATGATTGCTAATTTTGCACAAATAAGTAATTTATTGTTTTTAAATTGAAATTAGGCTTTATTATTATACCAATGATGTTACCCTAATCTATACTATAATAAAACTCAAAGAGCACTTTTTCTGTACATTGAATATTTTTCCAAAATTTCTATGTGGGGATACTATACTATCGACATAGAGGCCAAAACAATTTTTTTTTTAATTATTGTCTGTCTGTCTGTCTGTCTGTCTGTCTGTCTGTCTGTCTGTCTGTCTGTCGTTCTGTTTGTCCAGGCATCATTCGAAAACCCGTGGATGGATTTTGATAGGACTTTCACTGATGTGTTGTGTAGAAGTAGGGGTATAAATTGGTACATAAAACATCACGCTATGTTTCATAGGGGCTAAGCAGTGAAACATTACTTGCACATATTACCACGTAATTTCCTTTGTATATGAATAGGGTAATTATAGACTGATCAGTTAATCATTAAGATATTATTACGCTATATACAATAGGGACTGAGCAGACATTTAGTTTGCATAAGATATGGCTGTGGCGAAGGGTCAATTTTTGTAAGGGGTAAGCCGTTCCGGTACACCCAGGAAATTTTTATTAGATTTCTGTATTGTTCTAAGTACTTTCCTGATAGCAATATTACATTATATCTTTGAAAAGTTAAAATCTGTAATTCCCGAGCGAGTCCAAACTAGATTAGGAAGAAATAGGCAAGGGAAAAATAACATTTCATTTTATTTAAAAGCCAGTTCATGAAATTTTAATGAAACTCCCCAAGTCCAGGTAGTGTATAGGTATTGTATCACATCCGCAACAATAAAAGATGCGAAACACTAAGAACTTTCATTATCGAATATCATTAGACAGTAATTTACGATGTTAGCGTGATTTACATTACGAACAGCGCCATCTATCGGCGGAATTGGACATACAATCACTATAGAACTTTTTTAACTCAAGAACGGCCTATCCGATTCGGCTGAAAATTGGTGGGGAGGTAGCTTAGAACCAGGAAACGGACATAGGACTTTTTATCCAGGTAGGTTAAGGTTAAGCAACGTTAGGTAAGGTCATTAAATAGAAGGGTGAACCGATTTGTATGAAAGTGTGCATATCGGGTAGGTCTGAGAATAGGTCATACAGTATATTTCATACCGCTAGGTTAAGGTTAAGCAACATAAGGCAAGATCATTAAACAGATGGGTGACCCGATTTGTATGAAATTTTGTGTGCATATCGGGGAGGTCTGAGAATAGGTCATAAAGTATATTTAATGCCGCTGATACCATGATTGACGAGGATACATAGAACGAGAGGAGGGTGCAAGAGAGGAGAAAGAGGGAGAGGGGATTCGAGGAGGGGGTGATGGGGTGAGGGATCGGGGGAGTTAGGTGGAGTAAGGGGGAGTGAGAAGGAGCAAGTTCGTAGAAGAGAGAGGGGAGAGGGTTCAGAGAGGGGACAACAGGGAGAGGAAGAGGGGGAGTGTGACGGAATCCGAAGCGGGAGGGGGAAAGAGAGAGGAGAGAAAGAGCATATAATTAGATTTTTTTTATAAGAGAGAGAGATGGATAAAGATTAAACTAGGGAGGAGGGAGGAAAGGGGAGCAAAATGTAATAAAAGCGAGGGCGAAGCTGCGCGGGTCAGCTAGTTTTATATAAAAAAGTGGTTTTTTTTTTAAATTCATGAAAAAGTCGGTGAAAAATTTCAACACTACAATGTTCAGAATCATGTACTGGATCACTGGTATCGGTTTTCGGTACGATGTCACTTACATCCCATATAGTCAAACATTACATAAATCATAATCTAGATTAACAATGTCACTCAGTGAAATAAAAGTCCCTCTTGTCTAACGTTGTTTATAAAATCCTAGTGGACTGTATAAAACATCCCAATCTTTAAATTAACTTCTAATTTATCAGGGGTTTACCAACAAATGGCTATTTTCAAACGAACTCATATTCACGAGACCCTTAATAGAGACTAGAAAGCGAATCAATTGGTCCCAGGTGTGATGGACCGCGACCCATTGGAAAACCGCAGAGCGGTTGGCGGCTGGCGTATAGTTTTCACTGTAAGTAGGCTATACGCGACCTGTTGGTCTCTTGACGATAGCCACGTCTTCGCATTATTGATATTTTGTACCCCTGTGCATTCGCAGTGGTTGGATTGAGTAGTCCCCATAAAAAATCCCGGCGCAAAAGGAGGGGTGTAGTAAATTTGACGCCAGTCTGTCTGTATGTGCCACCATACGAGTAAGAGAGATATTAATAGTACTCTCCGAGAGCGTAGTAATAACAGCAGCAGCTCACTGTAGTACATACAGAATTAAAATTTACACTTAAATGATATCATAATGATTCATTAACGGACTTGGATGGAGTGCGCTAGTTAAACTATAAACTAAAAACTACCCGGGGTTTAAGGAAATTTTATGTAACTAGAGCAAAGGTGAATTTTCAAATTCTTTGTGAGCACGATCTTGGGCAACTTGTGATGTGCCACCCCTCTGCATTTAATAATAATAATGTCCTCCTGACCGATACGATCACAGCGGCCAATCTTTCACAAGACCAGCCATCTACGCGGGAGATAAGTGCACAAGTGATTGCGCAGAAACAAATGCGCTCGCTCTTCCTTTACTCTCACAATCCGATGGAACGGAAGTCCGACACGACCGGAGAGACGTCAAGTTCAAGATAGACTTTTTACGTGTCCAACCGACGATGCATAGCTAGATCATCTTACTTTCCTGACCATCATATGGTCGTCTATTGTCCTAATCAGAAATTAACATAAGGTCGTTCTTTTTCGCGGGATTTATACCTGCACCCTACGGTTTGACGCTGCTCCACCGAGTCTACTCCGTCTACCCCGACGTATATTATACCTATATTACGCTTTACGGAAAAACCTCAGCTTACAGTCCTTCTCATGTGTTCTCTAGGGGGGGGGGGGGGCAAACCAGGGCACCGGCCCCGGGCGGCAGTTTCAGGGGGCGCCAAAATAAAAAAACTCGCTCCACAAAGCGCCTAGCATATGGGAAGGCTGGTTGGCTCACCTTCGACTTGTAAGAAAAAGGCGCCACACACCACAACTGAACTTGTGATCATGCCCATATTTTTTTTAAGTAATTTCTCAAGCGCTGAAGGGAGGGTCGCCACTACTAAGTTGCTGCCCCGGTTACTGCTAAGAAACTGCGGTAAATTAAGGTATTCCAATTCAGCACATCCACAATCTCTTCAGCCTCAAACGAGAAGCGTGACTAAGCTAACTGTGCACATGGTTCATTCAGTTCAATTTAAGTATTAAACAATTATTCGTAACTGGCATCAAAGCAACAATTAGGTTGCAGGCGACGACTGTGGGCCGCTAAAGTTGTTGTGCAATACATGAATTGAACACAATCACAGCAGGCATGGCGTTACGGTTCACGAATCAAAATCAATTCACATAGCATGCCGTTACAATTGTTATTTAATTTTATTAACGTGTTTGCCAATAACTTCGAAATGTTTTTGACTGCGGGCTTTTCTTTTAGGGTGCCACACGTAACAGAAATCCATAAATAAAAAGAAATAAAGTATTTCGCGTTTTACGTAAATACTCTTTGTTAAGAAACCTAAGATAAAAGTACGCCTATAGACAGCAGCTGCATTGGACTGCCACTCGGCCTGCGAGACATGAATTACTAAGTTTCTTGTATCCAGTAATTTGACCAGCTACTGACGGTGCCCTTCACACCGGAACATGTTTACACACTGCTGCTTGGCTACAGAATATCTGAGACTGCGGTGCTACCCACCTGAACGGTCAGTTACACGTACGGAACCACGTACCACCTCAAACGAATTTCAAGATCCATATTAAAATTTGTTTACCGTTTTCTATTAAATTTATTTAGGTCAACAAATGCTCCTTCGGAGTCGCTGGACGTTCGGTTCGGGGTGGGGGCCCTAGGACGTCCATTGAGTACGGCGGTGACTCCGTTGAGGACGACGTGAGCACCGTGTCTAGTTCCCTGGGGGCTATAATACGCTCCCCGGCAGCGGGCTCCTGCTGCAGATCCCACCGGAGAGCCCAGGTGTCCCCTCTCATGTGCCTATGGGTTTTAGTGGGTAAGAATCCCACATCCCATATACGGTTGAGCCCCACAGCTCCCGGGGATCTTTTGAAAGTTTCCCCGCGAAAAAAAATAACAAAGGTCAACAGATGTTGTTGACCTATTGTCATGGAGGTAACTTTGCTGACCTACATATAGGTCAATTTAAGTAAGTATTTAACATTATTGGTAAGAAACTATCGCTAAGTATGTGACCTTTATTACTCATTTGCATACATGTCACTGATTGAGCACTTACGCAAATCGCCCCAAATAACTCGGCATTAGCGTAACAATAAAAATAGCAACTGCACGCAAACGTCATGGCAACGCAACGTAAACAAAAAAGAACTTACCGCATCTATGAAGCCAACCCTCCGCACGGCAGGGATACGTTATCACCACCATATGATCATCACTCCGCATCTTGCACAATCACTTGTCAACAGCAAACACTGGCAAAAGTCCCGGCCAACACCACATACATCACTTTACATTTCACTGTTCACAGAGCTGATCAACCGCCAAATGCTGATCGTCCACACCACTTTCACCTGCTGTCGGTAAAAAAAAAACAAGTATGTTATTCATCTTGAACAGCAACGATTGAAAAAGGTCACAATAATTTCTCAAATGCTGTATCTACATTTAATTCGGATGCTATTTTTATACAGAACGTGTTGCATGTTGCAGTGTATATATAAAGGTATTTGCGGTATCTATCTACCTACGTAATTATGAATCTTTCAAATGTGTGTACAACAAATGCTAGGTCAGAATTTACGATATTAAAATTATGCTTATTGTTTTTATTAATTATTCAATTCAATTGATCGTAAATTTGTTAATACGATATTATACTTGTTTATATTTTTGTAATTTAATTAATATCTATATAATCGATATACTTATTAATGTATAGAAATAAATATTTTATTATTCGGAGTTATCGGTTACGTAGGTACGGCAATTACAATACTATTAGGAAATCTATATAATAATGTCTGATGATCATTTAGTAGATAAATAAATAAATATTAATTATATAAACACCGCTATTAAAACAATAACTCTTATAATAATATACCTACACCTAACTAGGCATCATGTAATAAAAAAGAACATCTAATTAAGGAATATTATTCAAATAATATTCCCAATATTATAGATGCTCACAGAATAATTAATTTTCAGAATATTTTTTTTTTATTATTTACCTGTTTTTTTATGTCCAATAATCCCAAAAAAAATATATCATAAACGATACACAAATTTTACACGCACGTGATAACTACACAAAACCGCTAACCAGCAACACATCCACAACGAACACCATCACACAAAAAACTAAAGCGGTAGGTGGATGTCCTATTCTATTACGTTCTCCATGGCCACTCTAATCTGCGATGTTAGAATGAAAAGGCATTACTTTGCCTCTCTATCAGACTTTATTGACCCGCCTCCTTATCATTCATGTATTTCATGTTATCAAAATGCGCGCGCAGCAAAGGCGCGCAGTATTTAAATTGCAACCCTGATTACACCTACTAATTAAATTAAATCAAATTTATTATTGCAATAGAAAAAAAGCCCACCACTTTTATTTATATGTAGTAAAATATGGAGTTAATGGACTTGTTCTCTTAGGGAAAACATTTAGAAGGTGGGGGCCAACCGGGATACGTGGGATTCTTACCGCACTGAAACCCTGTCGTATCGGAACCTGAAAATCGGGATCCTGGGCTCTCCGGTGGGATCTGCTCTCCTCTGTGTCTTGCCATCGAGCTTATCGTATCGCCGCGCGCCGCCGCCCGGGGAGAGCATTATAGTCCTCGGGTATTTTTCACGGTGTTGACGGCGACGTCCCGTCCACGTCGTCAAGAAGGTAGCAAGCATCCGCAGCCACGCCGATTGCGCCGCCTATCTTTCTCTCGCTAAGTTAGCACAACTCCCTCCATAATTAGTATTACTGTTGCACACATACGTCAATTAAAATTAATGTTCATAAATCCAGTTCTTGATATCAGATTATTTCGACACTCGCAGCCAATTCACTTTATACTTTGATAGTGAGTAGAGATGTTGAGGAAGATTTTTAACCTGTGTGTGTTGCCTGTGATGACATATGGTACTGAGACGTGGTCCCTAACTGCTGCTCGGAGTTTCTTTGCGCGACAGAATCCGTAATGAAGAGATTCGCCAAACCAAGGTCATCGACATAGCTCTTAAAATCTGCAAGTTGATATGGCAATGGGCAGGCGACATCGCTCGGAGAACCAATAACCGTTGGGGAAGAAAGGTTCTCGAGTGACGACCACGAACCGGAAGACGCGGCGTAGGTAGGCCTCCCACTAGGTGGACAGACGACATTGTGCGCGTCGCAGGTAACCGGTGGATGCAAATAGCCAATTGTCGATCATTGTGGCGTTGGAAGGGGAAGGCCTATGTTTAGCAGTGGACGTCTTCCGTCTTGGTGATGATGATGATAAGAGATGTTGATAATCTCGTGCTTTAAAAAAATAAGCATAAACGGCTCCGAGAGTCGAAATAATTATGTAGAAAAGAATTGAATTTACGTTATATTGATGTTTGTAAGTGTGGCAGTTAGCGGGTCACTTTATCCTTTTCTGTCATACTGATTAGTATTCTGTGTTATAAGTTATTTACCAGAGATTCAATATATGTTTAGGCTAGTGGCATAGAGTTAAGTATGATTAGTGTTCTGTGGCTAGTGGCCTTTCGGAACAGCTTCCTAAAAAGGTGATTTCACATTAAACCTTTCAGCAGAAATTCTCTTAATTACAGTGACAATGGCATCAAAATCCATTGTGTTATGCAGAAGAAGAAAGCAAACAAACAGACTAACTTTACATTTTCTAAGCTATTGGAAGACTAGAGAGGAGATAGAGACTAAAGAACACAAAATAATACAAAATCATACGCATAAGAGAAGTATCCTCAGGCGGCGCACGAGCACCTTTCCACGGCAAAGGACGAGAGGGAACCGCCCCGCGGGCGCGGGCTCCATCCGGTGCCCCACTTCGCGCAGCTACGCCATCCGCGACACACGGCTTTTGATTAATTATTTTTAACCGACTTCAAAAAAGGAGGAGGTTCTCTGTATATATATTTTTTTTTTATGTATGTTCGCGCATAACTCTGGCAATTATGAACCGATTTGAAAAAATCTTTTTTCCGTCCATTCTTTAATCCGTTGATTGGGTCCCATAAAAAAATTATTGCTTACGAGTAAGTAGTTCCTGAAAAAACTAGAATGATGACTGCGCAGGACACCTGCAAGAATGCCTATTTAGATGACGTTTTAGTCGCTTTTAAGGACAAAAATGGTCATAACTCTGGCAAATATTTACCAATTTCAATGATTATTTTTTTGTTCGAAAGAAGAAACCACTGTTATGAATCTGTATGAATTTTATCACAACCGGATAAGAACTTCCTTGAGGACCATGAACGATGTGGAGGAATTTATCTAGTAAAAACCATAAAACTGATGTTCTCCATTACATTACTCTGACAAATATGAACCGATTTCGATGATTCTTTTTTTATTCGAGAGAGTAAACTACTATCATGATTCCGTGAAAATTTCATTGCGACCGGATATTTTTTTTTGAAGAAACATGAATTATGTAAAACTATGTAGACGATAATGTGAGCTAACCTACCTAGATCATTTTACCGTCTTCGATGGTTCAATCTTTATGTATGAAAAAATCACTAAAAAGTATAAAATAAAACCTTTTAAAAAAAAATTTAACCGACTTCAATATCACTGAAAAGTATAAAATAATTTAAATATTATTGAAGTTGGTGCCAAATATACACAGCCGATAAGCTAACACCAACTTCTATAATATTTAAATTATTTTATACTTTTCAGTGATATTGAAGTCGGTTCAATTTTTTTTTAAAAATATTTTATTATTATAACCACCTATATTTATACAGTCCGCGCTTTTATTTTATAACTCTCCACAATAGCACCGTAACAAGGTCCTTCGAGCCGGATTCCCGAAGGCCCGGCCTCCCATCACCATATAAAAGACAGACAGTTGGCAAATAATTTCACCTTCAAGTTCAACCATATACGGTGTTCGGTGTTCCAACCACGGTGCTGTAACAAGAACAACACCCTTCTGTTGCTGTGCTCTGGTAATTGCGAACCACCGTCAGCAGGCTTAGCTTACGATCTGCAAATCTTGACAGATTGGTGTGAGTATGACGTCACTATGACGTATTATTTCACATTTTTGTATAGAGAATGACATTTCGGTGTTGAAAATTACGTCATACTCCACACCAAACTGTCAAGATTGCAAGTCGTGCTAGGCCTGCAGGCGGGGCGAGGCTAAGTTAGAGGGGGGGTCAGCTTGAAAACTCTGACACCAGGTTGGCCACTTAGGCGCTGTCCTATTTCCATCGCTCGCGCGATGATGCGTTACGTCCGACGAAAATAATCGTGCGACCGTGCGTTCAATCATACTGGCAACAAGTGAATGTCCTATTTAAGGTCGTGCGATCATGCGATGGGACCGAATGCGGTTTCATCGCACGATGAAATCGCATCGCACCATCGCGCGAGCGATGGCAATAGGACACCGCCTTACTTCACGGCAAAAAAAAACTACAAGATTACTAAATAAATAGTCCGAAAATACTTTTTTAGTACTACCGAGGTGGAACGCAAGCATGCAGCCCGTATGATGGTAAGCAGTCGCCTAAACACATTAGATATTAACCCTTTTCCGGTAATTTCACCAGTTACAATGCTCATCATGCGGTAACAGCTCAGTGGGCGAGCGCTTGCCTTGGAAACAAGGTGCGCAGGTTTGAACCCCGGCTCGCACCTCTGATTTCTTTAATTAATCATGTGCGAATCGTCTTTGTGCGATTGTTACTAGCTTTCGGTGAAGGAAAACATTGTGAGGAAACCTGCATGTCTGAGAAAGCCTAAATAGCTATTGACGTTGGTCTAGTGGTTAGAGACCCTAGCTGCTAACCGATGGGTCGTGGGTTATAAGTATGTATTTACAAAAAAAAATATATAAGTATTAGTATCAGTTGTCTGGATTCCATAGTACAGGCTCTGCCTAGTTTGGGATCGGATGACCGTGTGTGGAATTGTCCCAAGATATTATTATTATTATTATTAATGACGTGCGAAGTCCGCCAACCAGCACTTGGCCAGCGTGGCCAGCTTAGCCCCCTTGAGGGGAGGCCCGTGCCCAGCAGTGGGACATAAACCAGGGCTGGTATTATTACAATACTCATCACACCGGAACACAGCAATAGTAAAATGCTTGGGGGTAGAATATCTAATACCGCGGTGGTACCTACCTGCATGGCTATTCAGAAATGTCGGTAACGTTCCGGTATCGGATCGAAAAGTCAGATGACATGTCGAATTATCATCCGACGGATTGTCAAACGCTACTCACAGTTCCTATCATTTGTTTATTAACGTAGTGAAAAAAATCTTAAATCTATGGTTTATTAATGAAATTTTAATTTATTTTGTAAGTTAAAGGCAATAACATAATTTATATATTGTGGCTTAATTAGTCATTAATAAGAATGTGTTTTATTGACATAACATTTTTGCGAATTTTCTTCTAAACTTGCGTCGTAAACACTTGGTCATTTTCATAGATTTATAATAAATCTATGGTCATTTTTTACTTTAGTGCCGTGTACACACCGGGCAAACGGAAGGGATTCGTTGGTTTTGTATGGATGTTTCGGCAAAAGCTAACCATTGATTACTGCTTTCCTATGTATAGATTGACCAAACAAGCCTAGCTAATGTGTTCCTTTGCCTCTATTGATCCTATTTGGATGTTTAGTGAATGAATCGTTCGTTGGCGTAGTGTGAACGCACCATAATAAAATTCTCAGAATCAGAATCGAAATCTCAATTTAATCTAACTAGTTACGTGAATCGCGAATATTCTATAGATGAGTCAGTGTCTATCATTATTGTTGTTATAGTCTTTTTTACACTGTAATTGTATAAAAACCTCAGAGTAGTTAGAATGGAGCTAGAGTATCGCGTCGATTCCCCGAACAAATTTTTCGTGGCACTTTTGCGGGGTGCGGTAGACGAAGTAAACACACACAGATACAATTTCACGCATACTCTTGCAAATGTCTAATGCAAACTCTTCATGTTATTATGAACCTACACTATAATAAACTCGCAACACATTAAAAAAGATACGCACACAAATAAAGAATGACCTGAACATATGAACAAAAATTTTGCAGAGGGGTTAGCGCATCATGCTCTCTACAGTGGTATCTCCTTGATAAAAACATAATATTCTTGTGAAATACTAACCTTCCCGATCATCGATATATAGTATATCGATGTTCCCGATAGCAAAAGGCTCGCGGAATAATAGCTTCCGTGAATTATCGTCTTGTTAACGAATCGAACTGTCAAAACTTTTCGATTACGGATTTGTGAATAGCGTTTGAAGGACAGCCTCGGAAACCTGTCTATCGGATTCGGATAAGGGACTTTCCGATGGTTCTGAATAGCCCTGCTTGACGGTTCCTTGCACGTGGAAGCTACCACCTAGTACAACAAAGTTATTAACTTTCTCAATGTTGCATAGATAACGGCTACTGTAGAACACGATTCATATAACAGTGTCGTAACGATACGATCCCTTGGCCTTAGAATTTGCATATTATGTCATGTGTGGGTGTTTTTGTGTGAGCTGTAACGCTGCGCTAAAAACATGGCTTTACGAACTTCACAAAAACTGTTACACAAAACTGTAACCCTAGCAAGAGTTTTGAAAGTTTGAAAACATTCATACATTCATGTCTTCTCACATGCATTAACAATTTTCCAGTAGTCCCGTAGAACCCGTCGCAGCGGGCGTGCGTCGTGACGCACATTTATTTCGTTTATTCAGATTTTTTTAGTCCGCGACAAAGGATTCAAGCGATGCGACCGTGATGCCCCCAGTCCCCACGCAAAAGGTGCAAAAGTAAAGTGACTTCACTTGCGTACGATGACCAAAGTGCAAGCCTTACAAAATTCGGGCGCGGCGATTGTGGAGCGATCATATAGAGGCTTTTACTCTATGGATATGGCATTTGACAGATTGACAGTTTGACAACAATTTGACAATTTGCTTTCCACCACCACCTCCACTCTGTGTTTTTTTTTAGTCTACGGTTCAAGATGGCTCTAAAAGCACTTGTCGGACAAAGTAAGTGAGAAAAAATATAATTTTAGTGATATTTACTAGCTAAAATCACTCATAATGCGTAAACCTCCAAAGGGCATTTATGACTCAGTGCCATTAATACAAATAATTAGGGCTTTGTGGATTGTAGGAGATTAATTCATGGTGATGGAGTTATCAACTTATCGATGACTAATATTCTATGTTGTACATCGTTTGTATGGTATTTCAGATACTAGACCGCGTTTAAATCAGCTATATTGTTTCATTGTATCATTTTATATCCGTTATGAGAGTTTCATGATATAATATCGGCCTGAACCAGCTTCTAAATTTCATGTAAACAAAAATGTATTTTATTTATAATATTCCCCATTATTATATTTGTTTGGAAAAGTTCGGTTTCTTCCTCCATTCATAAATAGGTTTTGTGTTCCGCTATCTTTTATTAGTGATTCCCAGAAGCAAAAAATGGTTAGTTCATTGATATTGATTTTCTTGTGTCATATGGGTTAGGGGGTGGGGTGACCACCTACGTCATGAAGCTGCCGCAAAATCATGACCTTTATTCATCAGGTATTGCATCAATGACAAATTTATCTTAATATTAAACAGGAACTTACTAATTGGAGTTACATGAATGTATACCTCCCAAATTTCTGATGATTATTCTCAACTCTATAATAAATAAATATATTTTTATCACAAACTGTGTTTATTACTCCCATTTGTTACTTCATATTAAGAAATAAAAATGTTGAATGCTAGGCAATAGTTTTTATTAGAATGTTAACTGGCAAACCACTTTGCAGACTAAAAGCCTGAAAGAGTTGGAATTCAGATATGTACCAAAAGTTTATTAGTCACTTTAGTAACATAAAAAAAGCTTAGTTTAATCATTTGGAGTTGTATCTATTGATGGGCAACTCCCTTGTTAGTCAGTCAATATTACACCCATTATGAACACTTCCCTGTGGGGTGTCCGGGTAAGAATAGCACCTCTCCCATTGGGTGTCCGTAAAAGGGGACTAAGGGATAACAAGAAGACGGGCAGCAGTGTCTTTTTTTGGATTACCTTCCACCTATACTGCGATCCACAAGCCGCCTGACAAGCGTGGGGATTACGGCAACCCCTCCCTTCTAAGGGGAGGTCTTTGTTCAGCAGTGGATGTTTCGACTGCTGATGATGAACAACTACTTAACAACCTGTATTTGTTATTTACATTCTTTTTTAGAGATTATGAATGAGGTGATCCGGTATCGGTCCAAAGGAAAAGATAAAATAGAATGGCGAGTCTTAATTGTGGATCAACTGTCAATGAGGATGGTGTCTGCGTGCTGCAAAATGCACGACATCTCAGCTGAAGGCATTACTTGTAAGTATTGAATATACTTTTAGTGTATAATAATTAGAGATTATTTCTTTTTTTTTTTGGGCTAGATGAATGCAAAGTATAGTCAATATGCTATAGAGAAAAAGACTAATGATACCATTATGCCTAGCACAAATCATAATGGATCATTATAAAATACAATGCAGATTTTTGGTCATTTTGTGTACTAAATTTACTTAAAACTATACCTTTATTGTCACAATCAACAACTAGTAAATACATAAAGTTTTTCTCCCCACTAGATTTAAACATAAGAACTCTGGTTTGCAAATCAGAGTTGCAAGCAAACACTTTCCATTGCCCCACAAGGACTAAAACTTAAAACTAATTTAGGTCCATTAAGTATTTTTGGTGGGTCCATTAGGACATGTTTAGAAAACCCCTTTGAGTCTGATAGTTATTAATTAATGCAGACTCAAAAGACTGGGTGTTATTGTTTGTTACCTCTGTACTAAAAAATACTGTTGACATATCACACTTTTGTACATTAACAGTGGTTGAAGATATCCATAAGAAAAGAGAACCACTTTGCACCATGGATGGGATTTACCTCATTACACCATCAGAAAAGTCAGTACATGCACTCATCAATGACTTCTCTGTGGGCAACCGCATCATGTACCGAGCTGCTCATGTGTTCTTCACTGAAGGTATGTATCATAATTTTTACTGATCAGATTACCAGACCATAAATAATAATAAAGTCAACAGTATAATTAGTAAAGCAATGCTTAATACAAAAATAAATTAGAATATAGTTCTATTAATTATAATCCATACAATCCCATAAAGTTAGTTTTCAATCCCTGACACTTATTAGAAACTTGATGCCTGTCTCTGTGGCATATAGCTTTCGCAAACAAATGTAAGAATTTGAAGCTGGTTTATTCCAAGCTATGTTTCATGAAAATAAGATAATAATATGTACTTATGTTATTATGAGTTTCCTTATTTTTTAAGTATTTTAAGTGTCCTACTGTGTAATTCACAAACTTCAATTAGTATTAATTCTATTTTAAGGTATTTTCTTGAATCTGACTCAAAATAATCTGATTTAGAGAACTGGATTCATGACATTCAACACTAATCGCCATTTGTGAGTGTGGCAGCTAGTTCATGTTTTGGGTGTAGTTTGAAGTGGTTTCCTGTATACTTAGTTGTACTTATATATTATTATTTTAAAAGGATTCAATTTTTAGTTGCATTTTTAATTTATTTTTCCAGCTTGTCCTGATGCTCTCTTTGATAAATTATCACGCCAACATGTAGTTAAATACATCAAAACCCTTAAAGAGATCAACATAGCGTTCATTCCGAATGAGCAGCAGGTTCGTCCGTTTTTTGTTTTCTATTCCTAGGATAGATACTCACTTGTGCCGAGTCTAACAAATTTTCCCAATTTCAAGTGAGTTTTATCCTGTTTTTAATGTACTGTGTGATTGTTCCACGCCGCTTTTCAATCAGTATGTCCTGAGGAACTGTTCAATGAACTGTGCAAGTCATCAGCGGCACGAAAAATTAAAACATTGAAGGAGATCAACATTGCTTTCTTACCTTATGAAAGCCAGGTCAGTGTATAATGTCCAAATCTAAGTTAAAAAAAATGCTGTACAGATTTGATGAGTTAATAATAACAATACATTAACATAATAATGATTGATATTCCATAGTGCATCTTCCAAATCTAAATGTACAGTCAGCGTTGTATACCAACATACTAAATGGTAGTCAAAATTACCACTAGATCATACATCCTTGCGACATGGGTCTGTGTACCTAGTGCAGGGATCGCAGCTTAAATGTACTTGGTATTTTTATTATAAATAAAAATTACTTACATACTCAACTAAAGCTTGCGGGGCTTCGTCCCAGCTCAAGATCGCCTTTTTTTTTTGACGCGGGGGAAACCTTCAAAAGATTCTTACCCACTAAAACCCCCCGCGGCTGCGCATCGGCACTTGAGAGAAGACCCAGCTCTCTCCGGTGGGATCTGCACCAGGGGCCTCTCAGCGCCTTGCCTTTGAGCGACGGGGGTAGCAACCCCGCCGCCGTCCTCATCGGAGTCACCGCCGTACTCAATGGACGTCCTAAGGGCCCACACCCCGAACGTCCAGCGACTTCGAAGAGTTCAAGATCGCCCGTGCCGACCGTACGATCGTGTGATTGTCGGCATTGCCATTTAGACATTCTCAAGTCGCACAAACGTCTGTTCGCGCGAGCGATATTCAATTAGGACGTCCGCCTTACGGGACTGAGCATAATTCTATTGTAACAGGTGTTTTCCCTGGACTCGCCGGACACTTTCCAATGTATGTACAACCCAGCGCTAGTGCAGACCCGCAACGCGAACATGGAACGCATCGCAGAACAAATTGCTACGCTCTGTGCTACACTTGGAGAGTATCCATCGGTACGATACCGCAGGTTCGTATCCCCGCAAATAATTAATCATTTAAAACTAATTGTTTCAAATTAAGCAGCGATAAATCTAATTAACCCCCGACCAAAAGCGAGGGGAGTTACTAGTTTTTTTAGTATATTTTTTTAAATATACGTTTAATAAATATATATATATCGTCTGATAAACCTGCGATAAAGTACAAAAGTGTGCTCTTTTTTAATAGTTATTATTTATTGCTCTGTTGGCTATCGGCAATAGAACAATAACGGAATGCTAGCACTAATAACTCCTAGCAGTCGGTGTTCGTATTCTGTAACATACACTGCGCTACCATCAAACAGGAAATGGCAAAATGGCTGTCCCTGAGTTACCAGAACAAGAATTCTCCATGGAGCACTGACAATCGTACTTACAGTAGTTATCATCACACTGTCATTTTTTTATACTATCAAGGTGGCAAGCAAGCTTACGGACCGCCTGATGATAAGTAATCACCGCGGCCTATAGACGCTAGCAACACCAGAAGTATCACTAGCGCGACGATTATGCGATTACGCGCGATATTAATTCTTTGTGTACGGTAATTTCACCAGCTACAGTGCCCTTCACGCCGGAACAGAGCAATGATTAAACACTGCGGCTTGGCTGCAGAATATCTGGCACTGCGGTGGTAACTACCTGGATGGCTCCTTGCACAAAGAACCTACCACTTACATAGTTTTGTGATTAAGCATTCTCGTAGTTTTTGAAATGACATTTCATGTATATTCACGATATCTACATATATTTAATTACTGTGAACTGATATTACAATATATTTTTTCAGTGATTGGGAACGCAACGTGGAGCTTGCCCAGCTAATTCAGCAAAAACTTGATGCCTACAAGGTGTGTTACTAAAATCCATTAATCTATTTAATAAAAATGTATTTTATCCACAGGTAATAAACCTTATTTTCTCCATGATAACCATACCATAACCTTCCTCTATGCAAAAAATAACATAGACCTATTGCTCTATTGCTGATTGAATAAAAAACAAACCAACAAACACACCTCAACATAAATAAATCACTAGCAACCTGTTGCGGCTTCGCACCTGGCTTCTAAGTGTTCTAAACCTAAAAGGTTGTTTTCACAAAGAAGTCTTACTAGGTATACACATTTCATAGCTAATGGTCTAACTAAATGATAATGAAAACCACGTCCAAATCTATTGTGTAGCTGACATATAGACACGGATAGTATTAGTTAATATTCAATATAACATTGAAAAAATAAGCGATTAAATACGCTTTATAAAAAAAAATTTCCCGCCATCCTTATACTATAACAAAATTAGAAAAGTGTCATCTGTCTTAATGACAGATTGAAACAAAAATTTCCGCTGTTCCTAATGTCAAACGAGAAGCTGTTTCCGATCACAGACAAAAAAATGTGACGTGACGGACAAAATTTCACCTATTTAAGACCCAAAAATCCAAAGTGTGCTAAAAAACTAAAGAGACCTATGTAACACGTTACACCGCCGC
The DNA here is from genome assembly GCA_911728495.1 of Furcula furcula. Taxonomy (NCBI): domain Eukaryota; kingdom Metazoa; phylum Arthropoda; class Insecta; order Lepidoptera; family Notodontidae; genus Furcula; species Furcula furcula. The sequence continues at coordinate 9,743,049 of OU452243.1, forward strand.
ACTGAGAGTCCATTAAGAATCATTATCGGATCATTATAGTGAAAAAATCTTTGTTAAGGTAAAACGTAATAGCTCACTAACATACTCTCAGTGCGGCAGTTAGATAGTAACTGTTTGGTATTTAAATTAATCATGCATTTCTGAACGCTCTCTTGTGACGTAAATGACGTATTTCCAAATCAACCAATCCCGTTCTTCCTTGAGTAGCATATATCCGCTTAGTTACCGTTTAACCACGAGACCTACAGCACACCGCCGCCGCCGCGAGAGTGCTTCTATTGCCTATAATTGTGAAGTTTTGTGAACTTTTGTGTCGACACATTGTGCCTGGTACCAGCTAAGCATCAGGTGAGTGGTGCTAGCTGAATCCTACCTTTTTCCTGGTCTGATTACCTGCGTTTTACAGCGTCGAGTAGCGTTCAATACCTACTAATTTAATACACCTTATACAGTCCACCATTAAAAATATTAAAACCGCAATTTCTTGGCTTCTAGCCATATTTTAAATCCGCCACCTTTTTTGGTCCATCTCACCGGATTTGATACCTTTTTTGGTCCCATCCAATAGTTTCATTATTCGATTATCTAATCGCTATAATTATCTAGCTGTCTGTGAAATAACAATTAAAAGCCTATTTAATTATAAATTATTCCCGCCCGCTTTGATAATATACATAAGTCATAAGTATATTCAATCGCTTCTAGATTTCTGCAATCTAATTCGCAGGCATTTATTTGTATTGAAGGACAGTGCTTATAGATTGATAATCGTAATTACGTACTTAAAATTATTTTCTTTAAAATCATACGCTGTATGCAGGTAGCATTCTGTGCCCCGCTTGGCTCGCGTCGCAGTTAATACGTGCCACCTACCTACTTAACGCGCTCATTTTCACTTCACAATACGCTAAGTTATTAATAATATTATATTTTACGCTCGCTAATTATTTAATTGGTTATAGGTTATTAAAGCTAATTAAGTAATTTCATAGGTGCATATCTCGGTAGTTAGGGTAACTCATTCGCTTAGTTGTACTTAATCGTTTATAAATACTTAGGTACCGCTTTAATTGAATAGCAATTGGTTTTTAAGCTATTAAAACCAACAAACGCATACTTTATTTATTATCGCCTGCTTTTATTAAATTAATCCGCTGAATAATGAGTAAATCTAGGGGTGAAGAACGGTCGCCATGCCGGGAGGACCCAAAGGTTGTCATTCTTCGAGCAAAACGAGAAGCAATGTTCTCGCGTTTGCAAAAAATTTACGAATTGTCGCGATCAGCTATCGCTGATGAACAACAGCGTGATACATTCTTGTTAAACGCTAGTAATGTAGATACGTTACGTACTGATTTCGAAAAGGTTGTTGATGATTATAATAATGTCTACTTACAAGCCAACCCCACCAGTTCCGTTGATTATCAAACCTGGATCGCATTTGAAGAGTTATACTGTCATATAAAGGGGGTTCTTTCTAAGTTACAGAAAGACTCTAATATTCCGATAAAGACTGAATCCAAGTCTTCTTCTTACCATAATAAGTTGCCGCCTATTGAATTACAATCGTTTGATGGCGATATTCGTCATTGGCCTATGTTTCATCAACAATTTAAAAGTATTATTCATGATAATCCGAATTTAACGGATACTGAACGCGTATATTATTTAGTTGGTAAACTTACTGATAAAGCCAAAGCAATTTGCGCTGGGCTGTCCGCTACGCCAGAAAACTATCCCATAATTTGGAATAATCTTATACAAAAATATAACGATACTCGTTCACTCGCTGTCTCTTATTTTAATCATATGTTAAGATTTAAACCGCTTACTTCTAGTTCCGCCGCAAATCTAGAATCATTTATTAATAATTTTGATTCCTCAATTAAAGCGCTAAAACAGTTAAAATTAAATGACTTAACAGACTTTATGTGCTTGCAATTAGCATTGCAGAGATTAGATGCAGATACTGTTAAAGCCTTTGAATTGTCGCAACGTCAAACTGATATACCTACATATCAGAGTCTTATCAGTTTCGTCCAAGAGCAAAGTAAGATACTTAATAATATACAAAAACAATTTGAACCTACCGCAAACAAACTTTCTAATAATAATAAAAAACATAATATACCTAGACCTAACAGTGGTCCTACTAGAACTTTTATTAATACTGACAACAATCAACCGTGCGTTATGTGTCAAGATAAGACACACACACACTTGTTTAATTGTCCGCGCTTTTCTAAATTAACGCCTAAGGAAAGGTATAACTACATAAAACAAAATGGTTTTTGTACGAATTGTTTAAGTAATAAACATAAGTCCAGTTTTTGTAATTCGCAACGTACATGTTTACATTGCAATCAACGCCACCATTCCTTATTACATTTTACAATTAAATATGAAGCGCAAGCGCTAAATCAAAAACCGGTTTCCCAGCCGGCCGTCTCGGGTATTCGTAATGCTCACTGTAATTTAACCTCTAATCCTTCTACGAATAAGATCGAAATTAATCCGCAGTCCAACTCGGGTGATAGTGTATGCACTCAGGGCTTGGAGTCTACTACGATCTTGTCGTTCAGTATTACAAACCTTAACAATGATATTAATCACACTCAAACCGCTGCTTTATTAGCGACCGCAAAAATAAAAGTAATAAATAATTATGGACGTGAATATTATGTAAGATGTTTAATAGATCCAGGGTCACAAAGTGACTATATTTCGCTTGATTGTTGCAAACGTTTATCTTTACCCATATCGGGAAAAAACCGCTTTACCGAAGTTCATGGCATTGGTGGTTCATCGCAAAAAATATTAGGCGTTACTCACGTTAAATTCACATCTCGCTTCGATAATGAATTCGTATATGAAGTCGAACCGTTAGTAGTGCCTCACATTACCGGGAAATTACCGGACGTTAAGATTGATTTAAATAAGATTAATTATATATCTTCGATACGTTTATCTGATGACCAGTTCTTTGTACCTGGGGAAATTTCCTTACTTTTGGGGGTAAATACCTATTGTAAAATATTACTGTCAAATAAAATAATTACGCCGCACGCGCCTATGGCACTAGAAACAACGCTAGGTTATGTAATAATGGGCGACGCTTATGTGGAGTCCCCTACTCATAAATCGCATTCTTTTCATTTAATTAATCAAGAACCGCTTAATGACATGCTTCAAAAATTTTGGATAATGGAAGAATTGCCTTCTACCAAGTATATAAGTCCGCAAGATAATGAGTGTGAAAATATTTTCACCTCTAATACCGCTCGCAATCCTGATGGCAGTTACGTTGTCGCTTTGCCATTTAAGGATCCACCAGAAAAATTAGGTAATTCGCTTCAAATCGCTGAAAAAAGATTTTCTCTTCTTGAAAGAAGATTTAGTAGAAATCCTGAACTTCGCGCGCGTTACAATGACGTCATTAGGGAATATTTAGATAAAGGGTTCTTAACACTTGTTCCGCAAGAAATGATAAGGTTTGATGTGCCTTGTTTTTACTTACCTCACCACCCGGTTATTCGGGAGGATAAATCATCCACACCGCTCCGTGTAGTAATAGACGGCAGTTGTAAGTCGGATAACGGTTTATCACTTAATGATATTTTGCATACCGGTGAAAACTTACAAACTGATATTTTCAATATTTTACTCAATGTACGAATATATTCTATTGCTTTTTTCGCTGATGTTCGTAAAATGTATTTTTGCATACATGTACAAGATTCGCACCGCAAGTTCCAACGAATTTTATTTCGCTTTTCTGATGACGAACCCTTGCAAACGTATGAATTTACTCGTGTTACTTTTGGCCTTCGTTCCTCACCTTTTCTCTCTCTTCGCGTCATGCGTGAGTTAGCAAAAGATGAAGGAGCTAACTATCCTCTCGCAGCTAGTCTTATTGAAAGACAGCTCGATATATACATGGATGACCTTGCTTCCACAGCTTCAACGCTAGATGAAGCTGTAGCGACAGCAACACAATTAATCCAACTTTTCAAAGCCGGTGGTTTTGATCTAGTTAAATGGACGAGTAATTCCCACGAATTGTTGGAACACATACCCGCAAGTCATCGTCAACAAGAATATATTTCTTTTAACGATAATGACACTCATAAGATTTTAGGCCTTCGCTGGCATCCCGCTACTGATAATTTTACTTTTACTGTATCTCAACCGCCCGCTATTTGTACAAAGCGTTCTATGCTATCCGCTACCGCACAACTTTATGATGTATTGGGTCTTGTCGGTCCCATAACGCTATTCGCTAAATTATTAATTAAACAATTATGGCTCCTCAAAATTGATTGGGACAAGTCTCCGCCTTCTTCTGTTGTCAAGTTGTGGCAACAATATATTTCAGAGTTACCGCTAATCTCGGGTCTTCAGTTCCCGCGCCATATGGGTATTAAGGACTCTTCTGTTGTTTCGCTTATCGCTTTCGCTGACGCTAGCGAAAAAGGTTTTGGCTGCGTCATATACCTTCACGTAGTTAATGAAGATTCTCCCCCTATAGTCACGTTAGTTTGTTCAAAATCCCGCGTTTCTCCGGTAAATACCGTGACTTTAGCGAGACTTGAACTTTGCGCCTTAACACTGCTCGCTAAGTTAGTGCGTTCAGTGGTCAATACATTGTCAATAAGACACCCAATAAATAATATTTACGCATTCTCTGACTCTGAAGTCGCTTTGTGCTGGGTTCACTCTTCCCCACACAGATTTAATACTTTCGTCGCCAATAGAATTTCGCAATGTCAATCTTTATTGCCAAGTGATCATTTTTATCACGTCGCAGGAGTAGAAAACCCCGCGGATTGTGTGTCTCGCGGGCTGCTTCCCTCACGCTTAATAGAGAATAATCTCTGGTTCCAAGGCCCATCTTGGATGTCTTTTCCTATTAGTGAATGGCCAATTCAGCAATTTTCACCGCAAAGCTCATGTTTACCTGAAGAAAAAACATTATCTCACGTCGCTTGCGACGCCGCCGCCGCGCAAACTGAGCATTTACTTCTGACATTAAGTTATAGAGTATCCTCGTGGAATAAGTTACTTCGCACTGTAGTGTATGTGTTAAGATTTCTAAGAAAATTGCCCCGCAATAATGTAATAACCGCGCAAGATTTAGACGCTGCTGAACTTGTTATAATTAAGGCCGAATGAAGCGTGTTGGAACACGCTTCATTCGCTGATGATATCAAACTTATAGAAAAGGGAAAAGGTTGTTCATCAGCTCTCCGCAAATTAACGCCATACATGAATGACGGCATTCTATATGTCGGAGGTCGGTTAGATAACGCATCATTAGAAAAATTACATAAACATCCAATATTGTTGCCGAAAAAGGGTCACATAATTAATTTGATAATTGACTTTTATCATAAGAAAAATTTTCACGCCGGTCCGCAACTACTACTTTCAATACTGAGACAACGTTTTTGGATTTTATCCGCCCGCCGTATTGTTCGTTCCCGCATACATAAATGTAACGCATGTTTTAGGTTAAAACCAAAAGCTACTTTTCCTATGATGTCCGCTTTGCCATCGTGCCGTGTAGAACCTTGTAAAGCTTTTACGCATACGGGCGTAGACTACGCTGGACCATTGTATATAACTCATACTCGAAGACGAGGAGTGCGTAGTCAAAAGGCATACTTATGCATTTTTGTATGCCTAGTAACCAAGGCAGTTCATCTTGAGCTTGCTTCTGATTTAACCTCAGCTACCTTTTTAGACGCTTTTAAAAGATTTTTATCGCGTAGAGGTCCTTGTAAGTATCTCTACAGCGATAATGGTACAAATTTTGTTGCTTCGCGTTCATATCTAAACGAACTTTTTGAATTTCTTAAATCTGATGATTACTACAAAACTTTTAGTATAACTATAGGTAACTAAGTTTTTCCGAGGATGGCGGCGGGATTGTGATCCCCGTGCGCACCGTGTCTGGTTCCCGGGGGGTTGTAATGCGCCCCTCGGCGTCGAACTCGAACGCAAGGCACGGAGGGACTCCTGGTCTCACCGGAGAGCCCAGGTCTCATGTGCCGATGCGACAGCCGCGGGGGTTTTTGTGGGTAAGGATCCCTCATACCCCTGTTGACCCCACACTTTTGAAGGTATCTTCAAGAAAACAAAAGTAACTAATATGTTATTTATTATCTTATAAAGGCTGACGAACCGACTATGGGAGAGGGTCCCGAGAAGGCTCGCTCACAGCTTCTTGTGTTGGACCGTGGCTTCGATTGCGTGTCGCCGTTGCTGCACGAATTGACGCTGCAAGCTATGGCATACGATCTTCTGCCAATAGAAAACGACGTTTACAAGTATGTAATGCATTGTATTATAAGACTACCATTTTACTGATTCATTTTCTCAGCCTTTAGTATGATTTTTAAGGTTCCGTACCTTAAAGGTAAAAAAGGAACCCTTATGGTCTGACTTCGTCTGTCTGTCATACCTATATATTTCAGGAACCAGTGTTGATATCGATTTGAACCTTGAAATAGTTTTGCTGATAATAAAAAATGTAAAGAAATAACGACCTCCTATTAACATATTTTTTATATTTATAAATCAAGTATTAATGCTAGTCATCACTTTTTGATTGAGACGTTTCCAGAGAGGTCGTTAGCGTATCATTCACCATTTGGTTGTCCTTACCCTAAATTGCATTACAAACTTCAACACAAAATTGAAAATAAAAAGTTTGATAGTAAGTTTCATATTGTTAATACATAAGTCGACACTAATTTGCATATTATATATGGACAGGACATGACGACGTTAAGTTAATTATATTTGCCTTAGATATGAAGCATCCCAGGGGCACATGAAAGAAGTATTATTGGACGAGAACGATGAACTGTGGGTGGAATTGCGGCATCAACACATCGCCGTCGTGTCCACCTCTGTCACAAAGAACCTTAAAAAGTTCACGGAATCCAAACGCATGGGTGGTGGTAAGTCTGTATAAGTATGTATTTACAAAAAAAAAAATGTGCTTATTTTTTTTTATCAGTAATTGTCTGGTTACCATAGTATGCCTCTGCCTAGTTTGGGATCATATGGCCGTGTGTAGCTTGTTCCAGAATTTTTACACCCACATTATAATGAGGTGGAAAACGGGACGCAGGCAAACTGTTTCAGTTTCAGTATGAAGCAAATCGCTTAGTCCAGACTGAAAGCATGTTCGCCACATCATAAGGGCGTGTACGTACGTGCGTCTCGTCGTCCCATGATAGAAGGCACACTCAAAAATCCTGTAAAATACCGAGAGGCTGGCTACTCTGCGCCTGTGCTTTAGGCTTTACTAACGCTGCGTCACCAATAAGCCTCTTAGCACGCCTCTCCACCGAGTCCAAAGCTGCACGATGGCATTTTTCAGCATTTATTAAGCACTAGTTTGTTCGGCAGGTGACAAACAATCAATGAGGGATCTCTCGCAGATGATCAAGAAGATGCCACAGTATCAGAAAGAGCTTTCCAAATACGCGACTCATCTGCGCTTAGCCGAAGATTGCATGAAGGCTTACCAGTGCTATGTGGACAAGCTGTGCAAAGTGGAGCAGGTATGGCCCTAATTGAGTAACGTTATGTAAAAAGGTGTCTAAATTATTAACAGATTCAAATGGACTTGATCTGTATTTCAACAGTGTAAGGTAATTTAAAAAAAAAAAATTGAAAGTGTTACATCTATATGATGCCAGCGTCGATCTACTATTTGCACTAGATAAAGAAAGTAAACACTATAAAATAAGGATATAATAATAATAATAAGCCCGCAGGGCAGCTAGTGGCGAGCTGTTGGTGCGTAACGACACCACAGACCCGAGTGCTCCAGAGAGTCGGTCAGGTCCCCACCTCGGCGTGTCTTCGTCGGTCGAGTGGAAACCGAAGGGGGCCCGCAGGACTCTCAGCTCTGGCTTGCCTTAATTGGCCGTCCAGAGAGGAGTTGTTAGAGCTATATGCTCCAGGGGTGGAAGTGTTAAAGGGCATAACGCCGCGAGTAACCACGGAGAAAGCGCAGCACACCTCTCGACACCCCTGAACCACTCACACTGGTGTTGCACTCCGTCGTCTACTGACGGCCATATGGAGAGCCCATCTAGTGGGTGGCAAGTCACCGCTTGCCAAAATATAATTAATTAGTATACTAATCATGGCAAGTGACCCCGACCTTTTACAATAGCCCAGTGTTTAGTCCCCCAAATGCCCACGAAAAAACATCTATAAATCTTTCCACATACTTATAATAGTCCCTACACGTGCCAGAGTCAACTGCTGTTTATATCTTATTTCCAGCAGTTGATTTTGGCAGGTGTGTTCCATTTCATTACTTCCTCCCAACAGGCCTCTACGTGTTAGATTCGTCCCCACGTAAGCCTTTTAAAAGTCCGGGTATAAAAGCCCGTGTTATCACGTAAAAAAAAAAAAATATATAATATTCTGGGACAATCCACACACGGTCATCTGATCCCAAACTAGGCAGAGCCTGTACTATGGAAACCAGACAACTGATATTAATACTTATATACTTTTTTTTGTAAATACATACTTATATAGATAAAACACCCAGATACTTGGTGGGAATCGAACCCACGACCTATTGGTCAGCGGACAGGGTGTCTAACCACTAGACCAACATGCCCGCCATGCCGCATGTGATATTAAGAAATACTAATCATGTATAAATTATAAAGCATGAAAAGCCCGACTGCGAACATACAAAATGGTCCTAAATTACATTATACATACATAATACGTATATATATTTTTACTTGGATACCCATACTTATGTTTTTGGAAATAAAAAAATACAAAATGGTGGCTAACGGCTGCCATATTTTTGTTTTTGGAAAAATATATAGCCTATGTCACTCCCACAACTAAGACGAATCCAACGACATTAGTATAACTCGCAGTCCATCAAGCCGTTTGGTTGAAGGTCGTGCCAAAGGAATACACATACATACTTACAAACATACTCGCGAAAAACATAACGCTCTTCCTGGGCCATTCAGGCAAAAACACACGCGTCCTTTGATTTTTGTGACCGTTATTGTCGTCTTCACACAATCTGGGACAAAATTAATAAATTGATGGCCATCAACAAAAAAATTGGCAATTCAAAATATTTATATGACAGTTTTGATAATTTGACCACATTTCAGGATCTCGCAATGGGTACTGATGCTGAAGGCGAGAAAATTAAAGATCACATGAGAAGCATTGTACCAGTGCTTTTGGATCAGGTGCGTTTATAATTCAATTACGTAAGGCAACTTTACAAAGATTCAAGATTCAAAATTATTATTTCAAATAGGTTTAACGCTAGCACTTTTGAACGGTCAATTTTTTAAAAGCTACCACCGGATCACAACGCGGCCTCAACTGAGAAGATCCGGCAAGAAACTCAGCGGGCTTGTCATTTTTTCACATTTTTTTTTTAAACAAAGTTTGTCTTTTTACAATTAAATCAGCACCAGCGACAGTGTGTCCTGCCGTTCAAAATATCAAATAAAAATAAAAAATACGACGAAAATACAACAAACTAAAAACTAAAATGCCAAAGGGATAGTAGTCGGACCAGTCCCTCAAGTAGCACCCGCGCACGAGTTGACTCGAGCAGCAGCCATCACTCCCCTCAACCATATTGGAGGGAAGGGGGTGAACCGCCACACGAAGCCGCCACAAGCAAAGACTTTTCGATGGCGAGCATGACCGATCCAAAATCACATAACAATTACATCGCAGTCTGTCGCTCGTCGGTAACTATCTGTATTCTGTAGATAGGTTCACAATCGTAGGAAGTTTCTGAATCCGAAAAAATATATTTTTGCTGATATCCTGTAAACGTTATTCACGAATCCTTTAACGAGATAATTTGGATAATTCTATTTGGTATAATGATACTCCCCGTGGGGTGCCGGGTTAGAATTGCATCCCCCCATCTCCTCTCGTTGGGTGTCGTAAGAGGCGACTAAGAGAGAACAGGAAGACGGGCAGCAGTGTCTTTCTTTTGAATTTATTTGTCACCTGCGATCCCCAAACTCCTGCCAAGCGTGGGGATTATAGCAACCCCTCTCTTTTAAGGGGATGATAATTATATAATTTTATCGGATTTGTTAAAATTTTACAAGATATAACCGGAACAGTTTTCATCAGATTCGAAAACAGGAACTGCAGACATTGGTGAAAATCACTACTCATTTCCGCTCCTGTATATCTGTATTATCCAAATCACTAAGAAATGACCACATAGAGTTGTTGCTCTCACAGGATTCGAAACGACGATCTCCTGTTTGTTGCCTTGAGGTTAACTGCTACAGTACCATGTGATTTGGTGTTATTTCAGAGTGTGATAAACTTCAACAAGATGCGTATAATAGCTCTGTACATAATGTCTAAGAACGGCATCTCCGAGGAGAACCTGAACAAGCTGGTGACGCACGCGCAGCTCGAGCCCTCCGACAAGCAGACGCTACTTAACCTGGCCAACCTAGGCCTCAACGTTGTCGTTGATGTGAGTCATTACATTTCTATATCCACTTATTAAATAACTTAATTAAAGAGATAACATAATTTATATTGTTCCATACCTAAAAGGTAAAAAGGAACCCTTATGGTGAGACTTTGTCTGTCTGTCTGTCACATCTATATGTTTCAGGAACCACTGATGCTATCAATTTGAAACTTGGAATAGTTTTAGATCTTACTGACCCAACCTCATTGCTAATTTTTTTATGTTTTTTTTAATGGGTGTCATGATGACACTGCGATATCGAATAGGGTATCATATGAAAGGGCTTCATTTGTACATCTCAAAACAGACTTTTAGGAAACACATAGTTCGTATCTGGAAGTGGGGTTAACAGAAGATCTCGTCCTGATCGATCCCTTCCTACCTGTTGCCTTATGTTATGCCCAATCTGCAAAGTAATAAAGGTAATAAAAATTATTTTTTCTATTCAGGGCAATCGTAAGAAGCAGTACCAGGTGCCACGGAAGGAAAGAATCACAGAGCAAACATATCAAATGTCTCGATGGACGCCCGTTGTCAAGGTAAAATTTATCTCATAAAAAAAATATTGCACGTATCTTTTCACATGAGTACTTAATAGATTGTAATATAATGAATTTGTACATAGGATATCATGGAGGATGCGATTGAGGACAAACTCGACCAACGTCACTTCCCGTTTTTGGCTGGACGCGCCCAAACATCCGCATACCAGGCACCAACTAGGTAATTACAGACACCACATGAAGCGACGTTAAATATATTAATAAGATTATATAATGATAAATAATAATGTCCTCCTGGCCGATACGACCACAGCGGCCAATATTTCACAAGATCAAGATGCAGGACATATTATAGTACACACATATTGTAGTAGCACTTGCGTAGACACAAGTGCACTCTCTCTTCCTTTATATCTCTCATAATCCGATGGGACGGAAGACCGACACGACCGGGGAGAGGTTTGGCGCAGGACCGACTTTTACATGCCCATCCGACGCATGGATCATCATTACAAACAATCAGGTGATCGGCCTGTATTGTCCTAGCCAGTAAGGAACAACTACACAATGTTGTTGCCCCCCGCGGGATTCGAACCCGCGATCTCCGGTTTGCAAAGCAAGCGGTTTCCCACTGCGCCACGGAGGCTAAAAAAAATTGTATAAGAAATGTGTGTGAACTGAATATTTTTCGTTATAGCGTCCGCTACGGTCACTGGCACAAGGACAAGGCGCAGCAAACTATCAAAAATGTACCTCGCTTGATCGTTTTTATCGTTGGCGGTAAGTGACAATTCTTAATACATTAATCGTTCTAAGTATACAGAATGTTAAAACCCTGCCCGATCTATTACTAAAAAATTCTAAAATTATTATTTTTTCCGAAGTTTTCCAACCGTAAGTTACGTAAAATGGAACGTAATTTGAAACACCATCAAGCGGGAGTGACGTCATAATCTCGCGAGTCGACCACATACCAATAAATTTTCAAGAGAATATCTCTATGTAAACACATTACAAAATATTTAGAAAATGAAAATGAAGAAAGCGTTAATTAAAGCGGGATTAATTTAATTTAATATGAAAAATACTTTGATTATATATACGTCTAGATAGAACGTTCGATGTTCAAACGTTTGACAATCTCAGGTACACCAAAACATCAAATTGGTATACTTGGTTGTTTAGTATCACTTGAACTGTACCGATGGTTTGTGCTCGCAAAAAAAAACATTATGCCGAATTGTGTAATCAAATCGTGAAAATATTAACTAAGTAAAATTAATAAAGATCCTAACTTAATTTTCCATTCATAAGTCTTAAGATTCTGTGAAGGATTATTATAAAAACTCGATTGTATTTTACGACAATTTGTACATTGTCCGACTAGACTGGTGTTGCTAGGTAATAATGGGCGAATATATCTTAAGTCTGGGGTAATTTTTCTTTTAACAAAAATGAATTCAATGAAACGTAATACGTAGATAGTGACCAAAACATTAAATAAATCAATAAAAATAATTTTAATTTATTTTTTGATAAATTAATTACTTTTATATAGGTAAGTACTTACTTAGATGTATTATTAGGTTTATTAGGTCATGAGGCAAATAAGACGTACACCTGATGGTAAGGGACACGCCATTTTATTTTATTGTATTTTATTATACTTTATTGTATTTTAACGTATGTTATCGTATTTTATTGTATTTTATTATACTTTATTGTATTTTATTGTGTTTTATCGTATTTTATTGTATTTTATCGTACTTTATTGTATTTTAGTATATTTTAATGTTTTTTATTGTATTTTATCGTATTTCATTGTATTTTATCGTATTTCATCGTATTCCATCGTATTCTATTCCATTCTATTCTATTTTATTTGGACAACTAACAGCTATACATTATATTTTACAAAAAAAGGAATTACACATTTACATAGTACATATCAATGCATAGCCCACAACGCTATCGCTATTTATGGGAAAAATATTTATAACTGGAGATCCCCAAACACGCACACAACCACAGACGACGCGAGTGTACAACGAGGCCTGCACGCAAGCACACGAATTATGAAGTTGCAAAACTTATTAACGTAACGTTACAAGACTAATAGGTATCTAGACGTATATATAATCAAAGGAAAACTATCAGCATGGCTATTTGCAAAATCTAATTACTTAATTAAATTACTAAGTGTATAATAATATCTTAGGACTAGGCAGAGCCATTTTTTTCACGGGGGAAACCTTTAAACCGTCCCCGGGAGCTGTGGGGCTCAACCCGGGCATGTGGGTTTGTGACCCACTAAAACGCCCGTAGCTGTCGCATCGGCACATGAGAGGGGCCCTTCGGTGGGATCCGTATCAGGAGCCCCTCAGTGCCTTGCCTTTGAGCCCGCCGCGCGCCGCCGGGGAATGCATTGTAGTCCCCGGGTACCGTCACGGGGCTCACGAGGACAGGGCTAGCAGCCCCGTTGCCGTCCTCCTCAGAGTCGCCGCCATACTCGATGGACGCCTAGGGCCCACACCCCAAGCGTCCAACGACTCCGATCCGACGTCCAACGAACGATACAACTAATAATAATAATATATAATATTCTGGGACAATCCACACACGGTCATCTGATCCCAAACTAGGCAGAGCCTGTATTATGGAAACCAGACAACTGATACTAATACTTATATACTTTTTTTTTGTAAATACATACTTATATAGATAAAACACCTAGACACTTGACGGGAATCGAACCCACGACCTGTTGGGTAGCAGACAGGGTCACTAACCACTAAACCAACAAAACTCAAAACTGAACTGAAACAAATACTTATATTACTTTTTTTGTATGTTAAACACACTCAGATACAGTGGTAATCGAACCCACCCATTTACGGTATTTTTGGCAAGTTATTCGGAACCTAATCATTTTCTCTGAACCATTATAAGTATCATTCTGGCATTATCAATCGTAAAAAAGTGTAATTTATTGAGAATATTTTCAGTGATAGTTTCTTTATTCACCCGCACTGAAAAGTATTGAGGTCACGTCTCACGGTGTGTTAGAGCCCAAAAAAATGACATCCTCGTTTTCGCACACAAACCGACGGCAGTTACTATTTAGAATGCAAGAGTAGAACACCCAAGTGCCAATTATGATTAGTTCAGGCTAAAAAATATATCAAAGTCGGCAATATTTTTTGGGGAAAAATCAGAAAAGAAAATCTAGTTAAAAAATACTATAGATACAGAAAATTCACTTTATAATGATTTAATAGGATTATAAAGACGCTTCTATTGCTACTATCAGTGGCCTTCTAGCAGTTAAGAAACTGCATTTATTAATATTTCTCAAAAAAAAAAATTTTTTTTTTTTTTCTTCGGAATTCTGGCGTATTAGCATGGCGTCTGCGTGGGAAAATTTAATGCTCTAGTACCAACCGTTCATGAATTATAAGCTTTTTAAAAAACATACACCCCCCTATTTGCAGTGGCGTGCACACACTTTTTTTATCAGGGTAGGCCAAAAAGCAAATTTCTTAGATCTCTAGAATCGTAGGGTAACTAACAGTCTTTTTGTTTGTACGTATTGACACTGTAACATAAGTAAGTCTATTTATTTGTACTTACTGATGTTTTTTTGAATAAATGAGCACTGCTATGCAATAATGAGTCAACAAAAATATAAATAATTCTGTGTTAACGCCATCTATCTCTTGTTATAGGCCCAGGCGACGTTTAAAAAAATGCCCATGTCGGTAATTCAGCTCAGTAAGTTAGTAAAGCTCCATCTAAAAAAAAAAAACTTAATGCAGTTTGTCGCCTAGGCCTATAACAAGAGATAGATGGCGTTAACACAGAATTATTTATATTTCTGTTGACTCAAATATTCCTAAATATATTCTATTTCACTCCCATAACTAAAACGAATCTTACGATTATGTAGGAAGTACCTAAGTATATTAAATTAAAATCCATGCAGCCATGGATTTTAATTTAATATGCAGCAGACCGTGTTCAAAAAATAAACATACCTACTATCGAAAAATATAATCCTATTTGGATAGTCGAAGAGAAATAAACTTACCTACCTATCAATATGACCGTGAGTTACTTGTCTTGTAGATACGTACTAAGATGATTAAAACACATTACAACACGCAACAGTAGAAATATATGTATGTTTACGGCTAAGGCTAATTTATACATGTTGGTATAAATTAAACTATAATAAGTGTGGACGCCAGGAGAGTTTTTTTATTGTTTGAACTCTTCCAAAACCATAATCCCGGCCAGCTAGGTCTCTCAGGATATAAGATAACTTTCTCTTTTAGTTATACAAATCCAGAAAGGGGCATATCCTTAGTCTGGAAGACAAAGGAAAAGCAATTACGACTTGTTGGTTTTGAATTAATACAACTCACCCCCTTTGTGCACTATAGCTTTAGATATAATAGCTAAATTATTATCTTTCGCAAAGTACGACCTACGTGCTCACACGTCCTCTTTTCTTTTTCGTTCCTTATTATATACCCGCACCGCTTTATATTCTATTAAATAATTTAAAAAACATTACAAAAAGAAACTTCGATTCTAAGAGGATACGAACTCGCGTCTCGTGATTCGCTTCCGAACGCCTAACAAAATGATCTGCGGCTGCGATATCTAAACGCGTAAAATTAGCATTCATGTCGTAACATAAATATCTATCGGTACTAAACTATATTGAAATGTCACTTTTGGTAGGCATTGGTGCCGATTCTGTTGTCACCACTACACTAAACTAGACTAAATTTTAGTTTAGTGGTGTCAAACGATGATTAAGTGCTTAATTTGATTTCGACAGCTACTAAATTGAGTTGATAGTCAGGTTTTCATTGGTCAAATCATGTTAGTTGAAAACAATTCTCTTGTTCATCTGATTACACTAAACTAAACTAAAATAATTCTCCGGCTACGATACTTATATTAATTTTAATATTAATTTATTTTAATATTAATATTTATTAATAAAAAATATGTAATATTTAGTATTTTAATTTTTTTTTAAATATTTATATAAATATTTATTTAAATATTTGTTTAAATATTTATTTTAATATTGGTGGTGCAGTGGACCTAATCGCTGGCTTTTAAATTAAATAAAATTTTAATATTTGTTTAAATATTTATTTAAATATTTATTTTAATATATGTATTAATATTTATATTAATATCTTTTTTAAATATTTATTATTATTAATTTTAATATTTATTATTATTTATTTTAATATTAATTTTATTTTAATATTTATGTTAATATATTTTTTTTATTTATTATTTTTTTTTTTATTATTTATATTATTTTTTTATAATTATTAATATTTATAAATATTTATTTTAATATTTTATTTTATTTATTATTATTTTAATATTAATTTTAATATTTATTTCATTCTATTTTAGTCTATTCTATTTTATTTTAATCGACATCTTTTAGATGCCGACTATTTTGATCTAATTTTAGTTTGAAGTTTCTAATATTAGGCATAAATGACGTAAACTGTGCACAACAGAATAGCAAAATACGTTTAAATCTAAGTTGAGTAACTAAAACCATTATATTCTATCAAACTATACCTAATTTAGTTTAATTCATGGATCTCTGAATAGGAAAGACACGACTAAACTAAAATTTAGTCTAGTTTACTCTAGTGTGTGACAACAGAATCGGCACCAGTGTCTCTCTGTGTCTCTGTCCTTTGTCTGTGTGCGTGATATTTCTTCTATTATACATGTCAGATTATTTATGGGTGCGTGTATCGGCGTGAGTCTGTGTGCAAGAAATCTGTTTGAATGTGTGAAAATTGAGGCAACTCCGTATCGTGTCTTTGCGTGGCCCGCGCGCAAAATCTATCTTTACATTTATGAGTAGATAGGTATAGTACAGTGCATTTATGTTAAGTTCGTCGCGCATAGGTGATTGATTTCAAACATTTTGCGTGCTTTTGTTTATTTACAATGGTGAAATAATTGAAAACGAAATATTACTATGCACACTTTATATTGATATGTCTGATTGGGAAAATCACAGGGTAGGCAAACACTTTTTGCCTATATGGACTGCACGCCACTGCCTATTTGGACCCCTTAGGATGCGAATTTTGATATCTTCGTTTTTGATATCTCTAAGCGAGCAAATTCCCCATTCATTTTATTTGCAGTCGGTTTTTCTTTTTTAATTTGTCTCATGCAATATATTGTTCACATTTTCAGGTGTATGTTTCTCTGAAATACGTTGCGCTTACGAAGTGACTGCCGCACTCAAGAACTGGGAAGTGATCATTGGCTCCTCCCACATATTAACGCCTGACAACTTCCTCTCAGACTTGAGCTCTCTCACCGCCTAAAACCGAAATATCTTTCTACTTACAATTCGATTTTAATATAGGAATGTTGGTGTGTTTATGCCTAAAACTAGTATTGAGTTACGTGATGTAAATTAAAATTAGCTAAAGCTTAATAACTGTTATCAAGGTTTCTTTTAATGTATGTAGTAATACATAAAATATTATCGCCGTACTTTGACTATTTATTGTGATATAATATTCATATTAGTGTAATCAATATGCAATTCTCAATGCTATTAATAAAGTAACAAAGACAGTAGAAAGTCGTTTAATTTTGTTTTATTAATGTTTGCAGGTATGGCAAGTAAACTTATTTGTAAATTTAGCTTTATTTATAATAAACAATTTATCTATGGAATATAATTTTATATCTTGTTGTGTGTGTTGCCTTATTTTAATTGCACTAAAAATATTTGTTACATTCAAAGATCAAGATATTTATATTGTTGACGTTTTATTTTTAATAATAATTTTAAATCTGTTTGTCATTAGTTAATAAGAATTAGATTGTATGAATTGATTATATTAGTGGAAAAGTTAAAAGTAAATGGGTTTGAATACGAACTATGTATATTAGACTGATGCAGACGAATGCTGGTGTTAAATTGAATATGAGAAGTGGAAATAATGAAAAAATATCCTAAATAAAATATTACAAATCATGCTGTTACTCATACATTGTTTGTTGATACAAGTCACTTTTTTAGTCGATACATTGCTTTCTAAATTACAATTGACTTTTGAATAATAAAATTTTATTTTTATTGAAGTGCACCATCAACTGCCCATTATGTTTCTCTCTCTCATTATGTTTCTCCTAGTTGGGTTGCCTGGAAGAGATTGCTTTTTAGCGATAAGGCCGCCTTTGTACGGTGGGCCAAGAAAGTGGTTTACCAGTTTTGACAAAACTTTCTATGCAATCAAAATAACACTAAGGTTGAACATTTCTATCTGATGCGACAATTTTTAAACTAGGAACACAAGTCAAAGTGTTGACGTTAACGATAAAGAGAGCATTAGTAACTGTATTAATAATTGCAAGGGAAAATCAACCTTGTTGTTTAATGATGTGCATATGAACTTCAACCGTAGGGTGGTAAACCACATTTTTGGCTGACCGTACATTGATATCTTCAACGTATTGTTCAATTTACATGTAACTTTTGGTGTACAATAAAGTGTATTTATTATAATATAGGAGCTTATTATAGTAATGTTGATTTTCCTTGTAATGACAAAGATATTTTTATTGCTAGTAAATTGCACCATCTTTTGCGCCCGTTTACTGCACTAGTGTAGCTACAAACAAAACTATATTATAATTACAGTATTCACAGTGACATATACATCGCTAGGGATTTATCCTACTTTTCTTATCTAAGTGTATTTTATCTCAATGTTGATGTAAATCTGCATGTCAGGTATCTATGTAGTAGTATCTGTTTACATTCCATGCATTTTGTAGATCAGAGGGCCTAGACAAGATGCAATCGCTTCATAGCGAATCTATTTCTTCATTCGCTAACGGTGTCAATTCCCTACAATATGTCACGTGATTTTTCGATGACGTATGTCATTCTCATACATTTTTATACTATCTATTAGCGATAGCGATTGTAGAATGTTACATTGTCTAGGGGGGCAGAAGTTCTAATGTTGCTTCTACAAAATTTTAATTTAATATTTAACCAACAAGCTATGCCGCTGTTTAATAACTGGTTGAGCCGCGACGCTATCAAAGGTACATAATATTAACATAATTATACTTGTTAGAATAAGATAATGTGTAGTACGGAGTACGTCTAGATCCTTAATTATATAAATGGTTTAGTAAAACTACATAATCAAATGGTAATTATCACAATAGCAATAAAACAGACGTCTTCGTTTTGTGAGCATGTGGCAAGATATTGAATTGCATACATTGTGTACACTGATGGAATGTGCAATTATTGTATTAGCCTATCTAAACTTAATTTTAAAGTATCAGTATTCCAATTGTTAAAAGATTACATTAAATTATTTAATCCTTAAATTATTGTTTATTTTACAAAAATCTTTAACCAAAAACTACATGTAGGTACGGGTATTTTATCATAAATTTGGAGTTCTTTCGCGTATTTACAATGTTGTCTTTTCGACGCAGATAATAAAATGTTATTTTTTTATTTTATTATTAAAAGAACCGGTTTCCAAAGGGAATTGTTTCATTAGGCCTCGCATCGCACACCGGTTCACACTAAAATAATAAACAGAGCCTAATTATTGGTGGCCGGTGGGTTCCGCACTAGGGGTCACTCAATCCACACTCATTGCGCCTGCTCTGCCGGCCGCGTCGCGCCTCTTCTGGCCGCTGCCATCTTGGTATGAATTGAGCCTAAGGGCAGCTTGAACAACACTGCTGACGCCAGGTTGGCCACTAACCATACGAGAAAAAAATTAAATCACTTCAAGCAAGCACTACATGTTCAAGCAGTTCCTAGCGTGCTATACCCGTTTACGAACCATTTAGGTATGGACCATAAAACACCCGTGATTTCCGTTTTTAGGGTTCCATAATTAAAAGGTAAAAAACTATTTTAAAAATAAACTATTTAAAAAAAAAACGACTTCAGAGTAAATTATCTAAAAAGCATAAAATAACGAAAATATATTGAAGTCGGTGCTAGCACATCATGTTAACTAGCACCAGCTGACACGTTGGTTTAATACTCAAAGGCTGACACCGACTTCAATATATTTTCGTTATTTTATGCTTTTTAGATAATTTACTTTGAAGTCGGTTTTTATTTTTTTTTAAATAGGTAATTTATTTAACACTTTTTAGTGACTTATTTTACCAAAATAGGTATCACGCAACTCGAACGTCTACGTTACAATAACTTACTGAAAACATAAAAAGTTTATATCTCTTAAACTACTGGACCGATTTTGATGAAACTTGTACTCTACCCTAAGTTGAAAAATACTCTAACTATTGCAAAAATAATTTTCAAAATCGGACTTGTAGTTTCTGAGAAATCCGTGGACAAACCTACATACATACATACACTCATAAAATTTGGTAAATTTGTTTAGAAGCCCACATAGACTAACATATATTAATATTACGCATTTTTATCAATATTACATACATACGCGTCGAATAGAGAACCTTCTTTTTGAAGCCGGTTAAAAAAAAACTGTTCCCTCCGCCTTATCTCCGAAGTTTGTGGAGGGGAAAAATCTGAAATAATTATGGGTAATACAAACGTCTATCTATATTTTACAGGAAAAATAAAATGATCTTTCTAAGTAGTACAGTTTTTTTTTGTAATCCTAAAAAAACCTCGACAAACAAACTTAGTTTTGCGGTTTGTTTTTATTTTGCTATCTGAGGTGCAAGACGAATAGTAAAATAACTTTAATACGTCCAATGATGGTATGGAACCCTCGGCGGTGGGCGAGTCCGACTCGCACTTGACTGGTTTTTTTTCTACACCTACTTCCAGTGGGGTGACTATTTAACAGAACGGATTCATCGCTATGCGTAGCACGGAGTGCTTCATCGGCATATAGCCAGCATGGGCCTTATGTTCCTATGGCCATGATGGTCATGGAGTTCACTGTTTAAATTGGCATGTAGGTAAGCCAATTTATAGAGACGTCGATGTAAAATCTATTGTTATAATCAGGTACCTTTAGGTACTGTTTAATATTCGTATTTATCATATCACATGACTAAAAAGCTAAAGATCATGACATGTTACTGCGTTATCTGAATATAATATGCAAAAGGTCTAATCACAGTGTCTGCAGAACCATAAGGAAAATAATAAACCTTATTTTGGGTTTAATATTCTTGTAGAATTTTTTTTTATATGTAGTAATCGAAATGCTTCCATCGGTGGGGTACCCGCGCCCGCGCCACCGTGCCATTGTGTACGGGTCGGATCTTAATTTAGATGTAGGTACTTTGTGGCTATTAACCCGTGGGGAGGCCGGGTAAGATTAGCACCCTCCCATCTTATGTTGGATGTGCGTAGGTGAGAAGCGCTGCCACCTATACTGCGATCCCAAGACGCCTGCCAAGCGTGCGGATTATGGCAAGCCCATGGCCTTTGTTCAGCATTTGAAGTCTTTCGGCTGCTGATTATGTAGTATTATTATTATTACATTGGTATTTGTTCCTTACGAAAATACAGGTCGATCACCTAATAGTCTTAAACGTAAAATGTATTGGATGGTCTTGAGCTCTACTCTACCTGCCCCCCTAGACAATGTAACATTCTACAACCGTTATCGCTAATAAAGAGCATAAAAATGTAGGTATGAGAATGACAAGTCATCGAAAAATCACGTGACAAATTATAGGGAATACCCTTAGCGAATGAAGAAATAGATTCGCTATGAAGCGATTGCATTTTGTCTAGGCCCTCTCGTCTTCCGTCCCATCGTATTGTGTGAGAGTGCATCTGTGACTGCACTTGTGCTCTGTAATCTTCTGCATAATTTGCAAATCTTGTCAAAAGATTGGCCGCTGCCCGTGACCGATCCGATCTGAAGAATATTGCAACTTCAGTCCGTGAATAATATGCCTCAAATTGGATATTTTCTGAAACCTTAAACACAAATATAATGTACAAACGAACACATTGCAGTGTGTTAGGGGAGTGCATTCCACTCTATTAGTGAACACAACAGCAGGAGTTTCTTTTTATTTCTTTCTATCACATTGGAACACATTGTTGGCACCACAGCCGGTGTGCCTATTTAATGTAGGTGCAAGCTGGATCGAGAACCATTACTATCAAACAGACACTGGTCACGCCGGAGAGACCGAAGGGTCGTACGTATGCGACCTCAACGACGAGCATCACCCGACTGAATTTCTTGTCGGCTCTTCTCAGTGGGGGCGCGTTGTAAACCAGTGGTAAAATCAGCCCTCTCTAAGCGACAGCCGAGGCCGTGCCTCCCAGAGGTGCCCTTGAGCTCATCACTCCCCTGCCTTTCTGGCTGGAGCACTTTAAGCGCTCGCCCTCTTGCCCGGTGAAGCTGACCATCTGCGGCCAACAGAAACTGTCCAAAAAACGAGAACCATTCATACAGCGCCCACGGCGGACTATCTCCGGTCTACCCTCATCAGGATATGATTTATGAAGGTTTGAAAGAGAAATTAGGTAAGTGATTAACAATTTTTTTATTATGGTTATTGTGCATTTTATCGCTACATTTATTATTTAATTATTGTTATTTATGGTCTTTCACTGTGATTCTATATAACAATATGCTGTAAGATTTAAATAACCCTCGGTCCTCTTGCAATATTAACTTAAAGAACTGAAAAGAAGAAACTTTGTTTTTTATCCTGGTAATGTAGAAAATTAAATAATAAAAGGTGGCGTATAAGTAAATTAGGTGAGTAGGTACCTTTAATGTTAGAAAGTCGCAAAAACTTTTGGTACATCAACATGTGTTAAAGACGCCGGATGGCGGACGCGCGGATGTGTGGACGTACCTTTAGGCAATGTTAACGAAAGGGTTATCGTGAGTTCATTCTGTTATATATCGGGGCTAAGAATTATTTAGCTGTAGTTGTTGTTACACTATCTATTCGCTATGGCAAAAAATCTTGTGGTACTTGCCTATTCCGGTGGCCTGGATACTAGCTGTATTTTGAAATGGTAAAATCATCCAAAAATCAATCTATCAAAATATAAGTAGGTATACCGTATACCTAAATAGAAGCGCGCAATTGTATATTAACCATACAAGAAAAAAGACCCTTGGTCCGAAGGGGGGTAATCGCTGTGGCGGTAGCAAAACGAACAAACTATAGTGACTACAGTCCAGTGATTCAGGAGTTGTTAGAGCTCCAGCGGCGGAAGTTTGACGAGAGCAATTGAAACGCCTCTCGACACTTTGGGTCTACTCACACAGGTGTACCGTTCCGTCGTCTTTTGACGGCCATTTAGAGAGCTCGCCTACAAATGGGTACTAGGTAGCATTCCTCTAAAATGACTAGTTACAGCCATTGATTCCATTCTCCTGCAATAGAACAGCAGCATTTAATCCACTCAATATTGAACATTAAGTAAAAATCTTTCCTTCTACAACAGTTTACCCCTACAGGGGTGAACAACCTTCCTACTATTTTTGTTTCATCTTTCTCGGCAGTGGACGAACCGAGTGGAGGAGTATGCGTAGCATCCCTAATACATCTGTGGGAGGAGTGGATCCACCCATTTGGGCATGCCCACGACCATAACTCAGTGCCCACGACCCTAATTGACGTTGTGAGAGGCTATAATGGCATAATAAAATTAACGAGAATATAACACCATTACTACATCGTTTTACTCATGTCATTTTGGAAAGGGCTCCTTTGTAGGTAAGGTATCCGTCGTGAGCGAATCCGTAGTCCTACTCACACCTGGCCGATTTTTATGTGACTGTGATCACACCCCTTTTTTGAGTTAGTTAGTAGTTCCGCTGTTGAGTGTTTACTGTGGGTGTTATACACACTATTTAATACGTGCTGGATGCGTACCCACACAAGACCGAGTAAATCCCGAGGTAATTAGTAAGTACATAATAATAATAGGTAATAAAGGTACTAACTTTGCGATAATTGCGTTACCGTTGGACTAGACCTAAACAGGCATCTCGCAGTCAGTCAAATCAAACAAAACTGAAAATTGTGGATTTTTTGGTTTTAGTTTTAGAAACCTTTTTTTCAAGATTTTTACTATTCGCAGGTTGATCCAGAAAAAATATGAAGTGGTTTGTTACATGGCCGATGTTGGTCAAAACGAGGATTTCAATAAAGCAAAAGAAAAGGCTATAGGAATCGGAGCTAAAGATGTGAGTACATTTTTAACTCACAAAGCATATTAAGCACGAGTCAAACTCAACACCATACCACCATACGGAGCTAATAGAGGCTAGCTAATTTTACTATAGTCTTACAACAATTTTATTCAACGTGAAAAGTAGGATGTCTCTGTTTTATCAATATTTTTTTCTAATTTCTATTAATTATTTCAGGACGAAAAAAGGCGTATTTTGTAGCGCTACTGATAAACAAAACATACCTTTTTTAAGTCCTAACATGCAATAGGCCTATGATCCACTTTACTCATCCACACCCACGAGATTTTCACATGATTGTGTTTATTTTAATAGAAACATATTATAGGTACCTACCTACTGGAGAAGTAAACTACTCATCTATAAACTATTAACTACTTCCATTTACAGGTGATCGTGGAAGATTTACGTAATGAGTTCATATCGAATTACATGTTACCAGCTGTTCAGATGGGCTTAATATACGAAAGCCGCTATTATTTGGGTACTTCACTAGCACGACCATGTATCTCTGTTGGTCTTGTAAATGCTGCTAAGAAGCTCGGTGCTAAGTATGATATTTAATTACATTATTTCAAGATAATCTGTTGTACTTTGGCTGGACTCAACGTCTCGGTGTTTGATTTAGGAGGCTAATTAAGGCTCCCAGTTTCAATAGCTGTTTCAGTTTTTTAATATCACTATAACTTACGAAAATATTGTTGTTATGTTTCCACCATGTAAATATTTTTAAATTGTCGGCGGTGGACGCGAGATCGCGCGTGCGCCCTTCGCGTATAGGTACATGATGCAGATCGGAATCATTAGCATTAGCCGTTGAGTGGAATATGATATTTTTCTTTCAGATATATTTCTCATGGTGCCACCGGCAAAGGGAATGATCAAGTGAGATTTGAACTAAGCGTATACTCTTTATGGCCTGAAGGCAAGGTTGGGTTCTAATTATCAAAAAGTTTTTATTAATAATTATAAAAACAATCTATTACTTAATTAAGTATTGTTATTTAGGTAATTGCTCCGTGGCGCCTTCCCGAATTCTTTGAAAGGTTCCAAGGTCGCAGTGATCTCATCGAATACGCCAAAAAAGAAAATATCCCCGTGTCCGCGACTCCCAAAGAACCGTGGTCCACGGATGAAAACATTATGCACATCAGTTACGAGTCGGGCGTGCTCGAAGATCCTGCAACCATTCCACCAAGTGGTATTTTCAAGATAACTCGAGACCTAAAGCACGCTGAAGACTATTCCAGCGTAATAGATATCAATTTTTCAAAAGGTATGTAGTCCTCCGTCACCAAAAGTGCATAAGTACTTAATTACTAAAATTATTATTAAATTATGGAAATATAAAAATTGAATGATGATGACCATATGATGACCGTGCGAGTGTTCGACGGTGCTCAGCGCTCTTTTGTTTTGTTTTTTCATGTCCTTCCTCCAAGACTTTATCCCTACTTATTTTAAATAAGTAATATTTTTAGGGTTACCAGTATCTGTGCGCATCCCCAGTGGACATGACAAATCTTTACTCCTTACTGACCCGCTGGCAATCGTGCAGACGTTAAACAAACTGGGAGGACAACACGGCGTTGGACGCATTGACATTGTTGAAAACCGCTTTCTGGGACTTAAGGTATTTTTTACAAAATCTTTACAATATTCCTTGAAAAATATGTGTCACATAGATTTTTTAAACATCAATCGAGGCTATTAGCCTCGAGCTCGAGGGTTTCTTTTTCTTTCTCACACGTTTCTCTTTTTACTGCATTTTTTTGTATGTATCTATTGTGTGATTTATTAAGTAAGTATCTAATACATTAACACTTTATTTTTAGTCAAGAGGATTGTATGAAACCCCGGCAGGCACAATACTGCACGAAGCACATATTGATTTAGAAGTGTTTGCTCTGGATAGGGAGGTTTTAAGGTAGGTAACAAAGTTATCATCATATACACGTTTGAATAAAAAATACTAAGTACCTACCTAGGTTCTATTCAAAATTACCAATAATCTCTGAGAGTTTAAGTGCTTAAAAGTGAACGTAGAAAAATGTTACCATGCATGATATAATCGGACCTAAGTAAGTATGAAAAAATTAGGTAACTTACTAAATTTAAATAAACCTTGTACTTATAATTATTAATCATTACTAGCTAATAGGTTAAGGTGGCCAACCGTCACGTCACGCCCCGCATCCTACGGGACCGTCCCGTAACCGAAGTTGTAATCTAACTTTATACCTAATTGTTAAAATAGTTCCGCACAACGAGTATTCGCGTTTTGCATTGTGCTTATTTTATTTATTTCGTAAATATAAAGTCAACTTCACAGTGCCCGCTCTAGCGGTTACGACGCACCGTACCTACCTACAACAAGACAAATCGCATGATGCAATGCATGTGGATGCATGTGGAAAGCACGCAGGCACCTGCGTGCACATCATATCATATATATATGTGCATGTATCATGGCACAGGTGTTACATGCAACACCTGGGCCATGATAGGGGAGGAGGGGGGTTTGTTTGTGATGAATCAGTATCGCGTCCTCCTCTACCTGCAGGGGATAGTCAGGGCATACCTACGTGCGCTACAGGGGACCATTCGGTACTTGGAACAGGACGATACCCACAGAGAGACCCACACTGCGGGGTACCACAGGGGACCGTGTTGGGCACCCTCTAGTGGAATTTTGCGTACAGTAATTTCAACAGCTACAGTGCCCTCACACTGCTGCTTGGCTGCAGAATATATGCCACTGCGATTGTACCTACCTGGACGGCGTGGTTTCTTGCACAAGAAACCTACCACCTCATGACAAAAAAAAACAAAAAGAATACGAGAGAACTATAGGTAAAAAAAAGGACAAAGGGATAGCAGTTGGACCAGTCTCCAAACAGCACCCACGCACAAGTATGACTCAAGCAGCGGCCATCACTCCCCTTGATCATGTTGAATGGAGCGAAGTTAGTGACCCGCCAAACAAAGCTGCCACAAGCAAATACATTTCGATGGCGAGCATGACTGGTTCAAAATCCCAGTCCCATTCTATATTAGGAGCACTTCAAGCGTCTATTCTTTCGGTTCAAGAGAGTTGCGTAAGGTGCCATGCAGCCTCTATGCGCACTCTATACTCGTACTATAGGGCGCCCGTGTGCACACTGACTGTCGGGCGTCCGGCGCTTACCGAACTAAGATCTTAAGCCTGCAGCACAAAATGGGCAAACGTATAATAATATACCTACCATACATAGTAAACCTAAAGCAAAGCTGTAACAGCTCAGTGGGCGAGCGCTTGCCTTGGAAACAAGGTGCGCAGGTTCGAACCCCGGCTCGCACCTCCGATTTCTTTAATTAATCATGTGCGAATCGTCTTTGTGCGATTGCTACTAGCTTTCGGTGAAGGAAAACATCGTGAGGAAACCTGCATATTTGAGAAAGCCTAACTAGCTTTCGAATGACGTGTGAAGTCCGCCAACCCGCATTTGGCCAGCGTGGTGGACTATGGCCTAAGCCCCTTCATCTTGAAGGGAGGCCCGTGCCCAGCAGTGGGACATTAACAAGGGCTGGTATTATTACATAGTAAACCTATCTTGGTAAATTAAAGCTGGTGCTACAATGGTTTTATAATGTTGTTATGACGTATGTACCTATAGTTATTTTTGACTCTGTCATTGAATAAAATGTCTGTTAATAACAATATAATATTTTCCAACGTATTTCATATTTACGCTTACGGTTTGCTTCAACGCTCTGTTACGATGCCAATAACTGCTACTATATAGACATGACCGAATACGCGTCCACCGCCATTGGGGCTTGAGGAAAGAGGACACGCGCTTGAAGAAGGGTACTGGCGCCTATATAATGAGCGGTACGTGAGGAAGCGCGTTATCAGTGCTGTTCTGCCGGTCTTCAAAGCCTAGCTGAAACAGAAATGTATCACCGTCAGACTCACTTAGATGATCACAGGGCATAGTTTCTAAAATATCTGAGTATAAAATATTTTTAAAAAAAATTGAACCGACTTCAATAACACTAAAAAGTATAAAATAATTTAAATATTAAAGAAGTTGGTGTTAGCGTACCTGCTGTGTATATTTGGCACCAACTTCAATAATATTTAAATTATTTTATACTTTTTAGTGTTATTGAAGTCGGTTCAATTTTTTTTTTAAATATTTTATTTTATACTTTTTAGTGATATTTTCATACATAAAGATTGAACCATCGAAGACGGTAAAATTATCTAGGTAGGTTATGACATCATTGTGATTTCACATTATCGTCTACATACTTTTACATAATTCATGTTTCTTCAGAAACTCAGAAACATTTTATCCGATCGTAATGAAATTTGCATGGAATCATCTCATGGAGTTTACTCTCTCGAATAAAAAAAGAATCATCGAAATCGGTTCATATTTGTCAGAGAAATGTAGAGGAGAACATCAGTTTTATGGTTTTTACCAGATAAATTCCTCCATATCATTCATGGTCCTCCAGGAAGTTCTTATCCGGTTGTGATAAAATTCGTACAGGTTCATTACAGTGGTTTCTTCTTTAGAATAAAAAAAGAATCATTGAAATTGGTAAATATTTGCCAGAGTTATGACCATTTTTGTCCTTAAAAAGCACCATAAAGTCATCTATATAGGCTTTCTTGCAACTTTCCTGCGCAGTCAACATTCTTGTTTTTTCAGGAACTACTTATTACTAAGCAATTTTTTTTTTTATGGGACCCAATTAACGGATTAAAGAATGGATGGAAGAAAGATTTTTTCAAATCGGTTCATAATTGCCTGAGTTATGCGCGAACATAAATAAAAAGAAAAAAATATATATACAGACGAATTGAGAACCTCCTCCTTTTTTGAAGTCGGTTAAAAATAGGGCGCAATACGACGACGACTGGCTATACACTGTAACCGTTACCGGGAGTCTGCCTAACATACGCTCCAAGAGTACCCGGCGTGGGCCTCGTAGCGGTGGATCCTGGTCTACACCGGATCAAACACAACGTCTCTCTGCCATTAGTAGTATCCGTCTGTTATTTATTTATTTATATTCAAATACATACTTACATCTCAGGAGGTAGTGGAGCGGGAGAGTGCCTATTCCAAACGGCGGATGCGACTGGGGTGGGAGTTTTTATTCTCTGCTCACAACGCACCATGGGTGAAAAACGCACGGGTACTGAGTGGAATAACAGAGGTGCCACGGGTTGAAGACTCGGGCACCGGATGGAAAGCACGAGGGCGCCCCGGGTGTAAAGCGCGTAGGCACCGGAAGGAATGTGCGCAGGCGTCCCTAGTGGGAAATGCTTGAGTGTCTGGTAGAAAGTCTGTAGGCGCCCTAGGTAGAAAACACACGGACGATGAGTGGAAAGAGCGCAGCTACCTGGGTAGAAAGCATACAGGCTCCCTGGGTTGAAAGCGCGAAAGTCACCCAGATTGAAAGAGCGCAGGCACCCCTGGGTGAAAAGCACGATGATGATGCGGAGGGCACGCAGGCGCTTGGTTGATTTTGTGACCATGCTGATCATATGCTGGTTTGGTACTAAGGCTTTATTACG
The DNA here is from genome assembly GCA_911728495.1 of Furcula furcula. Classification (NCBI taxonomy): domain Eukaryota; kingdom Metazoa; phylum Arthropoda; class Insecta; order Lepidoptera; family Notodontidae; genus Furcula; species Furcula furcula. The sequence goes on from OU452243.1 coordinate 9,772,893, forward strand.
GACGACGAACATCGATATATAATAAGTAACCAGATAAGCAGTCACCTACTAAATTTCATCCAAAATATAGTAGCCTAAACATTCCGTATGAACGTAAGAGCCCGAGTGACCCGTCCAGGACTGCGCAGGATGTAAACGGTTTCTATAGGCGCAATGGTCATTGTACATTAATTTTTTTGTACAATGCTGTATCAATACTTACGCTACAAAAACAACGATGTATAGCGTTACAAACTATTTCTACGATGTTCCTACCGTAGCGCATTATACCCGTAGTACCGTTCAAGCCACGCCACGAACGAGACAGAGATAGTGGCGAGCAACGCGCGAAAGGGAGAACGGGATAACCGGAGGCACGGGGGGCGACCGAACAAGTCTCAACGTAGGCTGACCAACTTATCTTTGCTGGTGGCGCAACGAGAATTGAACTATAATCTTATGAGAACTACGTGTAGTTTGAGTGTTTTGTTTAGACAGTAGCGGCAAACTTAATTTGGTCGGCCGGTAGCTTGGCGGTTGGCGGACTAGTAGCAGAAATATTTAAAGAAATATTTATTATTTCGTAATTTAGTGATATCTTACTGATATCTAACATTTAATCTAATAAGTACTATTAACTACTACTAATGGGAGATATATGTTCCGTATGAAATTTTGCTGTTGCGACGTGTATTAAGGCAGTTTTTAGACGCAAATGAGGCATTTCGACACGTCTGTACGCTAGCTGTTGTCATAGATAAGAATAGGCTGTTGTCGGCTCGTACTAATTTGAAATAGCGACACAACCGTCTCCGTAGCTCTATTTTCGAGACCACTTTTCGGGCCGTGACAGCTAGTCTTGTTTAGATAGTATTATCGATGAAGACGAACAATAACAGAACGAATAAATCGGCATGTGTAATTCACAGCAATAAGGTAAAGTTACCCCACCCATACTAACAGTCAAAATGCCGACTCTAACATTTGGCGCCCCGGGCAAATGTCCCGGACATGCCGGGCCCTGAAGCGGGCGCTACATACAACCTACACATAGCGCACTGCACCATATCTATGATGTGCGTTGTGCGCTAGTGCAGCCTGCATCAATAATTAAAAAAAAAAACACTAAGTACTACACTATACTTATGTACTAATGTTGTCTTTTATTTACGCGAATACTACACATTGAAATAAAACTACTTTTACGAAATATATCGCGGTACGGGATATAGATTCCGTAAAAGTAGTTTTATTTCACTATACCTACTGCCATTGTATGTTTCCTAATATAAATGCACCGTCAATAATATTCCGCTATCTTTCTATCCTATCTTTCTACCGACCTACGGAGAGGTCTATTCACAAAATGTCCCGCCCGCAGAGTCGTTACTCGTTTCATAAAGTTGACCATCATAATTAAATAACATGTACCTATCTAACCCCTGTAAATGCATGCACCACTTATTATATTAGTTTGATATATTTTGAACATAATGAAAATAAATACAAATAATTTGAGTACCTATACCTATACTTACACATTAAAAATGTAAAATGGATAAAAAAATATTTTGTAGAGTCAAAAAGTACCTTCAAGAAAAAATGGCGGACTATGTATATAATGGATTTTGGTTTTCCCCTGAAGCAACTTATGTTAGAAAATGCTTAGAAATGTCACAAGAATCGGTTAATGGCACAGTTACAATCGAAATATTCAAAGGAAATGGTAAGTTCATAATTATTTTTATTTCAATATTTTATTTTATTATTTACTTATTTATGTAGGAACTTGTGAGTAAGAAATATAATATTCATAACTTTGCAGTCACCGTATTAGCGAGGGCAAGTGCAACTAGTCTCTATAACAAGGATTTGGTCTCTATGGACGTTGCCGGTGGATTCTCTCCCGAAGATAGCACTGGTTTTATCAATATAAACGCATTGCGACTTAAAGAGTTCGCCAGGTTTGTTAAACAATAAAAAACAATAAATACAATTAAATAAATACTTGCTAAAAATACAATAATTGGTTTTTGTAAACATGGTAATGCAGTCCACACACCTTGCATATCTATATAATGCATAATATTAAGAAATTTGTAACTCTCAAATGATGATGATGATGAACCGTTGACGATGAAGACGGCTCAAGTATACTTGAGCGATATCATGTCTGTGATAGTGTGATAGTCACCGTCCCGCAGGGCTATTACGTATCTTCAGCCACCCAAGTGACTATCAAGCTTCAGTTGTCCACTGAACTCTGAAAGTGTTTAAGTATTGGAATGTATTGGTCACTTGCTATAGTGATCATCACTTTAGTTGTCAAACGAGATACGTAAGGTTGCGCGGTAATGGCATCCTTTGATGACACTTTGGCAATAGTTGGCTTAATATCTGCTATAAAAAAAAACAGAAAAGACGTAAAAACTTTCACGGTTAGCGCTTTGTTCAATTTTTTTTATTAATTGTTCGATTAATTGATTATAGCATTTTTTAACCGAAAGCTCTTCTTCAAAAAGAAGGTTCTGTTTTCGACGCGTATGTGTGTAAGTAGTAATAATAATAAAATCATTTTTTTTTAAATTTAACTGACATCAATATCACTGAAAAGTATGTATTATAAAATAATTTAAATATTATAGAAGTTGGTGTTAGCGTACCTCGAGAACCTCCTCCTTTTTTGAAGATGGTTAAAAATGCGTAATATACACATAGTAGGTAATATGTTAGTTTATGTGGGCTTCTAAACAAAATGTACCAAAACTCATGAGTAGGTATATTATGTATGTAGGTTTGTCCCCCAATTTCTCAGAAACTAGAAACCCAATAGTGGTAATTCTTTTTGCTATAGTATTAGTATCTTTCAACTTAAGGAAGAGTAAGTACAAGTTTAATCAATATCGGTTTAGTGGTTTTAAAGATATGGACTGTTATTGTTTCCAGTAAGTTAGATAATCTAGCATAGTCGTTCGCATAGATGTTACAATAATAGTGAATCGAATTTAGCTTGTCATATTTTGCACAAAAAGGGTAGCCACAGGAGTATACATTTTATATTAACTGATTTGATGTTGCTCATGTAGCCCACGTAGGTACTGCTGATAAACTCAAACTCAAAAATAGTTTATTTCAAATAGGCTTAACGCTAGCACTTTTGAAAGGTCATATTTTTTTTTTTTAAAAGCTACCACCGTATCACAACTCGGCAAGAAACCAAAGATATTATATATAGAAGATAAACATAGTCCGATAAAAAATGAAACCAAAAAAGAAAAACCTATGTGTGAGTGAATTGTTTATGTGTAAAGGAAAAAAAGTGTTGTTAAAAAGTACTACGTACGTAATCGATATCGATGATATTTTGTGTGAAGATTTACACGATTATCTGTTTAATTTAAAATTGATGTTGATTTATAACAAGTTACTAATAACCTTTAGTATTGCAAATCTTATAATGATAAATTGTCAAAAGTGGTAAAACAGTCGTTCTAAACAAAAAAATTTGTTTCTTTTTACTTGAAACATCGTAAATTAGATCAAGTAAATAAGTTATCGTTACGCATGATAAAATTACTCAAATCAGCATGCATTATAAACAATAATTAATAACGTTTTTCAGTATGGGTGAAGGAGTATCCCCTGAGATCCTTGAGAAGTATGCAATATTTCTAAATAGTATAAAACCAAAACATTTGGCGGACGTGTTGGTCTAACAGTTCAACATCCTGGCTGGCTTATTGGGTAGCCAGCTGGTGGTTCGATTTCCACCAGGTGTCTGGGTTTTATTTATCTATTAAGTATGTATTTACAAATAAAAGTATATGAGTATGTATTAGTAAAAGTTGTCTGGTTTCCATAGTAAAGGCTCTGCCTTGTTTGGGATCAGATCATTATGTTTGGATCGTACCAGGTTATTATTATAAAGACAAACAATATACTTCTATTGTAAAATACATAAGGTAACGTCCCCACCTAAGACTGTCACCGGGGTAAGACTGTCACTTTCAAATAACTCGAAAAATTCTGCGTTATTTTCTAATTTAACTTGTCGATAAAACAGTTATCATGAAATGGTTCTCGGCTCAAAACACAGTTGTCACTTCTGCTGAACTATTTGGTCAATATCACACAATTAAAATGTCAGTTGTAAGAAAAAATAAAAGGCTAGTTGGTGGATCTGAAAAAAACATTAAAAAATTTGTGATATTAAATGTTAAATTGAGATATCTTTGCTGTAAGTAGCATCATACCAACATAGAGTTTAAAATTATCTTGTTATTATCACATAAAACAAACAAGTTTCCTTAATATTTAACAAAATAAAAGCATAATATAAAAATGTCAAAGTGGGGGAAGACTATCAGTTTACCAGGGGCAAGACAAACTTATGTTAGTCTTGCCCCAAGTCAGATATTCTAAACATTTTCAAAGCGGGTATCGGATTTAACTAGTTGCTAAAAAATAGTTATTAGTTGCTACCTAGAAAAACTAATTGTAATAACCCTACTAGCGACGTCCCGCGCTTTTACTCACGTATACAATTAAGAAAATTGATGACAACAGAGAGACAGAGATACAAACGCATTTATAAATGTGCATATAGCATTCTTTCGAAAGCTTCCTATATTGTTTAAAGGAAAGTTTGTGAGAGTTTGTGTTTGCTCCTTCTTTATACTTTAATAGCTGAACTATTTCATAGTGACAATGAGGTTTTGATATCGATAAAAAAAAAACAATTCAAAGGTTTTACACCCCTGTTTTCGATTGTATATGCAATTATGCTAATGTATTCATTGTTTTATATAAGCTTATAGTGTTAATGTACCAGTGGCGTTACTGTCTTAAAGGTAGGGCATAAAAGTAAGTCAGAAAAATACAGTTTGTTTGTCCGACAGTAAAGTATGTTAGCACCTTACCTTACTTATTTCAGCATTCATAAAAATATATTGTAAATATATACTTCAGCTTCTTAGTGACGACAGTAATAGAGCACGTTTTATCTGGTAACATCTTAATATTATTTAAACCACATGAACACGAAGTAAATTATTTGTTGTGAAGGATCGAATAAGAAATGTTATCACCAGAGAATCAAACTTGCCGACGTAGGTCAACGAATTACCAGACTGGAGTGGCTGGTCATATTGGCTGTAGAACCGATGATATGGATGGATATCACAGACAGAAATCAAAATCTTTATCACAGACACTGGAATATTGTAGGGATTCCACCCATCCTCGTCTTTAATCCGCATCTATTTTTGTCATAACAAAGAATTATTTTGATAATCTGAAAGAATACATTTGAATTATTATTATTATCATATCAATTTACATAAAGAATATAGAGACGGCAAAATATTTTTAGACCGAATAAATATAAACTCCTTTAAACTAAAACAAAAAGACGTAGAATTTATATTTGTTCTATTAAAACTATTTGCTTTAATATCGATATCGATACTCATGACGTCAGGACTTTTTCAAGCCCTATTGTAAACAAATCGTTTTACATTTTACACAAAATATCCCGCTATTCTTCTTATAGAAGTAATAAATTATGATCAGTTTGAAGAAAAACATGTATTCTACGATATTATTACGATTTTCAACTAAAGTTTCAACCAAAACCATAAAAATATAGCAAGCAAAAATGCAGTCAGGAATAGTAATCAATTACCTGTGAAATGTTTACTTATTGGTTTTATTACGATTTGTAACATCACATGCACTTATTGCACAAGCCACCCTAATGGAACAATGATATTTCATATTATAAATTTGAGATCGTGCTAAATTATTATGATTTACTTTGACAGTAAACAGACCGCGAGGCAGCGTTGCAGTGGCTAATGTCAAAAGTGATGCAGAATAAAAAAAAAGAATTTTATCTCTGCCTCTGTTGCACTCGTGCAGTTTGTATTTGATTAAAACTTCTCCTTCCCACGCTATGTTCATCTTTTTGAACGTAGTGAAAAAAATCTTAAATCTATGCAAGAAACTCAGCGGGCTTGTCATTTTATCACTTTTTTTTTAAACAGTGTGTCATGTTACAATTAGATCAGAGCGACAGTGTGTCTTGCCGTTCAAAAGATCAAATAAGACAGGAAAAAAATAATAAAATACGATGAAAGTACAACAAACTATAGGCCGACCGTTTAACTCGCGATTCGCCTGCGCGGTAAGAAGGGAGCGGGGGCGGGTAACGCTACACACGGGGTCAATAATCCAAAGATGTATCTCAAGATAGACATTGTTGGTAAAGAATAAAATAATAAGTATCTTTTTTTTAAGTATTTATTTTTAAGTTTTACAAATATTTTATAATAGCTTCATAGGTACAAAATCATAAAACAATAATTAACTCCGTTTAAGAAATATTTAACCACAGATAAAAAAATTATAGGACTATTCGTCACTAATATTCATATCGATTCATGATCTTGTTTTCTGGCTTTAAAAAAGGAATATTGATGACGCGGAAAGCTAATCCCGGTCAACTATGTATCTCCATAGGTAATTTTATAATATTTAAAGCGGGAAAAAAACCTAACCCTAAACAAAGGGAAGCTGCACAACCACTTACCTCCGACTGGGGCCGACCTGGTGCGTTCTTCCTTCGTACGAGGGGTTCGATTTTTAGCGGTCCTTCGATTTGTGGACGAAGCTGTGCAGGCGATGCACTGGCTTCAAAACAGCGGTGGTGGCGTGGCAAGTCCTCGAGAAAACGGAGCAGGGCACACGCGACTAGACGCGACCGATGGTGGTCCAGTACTAAAGATCGCGGTAGTGCAGCGAAAATAAATAAAATTAAGAGTACCTACTTCTGATTGTAAAAGAAAATAATAAACAAATCGCGGCGAATCTATTCGGCGCGATCATTGCCCCCGGCCTTAAAACCATTGGTTTTAAAGAAAAACATAATTAAAGACGCTACGGTAAGCCGGGGGAGCACGGAGAAGTGCTATTGCGAAGGTAAGGGAAAAAGACGAACGGCAGGTCTCTTATAGATCCCTGTCGCTGTCTTAACTAAAGCGACTCTACTGATCCCATCCTTACCGGGATAAGTGTCGACAATAATACCAAGGGGCCAAGAGAGTGGCGCAACGTTATCAGTAACGATAACTACGACGCTACCTATTTTAATTGGGACAGAGTGTGTGTTCCATTTCCCTCTAGATTGTAGAAGATGAAGGTATTCACGTTTCCAGCGGTTTGCGAACGACTGCACCATCTGGTCCAACAAAGCGTAGCGACGTAATAGACGAGTATTATCATCGGAAACATCATAAGCGGGTAGGCCTCTTAGCGGTGTTGTCATTAAAAAATGCGATGGAGTTAATGCACTTAACTCAGAAGGATCTTCACTAAGCGGTGTTAGCGGGCGCGAATTAATAACGCATTCTATCTGTATCAAAACAGTTAAGGCCTCCTCATACGTCAATAATTGGCTACCGATAGCCCTGTACGAGTGTGTTTTGAAACCCTTTACGAATATCTCGTAATGTCCGCCAAAGTGCGGAGCGCGCGGTGGGTTAATTTTCCACGTGATTCTATGTTCGGCCAACTCATTATTGAATGCAGTTTTATATTCATCCGAATCAATTAAAGCGTAAATTTCTGACAATGCATTCTTCGCACCGATAAAAACTGTACCTGCGTCAGAATACATAGTACTGACAGCGCCTCTTCTCGCAAGAAAACGTTTAAATGCCGAAAGAAAGGTGTTCGTGCTAAGATCTGTTGCCAACTCTACGTGAACAGCACGAGTAACGAGACAACAAAAGATGCAGAGATAAGCCTTAACGGAACGAACTCCACGTTTACGTTGCGGGATAATATAAATAGGCCCGGCATAATCAACGGCAGTATGTGTAAAGGCCTTCGCTTCCGTTACGCGACATGCAGGCAAATCTCCCATAAAAGGTTGCACTGGCTTTGGTTTCGTACGGAAACAAAAATTACATTGGTACACGATACGACGCACGACGTTTCTACACGAGAGGATCCAGTAACTTTGACGCAGTATAGCCATCAACGCCACTGGTCCGGTATGACAGTTATGGCGGTGGAAATGAGACACGATCAAATCGACAATGTGGTGTTTGCGCGGCAACAACAAAGGGTGACGTTGTTCATAAGTTAAGTCAGCGTTGCGGAGTCGTCCTCCGACCCTTAATAAACCGTCATCATCGATAAAAGGCGAAAGTCTCTTCAACGTGGAGCGGCAGCATTTATTTGCCTTTAAGCGGTCTATTTCATTAGCGAAATAATGTTGTTGGAGGGCCTTAATCAGCATATTTTCCGCGTAGATTAAGTCCGAAGCGGTAATAAATTTAGAACGCGGTAGTTTACCTAAAAACCTATAAAAATAAACAATAGAGCGAAGCAATACACTCCATTTAGAAATACGCTGCGAAAGCGCAAGAAGCGGGTGCGAATACTCTGAATCCTTGTCACGAAGACATGGTCTCTTACAGTCTTTAAAACTGGATTGGTCATTGAATAAAACCGACTCAGAACCAGATGAGACCGGAAGTGAAACCACCTTAGTCTCCGGCAAGTTTTCAGAAATAGCGGTGACGTCAACAGACGTAATAGGCCACGTAGCCTCATGCTGGTAAAGCCATGAAGGGCCAGTGAACCATAGCGGGTGTGATACCAATTGGCTGGGTGACAGGCCTCGCGATAGGCAATCGCTAGGGTTGTCAGAACCAGGAACATGGTGAAAATATTCTGCGGGAAGGTTGTCTAAAACCTTTGTCACCCGAGTGGCAACAAAAGTTTTTAATGATTGTGGATCCGAATGAACCCAATAAAGAGCAACCATCGAGTCAGTGAAACAAAAAATATTTTGAATTTCATGACGTAATTTATAAGTGTCTATAACACGACGCACAAGTCTAGACATCAGCAAAACTGCGCACAACTCTAACCTGGCAACCGATATAGTCTTGAGGGGAGCGACCTTGGACTTCGCACAGATCAAATTAACCACGGCAGGAGAGCCGAGGTCGTCCTGAACCTTGACGTATACAGCGGCACCATACGCCTTTTCACTGGCGTCCGAAAATGCAATAATAGACAACACGGAGTTTTTAAACACGTCGAGATGACGTTGGATACGTAGATCTTGTAACGCGGGTAATTCACGTAAATAATTTTCCCAGATACGAATAACACTCTGGGGCGGTTTATCATCCCAATCTATTTTTAGTATAAAAGTTTTTGTAATATTAACTTCGCATATAAAATAGTGGGTGCGATTAATCCTAGTACATCAAACTGGCGAGCAATAACGGACAATATGTTTCGCTTGGTACAAGGACGATTATCGATAGAAACAGAAAACGGAAATTCATCCGTAGCGGGAGACCATTCAAGGCCAAGTACCTTTAAGTTTTGATTATGTTCATCAAAATTAACTTTAAAAGAGTAGCGGTGGTCGTCAGGAAGTGACTCTAATAACTCCGGTGAGTTACTAGACCATTTAACGAGCTTGAAGCCCCCGGCCGTAAGCATCCCTAGCAGCTCATCCCTAAGCTGTATGGAGTCCTGTATGGTTGGCACAGAGTAACAAATGTCATCCATATAACAATTACGAGTCACAACATCTGCCGCGTGTGGGTATGATGTGCGTTCGTCACTGCACAGTTGTCTTAAAACTCGCATAGCAAGAAAGGGACTGCTTCTTAATCCAAAGCAAACTCTGTTAAATTGATATGTATTAAGCGGAGAAGAATCATTAAAGCGAAATAAAAACTTTTGAAAAACCCTGTGGTCTTCATTAACTACTATTTGTAAAAACATTTGATGTATATCACTCGTGAAAGCTACGGGGTACAAGCGAAAATCGAGTAATATTAAAAATAAATCATTTTGCAGGTTCTCGCCCGGGTGGAGTAAGTCATTTAATGATTTCCCTGAGTCGGTCTTAGCGCTAGCGTCCATTACCATGCGAACTTTAGTGGAAACTTTGTCACTCCTACAAACTGCGTGATGAGGTATGTAATAACCCGAAGGTGGCGAACCATCATCTTGGAGTAGTGTGATGTAACCCTTAGATAGGTATTCTTCTATAATTGCGTTGTATTCTAAACGAAGTTGCGGAACTGCATTGAGTTTACGTTCGAGATACATATAACGACGCTTGGCTGTCTTGTATGAGTCCCCGAGCTCCGAAGGGTCGGCTGAGAAAGGCAAGTCCACAGTGTAGCGGCCGGTACCGTCGCGAGCTACGCTATTCTTAAAAATCTGTTCGCATTCTTTAGCGGCAGAGTTCACCGGACGGTCCAACTGTACCTCCTCAATTTGCCAAAACCATTCTAATAAATAATCAACTTGAGGCTCATGTTCAGTGAATGAACACAAAGAAATAGTTTCGGAAGACGAATTAATAACCGGAGTGTTTCCGATAATGATATAACCGAAAATTGTTTCAAAAGCGGTAGGTAACCCGGGTGGACCGGTTATACGACCCGAAAGTAAAATTTCGGAAAATAGAGGAGCCCCTAAAAGAATATTTATTTCTCCAGAACAATGGAATAAATTATCCCCTAAACGAACATTATTTAGATAATTCAATGACGACCTATCAATTTGCACGGAAGGCAAGCTGTCTGTAATTTTATCAATAACGTAGGTGTCAAAAGAAAGCGAAATATTTTTATCATCATGCGAAAATAATTGAATGTATGCTGAACCCTTAATAGGATTAGCTGAAGACCCTATCCCTTTAACTACAGCGCGCGATACTTTATTGTAATCAATGTTAAGTTGAGATAATAACGTTGACGTAATAAAATTGTTTTGCGATCCGGGATCAATAAGTGCACGAGCACTGTGTAATGCACCGGCATAGTCCGACACTAATACCTGTACCGTACCTAAGAGGCAAGTGGTATTATTTTCGCGGAGACTATTATAATTGCATAACGAAACATTAGATGCGGAGGCGCTGTTATTTTGCATTAAAGGAACAGCTGATGTGGTCTGCTGAGGCACGCGGGGCGCGCGGGCCTCGGCGGCGGCGGGCGCGGAGGACGCGGGGCGCGTCAACTGGTTTCTACACAACAACGAGTGATGCTTACAATTACAGTATCGACAATGTTGAGTAGATTTACAAGCGGTATTATTATGGGACAAACTAAGGCAGTTTGTGCAACCATTACGATGATGTATGAAGTTAAATTTATCATCAAGCGGTATCTTTTGAAATTTAAAACATTTGTACAAGTTAAAGTGATTTGATAACTTGCAAAATGCACAGGAGTTATTGTTATCAGTCATTTGCACCTGCGACGCGGCACCGACAAATGAATGCACTGACTTTGAACTTGAGACATTTTTTCTTACGACTACGTTTGCAGTGCGGTCTAATATTTTTGTTTGATCGCGAAGAAAATTTATTAAATCTGCGTAAGTAGGGAATTTATTTTCACGGTTGAACATTTCAAAATTACGAGAAGTTTCGGGATCTATTTTCTTCAAAGAAAGGTAAAGAAGAATAAAATCACCTAAATCGTCTAACTCCAAAGTTTTTAGGCTCGATACGGCGGAAGCAAAATGTTCCAAAAACGAGTCCAAATTCTTGGCGTTAGCGACTGAAAATGGTTTAAAGTTAAACATTTGTTCTACATATGCGGTGGCTAAATAGCGCTTATCTTCGAATTTATTTACCAGCGTATCCCAAATCATGTCGTAGTTCGCAGCGTTCGGAGTTATACCCGATACAGCGGCGAGCGCACGACCCGATATTTTACCCATCAAATATTGTATACGTTCATTATTAGTAAGGTCGGGATTCTCGTGTATAGTGGTTTTAAATGTTTCGTAAAACATAGGCCAGCTATTAGGTGAACCCGAAAAACTAACAAGTTCTAATTTAGGTAATTTAACGTGACATTTTTTAGTATTGTTACTAACCGAGGGGGAAAAATTATCTGACATTTTAGTAGTTAGTTTACTCGCGGCAAATTTGCAAAGGCAATATAGTTCTTCGAATGAAGCCCAAGTTTGATAGTTAGGTTCGTAGTCTGCATTCAATAACAAGTTAGACGAATTAATATCATCGAGAATTTTCTCAAAATCATTACGCAAAGAATCAATGGTAATCATAGCGGCGAGAAATTTCTCCGAATTAGCTTGATCCTCTAAATTAGCTTTAGACAGATTATAAATAGCCTGTAAGCGTGCAAAAACTACATCACGTTTCGAAACTAGGCGTCTCAGATTCCGATCTGTATCCGAAGTCGCACTACTGCTTTTAGACATGATGGATGAATATCAGTTAAATAGACAAAAAAATTATTAACGACTCAATCTACAAGACCCCCTATGGGTACGTGAGCGCGATGATGTGTATAAAAGCGTATGCACAAAATGCTACCGGTACGCTATATTGGAACCAGATAGCGTGGCGTAGATCGAATCAGCGCGATCGATACGAAATAGCGGTTACAGATACCTTCACAGTGATTATTAAAAATATGCAAAGACGTAATTATACTAAATAGCGGAAAAATCCTTTAGGAAATGGAACACAAACGAATAAAAAGTAAGGATTATAGCGGAAAACAGTTATACAATGCGTATGTAATGGTATAACCTTAGATTTATAACGGGTTAAGTAGGTACCCTAGCGGAATATGGCGTATGCAATAATGCACACAGCGGAATAGTTTAATTTAAGCGGGTGATACTATGGCACAAAGGCCTAACTAATGATGTGATTCGGCTCGTAGGCCAAAAAGAAATGATGACGCGGAAAGCTAATCCCGGTCAACTATGTATCTCCATAGGTAATTTTATAATATTTAAAGCGGGAAAAAAACCTAACCCTAAACAAAGGGAAGCTGCACAACCACTTACCTCCGACTGGGGCCGACCTGGTGCGTTCTTCCTTCGTACGAGGGGTTCGATTTTTAGCGGTCCTTCGATTTGTGGACGAAGCTGTGCAGGCGATGCACTGGCTTCAAAACAGCGGTGGTGGCGTGGCAAGTCCTCGAGAAAACGGAGCAGGGCACACGCGACTAGACGCGACCGATGGTGGTCCAGTACTAAAGATCGCGGTAGTGCAGCGAAAATAAATAAAATTAAGAGTACCTACTTCTGATTGTAAAAGAAAATAATAAACAAATCGCGGCGAATCTATTCGGCGCGATCAAATATACATTGTATGCTATTTGTTTAGCTTGCTTGTTAATTTTGTTCGCAAAACTGGAAGAGCGATTCATCTTGAGATTTATCTTGGCAGTCGTATACCTTGTGCGTTTATCTTCAAGCGTCCGTAACAAAAACACCAACCGCGCGCTGCGAGCACCAAAGAGGATGTAATAGATAAGAGTCGGGACTTCCATACATCGTAACCATGAAGCTAGTAGGTCAACAATGGAGCCCAAACTCCAAATACTTGATTGAGGCATACGCTATCCCTTTCATTGAGGTCCGATGTGTGGTCCATGTTATAATTGAAATTACCCGAGAAATGGATACCCTAATATAGAAATGCTTTACTTACACATCAAAAGAATGTTTTCCACCCGAAAACTTAAAATACGATGACAATCATGTCTAATAAAAAAATTATTGGTACTGTTCTGCGAGTTCGATTAGAATAATGCTCTATTGTGTTTTCGCCAATTATACTCAAATCCAATTTTAATTACCGATTTTAAGGGTTCGTATGTTGTGGCAACACTGTCGCTTATTGTCAGCATGAAACTGTCTGTCATATAAATCGATCAAACATTTAAATACCATAATTTCACGATAAAGTGAATTAAAATCATAAAAATGGTGATAAAATGTGCAGTACTTGGTTGCAAAAATATTAATATTATTATTTTATTGGTTATTATTTTATATTATTTCCAGTATTTAATACCGAATATCACTCGTAAGTGCGATTTTGTTCAATAATTACCTACCGATGATCCCTGTGCATTATGCACCATATTTTCGATCAGTTCTTCTTTCGATAGGCACATAACACGTTTTCAGTTCGTTTGTTAGTATTGGGTTTAAGTTTATATTAATTTGTACTTGAATTATTTAATTTTAAAATATTTCACATTATTTTAATAGAGTAACCATGGTAAAGATTTTTTGAAGACTTTCCGTTTTGGGGATTTTTTACCGCCACTTTATGATCAAAAAATAAACGATGTATTTAGTTAGAAGGATTGATATTGAAAACATATTGTATGTTCATTAATTTTACAAGTGTGTAGGTATGTAGGTTAAGTTTAGGTACAGTTAGTTTTGTAACTTATTAGATACATATTATTAAAATCATATTTATTCTTGTCGCCTCCTAGTCCTGTCGCGTCTAGTAGCCTCCGTGAAGCAGTGGGAAACTGCTTGCTTGCATACCGGGGGTCGCAGGTTCGAATCCTGCGGGGAGCAACAACTTTGTGTAGTTGTTCCTCACTGGCTAGGATAATGCAGGCCGGTTATCTGATTGTCTGTAAAGTAAGATGATCCATGCGTCGGATAGGCATGTAAAGTACACTTGTGCACTTGTATCTACGCAAGCATTTGTGCACTGGATGATGGCTGATCTTGCGAAAGATTAGCCGCTGTGGTTGGATTGGCCGTATCGGCGAGAGTACCTATATCATTCCATAAATATACATACTGTTTTATTTACCCCTGGTCAATATTAATACATTTTTTATTTTCTTGTAGATTTCCTAAAAATATTGAGTGAAGGAATGTACCTATGACTATCCATTGTCCCATTGGAAAATAAATTTGATGAAGCTGCAATGATCTGCTGTTGGTCCAATGGAAAACTAAATTTACCGCGAATGCTTTTTCTTTCGTCTAATGTGTAGGTTAAAAGGTGTTTTAGTTCTTTGCATATAATGCAAATTGCTATTCAGTATCTTGTGATTAATCGGAGATCGTTAAACGTACTGAATAAATGATTTTATAGCACAATATTTTTTTTTAATCACAACTTCATATGCTTTTATTTTCACAACCATTAGCTTATTATTTATCCCTTGATTTTCTGTAAAGTAAGATGCTCCATGCGTAAGATGGGCATGTAAAATGTTGATCCTGCACCTGGTCTCTCCCCGGTCGTGTCGGTTTTTCATCCCATCGTATTTTGAGAGGTAAACGGAAGAGAGAGAGAGAGTGCAGTTGTGTCTACGCAAGCACTTGCGCACTATAATATATTTTGCGTAGACTGAGATTTTTCAAAATACCCACTGTGGTCATATCGGCCAGAAGGAGGTCCTTATTTATTTAGCATCTGTTTCCCTATCAATCACAGTTTGTTCTTCTTGTTCACAGTTCTTCCGTATTTGGGCTGCTCCAACCCATAATCAGACTGATTAAGCAACTAGACATATTTAATCGGTTTAAACTTAAAGCATAAACAAGCCAAGTAAGTCGTATTATGCGACGAAGTTAAAAAGATGTCCTGATTTTTCATGAAACATTAAGGTTGCCGTCTTAGAAAGAGAGATCCGACCTCAATGAAAGGGATAGCGTTGACCTCAGGCATGTATTTGGGAGTGTTTCCTCCACTTTGACCCTAATAGCTTCATGATCGTAACTATGGACTTGAATATGTCCGACGCGAACAGTTTAGACAACAACACAAAATAAAATATTGACAGTTTCCAGTAGGGCCAACTTAAATGTTGGCGATTGCAGCGCTACGCCGGTAATAAGGGGAATTAAAAATCATCAGTCGCATCGCGCCCTCAAAACTTTTTCTTTTTTCTTAACTTCTAATTTTAGAGGTTTTAAACGGTTTTATTACTGAATTTATGAAATATTTTATAGAAAAATAAGTAAGAGTAATTTAAAAATAATAAACAATAAACCAAGATTCGAACCCACGACTACGGTCTTGTAATCCGAGCTCTTTACCACTGAGCTGTTTATACTTGACAGACAATCTCGAAAAACAGGTATACTTATTTACTTTCTCGATAGAAAGTGACGGAGCTATACACTTAACGCTATCCGGAATCCCAAAAATAAAATGTAAACAAATCATTAAAAGGGTTCTTGGGGTGTCGTTTTTACAGTTATACGTTTAGGGAATTTTTTTTAACTAAATTAAATTGTTTCGTAGAAATACATTTTATCAAGCATATTAAAAAAAAATGCTATTTGTACAACTATAAATTGAGAACGTCGAATGAAGATTTCAGATTTATTTACTGACAGTTAGTATAATTATTTTATTAGCTTACATCTTAAAGAACCTATAATGACAATGATTTCAAGTTCGAAATGGAATTTTACTTTAACAAGTTGTAAGAGTACTGCAAACGTGAATGATTTACATGACAGGTAATGTTTTGTAATTCGGTCGGATGATACTCGCCATGTTTCTTTCTCGTGTTTGTGGTTAAGTTTCTGGTGTGTCGTGTTTTCTTTTCATTGTTTTTGTTAGATTTTGCTTTTCAATAACATATGTTTGAAGTTATTATTTTATTAGGTGAGTTCTTCGGAATTAGAATAACTCGAAGCTTAGTTTGAGAACTATTGGTTTTGTTTTCTTTTCTTGGTATTCCGGATAGAGTATAGGACACAGAACACAAATCGGTATAAGTACTATGCTTAATTCAAGTAAGAACTCGTAGGCACGGGTAAGAACATCAAAACTATAAATTGCGCGAAATTTGCGCTTGTGACAGATCAAACTCATCACTACATAACACTTAGAGATCAATATAACTCTTATAACTTTAAATAGTTCAATTTACCTGCCTCGTAGAGGAAAATCTGCCTACGCTTTGCTTAAAGGGACCATAGACAAACGCGTACTCTATTCTTAATATATAAACTCTATGGTATAATAGGTATATTGACTTCTCTACCTGGTGGAAAGTAAGATTATAGTAAAACTTCTTTTAGAGTTCGTGCAGGGCAACGTTACTACAACTTATTAGAACGGTACCAAAGGTAATTCATTGAGCGTTTAGTTAGTTTCTCTCTCAATCTCTTAGTAGTCTGGTATCTGAAGTTCCGCTCGCAGAGCTGGTCAGTTTGTGTTTGGCTTTGCAACATCGCCAAATAGAATTATATAATTACTTGATAATTTTTAATTACCGGTTAAAAGTAAGTATCCAAATGAGAACGAAAGTTGGTAAAAATTAAATAAGGCTGTATGGTTTTAATACCTTTGCCTGCCTTCGGCAAAGTGGATAAAAACAACGTGTGAAAGAGACCCCATTGCGCGCGAGCGTGCGGGCCTAGGTGCGAGCAAGATGGATGGAGTAGCCATCTTGGCGGCCATATTGGCTGCCATATTGACTACCATAGAAATGAGCGTCGGAGGTCTGTTCTACGCTACTATGGTAGTTTCGCCTACCTGGCGAGCACAGCCAGCGCACTGCCACATTTGACGTAAGCTCTCTGCTCCGCGCACCCCTTTCACCCATCCGCTAACATCCTTCCTCGCTCCCTTCTACCCCCTCAGGCGATTCGCGAGTTAAACGGTCGGCCTATAAAAAGCCAAAGGGATAGTAGTCTTGGTAGCATTAACTAAAAAGTGTCAAATAAAATATTTTGAGAAAAATAAAAATGACTTCAAAGAAAATGATAAAGCATTAAATAACGAATAATATTGAAGTCAAATAGCCATGTTTGTCAATGTTTATTTGATGATTTCTACAATTTTTCTGTAAGTTATCATTTCCGATTTACCATAAAAAAATACCAGTGGTTTTTGGTGGTCCCAAGATTTTGTTCATACACAAAATTAGTTCCTGCCTAGCTACCAACTGAAAATTTAAAGTCCAGACTCTGTTTATTAATCATATGTAATCATAATCATAAATCATTTATTTCAAGTAGGCTTAACGCTAGCACTTTTAAACGGTCATTTTTTAAAAAAAAAAAGCTACTACCGGGGCACAACGCGGCCTCAACTGAGAAGATCCGGCAAGAAACTCAGCGAGCTTGTCATTTTGACACTATTTTTTATCAGTGTTTGTCATGTTACAATTAGATCAGCATCAGCGACAGTGTGTCTTGCCGTTCAAAAGATCAACTAAGAGAGAAAACAAAAAACGACGAAAGTACAACAAACTAAAAGGCCAAACGGATATTAGTCGGACGCAAGTTTACTCGGGAGCGAACGGGACGCGAGTTGCGGGGAGCGAGGCTCGACCCCGGTTAACCAATAGCGCGCCCGGAACGATGTGACCTTGTTCCCCGCGCCCCGCTTGATAACCAAAGAGAAGAGACCTAAAAATGACTTCTGCGCATCTAACGAATCTTGCCAATTTACGTGCCGATGGCTGTAACAATCACACAAAGACGATTCGCACATGATTCATTGAAGAAATCAGCAGGGCTATTGCGTATCTTTAGCCACCCAAGTGACTATCAAGCTTCAGTTGTCCACCGAACTTTGATGTCAACCGAAAGTGCGTTAACATTGGTATTACGTATGGCTTTCGGTGGATATCAACCTACGGTGTGTTACGGTGCTCATCACTTGTCATTTAGCCATCTCTACTTTTTTATCGACATTATGCGACCAAGTTCAATATCCCCCGAACCTTTTATACAAAGAACATTTAGAGGTACTTTTTGATTTGCTGGTATTTTCGCCTAGTGGATATTTGGGAGCATAGACAAATAAAAAAACCAAAGATATTGTGAAAAATCCTAAAACTATGAATAACTCATGAAAATAAAATTTTCAAGAAATTTTACGTCTTTTACACATGAAGTTAGAGGGTTTTACATCTTTTCATGCCATTTGCCGCTAAGCTATAGGTCAGTGACAAGAGAAAAGCAGCATCCAAAATTAATCAAAAATAAGTATGTAACTACTTCGGTACATTAGAGCTCAATGTACTATCGCGGACACGAACGCTGTACCAGTTTACAATCAAAATATGATCAAAATGGTTTGAACGTCGTTACCTACGTGCGCTTACCCCACCCGCATGGTTTTTGGGCCAGCTCGTGCAAGCGTTTATCGTCCTAAAGGTGGTACACCGTTCGTACCGCGAGAGTACCTAGATTATGAAAAAAAATCTCCAACGATTCATCTAAATCTCAACTTCACAGCGCCCACACCATGGCCCCCAAGGATACACTCCAACCAAATACTTTCTAATTTCACAAAAAAAGTTATAATCCTTCGAAAATAGTTGACACATTTTTACCTACGTTGATAATGCTTTTAGTCAACATTTCAAATAACCGGCTAATAGTGTCGATCACTTTCAACAGTATAAAACACTGCTCCTTATTAGTTGCTTTCACGATGGTCATCGCAACTTGGGTGACCATCAGTTTGATGTACACTTTACTTACTTAATACCAATTATAGGTTATCGATACAGAAACATCTGTCAAATAAGGTTTACGGTGATAATCACCGAGAATCAGTGCTCATGACGTCATTTCAGTTGGTCACTCAAGTTAGGCAATACCGAATGCATCGTTTGACAGTTATTTGATAGTCACTTAGCTGTGGTGATCATCACTTTAGTTGTCAAACGAGATACGTAATAACCCCGCTGAGGTGCGAGCCGGGGTTCGAACCTGCGCACCTTGTTTCCAAGGCAAGCGCTCGCCCACTGAGCTGTTACCGCATTGCATTATCCTCTAGGTAATCCGAGATTTTATAATAAGCCTTTTTCGACAATCGGCTTAATTTAAAATTCAGTGGAAGATCTCGGATATCCTGTGGCAGTTTGTTATAGAAGCGTATACTTTGACCCATAAACGATTTGCCTGTTCTGTGGAGACGCGTAGAATGCAAAACAAGATCGTGTTTTGAGGGACGCCTAAGAAAACCACAGATCCTGGAGATCTCTTACCTGTTAGATATTGAGATTATGCATTGTATAAGTTAATTATCAATAAAACGCAGCACCCTGTAATTTAAGTAAAAAAAAATAGAGACAATATGTCTCTAATTTCAATAAATTCAATATATTTCAAAATGGATCAATATCGATTCTCTTAAATGTAATCTATGGTAATAAAAGAACAAAAACTTTGCAAATACATTTATCAAATTAGAGCAATCCATGTACCATTTTTTTTTTAACACTTATAAGCTAGTGCTTGACTGCAGTCCCACCTGATGGAAAGCGGCGACGCAATCGAGGATGGCAAAACACACTAGCTTATTATAAGCCTATTCACTCGTCTTAAAGACACCCACATTATAATCGGGCCGGAAAACCGACGCAGGCAAACTGTTCCAGTCCTTAGCTGTCCTTATTATAAATGAAGAAGCAAACCGCTTAGTCCGGACTGAAGGCACTATCACCACATAAGGGTGTGTACGTGCCATGCGTCTCGTCGTCCGATGATGAAAGGGAGATGGTAGAATCAAGTCATGCAATTCCTGTGCACACTCTCCAAAAAGCATCCTAAAATACAAATAATAATAATATAATGGACAAAATAATCTCACATTTTAGCGGTATTTCGAATCTTCACAGTTGAGGCCGCGTTGTGATCCGGTGTTAGTTTTTTTTGGTTGCTTTTACGATTAAATATGTCAATTCGAAAGTGCTAATTTTGGCCCATTTGAATTGAAATAAATGATTTCTTTTTTATTTTCCATTTTGAGATTAGAGGGAGTTTTTTCAAATGGTTGGCAACTCTTGAAAAAAAATCCCTTAACCTCGTAGACAGAATATAATACAGACGTATACCAAGCGTGCCGCCGATAAGGACAGAAAAATAAGTACATACTAAATTTAGAGTTGCCACGTAAGGGAAATTTTACCCTTTGTGTAAAGCAAATACGGAGGTTGTTGTAAATTATATTTTCTTTCCTAACCAAAAACCACTTTTTTGACACAACATTTACTTTTCTTACATTATATCGTCTTAATCTATGACAGTCTTCAAAAAGTACGAAAGTGATTGTTATAATAATGTCCTCCTAGCCGAAACGACCACAGCGGCCAATCTTTCACAAGATCAGCCATGTACGCAGGAGATATTATAGTGCACAAGTGCTTGCGTAGACACAAGTGCACTCTCTCTTCCTTTATATAATAGGAACCTCTCATAATCCGATGGGATGGAAGACCGACATGACTGGGGAGAAGTTAAGCGCAGGACCGACTTTTTACATGCCCATCCGATGCATGTGTGGCGTATCTCGGATCACGGTTTCGGAACGCCAAAGGGGCTGTCAAAAAGATGACAGCGCGCTAGTATCTATGGCAGAGACATGTTTTAATTATTACTATTACTCCACTGTATTATAAGTTGTTCTCTCTCAATTTGATTATAAGTGTTTATTACCAAAGCTCGGTGTTTTAATTTGACGGACAGGAGTCGGGCATACGTCCTATCGCAAATCCCGACACATGGATCATCTTACTTTACAGACAATCAGGTCATCGGCCTGCATTGTCCTAGCCAGTAAGGAACAACTACTCATATTTGTTGCCCTTCGCAGGATTCGAACCCACGACGGAGGCTACAAAGTGAATGTACACTTAATATCATATATGCTGTAGCTAAGGTCTATCCACATTGTTTACCTGGGTGATATCACGTGGTGATTAAAGTGGCTAAGAGCTGTAGATAATTATTAGCCTCATACAAAAAAGTTAAGAGGTAAAAACAATAATATGCTAGTTCCCAGAGAGGTAGGCAAAAATTGGCTTTCTTATAACTTAATATAATACATACTATGGCCATTTACCGGGTAAGTTTTAGTAAATTTCTCCAATATACAAATCTATACTACTAGATAAATAGTACCGACGTTGAATAGTTTGTTTCATTTGCCCCCCTATTATGTACTTATCTCGTTTGACAACTAAAGTGATGATCAATAAAGCAAAGTGACTAATAAATAACTATCAAATGATTCATTTGGCATTGGCTAACTTGAATCACCAATAAATACCAAATACACTTTCAGTAGACATCAAAGTTTGGTGGACAACTGAAGCTTGATAGTCACTTTGCTTTATTGATCATCACTTTTTTTTTTGTAGGAATGAAGCAGCCAGAAAGGTTTGGGTAGCGACTAGCACAAGGGCACCTCAGGGAGGCACGGCCTCGGCTTGGGCTGCCGCTTATAGAAAATGAGTTTACCACCGGTTCACAACGCGCCCCCGCTGAGAAGAACCGGCAAGAAACTCAGCGAGGGGATGCATGTCGAGGTTGCATGCGTACGGATCCCTTCGGTCTCGCCGGCGAGACCGGTGTCTGTGTGTTGATGTGTTTACGACTCTTGACATCGTTGTCGGTGTTGGTGTTGTGTCATGGTCCAGGAGGACGGACATCGGGTCGGGTGGGTCGAGCAGTACATGCCGCGGACGGCGGCGATGTAGGGCTGTTCGACGATCTGAGGGACCTGGCCGCTGCCCAATAGGACATGGGTTCGATTCCGAAGGATTCCGAACAATTGTCTGGGTGTTATTTATCTATATGTATTTATACAGTTTACAAGTATTTGTAATCATTTATCTGGTTACCTTACTAAAGGATCTGCGTAGATTGAGATCAGGTGGTCATTGGTCAAGCGTAGATTGTCCCAAGATACTAGAATTCAGACAAATTTACCAATAAATTGTAACCAACAACATACATACATATATTTAAACAACATGCATATAGTAAAAGCACGATTAAATGTACAATGACCATTGTGCCTATAAATAACGAATGAATACGTCCTGCGCAGCCTTGGACGAATTACTTGAGCGCTTACGTTATTTCTGAATATTTAAGCATTCGGGAATAACTTTTAGCAACCTAATTAATTATTTTTGTTGCTGCTATCCACAGTATACAAATATCCATATTTTCAGGAAATTATAAAAATAAATTCGGGAAATCTGAGAAATTCTTCGATACACCCAGCATGTGGGATCGTGTATGATGCACTTAATAATAATTTACCACTTATTTATGGTAGTCTCTCTTTTATACACTGGCAACACTGATAATGGCGATAAATAAACTGAAAATTTTAGGTTATGGATGAAAAACAAGAATTTATCGATCTTACACGTAACTTTCAAGTAAAATAGTAACTAATTCAGAGCAATAAGATCTAAATAAGACGTTTACATGTATTAGTTTCTAAATGTAATCTCTAAATTGGCCATAATAATTCACGTTTACCTGTGAAACGATACTCCACTAATTTTACGTTCACTGTCACTTTTACAGCCTATAATACTGCACTGCACGATTCTTATAGGATTTCCACAACACACAGTAATGTCACAGTTAGTTTTTTATTGAATTTTAAGTTATTTATTTAATATTAAAACCACGATAAAATTGTCACGAAGCAAAGTGGGAGCAAACGTCAAATTTGTTTCGCACCCACGGCGCGGAAAAATCGAACACATGCTGAGGGACAAAAAATCATATACACTGTTTCTTTCTATCACACGTAACCTACATAAACGCATTCTTTTCTTGCGTGAATGAGAAAGAAAGTGTCCAGCCCTCTATTGTTTTCTTCCTCTAAGCTTAACCTGCTTTACTCTATGGTCCAATAATCAAAATAGACTCGGTAGTAATAGGGTGCGTTCCACTTGGGGCCCACAATGATCAAAACGCACCTTTAGTCGTTCCACATAGTGACCGGGGTCGTCGTGGGGTCGTTGTGGTCACGGCGAAAACGTCACTCATGACGTCATGACTTACCTTAGAGGAAGAAAACAATAGAGGGCTGGACACTTTCTTTCTCATTCACGCAAGAAAAGAATGCGTTTATGTAGGTTACGTGTGATAGAAAGAAACAGTGTATATGATTTTTTGTCCCTCAGCATGTGTTCGATTTTTCTGCGCCGTGGGTGCGAAACAAATTTGACGTTTGCTCCCACTTTGCTCCGTGACAATTTTATCGTGGTTTTAATATTAAATAAATAACTTAAAATTCAATAAAAAACTAACTGTGACATTACTGTGTGTTGTGGAAATCCTATAAGAATCGTGCAGTGCAGTATTATAGGCTGTAAAAGTGACAGTGAACGTAAAATTAGTTGAGTATCGTTTCACACGTAAACGTGAATTATTATGGCCAATTTAGAGATTACATTTAGAAACTAATACATGTAAACGACTTATTTAGATCTTATTGCTCTAAATTAGTTATTATTTTACTTGAAAGTTACGTGTAAGATCGATAAATTCTTGTTTTTCATCCATAACCTAAAATTTTCAGTTTATTGATCGCCATTATCAGTGTTGCCAGTGTATAAAAGAGAGACTACCATAAATAAGTGGTAAATTATTATTAAGTGCATCATACACGATCCCACATGCTGGGTGCATCGAAGAATTTCTCAGATTTCCCGAATTTATTTTTATGATTTCCTGAAAATATGGATATTTGTATACTGTGGATAGCAGCAACAAAAATAATTAATTAGGTTGCTAAAAGTTATTCCCGAATGCTTAAATATTCAGAAATAACGTAAGCGCTCAAGTAATTCGTCCAAAGCTGCGCAGGACGTATTCATTCGTTATTTATAGGCACAATGGTCATTGTACATTTAATCGTGCTTTTACTATATGCATATATGTATGTATGTTGTTGGTTACAATTTATTGGTAAATTTGTCTGAATTATAAATAAATAGTACCGACGTTGAATAGTTTGTTTCATTTGCCCCCCTATTATGTACCTATCTCGTTTGACAACTAAAGTGATGATCAATAAAGCAAAGTGACTATTAAATAACTATCAAATGATTCATTTGGTATTGCCTAACTTGAATCACCAATAAATACCAAACACACTTTCAGTAGACATCAAAGTTTGGTGGACAACTGAAGCTTGATAGTCACTTTGCTTTATTGATCATCACTTTTTTTTTTGTAGGAATAGTACTGTTTCACCGGACAAGAGGGCGAGCGCTTAAAGCGCTCCAGCCAGAAAGGTTTGGGTAGCGACTAGCACAAGGGCACCTCAGGGAGGCACGGCCTCGGCTTGGGCTGCCGCTTAGAGAAAATGAGTTTACCACCGGTTCACAACGCGCCCCCGCTGAGAAGAACCGGCAAGAAACTCAGCGAGGGGATGCATATCGAGGTCGCATGCGTACGGATCCCTTCGGCCTCGCCGGCGAGACCGGTGTCTGTGTGTTGATGTGTTTACGACTCTTGACATCGTTGTCGGTGTTGGTGTTGGTGTTGTGGCATGGTCCAGGAGGACGGACATCGGGTCGGGTGGGTCGAGCAGTACATGCCGCGGACGGCGGCGATGTACGGCTGTTCGACGATCTGAGGGACCTGGCCGCTGCCCAATAGGACATGGGTTCGATTCCGAACAATTGTCTGGGTGTTATTTATCTATTTAAATATGTATTTATACAGTTTACAAGTATTTGTAATCATTTATCTGGTTACCTTACTAAAGGATCTGCGTAGATTGAGATCAGGTGGTCATTGGTCAAGCGTAGATTGTCCCAAGATACTAGTACTATAGATTTGTATATTGGAGAAATTTACTAAAACTTACCCAGTAAATGGCCATAGTATGTATTATATTAAGTTATAAGAAAGCCAATTTTTGCCTACCTCTCTGGGAAATAGCATATTATTGTTTTTATCTCTTAATTTTTTTGTATGAGGCAAATAATTATCTACAGCTCTTAGCCACTTTAATCACCACGTGATATCACCCAGGTGAACAATGTGGAATAGACCTTAGCTACAGCATATATGATATTAAGTGTACATTCACTTTGTAGCCTCCGTCGTGGGTTCGAATCCTGCGAAGGGCAACAAATTTGAGTAGTTGTTCCTTACTGGCTAGGACAATGCAGGCCGATGACCTGATTGTCTGTAAAGTAAGATGATCCATGTGTCGGGATTTGCGATAGGACGTATGCCCGACTCCTGTCCGTCAAATTAAAACACCGAGCTTTGGTAATAAACACTTATAATCAAATTGAGAGAGAACAACTTATAATACAGTGGAGTAATCGTAATAATTAAAACATGTCTGTCTCTGCCATAGATATTAGCGCGCTGTTATCTTTTTGACAGCCCCTTTGGCGTTCCGTAACCGTGATCCGAGATACGCCACACATGCGTCGGATGGGCATGTAAAAAGTCGGTCCTGCGCTTAACTTCTCCCCAGTCGTGTCGGTCTTCCGTCCCATCGGATTATGAGAGGTACCTTTTATATAAAGGAAGAGAGAGTGCACTTGTGTCTACGCAAGCACTTGTGCACTATAATATCTCCTGCGTACATGGCTGATCTTGTGAAAGATTGGCCGCTGTGGTCGTTTCGGCTAGGAGGACATTATTATAACAATCACTTTCGTACTTTTTGCAGACTGTCATAGATTAAGACGATATAATGTAAGAAAAGTAAATGTTGTGTCAAAAAAGTGGTTTTTGGTTAGGAAAGAAAATATAATTTACAACAACCTCCGTATTTGCTTTACACAAAGGGTAAAATTTCCCTTACGTGGCAACTCTAAATTTAGTATGTACTTATTTTTCTGTCCTTATCGGCGGCACGCTTGGTATATGTCTGTATTATATTCTGTCTACGTGACTTACGCTCACGCAAAGCTCACGACGACCCATCTAAAAAGGTGGGTCGTCACTACGACCCACCTTTTTAGTTCGTTGAGAAAATTAGCGGCATTATCAACTCAAAGCATCAAAGAAGGCCACCGTGAAACTTACGTTATATCATGCGATACAAACAGATATTTTAGTAGAAGTGAATGTTTCTGTAGCAAAAGACATTTTAATTACATTGTCATTTGAATGTAAATTAAATATACACCATTAATACTAAATATAAAAAATTAAATAATATTTTTTTAATATAAATCGATTTAAGCCTTAGAGGAAGAAAACAATAGAGGGCTGGACACTTTCTTTCTCATTCACGCAAGAAAAGAATGCGTTTATGTAGGTTACGTGTGATAGAAAGAAACAGTGTATATGATTTTTTGTCCCTCAGCATGTGTTCGATTTTTCCGCGCCGTGGGTGCGAAACAAATTTGACGTTTGCTCCCACTTTGCTCCGTGACAATTTTACCGTGGTTTTAATATTAAATAAATAACTTAAAATTCAATAAAAAACTAACTGTGACATTACTGTGTGTTGTGGAAATCCTATAAGAACTGTGCAGTGCAGTATTATAGGCCGTAAAAGTGACAGTGAACGTAAAATTAGTGGAGTATCGTTTCACAGGTAAACGTGAATTATTATGGCCAATTTAGAGATTACATTTAGAAACTAATACATGTAAACGACTTATTTAGATCTTATTGCTCTAAATTAGTTACTATTTTACTTGAAAGTTACGTGTAAGATCGATAAATTCTTGTTTTTCATCCATAACCTAAAATTTTCAGTTTATTGATCGCCATTATCAGTGTTGCCAGTGTATAAAAGAGAGACTACCATAAATAAGTGGTAAATTATTATTAAGTGCATCATACACGATCCCACATGCTGGGTGCATCGAAGTATTTCTCAGATTTCCCGAATTTATTTTTATGATTTCCTGAAAATATGGATATTTGTATACTGTGGATAGCAGCAACAAAAATAATTAATTAGGTCGCTAACAGTTATTCCCGAATGCTTAAATATTCAGAAATAACGTAAGCGCTCAAGTAATTCGTCCAAGGCTGCGCAGGACGTATTCATTCGTTATTTATAGGCACAATGGTCATTGTACATTTAATCGTGCTTTTACTATAAGCATGTTGTTTAAATATATGTATGTATGTTTTTGGTTACAATTTATTGGTAAATTTGTCTGAATTATAAATAAATAGTACCGACGTTGAATAGTTTGTTTCATTTGCCCCCCTATTATGTACCTATCTCGTTTGACAACTAAAGTGATGATCAATAAAGCAAAGTGACTATTCAATAACTATCAAATGATTCATTTGTTATTGCCTAACTTGAATCACCAATAAATACCAACAGTGGCGGTCCTAGGGCGGTGCGAGCGGTGCGACCGCACCGGGCGCCATCATAGGGGGGGCGCCAAAATCCTCCGACGCGCGACGACGCGACGATCGGTCGGGAGCGGCGAATCGTGTCTCAAAACTCACGAAACATCCCCAGATCACCGTACTATGAACAGTTGGATAGAAGAATCGATGAGATTGAATAATTTCATCGGAAGACAAACATATACAAAAACAGATTGAAGATGAGAAATCGAGATGGGTCGCTATTCTCGAACGAAAGATGTCCATAGTGTTCTTCTTGGCAAGCAATAATTTGGCGTTTAGAGGGAGCTCTGGATCTGAAATGTTATACACTCCTAATAATGGCAACGTTTTTGGTCTTGTGCAACTACTAGGAAAATTTGACACTGTGACGACCTCCGCCGTATTGTAAAGAAAGAGACTAATATGTGCTAATATCCATTATTTCAGCAAACGCATTAAAACGAATTAATTGATAGATACAATCTATACTTATAATAAAACTGTAACAGGTCCAATTCTGTACATTGAAGATATTTTGAAAATTATATTTGGAGGGCATTCTATAACCGATACTGAGGCCGAAAATGTATTTTGTTTAATTTTTGTCTGTCTGTCTGTCTGTCTGTCTGTCTGTATCACAGCTGAGCATCACACCGAAACTACTGAATGGATTCAAATGAAACTTGGCATGATTTGAGATCTTACTACGAGGTTGGACATAGGATACTTTTTATCCCGTAATCTAGCACGGTTCTTTTGGGAGAGGGGATTAAAGTCAAAACGGGTACTTGGTTATACGCTTGGTCCGATTTTATCAATTTTTCTTTATATTATAATAAATATTAGTAATGAAACACTCATAAAGAGTTGTTATCAAGGTTTTGTAATCGATCGGGTTAAGCAACGTTAGGTAAGGTCATTAAATAGATGGGTGACCGTTTAACGCCATTTGAACTAAACGGGTCCGTGCTTCGGAGAGCAAGTAAAAAATGGGTCCCAGTATTTAACCGACTATAAAAAAGGAGGTTATGTATTCGATGCCTACCTCGAATGTCTGTTATTAAAAGTTTAGTTAACGTAAAAATAGCGCAGGCGGAGCTGCGTGGGTCAGCTAGTCTATACTTATAATAAAACTGTAACAGGTCCATTTCTGTACATTGAAGATATTTTGAAAATTATATTTGGAGGGCATTCTATAACCGATACTGAGGCCGAAAATGTATTTTTTTTAATTTTTGTCTGTCTGTCTGTCTGTCTGTATCACGGCTGGGCATCACGCCGAAACTACTGGATGGATTGAAACGAAACTTGGCATAATTTGAGATCTTACTACGAGGTAGGACATAGGATACTTTTTATCCCGTAATCTAGCACGGTTCTTTTGGGAGAGAGGATTAAAGTCAAAATGGGTACTTGGTTATACGCTTGGTCCGATTTTATCATTTTTTCTTTATAATTATAATAAATATTTGTAAGGGAACACTCATAGACAGTTGTTATCAATTTTTGGAAATCGATCAGGTTAAGCAACGTTAGGTAAGGTCATTAAATAGATGGGTGACCGTTTAACGCCATTTGAACTAATCGTCTCCGTGCTTCGGAGGGCAAGTATAAAGTGGGTCCAAGTTTTTAACCGACTTTAAAAAAGGAGGTTTTGTATTCTATGCGAATGTATATCATTGAAAGTTTAGTTAACGTAAACACAGCGCGGGCGGAGCTGCGTGGGTCAGCTAGTTGGTAAATATTTGCCAGAGTTATGACCATTTTTGTCCTTAAAAAGCGACATAAAGTCATCTTATATTCTTTCCTGCAGCTTTCCTGCGCAGTCGCCATTCTTGTTTTTTCAGGAACTACTTATTCGTAAGCGATAATTTTTTTATGGGACCCAATCAATGGTTTGAAGAATGGATGGAAGAAATATTTTTTCAAATCGGTTCATAATTGCCAGAGTTATGCGCGAACATACATAAAAAAAATATATATACAGACGAATTGAGAACCTCCTCCTTTTTTGAAGTCGATTAAAAACTAATAAAAACTTACTTGCGGTCTACTATGTATCAACAAAGACTGTCAAGGGTGGACTGTGGGGTCAAATTATTGAACCTTAACAGATCACAAATAAAGCACCTAATAGGTGCACTCACGGGACATTTCGGTACCAAACCTTCACAGAATGAGGCTAAGTACTATTGATACTTGCAGATTTTGTACAGGTGAAAAAGAGTCAATGCGACACATATTGTGTGGCTGCGTCGCTCTTGCGAGACGTAGGTTGGGTCATCTGGGAGTAGCCTATCCTACACCAGATGATTACGCACAGCTCCAAGCTGGAGCAATCGTTGCATAACTAAGACATAACTAAGGCAACTCTTCGACACGCCAGCAACAAAGTAAGGGCTAGGGCATGCACAATGGATCCAACTGGGTCGATGAGCGTTCCGGTGGTTACCGGGCCCGATTTTTAGCCACCAACAATAGAATAGAACATGAAGTCGGTTAAAAATAAATAAAACTTGTTAATCATAAAATTTATTGTTATTATTTTATACATCGAATGTATGGTTATGGCGACTAAAACCGTGTGTGACAAATGTCAAATCGAGTACAGTTTTATATTTGAAGGGGCGCCACTTTTAGATCTAGCACCGCTTAAAAATATTGATAGGACCGCCACTGAATACCAAACACACTTTCAGTAGACATCAAAGTTTGGTGGACAACTGAAGCTTGATAGTCACTTTGCTTTATTGATCATCACTTTTTTTTTTATAGGAATAGTACTGTTTCACCGGACAAGAGGGCGAGCGCTTAAAGCGCTCCAGCCAGAAAGGTTTGGGTAGCGACTAGCACAAGTGTACATTCACTTTGTAGCCTCCGTCGTGGGTTCGAATCCTGCGAAGGGCAACAAATTTGAGTAGTTGTTCCATACTGGCTAGGACAATGCAGGCCGATGACCTGATTGTCTGTAAAGTAAGATGATCCATGTGTCGGGATTTGCGATAGGACGTATGCCCGACTCCTGTCCGTCAAATTAAAACACCGAGCTTTGGTAATAAACACTTATAATCAAATTGAGAGAGAACAACTTATAATACAGTGGAGTAATCGTAATAATTAAAACATGTCTCTGCCATAGATACTAGCGCGCTGTCATCTTTTTGACAGCCCCTTTGGCGTTCCGAAACCGTGATCGTGATACGCCACACTTGCGTCGGATGGGCATGTAAAAAGTCGGTCCTGCGCTTAACTTCTCCCCAGTCGTGTCAGTCTTCCGTCCCATCGGATTATGAGACGTACCTATTACGTAAAGGAAGAGAGAGTGAACTTGTGTCTACGCAAGCACTTGTGCACTATAATATCTCCTGCGTACATGGCTGATCTTGTGAAAGATTGGCCGCTGTGGTCGTTTCGGCTAGGAGGACATTATTATAACAATCACTTTCGTACTTTTTGCAGACTGTCATAGATTAAGACGATATAATGTAAGAAAAGTAAATGTTGTGTCAAAAAAGTGTTTTTTTGGTTAGGAAAGAAAATATAATTTACAACAACCTCCGTATTTGCTTTACACAAAGGGTAAAATTTCCCTTACGTGGCAACTCTAAATTTAGTATGTACTTATTTTTCTGTCCTTATCGGCGGCACGCTTGGTATATGTCTGTATTATATTCTGTCTACGATTTAAGCAATAATTATTAGAGTTTATTTTCAAGATTTATAGATACTACTATATACTCAAGAGTTATGTATTAAGAATAGAGTACGCGTTTGTCTATAATCCCCTTAGCCTTAGAGGAAGAAAACAATAGAGGGCTGGACACTTTCTTTCTCATTCACGCAAGAAAAGAATGCGTTTAATGTAGGTTACGTGTGATAGAAAGAAACAGTGTATATGATTTTTTGTCCCTCAGCATGTGTTCGATTTTTCCGCGCCGTGGGTGCGAAACAAATTTGACGTTTGCTCCCACTTTGCTCCGTGACAATTTTATCGTGGTTTTAATATTAAATAAATAACTTAAAATTCAATAAAAAACTAACTGTGACATTACTGTATGTTGTGGAAATCCTATAAGAATCGTGCAGTGCAGTATTATAGGCTGTAAAAGTGACAGTGAACGTAAAATTAGTGGAGTATCGTTTCACAGGTAAACGTGAATTATTATGGCCAATTTAGAGATTACATTTAGAAACTAATACATGTAAACGACTTATTTAGATCTTATTGCTCTAAATTAGTTACTATTTTACTTGAAAGTTACGTGTAAGATCGATAAATTCTTGTTTTTCATCCATAACCTAAAATTTTAAGTTTATTGATCGCCATTATCAGTGTTGCCAGTGTATAAAAGAGAGACGACCATAAATAAGTGGTAAGTGGTCACCCAGGTGAACAATGTGGAATAGACCTTAGCTACAGCATATATGATATTAAGTGTACATTCACTTTGTAGCCTCCGTCGTGGGTTCGAATCCTGCGAAGGGCAACAAATTTGAGTAGTTGTTCCTTACTGGCTAGGACAATGCAGGCCGATGACCTGATTGTCTGTAAAGTAAGATGATCCATGTGTCGGGATTTGCGATAGGACGTATGCCCGACTCCTGTCCGTCAAATTAAAACACCGAGCTTTGGTAATAAACACTTATAATCAAATTGAGAAAGAACAACTTATAATACAGTGGAGTAATCGTAATAATTAAAACATGTCTCTGCCATAGATACTAGCGCGCTGTCATCTTTTTGACAGCCCCTTTGGCGTTCCGAAACCGTGATCCGAGATACGCCACACATGCGTCGGATGGGCATGTAAAAAGTCGGTCCTGCGCTTAACTTCTCCCCAGTCGTGTCGGTCTTCCGTCCTATCGGATTATGAGAGGTACCTATTATATAAAGGAAGAGAGAGTGCACTTGTGTCTACGCAAGCACTTGTGCACTATAATATCTCCTGCGTACATGGCTGATCTTGTGAAAGATTGGCCGCTGTGGTCGTTTCGGCTAGGAGGACATTATTATAACAATCACTTTCGTACTTTTTGCAGACTGTCATAGATTAAGACGATATAATGTAAGAAAAGTAAATGTTGTGTCAAAAAAGTGGTTTTTGGTTAGGAAAGAAAATATAATTTACAACAACCTCCGTATTTGCTTTACACAAAGGGTAAAATTTCCCTTACGTGGCAACTCTAAATTTAGTATGTACTTATTTTTCTGTCCTTATCGGCGGCACGCTTGGTATATGTCTGTATTATATTCTGTCTACGATAATCCCCTTATACACAGCGTAGGCAGGTGAACCCAGTGACAAGTAGTGATGGGTGTAATCTGTCACAGGCGCAAATGTCGATAAATACGCTAACGGTAGGTACCTATTGTCGTAAATATGATATTATTTTTTTCGTTACTAATTTATTAATTTTACGTTCATTATTGTATTACCGAGTATCGGAGTTGCGAGACTTTATTGTACATTTAACCATCTTTATTAGCAAAATAATGAAATTATCAGACTCGCAACTAGAGCTCACAGCGGTATTTTATGGCGATGTATAGAACGCGATCACATGATTGTCGCAAGTTCACGCGAACTTTTTTCGTACGAACAAAAGACGTGATTAAAAGAAAAAAGTGATCTAAAAAGCATTAAATAACAAAAATATATCGAAGTCGTATCGTCGTCGATTATAGTCGTATTACATAGGCCACTACATCAAATCAGTTAATATAGAATAGAATGTATACAAAAATATATTTCTCTGGCTCCTTTTTCGGAATATGATTATGAAGTCAAAAAAATTACAAGCTAAATGCGATTCACTATTATTCATCATTTGACTTGCGTTCACCTTATCACGCAACTCGAACGGTTATGCTAGAGTAACTTATTGAAAATATTAACAGTCCATATCTTTAAAACTACTGAACCGATTTTGATGATACTTATACTTTTCCCTAATTTGGAAGTAACTACAACTATTTCAAAAAGAATTACCACAATCGGATTTATAGTTTATAGGAAATCGGGTGACAAACCTACATACATACACTCATGAGATTTGGTACATCGGTTTACCCAACCCACAGCCCACAGAACGCAGAATATAGAACCTCTTTTTTGAAGCCGGTTGAAAAGTTATCGTTAACAAAAACGTACAGGACCCATATACACCGATTGACCCCCACAGGTACCGTGGGGACTTATTACAGGTTTCCCCAGTGGCATGACACAATGGTGGTGTGGCCTAACAAAATATTATTTTATGATTATCTGTATATTGGGTATGATATGCCACTAGGCATCCATTAATAGAGCGTTGGCGATCACGTGACCGAGTTCGAGAAAACCCATATTTTAATTCGTGTTTTACAGAAACCACTTAAAACATTATTTTTTAAGTTTTTATTACAAAGTACTTTTAAAATATAATAGACTTTAAAGATTTATCAACTCGTACCATATTTTAATACAGTCAAATACTCTGTGAAGAAGCATCCCCACCCCCCTTTTTATTTAGCACGGTAACGGCAACCAGCCGCCGTAATCCACACCCGTATTTATTAATAATTAGAAATTATTGTCATAATGTTTGTTTTCTAACCTAATCCATCTGTCGTACCATACCACTTCTCTATCAATTCCGGTATTTTGGAACATAGAAAATAGTGAATATCTCATAGCCATCTGATCCCAAGTAAAGCCTATAATGGTGAAATGTAATGCTTGAATTATCTTTAGTGTGTTTCAGAGTATTCGATTTTACAAGATTT
This sequence comes from Furcula furcula, assembly GCA_911728495.1. Taxonomy (NCBI): domain Eukaryota; kingdom Metazoa; phylum Arthropoda; class Insecta; order Lepidoptera; family Notodontidae; genus Furcula; species Furcula furcula. The sequence goes on from OU452243.1 coordinate 9,807,550, forward strand.
TATTGTAGATTTAACCATATAACCTAGGTAAAGAATTAAATCATCGACCAAGAACTCCCAACCGGCGCACACAACGTTGGCATTTGTATGACTACTAGCGCTTGCGGGCGGAACGAAGCTATGTTCTTACCCGTGCCTACGCGTTCTCACTTGAATGAGCATTCTATAGTACTTGTACTGATTATTGTTCTGTGTATATACTAGATACATTTTATTTTTTGACGCGTGGGAAATCTTCCAAACATCCCCGGAAGCTGTGGGGCTCGACCGGGGTATGTGGGATTTTTACCCACTAAAACCCCCGCGGCTGTCGCATCGGCACATGAGAGGGGAGACCCCAGGGCTCTCCGGTGGGATCTGCACCAGGGGCCCCTCAGTGCCTTGCTTTTGAGCCCGCCGCCGGGGGCACATTGTAGCCCCCCGGGAACCTGTCACGGTGCTCACGAGGACGGGGGTCGCAACCCCGCCACCGTCATCCTCGGAGTCGCCGCCGTACTCAATGGACGCTCACAAGGGCCCACACCCCGAGCGTCCAGCGACTCCGAAGGTTGCCCGTTGTTTATAGCCCCGGGCTCAGGGCTGGCGCTTTATGGATTCGAGCGCCACCGGCTCGCCTCCGCCACTCTGGCGGGCGATGCGGATCCGGTCATAGACCCTCGCATACATGCCCGCCAGGATGTCTAAGGGCGGAAATCGTGCCAGTATGGTCGCCGCCTCAAAGGACACCGTTCGGTATCCTCGTGCAATCCGCAGTGCCTTCCTCCGCTGGACGCTGTAGATTTTCGTTCTACAGCGTCTAATGGCCAGCCTCGGCGCCTATCTGGCGCCCCGTAGAGGACTACGGACTGCATGACTCAGGCGTAAAGGCGGCGAACTTCCTCGCTCGGCCCCCCGAGATTGGGGAGCAGCCTGTGCAAGGCAGTTTTTCCCATAGATTTAAGATTTTTTTCACTACGTTCAAAAAGATGAACATAGCGTGGGAAGGAGAAGTTCTAATCAAATACAAACTGCACGAGTGCAACAGAGGCAGAGATAAAATTCTTTTTTTTTATTCCGCATCACTTTTGACATTAGCCACTGCAACGCTGCCTCGCGGTCTGTTTACTGTCAAAGTAAATCATAATAATTTAGCACGATCTCAAATTTATAATATAAAATATTATTATTCCATTATGGTGGCTTGTGCAATAAGTGCATGTGATGTTACAAATCGTAATACAACGAATAAGTAAACATTTCACAGGTAATTGATTACTATTCCTGACTGCATTTTTGCTTGCTATATTTTTATGGTTTTGGTTGAAAATTTGGTTGAAAATCCTAATAATATCGTAGAATACATGTTTTTCTTCAAACTGATCATAATTTATTACTTTTATATGAAGAATAGCGGGATATTTTGTGTAAAATGTAAAACGATTTGTTTACAATAGGGCTTGAAAAAGTCCTGACGTCATGAGTATCGATATTAAAGCAAATAGTTTTTATTAGTGGCACAAATATAAATTCTACGTCTTTTTGTTTTAGTTTCAAGAAGTTTATATTTATACGGTCTAAAAATATTTTGCAGTCTCTATATTCTTTATGTAAATTGATATGATAATAATAATAATTCAAATGTATTCTTTCAGATTATCAAAATAATTCTTTGATAAGACAAAAATAGATGCGGATTAAAGACTAGGATGGATGGAATCCCTACAATATTCCAGTGTCTATGATAAAGATTTTGATTTCTGTCTGCGATATACATTTTGAGGCAAAATGTTTTATACAAAGTGTGTCACAACATCAACGTTGCCTAATAAGAGGCTGTACCTTATTTAATTTACTTGTACTTATGTATGACACTGAAAAAAATATAAGTCAGTACCAGTTCCTTTAGGAAACGATAACACCATGGATAAATGAACTAAAGGATAAACAACCTCTATACATTCGAGCGTACCTCAAAGTTTTGCAAAAAAAATCCTTAGATTCAGGGTGCGCCACTGTGCACTGATCCTTAGAATTTGCCCATAATTTCCGCAAGCGCTAGTATAGCAGATAAATTAGAAAGAATACCAGTTTTATCAAGATTAACAATAGATGGCGATATTTTAAAAATAGCGTTTACACCCAAGGTCACATCATATAAAATGTACTTGTAATCAAACACTCAATCGGGGGATATACGCGCATCATTTGCACGCGAATGGAGAGTACATCGGGTGGACTTATCAGTCATACCTACGCCTATAAACGCACAGGCCAAACGGCTGAACCGAGAAACATGATATTTGGACAGTAGATTCCAGTTATGATGTATGACTCCAGAAAGGATTGTTGGAAATTCTAATTTATCATATTTTTCTAATGTATCATATTTTTTCGAATGTATTTTTTGAAGTGAATCTTCTTAGGCGACTTCCAAAAATGTTATCACTTAACGCGTTAGACGTTAAGCGTTAGACGTGTGGTTCGGTGTGGTTCTTCGTTGACTTCGTGTTGACTTCGTGTTGACTTCGTTGACTTCGTTGACTTCGTTGACTTCGTTGACTTCGTTGACTTCGTTGACTTCGTTGACTTCGTTGACTTCGTTGACTTCGTTGACTTCGTTGACTTCGTTGACTTCGTTGACTTCGTTGACTTCGTTGACTTCGTTGACTTCGTTGACTTCGTTGACTTCGTTGACTTCGTTGACTTCGTTGACTTCGTTGACTTCGTTGACTTCGTTGACTTCGTTGACTTCGTTGACTTCGTTGACTTCGTTGACTTCGTTGACTTCGTTGACTTCGTTGACTTCGTTGACTTCGTTGACTTCGTTGACTTCGTTGACTTCGTTGACTTCGTTGACTTCGTTGACTTCGTTGACTTCGTTGACTTCGTTGACTTCGTTGACTTCGTTGACTTCGTTGACTTCGTTGACTTCGTTGACTTCGTTGACTTCGTTGACTTCGTTGACTTCGTTGACTTCGTTGACTTCGTTGACTTCGTTGACTTCGTTGACTTCGTTGACTTCGTTGACTTCGTTGACTTCGTTGACTTCGTTGACTTCGTTGACTTCGTTGACTGCGTTGACTTCGTGACAGTCTTCAGTCATTCCGTCATTCAGTGTCATTCAGTGTCGTTCAGTGTCGATCAGTGTCGATCAGTGTCGTTCAGTGTCGTTCAGTGTCGTTCAGTCGCGGGGAGGTGGAATAGAAAGAGACAGAGCGAGAATGAAGTTTCAGTTCTTCCGCGCGGAGGGACTCCACGCACGTACATTTTTTTTTAATTACATTTATCACATACATTAATTTCGAATGTATCATAGGTATAAAAACATTCCAACCAAATACGGTCTACGTTTATCGGTGCAGAGATCCCGTGACCACCTTCCTGCACCATAATCAGACCCTGATCACCATTTTTCTAGCAACTGTTCATCGAGACCTACCTATTAAGCCCAAACTCGGTGGGCCTACCTTTATTGGTGAAGAGATCCCGTGACCACCTTCTTACTCCATCATCAGACCCTGATCACCATTTTTTTAGCAACTCATCGTCAAGACCTATTCAACGAGCCCAAACTCGACGGGTCTACGTTTATCGGGGCCGAGATCCTGTTACCACCTTCTTACTGATCATCATCAGACCTTGGTGAAGGTTACCATTTTATTTAGTATCATCGGATTTACAAATTATGTTCTAAATTTCAGATCTCTCGGACTAATAGAAGTAATGGAAAATGTCTATTGTATACAAAATATCCCTACCTCGAGTCGGAAAAGAGTGACCACACTACATCGATATACTATCTAAACGTTTAGATAGTATATCGATGGACCACTAGGTCACTCACTCACCCATAAGAAAATATAGCGCGACCGCCGAGCGCAGGTTTCATACCTGCGCTCGGCGGTCGCGAGGTACTGGTATAACGAGGTATGAGCTTGCCTTCTGTACGCACCGCCGGCCGGCCGCCGCCGTCAGTCGCGTCGCCGCCCGGTCGCCCGGCGAAATTCACCCGCATTTCCGCTGTGAGTGGCAGGCAGATCGTGACATGCTTCATACATTTTTGTTTGTACATTTGTTCCATTGGTCCGGAGCGCTTCGCTCGTAGCGAAATGTTCGTGGCCGGGCGGTCATGTGCCGATGCGACAGCCGCTTAGTTTTAATTTGGCGGGCCTCTTGGTCTAATGGTTAGTCACCCTGGCTGCTACCGATAGGTCTTGGGTTCGATTACCGACCACCATATGTCTGGGTGTTTTATCTAGTTCATCATCATCATCAGCAGCCGAAACTTCCACGAGGCGAGACCTTTGTTTAGCACAAAGGCCTCGCCCTTAGAAGGGAGGGGTTGCTATAATCCCCACGCTTTGCAGACGGCTTGGGGATCGCAGTATAGGTGGTAGGTAATCTAATAAAAAGATGCTGCTGCCCATTTTCTTATTTTCCCTTAGTCGCCTTTTACGGACACAAAACGGTTTTTTCAAGTATCAGAAACATTAAATTAAATACATATGTATTTTATAAGATTATGAATAGTTCCGCAAACTCGATCTCAAGTTTTAGTCAATTAGTATTTTAGTTATTTGTAAATAAATGTACTAGATGGCGCTGATTTTCCAATATAAATGTAAAATTTGTGTAAATTCTACAAAATTGAGACTCTTAGTGCCATCTATGCACAAATTGAGAACTAAAAAACGTGGTACGCTGTTTTCTATGGAGGTTGTTTATCCTTTAGTTCATTCATCCATGATAACACTAAATAAATTATGTTTGTTAGCAGTTCCAATTGAAAAACAGATGATCTTGTTCTTACATAAATAAAGTTATTTTACCGCTATCGATACCCTGTATATTAGATAACAGGTTATTATTATGATTAAACTTTACTTAAGTACTTTAATTTACCCATACGCCACCAGGTATTTATGTCAAGTCGTTAGTCAGAAAATAAAATCAGAACCTAGAAACACAGAACCTCCTACACTGCGTTTTCCGGTTAGTGGTGTCTAGGTCTACTCCAAAACCACTGTTTCCCAATGACCATCGGTTTTACAGCAAATATGAGCAGCCACTCCAGTCTGGTAATTCGTTAAGCTACGTCGGCAAATTTGATTCTCTGGTGATAACTTAAAGAAGAAGAAGAGAAATTTAAAGAAATATATATTCTCGGTTGTATCACAATATATTTATGAAAATTTGTTGTATGTAAAGAAAAACATAAGTGCTTTTGCAAAGAATAGTGACCATCATAATGTAAACACCCGGAACAAACACAATCTAGCTGTACACTCCACGCATCTCCACAGAATTAGCAATTCGTTTATGGGCCAAGGTATCCGTTTCTATAGTAAACTGCCACAGGATATCCGAGACCTACCAATAAATAAATTTAAAAGCACTATTAAAAGCCGGTTATCTAAAAAAGGCTACTATGCAATCTCGGATTACCTGGAGGATAAAGCTGCGTGGGCTTAAACTGCGATGCTCATGCAAGCCTCTAACTTTAAGAAATATTTATTGTATAAATTATTAAAAAAAATACATACTTATATTAAAAAATGATAAGCCCACTGAGTTTCTTGCCAGATCTTCTCAGTAGAGACCGCTCTTTTTTTTTTTTTGGGAATGATAGACGCTGTTGTCTGCAGATGGCCATTACAGCTTCACCGGACAATAGGAGGCGAGCGCTTGAAGCGCTCTAGCCTTTACGGCAGAAGTAGCGACGAGCTCAAGGGCACCTCAGGGAGGCACGGCCTCGGCTTGGGCTGTCGCTTAAGAGAGGGCTGAGTTTACCACCGGTTCACAACGCGCCCCCACTGAGAAGAACCGGCAAGAAAATCAGTGGGGTGATGCACGTCGTTGAGGTCGCATACGTACGACCCTTCGGCCTCGCCGGCGAGACCGGTGTCTGACAGCTAGTGTAGCATACGGTTATCGGGGAGGGTTCGGCACATCCCGGTCCAATAGGACCGTCATGGGGTCAGGAGGGTCGAGCAGTACGTGCCGTGGTCTGCGGCGCGAGTCAGAAGGACTAGGGGCGTAATCGGCGGCGGCGCGGATTAAACTGTTCGCGTGACGGGACGCGGATTCAAAGTAGCGTTTCGACGCTACTTTGAGGAACTTACGAAGGGGATCTAATTTGAAATCGGAATGCAGATCTACGTTCCGCATGTACCACGGGGCACCGACGGCACGTCGGAGGAAACGATTCTGGATAACCTGGAGGCTATCGATATGAGTGCGGGCGGCGTGCGCGAAAACTACACTCGCGTAAGTCATGATAGGGAGTAGAGGCCGCGTTGTGATCTGGTGGTAATTGTAAAAAAGTTGACAATATGTAAGTGCCCTCGTTAGGCCTATGCATAATAAAGATATTTTGAGTTTGAATTTGAGTTTAACATTGCTTATTCGATCCTTCACAACAAATTATATATTTCGTGTTCATGTGGTTTAAATAACATTAAGATGTTACCAGACAAAACGTGTTCTATATACCTACTGTCATGTCGTCACTAAGAAGCTGAAGTATATATTTACAATATAAGTATATTGTTTGTCTTTATGATAATAACCTGGGACGAAGGTCTATTCCACTTTAATCTCCACACATGGTGATCTGATCCCTAACAAGGCAGAGCCTCTACTATGGAAACCAGACAACTTTTACTTATACATACTCATATACTTTTATTTGTAAATACATACTTAATAGATAAATAAAACCCAGACACTTGGTGGAAATCGAACCAATGACCTATTGGGTAGCCAGCCAGGATGTTGAACTGTTTTATACTATCTAGAAATACTGCATACTTCTCAAGAATCTCATAGGGGAAGCTCCTTCACCTATACTGAACTTTAATAATTATTATTTATAATGCATGCTTATTTTCATGATCCGATTTACGATGTTTACAGCAAAAATAAACTACAATTTTTGTTTAGAATGACTGTTTTACCACTTTTGATAATTTCATTATGAGATTTGCAATACTAAAGGTTATTAGTAACTTGTTTTAAATCAACATCAATTTTAAATTATACAGATAAATTGTGTATATATTCACATAAAATATCATCGATATCGATTACGTACGTAGTACTTTTTAACAACACTTTTTTTCCTTTACACATAAACAATTCACTCACACATAGGTTTTTCTTTTTTTTTTTTTTTTTGTTTGCTTCTGGCTTCACACGGGTGTATTTAGCCAATGTCAGTTTTTTTTTTGCTTGTGTTGACAGTATAAAACGAAGGAACCAAATTATTAGGAAAAGGTAATGAGAAAAATAGGAATTTTGTACAAAGGAATGATCAGGAGGATATATATGATGAATATATACATATGTCTATATACAATAACAAAAAACAAAATCTATCTAAATTATATTAAATTTTTAAACTATTATTGCTAATAAATGAATCTATTGCATTATAAATATTTACATCATTTGTACATAATAAAGAAGTGATGGATGTAGGAAAAGGGATTGCAAGAGATATTAAAGAATTAAAAAAGGAGGCACGGTTGTAGTTCGGACAAGAAAAAAATATATGATTTATATCACCCAATTCCGCCCCACAGTCACAGTGAGGGCTATTTCGTATATTGAGTCTAAAAAGATGAGCTGGAGCACATGTGTGTCCCAGTCTGATTCGGATAATGATGGTGGTAGAGATTTTGCTATATTTAAATTGGAAGAACCAAGGCTTCACTGGAATGGAATTCTGGATTTGGTTGTAATGTTTACCTTTATATTTACAAGTGTCTGACCAAAGTTCATTCCATGAGTCTAACAGATAAAACTTTGATAATGAATACAAATCATGGGAGTAATTTTTGAAAGGGACTATATCACCAGAGTAGCAAGCCTCTTTAGCCAGACCATCTGCTTTTTCATTTTCATTAATACCACTGTGTCCAGGAATCCACGCAAGAACCACTGATAAATGTCTTGTTTTACATTTATATAATAAATTACGAATGTCATACACTATGGGGAAATGAATTTTTGACTTAAAAGGAAATCTTGAAAGTGCTTGTAGTGCACTCAAAGAGTCCGTAAAAATTATTGTATTACTTAGATTGAAAATATTTATGTACTCTAAAGCCTTAAAAATACCAAAACATTCACCTGAGAAGACTGACGCTTCTGAAGGTAACTTAATTTTCTGTACTATATTATATTGTGAATGATAAACACCTACACCTACACAGCTGTTAGGGTTTTGTTTCGAAGCATCCGTAAAAATATGATGCCAACCAGGCCAAGTTTTATCGACTATTTCTGTAAATTCAATATTGTGATCACTCTTGTTTTTTGTTAAAAGTAAGTGGTAATTTATTTCAGGAGAAAGAATTAGCGATTGAAAATTGTTTTTAAATAATGGTAGAAGAGGAAAATTATGAACCGGAGCTGAAAGGGAGCGGTATTTCCTTAAACTCTTTACCAAACAGGGATGAGATTTATTTTTCCAGTAAGGTGATGTAGGTATGGATTCATTTAATTGATTTAACTTATTTAAAATGGGATGGTTAGAAAATTGTGAGCATCGAAATAGAAACCTATCAGCTAAATATTGCCGACGTAGGTTTAATGGAGGATCAACACATTCAGCTTGCAAAGCATTTACGGGACTAGAAGCCATAGCACCAGTCACAATTCTCAAACATTTAGATTGTATTAAATTTAATTTGTTAAGACCCGCTACATTGCAAGGTTCTAGTAAAAAGGTACCATAATCCAGAATACTCCTTATCATAGCATTATAAACTAATTTTAAAGAGTACGGATGTGCACCCCACCACACGCCTGATAAACATCTCAACATATTGATTAAGCGTTCACATTTGACCACAAGGTGATCAACATGAGGTTTACCTGATAGCTTTGAATCTAAAATGACTCCCAGAAATTTGACTTGACTTTTTACCGGCAGTAAAGAATTATTATAATAAACACATACAGGTGGTGGCATGCGCATTCTGGAAAATAATACGACGTTGCTCTTTGAAACAGATAATTCTAACCCATTGTTATTAAGCCACTCATTTAGCAAACTTAAAGACGAAGTTAACTTAAGAGACGCGTTATTTATTGAATTATCACTGACATATATTAATAGATCATCCGCATATTGAAGAACGTTAACTGATGTAGAATCTGTGTGTAATAAACAGGCAGATTCCAGATCGTAAGTGTAAATGTTGTACAATATCGGACTTAGTACTGATCCTTGAGGAAGACCTTTATAAATTGTTCTGGACAAGGTTTTACCGTCATCCAGCATGAGCTGAATATATCGCTCTGATAAAATATTTATAATAAAATTAACAAATAGATGTGGGACTTTTAACTGCTGCAATTTTGTTTTTAATATTGATATATTAACATTATCGTAAGCAGACGTAATGTCCAAAAACGCCGCTAATACACATTTGTTTTCTGTAAATGCTATTCGGATATCTGTTGTAAATACTGCAATACTGTCTATAGTACTTTTTCCTTTTCGGAATCCGTACTGGTTTGGTGACAAAAAATTTGAGCTTTCGATATACCATTCTAATCGGTTCTTTATTAAATGTTCTGTTACTTTTAATAAAACTGAAGATAACGCTATAGGTCGGTAAGAGGATGCATCTGAGGATTGTTTATTGGGCTTAAGGATGGGAATTATTGTTTGGGTTCGCCATGAATTTGGTATATTTCCAGAAGTCATTACTGCATTTATAATGTCCAGATAATATAATAGAGCAGTATCGCTAAGATTGGATAGAAATGAATAAGGAATTCCGTCTATCCCTGGGGCCGAGTCTTTAACATGTGACAAAACACCTCTTAATTCTGAAAGCGAAAAGGGAGAATAGAGATCTGTTTCACAAGAAGAAAGGCTAGATTCATTGGAAGGTAGTGGCAACACCTTTTCTTGGAATTCTTGAGCGCTAGCTGGGGCAATAAGGTCTAGAAAAGATTCGGATAAACCTGGAGGAAGAATAGAAGCAGGAGGGTTAATTACACCAGATTTAAATCTTCTGATATTTTGCCATACAACAGAAGAAGGAGTAGAAGGCGAGATAGATGTACAGAAAGATTTCCAGCCATCAGCCTTTTTTTGCCTCAATACTTTCTTGGTATTTGCCATGACTTGAGTAAGGATCTCAAAATTTTCCGAAGTCATAGCTTCGCAATACATTTTTTCAGCTTCTTTCCTTTCATTTACTACTTTTGAGCATTCATCATCCCACCATGGTGGTGAAGGAATAGAAACTATCGGTTTTTTAATTGGAAAAACTTCATCAGCTACATTTGTTAAAGTGTCAGTAAACATCTGCGAACATAAACTTTCATTGCCATTGATGTTGGTTGGTAATTGGGAAACTTTGTCTTCAACTTTATGTTTAAAATTATCCCAATCAGCATTTCTTAGTTTATATTTCATACGAGGCTTCTTTATATATTTTAAAGATTTAGATGAAGGAAAAGTTATAACTATTGGAAAATGATCACTGCCATAGGAAGAAGATAATACTTTCCATGAGAGAGAAGAAGCAAGGTCTGGAGAACATATCGACAAATCGACTGCACTAACATTTTCATTTGGATTCGTTCTTCGAGTGGGGGTACCGGTATTAAGCAGACATAAATTAAAAGTATCAAAAATCTCTAATAAATCATCACCATAACTGTTGGAAACTGAACTACCCCATATTTCACAATTATGGATGGTTTAGGTAAAATTCTTAAAATATTTCTTATTTCACTAAAACTATCTACAGACGGGCGAGAAATATATACATTTAATATGTACAAATTATTTACACAAGCTGAAATTATACTAATATCATCTCTGTGAGATGGAAGAGGGAAGGAAGAAAATGTGAAAGAATTATTTACAAGAATGGCAACACCGCCATATCCGTCATGTCTATCCTCTCTGAGACAAGAAAAACCAGGAATCCTAAAATTGGACTCCGATTTTAACCATGTCTCAGAAAGACATATAACAGAAGGATTATGTTTATTAATCATATAAATTAAGTCACTTTTTTTACTGACTGCGCTTCGGCAGTTCCACTGAAGTATTGTTTGGAGTTGTGGATCCATTGAGAGAAGAGGTATTTAAAACAGACTCTATGACTGTGGCAACGTTGGACGGTGGTATTAAGTTAAACTGTGAAAGTGCGTTTATTAATGCTACGATAATATCGGGCAGTGATTGTTGTATTTTAACATCTTGGGAATCATTACCATTATTTAATGCACAACCGTTTGATGATGGAGTAAAACTATAATCTTTTGTAAGGGCTTCGTGGGCAGACCGATCATAGCCCTTAACAGATTTTGGAAGTGATCGTGGTTTCAAAAATACAGTTTTATTATAAGAATGAGATAAACTGTTAGGGTATTGTGACCTAGTTGGAATATTGTGATTTTGTTCATTGCTATTGGCATAGACATTTTTAGTTTTGCTGTCACTTTGATGCCTTAATACCTCAGAATATAACTTGTATGATGCAGGATGTAATTTCGCGGCTTCAGAGTATGAAATACAGTTTTTGGCCATGGATGATTTTATTTCTTTTTGCCTAATAAATTCAGGACAGGTTTTATTGGTTGCAAAGTGATAACCAGAACACATACAGCAACATGCATGATCCTCCTCAACAGTACAAGTAGCACCAGAATGGCCCTGACCACATCGGAAGCATTTTGGTTTAGATCGGCATTGTAATTTCGTGTGTCCATACCTACAGCAATTAAAGCATTGTATTGTTGGGAATGTATATAATTCAACAGGTAAAGCATTATAGCACATAAATATGCGTTTCGGTAAAACTTGTCCATCAAACGTTAAAATCACCGTCTGTGTTGGTTTCCATATTGGATTACCATCCACAATAACTTTATAATTAATTCTTCTCACTTTAAGGATTTCTCCGCAGCCCATAGGCACAGTGATATTTTGTTTAACCTCATCAATAGTCCAGTCAGCCGGAACTCCACGAATTACACCCATGCGGGTAATATTAAATGATGGAATAAATGCTTTGAATTTATTAGAGGCTATACTCTCATGGGAAATAAAAACATTAGCACTATCATAATGTTCAAATGCCAGTGAAACTCTGTTTCTGCCAATTTTCTTTACACTACCATTAATAATCTTTTCAAATGAATTTTTTTTTAAGAATTTTCCAAAAGTCACGGGATGAAGAATAGTACCATCGTTATCAGAAGTTTGTATTTTTTGGACATGTACTATGAATGGAGCTGCATCTGAAGAAGAGTATAATTTTCGGCTTACTAAAGGTGGATGTGAGGATTCAGCGACCGTGGAGACCTCTGAGGCTTTAGAGGAAGTGACAGCAGTCCCTGCTGAAGTCTCAGAAGGCATCACTGGGTTGGTAGTGAATTCATGAATAGCTTTTTTATTTGTCTGCTCATGATCTGTGCAGTTACAATCTGATAATGAATGTATAGTGTCATTATTAATATGTTTCCTCTTTTTTTTGTTACAGTGTTTACACACTTTAGTAAGCCGGCTGCGCTTTAACTTTCTACTTTGACTGAGAGTGGAACTGTCCGTCTCCATACCAGATTCGTTTGAAATTGTAACGTAATAAGACGCCGGGGGGGCCGTGCCCCCCGGGTCTGGAGGCTCCATTAGAGACTAATAGAAATGAAGAAACTTACCACTAATATGAAGAAATATATACACTAATGCTAAACTATAATCAAACTAAATAAAATATTACATACAATACCCTACTGATCGTCTTATTTATAATAAAAAATATTTTTTCAGAATCGGATCCAAAAAATCACGCCTAACCAGTTCAAGAGTTCCCGCGCTTTTTTTCGTTTTTCTTTTTTTCATTTTTTATCGGACTATGTTTATCTTCTATATATAATATCTTTGGTTTTTCCAGGAGCATTGTGGGTGCCAAGTGGAACACGGAAAATGTGTTCTGTCTGTGCTTGGTCTGTGGTCTCCTGTCTACGTGTCTACGGTAGTCGCGGTATTATACACAGAGGCGGTCACAGAACACTATTACTCAAGGAGGCGGTATTCCACAGACGTATTAGGGATGCGGTATTCTGTCTACGGAGGCGGTATACGTAGCATGAAGCTAGTAGGTCAACAATGGAGCCCAAACTCCAAATACTTGATTGAGGCATACGCTATCCCTTTCATTGAGGTCCGATGTGTGGTCCATGTTATAATTGAAATTACCCGAGAAATGGATACCCTAATATAGAAATGCTTTACTTACACATCAAAAGAATGTTTTCCACCCGAAAACTTAAAATACGATGACAATCATGTCTAATAAAAAAATTATTGGTACTGTTCTGCGAGTTCGATTAGAATAGAGCATTCTATTGTGTTTTCGCCAATTATACTCAAATGCAATTTTAATAACCGATTTTAAGGGTTCGTATTTTGTGGCAACACTGTCGCTTATTGTCAGCATGAAACTGTCTGTCATATAAATCGATCAAACATTTAAATACCATAATTTCACGATAAAGTGAATTAAAATCATAAAAATGGTGATAAAATGTGCAGTACTTGGTTGCAAAAATATGTTGTATCCAGTATTTAATACCGAATATCACTCGTAAGTGCGATTTTGTTCAATAATTACCTACCGATGATCCCTGTGCATTATGCACCATATTTTCGATCAGTTCTTCTTTCGATAGGCACATAACACGTTTTCAGTTCGTTTGTTAGTATTGGGTTTAAGTTTATATTAATTTGTACTTGAATTATTTAATTTTAAAATATTTCACATTATTTTAATAGAGTAACCATGGTAAAGATTTTTTGAAGACTTTCCGTTTTGGGGATTTTTTACCGCCACTTTATGATCAAAAAATAAACGATGTATTTAGTTCAAAGGATTGATATTGAAAACATATTGTATGTTCATTAATTTTACAAGTGTGTAGGTATGTAGGTTAAGTTTAGGTACAGTTAGTTTTGTAACTTATTAGATACATATTATTAAAATCATATTTATTCTTGTCGCCTCCTAGTCCTGTCGCGTCTAGTAGCCTCCGTGGCGCAGTGGGAAACCGCTTGCTTGCATACCGGGGGTCGCAGGTTCGAATCCTGCGGGGAGCAACAACTATGTGTAGTTGTTCCTCACTGGCTAGGATAATGCAGGCCGGTCATTGTCTGTAAAGTAAGATGATCCATGCGTCGGATAGGCATGTAAAGTACACTTGTGCACTTGTGTCTACGCAAGCATTTGTGCACTGGATGATGGCTGATCTTGCGAAAGATTAGCCGCTGTGGTTGGATTGGCCGTATCGGCGAGAGTACCTATATCATTCCATAAATATACATACTGTTTTATTTACCCCTGGTCAATATTAATACATTTTTTATTTTCTTGTAGATTTCCTAAAAATATTGAGTGAAGGAATGTACCTATGACTATCCATTGTCCCATTGGAAAATAAATTTGATGAAGCTGCAATGATCTGCTGTTGGTCCAATGGAAAACTAAATTTACCACGAATGCTTTTTCTATCGTCTAATGTGTTGGTTAAAAGGTGTTTTAGTTGTTTGCATATAATGCTAATTGCTATTCAGTATCTTGTGATTAACCCCTGGAGGCCCGGCGCTGTTACGCGCATATATCATGTTTTTGTTTATATCTTATCGCGCGCCGCGATCTCAAGTTTCAAACCACTTACGAATGTTATGTAATTTGAACCACTTATCCGATTTGTGTTCTGTAAACTGTGTTCTATTTATAAAACTATTAGCTACGTACTATACCCTTTGTTTGAGTTATAAATATCGATTTTTTAAAGTAAAAGGTCAAAATTGATGAATTTTTGGCAATGTTGATTTTACCTATTTTTGATCTCGATTTTGAGGATAGAATATTGACCCAGGCACTAATAAAGATCCATTCTTTGCATCCAAACTCCTTTTCATACAGGTTTTAAACAAAACACTACCAAAAAAAAAACAATGAACTCAAAATTTTTTACAACTGCCGTCATCGCGCGTCATGACGTCATATTATGAAAAAAATTCCTTTGTTAGATTGGATTTTATGGCTTTAACTTTGAGTTATTATCGTTACGATGTAACTACGATGTATTTACAACAACTACATTACAAGTAATACCGAAAATATTCCAAAAGTAAACAAACAAACAAAGTATCACCCGGGTCAGATTTCAGTTCGAAAATATCCCCTTTTTTGATAAAATACGGACTATCTAACATCTACACTGGTTTATTATTACGTTATAACAATAAACATACCTAATTATAATCACTTTACCTGAAATAAATACTGTTTACATTAAAAAAATAAACATTCACTGACCGCCAAATAAACATTCACTGACAGGTACCGCCCACTTTTTTCTTTTTTTTGCCAGCTGAATTCATGAATTAAAAAGTGACAATGACAAGTGACTGATGGCTTTATAAAATCGGAGACACAGTCCTTTAAGCATAGATCTCAGAGTAACCAAACATGGAGACAGTTCAACCGGTAAAAAACCGGTATCAAAACGTGTCCGCACCCTTTGTGCATATAGCACCAACGGTCTCTGACGGAATAGCGAGTTTGCGTTATAATGATGCGGAGCGCACCAACGAGCCTCCAGGGGTCGGAGATCGTTAAACGTACTGAATAAATGATTTTATAGCACAATATTTTTTTTAATCATCACTTCATATGCTTTTATTTTCACAACCATTAGCTTATTATTTATCCCTTGATTTTCTGTAAAGTAAGATGCTCCATGGGTAAGATGGGCATGTAAAATGTTGATCCTGCACCTGGTCTCTCCCCGGTCGTGTCGGTTTTTCATCCCATCGTATTTTGAGAGGTAAACGGAAGAGAGAGAGAGAGAGTGCAGTTGTGTCTACGCAAGCACTTGCGCACTATAATATATTTTGCGTAGACTGAGATCTTTCAAAATACCCACTGTGGTCATATCGGCCAGAAGGAGGTCCTTATTTATTTATCATCTGTTTCCCTATCAATCACAGTTTGTTCTTCTTGTACACAGTTCTTCCGTATTTGGGCTGCTCCAACCCATAATCAGACTGATTAAGCAACTAGACATATTTAATCGGTTTAAACTTAAAGCATAATAATAATATAATAATATCCTGGGACAATTCACACACGGTCATCTGATCCCAAACTAGGCAGAGCCTGTACTATGGAAACCAGACAACTGATACTAATACTTATATACTTTTTTTTTCACACCCAGACACTTGGTAAACAAGCCAAGTAAGTCGTATTATGCGACGAAGTTAAAAAGATGTCCTGATTTTTCATGAAACATTAAGGTTGCCCTCTTAGAAAGAGAGATCCGACCTCAATGAAAGGGATAGCGTTGACCTCAGGCATGTATTTGGGAGTGTTTCCTCCACTTTGACCCTAATAGCTTCATGATACGTAGTATCCTGATATATCCTCCTATAATCTGTGATCAATAGTAAACTTTGGTAGGTAATAAACTGAGTTTTTGCTGTTTGTTTATCAATTCAAAATTCAATCAATACATAATTAATTGAATAACATTTAAGTATCGTTCGTTCAAGTAAATAGATATCTATCTTGATCTATTGAATTTGTGTAGTTCTGTTATATTAGGACATTAATATCAGGTATAACCAGAAAGACCAGAGTTTAAAAGAAAAGCAATGCAGCGAAATTTACCACAAAATAAAGAAGCCTTGTTAAAATCGTACACAACACGATTAAAAGAAGATGTAAAGAGTATGCTGGAAAACTTTGAAGGTATGTAACTATTGGGTATTGTTTGAAAAGGTATTACGAATAGGGCTTACATTTACTGAGATTATAATCATTTCTATATCTTTCTCATACCTGTTATCATTAATATTACGTTGTTTTGTTTAGAAATAATAAAGCTTGCAAAACTGGAAAATGAATCTCAGCTCAACAGAATGACACAAATTGAACAAGACACTTTTGAAATGCAAGTGAGAGCAGCAAACATTGGTAATATATCACTGTATTAAAATTATCATTAGGTAGTGAAACACTATGTCTTCGAACTTAAACATTGGTAACTAAAGCACTCATTCATGTAGGTACAGATTTTCCATATGATTTCTTGTGTGAATATGACCACCTAGTGGCCAGTGACCATATGCCTAGCTGGCTCAAGATATTTTCTTCATTATTAGCAAATAAGTCTCAAGTCTCAAATCACACAAAGTGGTTAAGAGCCACATGGTGCTAAGTAGGTCTCTTAACAACTTGTAACCATTGATTCATGGTTATATTACCAGTATAAACTATCTTCAATATTTTTTTTGTTTTCAGTCAGAGCTGGTGAATCTCTCATGAAATTAGTATCAGATATCAAGCAATATTTAATACTAAATGATTTTCCATCAGTCAATGAAGCAATCACTCAAAATTCTAAATTATTTCGTACAAAACAGCAGGAGTGTGACCAAAAGCTAATGTCCTTGCGTGATGATATAGCTGCTGATTTATATGATTTGGAAGATGAATATTTTACTAGTATATATAAATAAGTTTAACTTAATTTATACTTTTTTGATATTACATTTCACTGAGCCCAAATTATGGTAAAGGTTTAGTTTGCATGCCTATTTGCAGTGTTTTTTTTTTCATTATTCTGAAACTATAAGAAAATATCCAATATCTTCAATTTTGGATTTGTTTAAGTAAAGATGATATTACCAACAACTGTACCACAAAAATTATGCAACTGCTTTTCATTAATAATAAATTATTTGTAGTGGTGTCTACAATAATAACTCCAACCAACCAAGGGGTGACCAAAATGTCAAACTGATAATTAAAAATAAAATAATCATTGTGTGGATCAGCTATTTATTTGTACAGAAACTAACAAACTACAGCCTCAGTGCTATAGTGATCACTTTGGTGTAAATAAATAATGAGGACCATTGTATGGATATTGTTTCATTGTCACCGGTCTCCCAAATTTAAAATCTTCCAGATAAAAGTACAAAGCAATTGAACCAGCGAGAGTTCCCAAGAACCATGTCCACTGGTGAGTCAGTGAGAACCTAGGTTTCATAGCAGGGTCACAGCGGTCTCCACCAAAAATCTCAGCTCTTGCATTCAGCTAGAAATAAGAATTTATGTATTAGAAAATTAAAACATTTTCTTAGCAAGTGAAGCAGTTTAATATCATACTACTAGATCCCTTGTGCAAGGAACCATCCAGGTAGGACCACAACAGTGTCAAATATTCTGCTGTCATGCAGCAGTGTATTTACATTGCTTTATCCTGGTGTGAAGCACGCTGTAGCTGGTGAAATTACCAGACACATGAGACTTAATAACTTAGTAGCAATGCAGCTGTGTATAGGCAGACATGTTGTTTATCATCAAGCAAGCATCTTGCTTCTAATCACTAGGTTATATAAAAAAATTGTAATAACCCTGGAACAATCCACACACGTTATTGTATTGTACAGTCATCTGATTCCAAACTAGGCAGAACCTGTATGTACTATGGTAACCAGACAACTGATACAAATACTTTTTGTTAGATAACTAACCCAGACACAAGGTGGGAAATAAACCCACAACCTATTGGGTCAGCAGCGATGATGTCTTTTTTTTTTGATGTGGGGGAAATCTTCAAAAGATCCCTGGGAGCTATGGGGCTCGACTCTGGTATGTGTGATTCATACCCACTAAAACCACGGCTGTTGCATTGGAACATGAGAGGGGACCCAGGTCTCTCTGGTGGGATCTGCACCAATGGCCCCTCAGTGCCTTGTCTTTGAGCCGAGCTGCTGGGGGGCAAGCTGCTGTAGCCCCCCGGGAACCAGTCGCGGTGCTCACGGGGACGGGGTTCGCACCCCGCCGCCGTCCTCGGAGTCCGCCATACTCAATGGACGTCCTTGGGAACACACCCTGGACGTCCAGTGTAGCGATGATGTCTAGACCAAAGGACCCGTTGATTACAAATTGTGATTGAGGGATTAGCTTTCCAATCAAGCAGCACGAATTCAGATTTGCTGAGGGTGTGAATATAGGAGGGGTAGATCTGGATTGAAGAGGCTAAACAGAAAGAAACTTACTGGTTCATTGAAATTTCGCTTTAACTCTGGGTTATCCCAGGGATAATGCGGATCCCTAGAATCTGCACCCACATCAGGTAATTTTGGGTAATCTCCATAGCCCATACTTTCCGGGTAAGGCTGATATTCTTCTATGCTCATCCCATACTTTTTAGCAGCAGCTGCACGTTCTTCTGGAGTCTTCGGATACGGACCAGGCTTATACTGATAATTCCAATCTACAATGTGACGTAACATTTAGATATGTAAAACAAAACACAAATTATAAATCTACATCCAAATTCTTACGGTTTCTTGAAGCACCGTAAAGTAGCCCTAAAGACTTTTTAATAGATAGCGAGTTTGCTGTAAAAGCTTTTTTTACCAAAATTGAAGCCATTTCTGGCTATTTTTTAACCAATTCAGCGAAAAAAACGATCGATGTAGGGATGTACGTTATGATTCGATTTTTATGAAGATCGATTCAATTGAATACGATCTAGCGATTTATTGAATCGATTCACTTCAATACGATCTTCATTCGAATCGATTCATAAGTTAAGTGAATCGAATCCTTTAGATCGTAGGTATTTTAAAAACATTGTTAAGAAGAAAGATAGATTACAAACGAATGCCGACACTATATTATTTACATTATCAGTTTGCAATGTTTATGACGGTACAAAACGAAGCAAGTCGATAAGCAAAAATAATGAAACATGATGCAGGTAGTTCTAAAAAGTCCTCGTTGATTTTATTTTGCTTTGATCGTTTGTGCCGTATCGCCGTGTTTTAAAAATTGTGCCTATTGTAATTTTACCGATGGCTTCACCTATTAAATCCAGTGTGTGGTCTAATTTCGTAAAGACTGATATTGGAGGAAAATATGTCATTGTATCGTAAAAACAAAACACCACACCTTTCTAACCATATGAAAAGACAACATATAAGTTACTAGTAGTAGAAAACACAGGTTTTCTACTACTAGTAACTTATATGCTTCGTTATACGTAAAGCGTACTTAATTTGTTGTCTTTATCATCGTCCTATAGATTGAAAAAAAAAGTAAATTTTCAAGGCCAATGTTTTTTCCTTATCTTAGTAAATTTCATTCAAGTTTGTATTTAATTAATAAAAAAAATGATTTATTTGTTCAAATTATTGCAAAGTTTGATTTGATTTTTGAATCGATTTTTAAGAGATCGATTCAACAGAATACGATCCGATCCATGAATCGATTCAGAGGCCTACGATCCATTACGATCCAAAAAATCGATTCAAAGAGAAAAATCGTGCATCCCTAGATCGATGGCTATTGTCAAGTGTCAAGCTAGCTGAGCTGTGCTGTCAAATGTCAATAAAATGCCACTTGACTGTCAGTCAAAGAGTAAACTGTCAGTCCTTACACATGCATCATGGTTTAATCTTAGAGTAAGTACCAAAGGAGAGACCATGACGCGCTAACCCCTCTGCTAAAATTTTTGTCATATGGTCAGGTCGTTTTATAAAAACTAGTTCACGGGCGATTTTTGTCCAGTCCGTATCACTTAGAGGAAGAAAACAATAGAGGGCTGGACACTTTCTTTCTCATTCACGCAAGAAAAGAATGCGTTTATGTAGGTTACGTGTGATAGAAAGAAACAGTGTATATGATTTTTTGTCCCTCAGCATGTGTTCGATTTTTCCGCGCCGTGGGTGCGAAACAAATTTGACGTTTGCTCCCACTTTGCTCCGTGACAATTTTATCGTGGTTTTAATATTAAATAAATAACTTAAAATTCAATAAAAAACTAACTGTGACATTACTGTGTGTTGTGGAAATCCTATAAGAATCGTGCAGTGCAGTATTATAGGCTGTAAAAGTGACAGTGAACGTAAAATTAGTGGAGTATCGTTTCACAGGTAAACGTGAATTATTATGGCCAATTTAGAGATTACATTTAGAAACTAATACATGTAAACGACTTATTTAGATCTTATTGCTCTAAATTAGTTACTATTTTACTTGAAAGTTACGTGTAAGATCGATAAATTCTTGTTTTTCATCCATAACCTAAAATTTTCAGTTTATTGATCGCCATTATCAGTGTTGCCAGTGTATAAAAGAGAGACTACCATAAATAAGTGGTAAATTATTATTAAGTGCATCATACACGATCCTACATGCTGGGTGCATCGAAGAATTTCTCAGATTTCCCGAATTTATTTTTATGATTTCCTGAAAATATGGATATTTGTATACTGTGGATAGCAGCAACAAAAAGAATTAATTAGGTTGCTAAAAGTTATTCCCGAATGCTTAAATATTCAGAAATAACGTAAGCGCTCAAGTAATTCGTCCAAGGCTGCGCAGGACGTATTCATTCGTTATTTATAGGCACAATGGTCATTGTACATTTAATCGTGCTTTTACTATATGCATGTTGTTTAAATATATGTATTTATGTTGTTGGTTACAATTTATTGGTAAATTTGTCTGAATTATAAATAAATAGTACCGACGTTGAATAGTTTGTTTCAATTGCCCCCCTATTATGTACCTATCTCGTTTGACAACTAAAGTGATGATCAATAAAGCAAAGTGACTATTAAATAACTATCAAATGATTCATTTGGCATTGCCTGACTTGAATCACCAATACATACCAAACACACTTTCAGTAGACATCAAAGTTTGGTGGACAACTGAAGCTTGATAGTCACTTTGCTTTATTGATCATCACTTTTTTTTTGTAGGAATAGTACTGTTTCACCGGACAAGAGGACGAGCGCTTAAAGCGCTCCAGACAGAAAGGTTTGGGTAGCGACTAGCACAAGGGCACCTCAGGGAGGCACGGCCTCGGCTTGGGCTGCCGCTTAGAGAAAATGAGTTTACCACCGGTTCACAACGCGCCCCCGCTGAGAAGAACCGGCAAGAAACTCAGCGAGGGGTTGCATGCGTACGGATCCCTTCGGCCTCGCCGGCGAGACCGGTGTCTGTGTGTTGATGTGTTTACGACTCTTGACATCGTTGTCGGGGTTGGTGTTGGTGTTGTGTCATGGTCCAGGAGGACGGACATCGGGTCGGGTGGGTCGAGCAGTACATGCCGCGGACGGCGGCGATGTACGGCTGTTCGACGATCTGAGGGACCTGGCCGCTGCCCAATAGGACATGGGTTCGATTCCGAAGGATTCCGAACAATTGTCTGGGTGTTATTTATCTATTTAAATATGTATTTATACAGTTTACAAGTATTTGTAATCATTTATCTGGTTACCTTACTAAAGGATCTGCGTAGATTGAGATCAGGTGGTCATTGGTCAAGCGTAGATTGTCCCAAGATACTAGTACTATAGATTTGTATATTGGAGAAATTTACTAAAACTTACCCGGTAAATGGCCATAGTATGTATTATATTAAGTTATAAGAAAGCCAATTTTTGCCTACCTCTCTGGGAAATAGCATATTATTGTTTTTATCTCTTAACTTTTTTTGTATGAGGCTAATAATTATCTACAGCTCTTAGCCACTTTAATCACCACGTGATATCACCCAGGTGAACAATGTGGAATAGACCTTAGCTACAGCATATATGATATTAAGTGTACATTCACTTTGTAGCCTCCGTCGTGGGTTCGAATCCTGCGAAGGGCAACAAATTTGAGTAGTTGTTCCTTACTGGCTAGGACAATGCAGGCCGATGACCTGATTGTCTGTAAAGTAAGATGATCCATGTGTCGGGATTTGCGATAGGACGTATGCCCGACTCCTGTCCGTCAAATTAAAACGCCGAGCTTTGGTAATAAACACAAAAGTAAATGTTGTGTCAAAAAAGTGGTTTTTGGTTAGGAAAGAAAATATAATTTACAACAACCTCCGTATTTGCTTTACACAAAGGGTAAAATTTCCCTTACGTGGCAACTCTAAATTTAGTATGTACTTATTTTTCTGTCCTTATCGGCGGCACGCTTGGTATATGTCTGTATTATATCCTGTCTACGCCGTATCAGGTCGTCATGCATTATACAGCCCCGTGAAAATGGATGTTTGAGCAATATTTGGCTGTTAAAATCGATTAGGTACCATAAATCGGCGAGAGAATGGAGTTTTCTAACATTTGTAACTATTATTTTTTACGAATATGTTAGTATTAAAAAAATAGAAACCAAATATTGTTATCTCTGAATCAAAATTTAGCGCCATGTTTTATCCTAGTTACAGCATAGTGCGAGGACAGGATTGAATGTGCGAAAAAAATTTAGTTCATTCTAGGCTAATGGAGGAAATTCTAATAATTATGAATGATGTTTATTATAATGAAGTTATTGTTATAAAAATAGATTAATGTATCGAGAGTATCGTGATAAATAACAATAATCTTCTTCTCCTTTTCTTATACATAAAAATCACTTGTCACGGTGTTTGTGGTCGAAATCCTCCAAAACGGCTTGACTGATTTTTATAAGATTCTCTTTTTGTGTAAATATATTTAGTAGGTATGAGGATAGGTCTTAAAGTATATTATATACCGCTAGGTGAAGCAGCGTTAGGCAGGGTAATTATACAGATGGGTGACCAGACGGTCAATCACCGGTCAGCATTATACAATGCTCTTTGAACTAAACGTCTCCGTGCTTCGGTTGGAGGGCACAAATAAATTTGAGTCCTGATTTTAACCGACTTTAAAAAAGGAGGTATGTATTCAACGCGTACGTATATAATACTATTAAAATGCAAAATCCATATATAAATCTCGTCTCACGGCATTCGCACTCCTCCATAACGGCTCGACCAATGTTTATGATTTTTTTATGTGTATACATAACAAAGTACCATTACTTACCAAGGTATAAGAATAAATAGATGGGCGACGTTTGAACTAACCGTATCCGTGTTTCAGAGGGCTACTAAAAAGTTGGTCCTGGTTTTTAACCGACTTCAAAAAAGGAGGTTATGTTCTCGACACGTCTAAAGCGGTAATTAGTAAAAAATTCAACGTAATTTTGTTCGGGAATTAGCGCGATTTACCTTATATTTATCGGAAGAATCTACTTGAACTGTTCCTTGCACATGGAACTTACCACCTATTAAACTCCCGCGTTATCCCTACAGAAACTCCCGCGGATGCACATGAGGACAACTTGGTTTCTCCCGTGGGATTTGCACCCTCAGTGCCTTGCCTTTGAGACTATTATAGCCCCCGGGAACCTGTCACAGTGCTCACTGCTCACAGAGACGGAGTCGAAAACCCGCCGATGCACCGCGCCGACTTCATCGAAATCGGTATCAACGCATACGTTTGTGCAGTATAATGCACAAATTATACATACTGTATACAAATAATACGCAAATTATCGCACAGATCATGGGAAATGGAGCAACAATGATTTACGTATCCAAAATCCAGCTAACTATCATGTTCTGAAGAGTGTCGGGGCTGCTCCGCGCCCTGCGCACCAGGGACGCACACCTCTTGCGCATAGTAGCGTAAAAGCAATCTACGTGTGCGTCCGCGAACATCCTAGATGCGCTACGGAAGTGAGGCAATCACACCAGCACTCTGAACACATTATTAATAATAATAATAATATCTTGGGACAATCCACACACGGTCATCCGATCCCAAACTAGGCAGAGCCTGTACTATGGAAACCAGACAACTGATACTAATACTAATATACATTTTTTGTAAATACATACTTAAATAGATAAACAACACCCAGACATTTGGCGGGAATCAAACCCACGACCCATCGGTTAGCAGGCAGGGTGTCTGACCACTAGACCAACGGGCCCGTCAAAATTTATTGGATTGGATACGTAGAGCGTCGTAGGATCCTTGCGTGTAATTTCCCCACAAGCTGTAAGTATAAAATGCTGTGCAGTACGCGCGAAACAGTGTAATTTTAACAGTCAGTGAGTAGGGTGCAAACCAGTGAGCCAGAATATTTACTCTCACTGTCAATGCCCTCTGCTCTCACTCAATGTCTGCATCATCATTGAGCTCGGGATTAATATATGGCCTAAATATTTGAAATGATATGATAACATAAGTATATAATGATGTACTTATATAATACTAACTATTTAAATGCGTTACTTGTCTGATTTACAAAATGAATACAATAATCTCCATATTGAATTATTATATTCTTTAAAACATTCCATTCTTTGAACCCGTTCATTATTTATCGGTCTTTGCACGCACCACATCACTACAATTTACGTCTGTGGACGTGCAATAAAATGTGTAGGAACGATGAATTCTTTATTTGTGTGCGTATCTTTTTGAATGTGTTGCGAGTTTATTATAGTGTGTGTTCATAGAAACATGAAGAGTTTACATTAGACATTTGCAAGAGTGTGGGTGAAATTGTATCTGTGTGTGTTTCCTTCGCCTCCCGTACCCCGCAAAAGTGCCACGAAAAATTTGTTAGGGGAATCGACGCGATAATATCTCCTTTGGTACTTACTCTGAGGGTTTAATACCTGTCTACGTTTAATACCGTAGACAGAATATTGTTTTCTTTCTCTAAGTTTAATACCATGATTTAATACATAGGGTTTATATCATGTTTATATCTTTATATATTAAGAATAGAGTACACGTTTGTCTATGGTCCCATTAAACAAAGCGTAGGCAGATTTTCCTCTACGAGGCCGGTTTTTTGAAATGTTTAAAGTTATATTACAAGAGTTATATTCATATGTAAGTGACAAGTAGTAATAGGTTTGATCTGTCACAAGCGCAAATGTCGATAAATACAGCTAACGTTATTGTACCTATTGTCGTGTACGTGATATTCCCCCGCACTCTCCGCAGTGCCTCCCGAATTTGCGGTGAGGCTGGTGGAGATTATCTCCGTCAAGTATCCAACGATCCTGACGGAGTTAATCTCAGCCATGAACGCTGCCGCCTCTCCGAGCGATACTCTGTCGCCAACCCCACCCGACCTTCAGTCGCAGCTCTCCGGTGCGTTTACCGCACCGACCCCAGCGGCGCCTGCCCCGCTGCTCCGCCGCGATTATCTCGCCGCAACCCGCCCCGGCGCACCTGGATGCGGCAACCCAATTCCCTCCACCGGGGTTCGAGGCCGACCCTCAGTCAGCTTCGGACATGGAGGTCGAGCATGAATCCGCCAAGCGTCCCATCTCCTCCTCGGAGGACGAATGGACGCTAGTCCGTGACAAGAAACGGGAGCGCCAACCCCGGGACCAGCGCCCGTCTAAGCACCAGTGTGTTGAGGAGGAGGCCTCTGCGTCCTCCCCAAACTCCCTGCGTGCCTCTCCGTCCCTTCGCACCTCACCCACTCTGCGCGCATCAGGCGCCCCGGTGAGCCAACCCGAAGGCCGCAAGCCTCGCCCGTCTCCTCCTGTAATTATACAGAACAAAGCCGCATGGCCGCGCGTCACTAACGCTCTTAAAGCGAAGAACATTCGCTATACCAAGGCCTCGAATACGGCCAATGGTATCAGCGTAACCGCTATGTCCACCGACGACCACCGTCAACTGACATCCCACTTAAGGAAGGAGAAGATCTCCTTCCATACTTACACCCTCGAAGAGGACCGCACTCTTCGAGTGGTCATTAGGGGAGTTCCTAAGGAATTCGAGCCCTCTCTCATCCTTCAGGACCTTCAGTCCCAAGGATTCCCCGCCCACGAAGTCCACCGCATGGCGAGTGGCCGCAAGTGGAGTGGTCTCAAAGGTAGACCATTCAGTATGGTCACCGTCATACTCGACCGTACCCCCGAAGGCAAACAGATATTCAATATATCGCATATCTGCGACCTCACCGGGGGTTTCTATGTCGAAGCCCCCCACAAGCGTGGCACTCCCGGTCAGTGCCACAATTGCCAGTTATACGGCCACTCGGCTCGTAACTGCCACGCCACTCCCCGATGCGTTAAATGCATCGGGGACCACCCGACATCCACCTGCTCCCGCAAGCAGGAGACCGCGACCGAGCCTCCCGGCTGTGTTCTCTGCGGGACCGTCGGACACCCCGCGAATTATCGTGGCTGTTCGAGGGCCCCAAAGAGAAATCGCCGAGTGGCGAGGCGCAACGGTCTCCGTGCGCTCAGGAACCCAGCGCCTACAGCGCCCATCTTTTCGGCACCCATTGTGCCCGGGCCCCCTGCTCCTCCTGCGCCTTCTGCACAAAAAAGTAGTCCCGAAACCGACTGGTTCGGCACCCTCCTTGCCGCAGGCTCCTCATGACCTGCACCCAGGTCCACAAAGCGTCGCGTCTTCTGCGCTCCACGACCCACGGCTCAACCGTCCCGTGCCCTCTGCTCCACGTCCCAACGCATGGAACAACCATGTTCCATGCGTTGGGACGTGGAGTAAATTGGAGTAAATTGGTCCATAAATTGGTTGGAAAGATATCTTAAGAATCGTCAACAATGTGTAGAAATAACAAGACATGATGGATTAAAGAAAAATGTATATAGGTCCCCATATTACGAAAATAGACAAGGTGTCCCTCAAGGCAGCATTTTAGGGCCCTTGCTCTTCCTATTATATATTAACGATCTACCTGACATAATTCCACATAGATGTATTCTTTATGCTGATGACACTACAATTTGTATAGAAAATAATAAAAATGACACGACATATAATTATGAAAGGGACATTAATGACACACTATTAAATACTATAAAATGGCTAGAACTAAATGACTTACAAATAAACATCAGCAAAACTAAAATGATACAGTTCAATACATATAACAGTAGAAATATTAATTTAAACATAAGATATAGCGGCAACGACGTAGAACAGGTAAAAGATACAGAATTTTTAGGTATAACAATAGACCAACATTGCAACTGGAAAGCGCACATTAAAAAAAATTGCCTAAAAATAGACAGGTTTGTATATGTGCTGAGTAGGCTAAGAAAAGTAGCAACAGAATCTGCAACCTTATGCGCTTACCACGGATACGTGTCATCGGTCCTACGTTACGGTATTATTATATGGGGCAATTCAACTGAGGTGATCAGAGCGTTTCGAGCACAAAAAAAATGTATTAGAGCAATACGTGGAGCACACCCATTAGATAGCTGCGTTCCTTTATTTAAAAAATACAATATATTACCTCTTCCATCATTATATATATTTGAAATTTGCTTGTTTGTATACAAAAATAAAATAATGACGTAGTCACCAGGCCAAATAGAAGAAGAGTACATAAGTTGAATATACCTAAGCAGAGAATAGCCCTCTTTTCTAATAATGTGTACTGCATGTCAATAAGAATTTATAATAAATTGCCTGATGAATTCAAACACTTAGATTTAAAGGCTTTTAAAGATAAATTATTTAATTTTTTACTACAGAAATGTTATTATTGTACAAAGGATTTTCTTGAGGATAAATTTTGACTGATGATTATACATTATATGATATCAATTAATTTTAAATAATAACTACTTGACATATGTAATAATAATAATACCTTATGTAAATATTTGTACGCTGGTGACAGCAGAATATTATGGACTTTTATATCTACCTACTTATCACCAATGTAAACAATATTCTGACAAATAAATTTATTCTATTCTATTCTATTCTATTCCCAGTGCGCCCATGCATCCTGCGTCAAGCGCCCCGGTGCCTCATGCCGGGTTCACCCCAGTGCCCTCAGAACAGAACTCCCTAGTGTCGGACATCCATCTGATCCGAAACACTATGAGCAATTTTAACATTGCCGCCATCCGCGCCCTCGTGCACAAGCTTCGAGTCGCTAAAAACGACTACGAACGCATCATGGCCCTTGTCGAGCACGAGAGTGTGCTCAGTTCCCTGTCAGTGGTTCCCACCACCCAATCTTATCCTTAATTAATGGATTCACACCCGAAACGTATTAAGCCCCGCTCCTTGTGCCTGGCGTTTTTCAACGCCCATGGCCTCTCTCCCCAACGCGCGTGATCAAATTGGTGAATTCCTTAGGGATCACCAAGTTGACCTCATGCTAGTGCAAGAGACTTTCCTCAAACCCGCTCATAGGAGCCCCAACATCGCCAACTACCATCTCGTGCGAAATGACAGAACTGCCTCCCGTGGAGGTGACACTGTCATATATTATAGGAAATCCTTGCACTGCATTCCACTCGATGCCCCTGCGCTCACCAATATCGAGGCCTCGGCTTGCCGCCTCTCTCTCTCGGGTCATCCCCCTGTCACTCTCGTCTCGGTGTACCTTCCACCAGACAAGCAACTTCTCAGAAGTGACATCGAAGCACTTTTTGACATGGATAGCGCCGTCATCCTTGGCGGCGACTTTAATTGCAAACACGTCAGGTGGAACTGTCACACCACCAATTATAACGGCGTGCGCCTCGACGCTCTAGTCGATACTCTCGACTTTGACGTCATTGCTCCAATGCGGGCGCATTGGAGCAATGACGTCAAAGTCGAGCACCCATTTTCCCAACAACATCAGCCACCGTCCCGATATCCTAGACATGGCACTTCTGAAGAACGTAACGCTTCGGCTGCGCTCCTTAGAAGTGCTCCATGAACTAGACTCCGACCACCGTCCCGTTCTCATGGAGCTCGGACCACCTCCCTCACCGGAACCGGTCATGAAGACCGTGGTGGACTGGCAGCGGCTGAGCACCTGCTTGGCCAATGCCGACACGCCACAGCTCTCTCGTATCCCAGTCCACCTCTCGTCCCCTCAGGACACCGAACAAGCCGTCAGTGCTTTCACTGACAACCTCCAATCGGCCATTAGCCAATCTTCCCGGCAGGTTGAAGCGGTGGACCCTTATGTCCAACGCTTCAAACTGCCGGCCGACGTCAAAGAATTGGTCCGAGCCAAAAACGCGGCTATCCGCGCTCACGACTCCTACCCCACCGAAGCCAACCGGATCCGTATGCGCGCTTTACAGAGGGATGTAAAGCTCCGCATCGCGGAACTCCGGGGGGACCGGTGGGACGGTTTTCTCGAGGGTATCACTCCCTCTCACCAAGCCTACTGGCGGCTAGCGAGGGCTCTCAAGTCCGACACGGTAGCCACCATGCCTCCCCTGACCCGCCCTTCAGGCGCCCCTCCAGCTTTCGACGACGAGGAGAAAGCCGAGGTCCTAGCAGACTCTCTAGAGAGACAATGTTCTCCTAGTGTCACAATTTCCGACCCACCCCATCGCGATCACGTAGATAGGGAAGTAGAGCGCAGGGTTTCTGCCCCGCCATCCGACACGCTCACCCTGGTCACCCATTCCGAGGTAGAAGACCTCATCAAAGGCCTTAAGCCTAAGAAAGCCCCCGGCCCTGACGGCATCTCGAACCGCGTACTAAAAATCCTTCCCTACCACTTGATCTATCTCTTGATAGCCATCTTCAATGCCGCCATGACGCACGCCATCTTCCCTTCGGAGTGGAAAGAAGCAGACGTCATCGGCATTCACAAACCCGGTAAGCCACGTGACGATCCCACGAGCTACCGCCCCATAAGTCTCCTTAGCGCCCTGGGCAAACTCTACGAGCTCAACTCAAAGACTTTGTCATCTCGAAGGGCATACTCATACACGAGCAGTTCGGCTTTCGAGCTGGACACTCTTGCGTCCATCAAGTGCACCGCATCACGGAGCATGTCCTCTCCGGGCTCAACCAGCCCAGACCTATATACACCGGAACCTTATTCTTCGATGTCGCCAAGGCATTCGATAAGGTCTGGCACAATGGCTTGCTTCACAAGCTCTACCTCATGGGCGTGCCAGACCGTCTCGTTCTCATCATACGAGATTTTCTCAGGAATCGTACTTTTCGATATCGTGTCGAAGGTACGCGATCCACTCCCCACCCTATTCAGGCAGGAGTCCCTCAAGGCTCTGTGCTCTCTCCACTCCTGTTCAGCCTGTTCACGAACGACATCCCTCGTTCGGACAGGGTGCAACTAGCCCTATACGCGGACGACACCGCACTATATTTCTCGCACAGAAATAAGGCTTTCCTGACGCACACTCTTCAAGTCGCCGTCAACGCCCTAGGCGAATGGTTCCGTAAGTGGCTCATCGATGTGAACCCGGAAAAGAGCGCCGCGGTGTTCTTCTCCCGGGGTACCATCAGATCCCACACTGCGGGCCATCCCAGTCGTCGTTTAGGTCCGATCTCCCTCTATGGGCGTCCCATCCCCTGGACCAGAAAGGTCAAATATCTAGGCGTCACCCTAGACTCCCACATGTCATTTGGACCGCATATACGGTCAGTACGCAACCGAGCGGCCTTCGTCCTCGGTCGGCTCTACCCCATGATCTGCAGGCGGAGTAAACTGTCACTTAGGGATAAGTTGACACTTTACAAAACCTGCATCCGTCCCATCCTAGCTTACGCCAGTGCCGTATTCGCACACGCGGCTCCCGTTCACATCAATAGCCTCCAGGTTATTCAAAACCGATTCCTTCGACATGCCGTCGGTGCCCCGTGGTACATGCGGAATGTCGACCTTCATTCTGACTTCGGTCTAGTCCCTATCCGCAAATTTTTCAAACAAATGTCCGAACATTACTTTGAAAAAGCGTGCGTCCACCCAAACCCGCTAATCGGCGCCGCTGCCGACTATATCCCCGACCCCGACCCTGGTCCTGGTCCCTCAGATCGTCGAACTGCCGTACATCGCCGCCATCCGCGGCATGTACTGCTCGACCCACTCGACCCGATGTCCGTCCTCCTGGACCATGATACTACACCAACACCAACACCGACAACGACGTCACGAGTCGTACACACACCAACACACAGACACCGGTCTCACCGGCGAGGCCGAAGGGTCGTACGCATGCGACCTCGACATGCATCCCCTCGCTGAGTTTCTTGCCGTTCTTCTCAGCGGGGGCGCGTTGTGAACCGGTGGTAAACTCATACTCTCTAAGCGGCAGCCCAAGCCGAGGCCGTGCGAGGTGCCCTTGTGCTAGTCGCTACCCAACTGGCTGGAGCGCTTAAAGTGCTCGCCCTCATGTCCGGTGAAGCTGGCACACAAAAAAAAAACACTGTACGTGATATTGATGTATTTTGATGTTATTATCTGTGCCTACGGTTCTTACTTGCATTTGAGATTTGATCATTCTAAGTAAATATCATGAAGAAATAGGGTCAAAGTGGAGAAAACACTCCCAAATACATGACTGAGGTCAACGCTATCCCTTTCATTGAGGTCGAATCTCCCTTTCTAAGAGGGTAACCTTGATGTTTCATGAAAAATCAGGACATCTTTTTAACTTCGTCGCTTAATACGACTTACTTGGCTTGTTTAAGCTTTAAGTTTAAACCGATTAAATATGTCTAGTTGCTTCCGTTTACCTCTCAAAATACGACGGGACGAAAAACCGACACGACCGTTGAGAGACCAGGCGCAACATTTTACATACCTATCTGACGCATGGAGCATCTTACTTTACCTTAGAGGAGATACCACTGGAGATAGCATGTAACTTATTATATGTATTTTTATTAGTGTATATTGTCTCGCATATTAACTACCCCACTTTTCGTATTCCATGCAATCTTTTTTCCATCCCAAGGTTGCCTGTAAGAAATTGCGGATAGCGATAAGGCCGCCCTTTGTACAAATTCCTTCAAGTCCTTTTTATATGTGTGTACAATAAAGAGTATAAATAAATAAATAATAAAATAGCATGATGCGCTAACCCCTCTGCCTAATTTTGTTCATATGGTCAGGTCATTCTTTATTTGTGTGCGTATCTTTTTGAATATGTTGCGAGTTTATTATAGTGTGGTTATGCGTGAAATTGTATCTGTGTGTGTTTACTTCGCCTCCCGCACCCCTCAAAAGTGCCACGAAAAATTTGTTCGGTGAATCGACGCGATACTAGCTCCATTCTAATTACTCTGAGTACTTTACAGACAATCAAGTAATAAATAAATAATAAGTTAATGGTTGTGAAAATAAAAGCATATGAAGTTATGATAAAAATAAATTGTATTACAAGATCATATATTCAGTACGTTTAACGATTTCTGATTAATCACAAGATATTGAATAGCAATTTCCATTATATGCAAACAACTAAAACACCTTGTAACCCACACATTAGACGATAGAAAAAGCATTTGCAGTAAATTTAGGTTTCCATTGGACCAACTGCAGATCATTGCAGCTTCATAAAATTTCTTTTCGAATGGGACAATGGATAGTCATAATATTCCTTCGCTCAATATCTTTAGGAAATGTACAAGAAAATAAAAAATGTATTAATATTGACCACGGGTAAATAAAACAGTATATATATTGACAGGTGACAGGTATAGTGACAGGTTAAGAAATAGTGACATAAGGAAACGTTGTGGTATGAAAGAAGATGTTGTGACAAAAATTGAGGTATGCTGAGATGGTTTGGCCATGTCGAGAGAATGAATGAGGAACGATTGACGAAAATAGTGTATAAGGCGAGTGTGAATGAAAGTGTTGGAAGGGGTAGACTTAGGCGGACGTTTCAAGACCAAATCAGGGACGTCTTGAAAAAAGGCCAGGTCAAGAGTACCCTAAACCGAAGAGCATGTATGAAGGGAATAATGAAAGTGGACGAAGCGAAACAAGTATGTAAGGATCGTAGCAAGTGGAAAGAAGTGGTCTCTGCCTACCCCTACGGGAAAGAGGCGTGATTATATGTATATTTATAGAATGATATAGGTACTCTCGCCGATACGACCACAGTGGCCAATCTTTCGCAAGATCAGCCATCAGCCAGTGCACAAATGCTTGCGTAGCCACAAGTGCACTCTTTCTTCCTTTTACCTCTCACAGTTTAGTGATACGAAAGATCAACACGACCGGGGAGAGGTCAGGCGCAGGACCGACTTTTTATATGCCTATCCGACGCATGGATCATCTTACTTTACAGACAATCAGTTGACCAGCCTGCATTGTCCTAGCCAGTAAGGAACAAATATACAAAGTTGTTGCTCCCCGCAGGATTCGAACCTGCGACCCCCGGTACGCAAGCAAGCAGTTTCCCACTGCGCCACGGAGGCTACTAGATGCGACAGGACTAGGAGGCAACAAGAATAAATATGATTTTAATAATATGTTTAAAACTACATACACACTTGAACATACAATATTTTTTCCATATCAATCCTTGAACTAAATACCTACATCGTATATTTTTTATCATAAAGTGGCGGTAAAAAAATCCCCAAAACGGAAAGTCTTCAAAAAATCTTTACCATGGTTACTCTATGAAAACAATGTAAAATATTTTAAATTAGATAATTCAACTACAAATTAATAGAAAGTTAAACCCAATGCTAACAAACGAACTGAAAACGTGTTATATGCCTATCGAAAGAAGAACTGATCGAAAATATGGTGCATAATCCAAAGGGATCATCGGTAGGTACATTATTGAACAAATCGGACTTACGAGTGATATTCGGTATCATCTAAGGGGTACAACATATTTTTGCAACTAAGTACTACACATTTTATCACCATTCTTATTAGTTTAATTCACTTTATCGTGAAATTATGGTATTTAAATGTTGGATCGATTTAAATGACAGACAGTTTCATGCTGACAATAAGCGCCAGTGTTGCCACAAAATATGAACCCTTAAAATCGGTATTTAAAATTGCATTTGAGTACAATTGGCGAAAACACAATATAGCATTATCCTAATCGTACTCGCAGAACAATACCAAAAAAAAAATTATTAGACATGATTGTCATCGAATTTTATGTTTTCGGGTGGAAAACAATCTTTTGATGTTGAAGTAGAGCATTTCTATATTAGGGTATCCATTTCTCGGGTAATTTAAATTATTACATGGACCACACATTGGACCACTTAGAAAGAGAGATCCGGCCTCAATGAAAGGGATAGCGTATGCCTCAATCAACTATTTGGAGTTTGGACTCCACTTTGACCCTATTTCTTCATGGTAAATATAAATCCGTGAGCATTCTATAGTACTTGTACTGATTTTTGTTCTGTGGTTTAATAGGTTACACTTACACACGAAAAAAGTATCGATACTTTGTGGTATAGAGTCTTAGAGAAAGAAAACAATAGAGAGCTGGCACTTACTTTCTCATTCGCTCAAGAAAAGGATGCATTTATATATATTTTATGTGATAGAAAGAAACAGAGCATATGATTTTTTGTCCCTTAGCGTGTGTTCAAAATCTGGCGCACCTACGGTGCGTTTTCTTCGAGTACTCATGAAATTTTCTAGTTCACGACCTAGCTTTGGAGTTTTAAATTGAATTGCGTTATGAAATATCGTTTATACTACTTATTAGGTGCATTTGAATAAATATCCTTAACGTGTGTTAAGTGTACGAATGATTATTTTCCGTTATTTTCTGTCCTTATCGGCGGCACGCTAGCTAGATGTCTTGTTATATTCTGTCTACGTATAGAGTAGTTTTCCTTTCGATACCGATACTATTGTACTCTCAGAGTAATTAGAATGGGGCTAGTATCGCGTCGATTCCCCTCAGAGTAATTAGAATGGAGCTAGTATCGCGTCCATTCCCCGAACAAATTTTTCGTGGCACTTTTGCGGGGTGCGGGAGGCGAAGTAAACACACAGAGATACAATTTCACGCATACCGATACTATAATGAACTCGCAACACATTCAAAAAGATACGCACACAAATAAAGAATGACCTGAACATATGAACAAAATTTGGCAGAGGGGTTAGCGCATCATGATCTCTCCTGTGGTATCTCCTGTAAGATTGTACTAGATACTTTGTATTAGATACTTTGTATTCGATACTTTTATTCAATGAGTACTTTTAGACAGGTATCGTATCGATAAATCTTAAAAATTTCCTTTCTTAAAACTTATGCTTACAGCTGACGTCACTGACTACTGATGACCTTTTTTTTGGCCACAGTGCTCACCGGACAGGAGGAGCAGAGAAAAAATAGTACTCGATTCCTTAAAGTATAGATATTTTTACGAGTGTAATACTTTTTTTTGATACCGACCCCAAAGGCCTGTAGGGATTGGTATCGAAAAAAGACTGACTAACTCATTTCATTGAACTACTCATTTCATTGAACTTCAACTTTTTTTGGCCATCAGTTCAAAAAATAATAATAACAGTTCAGTGAGGACTGTTATTATTGAAGTGAAACTTCTTATGCGACTTCCAAAAATGTTATCATTTAACGCGTTAGACGTTGTGCGTTGCGTGATAGGTGTTAAACGATAGGCGATAGGCGTTAAATGATAGGTGTTAAACGATAGGCGATAGGCGTTAAATTTGTTAAGGTTATGAAAGCGCTCATGTGACGCCGTCACTGAGTGAGTGGGTGAGTGGAAGAGTGGGTGAGTGGAAGAGTGGGTGAGTGGGTGAGTGGAAGAGTGGGTGAGTGGAAGAGTGGAAGAGTGGGAGAGTGGATGAGTGAGTGGGTGAGTGGGTGTGTGGGTGAGTGGGTGAGTGGGTGAGTGGAAGAGTGGGAGAGTGGAAGAGTGGGTGAGTGGGTGAGTGGATGAGTGGGTGAGTGGGTGAGTGAGTGGGTGAGTGGGTAAGTGGGTGAGTGAGTGAGTGGGTGAGTGAGTGGGTGAGTGAGTAGGTGAGTGGGTGAGTGGAAGAGTGGGTGAGTGGAAGAGTGGGAGAGTGGAAGAGTGGGTGAGTTGATGAGTGGGTGAGTGGGTGAGTGGGTGAGTGAGTGGGTGAGTGGGTGAGTGGGTGAGTGGGTGAGTAGGTGAGTGGGTGAGTGAGTGGGAAAGTGGAAGAGTGGGTGAGTGGATGAGTGGGTGAGTGGGTGAGTGAGTGAGTGAGTGGGTGAGTGGGTGCGTGATTGGTGAGTGAGTGCGTGAGTGAGTGGGTGAGTGGGTGACTTCGTTGACTCCGTTGACTCCACTGACTCCGTTGACCCCGCTGATTCCGCTGACTCCGCTGACTCCGTTGACTCCGTTGACTCCGCTGACTCCGCTGACTCCGTTCATTCCGCTCACTCCGTTGACTCGGCTGACTCCGCTGACTCCGTTCACTCCGCTGACTCCGTTGACTCCGCTGACTCCGCTGACTCCGTTGACTTTGTTGACTTTGTTGACTTTGTTGACTTTGTTGACTTTGTTGACTTTGTTGACTTTGTTGACTTTGTTGACTTTGTTGACTTTGTTGACTTTGTTGACTTTGTTGACTTTGTTGACTTTGTTGACTTTGTTGACTTTGTTGACTTTGTTGACTTTGTTGACTTTGTTGACTTTGTTGACTTTGTTGACTTTGTTGACTTTGTTGACTTTGTTGACTTTGTTGACTTTGTTGACTTTGTTGACTTTGTTGACTTTGTTGACTTTGTTGACTTTGTTGACTTTGTTGACTTTGTTGACTTTGTTGACTTTGTTGACTTTGTTGACTTTGTTGACTTTGTTGACTTTGTTGACTTTGTTGACTTTGTTGACTTTGTTGACTTTGTTGACTTTGTTGACTTTGTTGACTTTGTTGACTTTGTTGACTTTGTTGACTTTGTTGACTTTGTTGACTTTGTTGACTTTGTTGACTTTGTTGACTTTGTTGACTTTGTTGACTTTGTTGACTTTGTTGACTTTGTTGACTTTGTTGACTTTGTTGACTTTGTTGACTTTGTTGACTTTGTTGACTTTGTTGACTTTGTTGACTTTGTTGACTTTGTTGACTTCGTTGACTTCGTTGCGCGGGGAGGTGGAATAGAAAGAGACAGAGCGAGAATGAAGTTTCACTTCTTCCGCGCGGAGGGACTCCACGCACGCACATTTTTTTTTATTTGGACAATCTCGGGTCGCTGGACGGGAGGAGGCCAGTGATAATTAAAGATATCGAGTACTATCTCCTCTAAGTTAGTTATCGATACTTTTGTTTCGATATCTTTACGAGTACGATATTTTTTTCCGATACTACTCATGAGTATAGTATCGATACTTTCTATTCGATTCCGTGTCCCTAAATGAGGTCATCTCTCACAGCTCTGCAGGGCTAGACAAGTGGCAAACGCTTTGTATCTATTCCATATCGACAATCATAAACGCTTTAGCGATATCGTTCTTCGTTTGGTAGCCAAATGTACTAGGAGTTATCGAACGCTTATTCTATTCGATCGCTACGAAAAATAACAAATATAGTCTATGGTTTCGTTCTTAAATGTCATCCAAGTATCTGTCACTTGGGCATTGCAGGGCTAGACAAGTGGCAAACGCTTTGTATCTATTCCATATCGACAATCATTAGCGGCAAATGTTGCGTGACACCCACAATCCTCTGATAGGACCCTGTAGCTAAGAAGCTTAGCGTACATAGCACCTACAAAAAAAAATATCTCCGTAATATATCTAATAATAGGTCAAATATGCGCCATTTTGTAGCGTTATCTACAAGTGTTTGGCGATCGCTTCGTTTCGTACGCTTTGATTCGAAGTAGAATGTCAAACCTGCCACTTGGCTACGGTTTCGATGGGAATTAATGTACTATTCCGACGTTTCGTTTCATCGAATAGATTAGAATGACATTTGGCTACCAATTTTCTATTCTATTCGTTAGATCAAATTACTTATCGTATGTTTATGTCATTCCCATACATTCAGTATTCTATTCTATTAGCGTTTGTGCCACTTGTCTAGCCGTGCTGAGCGTAATATCTTCATGGCGTAGACAGCTGGAATTTTTAATTCGAGTCAGTAATCTGACATTAGAGTGCGCGCCAGATAAGTCTGCGCGCGGCCAAAATCGGAACTAATTTGTTCCGCCATATTGTACTTACTGACAGGTGTTGTTTTCTATTTGTTTTGACCACGAAGATATAGGGTTAAAGTGGAGTCCAAACTCCAAATAGTTGATTGAGGCATACGCTATCCCTTACATTGAGGCCGGTTCTCTCTTTCTAAGTGGTCCAATGTGTGGTCCATGTAATAATTTAAATTAGCCGAGAAATGGATACCCTAATATAGAAATGCTCTACTTCAACATCAAAAGATTGTTTTCCACCCGAAAACATAAAATACGATGACAATCATGTCTAATAATGTTTTTTTTGGTATTGTTCTGCGAGTACGATTAGAATAATGCTCTATTGTGTTTTCGCCAATTGTACTCAAATGCAATTTTAAATACCGATTTTAAGGGTTCGTATTTTGTGGCAACACTGGCACTTATTGTCAGCATGAAACTGTCTGTCATTTAAATCGATCCAACATTTAAATACCATAATTTCAAGATAAAGTGAATTAAACTAATAAGAATGGTGATAAAATGTGTAGTACTTAGTTGCAAAAATATGTTGTACCCCTTAGATGATACCGAATATCACTCGTAAGTCCGATTTGTTCAATAATGTACCTACCGATGATCCCTTTGGATTATGCACCATATTTTCGATCAGTTCTTCTTTCGATAGGCACATAACACGTTTTCAGTTCGTTTGTTAGTATTGGGTTTAACTTTCTATTAATTTGTAGTTGAATTATCTAATTTAAAATATTTTACATTGTTTTCATAGAGTAACCATGGTAAAGATTTTTTGAAGACTTTCCGTTTTGGGAATTTTTTTACCGCCACTTTATGATAAAAAATATACGATGTAGGTATTTAGTTCAAAGGATTGATATGGAAAAAATATTGTATGTTCAAGTGTGTATGTAGTTTTAAACATATTATTATAATATATTTATTCTTGTCGCCTCCTAGTCCTGTTGCGTCTAGTAGCCTCCGTGGCGCAGTGGGAAACCGCTTGCTTGCGTACCGGGGGTCGCAGGTTCGAATCCTGCGGGGAGCAACAACTTTGTATATTTGTTCCTTACTGGCTAGGACAATGCAGGCTGGTCAACTGATTGTCTGTAAAGTAAGATGATCCATGCGTCGGATAGGCATATAAAATTCGTTCCTGCGCCTGACCTCTCCCCGGTCGTGTTGATCTTTCGTATCACTAAATTGTGAGAGGTAAAAGGAAGAAAGAGTGCACTTGTGGCTACGCAAGCATTTGTGCACTGGCTGATGGCTGATCTTGCGAAAGATTGGCCGCTGTGGTCGTATCGGCGAGAGTACCTATATCATTCTATAAATATACATATAATCACGCCTCTTTCCCGTAGGGGTAGGCAGAGACCACTTCTTTCCACTTGCTACGATCCTTACATACTTGTTTCGCTTCGTCCACTTTCATTATTCCCTTCATACATGCTCTTCGATTTGGGGTACTCTTGACCTGGCCTTTTTTCAAGACGTCCCTGATTTGGTCTTGAAACGTCCGCCTAAGTCTACCCCTTCCAACACTTTCATTCACACCCGCCTTATACACTATTTTCGTCAATCGTTCCTCATTCATTCTCTCGACATGACCAAACCATCTCAGCATACCTCAATTTTTGTCACAACATCTTCTTTCATACCACAACGTTTCCTTATGTCACTATTTCTTAACCTGTCACTATATCTGTCACTATACATACTGTTTTATTTACCCGTGGTCAATATTAATACATTTTTTATATTCTTGTAGATTTCCTAAAGATATTGAGCGAAGGAATATTATGACTATCCATTCGAAAAGAAATTTTATGAAGCTGCAATGATCTGCAGTTGGTCCAATGGAAACCTAAATTTACTGCAAATGCTTTTTCTATCGTCTAATGTGTGGGTTACAAGCTGTTTTAGTTGTTTGCATATAATGGAAATTGCTATTCAATATCTTGTGATTAATTGGAGATCGTTAAACGTACTGAATAAATGATCTTGTAATACAATTTCTTTTTATCATAACTTCATATGCTTTTATTTTCACAACCATTAACTTATTATTTATTTATTACTTGATTGTCTGTAAAGTAAGATGCTCCATGCGTCAGATAGATATGTAAAATGTAGGTCCTGCGCCTGGTCTCTCAACGGTCGTGTCGGTTTTTCGTCCCGTCGTATTTTGAGAGGTAAACGGAAGCAACTAGACATATTTAATCGGTTTAAACTTAAAGCTTAAACAAACCAAGTAAGTCGTATGCGACTAAATTAAGATGATGTCCTGATTTTTCATGAAACATCAAGGTTACCCTCTTAGAACGAGAGATCCGACCTCCATGAAAGGGATAGCGTTGACCTCAGGCATGTATTTGGGAGTGTTGCCTCCACTTTGACCCTATATCTTCGTGGTTTTGACTGATTTAACTTTGCCATCATCTTGCCAAAAGTGATTAAAAGTGCTGGCAGGGATATTATTTTCAAGGTGAAACGTGCTTGCGAGGCAGAACAAAAGAATAACGGGCCTGTTATACCTTTTTTCGAAGTTAGAGCCCGCGTTGCTTATTTGACAGATTAGTTTTGGGGCTGCCAAGTAATGAATATTTCCCCATTTATTCTTAAATCTTCACAAGTTCTATATTTTTTAATAATTTAGTAATCTTTGTAAATGATGATTGATAAAGTTTATTTCTGTGATATTTAAATAATATTGTTTTTTAAGTTTGAAAAGTGTGAAGTGAAGTAGAGCGTTTGCCTCCTATCAGTGCGACCTAAACCCCATAGAAAATATATGGGCTTTTGTGAAGAGACGAATTGCAGAGAAAAATTTCAATAAAACTCCAGGGGAAATAGCCTCAATAACTGAAGCTGCTTTTAGCACAGTGACTACAGAACAATGGTACAACGTGTGCCAACATGTTTGAAGACAAATATTATGATTTACATAAGCTGATGGATACGGTTATGGATATGCTACAAGTGACACTGAATCATTGGACTCTTCTGAAAATGAACCTAGATGATGATTATGATGATCTTGGAATAAAAGGGATTGACCCATTGCAGAACTATTGTTACGCTAAATTTAAAAGTTCTAGTAGATACTCAATAAAAAATTTACAATAACACTCATTTACTTCCTTTCCACAATTTTTATACGATAAAATAAATTAAATTCCATTGCCTTTAAAATCATCAAAATATTCATAAAGGATCATTCGTTATATTTTTAATACAAGTGACAACTTACGTCTAAAGTAGTAATAACTAAAAATCTTCTCAGTAGCGGCCGCGTTACGATCCGGTGGTAGTTTGTAAAAATGATTTTTGTGTAAGTGCCTCCTTGGGGCCTATACATAATAAAGATATTTTGACTTTTGAATAGATTTATATTTTTGTCTTCATTTGATTCCTAAGTACTCAGTACTTAGGAATCAAATGAAGACAAAATGGGTAAATATATTTCATCGACTGGCAACATTATATACGCCACCAGTCATGAAGATATAGGGTCAAAGTGGAGGCAACACTCCCAAATACATGCCTGAGGTCAACGCTATCCCTTTCATGGAGGTCGGATCTCTCGTTCTAAGAGGGTAACCTTGATGTTTCATGAAAAATCAGGACATCATCTTAATTTAGTCGCATACGACTTACTTGGTTTGTTTAAACCGATTAAATAAGTCTAGTTGCATAATCAGTCCTAATATACGGAAGAACTTTACCTTCCGCCATAACTATTATTGGAAACGAGTTAAATAGTAGAAATCTAAATATAGGCCCCTTCAAATCTGGTAACTTCCGTGGTGCCTTACAGGTGGACTAACTCTAGGTGGTACATCTGTAAGAATCTTTCGTTCTGAGGTTATATCGACCTGTGTGATTTTTACTTGTCTCCCGCTTTGAAAAGGAGAAAAGTGGAATTTATATTTTTATATAGTTTTCTAATTAAATTTGTTGTGGGTTCCAAGACAATTTAGCGTTTCCACGGGACTCGCCGAGGGTCAAACCTTGGTGTCTTGGCCTTGGTGTCTGGTGACCACTGTAGATCCTGGCTAACAGGAGTCACAGTGGTGGGAATGAGAGGTGGAATTCGACCAAAAAAAAACCTTTCCTACATCAAGCGGACCGCATTTTTATTTAAATAAGCACCATAAAGTGTATAAAAGAAAAATACAATTTCAATGCGAAATAATGAGGGAAGCTCTACTAAAGTCACGCGTGGACTAGGCTCAGCAAACTGAACCCCTATTAATCAGACGCTATATTATCTACTAAGAAAAAGCTTTTACTAGCTACAAAAATTCACATGATTCTGGATTTGACATGTTTTTGGCTGTTGTCGATTGGGAAAAAGATGATAAATAAATAATAATGTGATGGCTGATCATGGTTGTGTAAACAAGGGTTCTATATAAAATTATGATAAAAATAAAAAGTTATTGTATTATAAAATCATTTATTTTGCACCTATCTAGTCACACATAATTTATGCCTCTTACTACGTCAATGACTGAGCATCTTTTTCTCATTGGCTCTGTACGGTTCAGATCATAATTTCTGATTTTTACGCGACCATCCGTCAAATTAATTTTATTTCAATGTGTAATGAAATAAAATTAATTTGACGAATTATATCGTGGTTTTAAATAAAAAATAAACCGCGATATAATCCGTAAAATTAGTTTGTTTGCTGACATGTGTAGTTATCACACGACGCGTGTCTGTTGCGGTGTCGCACACTGCATTTGATATATTCACTAAGGAAATGAAGTCAACAAATATGACATAAACAGCAAACAAGAAAATTAATGATGTGAACCGTTTAATTAATTGTTCAAAATGGGTCCCAAGTTAAAAAGAAAAAGTTGTGCTCTTGACAAAATTCTGTATAGTAATAAATCGAGAGATATATTCAGCAGAATAAGAGCTGATTGAACGAGTGCGCTTCGGTCTGAAATACAACTTTAATTTTGCAACAACAATTTAGTAGTTATTTGAATTTTAAAAAATTAATCTACGATACCTTTAACGAATTCCGATATTGATTACAAGATATTGAATAACAATTGACAATACAAAAAACAAATAAGTACCTCTAACCCACACGTTACACGATAATATGTATAGCGGAGAGAAAAAGCGGTTGTTGTAACTTTAGGTTTAATAATAATAATAAATACACTTTATTTTGCACCAAAAGTTACATGAAAATTGAACAATACGTTGAAGATATCAATGTACAAAGGCGGCCTCATTGCTAAAAAGCTATCTCTTCCAGACAACCTACCTAGGTTTCAATTAGATCAAAGCATAATATGGAGTATAAAAATCTTGTAATTTAGCCGAAAACATTGACATGAAGCTTTTTGGTATTATAGATAATACCTATAATATCTTACAGCTGGTTTAGATAAAATCCTGTTCCATTGAATCCTTATATTAAAATCTAGCTGACCCGCAAATCTCTTTCCGCGCTGTCTATAGCAAATTCAAATTCAAAATTCTTTATTATGCCTATGCATAAGGCCCCGTAAGGCCTATGCCTTACGGGGGCTCTTACATATTGTCATTTTTTACAACTACCACCGGATCGTAACGCGGCCTCCACTAAGAAGATCCGGCAAGAAATTCAGCGGGCTTGCCTTTTTTCAATTATATAAGATTTTTTTAAACAAATTTACAATAAATATATGCGGTCTTTTATTTACGCGAATACTATGGATTGAGATATATAATATAGATATAATATGTAAAAGTAGTTTTATTTCCAAGTTATACCATGTAAAAAAAAATATATTTAACTGTCATACATGGCTAAAAATTACTGTTTTATGGAGTTTTTGCCTCCTACCACGTAAATGACTGAGTATGTTTTCTGATTGGCACTTTAAATAATGTCTTATTCGAATTCTCAAAAATGTATTTGCGATAGTTTTAACAATTTTCGTTTCATGTAGATCAGAACAAGATATTCCATTAGTATCAGGGTGGTTAAACATTTCAAGCACAAGGGGCGTAAAATATTGCATGATAATATTAAGCAATTGAATTCTAATATTGTTTTGTACCAGTTGACCCA
Source organism: Furcula furcula (assembly GCA_911728495.1). Classification (NCBI taxonomy): domain Eukaryota; kingdom Metazoa; phylum Arthropoda; class Insecta; order Lepidoptera; family Notodontidae; genus Furcula; species Furcula furcula. The sequence goes on from OU452243.1 coordinate 9,852,383, forward strand.
TAGAAAAAGCTCGTTTGAAGACTTTTTCGGTATATAGAACGACTTTAAAAGCAGGTACAGATGGAAAATGAAGCTTTCCTCTGTTTACAAATGTTGTAAATGAGTAAAATTTATTTATGTCCATACAATACATATGATCTTTATTATATTTTGTATTAAATTCTGATGATATTAACATATCTTGACAATAATTACAAGAAATATTTTCTAAAATTTGTTTTACAATGTACCCTGTTATATAATACAAAATACTATCGTGATATGGGCTGCTTTCCAGCGAATCTAAATTGCATAATATTTCTTCTTCGTTTAGTATTGACTCAGTTGCTTTTGGAGGTTGTAGTAAGTTTTTGGGTTTAGTATTAAAATCTAAGATAGGTGATGTTTCAAAGTCATTGTCTACACAGTTAGCATTAATTGACGGCTGACGGCATTGCGATTGTGATTGACGGGCCCGTTGGTCTAGTGGTTAGTGACCCTGTCTGCTAACCAACAGGTCGTGGGTTCGATTCCCACCAAGTGTCTGAGTGTTTTACCTATATAAGTATGTATTTACAAAAAAAAAGTATATAAGTATTAGTATCAGTTGTCTGGTTTCCATAGTACAGGTTGTGCCTAGTTTGGGATCAGATGACCGTGTGTGAATTGTCCCAGGATATTATTATTATTATTATTATTATTGCGAAATAGCATTTTCCTCATAATGTAACGGAACTCAAGAGGACTTGGGTTATCCTGTGCCCGACCACGAGCTCGTATACAGGAAAAAAAAAACCAGGTTATCTTGGGAACACTTAAAAGTTAAAAGATACTTTAACGGATCTTCTCTCATTGTACATAAATCCGTTACGAGTAATGAAAAGTTGTAAATATTCATGAGGAATCCTAAAACAAACGTTTTTCGCGGGTGATTCAAAATTTCTGTTTCATTTATTCTTAAAGATTTTAAATAATGTTTGGTTTCATCAAATACATTTTGCCAATAACTTTTATTTTTTAATGACAATGGAGATTTGTATTTTTTACCGTACGGTGATTTTGAGTTCATTATATTGAAAATTCTGTCAATAATATGCAGAAACTCTGCAGGTGCAGCACCTAAGTGCAGCACTATTGGTAAAATCAGGGTGACCACTAACTCTTAAAAAGTCGATTGCATCAGCAACTGATGAGGTTATTACTTGCGCAGCAAGTCGTACGTTCATTTTTTTATTTTTATAATCAATGTGCAATCCACTTAGTTTATTAGTAAATTTAAAACCTTCGCTTTGTTGGACTTCGTGTAATTTACGAACATATTTGAAAGAAATATCGCCAGTATCCGATTTCATAACAAAGTCACCTAAAACGTTTCTAGCTAATTTTAGCATATGTGCTGCATCAAGTAAACAGTAAATATTACTGAACCTGTTGGGATGCTTAAAGAATGGCCTAAAGTCATGCTGATTAAGTGAACAGCCTAAAAATTCATACGCCTTTATATTGGATGCAGCACCATCGCAAGTTAGTGACCGAACTGTGATACCAATATCATCCAGCAAAATGATTGCTGTTTTTATTATTTCTGACAATAGTTCGCCAGACAAACAATTCTGTATAAAAAAAATATGCTATCGGGCACTTAAATCACGTGCCATAAGATACTATCTGTAATACCAAAGCTTCAGTGGCTAATGTTTCCGGATTATTTACCGGAATAGGTCCTAGATCAACATAACCAGCGCTGTTGCAACTAGTTGCTGCAGCATAAAGCTGAGATAGGGGCCATTTCTGGCATCACACAGCTGGTGGTATTCTATTACTGTTGATTTCGTTCATATTTTTATGTTGTTCTTTCAAGTACTTTATGTGTTACTGTCTAAAAAATGTTTACGTGTTACTACCTTGTTCTGTGTGATTGTCAGAATAAAAATATTTCTTCTTCTTTTCAACCATAAATTTTGTCTGTTTTTCGATCATAAGCTAGATCCTGTTTGAGGGACATGCCATCAAATATTAGAGGTACGTTTTTTAAATATTTTTTTTCTGGCAGTTTTACTTGTTCTTTTAAATACTCCAGCACTTCTGACATAAAACCGACATTGCATTTAAATGAAGACAAAGATCTTCTTAACGTTTCAACGTGAGGTAAAAGTATGTAATTTCTTAAAAATTCGTACGCTTTGGGTGAATAGAAACATAAAGTAAGCGCAAATGCTTTTTCTTCCTCGCTATATCGTATACCATGTGGGTTAGTAGATGGTTTTTTTAATTATTTACATACGTCAGCGAAGCGACCTTGAATTATGTTTTCGAGGTCTGTTTTATTTGCATATTTTTTTACCACTTTAAGCAAATAGTTCAAATCTGCAATTCTTTTTTTTTGCCGCGACACTTTCTGCACTAGAGATTTATTCCTTTTCTGTAGTATTTCTTCTCTCGACGATTTTATTTGCACTTGTACGCCTTTGTCTATCATGTTGGGAAGACTATATTCAACGTCAATCTTAAACACAAAAATAAAGCAATATAAAATACACACAACAAAAAATAGATTCCTATAAACTCTTGAGAAAAAATAATTCATGCAGTTTCGTTATTTGAGTTTAACTCCGGCTACTTTAACTTATATCTTTATTTATTTATTTAAGTTAAAAACGACATCTCAACGCCGCAAAAAGGATCTACTTCGGTTTCATTTATCTTAGGAATACTGGCAGAGATTCGAAAGCTGGTACTTTGTAGAGGCAAATTGCTTTTATGTGACAGAGATTGCACGTAATATAGACTGGCCGAATTTCTGAAGATAAAAAAGCTCACTCATAGTGTACTTCCATTTTAATAGGATATTTTTACGTTCCATTTTGAGAACTAATTGATATAAGTTTGTATGGAGATCCGCACATTTTTTTTTATCCTTAAATTTGGACACCTTATGAGAAGAAACAAATCAAATTTGTTTAAATTTGTCTTAGATATGTAGAATTACAGTTACTGTTTCATTATTATTATTACATATTTTACTATGTAAAAATTAATGATGATTATTAAATTCACCTCGTCCACTAATGACTGTTCTTCAATAAAAAATGGTACTGCTGTTGCCTTTAAACGCTTTGTAAACTTATCATAATGAGACTCATCAAAATGTATACTGCAAATTCTTGCAGCTGCATAAAATTTATTTTTGAACGGCACCTTGGCTATCCATAAATTTCTTCGTTCAATATCTTTAGGAAATCTACAAGAAAATAAGAAATGAATTAATATTTACCAATTTATTTCAAATAATGTACAATCGTCAAGAATACATAGATTCATAATAATGTTAAAAAAGTACACATACAACCTTGTAAAATTAATAAACATATTTTTTTTTCTGTAATATCACTTCTTTGAACTGAATACATTGTTTATTTTTTGATCATAAAATAGCGGTAGACCAAAAACTCAAAACGAAAAGTCTTCAAAAAATTTTTACCATGGTCACTCTATTAAAACAATGGGAAATATTTTAAATCAGTTAATTCAACTACAAATTAATAGAAACTTAAACCCTATACTAACAAACGAACTGAAAACGTGTTAAAGTACCTATCGAAAGAAGAAGTATTCGGAAATTTGGTGCTTAATGTAAAGATATCTTCGTCAGGTAATTATTCAACAAAATCGCACTTACGAGTGATATTTGATATTACATCGGATACCACTTGCTCGTACAACCACGTACAATGCATTGTAACACCAGTTTTATTATTTTAAGCCACTTTATCGTGAAATTATAGTATATTGTTTGGGAACGATTTCAATAGCCCGCCCTGACAGGCAGTTTCTTACTGACAACAAGCGTCAGTATTGCCATAAAATACTGACCCCTATATGCGGGATATAAACTAGCATTTGGGCGCAATTGGCGGATGCGCAATACAGCATTATTTTAAGAAAACTCGATTAACAGTACTAAAAATGTTTAATATACATTATTGCTATTGCATTTCATATTTTCGGGTGGAAAAACAATCTTTTGATGTTGAAGTAGAGCATTTCTATAATAGCGTATCAATATCTCGGGTAATTTCAATTATAACATGGACCACACATCGGACCTCAATGAAAGGGATAGCGTATGCCTCAATCAATTATTTGGAGTTTGGACTCCACTTTGACCCTATATCTTCATGCCACCAGTCGCGCGCTGACTTATCTGGCGCGCACTCTAGCAGTATTACCACTTTTTTGTATTCCATAAATAGTGATGTAGTTCAGTCGACTTTATTCTCGACTAAGTTTAAATTGTTCACTTCATTCTCGACTAAGCTTAAAATCATTAAAATTTAATATTTCATAGAAATAAAACAAACTTTGTGCATTACATTTAAGTAATTAAACAGTATTGAAATAGACGTCATAACGTTTTCTGTGATGAATTCACGTAATTACTCAATTTTCTTTTTATCCACGGAACAAAAATTAGCTTAGGGCTGATGAAGTGACGTCACCTTGCATTGACTGTTGTTTAAAATTAAATTCCCATCTCCTACCTTGGGTGTCTGTAAGAGGCGACTAAGGGAAATCAAGAAAACGGGCAGCAGCGTCTTTCTATTAAATACCTGCCACCTATACTACGATCCCCAAGACGCCTGCCAAGCGTGGGGATTTAGACAGCAGTGGATGTCTTCGAGCTGCTGATGATGATCATAATAATTTTAGAATAAATCATCATTGCATGTATTTCTTACAACCACTATTATTAAATAATTTATCTTATCTTCTTTTCTCAATATAGATTTCCAACAATAGACTACGTAAAGGCCACGTAAGGCCGTACCATGTCCATAAAAAAATTGACACCATTTTGTTATTGTAAAAAAATAAAATGGCGTCTCACTCAACGTCAATTTCATCATTCATTTGCTGCTACGGTCCGCCGGAGTGGTCGAGTGTTTCCTAGCGTTGCCTTTTACATGAAGTAGTATAATTTTTACTTGTTGTGTTCAGTTGTTCTTATTTACTTATTTTATCATTATTTATAATGTGACCCAAACCATCTACATCAAGAGACGGTTCTCTTTCTCCCCATATACTTTTATCTATGTTTCTCCCAAGAGGAAGCGACAACGTCGTACGTTTCAACTTTCTGAGAAGCAGATAGTTATAAATGCATACAGGGCCTGTACCATCACCACTAATGGTAATATTAATGTCACCTTACTTTCTCGATAGAAAGGGACAGAACTATAAACTACGTATAATGACTTCTCTACCAACTATTATTATGTCAACTAAGATAATAATAATACTGCTAATATAGTCTTTTCGGGGTCGAATATAACTATGGGCCCCAGATATGTAAGTATGCAATAACAAGTCTGCATCTCCGATTGATGTAGGTACTGAGCAAAGAGGATTGTGTGAATACCACGACAGGAATAATGCGAATATCATCCAGATCTGTCTACCAAATAGTGAAAGAATTTAAAGTGAACATGGAGTTAACAAGTCCGAAAATAACTGTTCCCAATCTGAGTTAATCGACAGTGTTTTCAATTCATTTATATTTCACAGGTTCAGACTCTGTATGTAGTTCGTCAGATTTAGAATAAATCAGTATACATAAATTAATCGTTTTATTTCATAGCTCCCTTTTAATATCCTGTAAGTATCTCGTATTCTCATATAAGTACGTTTTATTTTACGAAGTATTTTACATAATATTTGTGTATTATTTGTTATTACTAAAATAAAAGCATGTTAAAAATACCATTGATTATTCTTTAGGATTGTAATCTCTGCCACAATGAGCGCAATGTTTTATCTATAGTTTTACTTGTTTCCCGCCTTGCAAAGGAGGGAAGTAGCATTTTTATTTTTCTAACTCCGATAAAATTTTAGATAAAGAGAGTCCTATATAATTTTATTTAAAGACAGTTTATCGCTTCCCCGGGGCTCCCCGAGGGTCACAACAGTAGAATCTCGGTCCCTCCACTGTAGCTCTTGGTTGAGTCACAGTACACTTCATTGACAGTTCAATTCTTATCTATGGACAGTTCTACCTGTCATTTTACTGACTCGAGTCCATAGATAATACACTATTCGAGTCGTTTAATTTAGTGATATTTCTCATTGACTCTAGTATCTAATCTGTGCATTGACTCATTGATCACGCCCGGTAATGTATGAACAAAAGAATTGGTCCGTATAGATTGACAGTGCAGGCATTCATATAGACGTTCCGCGTCCCTCTCTCATCTGCTTCACCCCCGGGAACACCAGGCGCCATTTTTTAATGTTTGACAGCTAAATCGCCGGTCCTTCCTTCCCGTCCGTCCGCCATTGCTTATTTCGTGTTGATGAGAAGTGTTTGCGTCGATTAAATTCCGCCTCTTAAAATCCACAAATACAGCGATATCGGGTTAAACTTCGGCATTTTTAACAATGTTTCGAAAGTGTTGTATACCCAAGTGCAAAAGTTTACGACAGGACGTTAAATTGCATCAATTTCCTGCAAAGGAAGAAAATAGGATGCGGTGGTTACAGTGCATAGGTTTTGGAAATAGTGAAGTCACCGAGAACAAGTTTGTGTGTCGCAAACATTTTGAGAAAAAGTTTGTCAACACGGCGACAAATCGTCTCAAGAGTGACGCCTATCCAAGTTTGTTTACAGACATGGAGATTTCTTCAGGAAACCCAACATCGGTCAGAACAGAAACGGGTAAGTTATCCTTGAATGAAACTAAATTATGTTTTGACCCATAGCCAACAAAAAAAAAATATTTCTATTTGTTTCTAGTTTCCAAGAAGACACACTTTGATCACACTTATGCACGTAAGCGCCATATTGATCATTCATATTCAAAACCTATGGACTGCACACCTCATAAAGTGGCCCGCTCTGAAGTGAATGGTATGTAGTATTAAAAATATATAATTTTGCTCAAAGACCTCCTTTTCCTTCCATTGCACTGGAGTATATTATTGTAGTCTATAATACTAATTAAACTATTTTACTAGGTGGTAGATTCCTTGTACAAGTAACCATCCAGGTAGGTACCATTGCAGTGTCAGATATTCTGCCGCCAAGCAGCAGTGTGGTGAAATTACCGGACACAAAGACTTAATATCTAATGTTTTAAGGGTCGGCAGTGATTATTCTGGTATTGCTAGCGTCTATAGGCTGCGGTGACTGTTTAAATAAGGCCGCACGCTTGCTTGCCACCTTGGTAGTATAAAAAAGAATCCTTATGTACGCTGTCATTTTATTTTGAATAAATAGTTAATATTTGTATTAATGTAGTTTTTGATTCACTATCAGCAAGATAATTGTAGATTTTTTCCCTGCAATATAACTTAAATGTTATAAGATGTATGTATCTTGTCTGGAAGAAATCGCAACTAGCTATAAGACTGCCCAATGTATAAAATGTTTGTAATTTGTATTTCCTGTTCTTTTTAGTGTGGAATTAAGAGTGGTTTATCTATCTTTATTATTATTAGTATGTAACCATGTTTATATCACTGACTACCAAGAGACAATGTTATTTATTCATGTATCACTAAAGAATTCAATTAGTTACTTAATTTCTTTTTCAGTTACTTTTAACGTAACTACAATGGAACCTGCTAATGCAACTACCAGCACTGGAATCCCTGATACACAAGGTAATAATTAATCAACACTGTATTATGAACTGCTTGAAGTTATTTCTGTATATTGATAATAAGTAATATTTTTATGTTCACTTAATATTTTTTTGTTTACAGTTTCATCTATTAAAACCCCTAGAAAGTTGGTTAGAAGGAGATTAATAAGAAACATAAACGCATTATCTCCAAGATGCCAGTTATTTTATAAAGAATATAAAAAAGCAAAACGAGAAAACAATTATAAATCTAGGGCCAAAAAGGCATTGAAGTTTAGTAATGAAAAATCTTTAGAGTTAACTAAAAATATGAATCCTCTGACAAAGAAAGTTTTGTGGATGCAAATTAAAATGTGTTCGAAAAACAAAAAGGCCCGCAGATTTACAAGAGAGGAGAAAATTATTGCCCTTGCCATATATAAACAAGGCCCTAAATCATATAAGTTTCTCCAAAAAATATTTATTCTTCCGTCAAAGACTACATTAAAGAAAATGATAAGCCAGTTAAATATTGACACTGGGATCAACACCAAAATTTTTGAACATATCAGACAACAGGTAAAATACATTTTTAATAACTTTTAATTCTTTATATGGGAAATGAATATTCTTTATTGTTTAATTAATTTAATATAATAATGTCATTAATGTAGTAATGGTGCCAATTCTGTTGTCACCACTACACTAAACTAGACTAAATTTTAGTTTAGTGGTATCAACAGATGATTAAGTGCTTAATTTGATTTCGACAGCTACTAAATTGAGTTGATAGTGAGGTTTTCATTGGTCAAATCATGTTAGTTGAAAACAATTCTCTTGTTCATCTGATTACACTAAACTAAAATAATTCTCCGGCTACGATACTTATATTAATTTTAATATTTGTTTAAATATTTATTTTAATATTTGTTTAAATATTTATTTTAATATTTGTTTAAATATTTATTTTAATATTTATTTTAATTTTTATTAATATTTATATTATTTTAATATTTATGTTAATATATATTTTTTATTTATTAATATTTTTATTTTATTATTTATATTAATATTTATTCTAATATTAATTTTAATATTTATTTCATTCTATATTAGTCTATTCTATTTTATTTTAATCGACATCTTTTAGATGCCGACTATTTTGATCTAATTTTAGTTTGAAGTTTCTAATATTAGGCATAAATGACGTAAACTGTGCACAACAGAATAGCAAAATACGTTTAAAACTAAGTTGAGTAACTAAAACCATTATATTCTATCAAACTATACCTAATTTAGTTTAATTCATGGATCTCTGAATAGGAAAGACACGACTAAACTAAAATTTAGTCTAGTGTGTGACAACAGAATCGGCAGCATTGTAATACAAAACACAAAATGAATACTAACTGTAATTCAATTACATCAAATGCATATACAGTTAGTATATTTTTATTACTTTATTTTATTTTACTTTATTGATATCAAAGCAAGTAATAATTAAACTTTTTGAGGGAAATTAAACGTAAAAAATACATTTCATTGTGTTATTGTGAAAATTATTTATGTGTTATTTTACATATGTATTTAAAATTTCTACATTATGTGGGAATCTTTATTTATACTAAGTAGACAGCTCTTAAGATCTTAGTATGCTCTCATATATTCATCCCTATTTGTTATCTACAGTGAGTAATAAAAGAACACTAGCTTAAAGTCACTGATATCGCAGAATAATAAAGTTGATACCACTACCTTTTTTGTATAAGTGCACTACTCTAGACGATAATTTGAAGAATTATTATGTATGTTACAGGTAACACAGTGGGATAGCAGAAAAAAATTATGTACAGTTGTATATGATGAAATGACAATTGAAACAGCACTAACCTATGCCGCCAATAAAGACAACATTGTGGGCTTTGTTGATTTAAATAAAAAGATCAACCAGTTCGCTGATCATGCCCTCGTATTCATGTTACGGGGTGCTGTTTTTAAATGGCAGCAACCAGTCGCTTTCTATTTCTGTGAAGGTGCTACTTCAAGCTTGCAATTAAAAGGAATAATAAAAGCTATTTTAGCTGCAGTGGCAGACACGGGGCTTATACCAATTGCCCTAGTGTCAGATCAAGGATCAAGTTTTCAATCTGCTATAAACAGTTTATTAGATGATACCAAAAAAGAACAATTACGTGCAGGAGACTCCATTGGTAAGTTGAAATTGAGTAGTAGATATGTGTAATGATATAACTTGATTTAGTGCTAAATTAAGCTAAGTATATTATTTTATTGTTTCAGATGACACTATTCATTTATATGGCAGTTCCTTAAGCGTGATATACGATCCACCTCACTTGCTTAAAGGTATTAGAAACAATCTGTTAACAAAAGATATGATGTTCGAGGGAAAGAGGGTGACATGGAATGATATTCTTGACGTTTACAATGCTGACTGTAAACATGGCGAATCGCGAATCCTACACAAATTGACAGATCAACATGTTATTCCAGAAAAAATAAAGAAAATGAAGGTAAATATTGACCTTAACTTATAACTATTATATGAAAAAATATTTTAGTTATGTACTCTGGTGGTCACGAACGTTGTACCACCTTAAGGACGACAATCGCTTGCACGAGCGGCCCAAAATGCACGAGGGCGGGGTAAGCGCACATAATGGTATTCAAACGATTTTGATTGAAAACTGATACACCATTCGTGTCCGCTATAGTACACATATAACAAAAATATTATTTGGTTTGAACTTTCTGTCTGTACTGGGTACCAATCTTGGCACCACCTAGAGAAATGTTTATTGACCGAATGCCCCAAGAAGAGTACTATGTTGGTATATCTCTGGCATGGCCTACAGCCTAAATGGCTTGATGGACTGTGACTTACAATACATGGTTAATAATTCGATTAAGTTGTGGGAGTGACATTTATATTTTTTAACAAAAACTAATATGGCGGCTGCCATTTTTTACTTTTTCTTCCGAAAACATCACTAAAACATCAACTTTCATTTGATACCCATATCAAATGAAATGTCTTAACGAGACCAGCTGAAATATATAGGAATTTATTCAATGTATGTATAATTTTATCTAAGCCCACTTTTTTTGTTCGCAGTCGGGCTTTTTGTACTTTCTTAATGATATAATAATATGCTGTTTAAAATGTTGATGAATGCAGATAAATAATATTTGATTCTGGCACTTAAGATATAAGCATTTCCTCATTTGGAATTATGACTATGAGTACTTACTGTTTACTTATTGTTATGCTTTGTTTTAGGTTAAGAATTGTGTACGTGTTTTGAGCAAGTCAGTGTCAGCAGCATTATCATACACTGCCGCTTTTCGTAAGTACTTACAGAATATATTAATATAACATTTCAGAACATGTGGACGAAATTGGCATGTTATTTTTTTTTAATATTCAGTTAATTGCTTAAAAATAGTGGTAAGTTACTATGAAACAGTAACTGTATTTAATAATTACCATAGAAAAGAATATATATTCATCTACTCATTGTATATTCCATAAAGATGCTTATGTGTCCGTTCACATAGACCAGACACAGATATTGATTGCAATTAAAATAGTGTTCGGACCCTAAGACAGATAAGTGAGTATGACATCACTATGACGTAGTATTTCAAATTTTGGTATAAGGAATGACGTTTCAGTGTTGAAAACAACGTCATCCTCCAGACTGACCTGGGGAGTTCCTGTCGTACTCCATAAATATATTTATTTATGTCACTCTATTCTTCGCCTTTTTGTGTCTAATGATTTATTCATGTAATATTAGTCAGTGGAATTACTAGTCAGTCAATAAAATCTGAGGCTGGTTTTCCTTGGCGCACCCCTCGAACATTTTTCAACATTCGAGGAGTCTCTTTCCATGTAAACCCTCTACGTCCTAAACGTTTATACTTATATTTTATATTTATACTGTACTTTTTTATTTTAGCTGTATATACTGATGGAAGGCCTGTAAGTGAGACTATGAAGAACACAGCAGAAGCAGTGTCGTTTTTCGACGACTTATTTGACAGTGTCAATGGTGCAAATAGTAATGAAAGGGCATTAAAAGGCAAAAAATTACGTAAAGCTGTAACATCAAAATCAGCACATCATGAATTTTGGAACAAAGCCATAAAAATTTTGGAGAATATAAAGTTTATTGCCAAGGATGGGACACTTAAAAGTGTACCCTCTATTAAAAATTGGATCATTACTCTAAAAAGCCTTAAAAGAGTGTGGCAATTGTTGGCCTCAAAAAACATTAAAATTATGAGGCCCAGATACTTCAACTCAGATATAATTGAAAATTTTTTTGGCCAAGTACGTGCTTATAATTATAGGAGTAATGATCCAACTGCTTATGCATTTATAAATACGTTTAAATCATTATTAGTGACGAGATTCATAAATTTTCATTCTGAAAGTTATAATTGTGAGGAAGATGCCAGCCAAGGCATATTAAACATACAATCCCTTTTTGAAAATGTAAACACTGCACCAATATCTCAACCTATACCAGAGGAAATACCTGTTTTAAAAGATATTGAATTTAATGAAGAAAATATTCAAGAACAGGCAAGACGAGAACGCCTTAACATTCATTCAAGGGCGTATACGGCTGGATGGGTAACACGCAAAATACTTAACAAAATTAATTGTAAAGAATGCAGAAATAATTTACTTACAAAAGATAGCAGTATTCACGACTTTATTAAACAAAAAGAATATAAAACAAAAACCCTTAGAAAATTAAACTATCCATCCGAATGTATAGTTACCAGTTTTGGAAATATTATTAAAACTACAAATGAATATTTGGAACAAAAAGGTCATGAAACTAATGTAGGTGAAAAAATTAAACAAGAAATAAGTTCCAAATATTCATTTGCGTTTCTTGATTGCCAAATTCATAAAAAAATTGTTCTTGAATATTTCTTGAAAATATCTATCAAACTCTGCATCTTTAATTGGTGCAATGTAATTAATAAAATATTAAAAGGGATTGATGTTATTAGGGCCGAGAAATGTAAATTGCAACCAATGCAAAATAAGGCACTACATAAGTTTAAGAAAAAATATAAAAATAAAAAGAAGTAATTATTAAAAGGCTGTTTTATTTATTTTTTAGATTCTACCTAGTTCCTAAGTCATAAAATTAAAATAATAAAAGAAGATGGAACCTAACCCGATAAAATAATTAGGCTGTATGATCGTTAAACCTTTGCCCTAGCTAAACGTGCAGAAAGAAAAAAAAACAAATGTCAAATTGAAGTTTAAATGCCTGCATTACGGTTCAAAGCTTAGAGGAAGAAAACAATAGAGGGCTGGACACTTTCTTTCTCATTCACGCAAGAAAAGAATGCGTTTATGTAGGTTACGTGTGATAGAAAGAAACAGTGTATATGATTTTTTGTCCCTCAGCATGTGTTCGATTTTTCCGCGCCGTGGGTGCGAAACAAATTTGACGTTTGCTCCCACTTTGCTCCGTGACAATTTTATCGTGGTTTTAATATTAAATAAATAACTTAAAATTCAATAAAAAACTAACTGTGACATTACTGTGTGTTGTGGAAATCCTATAAGAATCGTGCAGTGCAGTATTATAGGCTGTAAAAGTGACAGTGAACGTAAAATTAGTTGAGTATCGTTTCACACGTAAACGTGAATTATTATGGCCAATTTAGAGATTACATTTAGAAACTAATACATGTAAACGACTTATTTAGATCTTATTGCTCTAAATTAGTTATTATTTTACTTGAAAGTTACGTGTAAGATCGATAAATTCTTGTTTTTCATCCATAACCTAAAATTTTCAGTTTATTGATCGCCATTATCAGTGTTGCCAGTGTATAAAAGAGAGACTACCATAAATAAGTGGTAAATTATTATTAAGTGCATCATACACGATCCCACATGCTGGGTGCATCGAAGAATTTCTCAGATTTCCCGAATTTATTTTTATGATTTCCTGAAAATATGGATATTTGTATACTGTGGATAGCAGCAACAAAAATAATTAATTAGGTTGCTAAAAGTTATTCCCGAATGCTTAAATATTCAGAAATAACGTAAGCGCTCAAGTAATTCGTCCAAGGCTGCGCAGGACGTATTCATTCGTTATTTATAGGCACAATGGTCATTGTACATTTAATCGTGCTTTTACTATATGCATATATGTATGTATGTTGTTGGTTACAATTTATTGGTAAATTTGTCTGAATTATAAATAAATAGTACCGACGTTGAATAGTTTGTTTCATTTGCCCCCCTATTATGTACCTATCTCGTTTGACAACTAAAGTGATGATCAATAAAGCAAAGTGACTATTAAATAACTATCAAATGATTCATTTGGTATTGCCTAACTTGAATCACCAATAAATACCAAACACACTTTCAGTAGACATCAAAGTTTGGTGGACAACTGAAGCTTGATAGTCACTTTGCTTTATTGATCATCACTTTTTTTTTTGTAGGAATAGTACTGTTTCACCGGACAAGAGGGCGAGCGCTTAAAGCGCTCCAGCCAGAAAGGTTTGGGTAGCGACTAGCACAAGGGCACCTCAGGGAGGCACGGCCTCGGCTTGGGCTGCCGCTTAGAGAAAATGAGTTTACCACCGGTTCACAACGCGCCCCCGCTGAGAAGAACCGGCAAGAAACTCAGCGAGGGGATGCATATCGAGGTCGCATGCGTACGGATCCCTTCGGCCTCGCCGGCGAGACCGGTGTCTGTGTGTTGATGTGTTTACGACTCTTGACATCGTTGTCGGTGTTGGTGTTGGTGTTGGTGTTGTGGCATGGTCCAGGAGGACGGACATCGGGTCGGGTGGGTCGAGCAGTACATGCCGCGGACGGCGGCGATGTACGGCTGTTCGACGATCTGAGGGACCTGGCCGCTGCCCAATAGGACATGGGTTCGATTCCGAACAATTGTCTGGGTGTTATTTATCTATTTAAATATGTATTTATACAGTTTACAAGTATTTGTAATCATTTATCTGGTTACCTTACTAAAGGATCTGCGTAGATTGAGATCAGGTGGTCATTGGTCAAGCGTAGATTGTCCCAAGATACTAGTACTATAGATTTGTATATTGGAGAAATTTACTAAAACTTACCCAGTAAATGGCCATAGTATGTATTATATTAAGTTATAAGAAAGCCAATTTTTGCCTACCTCTCTGGGAAATAGCATATTATTGTTTTTATCTCTTAATTTTTTTGTATGAGGCAAATAATTATCTACAGCTCTTAGCCACTTTAATCACCACGTGATATCACCCAGGTGAACAATGTGGAATAGACCTTAGCTACAGCATATATGATATTAAGTGTACATTCACTTTGTAGCCTCCGTCGTGGGTTCGAATCCTGCGAAGGGCAACAAATTTGAGTAGTTGTTCCTTACTGGCTAGGACAATGCAGGCCGATGACCTGATTGTCTGTAAAGTAAGATGATCCATGTGTCGGGATTTGCGATAGGACGTATGCCCGACTCCTGTCCGTCAAATTAAAACACCGAGCTTTGGTAATAAACACTTATAATCAAATTGAGAGAGAACAACTTATAATACAGTGGAGTAATCGTAATAATTAAAACATGTCTGTCTCTGCCATAGATATTAGCGCGCTGTTATCTTTTTGACAGCCCCTTTGGCGTTCCGTAACCGTGATCCGAGATACGCCACACATGCGTCGGATGGGCATGTAAAAAGTCGGTCCTGCGCTTAACTTCTCCCCAGTCGTGTCGGTCTTCCGTCCCATCGGATTATGAGAGGTACCTTTTATATAAAGGAAGAGAGAGTGCACTTGTGTCTACGCAAGCACTTGTGCACTATAATATCTCCTGCGTACATGGCTGATCTTGTGAAAGATTGGCCGCTGTGGTCGTTTCGGCTAGGAGGACATTATTATAACAATCACTTTCGTACTTTTTGCAGACTGTCATAGATTAAGACGATATAATGTAAGAAAAGTAAATGTTGTGTCAAAAAAGTGGTTTTTGGTTAGGAAAGAAAATATAATTTACAACAACCTCCGTATTTGCTTTACACAAAGGGTAAAATTTCCCTTACGTGGCAACTCTAAATTTAGTATGTACTTATTTTTCTGTCCTTATCGGCGGCACGCTTGGTATATGTCTGTATTATATTCTGTCTACGGTTCAAAGGCAATGTACCCGACATGGCGGTCTGAACGTAGTTCTTACTGAGTAGTCTGTGCTCATTGATATTGTTCATATTCAGACCATATTATTGTTCTACTATGTTTATTTGTGAATAATAATAATTCGTGATTATAAATGATGGGTAACGAGAGTTCTCAGTTAAGTGGACTGGAGATTAATGAAAAAGCTATAGAAATAACAGATTTCTGGTGCCAGTATCAAGCTACTATAAGTGATAGTTGCAGATATTTTAGCCTGAAGGGTGATGGTTCTGTATCTGTATTCAAAGGCGAAGCTGCCGTAGGTCCTCTTTGGGCTATATCTACACCACTGGAAAAATTTTCTAACGTAAGTCACAACTGCATGATCTAGTTGAATATGTTCGTTGGCGCGTTAAAGTGTGTGACAATCAAATAATTTTCATTTGCAGAATCTTCTAAAATATCGGCACCCATGCATCGTGCGATATATATCCACTTGGCAACAGAGATCTACCCTTCACTTGATGACTGAATACATAATACCTCTTTCACAAACTCTGAGTTCTCAGAGTCCTCTTCAAATATGCATTGGACTCAATAATATTCTACAGGCATTGGTATTTTTGCATGAACAGGTGAGCTTGAAATTTATGAGTAATTTTAATTTAATACTACCTATTTGAGTATCAATAATAAATATTAATCAGTCCTATTTCTGTTAAGGTTAACATATTGCAACAAAATACAATTTGTCTTTATCTTTGTCTACTGTTAATCAATTCATTATGGAAAATTATTTGCAGGCTGGCATGTCTCATAATAATGTAAGTATAACAGCAATATATGTGACAGGAGATGGACAATGGAAACTTGGTGGCTTGCAGTATCTATGTCCATTTAGTGAACTGACGTCTACCTATTTGAAACATTCAAAAATACACAGGTAATCATGAGTCAAAATACTTTCCCCACATCAACAGTTCCCTATCCATTTACATAAAATTTTAAGACATAATATAACATGGCATAGCCATTTCTGACTTTTAGCGAGACTGACAAATAGCTATTCATTTTTTTATAATAATACAATATGTTACAAAATACCCCGTAAAAATATAATTAATTATCAAAGCCAAAATTTTTGTCAACCCTAGTAAGGTTAGGTCTTTTAAAATTTTTGTTGTTCCGCAAATTAGGTTGAAATGTAGGTACATTCCACGTAGTTTACTTTTTAATTTTACTGAAATAGCACATCAGTGAAAATAATAATATTTTGTTAATTATTCTTTATGGGGTATTTTGTAACATGTTGTTCACTACATAGTATAAAACAAAGTCGCTTCGTGCTGTCTGTCTGTCCTACATACCTTTAAATCTTTAAAACTATGCAACGGATTTTGATGCGGTTTTTCTTAATAAATAGAGTGATTCAAGAGAAAGGTTTATATGTATAATACATGCATAATATAGTCAAGAAACACTGATAATTTTAGAGGTTTCTAATCTGATGTCGTAAATAAACACATTTTTTGTGCTTACATTGCAAACGCTGACTGAACCCTACGATATAGATCAAAATAATGTACTACAGTATTGAATACCTTAACAAGATCTACAAAAAAGTCTGCGATGGTATATTAACCCACAATAACCATTTTTTAATATATATAATATAATTTTTAACCACCAGCATAACATGGCTTTCACTGTACATAGTAAATATCATAATGGCCGATCCATTATTTTATCCTTTATTCACGTTATTTTGTAGTATACCACATTAGTAAGAACATTTTATATTTTATTGTCAGTATTGGAAAAGTAGTAAGAAAAGAACAAATGGACAGACAAAATAACTTTTTTATACTTATACAATTTCTTTTTTATTCAGATACACATTATAATAAGTTCTCCTCCTTGTCTCTTATTTAGACAAACTATACAAGTATGTAACCTAGTGTTATTTTATTGCAGGTATGATAAAGCAGTTGATCCAAATGAAGACTCTTATGAAATTACAACTAAAGTGGATCAATATGGTTTTGCTGTATTAGTTGAAGATGTTTTCAAAGGTTGCACAAATGGTAATGCACCAATACTTGTTGTACTAATTAAACTTTATTCAAAAACATTGAAAATGAACCTTTTTTAATTGAGGGTTTTATATTTTTCTTTTAATATGTATTGTAAAATTATAAATAATAATAACGCCCATGTTAGATTGTTGTTTCCGTATTACATAATAGGTATTGTGTTTACACCAGTGTTCTAAGTGGTTTGTCAATTTTGTGCTGTAAATCACAATAAATGTTGTGTTATTCATTTTAAATTTAGTAATTTCTTAAACACTTAATATTCGTGCATTCATTCTCTGTTTGCAAGAGACATGACGTCATACGTTGCGCCATGGAATTTTTGCACGAATGCTAAATTAAAGGACTAAGTTTTTCGAGAATATTTATGTCTATTTCTTTGGTACGGCCTACACGACTTATAATATGTTGTTACATTTGTCTTAGTTGTGGGAGTGACATAGGCTATATACATATTTTTTCAAAAATCTATAAGTATATATATTTTTTTCAAAAATCTATGTACTTATTTTATCAAATGTCAGCAGTTGCCGCCATTTTTTATTTTTTTTTACTTACAAGAACATTCACAACATTCACAAGAATATACTCATATGTATACGTTTTATGAATGTAGCAGTGAAACATTACTTGCACATATTACCACGTAATTTCGTTTGTATGGCGGAGGGTCAATTTTTGTAAGGGGTAAGCCGGTCCGGTACACCCAGGACATTTTCATTAGATTTCTGTATTGTTCTAAGTATTTTGCTGATAGCAATGTGACATTATATCTTTGAAAAGTTAAAATCTGTAATTCCCGAGCGAGTCCAATGAACCCCCCCCCCCCCCCTTCATGACATTTTAATGAAACCCCCCAAGTCCAGGTAGTGTATAGGTTCATATAAAGTAATACAATAAAGTGTATAGCAACATAAGGCCAGGTCATTAAATTGATGGGTGAACTGATTAGTATGAAATTTTGTGTGCATTTCGGGTAGGTCTGAGAATAGGTCATACAGTATATTTCATACCACTAGGTTAAGGTTAAGCTACATAAGGCAAGGTCTTTAAATAGATGGGTGAACCGATATGTATGAAATTTTGCGGGTAGGTCTGAGAATAGGTTATAAAGTATATTTTATGCCGCTGATACCATGATTCACGAGGATATATAGAACGAGAGGAGGGTGCAAGAGAGGGAGAGGGGAGGGTGATGGAGTGAGTGATCGGAGGAGTTAGGTGGAGCAAGGGGGGGGGGGGAGTGAGAGGGAGCAAGTTGGGAGAAGAGAGAGGAGGGAGAGGGTTCAGAGAGGACAACGGGGAGAGGAAGAGGGGAAGTGTGACGGGGACCGAAGCGGGAGGGGAGAGATAGAGCATAGAAATAGATTTTTCTTATAAGAGAGAGAGATGGAGAGAGATAAATCAAGGGAGTAGGGAGAAGAGGGGAGCAAAATGTAATTAAAGCGCGGGTGGAGCTGCGCGGGTCAGCTAGTTTAAAATATTTCTGTTTGTTCACAATCGGGCTTTTTGTGCTTTTATAATTTATACCTACTATTTACCGTTTTAGTTGGAATAATTAGTTTCCTTTTATAAATTATAATATCTTCTATTAATAAAGTAAATAATATAATCATTCCTATTTCAGATGAAGTACCACATTTAGGAGAATTTATAAGATATTGCAAAGATTTTCTTCAGCACCACAATCCAGCTAAAAGGCCGAAACTTTCTGATGTACTCCTACATAATTTCTTCAATCATGAGTTTATATCAATCTACAAATTCCTCAACTTCATCGCCTTAAAATCAGAGGAAGAAAAGTGTCAGTTTTTCTCTAATATTTTAGATAGTCTGAAATGTTATGATGAGGAAACTGTGGCCAAACAACTTAGTGGTTTTTTACTCTCTAGACTGGCAGTGTTAGATCAAACGGCCCGCAAGAACGTAATACCTTCAATCCTTAAACCCAAAAATGGTATGTTTGCTTCTTGACTGCCATAATATCAAGTATAAATTCACTTAACAGTAATCTAATATTGAATATTTCAGAGAGAAGTCAGAATGAGGAAATATCAGGCTTCTTTAGTCTCGGTGTATTCAAAGAACACATCAAACCAAGACTAATGCAACTATTTGGAGTAAGAGACAGTCAAATCAGAATGTTGCTTTTGACTCATTTTTCAAAATTTGTTCATGTTTTTTCACATGAAGAACTCTCTCAGCATATTCTGCCAGAGGTACGAAACGAACATTCATTTCAATGTTTACATCAAAATTTTAATTGTAAAAAATATAATGCAGAAGCCTTTCCTCTTACAGTTGCTTTTAGGTATCAAAGATATGGATGATAATTTGGTAGCAGCAACTTTAATCTGTCTGAGTGAATTAGTTCCAATATTGGGAGCTGATACAGTCATAGGAGGAAAAAGGGCGAAGTTTTTCTCGGATGGTAGACCCAATTCGAAACCCAAATTATTGTTGACAAATAATAGTAAAGAAACTGATGCTAGTTTATATATACCTACAAAGACTTTACGTGATTTACCATGTTCTGAAGATATATTTCAAAATGATAATGAATTAACAGCTTACGAGAAAACGATGACGCTAAATGAGAGGCCTTCTCCAGTTGGTGGCGAATCTTTAGAAGATGAAATTCTAATAACAGAATCAAACATCCATAAAGTTGATAGTGAAGATGACTGGAGTGACTGGGATAACACTAATCGTCAGATAAATACATTGGAAAATTCCCAAACCATAAATAAAGAAAAAAGCTATACATATGTAGAGCAAGACATGGTAGATAAGAAACTGACCCAACCAATTAGTTCCTCTATCACAAGAAATAGTAAAAATAATCCACAGTTAAGGACAACTCTTTTACAGAATGCTGCTATAGAAGCTAAAAAGAATATTGTGGATATATCAGAATTAGATATAAAAAATCAAAAATATGAACATTCCAAGAATACAGATGAATTTGATTTTTTTGCAGACATGACACCTGTTATAGAAAAACCAGTTGTAATTGATATTGTTCAAGATAAATTGCAAATGTTTAGTAGTAAATTAGATTTTGTTCCAAATGATAGCGCTGAGGAAAATGAAGGCTGGGGAGATAGTTGGAATGATTGAAACACATTTAAGTCATAAATTTGTGGAATATGTATTATGCTCAGGATATTACTAGAATTATGTTCATCAGTACATATCTATTACAAAAAATGTACATACAGTTATTTATAAATCATATCATTTTATAACAAAAAAGGACAGCTAAAAGACATACATGACCCTTGCCATTTTGATTATGTTTGTCCTAAGACAGCCTACTTGACATATTTAATGTTTTAAGTTTCAATACATACCTTAATTTGATGCTGTAGGTGCGGCTTATATAAGGCAGTGCGTGCCACATGACAAGGTAAGGTATTAACAATAATATTTTATACAATAGATATGCGATTAACCAACGAAACCTGAAGCAAGAGTTTCCCCCAACTGGGTGAACTAGTAGTTAGTCCCGCGCAGACAATTTAAGAAACGTGATGTGTGTCTTTGAAAATCAAGTCAGTAAAATGACGTCGCGCGTGTTTCGAAATAACAAAGTACTGCATAAAATTAATTAATATCATACCTTATCTATATATGAAAAAAATATTTTATTTTAATTCTGTAATGTATTTCAATTATGTTATTTTCCTAATATTCTACATTATAATGGTAGAAAAAGACAGAGTTACGACGCCGACGACGGACCGCCCGCTGAACTAAAACAAATATAGTCGTCTCGTTTTTTATCTTTCATTGTTGTCGTGATGCTTTCTGTCTTTATCATCCGTTTCTACGTAAGTATATGTATAGCTACTACATGGACCCAACTTTCGGCGTGCATTAGTAGGCATATAACATATCTTTGTATAAAATATCATTGGGCATTAACTAAATAATAAATACATACACGACGAATAGAGAACCGCCTCCTTTTTGAAGTCGGTTAATGTATGGGCCCTTATGTGCTGAGAGTCCACACATGATGTTGCTAGGTGGTGTTGGTAGTAGTAGTAGAACGCAGAGACGAAGATTGCAGATGATAGATGTTTATTGAAGAACTGACAATATTAATGTAGGCGAATCTTGCTCTCAGTAAATGTTGTGTTTATTGTACTACATCTTTGATAGATGTTATAGCACCACGTTGTTACTGTGCGACTACTGGACGACTACTACGTAATGTATGTTAATATTATTTATATGAATTTATTGCTATGCTCGGCGGTGCGCCTCAAATAGGTCGCAACGTCGCAGAAAATGTACGGTGGTTGAACCGTACATATTGGCAACCCTAAAAAAGGGTAAAACAACTACTGTGAGAAAGAGCAGCCTGTACAATGTTCAAAAAATAATAAATAATATGTAAACAAACTGTAATAAACATAAAGTTCCGCGCTGCTACTTGTTTCTGCGGAACTGGCTTGCCGACTTTGCAGACGCTGCGGTCTTCGTTCCCATGCGGTCGCACGGCGTCCTCAGTTGCGCGTGACACGATATCAGATGTTTTTTCCGCCGTCAGCAACAACTATGTACAGACGGTTGTTTGGTGTTAGTTTTTGGCTTTGATGTCACAATTCTTCTTTACTCTGATTTTATAATAGTGTTTTGCTTCGTTAAATCTTGATCTTGGAACTCATGCTGAAATCTCCTAATTTTGATAGTAATTCTTCGACAGTTCTGTTGTCTCGTTGCTGCTGTTTCCTTGTTGTATTTTTTCATTTCGTATGAAGTATAAGTAGTAATAAATGAAATGCATTTGACCTATATTTTTATACATGTCGATTAAAGGTATTGTTTGTCGTACTGTGTAGAGTTATATTACATTTACACAGTTCGCAGATTCCGTTGTCGTGTTTCAATAAATATAGTTTTGCATAATTGCAAGTTCGCGGCGGCTTTGTTGCAATACACGGAATGTAATGCACACATTTTTTTATCATCAAGCTTCCATTCTTGTTAGGGGGTGCTCAGATCAATCCTTGCAAATATTGTTATTAAATGTTTTCTTCTTATCCACAATTCTTCTGTGCTGTTTTCTTCATGTGTGCTGCCTTTATGTTATTTTTTTCTAGTCTGTTCCTGCTGCTTTCTTGATTCCTCTCTAGTTCGTTCTTGTTTATGTTTCCTTCTTGATTCTGAACTGGTTCGCTCCTACTTCCTTCTTGATTCTGCTCTAGTTCGTTCTAGTTTCTTTCTTGGTTCTGCTCTAGTTCGTTCTAGTTTCCTTCTTGATTCTGCTCTAGTTCGTTCTTGTTTCTGTTTCCTTCTTGATTCTGCTCTAGTTCGTTCTAGTTTCCTTCTTGATTCTGCTCTAGTTCTTTCTTGTTTCCTTCTTGACTCTGCTGTAGTTCGTTCTAGTATTCTTCTTGATTCTGCTCTAGTTTATTCTAGTTTCCTTCTTGTTCGTGCTGCTAGAAGTTTCTGTATATCTTCCTGATAGGTACATTTGCATAGGTATGTCTAGTTATGTACGAATAAAATACTTGTTCTTTGTTCGAAGTGAGTTCTTCCTTGTAAAATGCTGAATACTGCTTTTTTCTTACTTGAACAGCTTTTCCACTGGTCGTGGTTCTGCCTCAGTGCGCTCATACACCTGCAAGGCGTGCGCCTTCTCAATTGACTTGGGGGTCCCGCTGGTGGGAAGCCAAGCAACCGATTCGCCACCATTACCAGGAACACAAAACACACTCAGGAGTTTTCTTCGAAGGACCATTATGTATGGGCCCTTATATGCTGAGAGTCCACACATGATGTTGCTAGGTGGTGTTGGTAGTAGTAGTAGAACGCAGAGACGAAGATTGCATATGATAGATGTTTATTGAAGAACTGACAATATTAATGTAGGCGAATCTTGCTCTCAGTAAATGTTATGTGTTTATTGTACTACATCTTTGATAGATGTTATAGTACCACGTTGTTACTGTGCGACTACTGAACGGCTACTACGTAATGTATGTTAATATTTTAATATTTATATGAATTTATTGCTATGCTCGGCGGTGCGCCTTAAATAGGTCGCAACGTCGCAGAAAATGTACGGTGGTTGAACCGTACAGTTAAAAGTTAGTCAAGATGATGATATTTTCTTACTTTTGTTTAAGCTTACATGGAAGATGATAATAAGGATATAAAAACACGTGTTTGTGCCTAATTTTAAGAGTTTATAACAGCATAAAATGCCTTTTTGGTTACCTTTCATCTTATCATATGTAGCAATTAAGTATGTAATGGTTAGATGATATGCAATCACCTAAATTTTTTTTTTAAATTTGGTGTATTATTAGTTATCCTGGGGTTGTTGTTATACAGGCTGTTTTTTTTAAATCCCAACCGTAGGGAAGGTACTCTAAATACTGGATAGCAAATTTTACTCAAAATTTAACATTCCTAAAAGAAATAAATCTGCATTCAAAGATTTTCAACTCTTGCCTCACTCGGTAAAAATTGGAAAAATAACATCCTTGTGTGTTGGCATAGCGTCAATCGATAGGATCAAGTATTCTCTCTAATAAACATGATAAATTAAATAAGAGAAAATCCATAAAAACTTAATTGGTTTAATCCACAAATGACGTAAAAGATAATTGAATAAGGTACAGTCAAGTTAGGTAACTTTGAATAAAACTGGTCAGAAGATTCATATTTATTTTTCTCTAAACATTTAGTATAATTACTTGAGTGATTAAGTAAAACGGAACGTTAAACGTGTTCTGGAGCCCCACCACCACACCTCTATTAGCAGTATTATTATCATCTTACTTGATATGAGGTAGAGACGTCATTATACGTAGTTTATAGCTCTGTCACTTTCTATCGAGAAAATAAGGTGAAAGTAATATTGCTATTAGAAGTGATGGTACAGGCCCTGAATGTCATAAGTTAACAGCTATCTGTAAACTTTCAAAATTTAGCGCCTTTCCTGTTCGCGGTTATCAGGAACATATCTTTTAGGGTAGTCTGTAGGGTTTTAGGGTAGATCAATCTTACCCTAATCAAAAAGGTAGTGAATTGCAAATGATTTTATTTGTCCCAGATCACTCAGTTCAAAGTTACCCGATAGTCTTTATAACTTTGAATGGTCACTATAAAACGTTAATTTCTCAAGAATTTCTTTATTTAAATTATTGGAGTATGTAAGAACATCCACCCCACTATTATAACATAGTCAAACCAATAGGTACATTTATTTTTTAGTATCCATAAAAATCTGAGAAGTAAAAATCTGAAAATAAACCGCGATAAAATCCGTAAAAGTAGTTTTGATTTCAATCTGAGGTGTTCAAAGTTACTCAACTTAACTGTACTAATATAAAGTAATCTGATGGACCTTTACTCAAAGGTGCATCAGGAGAAAAGTGCTTTTAACTCCTCCCATTGAATTTATAAGTTTAGATTTCATGGTTTTCCTTTCATTTAATTTACTATGTTTGTTAGAGAAGTTTGATCGGCTTCGTCGCAAAATGTCCCTTTCGCAAAATGTCCCCTGGTAGCAAAAGGTCCCTTTCGTAAAATGTCCCTTTCGCATCATGTCCGTTTCGCAAAATGTGCCCTTATGTCATTGTATAGATTCTAGCGCAAACTGAAATAGTTGTTTACATTGATGGATAAATCCGACCCAAATATCATGAAATCAAAAATATTTGGAGTTTTTTGAGTCGGTATTAGACATTATGAACTGAAACGTTAAGTTAATTACAAAAAATATAGTTGATTATTTAAACATACTCGTATGTCCCGAAATTCAAAAGTAGTTATCGGTCCGAAAAACGATATTCCTAATTGGTGAATCATTTTGGTATTGGTATAGCGGGCTGGTTTCCGCAACTCCACGACAAAGCGCGTATTTTGCGTGCGGGTGGGAATGTGTCCGTCAGGATGACCGGACCACAGCACGGATTCACGTGAAACTTTACCAAGATTTAGTACCTATTTTGTACCTATGTTTAAATATTTTGTACCTCAGTAATAACAAAGTTATTTAATAAATAAAGTGGGAAGCCATTCTGACGTCAGGATGGCTTCCCACTTTTTACTTTGGGTACTTACGGTCCATATATTGCTGAAATCTTTGCATAATAATTTAGTACCTTTTTTGTACCTACGGTAAATATATAAACACTTAATGTATTCCATTTAAAAATTACTTTTATTTCATTATAAACAATTATATATGGAGCATCATTCACCTGACATTTATCTGACATATTATAATGTAACATGTAGTCCCCTATCCTGCGAAACAGAGCAAGTATTCAGTATTTTCTTTAGGATATTCCGACCCCGCTTAGCGTTTCATAATTCTCCATCACGGCATACATTCATGCAGTAACAATCATGTGCTACATTCGACCCTCTCTGATGAAATTTAATAGATCACATTTGAAACTTTATCAAAATTTAACAACGTAACCTGGTAACGGCGGGCAAATAATATTATTAATTGTTTTTGAAGTTAGAACTGCACAATTTCTTAACTTTTTATATTCTGGGACATTCCACACACGGTCATCAGATCCCAAACTAGGCAGAGACCGTACTATGGAAATCAGACAAGTGATACTAATGCTTATATACTTTTTTATTGTAAATACATACTTAAATAGATAAATAACACCCAGACACTTGGTGGGAATCAAACCCACGACCTATCGGGTAGCGGGCAGGGTGTCTGACCGCTAGACCAACACGCACGTCATACATATTTATTGTAATAATGACAAAAGAAACTGACAGATATTAAATGTGATCTATTAAATTGGCCCTACTTTAGGTAAGTTTTGCACTTCCATGTTGCTAGGAAATTTCTAGTGTGGGTCCTAGACATCCATCAAATACGGCGGCAAGTCTTCTTTGTAGTCATAAGCACTAGCTTGGCTGCAATCCCACCTGATAGAAAACTTATTAAAAGGATATTTACTCCCTTGAAGACACCCCACATTACATTATTATCAGGCGAAGGTTCTAACGAAAAAAAATTTAAAAAAGTTGCGCAGTAAATTAGTTAATTAGGTGGGCCGAGCTGCACGGGACAGCTAGTTTTATATAAATAAAAGTACATAAATAAAAAAAATATAATGTACAAATTAAAAATTATTCACTATAGAATAGCATTTTATACAGTATATATTATAGAATTCTAGCAATATAGTATACTAGCTGACCCGCGCAGCTCCGCCCGCGCTTTAATTACATTTTGCTCCCCTTTTCTCCCTACTTCCTTGATTTATCTCTCTCCATCTCTCTCTCTCTTATAATAAAAATCTAATTCTATGCTATTTCTCTCCCCTCCCGCTTCGGTCCCCGTCACACTTCCCCTCTTCCTCTCCCCGTTGTCCTCTCTGAACCCTCTCCCTCCTCTCTTTTCTCCCAACTTGCTCCCTCTCACTCCCCCCCCCCGTGCTCCACCTAACTCCTCCGATCACTCACTCCATCACCC
The DNA here is from genome assembly GCA_911728495.1 of Furcula furcula. Taxonomy (NCBI): domain Eukaryota; kingdom Metazoa; phylum Arthropoda; class Insecta; order Lepidoptera; family Notodontidae; genus Furcula; species Furcula furcula. The sequence goes on from OU452243.1 coordinate 9,879,734, forward strand.
TCCCCTCTCCCTCTCTTGCACCCTCCTCTCGTTCTATATATCCTCGTCAATCATATCAGCGGCATAAAATATACTTTATAACCTATTCTCAGATCTACCCGCAAAATTTCATACATATCGGTTCACCCGACTCTCGTGCACGTAACTCAGAGGTTCTCAGATTTTGTTGTGCAAGGCGTTGCGAACGTTCGACACTCGACTCTCGTGCGCGTACCTGAGAGTTTCTCTGATTTTGTTCAGCAAGGCGTTGTGAACGTTCAGGTGAAGATTCTCCCATACGACGTATTCTTGCTGCCCGTGCTTGAGAACTATGTTTAGAAAGTTGAGACCTGGCTCTCTTAGGCATTTTCAAATGTTTAAGAAAATGCTAATAGCGTGTAATATTCTAGCTCTGAAAAGAACTGTTGTTTAGCCCTGAAAAGAACTGTTGTTTAGCCCTGAAAAGAACTGTTGGTTAGCCTTGAAAAGAACTGTTGGTTACCCCTGAAAAAATCTGTTGGTTAGCCCTGAAAAGAACTGTTGATTAGCTCTGAGAAGAACTGTTGTTTAGCTCTGAGAAGAACTTTTGCGTAGGTGTAGTTTTAAGAAAGAGATATAAAAAAAATCGCACGACAATTATTAGAATTCCGACCTCGCGTTTGAGCCGCTCGGGTACCATACTCATAGATCTAAACTCCCCTCCCGCATGCGCACCCCTTGGTGACGCTCACTTCGCAACGGGCCGTGCAGCAGAAATCTTTTAATTTATAAGCAGTAATATTTTAATTTCGCCATAACTTCAAAACCAAATGTCCAATTTTAATCATTCAAAGACTAAATATTATCTACATAAACTGTACTTAATGATGAAATAATTTATTTTGATAAGGATTAATAGCATGAGTAAAATAAATGCGTTTAAATGTAGTCCAAACAAAATTCAAGATTTTTAAATAAAAAAATGGTTGTTGGGCCTCACTCGACATGCGCGTGTGCCGCAGATTTTTTTGTAGATATTTATAAGATCTACAATTAATTAGAACATTTTATGGTTCTATCTTTTATAGTTTAGGCAGCGTACGCAAAATAAGTAACTTTTTTGGTTGATTTTTTACACCTTGTGTCCGAAAAAACCCAAATATCTTACGGAACCCTATTTTTTTCCAAAATAAAATTTAGCCTATGTTACTCGTGGATAATGTAGCTTTCGAATGGTGAAAGAATTTCTAAAAACGGTCCAGTAGTTTTTGAGCCTATTCATTACAACCAAACAAACAAAGTTTTCCTCTTTATAATATTAGTGTAGATAATCTTATACGATCTGTAAAGGGCGCATTCTCATACGCTTGTGAACTTCAGGAAATTATTTAAAAAAAATATTTCTAGGAAAAAAAATCAACAATACATTTATTTAATAACAACATAAACTAGTACACATATAACGACTTACAATAACTATGGCTGGCTATGCCAGAGTAATTTACTGGAAACTTAGTCTATATCTCTTAAACTACTGAACCGATTTTGATATCACTCGATCGCAATAGGATTTGTAGTTTCTGAGAAATACGGGGATAAACCTACATACGTACGTACACTCATGAAATTGGGTAAATTTTGTTCATAGATTAACATAGTAAATATTACTTATTTTTATTAATATTACATACATACGCGTCGAATACAGAACCACTCATTTTGAAGTCGTTAAAAGGGAATCCTTATGGTTGTGCATGGTATGACTTCATCTATCTGTCTGCCACACCTATATATTTCAGGAACTACTGGTGCTATCGATTTGTAATTTCGTATGATATGATCGTACTTACCCAACCTCAAAGCAAATAAAAAAAATAAAATTATTTTCAATAGAAGTCGAAATGGGTCGTCAAAATTTCAAAGTGTGCCTTCTATATCGAGTTTATCGATGTGCATCGATAATGACCAAAAATGTTCGTCCCTCGATAGGGCCCAAAAAATCGGTCTATTCCCAGTTGTCACCACTGACTCCATGTGTATGCGAGCCCAGGGTTTCTCTGGCCATGGCCAGAGACAGGGCGTGGGCGGCGCTTCACTCTCTGCAATACAGATCTGACAATCGCCACAGATTCTTTCGATAGCTTCGTCAATACTTTGCCACCACACGTAGCTCCTAGCGAAAGATTTCTTTATATCTAGCTTCTGGCACAACCACCCTATGGCCCCACATCACACAACCTAATTCGTCATACAGTTATTTCCAGCGATTGAAGTAAGGCCGAAGAGACATTATTTCATTCTCAGTGGGCCATTCGTCCCGTATCACAGTGTTTCATGGGACCAAAAAAATTTCCCTCTCCTGTTTATTGCTTTAATCGATCAAGGTATGCATTTAAAATGCACGAGTAAAACACCCAGGTGTCAAATTCACATACTTTTTTTTATAAAAAATATAGAAAATTACGTGAGCGTTAACTTCTAAAAATTAAATTTAATTCTGAGAACGTAACTATCCAAGATATTTATTTTAAATAAATATTGTCTAATAAAACGTCATTGGACGCATGTTTTCCCTTTTTTATTTTTGGAAAAACGCTTCTGGATTTTGAGTTATTAATTATTTTCATATTTTCGTAATTATTTTTTTTCTTCCTAAAAACGGAAAAGTGGGACTTGTGACTAGCACAGGAAGATAGCTCTTAAAAAGGCCTATCGATAATAAAAATACCATGTTCCACTTCCGCGGCCTTTGGAAGATATAGACCATTCTGTTCTAAGGTCAAATTATACAGTATAGGGTTGTCGCAAAAGGTCACTCAATTTCTTAAAAAAAAATAAGTAGGGGTAAGTACTTCCGTTTAAGTAATAAAAAAATGTCACTGACAGTTATCCTGTAGTACGCCTGAAATTATAGTCAAGATGACAAAGAAAAGCATTAAAAAAATATGTAATCACGATATTTCAGGCGTTTGACAAGTACTGGCGGTAGTGCAGTCCTCATCATCATTTCTCAATCGTGTACCAACATGAGTGTGGCGCTCTCGAGTCCCCTTTCCATTAAGGTCTCCAGTTGGGGCTTGGATGAACAGCCTCCAGCAAAAAGGGTAAGCCCCTGCTGAGGCAAAGAAGTATCACGGGACTTATTCAACTCCATGATAACAAATAAATTCTGCGTTACCGGGTAAGCTATCGTGCCACCAAATAAAAACACGTAATAGATAGCTAGAACAACATAAGCCCGAAGGCATTTATGCGTATGGAAGTACGCAGGTTAAGTTATATGTATATTTGTGGAGTTTTGGGCAGTGAAAACTGTTCCCGCCTTCACCACGTGGAGGTAATCCCCCAGCTTATGTAGGAACCTATCGCAAAAAACGGCCTGCCAAGCAAGCAATTTAATTTAACATATTAATGTAAAAAACTATTGTTCAAAACAAAATTAATTAAGGTCAAACAGTATGACAACCCTAACACAATTTTTAAAAATTCAATTTCTCCCAAAAGCCGCAGAAGTGGAACATGGTTTTTTTATTATTGGTAGACCTTTTTAAGAGCTATCTTTCTGTGCTAGTCACAAGTCCCACTTTTGAGTTTCTAAGGAGAAAAAAAATAATAACGAAAATCTGAAAATAATTAATAACTAAATATCCAGAAGTGATTTTCCGAAAATAAAAATAGAAATACATGCACCTAAGGATGTTTTATCAGGCTATATTTTTTTAAAATAACCAACTTGGATAGTTACGTTTTCAGAATTAATTTTATTTTTTATAAGTTAAAGGTCATGTAAAGTTCAATAATTTTTATAAAAAAAAGTATTTGAATTTGACACCTGGGTGTTTTACTCGTGCATTTGAAATGCATACCTTGATCGATTAAAGCTATAAACAGCAGAGGGAAATTTTTTTGGTCCCATGAAACACTGTGCGTATGTATCTTAATACTCTGCCTATTAACTGATCACGGCTTGTTTGCTGTTTTATATTATTATAATCTAGTAACGTGGCACTTTGCGCAAAATGTAAATAAGATTGTTCCTGAACGCAAACGCTTTGTGTAGTTTTAGTCAAATCATGATAACCCATCTGCTCTATTTTCTTTTGACTACATATTCTATGTCGTATGTATGTGGTGATAATTTAATAGCCCACCGCTGTAACCGACTCGCAGCCATCGCCAGCCTGCTTAAGCACAAAAATAGTCACCAACGGTTTGTGGTCGGTACGCAATTTAAAACGTCTCCCATATAAATACTGGTGCAATTTTTCTAAACAAAACACTATAGCCACAGCTGCGGTAAGTGCCCGCGACACATACACAACCGGTCGCTCACGCGCCCCGCGGCCGTTCACGCATCCGTCCCAAACTGTAGCCAAAGTTTAAGTTCCCATAGAAACAGGCGGCAGAAGTTTTTATCGACAATGTTAGAACTAACAAATGTATGGGTTTTACTCCTCTGCCTGGATGCAGGAAAGGGGACTACATGGTTTGTGAAATATAATATGTCACATGAATGATGCTCCATATATAATTGTTTATAATGTTATAAAAGTATTTTTTAAATGGAATACATTAAGTATTTATATATTTACCGTAGGTACAAAAAAGGTACTAAATTATTATGCAAAGATTTCAGCAATATATGGACCGTAAGTACCCAAAGTAAAAAGTGGGAAGCCATCCTGACGTCAGAATGGCTTCCCACTTTATTTATTAAATAACTTTGTTATTACTGAGGTACAAAATATTTAAACATAGGTACAAAATAGGTACTAAATCTTGGTAAAGTTTCACGTGAATCCGTGCTGTGGTCCGGTCATCCTGACGGACACGGTGGGAATGGGTTCATTCGATCCACCCTAACTCCTCGAGAAAGGCCAGCAAGCGCTTGACGCCGCTGACCATCTCTTGGAGAGTACTCGGGTTTCCGAAGTACTTAGCCCTGTATGCAGCGACCTCCGGGCATCTCAGTAGCACGTGGGCCGCCGTTTCCTCCTCCTCCATGCACGCTCTGCACAGAGGACTGTCTGTAACTCCTATAGTGAAAAGGTGTTTATTGAATGAACCATGTCCGGTAATGGCTGCCGTGACTATGCGTAACCGTTGTTTTGGTAGTCGAAGCAGCTGCTTGGTGAGGCGACAATCTATGACTGGAAGCGCCTCTGGCCTGTCTGCACTCACCATGATTTGTCCAGTGGTCGTTGTGTTTTGCCCTAGTGCGCTGTCTTACCAGGGTGCGTAAGTGTCCGAAGGGGATTGGCACTAGGTTCAGGTCCTATAGCATCCATGGCTGATCCTCTTCTGGCGAGCTCATCCGCGGCATCATTACCGCGGGAGCCACTGTGTCCATTAATCCGTGCTTTCCTCTTGAACCCCCTAGAGGTACCAACGCCACTCGCAATTCCTCTTGAACCCCCTACCAGGGGGTTCAAGAGGAATTGCAAATTTTATATTCCTCTTGAACCCCTTGAGTCAAAACTGAAATATTATGTATAATAAAAAGAAAATTGGACTGTTTAACCAACAAAATGAATGCAGATTTTAAAAGTACCAGGAATGCATAGTACACAAGAAAGAGGCAATGTTACAATCTAAGGGCCAGTCCATACTACGGAAAATAAACTGTGCGTCTTTATAACACGCTTTTATTAGCTTGACCAGTAATGTATATATGATGGTAATGGAATCTTGCGATTCAATTTGGTTGACAGCGACTGGATGTGGTGTGGCATTTATGATAGATTTTGTTGTGCCATACACTGCGAATGTCGTTTACCGTAAATATTTAAACCAGAAGTTAACCTACTAGGGCAACAGAGTGCACAAGAAGGCTCCCCCTTTTTTATGCAGTGTGTCAGCCATTAGGCCTCTGCCTCGAATTTTGCGGGCAGCGGGGCGGCGCCGCTGTTTTCGAGAACCGGTCCATTTGATTTTAGGCATAAGATCTTGCCGCTCCCACGCCGCCGCTCCACTGCCCGCAAAATTCGAGGCAGAGGCCTAAGATCCTGCCGCTCCCGCGCCACTGCCATCCCGCTGCCCGCAAAATCGTGGCAGAGGCCTTAGAATTTCATTAGGCTTTACTTACCTCTCGTATGACATCTAGTGTCTGTGTGTGATAACTGCTTCATCACCAGCCGGAAGACGTCCACTGCTGAACATAGGCCTCCCCTTTGGAAGGCCACAATGAACGACAATTGGCGACTTGCATCCACCAGTTAACTGCGACGCGCACAATGTCGTCTGTCCACCTAGTGGGAGGCCTACCTACGCTGTGTCTTCTGGTTCGTGGTCGCCACTCGAGAACTTTTCTTCCCCAACGGTTATCGGTTCTTCTAGCGATGTGGCCTGCCCATTGCCACTTCAACTTGCAGATTGTGAGAGCTATGTCGGTGACGTTGGTTCTTCGGCGAATCTCCTCATTGCGGATTTTGATAACTGCTTAGCTTCAATATTTACCGAAAGTACCAGCGTAGCATAAGAAATAAGATGGTGTCATTATAGTCATAAATAATTTACACTAATCTGGACTTTGTGTTGAGTCGTCGACGCATTTACCATCGAACGAAACGAGACCGTTTATCCTCCCCGATAAACTAGTTTATAATAAACACTCTAAAGTTAGACTTATATAGTATACCGTTGATGAAAAATACGCCCAACATACAGAGTCCGTGGAACCTCTAGGGGGTTCAAGAGGAATTGCGAGTGGCGTTGGTACCCCTAGGGGGTTCAAGAGGAATTGTGAGTGGCGTTGGTACCCCTAGGGGGTTCAAGAGGAAAGCACGCATTAATCCATTGAATGGTTATGTCATTTAGATTGCCTACCTGATTAAGGCGCATTGTAGCCCCCCGGGAACACGGTACTCACGGGGACGGGGGTCGCAACCCCGCCGCCGTCCTCCTCGGAGTCGCCGCCCTACTCAATGGACGTTCAAGGGGCCCACACCCCGAACCTCCAGCGACTCCGAAGCACTGTTCTTTTTTTTTTTTTTGACGCGGGGGAAATCTTCGAACGATCCCCGGGAGCTGTGGGGCTCGACCGGGGTATGTGGGATTCTTACCCACTAAAACCCCCGCGGCTGTCGCATCGGCACATGAGAGGGGGGACCCCAGGGCTCTCCGGTGGGATCTGCACCAGGGGCCCCTCAGTGCCTTGCCTTTGAGCCCGCCGCCGGGGGGACGCATTGTAGCCCCCCGGGAACCTGACACGGTACTCACGGGGACGGGGGTCGCAACCCCGCCGCCGTCCTCCTCGGAGTCGCCGCCGTACTCAATGAACGTTCTAAGGGCCCACACCCCGAGCGTCCAGCGACTCCGAAGGCGAAGGACTGTTCTAACCTAACCGAAATGATTCACCAAATCGAAATGTCGTTTTTCGGACCTCGGTCCGCTCTGGGGACATTTTGCGACGAAGCCGTTTGATCCTATCGATTGACTCACTGTACAGGTGTTATTTTTTTCGGACTTTAGCAGGTTCGATTACCGGGTCAGGCAAGCGAGTTCTCGAAAATCTTTGAATGCAGTTTTGTTTCTTTTTAAAAATAATGGAATGGTTCCTCTGAGTACTAATTGCTATCTCCAATATTTTAGAGTGCTTTCCCTACGGGTAAGGTTAGAAAATTCCATCCTGTATACTATAGTTTTTATAAATATTATATGAAAATATTTCTTACAGTAAGGTAACAAGTTCACACATATATAAACTAGTATACAAACTCAACAACATAAGCAGGAATCTTGCGTTGCTGAGGTAACACTATGTTGTTCTGGAATATATTACTGTAATCATCGATATACTATCTAAACAAGATTTGCTGTCACGACCCGAAAAGTGGTCACGAAAATAAGAGCTACGGAGACAGCTATCGCTCTATTTCAAATTAGTACGAGCCGACAACAGCTGGCGTAAGACGTGTCAAAATGTCTTATTGCGCGTTGAAAAACTGTCCAAATACTCGTCGCAACACTAAAATTACAGGTGGAATATCTTTTTTTCGGTTAGTAATCTTATTACTACTAGTTTAAATACAAAATATAAGTAAGATATCACTAAAATCCGAAATAACAATTATTTATTTGACATTTTCTCCGCTAGTAGTTCGCCATTTGCCAAGCCACAGGCTGACAAAATTATTTTTGCTGATAGAGAGTGTCACTACCGTCTATGCAAAACTGTCAAACTACACGTCACTACCACAATAAAAAAGTTAGTTCTCATTTACGCCACCAGCATACATAAGTTGGTAAATCAGTACACGAGCGTTACGTAGTTCTCGAACAAAGAATGCATGGAGTTTCATTGTTATAAAATTGTGCAATTTTTTTCACAACTGCGTAAAATAGAAAAAGTGGTGATGAGATGTGTGTAAGTTTGTATTATTATACTATTAGAAACCCTAAATAAGATTATTTAAAAAAAGAGAATCTGTCTAGAAACCATTGTCACTGGACCACCTTAGTAAAATAAAAACTGAACATACCACTGAAGAATTATTACCACACTCCTGCAGCAGGAATACATTGTAATCACCATGACGCAGCAACTTCACTGAGACTTCCGCACTGTACGAGATCTGAGAAACGAATGACTGCGGTACCGCTAGAGCAGTGACTATACGCATTCGCTGGGCGCGTTCGGCTATCCTACCCACAATTTATTTTATATCGGTTTTGGAGTCTAACAATACCATCATTTGAAAACTCGTTGGTCTAATGGTTAACCATCCTGGCCTCTATCCAATAGGTTGTGGTTCAGATTGCCACTTTTTCTCTGGGTGTCATTTATTTAGATAAGTATGTATTTTCAAAAAAGTATATACGTATTTATATTAGGTGTCTGGTTACCATAGTACAGACTCTGGACAGTTTTGGATTACACGGCAGTGTGTCCTCAAATATTATTATTACTTTACAACAAGAACGTGGTTGCTCCGTGTATTAAAAAATTAATAGTTCTTCGACGGGATATCGTTTTGATGAATGTGAAGAAAATTTAAGTGCTATAGAAATCATAAAAAATAAATCTATACAGCACAATTTTGATAAATACCAGATAAATTGCAACGAACTCATTCAAAAATTAGAACAAAACCCAATTCCGGAAATTGTTTTCCAAATAGTAGGTTACATTTCTGGTTTTGTGGTAAGTAGTCTAGTAAAAAAGCTTAGGTGCGAGGACTGCAAAAGAAAATTATGGGCAAAAGAAAAATTATGGTTCCACAAACTAGTGGATTTACGAGATATGAATGGCTTATTTTATTGTGCAAATGATGTATTTGACATTTGCATGAACACTGAACGCGTTATACGCAACTGTGTTCGTTTAAGTGGTGGTAAAAATATACACAAGAAATATGACAAAATATTTATATCTGTTGCAGTTTTAAAATTATATATTAATAAAGATGTTTTTGTCGGAGAAAATGAGCATAACCATAACATTGATTTACTGAGATTAGTTGTAGAAAAATTCATCGATGTAAGACTGCATTATGTTTGTAAAAAAGAAACCGCTCAGACAAAAAATGATTCAAAAAGACAGATTTATAATAAATTAAATTTGTTTAAAGGTAATTAACATTTCTTTTTTCAGACAACTGATACTAATACTTATGTAATTTTTTTTTGTAAATCCATACTTAAATAGATAAATAACACCCAGACACTTGGTGGGAATCGAACCCACGACCCATCGGTTAGCAACCAGGGTGTCTAACCACTAGACCAACGGGCCCGTCAATTAAATATAAATATAAAATATAATGTCAAATACATTGTCACTAAACTTGATTAATTATTAATGTTCAGTGTAGATAAATTAGACTTAAAATAAAATAAAAACTTGAAAGCGTTAAATATGCCATGTTTAGTACCGACTTCAATACTATTGTCATTATTTAACGCTTTTTGTAACATTTGTAACGCTTTTTGTAAAATTGTACCTAACGAAACCTAATTATTTTAAGTCTATGCATAATAAAGAATTTTGAATTTATATGTATGTCTTATTTCATCCAGTCGTTCTCTTGACCAACATGCGTATCAAATGAAGCGTCTTCGCTTCATTTGATACGCATGTTAATCTGTTGGCGGTCGACGCGTCATAGTGCTTATGCGATCGGAATCATCGGCCGTTGAGAGCTTAATGTTGTAACAAATAAATGCAGATATACTACTAGAAAGAAATAACAATCATTCTGGATAAGTTGGGTACAAAGTAATGCTTTCTTTTATGGCTAGCATAACATTATACGTAACTTACCATATTTTTATATTACGGTTATTCTGGAAAAAATAAACGTAAGCAACTCCATACCTTTCCTTAGCTTACTGTACGTCTAAGCGTTCAAAAACAATGGAACTCAATGGAAGCACACAACTCTCAGCTCCAAAACTGTGTAAGTGCCGAATTGTCTGCAATTATTATTGAACCTTATTTTATAGTTCGTAAGTTATCTTTTTATATGAACATATTATTGTTTTGCGTGTACGTGTATAGTTGTGTAAGTATATGTAACCTCGACCACATTTTCGATGTCATTTTGTTCGTGACAGCTAATCTAGTTGGTATAGTATATCGATGACTGTAATCATGAGATATTCCACGAAATTAACACTTATTCACTTAAAATATAGCCATATTCTATACAACACAGCCAAAAATTTAAAACTGATTTCAATAAAAAGTATCTTGGCTTAGCCAAATAAACAGTTGTCTAAAATTCTAATGAATGTTTTATTTAATAAATCTCATTCCAATGATAGAATATAATAGTAGTTTATGCACCTAGGGGATAAAGCAGTGTCTTATGTCACGGGCGTCAAATTGAATCGCGAGCATAACGAAGGATTCTAGTAAACTCAAACTCAAAAATCTTTATTTCAAATAGGCTTAACGCTAGCACTTTTGAATCGTCATTTTTTAGAAGCTACCACCGGACCACAACGCGGCCTCAACTGAGAAGATCCGGCAAGAAACTCAGCGGGCTTGTCATTTTTTCACTTTTTTTTTAAACATTGTTTTGTTACAAATGAATCGACATTAGCGATATTGTGTCCTGCCGTTCGAAACATAAAGCAAGGGAGAAAAGAAGAAAACAATAAATTACGACAAACTAAAAGGCCAAATGGATAGAAGTCGGACCAGTCCCCCCAAGCAGCACCCGCGCACGAGTTGACTCGAGCAGCAGCCATCACTCCCCTCAACCATATTAGAGGGAAGGGGGTGACCCGCCACACGAAGCCGCCACAAGCAAAGACTTTTCGATGGCGATTTGCTCGGGAGTTAATACTAGAATCCTGAGTACAGCGAGAGATTCAAGCTCGCCCAAGACAAAGACACCTTTATCCCCGAGGAGAATATACTACTTTTCACACCTACTGCGAGGTAATGAAATACAAATACTAGGAAGAGATTGCTTAGGTTATCTGGAAGAGATTGCTTTTTAGCGATAAGGCCACCTTTTTACATCACATTTACATGTAATTTTTGGTGTAAAATCTCAATGGTATAATGAAGTGTATTTATTATTATTATTAAATACTGCTAGAAATAAAATTATATCAACATACCGATTTCCAGCGTTCGCGCCCACACCTACTGCGAGGCGAGACAGTAAAATACAAAACTTCTAGAATTAAAATAATATCAATAGCGCTAGCGCCTTCTTTTTATCTATTTTTTTTTTCTTTTCTAGAACCTAGAACAAGGTTCGGCTCCAATTCGGCTCCTGGCGCTCGGTTCGATTTTCAAATGTATTTTTTCGTGCAAGTCTCTGCTTAGAGAGAATGGTATATATACCTACTGTAAAGAGTCTCCGTGGTAAAAAAATATTTGACGTTCGTAATTCAAATTACATTTTAATGAAGAATTGGCTTAGGCCTAGCTACAATTTGATTTATTACGAGATTACTTATGACGAGGCTGTATGAGCTAGAACCTTTTGCCTTCCCAATTAGAGAGAACTAAAGGACAAAGAAAAACAAATCACATTATTACCCAAGGGAGTTTAGTACAACATTATTACCCGGCTAGACTATAGGTATATAATGACCTACTTTATGTCAAGTTTATATGACACATAATGGAACATTATCGAGCAGGTGGTGTGAAAAAATATTAAAATTAGCCTCCTCTTATTCACACCGATTTGAAAACCACATTCTGTTTCAATAAGTGAGAATTTAGGAAAACTACATACAATAGTTTCTATAAATAACCACCAAATGTGTTTTCAACATCATCATACGATTTTTGTAGCTGTAGGGGTGCTTATTATTTGCATCTTTAGAGTTGGGGTACCTTGAGGTCTAGTACGGATTCTGATTAGGGTTGTAACGGAATTTCGCATCCGCCTCCGTAACTGCGGAAGTTTCGCCAGAAATCTTACCTCAGCCTCCGTCTTTTTGCGGAGTTGTAAGGTTTATACATATCATTATATGTAGTAAATTACTACTAGTCATTGAAATCTCACGATGGTGACTAGTAGGTAATGTTTGTATTTTAAAAAAATTGTACTATTTTTTTCCACTTTCACCTCCGCATTCAGTAACCTCTGCATCCAAAACAAAAGATGGGTTCGCAGTACTCCAATGCGCGACGGGATCAAAGGCAAGGCACTGAGGGACACCAGGGGGTCTAGTACGGGTTTTGATAGTTTACGAGCTCGATTAAACTGCCAGTTTTGTCCACGTACATTTTACTAGTTTTTTACAGTTACCGCTAGGGGCGCTGGTGTGAAATGTATGGACAAAACTGACAGTTTTATCGAGTTCAAAACCCATACTAGACCTCCTGGTGTAGATCCCACCGGAGTCCTGGTTTATTTTTCATATGCCGATGAGTCACGGGGGTTTTAGTGGGTAACAATTCCACATACCCCTGTTGACCTCCACAGGTCCCGGGGACCTACTGAAGGTTTCCAACGCGTCAACAAAAAAAGGTAGATCGAGATCTATATCTGTGATCGAGATAGACCGAGTCAAGTCTGGGGTGGGATTTGAACAGGCTGGCTAAGCTAGTCCCTACACTACCATTACTTTAATTTACATTTTTGAGTGTTATACAAACATTTCCGATGCGGGCGAAGTCGCGGCTACTACTGCTAGTATACAACAATTATAAATGCCATGGCCGCGCGGTTCTCCATTGGTCGACCGCGCGGCCATGGCATTTAAGTCCCGTAGGTAGTAAAGTTCAAACATTTAGGGGTTTCTTATACTTTCTGCATTTTCTTCGAAATCGTATCAACTCTCTCTCTCTCCTTAGCACTTATTAATCCCATCTGATGGTGAGGTCTGCTTTTCCCGTCTTTGCTTTCCACTTTGCTCTATCCGACGTGTCATTTTCCGAAACATTGCAGAACTGCAGATCTTTTGCAATACAATCAGTCCATCTTAGCTTTGGTCTTCCTATTCTTTTGGAACCAGGGAGGTTAAGATCGATTGCGACATTTCCGATGTAACTGGGAGGACTCCTCTTCACGTGTCCAAACCATCTCAGCCTACTTTCCTGAAGCTACGATCAACGATTAGCAAAACTAATGAGACCTCTACTAAGCACCGTTTATGAGAGCTGCGTGGCCGCGCAGTCGACCGATGGAGAACTGCCTTCATAACTTTCTGAATATTGGGTCTTCGAATTTGCGACCTTCATCGTTAGTGTTTTGCAAATTCCTTCGTAATATTGACGTAATCGTTTTTTTTCTACGACACTGGCTGAGCAGTCGAAACGGACACGGGTGTGTACGTGCCGTGCGTCTAGTCATCTGATGATGGAATCAAGTCATGCAATTCCTGCGCACACTCCAAACAGCCTCCTGTAAAATACCGAGTGGCTGGCTACTCTACGCCTGTGCTCTAGGTTTTGTAAATTGGCCGATACTAACCCTGCGTCACCAATAAGCCTCTAAGCACGCCTCTCCACCGAGTGCAAAGCTGCAAGATAGCATTTTGCAGCACCAGCCCATATGTGACTACAGTACTCCACACAAGACCGGACTTGTGCTTTATATAGCATCAAAAGCTGCCCCGGTGTGAAGTACCGGCGGGCCTTTGCAAGGACACCTAGCTTCCTTGCAACTCTACCTTGGCCTTGGACTCAATGAACCTGCCCAAAGTTGAGGTTTGAGGAAATTTCAACTCAACCCAACTAAAGGCGGTTGGTGAATTCCAAGGATACATTCTGAAAAGTAAGAACCAAGGTGAACGGACTACATTTCGCGGTTAAGACAGGCTTGAGTTTTGGTGGCATTGAATCTCACAAGATTGGCATCTCCCCATTCAGAGTGTGAGACTCTCGCGCTCCACCATGGCTTCTCTTTCAGACTGGATAACATCCTTACTGGCCCGAGCACTCGGCATATATCTCTCCACAATAGTGCTGTCTTCTGCATACCCATAGATACCGGGCATCGGCAAATCATTGATATGCAGCAGGGAAGAGTGTTGCGGAGAGAACGGACCCCTGAGGAACTCCGGCATTAGTCGTCAACGGCTCCGATGAGCAACCGTCCACAACCGCTCAGAGAGACCGTTCACTCAGGAAGTCCGTTATCCCAGCCGATAAGACCAGGGGATATTAATTAAGACGCAAAGCACACGTAACGGCTGTTTCGGTGTTTTTGTGTTAAGGCGCATTGACATTTTTATGTGGCAGCCTCGAGTCTCAAAACTCTGTCGTATTGAGAAGAACAAAAACGGGGCTAAGTCCATGCTTATTAAAAAATTATTGAAACAGTGAGGACACCTGGTACGCATGGCGGACTCCAGGTTGCGCAAGTCTGTTTTTTACTCAGCTAAGAGAAGGAAAATGCAAGCCTGTAGGACAGTTCCTACAAGGATGTATTTAAGCATCACCTTGTTGCCTGACATACCAGTAAATGGTTGAAAAGTGTTTGCGCAACAGATACACATCGTCAAGGACACATTTGTGGATGAGGTACATTTTATTACATACAAGACCCTCTGAGATATTACGAGTTTTAAAAGTAAGCGAAAACTTTTATACTTTTAATTATTCTTCATACATTGCACACCTCTAACAGAAACTATTGAAAACGCGTAAAATGTATGAGAGCAAACTGAAAGTATAATCATTTTAGTAATTTAAGATCACATGTATGTGGTAAGGGTATCGAAATTTAATTATTATATCTTCAAGCCCAGTTATGTCTCCAGCTATAGTGCCTTTTATTTACACTAAAACACAGCAATGTTTAAACAATGTTGCTTGGCAGCAAAGTATCTTGACAGAAAATTATTGAACAACAGTCATATAAAAAAAGCCTAAAGACAACAGAAACAATGATTAATAACAACAAACTACCACTATTTACATGTTGATTTAACAAAGTTGACTAGATAAATAATAATACTTATTTTACAACATAATATTAGGCTATCAAAAATAATAAGTTATCACTAACTGGCTAAAGCATATGACTAGACGCATTAAAATTAATACATAATAAAATACTAAGCTTCACAGGGGATGAGATTCTAGGAAATATTGTAACATACATGTCAATGGAATGTGGGTTGCATAATGTTACATAATGCTTAAACAACATACAAGAATGCATTAAAGATTAGTAAAATTTAAAGTGCAATCTTTTGTTGATACGCAAGATCTTTGGAACTTTCATGGAAAACTGCTATCATTCTCTGGCGAGCCATTTCAGATAGAGTATCCACATCATTATGAGTCATTCCACTTGTAGGTATAGGAGGTAATGTGGTGATCACTATTTTTCCTGAAAATTGACACAAATAAATGTTTTATTATTATTAAAAAAGAATAATCATAATACACCATACCTGGTTCAAATGTTTTGGTCTCATCATCAAGGAAGTAGTACTGACTAAAAACAACTGGCATAATTGGAATCTGTGCATCAATCGCTAAATAAAATGCACCCTTCTTGAAAGTATGTATACTGCCTGTATTAAAACGTGCACCTTCCGGGAATATCCAAAGCTTTGTCTAAAATAGAAGATATGTATATCAAATTTAAACAGATAATTGCTTGCGAAAATAAAATAAAAACATACTTTTTCTTTTATGACTCTTTGTGTAGCTTCCTTCATAAGCTGACGAGCTCTATCAGTTTTCAGTCGGTCAATAAATACTAGGCCTGAGAGCCATGCCCCAAAACCAAATGCACCAGTAAACATGAGAGGTCTTTTGGCGACAACTGTACATCGCTTCATGCGTGGCCACATCTCAAACATGCCTGCAAATAAACGAAAAAGATTACCAGGTGTAAAACAACATTAAATAGTTTACCAAAAAGGTGTCTACCTTTTTGGTAAACTATTTAATGTTGTTTTACATTATTCTATACTGCAATATACAAAAATACTGTTTTACCTAGTATATCTAAAGAGCTCTGGTGATTAGATATCACGATGTAGCACTGCTCACTATTCCAGTGTTCCATCCCCCTTAATTCCCATTCTATACCTACTATATACGACGCATAACGGCAAAATCTGGAAGCGACACTGTTAAAAAACGAAACAGCTTTATATCAAATATTAGCTACAAATAAATATTGTACCATAAAACTCGTCAATGCAGTCACAGTTTGAAATTCGCACATACTTAGACAAAATTAAATCAATAACTTACATCAGGTTTGTAACATCGCGTGGATATATTAATACTACAGGCAATAACACGGTGCACGTAATTAACACATATGCGTAATAGAGAAAAAACTTCAAGTAATATCGAAAAACATTGCTTTTTTCATACAAAAAAGGCAAGGAAAATATAAAACCCGCCAAAAATAATTCAGGATATGAATAGGAGGAAGCCATAGCGAAGAATTGATTCACAGATTATAGGATACTACGTATAATGGATTAATTTGACAACTTTGACAGCAAATGAAACTGCCAAACGAGAAAATGGGACCCTCTTGAGTAATAGTGTTCTGTGATGGGACCTATTCTATTCCATCTTTTGAGTATTAAATAAAAATGAATGTTTGTCTGTATGTCCTTGATCGTATAGAATCGTAAACTATGCATTTGATCATGACATGATCTAGTGCATGAGTTGAGGTTTCCGAGTAAAAAGAGCGCAAGCGGAGCTGCGCGTGTCAGCTAGTGTTTTATAAAAATCAGTATTTATTCAAAACATAAAGGTACTTTTAAGGGTGTCGTGTCACCACAAGAAGAAAGTGGTGGAGTGGCAATTTATGCCTCAAACAGAAATAAATTTATGACAATAAAGTTTGACCCAAAATATAATATAAAACAAGAAGCTTCTGAACTTCTCTGGCTTGACATTAAAACTGGATGTGCCAAGTTCTTACTATGTGCCTATCTATTACATCCTCTTTGTATGTGCATTGTATAGAGGACACGAGTCTACATTGGACCAAGATAATATCTTACCATGCTCACTCAAGTCTCTGAGACCAATACTGTGGCACTAATGGGTGACTTTAATTATGGTGGGATAAAGTGGCCACTTATAAATAATGGATATGTTACACCTAAGGAAGGAAACTTTATACAGTGGTTTTAAAACAGTAACCTGGAGCAATTAGTGGATTAATTTACTAGATTTAGACAAGGTAACCAACCATCACTCTTAGACCTGATTCTAACAAATGATGAGACATTGATTGCTAATGTGAACTATCAAGCCCCTATCGGTAAGAGTGACCACAATTGCATTCTGGCTACTGTGCAACTTCAAGGTCAGGATCAAAATAACAAAACCACATTTAGATTTAATTACAATAAAGCTGATCATGATAAAATTAATGAGAACTGGCGGACAACTTTATACGAAACTAGGATGGATTTAAACTGCGCTAATAGCCAATATGCAGTTCTATTAGATTCACTTAGACAGGCAATTGATTTGTATGTACCACGGACTAAAATAAAGCAACACACCCTAAGTAAACCATGGATAACAAAAGAGACTAAAGATCTAATAAAGCAAAAACTAGCACTGTGGCATAGATACATATTGACTGGACAAGACGAAACTTACACAGTATATAGGAAAATAAACAATAAATTGACAAACCAAACCAGGAGAGCTCGAATGAAATATGAACAGGATATACTACAAGCAGGTCCAAAATAATTTTGCTCTTATCTAAGACAACAAGTAACATCGAAAGTTAGCATACCTAAAGTATTACACAATAAGCAAGGCAAAACTGTAACTCAGAATCACGAAATTGCTGAAGCATTTGCAGATCAGTTTGCAAGTGTTTTACAAATAGAACCACCTGATAATTTGCCATATCTAGACCCAGTATCAAAAGTTGATGACTCAATCGAGGAAATAATTTTTACTGAAGCGAAAATTAGCAAGTCATTAAAAGAATGAAGACAGATTTCTCACCAAGACCAGACAACATCCCAATAATTGTATTAAAAAAAAGTGAGGTTATCAAATGCCTCGCACACTTATGCAGACTTCGTATGAAACCGGAGTCATACCAGATTTGTGGAAAACAGCAATTGTTACCCCCATATTTAAAAAAGGAAGTAAATTAGAACACTCTAACTAAAGGCCCATTAGTTTGACAAGTGTAGTATGCAAGACCATGGAAAGGGTTATAGTCAATCATATAAGAAATTTTTACAAAAATCATCAGGTAATAGCACACCAACAACATGGTTTTTGCCCGGGCCGCTCTACTATCTCTAATTTGTTGTCATGCATGTCTTTATGGACAAACTACTTACGAGAATGACCCAATTGATATTGTATATCTTGACTACGAAAAAGCATTTGATAAAGTATTAAGAAGACTTTTGCAAAAACTGAAGTTTACGGGAATATGTGGAAAATTATTAACATGAATTGAATCATTCCTACGGCAAAGAACTTTTAAAGTGAGAGTGGGTGAAGCGTTTTCAGACCAAAGAGAGATACTCAGCGGAGTACCACAGGGTTCAGTATTGGGCCCATTGCTTTACATCATTTATACCTATGACGTACCCCATGGCTTAAAATGTAATGTTAGCTTGTTTGCTGACGACACGAAAATATTTGCTAATCCACTGATTAACCACGACCAACTTCAGCAGTACTTAAACAAAATATGTAAATGGTCAAAAGAGTGGCTTATTAATCTGAATGCTACTAAATGTAATGTACTACATGTGGGCAAACGTAATCCCAGGTTAACATATACATTGGATGAAGTTCAACTGTTGGAGATTAAAGTACAAACAGACTTAGGAGTAAAGATTACAGAAGATCTGAAGTGGGAGACTCATATATCTACAATCACAAAGAAAGCCAAAAGTCTGTTAAATCTCATCAGGAAAGCATTTGTAATCTTGACACCAGATATGATATGAAAACGGAAATCTTATGAAGAACGCTTACAAATGCTAAATCTCACTACCTTAAAAGACCGCATTGAGCGTGGCGATTTAATCGAGACATACAAGAGCTTAAATGGACACTATGATGTACCAGATTTCGACAAATTATTCAGACTTAGCAAAAATGTTCATCTAAGGGGTCATTGCCTCAAACCAGGTTTTCGAAAAATAACCCTCATAAAAATTTCCTAAGTAACAGAGTGGTTAGAGCCTGGAACAGCCTCCCAGAAGAAGTTGTCACATCAGTTAACACCAACCAATTTAAAAACTGGCTTGAATCATTATATCAACAACCGCAACAGTACAAATTAGAGAAGAACAGGATACGGGCTATTATCAGTTGTTCCAACTGCTTGCCTGTTAATTATAATAATAATAAAATTCAGTTATTGTGTTCAGTTATTACTAAACCATATTATTAGGCTCAATTCTGATAAAATAGCAGAATTCTGCTAAATCTAGTCACTGGGCGTGGTGGGCAGTGGGCGTACTTCACTCATAGA
Source organism: Furcula furcula (assembly GCA_911728495.1). NCBI lineage: Eukaryota > Metazoa > Arthropoda > Insecta > Lepidoptera > Notodontidae > Furcula > Furcula furcula. The sequence continues at coordinate 9,899,563 of OU452243.1, forward strand.
TTTATGCTTTTTTTCACTAACCTCACTCATTCTTCTTTCTTGCTCGCTCGCGTCTCACTCTTGTCTCGTCATATTCTGTCTACGATAGGTAAAGATATCTAGCTAGCGTGCCACCCAATGAGTATATAAGTATTAAGAGACCCCACTCCATACATTGTTCCTAGCTAAAGCACAGAAGCATTTCATTGCCAACTATGAAATAGTTCATATCATTGCTACCAACCAACTAAGGGGCAATTCTTTTTTTTATGTATTGATAACCAGGCTTTTAAGCCAGTCTTTTTTATACTTTTAGTGATGTACCATCAATAGTATTTTATCGAAAATATATCGATAAATGCGTAGGGATGGCCGTGGAGTACATATAAATGAGTACTTATTCCTTTTATTTGAGCGTTTAGTCACATTTTTCGAGATCGAAAATGACGAAACACTCAAATGAATTATATTTTTACCAGAATATTGGTAAATAAAACAATCACTGATTATTATTATATTTATTTAATTATGTGACAAAAAAAGAAGGTTCTCCTTAATATAAAACACGTGAAAAAGTTGGTATTATTACGGTCTTCATCACAACCTAGAAGAGTCTTCATTGGCATCAACCCAACTAACCTCTGCAGCCTCCTCCTCCGTCCTATTGTTTTTACGCTTTTCAATGATGAGAAGCTGCAAAAAGTTAATCAATTAAGAGACACTAAATATTAATTTGAAAAAATGTTAAAGACGCATATTCAGTCAAAGGTTCCCATGCTTTTTTATAATAATTTTGATGAAAAATAGTTGCCTATGTCAATTCCACAACTGGACTGTAGCCTGTTCCAATGAAATAGACATACATACATACTCGCAAAAAACATAGCCCTTTCTTCAATGCAGTTGGGCAATAATACAAGAACAAGACTGCAAAAGCATTATCTCTAATTTGATTACATATATTACATAATCATGAGTTTTATATTTGAATTTAGCCTGTTAAGACAGACAGACATTTAATACCCTTAATGATATTTTATTTTGTAAATATACCCCAAAATGGCGATAGACCGCCTCTCCTTATTGCTACTGTTTCCTATTAGATTTTGAACATAACCTATACCTCTCTACTCAATCCCATAACAAAGACTTATATAATGATATATCATGGTATGATCAATCAAGCCGTTTGGGTATGGGGTAGTGCCAAAGAAATAGACATACATACAAGATAGTAAAACCATGATGGGTTGCTAGTATATAATCAAAAAAGCAAGTTGGGTTCTATGGGATCTACCAACCATGATGTAAAAAGGTGACTAACATTATAATAATAATATCCTAGGACAATCCACACATTCACCTGATTCTAAATTAGGCAGAACCTGTACTATGGTAATCAGACCACTGATATACATATTTTTTGTAAATACATGTTTATATACACAACATCCAGACGCAAGATGGGAATCATACCCGTAACCTGCAACCCGTCAAAAGTAGTGGCCAGAGTGTAACCACCAAACCAACAGGTCCATCATTATTAGGTGTAATAGTAGAATAAATAATATAGTTAAGACTATTCAATATAACTTACCGATGATCATGCATCCTTTTATTTGCTTGTGCTGTTTGACAGGGAATTGCTAAATCTGAGTTAATGATATCTTGTAATACATCTAAAACAAAAGGACTTTGTTTGAATTATATATATCATGACTAGAATTATATAGGCATGACAACACTAGAGGATGTATTTTCATGTGAGATATGAATATATATCCTTGGACTATCCACACACAGTCATCAGATCCCAAACTAGACAGAGCATGAGCAAACTAGGCAGACTATATTAGCCAGACACCTGATACTAATACTTAAATACTTTGTTTTTGTTGTGAATAGATTCCTAAAAAGGTAAATAAGAGTCTCCACCCAGTCACAGCGTGGGAATTGAACCCACAACCTATTGGGTAGCGGTCAACCCAACCGAAACTCTGATATCGCAATGATGAGTGAGTGATGCCTGATTATGAAAAAGGTTATGAATTTACGATAATCTTACCTCACAGTATCAAGTTGTATACGAGCCAAGATTAACAATACACCGAAATCCGCATTACTTCTTACAACTTAGGTACACATTTTTTATTACAGAACTTTTAAGTTCCGTTTTTGTTCGTTCACGGTACCAAATAGGAACACAAAACTAGAAGTCAGTAACTTGATGAATATGGAGGAACCAAATCTCGAGGTGACGTATTTTCGATGCAAAACACTTATCTAAAAACTCAAAAACGGTAACAAACAATAAAAAAGATAGAAGCAGTAACCGCCATTAAAATAATAAACTTCAATCAAACACGCGTCAGAGTCCGTCAGACAGTTCAATCTGACCAACTGTGACACATAACATTTTGTTGATCATGTTGCCTTAAAATGCCTGTCTCGAATAGTATTCTCTGTAGTTCAAATTTATGCTCTATTTCATTTACTTAAAGTCGAAAATCGAATTTGTTTAGCGAATTCTAATAAATTATACCAGAGTGTCAGGCCACTGGTGCCACCGTAGACAGAATATAATACAGACATATACCAAGCGTGCCGCCGATAAGGACAGAAAAATAAGTACATACTAAATTTAGAGTTGCCACGTAAGGGAAATTTTACCCTTTGTGTAAAGCAAATACGGAGGTTGTTGTAAATTATATTTTCTTTCCTAACCAAAAACCACTTTTTTGACACAACATTTACTTTTCTTACATTATATCGTCTTAATCTATGACAGTCTGCAAAAAGTACGAAAGTGATTGTTATAATAATGTCCTCCTAGCCGAAACGACCACAGCGGCCAATCTTTCACAAGATCAGCCATGTACGCAGGAGATATTATAGTGCACAAGTGCTTGCGTAGACACAAGTGCACTCTCTCTTCCTTTATATAATAGGTACCTCTCATAATCCGATGGGACGGAAGACCGACACGACTGGGGAGAAGTTAAGCGCAGGACCGACTTTTTACATGCCCATCCGACGCATGTGTGGCGTATCTCGGATCACGGTTTCGGAACGCCAAAGGGGCTGTCAAAAAGATGACAGTGCGCTAGTATCTATGGCAGAGACATGTTTTAATTGTTACGATTACTCCACTGTATTATAAGTTGTTCTCTCTCAATTTGATTATAAGTGTTTATTACCAAAGCTCGGTGTTTTGATTTGACGGACAGGAGTCGGGCATACGTCCTATCGCAAATCCCGACACATGGATCATCTTACTTTACAGACAATCAGGTCATCGGCTTGCATTGTCCTAGCCAGTAAGGAACAACTACTCAAATTTGTTGCCCTTCGCAGGATTCGAACCCACGACGGAGGCTACAAAGTGAATGTACACTTAATATCATATATGCTGTAGCTAAGGTCTATTCCACATTGTTCACCTGGGTGATATCACGTGGTGATTAAAGTGGCTAAGAGCTGTAGATAATTATTAGCCTCCTACAAAAAAGTTAAGAGATAAAAACAATAATATGCTATTTCCCAGAGAGGTAGGCAAAAATTGGCTTTCTTATAACTTAATATAATACATATGGCCATTTACTGGGTAAGTTTTAGTAAATTTCTCTAATATACAAATCTATAGTACTAGTATCTTGGGACAATCTACGCTTGACCAATGACCACCTGATCTCAATCTACGCAGATCCTTTAGTAAGGTAACCAGATAAATGATTACAAATACTTTTAAACTGTATAAATACATATTTAAATAGATAAATAACACCCAGACAATAGTTCGGAATCCTTCGGAATCGAACCCATGTCCTATTGGGCAGCGGCCAGGTCCCTCAGATCGTCGAACAGCCGTACATCGCCGCCGTCCGCGGCATGTAATGCTCGACCCACCCGACCCGATGTCCTTCCTCCTGGACCATGACACAACACCAACGCCAACACCGACAACGATGTCAAGAGTCGTAAACACATCAACACACAGACACCGGTCTCGCCGGCGAGGCCGAAGGGATCCGTACGCATGCGACCTCGACATGCATTCCCTCGCTGAGTTTCTTGCCGGTTCTTCTCAGCGGGGGCGCGTTGTGAACCGGTGGTAAACTCATTTTCTCTAAGCGGCAGCCCAAGCCGAGGCCGTGCCTCCCTGAGGTGCCCTTGTGCTAGTCACTACCCAAACCTTTCTGGCTGGAGCGCTTTAAGCGCTCGCCCTCTTGTCCGGTGAAACAGTACTATTCCTACAAAAAAAAAAAAAGTGATGATCAATAAAGCAAAGTGACTATCAAGCTTCAGTTGTCCACCAAACTTTGATGTCTACTGAAAGTGTGTTTGGTATTTATTGGTGATTCAAGTTAGGCAATGCCAAATGAATCATTTGATAGTTATTTAATAGTCACTTTGCTTTATTGATCATCACTTTAGTTGTCAAACGAGATAGGTACATAATAGGGGGGCAAATGAAACAAACTATTCAACGTCGGTACTATTTATTTATAATTCAGACAAATTTACCAATAAATTGTAACCAACAACATACATACATATATTTAAACAACATGCATATAGTAAAAGCACGATTAAATGTACAATGACCATTGTGCCTATAAATAACGAATGAATACGTCCTGCGCAGCCTTGGACGAATTACTTGAGCGCTTACGTTATTTCTGAATATTTAAGCATTCGGGAATAACTTTTAGCAACCTAATTAATTATTTTTGTTGCTGCTATCCACAGTATACAAATATCCATATTTTCAGGAAATCATAAAAATAAATTCGGGAAATCTGAGAAATTCTTCGATGCACCCAGCATGTGGGATCGTGTATGATGCACTTAATAATAATTTACCACTTATTTATGGTAGTCTCTCTTTTATACACTGGCAACACTGATAATGGCGATCAATAAACTGAAAATTTTAGGTTATGGATGAAAAACAAGAATTTATCGATCTTACACGTAACTTTCAAGTAAAATAGTAACTAATTTAGAGCAATAAGATCTAAATAAGTCGTTTACATGTATTAGTTTCTAAATGTAATCTCTAAATTGGCCATAATAATTCACGTTTACCTGTGAAACGATACTCCACTAATTTTACGTTCACTGTCACTTTTACAGCCTATAATACTGCACTGCACGATTCTTATAGGATTTCCAGAACACACAGTAATGTCACAGTTAGTTTTTTATTGAATTTTAAGTTATTTATTTAATATTAAAACCACGATAAAATTGGCACGGAGCAAAGTGGGAGCAAACGTCAAATTTGTTTCGCACCCACGGCGCGGAAAAATCGAACACATGCTGAGGGACAAAAAATCATATTCACTGTTTCTTTCTATCACACGTAACCTACATAAACGCATTCTTTTCTTGCGTGAATGAGAAAGAAAGTGTCCAGCCCTCTATTGTTTTCTTCCTCTAAGGGTGCCACCGATAAAACTCGTAAGCTACATCGTGAACGAGAAAATTTCATGAGTAAGGGCTCCCACACATAACTGCGAATTCGCATCGCATCGCTAATATCTGCGAGAAACAAATGAATTTTTGTATTGAAAATGCATTTGTTTGTTGTAAATTCTGATAAATATTGGTTTTGGGGGGAGTAGAATCTACAATATTTTTACTGATTTCGTCCTCCATTTCGAACAAAAACACGAACGTCTGCTTGCTTAGAAACCATTTCTTCAACTATAATATTGCCGCGCGCCCGCACACGTCAATATTATTGACAATACCCCTGCCTCCCCCCGATATTGTCGCGACAAAATCAGAATATCTGGAAATCGACAATAATATTGAACAATACCGCAATACGGGCCGCACACACACCAAAGATATTATATATAGTAGTGAAAAAAATCTTAAATCTATGACACACACAATATTAGATTTAGATTTTTTCTATTGACAATATGCACTATATTGACAATAATATTGAGCGTGTGCGGCTAGCCATACATCATTAATATTATATCAATGATAATCAATTCACTACATACAATACACGCACACAACCAACTGTGACAAGTGTGACAGCAGCAGTGTTGCCAACTCAATTTTTAAAAGAAAGCTAGATCAGCAGATAAAAATAGCTAAAAAATAGCTAGATGTTTGAAAAAAATAAAGCCAACAGTTTTTGATGGGTTTTTTAACCGTCTTCAAAAAAAGGAGGAGGTTCTCAATTCGTCTGTATATATTTATATTTTTCTATGTATGTTCGGTCATGACTCTGGCAATTATAAACCGATCTGAAAAAAAAACTCTTCCATTCATTCTTCAACCCAATAATTGGGTCTCAGAAAAAAAATATCGCTTACGAATAAGTAGTTCCTGAAAAAACAAGAATGGCGACTGCGCAGGAAACCTGCAGGAATGCTTGCTGCAATTTTATTGATTATTTTTTTATTCGAAAGAAGGAACCACTGTAATGAATCTGTATGAATATTATCACATCCGGATAACTTTCTGGAGGACCATGAACGATGTGGAGAAATTTATCTGGTTACAACCATAAAACAGATGTTCCCCATTACTCTGACAATTATGAACCGATTTCGATTATTCTTTTTTTATTCGAGAGAGTAAACTACAATGATGATTCCATGCAAATATCATTACGACCGGATAAATTGTTTCTAAAGAAACATCAATTATGTAAAACTATGGAGACGATAATGTGACCATCTACCACCTAGATCATTTTACCGTCTTCGATGGTTCAATCTTTATGTATGAAAATATCACTAAAAAGTAAAGTGCAAAATATACACAGCAGGTACGCTAACACCAACTTCTATAATATTTAAATTATTTTATACTTTTCAATGTTATTGAAGTCGGTTCATATTTTTTTAAATATTTTATAATCAGTTAAACTTTCTGGTTTCAGGAAGTTTAGGTTCAGGAAACCATTCTGATCTGAACTTTTGTGTGAAGACTTACGTACTTTACGCCAGTGCAATCAAAAAAAAACTCACTGGCCAAAAAACATTCAGAGGCGATTCCAACCACAATAATTGCCAAACTGTTTCTTACCATGGATGGATGTTGAGCAATATATTATATCTATGTTTGTGAATTACGATGGTCGGTGCAATCTCCGGTACTATTTTTTCACTGTTAGAAAGTTTAAGCCTTTCTCCCTAAGTACTATTAGAGACTACTTTTTTGTTTCGGTAAACGCACAAAAAAGTGTGGTGGAGCCGCGCTGGTCATCTACTGTAGGGCCAATTTAATAGATCACATTTGACATCTGTCAGTTTCTTTATTCTGTTTCAAAAGTCAAAGTCAAGTCAATAAATATGTAATCGTAATTGAAAAAAAGTTAAGCAATTGAGTAGTTCTTACTTTGAAAAATTAATAATATGTTATGCCCGCCGTTACAAGGTTCCGTCAAATGTGATCCAATTAATTGGCCCTACTTTAGTTTAATATAAAACACTTATTACAACTTCCAAACTTTCAAATTTTTCTGTTTTCGGAGAATAGATAATGAACCATCCGCCACATATCCGGCAAGTTACCTTTTACGTTACTCTACGGTCAACGTGTCAGTTTCATTATGATGCGTACGTAGCATCTGTATAATAGTCTAGTACGTCTGTGGTTTCACTTGTCGCTATAGGTCATGATTGTATCTTTCTTTAATACTATAAACGAGTAAATATAAAAAAGCTAAAAATTGTAGATAAAATAAAATTTTTATAAAAAAAAATAAACCGACTTCAATAGACACCACACTAAAAAGTGAAAAATAACTTCAATATTATTGAAGTTGGTGCTGGTCAGTTGATTCTGGTGTTGGGGTAAGTATCGTGTTATTTTAGCACCAACTTCAAGAATATTGAAGTTATTTTTCACTTTTTAGTGTGGTGTCTATTGAAGTCGGTTTATTTTTTTTTATAAAAATTTTATTTTATTCTTTTTAGTCATATTCTCTTGAAAAGTCTTTATTCAACTATATACCGATTTGGATATAAAGCTTTAATACCAACAGGTATAAATTTATTTTAATTAAAATCTCCCAACCCAACCACAGATCTAAAATTCGGTGGGTCCTACATTTCATGGAACAGAGTTCCTGTTAACATCATACTGTTTGCTCCCATCACCAGACTCTGAACATCATTTTTCTAGCAGATACTCGTCGAGACCTACACAACGAGCCCAAACTCAGTGGGTCTACGTTTATTGGTGCAGAAATCCTGTGACCACCTTCCTGCTCCATCATCAGACCCTGGTGAAGGTTACCATTTTCTTAGTACTAGTTTTTTAGTATCAACGGATTTACATATGTTCTAAATTTCAGATCTTTCGGAGTAATAGAAGTAATTAAAAATGTCCATTGTATACGAAATATCCCTATGTCGACTTGGAAAAGAGCTGATGGTTTTCAAAGCTAAACCGATTTTCAAGAAACATCGCTAAGAACCATCTCCAATAAACCAGCATACGCCAATCTGTCCACTCGTTTGAGCGCTGCGATGCCACAGACAGTTATCAAACAGACAGAAACGACCCCCCCCCCCCCCAAACTAATAACACCTCGTTTTTGGTCGGGGGTCAAAAAGAAACCATCGAATTCGGTACGATGATCTGGATGGCGTATGACCATTTTGTAGACGAAGACATCATCTATTTTATGGTTTCTCCCAGTTATATCTCCTTCCCATCACTCATGTTCTTCGAAAAAGTTCTTATCCGGTCTTGATGAAATTCATACCGAACCATCCTTATGGTTCATGATTTCGAATAAAAAAAGAATCACTGAAATTGGTAAATATTTGTATGAGTTATAACCATTATTGATTAGAACATCATCTATTTTTAGGCGTTTTACCAGATAATTCTAACATTCCATTCATGTTTTCTCAGGAACTACTGGTTCATAAGGAATAAAAAATTTATGGGACCAACTTGATGGAATGTCCATTAGGTACAAAAAAGAATCATCCAAATCGGTACATATTTGGCGGAATTATGAGTGAACATACATTAAAAAAAAAAAAAAAAAAAAATACATACACGATGAATTGAGAACCTCCTCCTTTTTTGAAGTCGGTTAAATAGCTTAATAGCTAGATCGAATTATTTGTAGCTGATGAAGTTGATTTATAGCTAAATCTAGCTACAAAAACACTGAATTGGCAACACTGGACAGCAGCAGTAGCTATTGACAGCTGACTGATAGTTTAATGTCGACATCAGTGAGACGCCATCTTAGGACGCCATGTTGAATATAGATATAAAATAAATGATAATTATATATATTATGATAATTACAACAATAATAGTAATTTAAACAAAATATTTATATTTTTCCCGGATTCTATGGATTTTTCTCGATTTTTTGAGGTCGTGTACATATTCCTAGCCCATTTTGCAACAACTCCTTTATTGTTCGTTTATTGATTATAATAAATATTTTATAATTTTTAATTTAAAAATATTTAATTATTTATTTTATAATTTTTTTTTTAGGGGGAATCTCTAGAAATTGTGGTGGTTTTAGGGGTTTTTGATTGGAGCTTAGGGGTGATCACAGGGGGGATAAATTTTTGAGAGTTGGCAACACTGGATGAATGGTGTTAATTTTACTGGTAACATTGTGTTGCCTGTCAATTTTTTTATTATGACAAACTGACATTTAAAAATAGTTCTTTTTCCGGTGGTTGGCATCCTTTTGTGGGTGTCATATCCCCTTTATTTTAAGATTTTATAAAAATGGTAAGCATAGCTCCAAAAATAAATTCATTTATCCAAAATGTGTTTCTCTCTTGTGTTAATTTCAAATCATGTTCAATAAATATCTATGTGATTGTGAGAATATTAGTTGATATTACAAAATGTTGAAACGTTGCATTGAGTGTTAGTGCTCGAATGTGTAATATTGTGTATTCACCGTTGTACTTATTACCCGTGCATTGTATTGTACGAATTATAGTTTCTCCGCTACTATGAATCAAACTGGAGCTACAATAACAATATGTTAGTGTTTCGGAAAATTATAACCTAAATGATGAAACGCCGACACATGCGCGTCATCTGAGGTTACGGAACAAGCTAAATAGATATGTAGTGCCATGTTCTATGCGCGCTATAATATCATGTTTTGCCTTTGTCCTGTAGCACTCCTGATTATAAAGTGTCTCTGATAAACTTTTCTACAGTGTTTCCTGGAATTCATTTTTCTGTACATATACAAAATACATGTCATATTTTAGGCTTTTGTGAAAGTCGTGAAGAACAAGCAATACTTTAAAAGGTATCAAGTCAAATTCAAGAGGCGTCGTGAAGGAAAGACCGACTATTATGCCCGCAAACGCCTTGTTATACAGGTAAGTGCTTCCTAAATGTTTTTACAGAAGAACTCTGTTGTATACATATTTATTATGAAATTTATTTGTAGGACAAGAACAAGTACAACACACCCAAATACCGCCTGACTGTCCGTCTCTCCAACAAGGATGTCACATGCCAGGTGGCTTACTCTCGCATTGAGGGAGACCACATTGTATGCGCTGCATACTCCCACGAACTGCCCCGCTATGGTATTAAGGTAGGATAACAAATGTAATTTTGTATACAATTATTTTATAAAAAACTTAAATGATGATTTTGAACGGGCGGTCTGAAGAGACGTACAAACTCACAAAGCCATGTTGTTATATGTTCAATACTGATAGGTTATCAATAACCAAACAAAAAAAATTGTTTGAAAAATTTGTATGAAATTAAATAGGTGGTTTTCAGGTTGGACTGACAAACTATGCTGCTGCTTACTGTACTGGATTGCTGCTGGCCAGAAGACTGCTACAGAGGCTTGGCCTTGACACTTTGTACACTGGTACCACTGAAGTCACTGGTGATGAATTTAATGTAGAACCTGTGGACAATGGACCTGGAGCTTTTAGGTGAAATTCTTTAACTTCTTAATCTTTCAGAGTGCTAAGCAACTTACAGTACGCAATAGGTCGACATGGCAATGGCTGTATGAGTTGAGATGCAGGGGAGGAGACACCCCGCATATCTGCACATCGCCTGCGCTGTCTTACGTGAATGATGTGCGGGGTGCCCCTCCCCGATTGCCATGTCAACCTGTTGCATAGTTTGTAAATACCTAATCAACACTGAAAGTGATGACACATACAATGCTGTTATGTTGTAAGTAATACATTAATTAAAATAACTTTTATTAAATTCTTGTATTTGTTATCAGATGTTACCTGGATGTTGGTCTTGCACGTACCACCACTGGCGCTCGCGTGTTTGGAGCTATGAAGGGTGCAGTCGATGGTGGCCTAAATGTCCCTCACTCCATCAAGAGGTTCCCAGGATATGATGCAGAAGCAAAGAAATTCAATGCAGAAGTTCACAGGTAACTTTTTTACACATGTAACATTGGAGATAATTATACAAATTGCTCCATTCATCCCCCAGATAATTAAACACTAATATTATTTGGGCAGCCCTATTTGGAGCAACATAAAAATTAAAACTCTTGGTTGTGATAAACAGTTTATTACTGACTTTGAAACCGGTTATAATAACATTCCTATCTGAGTTCCTAGTGACTGTCCTAGTGTTCTTGTCTCAAAAATTATTTCTGAAGAAATAAAATAATTTCAGGGGTCACATCTTCGGTTTACATGTAGCAGAGTATATGCGTAGCCTGGAACAGGATGATGAGGACTCTTTTAAAAGGCAATTCAGCAAATACATCAAATTTGGTGTAAACGCAGATTCAGTAAGTACATGTTTATAAATATATGATTCTACCAATAATAAATAATATCCTCCTGGCCGATACGACCACATTGGCCAATCTTTCACAAGATCAACCATGTACGCAGGAGATATTATAGCGCACAAGTGTTTGCGTAGACACAAGTGCACTCTCTCTTCCTTTATACCTCTCATAATCCGGTGGGACGGGAGACCGACACGACTGGGGAGAGGTTAGGAGCAGGACCGACTATTTACATGCCCATCCGATGCATGGATCATCTTACTTTACAGACAATCAGGTGATCGGCCGGCATTGTCCTAGACAGTAAGGAACAACTACAGAAAGTTGTTGCCCCTGCAGGATTCGAACCCGCGACCTCCGGTTTATAAAGTAAGCGGTTTCCCACTGCGCCATGGTGGCTACAACATGAGGCTACATTCTACCAATATACATTCGATATGGTTTATTGTATATTAAAACAGGCAGCCTTTACTCCTGATAAATTTGAGAATGTTACGTCCAACCAAGTTACTACTCCTATCTTCATATCAGCCTTTACTCCTGATAAATTTGAGAATGTTACGTCCAACCAAATTACTACTCCTATCTTCATATTGGTTTAGTGTCGAAGTTGGACAAAATTGTTACGCAACATTAACATACTTTTTAAAAGCAGTTTAGTTTTAAATCATAATTAATGTTGCAACAATTACAAAATCAAGAATGGACTAGCAAACTGAAACTTGTTTAAAAACCTTTCACTTTGTAATTCTGTACATGTGCCATTACTTGTTTATATTTGTTAGGTTAGGTTATCTTGTGTAAGCTGAGAGCCGACCCACTAACGCAGAATCTGCTACGCAATTGAAGTTTTGGATAGCAGTAGATTAAATGTCAAGCTCATTGCTTAAAGACAAGCGACAGTGTCGATTGTTCGCGGTAGCCAGAGATGCTTGTTTGTACTGGGAAATTCTACACACATCAAAAGTGTCTAGGGATCAACATATATTTTTGCAATAACTTTTCTCCTGATTGATATTAATTAAAATTTTCTTTAAGGATTCATCAAATAAAGTGTTTTCGTTTGTCACAGTAACGATAAACCAAGTCACCTTTGCATTAATAAAGAAATTTGCCATTTTCCTAATAAAGGGATTTTTGACATTTGAACCACTAACACAAAAGTTCGAAAAAAAGACTGAAATAACAGTTTTCTTTAAAATTTTATTGGGTAACTTAAACAATTAATAATCCGTGTTTCTACCGCGAACACTAACAACACAAGAACATCGGTTTGGCATACTCAAAATGAGTTCATCCAAATCACGCTGTGGAATGGCCGACCATGTTCGTTGCAACAACAAAAAAAGGTCTTCTTGCGACTGGATACCCTCCATATTCGGCAGAGCTCTTCTCTGTAGCATATCCCATGCATGCTCAATCGGGTTCAAGTCTGGCGACTGAGCAGGCCAGGGCAGGACATTGATGTTAGCTGCGGCGAGAGTCTGTCTTACAACTCTTGCGGTATGCGGTCGTGCATTATCATGCATTAACTGAAATAAGGGACCGATTTGCACTTGTAGAGGAACGATGACGTCTGATACAATCGTCTCAGCATAAATTTGAGCGTTGAGGTTGCCTCTGATCCAAATCAACTCAGTTCTTCCGCCGATCCAAATACCCGCCCATACCATGATGGTTCCACCACTATAAGGATGGACTTCCTGGCAGGATTTTAATCGCTGTTGGCGTCCAGGGGTTCTCCAGTGTCGTATACGTCTTGTATCCGGTCTCATACCAAAACGAGACTCATCAGAAAAGCACACGAAACGCCATTGTTCTTCTGCCCATTTTTTTGCCCAAAAATGCTTGATCCCTAGACACTTTTGATGTGTGTATTACCAACAGGACTAGTGTCACTGGTGTATCAGCCCTGGATGCCGTCTTTCTATAAACATTCCCTATAGCACCACAAGCATAAGTAGAATTAGTGGTTGTGGTTGAGCATTATGCCCATGGATATGTAGGTCTTACAATGCTTTTTCTGTTTCTGTAGGTTGAATCAATCTACAAAAAGGCCCACGAATCCATCCGAGCTGACCCCTCACACAAGGCAAAGGAAGCCAAGAAGGACGTTGGCAAGAACAAACGCTGGAACAAGCGCAAGCTAACCCTCGCCGAAAGAAAGAACAGAATCAAGCAGAAGAAGGAGTCCTTCATCAAGAAACTGCAAGCTCAGGCAGAGGCTTAATGATTTTTAAAAAAATAAAAAGCCTGTGGACTGTGATTGGTGTTTTTATTTATTACTTGTATTTATCTTATAAAACCATGGTATGGTATCTTAGACGAAATGGAAAAAGTTACCAGTTAACTTTTTCTCTGTTCGGCTTACGAGGGGTGATCCAAAAGTAATGATAATAGGATATTAGAAGTTTGTAGAGAACATAAAATGGTGGATAAAAATTTTTTTTTGCTTCTTATAATATCTAGTTCAGCAAAAAAAAACATAAAATTAATAAGAGTTCTTAGGGTGCGCCGGTTCGAATCTCAGCTCGCATGATTTTTAAATTTATGCCTATTCTATATCTATACATATTATAAAACAAAGTCGCTCCCGCTGTCTGTCCCTATGTATGCTTAGATCTTTAAAACTACGCAACGGATTTTGATGCGGTTTTTCTTGATAGTGATTCAAGAGGAAGGTTTATATGTATAATTCATGCATAATATAGTAGAGAAACACTTAATTTTTAGAGGTTTCTAATGTGATGTCGTAAATAAACACATTTTAGCTTACATTGCAAACGCTGGCTGAACCCTACGAGATCAAAATAATGTACTACAGAAAATATACTACTACTAAGGGTCATTGTTAAGGTGTACTATATTGTACACCTTAACAATGACTACAAAAGTCCGCGTGGTATTTGTTTATCTCTTAGGGATAACCCACAATAAACAATTTTTATCCTTTACTTTTTATGAGATATAATTGTGAGCATTACCCCAGCAAGAAAGATGGTCGTAGAGAAGATTGAGTTAAACGAATAATTAGAGCATAATCTGCTGTAAATGTGCGCGGAATAAAAAATTAGTGCATCATTTAGTTTTCGAGAAAAATCCGAAAAACGATTCTTGCTGGGGTAACGTTGTTCCAGCAAGAAGATTCTAAACCAATGATCGGAGAGAAACATAAACTTCAGGAAAGATAGCTTATATTTGTGCGTAATTGTGCGCTGAAAATGAAATTTGTGCGTCTTAAGATTTCAGAGTTATTACAATTCCTGCTGGGGTAACGTTTTGCAGAATCGTGTTTCTCGGAAACCAGTAATTGTGCACCTGTAGAATAAACGATTATCAGTAGCTCTTAATTTGTGCGTATTTGTGCATTAATTAGATTTTCAAAAATATTTACCGTTTTAGCGTAATAATGGATTTATGAAAACCAAAAAAAAGGTCCTAGCGCTTAAACGAACAAACATTCATACACACTGAAAACGGTATTCGGTCCTTTTTAATACTCTTAACATCCACGAAAAGTTTCAAAACATATTATATACGCATTATTGAATAATATCACTTTGAATCAAAACGGATAATGTCTAGCTTTGACGTCAAAATACAAAAAACAAGACCAACCCTAGAGTTTTTGGTATAAACCAAGAATTAGAGCACTTAATGAAATACATATCCTGAAAATGTCAGCTTCAAATATTTCATAATAAAGAAGATACAAGCAAAAACTAGAACCCCTGTTAGATTACTGGTTATCCGACCAAATTGGAATGAACCCAAAAAAGCGAGGATTTCATACATACTCGTGACCTTCTTTAAATGACAGTATTATGTGAAGCTGTTGTCTGTACAGTTACGTTCATAATGTTTATCAACAATCGCGGTTATCTTAATAGTCCGTCAGGTGGTTATAGTTTGTCATTATTTTTACAATATATTGTTACAGTTCTGTTAATTACTATTTAATTAGGATAACCACAGAATGCATTGCAAGTTTATAGGTGTAAATAGCAATGATTCGCATTGCAATAAAAAATCTATATTTCCAATACTTATAATAAAAACCGCTCCGAGAAAGTTCACTGACCTTAGTGTACGAACTATCGTGGACACGAACGGTGTACCAGTTTTCAATTAGAATCGTTTGAACGAACGTACGTGCTCCTACCCCGCCCGCTCGCCCGGGGCGGCTTGTGCAAGCGATTATCGACCGACACCGTTCGTGACCGCGAGACTACATTGAGTCAAAATCAAAATTGCATTGCAAGATTCCATTACCATCATACATATAGCTCAAGCAAGTAAAAGCGTGTTAAAAATACATACAATGCAATTAAATTGAGAACTTCCTCCTTTTTAACCGACTTCAAAAAAGGAGGAGGTTCTCAATTCGAATTCGAATTGTACGGATAGGCCGCTCCATTAATTGGGTCCCATAAAAAATTATTACGTACGAATAAGTAAGTAGTTCCTGAAAAAATGAGAATGGCGACTCTGAAAAAACTGTAGGAATGCTGGAGGTTGATGTTTTTATGGCTTTTTAAGGACAAAACTGGTCATAACATTGGCAAATATTGACCAATTTCAATTAATCTTTTTTTATTCGAAAGAAGGAACCTGTATATAATGAATCTGTATAAATTTGATCACCACCGATTAAGAACTTCCTGGAGAACCATGATTTATTTGGAGGAATTTATCTGGTAAAGACCATAAAATTGGGGTAAGTAATATTTGATATAATTACAATATCTCTAATATTTACAAGATATAACAAATGAATCTATAATTTTATTTGATATAATGATCAGTTGATATAATGTTATGTATGTCGGGGTTTTTTAAAATTTATACTTGTTAGTGCTGAAACTGGGAAAGACATAAGCCTTGTCTTTCCCAGTTTCATCACAAAAAAATATGTCATGCTCGCTATCAAATCGCTCTGCTTGTGGCGGCTTCGTGTGGCGGGTCACCCCCTTCCCTCCAATATGGTTGAGGGGAGTGATGGCTGCTTCTCGAGTCAACCCGTGCGCGCGTGCTGCTTAGGGGGACTGCTCCGACTACTATCCCTTTGGCTTTTCAGTTTAATTGTATTTTCTCGTATTTTTTTTCTTAGCGTAGCACTCGAGCTAAGCGAGCGCATCCTACTTACTTTTTAAACAGGGATCAGTGTTGCCAACTTTACAATATGATAAACTAGTTTCATGAACAAAATTGGTGGGTGAAAAAAACATATATCTTATTTTATGGGCTAAACTAAGGAACTTAGAACACTATTTAACTCCCGCCCACTGAAGAATCTAATGACAAGGAAAAAGGTAACTAGATCGTCCATCCAGGTAGAAGGTCAAAGAATTTTGTACCAAATCTTCGTTTTGCATTGCTCATATTTAATTTGCAATGCAGTTTTAATTTAATTTCTGGTTTTCCACTTCACAATTGACGGGCCCATTGGTGTAGTGGTTAGAGACTCTGGCAACCAACCGAGGGGCGCGGGTTCGATTCCCACCAAGTGTCTGGGCGTCATAAGTATATCAGTATGTATTTGCAAAAAAAGTATCATCATCGTCACCAGCCGGAAGACGTCCACTGCTGAACATAGGCCTCCCCCTTAGAACGCCACAATGAACGACAATTGGCTATTTGCATCCACCGGTTACCTGCGACGCGCACAATGACAAAAAAGTATACTTATAAGTATTAGTATCAGCTGACTGTTTACCATAGTACAGACTCTGCCTAGTTTGGGATCAGAAGATCGTTCGTCGATTGTCCCAAGATATTATTATTATTTTCATGTTTTTTGTTTCACGGGATTTACCCGGTCTTTTAAGAGGCTTGCGTGGGGACGCCCTTTTTACAATTAAATGGTGTGTGGTTGGTTGGTACCTACCGAGGTCAACTACTTAATTGAAGAAAAAATAACAGTTTACCTCGGCAGCCAAGGGAACTATTGTAAATGTATGGAAAGATAGTCTACTTACTAGTCTTGGTGCGTAACGACACCAAGGACCCGAGTACTCCAGCGAGTTGGTCAGGGCCCCCACCTTGGCGTGTCTTCGTCGGCCGAGTGAAAACCGAAGGGGACCCGCGGGACTCAGCTCTGGCTTACCTTAATTGGCCGTCCAGAGAGGAGTTGTTAGAGCTATATGCTCCAGGGGTGGAAGTGCTAAAAGTCATAACGCCGCGAGTAACTCCGGAGAAAGCGCAGCATACCTCTCAACACAGGGGTGTTGAGCCACCCACACCGTTGTTGCCTTCCGCCGTCTTATGACGGCCGTATGGAGATTCCATCTAGTGGGTGGCAAGTCACCACTTGTCAAAAAATAATGAGTAGGTGGCAAGAGACCCCGGCCTTTTACAACAGCCCAGTGATCAGTCAACCAAATATCCACTCAAAAACATATAGTAATCTTTCCACATACTAGGTTAGGCACTATACTTATAATAGGCCAGAGTAGTCTGCCAGAGTCAACTGCTGTTTATATCTTATTTCCAGCAGTTTATTCTGACAGGTGTCTTTCATATCATTTTAGCCTTTAAAAAGTCCGGGTGTGAAAACTAGAGAAAATAAAAATAAAAGTAAAATAATAATAATAAATACACTTTATTCTACACCAAAAGTTACATGTAAATTGAACAATACGTTGAAGAAATCAATGTACAAAGGAGGCCTTATCGTTAAAAACCAATCTCTTCCAGGCAACCTACATTTAGTTTTAAAATAAAGTTTAATTGCGTAATAATATAACTGACATTGTATTGAACTCTTCACCTACATGAACTATAAGTAACTAGATACTATGCGTTTCATCTAAGAATGTGGCCGCCATCTTGCCATTTCAAATATATAATTACTAAAAATGATGTTTTAACAAAAATAGATAGCAAAATAAGACATTACATCAAATAATCAAAACCGAGGCGAATTTTTCATTTTGTGTTTACTGTGCTGCCGATACAAAAATCGTAAAAAACGAGTGAAGTTCCGCAGTATGGCGGACACATTCTTAGTTGAAACGCATACATTATAAAAAGAAAGGCACCAACTTTGGTTCTTGATTATATTTAAATTTAGAATAAAAGTAACTTCCGTTAACAGTTTTATACTTCAGTGTACCCAGGCAAAGCTGTTTGTGTGCAAAGTTAAGAAGGTCACGAGTATGTATGAAATCCTCGCTTTCGCTTTGAATTCTTGGTTTTTGTGGGTTCATTCCAATTTGGTCGGATAACCAGTAATCTAACAGGGGTTCTAGTTTTTGCTTGTATCTTCTTTATTATGAAATATTTGAAGTTGAAATTTTCAGGATATGTATTTCATTAAGTGCTCTAATTCTTGGTTTATACCAAAAACTCTAGGGTTGGTCTTGTTTTTTGTATTTTGACGTCAAAGCTAGACATTATCAGTTTTGATTCAAAGTGATTTTATTCAATAATGCGTATATAATATGTTTTAAAACTTTTCGTGGATGTTAAGAGTATTAAAATGGACCGAATACCGTTTTCAGTGTGTATGAATTTTTGTTCGTTTAAGCGCTAGGACCTTTTTTTTTGTTTTCATAAATCCATTATTACGCTAAAACGGTAAATATTTTTGAAAATCTAATTAATGCACAAATACGCACAAATTAAGAGCTACTGATAATCGTTTATTCTATAGGTGCACAATTATTGGTTTCCGAGAAACACGATTCTGCAAAACGTTACCCCAGCAGGAATTGTAATAACTCTGAAATCTTAAGACGCACAAATTTCATTTTCAGCGCACAATTACGCACAAATATAAGCTATCTTTCCTGAAGTTTATGTTTCTCTCCGATCATTGGTTTAGAATCTTCTTGCTGGAACAACGTTACCCCAGCAAGAATCGTTTTTCGGATTTTTCTCGAAAACGAAATGATGCACTAATTTTTTATTCCGCGCACATTTACAGCAGATTATGCTCTAATTATTCGTTTAACTCAATCTTCTCTACGAGGATCTTTCTTGCTGGGGTAATGCACACGATATAATTAACTAATAATAAATTGTTGTTAGAATGAATTTCTCCCTTTTCCAATATAACGTAAACTTCACTAATATTTACACCAATTAAAAAATAGCGGTGAACGTTGTTCATACCGCTAGGTTAAAGATAAGCAACATAAGGCAAGGTCATTACATCGATGGGTGAACCGATTTGTATGAAATTTTGTGTGCATATCGGGTAGGTCTGAGAATAGGTCGTAAAGTATATTTCAAGCCGCTAGGTTAAGCAACGATAGACCTCATTTACGGAGACGCGGGGCGTCGCGTGTGGCGTGGCGTCTCGAAGAGTGGCGGTGCCCGCCGCTGCGCTAAAAAAAAATCGATCATATCATACTCCATTGCGATGGTGACTACGTCTGTGTTGCACGATTACCAAATAGACTGGCAGAAGGTTCCGCCACAGGAAGGCCACAGGCATCGCTTCATCGAGAATCGCCGCTGCGTGCGCCGCCGCGTGGGACGTGACGATGCCATCCGCGGGCTCCGCCGTAAAACACGCTCCATTTCAAGCAAACGCGTGTAAAATATATATATATATAGTATTTTTATTCATATTTTAGAGTATGTATGTATAATATATCTATGTTCTTCAGTTTTTATTTCACACAATTTGGCACCTACCACAAAATATTTCTGCACTACCCTAAGGTAGACTGTTAGAAAATGCCTAAGGCATTAATTCCGCCTTGTACTATAAGTGCACAAAGTTAAATAAATAAAATCGCTTCTCCGTAAACGCACTCATACAACGCCCTACATTTGAATTTAGTGCGGGCCGCGCCGCCACACAATAGAAAGGAGGAGTGGGTTCAGAGAGGGGCCAACGGGGAGAGGAAGAGGGCGAGTGTGATGGCACAGTTAAAATATGGAACAGTTTGGAAACTAAGCCTAGTTGACGAAATAATTACCTACACTCCATTGAAGCGATAGGGTTGACACCTTCAATTTTTATAAATAACCTGTAGATACAATAACTTGTAGAACTATAGATCTTAAACTTTGTCATTACGAAGTAACGAAAACGTAGAAAGAAAAAAGAAAGAAAGAAAGAAAAACATTTATTCAACGACATCTTGTACAGTAAATAGCCTAGTACACATAAACTAATAATTAGAATGCCGTTGAAAGGTTATCCACTCAGCATGTGTCGTTGCTCCTAGCTGGCACAACGACGCTGATCTTCCGTGGACACCCGTCAGCGAGAGTGCGTCGGAGCGCAACAGCATACACCGGACACAGGTTTTACAATTAATAAAAACAACACAAGCAATTGAAACTGACCAGAAATTGAGAAGCAGGAACATGAAATGAAAAATTAGGCTAAAAGCTTTGATTATATATACGTCTAGATAACATGTTCGATGTTCAAACACTTGACAATATCAGGTACACCAAAACATCAAATTGGTCGACTTGGTTGTTTAGTGTCACTTGAACTGTACCAATGGTTTGTGCTCGCAAAAAAAAAACATTATGCCGAATTGTGTAATCAAATCGAGAAAATATTAACTAAGTAAAATTAATAAAGATCCTAACTTAATTTTCCATTGATAAGTCTTAAGATTCTGTGAAGGATTATTATAAAAACTCGATTGTTTTTTACGACTATTTGTATTTCTTCATGATTTGTACATTGTCCGACTAGACTGGTGTTGCTAGGTAATAATGGGGGAATATATCTTAAGTCTGGGGTAATTTTTCTTTTAGCAAAAATGAATTCAATTAAACGTAATACGTAGATAGTGACCAAAACTTTAAATAAATTAATTAAAATAATTTTAATTTTTTTTTGTAAAATTAATTACTTTTATATAGGTAAGTACTTAATTAGAAGTATATTTTTTCTTCCTGGTCATGAGGCAAATAAGACGTTCACCTGATCGTAAGGGACACGCCATTTAATGTAATTTAATTTAATATTCTGTTCTATTGTATTCCATTGTATTCCTTTTTATTCCATTGTATTCCATTGTATTCCATTGTATTCCATTGTATTCCATTCTATTCCATTGTATTCCATTCTATTCCATTCTATTCCATTCTATTCCATTCTATTCCATTCTATTCCATTCTATTCCATTCTATTCCATTCTATTGCAGTCTATTTCAGCCTATTCCAGTCTATTCCAGAATATTCCAGTCTATTCCAGTCTAGTCCAGGCTAGTCCAGACTATTCCAGTCTATTCCAGTATATTCCAGAATATTACAGTCTAGTCCAGTCTATTCCAGTCTATTCCAGTCTATTCCAGTCTATTCCAGTCTATTCCAGTCTATTCCAGTCTATTGCAGTCTATTGCAGTCTATTCCAGTCTATTCCAGTCTATGCCAGTCTATTCCAGTATATTCCAGTCTATTCCAGTCTATGCCAGTCTATTCCAGTATATTCCAGTCTATTTCAGTCTATTCCAGTCTATTCCAGTCTATTCCAGTCTATGCCAGTATATTCCAGTCTATTTCAGTCTATTCCAGTCTATTCCAAACTATTCAAGTCTATTCCAGTCTATTCCAGTCTAGTCCAGTCTAGTCCAGTCTATTCCAGTCAATTCCAGTCCTTTCCCGTCTTTTCCCGTCTATTCCAGTCTATTCCATTCTATTCCATTCTATTCTATTCTATTTACACAGTATATATCAATACATAGCCCACAACGCTATCGCTATTTATGGGAAAAATATTTATAACTGGAGATCCCCAAACACGCACACAGCCACAGATAACGCTAGTGTAGTACGAGGCCTGCACGCACACGCGGATACTGGAGTAGTGATTCAGTGTGAACGTCACTTTTAAGACGACTTACTATCTAGACGTATATATAATCAAAGGCTAAAAGTGATCTTATTATTATCCTTAGTCTATTCATAAATACACTGTAGGTATACTATTACAACTAAATGCTGATTTCAAATAGTGTTTAAATATATGCGATATAAACAAAAAGTGACGAAAAAGGGAAAATTTTATTGCAGCCGCCATCTTGGATTTACATTTTGATAGCACCAGCGGATTCAATACCCTCGAAAACCCTGAAAACTACCCATAATTACCCGATATTGATAATTTATTGCAGCCTCCATCTTGGATTTACATTTAGGCAGCATTATCGGCTTTAACACCCCGGAAAACCACAAAAACGACAACCATAAAAAAATAATTGATAATTATTGCAACCGCCATCATTGATTCTGGATTTACAAATAAGTTCACGAATTCATTATGATCGATCACACATACCTATAACGATACAATAATATAAGAATAACAATATACCTATCATTCTTACCTTTTAAAATCAGCAGGCAATTTAAAATACGATAGCTCCGGTTTTGATGAAGCTGAGTTCAAACAGCCGTATACTGCAATACGCTTGTCGTGGCATTTTTAAAAAGATCGCGGAGTAAAACTTCGCGGCACGCGCAACTGACGGCATCGCGACCTTCGCTTAGAGCTCTCGTCGACGCGCATGTTTGTGTGAGTGTGCCGTTTCGAGCGTTTGTAGGTAGCTTCCATACTGTATACATATTTATACTGTGGTGATGGGGACCGAAGCGGGAGGGGGAAAGAGAGGGGTGAGAGAGAGCATAGAATTCGTAGACAGAATATAATACAGACTTAAACCAAGCGTGCCGCCGATAAGGACAGAAAAATAAGTACATACTAAATTTAGAGTTGCCACGTAAGGGAAATTTTACCCTTTGTGTAAAGCAAATACGGAGGTTGTTGTAAATTATATTTTCTTTCCTAACCAAAAACCACTTTTTTGACACATTTACTTTTCTTACATTATATGGTCTTAATCTATGACACTCTGCAAAAAGTACGAAAGTGATTGTTATAATAATGTCCTCCTAGCCGAAACGACCACAGCGGCCAATCTTTCACAAGATCAGCCATGTACGCAGGAGATATTATAGTGCACAAGTGCTTGCGTAGACACAAGTGCACTCTCTCTTCCTTTATATAATAGGTACCTCTCATAATCCGATGGGACGGAAGACCGACACGACTGGGGAGAAGTTAAGCGCAGGACCGACTTTTTACATGCCCATCCGACGCATGTGTGGCGTATCTCGGATCACGGTTTCGGAACGCCAAAGGGGCTGTCAAAAAGATGACAGCGCGCTAGTATCTATGGCAGAGACATGTTTTAATTATTACGATTACTCCACTGTATTATAAGTTGTTCTCTCTCAATTTGATTATAAGTGTTTATTACCAAAGCTCGGCGTTTTAATTTGACGGACAGGAGTCGGGCATACGTCCTATCGCAAATCCCGACACATGGATCATCTTACTTTACAGACAATCAGGTCATCGGCCTGCATTGTCCTAGCCAGTAAGGAACAACTACTCAAATTTGTTGCCCTTCGCAGGATTCGAACCCACGACGGAGGCTACAAAGTGAATGTACACTTAATATCATATATGCTGTAGCTAAAGTCTATTCCACATTGTTCATCTGGGTGATATCACGTGGTGATTAAAGTGGCTAAGAGCTGTAGATAATTATTAGCCTCATACAAAAAAGTTAAGAGATAAAAACAATAATATGCTATTTCCCAGAGAGGTAGGCAAAAATTGGCTTTCTTATAACTTAATATAATACATACTATGGCCATTTACCGGGTAAGTTTTAGTAAATTTCTCCAATATACAAATCTATAGTACTAGTATCTTGGGACAATCTACGCTTGACCAATGACCACCTGATCTCAATCTACGCAGATCCTTTAGTAAGGTAACCAGATAAATGATTACAAATACTTGTAAACTGTATAAATACATATTTAAATGGATAAATAACACCCAGACAATTGTTCGGAATCCTTCGGAATCGAACCCATGTCCTATTGGGCAGCGGCCCGGTCCCTCAGATCGTCGAACAGCCGTACATCGCCGCCGTCCGCGGTATGTACTGCTCGACCCACTCGACCCGATGTCCGTCCTCCTGGACCATGACAAAACACCAACACCAACACCGCCAACGATGTCAAGAGTCGTAAACATATCAACACACAGACACCGGTCTCGCCAGCGAGGCCGAAGGGATCCGTACGCATGCAACCCCTCGCTGAGTTTCTTGCCGGTTCTTCTCAGCGGGGGCGCGTTGTGAACCGGTGGTAAACTCATTTTCTCTAAGCGGCAGCCCATGTCGAGGCCGTGCCTCCCTGAGGTGCCCTTGTGCTAGTCACTACCCAAAGCTTTCTGGCTGGAGCGCTTTAAGCGCTCGTCCTCTTGTCCGGTGAAACAGTACTATTCCTACAAAAAAAAAGTGATGATCAATAAAGCAAAGTGACTATCAAGCTTCAGTTGTCCACCAAACTTTGATGTCTACTGAAAGTGTGTTTGGTATGTATTGGTGATTCAAGTTAGGCAATGCCAAATGAATCATTTGATAGTTATTTAATAGTCACTTTGCTTTATTGATCATCACTTTAGTTGTCAAACGAGATAGGTACATAATAGGGGGGCAAATGAAACAAACTATTCAACGTCGGTACTATTTATTTATAATTCAGACAAATTTACCAATAAATTGTAACCAACAACATACATACATATATTTAAACAACACGCATATAGTAAAAGCACGATTAAATGTACAATGACCATTGTGCCTATAAATAACGAATGAATACGTCCTGCGCAGCCTTGGACGAATTACTTGAGCGCTTACGTTATTTCTGAATATTTAAGCATTCGGGAATAACTTTTAGCAGCCTAATTAATTTTTTTTGTTGCTGCTATCCACAGTATACAAATATCCATATTTTCAGGAAATCATAAAAATAAATTCGGGAAATCTGAGAAATTCTTCGATGCACCCAGCATGTGGGATCGTGTATGATGCACTTAATAATAATTTACCACTTATTTATGGTAGTCTCTCTTTTATACTCTGGCAACACTGATAATGGCGATCAATAAACTGAAAATTTTAGGTTATGGATGAAAAACAAGAATTTATCGATCTTACACGTAACTTTCAAGTAAAATAGTAACTAATTTAGAGCAATAAGATCTAAATAAGTCGTTTACATGTATTAGTTTCTAAATGTAATCTCTAAATTGGCCATAATAATTCACGTTTACCTGTGAAACGATACTCCACTAATTTTACGTTCACTGTCACTTTTACAGCTTATAATACTGCACTGCACGATTCTTATAGGATTTCCACAACACACAGTAATGTCACAGTTAGTTTTTTATTGAATTTTTAGTTATTTATATAATATTAAAACAACGATAAATTTGTCTCGGAGCAAAGTGGGAGCAAACGTCAAATTTGTTTCGCACCCACGGCGCGGAAAAATCGAACACATGCTGAGGGACAAAAAATCATATACACTGTTTCTTTCTATCACACGTAACCTACATAAACGCATTCTTTTCTTGCGTGAATGAGAAAGAAAGTGTCCAGCCCTCTATTGTTTTCTTCCTCTAAGATAGAATTACATTTTTCTTATGAGAGAATCCTAATTTATGAGAAATCTTATATGAAGAGAGAGAAAAATCAAGGGAGGAGGGGAAAGGGGAGCAAAATGTAATAAAAGCGCGGGCGGAGCTGCGCGGGTCAGCTAGTAAGCTATAAGACTCAATTCACACCAAGATGGCTACGCACTTTGTGTGAAAGAATTTTAAACTATGTAGGTACAAGCTGTCGGCACGTAACTTGGCAAGATTTTGGTGTAGTGGGGGAAAGTTCGCGCAAGTGCACTTAGTTGCAACAAAACATGGTCAATATAAAACATAGTAATTTTATTGCCATATTTTAATCATGTCATAAAAGAAGAAAAATTTATGTTACCTTGGCAACGCCCGGAACGATGTTACCTTGTACCCCGCGTCCCGTTTGATGACCGAAGAGACCTAAAAAATGACTTCTGCGCATCTAACGAATCTTTCCAAGTTACGTGCCGGCAGTTATACAATACGTAAAAGACCAGTATCGCTTGAAAAGCTAAAATTGGCCGCCGCGAGCAGTCGCGCGGCGGCCTATTCACGTTTGGTCAGGCGGCCGCCCGTGGCTTCTGGAGCGGAGTTTCCTTGTAGAATGTACGAACTAGGCGGCGCGCCTCTTCTGGCCGCTGTCATCTTGGTGTGAATTGAGCCTTATGCATATACTATTGACGTCCGCGTTCTTTACAATTCTTTATTCTACATAGTTTTAGATATTTTTAACCGACTTCAAAAAAGGAGGTTCTGTATTCGACGCGTATGTATGTAATATTAATAAAAATGCGTAATATTCATGTATGTTAGTCTATGTGGGCTTCTAAACGAATTTACCAAATTTCACGAGTGTATGTATGTATGTATGTATGTATGTATGTATGTATGTATGTAGGTTTGTCCGCGGATTTCTCAGAAACTACAAGTCCGATTTCGAAAATTCTTTTTGCAATAGTTAGAATATCTTTCAACTTAGGGTAGAGTACAAATTTCATCAAAATCGGTCCAGTAGTTTAAGAGATATAAACTTTTTATGTTTTCAGTAAGTTACTGTAATGTAGACGTTCGAGTTGCGTGATAGTGCTGATACCTATCTTGGTAAAATAAGTCACTAAAAAGTGTTAAATAAACTATTTTTAAAAAAATAATAACCGACTTCAAAGTAAATTATCTAAAAAGCATAAAATAACGAAAATATTATTGAAGTTGGTGCAGAATATACACAGCAGGTACGCTAACACCAACTTCAATAATATTTTCGTTATTTTATGCTTTTTAGATAATTTACTTTGAAGTCGGTTATTATTTTTTTAAAAATAGTTTATTTAGTATCAGTTTTAAACTTAGAGCACCTGTACCGGATTCGGTAAACCTTGAATAATTCCGTTTTTAACAGACTTCAAAAAAGGAGGTTCTGTATTCGACGCGTATGTATGTAATATTAATAAAAATGCGTAATTTTCATATATGTTAGTCTATGTGGGCTTCTAAACGAATTTACCAAATTTCACGAGTGTTTGTATGTATGTATGTAGGTTTGTCCGCGGATTTCTCAGAAACTACAAGTCCGATTTCAAAAATTCTTTTTGCAATAGTTAGAGTATCTTTCAACTTAGGGTAGAGTACAAATTTCATCAAAATCGGTCCAGTAGCTTAAGAGATATAAACTTTTTATGTTTTCAGTAAGTTACTGTAATGTAGACGTTCGATTTGCGTGATAGTGCTGATACCTATCTTGGTAAAATAAGTCACTAAAAAGTGTTAAATAAACTATTTTAAAAAAAATAAAAACTGACTTCAAAGTAAATTATCTAAAAAGCATAAAATAACGAAAATATTATTGAAGTTGGTGCAGAATATACACAGCAGCTACGCTAACACCAACTTCAATAATATTTTCGTTATTTTATGCTTTTTAGATAATTTACTTTGAAGTCGGTTTTTATTTTTTTTAAAATAGTTCCGGATTGTAATCCCTACACACGTGAGCTGCTGACTGCTCTCGGCTGATTACGCCCTCGCCTCTGGCTCGGGTTGTAAACCACAGCCTCGTGTGTAATGAGCAACTTGGCTCACTTGTATCATAATATAGGAAGATAGGTACAATGTTATACATCTCTGTAGACTAAATACCTAATTACACTATATACTTACCTACTTATTGGAGAAATAAAACACAGGGCGTCATAAAAGAAAGTTATTTTATTGTTGCTAATGCACATTACATAAGATTATCTATTACTACTTACATCCAAAAACACTGATTAAAAATGTCTTATCTTTTAAAATAATTCTGTTTACCTGAATTAAGTAATGTCAGTTTTGTTAAAATCGCTTTTCACAATGTCTAATTGCAGTGAAAATTGTACACACATTTATAGCACACTGATGTATGATGTTTCTCATTGTTCTATGAATTAAAATTCTCAAAAAGGCCTAGCCACTTTGAGAGCCGAAAAATGTAATTTTATTCCTGATAAGATATCCTATTAAATATACTTACTTCTATAAGTACTTACTACACTAGGTCTCTTCTATTTATTAAATAATCATTTTGATTAATAAAACTATATTTTTATGACGTGAATGATATTAATTAAGTAAAATAAACATCTGTCGACCTGGATATTATGAATGCTAATCGCAGCTGCATTTTTATTTCGAAAAACTACTTGTATGTTAGGGAACTTGCACAGTTTTAAGTGTATAATAAAGAATTTAGGTTTATTTCATAACTTATTAATCTGAGAAGCGAATATTTCAGTAACGTACTATCGCGGTCACAACCGCTGTACCAGTTTTCAATTAACATCGTTTGAACCTAGTTAAGTGCGCTTACCCCGCCCGCACGTATTTCAGGCCGGCTCGTGCAAGCGATTATCATCCTAAAGCTTAGAGGAGATACCACTGAAAAGAGCATGTGCGCTAACCCCTCTGTCAAATTTTTGTTCATATGTTCAGGTCATTCTTTATTTGTGTGCGTATCTTTTTGAATGTGTTGCGAGTTTATTATAGTGTGGGTTCATAGAAACATGAAGAGTTTGCATTAGACATTTGCAAGAGTATGCGTGAAATTGTATCTGTGTGTCGCCTCCCGCACTCCGCAAAAGTGCCACAAAAAATTTGTTCCGGGAATCGACGCGATACTAGCTCCATTCTAATTACTCTGAGTCCTAAAGGTGATTCAGCGTTCGTGACCGCCACCGTACCCACTTTTTACATTCACTATCAATAAATTACTATCATAATTTATCATTACAATGCTCATACAAGTTTCCCATTACATCAAGTTATTATTATATCCTATTTACCGATTTATAGAGAACGTCCACGCGCCAATGACCTATATACTAGGTATAATATAGAGGCCAGTGCCTCGTTCGGTGTTCATGTTTGATTAGAAGGGAGATATTACGATGAGCTTAATCCTCCTCATAGTCTTCGTCGTCGGAGACATATTTCCGTTGCTTTTTTTTCCTAGATGGTGTGGTTTTGCTCTTGCCTTTTAGTTTAATTTTCATTTTGACTGAACGATTTGATTCGCCGTCTGAATCTTCCTCATCTATAAACAAAATCACGAATAGATTTTTAATGAATAGTCAATTCTGTTTTAGTAGTCGCTAATTTCTACTATCATAGTGACTGGCAAATATAAATTTAGATCAAGGACGGCCAGGCGACTGTCACTATAATTTTATTAAAAAAATACAACCTATGTCACTCACTAAACTAAGTCGAGTATAACGACACGAGTACGATTAAGAATAAAAAATCTCTACAAATCCATTTATACATAAAATATGAATACACATGAAAAACATATCCCCATTGTGACGCAGTCGGGTAAAAACAGATAACTAACCTTTATCATTATCCTCTGAGTCGTCCGAGTGTTGTCCGCTGTCGTATCGGCGGCGTACTTCAATGAACACGTTGCGCAAACGAACCGAGTCTTCGTATATGAGCGAAGCCTCCTCGTTGTACGTTTGAGCATTCGCGCACAATGTGAAGAAATCACGCTCCAGGTCCGATATATCAGTGTACTGGAGATATAATATTAGTATTAGAAAGCGATATCATAATAAAATTAATTTCACATAAACTAGCTAGCCTGACTTTTGCGATGGACTGTCAATCTAGTCGCATTTCTCAAAATGGTCCTTCGATATCCCTTGCGGGCTTGCGGTTACTGAAGGCCATGAGCCCGTTATAGAGCTTCCAAAAAATTGTTGATGTAATCAATATGTATGATAGACAAAAGGGGTCTATTGCTTCTCGAGTCTACCAGTAAGATACTAATAATATATTTAACTCTTTCTTGTATACCAAAAACAATTTACAATCGGACTTATCAGTGGCGGTCTTAGAGGGGGGGTCGTAGGGGTCATGACCAATCCATATTCGTACACGGCAAAATTGGCCGCTACGGCTAGGGTGTCTAAGTACAAGACCAACTGGGCCGTCAAATATGACCCCCCCCCCCCCCCCAATCGTTGGCTACGACAAGGTGGGAATCGAACCTACGGCCCAATGGCTAGCGGCCAGGGCACTAGATCAACGGGCCCGTCAACTATGACCCCCCAAAATCGTTGGCTGTGACCGCATCTGAGACTTATTAAGCCTAAAAAAACAAGTTATGTACAAATGGAGGCCTTATCGCATAAAGCAATCTTCCAGACCACCATATGGGGCAATAAGTTATAAAATAAATGGGCTGGTGGAAATACTTACACACCAAAGATAAATAGATAGATAGATAGAAGAAGAAGATATTCCTAATTAACAAATTACCTTCATGTCTTCAATCCTATTCATAATCTTTTTGATGTCAAGTGGCTTCTTTATAACATCATAGTAGTCAGGCAGCTCGCGTCGCGACGGCAGTTTCATGAACGGTTCGGATAAAACACGACCGGCCCTGGAAATATTATTCCGTTAAATATTTTTTTATTTAACTTTGTGACGTTCGCCTGATAGTAAGCTTGGCCATAAACAGCTCCACTGTGCACGCTCGTCACCAAAACATTAGTTCAACTAAGAATGTGGCTGCCATGATGCCTTTTGGTCCGCATTGCGTGTCAACTTCAAACGTGATGTGTAGGGTGTGCAAAAAAATAACACAATCGTTTTAACTACTTTTTACTAGCGACCCGCCCCGGCTTCGCACGAGTGCAAAGTAAAGGATAAAAATGGGTTATTGTGAGTTGTCCCTAAGAGATAAACATATACCATCGCGGACTTTTTTGTAGACCTTGTTAAGGTGTACAATACTGTAGTACATTATTTTGTTCTATCTCGTAGGATTCAGCCAGCGTTTGCAATGTAAGGTCAATAAAATGTGTTTATTTACGACATCACATTAGAAACCTCTAAAATTATCAATGTTTCTCTACTATATTATGCATGCATTATACATATAAACCTTCCTCATGAATCACTCTATCTATTAAGAAAAACCGCATCAAAATCCGTTGTATAGTTTTAAAGATCTAAGCATACATAGGGACAGACAGACAGCGGGAGCGACTTTGTTTTATAATATGTATAGATGACAAATTATACTAAATCCTCTACGCCGCTTATAGCAACGTTGCATTTATCACTTGAATTTGAATAAGCATCACTGGTAATAACGCCCGAGAATTGAAAATAGAACAGAAATAAAAGTAATAAAGAAAAAACAATATTTATCTGACATAAATGAAAGCAAAATAAGCATTATTTAGCCAAATTAAATAAAGAAAATTAATAGGTTGTATTCATTATCTTCTTTTAATTCGATTTCCGCACATTATTGCTCGAATCGTTTTCAATTACTCTTTTCCCGTCATCACCAAAATGTCCCACGTAATAAGGTACCTACACGTATTTTCAGATATATAATTAACTAAAAATGATGTTTTAACAAAAATAGATAGTTAAATAAAAACCGGGCCGAATTTTACATATTGTGTTTACTCTGCTGGCGGTACAAAAATCGTAAACAACGAGTGAAGTTCATCATGGCTGTCACATTCTTAGTTGAAACGCATAGTAAGTATCTCCAGCCCGGTAAATTCCGAAACTACGGAGACCTTCACACCGAGACACATACAGCTTGGCAGCATAATATCTGACACTGTGGTGGTACCTACTCCATAAAAAGTCCCTTGGCACAAAGAATCAAATACCGTTTATTTTTTCTCTCAGGGAAACCTTCAATAGGTTCCAACCGGGGCCACTCAGCCCACTAAAAGCCCCGCGGCTGTCGTATCGCCACATGATAGGAGGAACCTGGGCTTGCCGGTAAGATCTGTACCAGGCACATCTCAGTGCCTTGCCTTTTAGCCCATCACTGGAGGGCGCATTACAGCCCCCCAGGAACTAGTCACAGTGCTCACGGGGACAGGGGTCGCTACCCCGCCGCTATTCTCCTAGGAGTAGCCACCCTACTCGGTAAAAGGAAACCACATAGTAACAGAATTTATAGTTTAGCAGAAAATGCGTGCCGTACCCTAGTCAGGATCCTGCCAGAATAGAGGGTACTAACTATTAATAGAGGCTATTTTGAAGTAGCAGAAAGTTAAAATCACGTATTGATTAACCAATTTCCTCAAACAGTACAAACACTCCAAACTGAAGTTTTCGTATCCGAATTCGATTAAAATGATTCGGGTGATGATACCTTGTAAACGCTTTGCACAAATCCGATACTTTCTATGGAGGTATATAATTATTCCAAATAAACACTTCCACGGTGATTTCGTAAATATGGTTTAAAAGATATTACCGAAAATATTTTTATCAGATTCGGGTACGGAAATTTCCCTATCCGAAACTAAAAAAATACACCGGAGTTGGGTAATTGTTCAAATAGTGTTTGAAGATTTCCATTACATCTACATTAATAAACCAATCTCAGCTGAGATTCGGCACTTGAGAACGAACTTAAGTTGCTGACATAATTAATAAATGAGTATTAAGTAAAGGTTTAAGATGATGGCCTCAGCTGAGTTACTGTTGATTAATAAACAGAACTTGACACTTGAGTGTGCACTCAATCATTGTATTAAGTTGCTGTGAGCTGAGTGCAGTCAGTTCGTGACGTAAGTGCGTGTATTTATTTATGAACGTTAAATGCGGTGGGTGTGCGTAAATATATTTTTGGGTTAGGTTATGAAATTTTTTTTTTTTGGATATTACAATATCGTTGGATATAAATTTAATAACGATTTTAATTAACGATAAAAAATATTTTAATGATTTTTTGTAGGTTAACAAAGATAAAATATATTGCATGAAAAATCAAATTAAATCAGCATCACAGCTTTGCGCAAAATTATCATTATAATAACTCATAACTGCTACTAGAAAAAAGAACTCAAATAGAACAGGGTGTCTAGTACGGGCTTTATAGATAACGAAATCGATAAAACAATAATAATACTCTGTGGACCAAACTGTCAGTTTTCCCGCTTTTCTCCATACATTTCACACCAGCGCCCCTAGCGGTAACTATAAAACTAGTAAAATGTAACAATATCGTCCATTCCGTGTGACGTAACGCTCTCAGAACGCCGTAGATGCTGTTGATATTCGTTTATTAATAAGCGACGATATTAAGATGCTGCCCCCATCTCAAGTGCGTATCATATGATATCGAACTTAAGTGTCTACATGAGATCAGTTTATTAATACGGGCCTAAGACAGGTCTACTTACTCATCTGAGTAATCTATGACTTTCTTCATAATATGCTTCAGGCGTTTCTTGAGCTGATTCAGTTCAGTTTTGCTTTTCTTTTTCGACGAACTGGGCACTTCTTCTTCGTCTGAATCATCTTGGTTGCGTCTGTAAGATCGAGTTATATTCAATAAAGTAGGGCTTCTTTTTTTATTGTAAACCCTTGCCGTTTTGTTTATCCTATTCACTGCCATGCATAGTTTTCTCACACATAAATAATAAAATATTTATGTATGAGAAAACAGAAACAAAAATACAAAGAGTACTGTACTAAGAATATCTGTAACATCGTTGATAATAAAAATGACACATGACAGTGACACTTTTCCGCCATGCCAGTTTTTTGTTGTGTTGCAATGCTAACTATAAATTCTTAAGTTTTACAAGCAAATAAAGCCATATTAAAGTAAATAAACTGTTTTATGCGTGTTTCCCTATTTTAGAGTAAAGTGTACAAAGACCTAGCCCATGCTCCATACATTTTGGAACATCTCTTTTACGTATCACAAAAAAAAAAGTTTATCTGTATGTATTAAAGAATATTAAGTTTACCGGCGCTTCTTCCCCTTCTTCCGCTTCTTGTCGAGCACCTCGTCGTCGTCATCCTCCTCTTCCTCCTCATCCTCGAACTCCTCGTCGATGGCCTTGAGCCACTCCTTCTCGGTGAGCGAGTCCGTGTAGTCCACCTCCTTGCGCTGCCGGGAGCCGCGCCCCAGCGCCTCGTCCTCGTCCAGGAAGTTCCAACCTTGCCCCTGTGTATACACAGTTGTTCCATGACGATACATATTTATTTCTATTTAATAAAAAATAACCACTAGTTAGGTTGTGTTTGTCTTCAGTCACTATATGGTGAATGTACTTGTAAGCTATATAATGTTAACTTTAGAACTTCTCAAGCATTGTAACTTGTTAAAAAAATTACTCAATAATGGGCGATAGTAAAGAACGAGCTTCAGTTCGTTCTTGGTGGGCGATATGTACAATCACTTTCGTACTTTTTGTAGATTGTCATAAATAAAACCGAATAATGTAAGAAAACTAAATGATGTGTCAACAAAGAGTGTATTTTTGGTTCTGAAAGAAAATAAATTTATTTACAGCAACCTCCGTATTTGCTTTATACAAAGTAGGTATGGTCGTATCGTCCTGGCCGATACGACCATACCGGCCAATCTTTCGCAAGATCAGCCATCTGCGCGGGAGATGTGCACTCTCTCTTCCTTTAACCTCTTACAATCCGATGGCAGGGAAAACCGACACGACCGGGGCGATATCAGGCGCAGGACCGACTTTTTACATGCCCATCCGACGCATGGATTGGCATGCATTGTCCTAGCCTGTAAGGAACGACTACACAAAGTTGTTGCTCCCCTTGGGATTCAAACCCGCGACCTCCGGTTTGCAAAGCAAGCGGTCGAGACAAGCAAGACATTCGCTTGATACGGTAAGGGACACGTCTGTCTATAAACAGCTGCAATGCACTGCCTCTAATGACCCAACAGAATAGTTAAGTCTTCTGTGTTGTGTGTGTGTGTGTGTTAGGTATGGTATAAACTATTTATCCACAGAAGAAATTTATAATGGTAATTATAAAATATATTTTTAATACATTAACTGCCGCACTCACAAACGCCAATTAACTTTAATTGTTATTAAGTCACTTTTTGAAATCTATTTATTTCGACTGTCGGTGCCATTTATGATTAATTTAGATTATTGAACACGAGATAATTAATACCTCTACCCACTGTCTGCGTATTAAGTATTAATGGGCTTCGAGTGTCGAAATAAACCGATTTCAAAAATTGGATTAATCAACATTAACTTTAACTGACGTTTGTAGGTTCGGCAGTAAGAATATTTAGGTATAAATATAGAATATGTTTTTATTATACTATATTTTTATGTACGTTTGTAAGTTTTTTTTTTTTAATTTATGTATTCAACAATAAAATTTTATTTTTATTGAAGTGCACCTTCAACTGCCCATCATGTTTCTCTCTCTCATTATCTAGTTAGGTTGCCTGGAAGAGATTGCTTTTTTGCGATAAGGCCGCCTCTGTACATTGATATCTTCAACGTATTGTTAAATTTATATGTAACTTTTGGTGTACAATAAAGTGTATTTATTATTATTAATATACCTTAGGCCGCGTTATCACTATGACGTGACGACAGCGACGTGAGTCGAGGCTAGCTTGTAAATTTAAATAGGTATTCACATATACGATGGCACGAATAACTTTCATCTAACACATTTTTTTGCTATGACAACAGAGTGTCAAGACAATGTGAACGGCTAGCACGACAGTCGTAAAACAATAAAAAAAATCGACAAATAGTCGATACACGGGAACAACTAAAGACGATAGTCGTCTAACGATAAATTAACCGTCACGACAAAGTAGGAACGCGGCCTTAGGTCTTGCAACATGTAATTTTTTTATTAAACCTAGTGACGAGACAACCGAGACTTTCGCTTGATAGACAGCTGTAATGCACTGGTGCTCGTCACCCGAGACATTAGTTTGTTAAAGTCTTCTGTGTCCGGTAATTTAATCCAGCTACAGTGCCCTTCACACCGGAACACATCATGTTTACGCTCTGCTGCTTGGCGGCAGAATAATTGACACTGCGGTGGTAACTACCTGGACGGTTCCTTGCACAAAGAACCTACCACCTAGTAACCCGTTACTCATTCAAAGCTGATAGCACCGGCGGCACTTGGTTAGTGGAATTTAAAATTGGGCTAGATAAAAATTTAAACCGCTTTCTGGCGTAATCCTAGTGTCCCGTAAATATACAATTAATATAAATTCGCAACCGAAGAAGCTACAGCGGGTAGATAGGTAAATAAAAACCATCAAATTCCAGTTTGCAAAGGACTTGGCGTGATAAAATACATTTTCACACCACCTGCTCGATAATGTTCCATTATGTGTCATATACACTTGACATAAAGTAGGTCATTATATCCCTATAGTCTAGCCGGGTAATAATGTTGTACTAAACTCCCTTGGGTAATAATGTGATTTGTTTTTTTCTTGTCCTTTAGTTCTCCCTAATTGGGAAGGCAAAAGGTTCTAGCTCATACAGCCACGTCATAAGTAATCTCGTAATAAATCAATTTGTAGGTAGGCCTAAGCCAATTGTTCATTAAAATGTAATTTGAATTACGAACGTCAAATATTTTTTTACCACGGAGACTTTACAGTAGTTATATAAACCACTCTCTCTAAGCAGAGGTTTAATAATCTGTGGCAGAGGCTTGCACGAAAAAATACATTTGAAAATCGAACCGAGTGCCAGGAGCCGAATTGGAGCCGAACCTTGTTCTAGGTTCTAGAAAAGAAATAAACTATTTTTGAAAAAATAAAAACCGACTTCAAAGTAAATTATATAAAAAGCATAAAATAACGAAAATATATTGAAGTCGGTGCTAGCACATCATGTTAACTAAGGCTAGCACGAGCTGAAAATAGTTTATTTAACACTTTTTAGTGACTTATTTTATTTTAGCAAAAAAATTGGTATCAGCACTATCACGAAACTTGAACGTCTAGGTTACAGTACTGAAAACATAAAAAGTTTATATCTCTTAAACTACTGAACCGATTTTGATGAAACTTGTACTCTACCCTAAGTTGAAAAATACTCTAACTATTGCAAAAAGAATTTTCGAAATCGGACCTGTAGTTTCTGAGAAATCCGCGGACAAACCTACATACATACATACATATATGCATACATACATACATACATACATACACTTATAAAATTTGGTAAATTTGTTTAGAAGCCTACATAGACTAACATATATTAATATTACGCATTTTTATTAATATTACATACATACGCGTCGAATAGAGAACCTTCTTTTTGAAGCCGGTTAAAAAAAATAGATAAATAAAAAGAAGGTGCTAACGCTGTTGATACTATTTTAATTCTAGAAGTTTTGTATTTTACTGTCTCGCCTCGCAGCAGGTGTGGGTGCGAACGCTGGAAATCGGCGTGTTGATATTATTTTATTTCTAGCAGTAAGTATTTAATAATAATAATAAATACTTACACTTCATTGTACCATTGAGATTTTACACCAATAATTACATGTATATTGAACAATACGTTGATGATGTAAAAAGGTGGCCTTATCGCTAAAAAGCAATCTCTTCCAGATAAAATAAGCAATCTCTTCCTAGTACTTGTATTTCATTACCTCGCAGTAGGTGTGAAAAGTAGTATATTCTCCTCGGGGATAAAGGTGTCTTTGTCTTGGGCGAGCTTGAATCTCTCGCTGTACTCAGGATTCTAGGATTAACTCCCTCGCTTTGCTCGGGAGTTAACTCTATACTCCCTCGCTACGCTCGGGAGTTACTAGAATCCTTCGTTATGCTCGCGATTCAATTTCACGCCCGTGACATAAGACACTGCTTTATCCCCTTGGTGCATAAACTACTATTTCGTCATTGCAAGTTAAGTTCATGGTTTAAACAAGCAACTAAAGTGATTTAAATAAAAACATTCGCATATTTTTTTACTAACGTTAATTTAGACCCGGATAGAGACACATTAATTGAATAACAGAGCACATAAATATTGACCAGTTAAAAGCTTACCTTATTGCAGACAACTTCGTCGTCGTTTTTCACGAGCCAGTCCGGTAGTTCCGATTCTTCGATGAGTCGTGATTTCGTCTCGGTCTTTTTACGTTCAATGTCTATCTGCTTGAAGATCTCCAATTCTTCCTCGGAACGAGCTATCATTTCGTTGATCAAGTCGTCGTCGGGAAGTTCGTTCTCCTCCTAATAATTAGTCAAAGTTACAACTGCTGTTTGAGGCAATTTAGTGATGGGACAAGCAAGTTCGCCTGATGGTAACCGACTCGCCTATATAGCACTGCCCATCTGTACCTCTTGTCACCCGAGACATTAGTTATTCTTTCTATATATAAAAGTAAGTCGTGTTAGTTACACTATTTATAACTCAAGAACGGCTGAACCGATTTGGCTGAAAATTGGTGGAGAGGTAGCATAGAACCAGGAGATGGACATAGGATACTTTTTATACCGCTAAGTTAAGCAACGTGCAAGGTCATTAAATAGATGGGTGAACCGATTGTATGTAATTGTTTGTAATTGACTGTATGAAATTTTGTGTGCATATTTTTTATTTATTTATTTATTTAACTTTGTGCACTTATAGTACAAGGTGGGCTTAATGCCTTAGGCATTTTCTAACAGTCTACCTTAGGGTAGTGCAGAAATATTTTGTGGTAGTTGCATATCAGGTGGGTCTGAGAATAGGTCATAAAGTATATTTCATGCCGCCAGGTTAAGCAACGCTAGGTAA
Source organism: Furcula furcula (assembly GCA_911728495.1). Taxonomy (NCBI): domain Eukaryota; kingdom Metazoa; phylum Arthropoda; class Insecta; order Lepidoptera; family Notodontidae; genus Furcula; species Furcula furcula. The sequence continues at coordinate 9,938,859 of OU452243.1, forward strand.
GGTAACATAGATAGGTGGTCGTTTAGTGGCATTAGGGGTATTTGGTGCAGATCCCACTTGAGGGCCAAGGTCCCGCGACCTCCGGTGTGCAAAGCAAGCGGTTTCCCACAGCGCCACGGAGGCTACCTTTGTTATTAGGACTCTTGCGACCGGTAATTGCACCAGCTACAGTGACCTTCATACCAGAACTAATGTTTAAACACCGGCATTATATCCCCCGGCGGGGTTTGCATTCGGTAGAATAGCTGACAATGCGTTGATATCACAGATATAGATTTATATAGATAACGCGAGTATCACGATTTGTATTGAAACCAAGCGTGCCGACTTTTAACACCTTCAGTGATGTCACGGCCGAATTTAGTGACAATAAGTCCAAATCGATTCCATGACACCGATGCCACGCCGATTTTTAGGGTTCCATGCCCAAAAAGGTAAAAAAGGAACCCGGTCTGACTTCGTCTGTCTGTCTGTCTGTCACACATCTATATATTTCAGGAACCTTTTTTTATAATGGGGGTCGAAATGGGTCATCAAAATTCAAAGTGAGACTACTATATTGAGTGGGGTGTCATATGAAAGGGCTTCATTTGCACATCTCAAAACAGATTTTTATTTTGGTTTATGTCACGCAGTTTTTGGCTGATAATCTAAAATGGCAAAAAAAATACCGTCCCCCCCCCCCCTTATCTCCGAAGTTAGTGGAGGGAATAATCTGAAATTCTCGACACGTCTATCTATATTTTACAGGGAAAATAAAATGATCTTTCTAAGTAGTACAGTTTTTTAGTAATCCTAAAAAAACCCCGACAAACAAACTTAGTTTTGCGGATTGTTTTTTTTGCTATCTGAGGTGTAAGACGTCTAGTAAAATAAACTATTTTTATTAATAAAATAAAAACCGACTTCAAAGTAAATCATCTAAAAAGAATAAAATAACGAAAATATATTGAAGTCGGTGCTAGCACATCATGTTAACTAACACTAGCACCAGCTGACACCGACTTCAATATATTTTCGTTATTTTATGCTTTTTAGATGATTTACTTTGAAGTCGGTTTTTATTTTATTAATAAAAATAGTTTATTTAACACTCTTTAGTGACTTAATTTACCAAAAATAGGTATCAGCACTATCACGCAACTCGAACGTCTACGTTACAGTAACTTACTGAAAACATAAAAAGTTTATATCTCTTAAACTACTGGACCGATTTTGATGTAACTTGTACTCTACCCTAAGTTGAAAAATACTCTAACTATTGCAAAAAGAATTTTCAAAATCGGACTTGTAGTTTCTGAGAAATCCGTGGACAAACCTACATACATACATACACTCATAAAATTTGGTAAATTTGTTTAGAAGCCCACATAGACTAACATACTTATATTAATATTACGCATTTTTATCAATATTACATACATACGCGTCGAATAGAGAACCTTCTTTTTGAAGCCGGTTAATAACTTTAATACGTCCAATGATGGTATGGAACCCTCGATGGGCGAGTCCAACTCGCACTTGACCGGTATTTTTTTTAGTTGTTGCGGCCGACCGGCTGCAACAACAGACGCGCGCGGACTGTGAGTTAGAATTAGCGGCGACCTACCGTCCGGTGGTTCGGATACGCGAAGTATATGCATTTGCGTATTTGGACTAATCACAAATAAACACTCCCAATATATATAATAAAAAAATAAGTGGAATATATGTATTTCCGACTCCTCCTATCTACCTTTTTAATTAAATTTGTTGCGGGTTCCAAGACAATTTAGCGTTCCCCTGGGACTCGCCGAGGGTCAAACCTCGGCGTCTTCAGTGGTGACCACTGTAGATCCTGGCTTACAGGAGTAACAGTGGTGGGAATGAGTGGTGGGATTAGTCCCAATATGCATTTGCGTATGTAAATCTATATCTGTGGTTGATTGGGCGGTTCATTGAGTCCAAAGCCAAGGTAGCTAGCAAGGAAGCTAGGTGTCCTTTCAAAGGTCCGCCGGTACTTCACACCGGGGCAGCTTTTGATGCTATATAAAGCACAAGTCCGGTCGTGTGTGGAGTACTGTAGTCACATATGGGCTGGTGCTGCTAAATGTCATCTTGCAGCTTTGGACTCAGTGGAGAGGCGTGCTAAGAGGCTTATTGGTGACGCAGAGTTAGTAGCGGCCAATTTACAAAGCCTAGAGCACAGGCGCAGAGGAGCCAGCCTCTCGGTATTCTACAGGATGCATTTTGGAGAGTGTGCACAGGAATTGCATGACTTGATTCCACCATCTCCCTTTCATCATCGGACGACGAGACGCACGGCACGTACACACCCTTATGTGGTGAAAGTGCCTTCAGTCCGGACTAAGCGGTTTGCTTCTTCATTTATAATAAGGACATCTAAGGACTGGAACAGTTTGCCTGCGTCGGTTTTCCCGCCCGATTATAATGTGGGTGTCTTTAAGACTAGAGTGAATAGGCTTTTAATAAGCTAGTGTGTTTTGCCATCCTCGATTGCGTCGCCGCTTTCCATCAGGTGGGACTGCAGTCAAGCACTAGCTTATAAGTATTAAAAAAATAAAATACCTAGGTCCGGTCCGTTGTTTAAAGGACCTAAATACAACCACCACGAGGAGCTATCCAAAAACTGTTTTTTTACCTACTTGTTTATACGTACCTCCTCATCGTCTCCGTCTTGGTGCAGGATACTCTGCAGGAACTGTTGACGTTCAGAGCCAGTTGATTTTTGATCGAACATACCAGCCTGGATGACTTTTTCGTCCATGTTTAATTTGTATCTACAAATCACACCATTCATGTATAAAATGTTAAAAAAGCCCTGCTTGCCACTGTGTGTCACTGATAAAAAAGTTTCAACCTCAAAGTAACTCAGTTTTGTTAAACATTGTTTGATGCTCTGACTGACCGATTGTTTAGGGCTAGTAATCATCAGTGGTATCTTTGCCCGAATGCCCCAGGAGGAGGGTTATGTTTTTTGAGAGGATGTACGAGGGTGATCCAAAAGTAATGATAATCAATATGAAATAAGGATATATCGTCCAAAAAAAAAAAAAAAACTCTACAGTCTCATAGCAAGCCAAAACATTTAGTCCATCTTTTATCTAAACCTTTAAATCCCTTTAAAAAAAATCTTTGCCTTAACCCTCCAAAAACGCCTCCACAGTAGTCATCACCTCGCTATCTTCGTAATTTTTTTTTCCTCAGAGGTGTTCCTTGAGCCAAGGAAAGAGGTAAAAGTCACTGGGAGTCAAGTCTGGCGAAGAAAAAAATTTTTTCTTTCATAATTTTATGTACTCTACAAATATCCGATTATCATTACTTTTGCATCACCCCTCGTGTGTGTGTAAGTATGTATGTATATCTATTTCATTGTGCCAAAGAGGCCACAGAGGTACAGCTAGGGTTCCCAACCCTCCCGGATTACCCGGGAGACTCCGGTAATAATGGTTAATCTCCCGAACCCCCGGAGTGCAATCATTTCTGCGGTTTTCCTAAATATGCGTGCCAGCCACGTGCGGGCGACGAATGCGTACATAACGCATTCGTCGCTCGCACGTGTCGCTACCGGTGTAAACTTGTTCGTCTCGCCTTCGACGTTGTCGATTACTTGGAGGTAAATTCGGTGGTTTCTCATGCCTCCTCTACACCAGACCCTCTACACACAATACAGTATAGTAAGTAGCACCTCGCCCTCTACAGTGGAGGGCATACAAGAGAGAGAGTATACTTTTTACTACTTTATCATAGTGTTCCTACAATCGATTAAGTAATCTAACACAATGAGGTTGGACTTTTGCGTGAGATGCAACCACAGCTCCTTGAAGAAATTCGAGTGGATTTACGCTGCACAGTGTAGAATTTGACCTTAGTAGCGGCCATCCTCATTTTATTTTAGAATTCATTCGATTTAGTTATTATAAAGCGTACTAAAAAATACCGGATTAGATATTTCACTTAATTTAGAAGATACAGAGCATTTTTGAAAAGGTCATTGACCTCCATGAAATCTGTTTTCGGCTGTATTTCTCGTAATAAAGGAAGCCCACACTTATAAAAAATACACATTGATTGTTGATATGTAATATTTCAGATAGCAAAATATGAAGTCCCTAGCCGCACTCAGAATGGAGAAAAAAAATATTTTGTAAATTTCAATAATTAATTAATATAAAATTATCCTTTTAATAGTAGCATTTTTTTCTACCACTGAAATACACTAACGTAATTTATCTTCGAATTGACAAATTATCGAACATCTATCCAGCGAGATCTCTGAGATAATGTGTTTCTAAGTTTTTTTCAGGTTTCTATGGAAATAGGGTTGTCACAAAAAGTAGTGCTATTTAATTAAATATTTATATGAATACCAATAGAAAACAAAGGCCTTTATGTTAAAAGCGCTCTATGCAGATTAATATTACAACTTGAATAAAAGTATGTACATAGATATATAAATAATAACACTTGATTAAAATGGTGGTAAATTACATTTAGCATCCTTTTATGTAAGTACAATGAAGAATCAGTTTATTTGACATTTATCATTTTCTTAAATTATAAGTCTTCTGTTCACTAAAAAGTGAAAAATAACAAATGTTATTGAGGTTAGTGATAGACAGTTGATTTTGATGTAAACGTAAGTATTGTGTTTAGTTAGCTCCAACTTCAATAATATTTCGGTTTTTTAGTTACTTTTTAGTGTAATGTATATTCATTATCATCAGCCCACATCAGTCCACTGCTGGACCCCAAGGCACGCCACTGAGCCCGATCTTCGTTGTAAATAAAGTCTTATACAATAGTATAATACGCTATACGCTGTATAGAAAAGATTGGATACCTATATGGATTAGATAGATATTGAAATTTTTGATCATATAATTATCTAAGATGGGTCATAATATATTTGTCAGAGTAAGGTAGTAAACAACACCAATTTGATGGTTTTATCAGATAAATTCGTCCTCATCATTCATGTTCCTCGAAGAAGTTCATTGTAATGCTCTATAATAAAAAATAATCTTATAAATAAATTGAAGAGTTTTATTCGTTTTTTGTTGCTGAGAATATCATCTTTACCCATTTTAGTAGGTAATTTCAACGTGTCATTCATGTGCTTTCAGGAACTAATTCTTCGTTGGTAGTGAAATTTCTATGGCAGTGTACTTTAGATACCAAAAATAATCAATCCAAATCGGTACATATTTGGCGGAATGATGAGAGAGCATAAATTATACAAAATAGATTACGCGATGAATTGATAACTACCTCTTTTTTAAAGTCGGTTAATAATTGATGATTTTCGTGACCTAGTTATATTATTACCTAAGGGACGCCGATAGACACGATCAAACATCTGAAATATTGCATGTTGCAAATATAACTTACCCACCAATGACTACCACCACCACCACTCACTAGGTACATTATTTGACAACCCTAACCTCAAATTTTGAAACGAAATATCTCCAAAGTCCTGGGCTTATAGAGTCTGTTTTTTTTTGTGGTAATACTTATTAGTATCCTTAACACATGCGTTTTGAAAAAAAATGCGACTTTGTAGAGATAAAGCAGAAAAAAAAAATTAGAAAATCTTAGAAAAATCGACTTTATTGCCTGAAAGAGCATAATTTGTTACCTTTTTTTTCAACATATTGGTACTTTTAGAAGATATATATCATACAGTCAATCATTTAATGAAAAATCAATATCACAAAAAGAGATAATTGGTTTCTATGGTTTCTATGGACTTTTCTCGATTATCTCAATATCTCTAAAACTATGACACATAGAGCCGGCGGAGTCTTATTAGTAGTTTAGTTTGATGGTTATCTTTTCAAACAATATATAAAAAGAGATGGCCGCAACTAAGGCCAAATTCCACACTGTGCGCTGGATTGACTTGTTTACGAAATCGAAAGACGTGTGTTAAAAGTAGAGTTAGAAATACTAACAAACTTCGATTTTTCATGAAAAAGCTTTTATCATTTTGTGGTGAAAAACCGACAAGTATTAGATGCTGCTCTAATGCAAGGTACATATAAATTTAGAAATTAATAAATGATTGAGATTTTCGTCACAAACCTTCCAACACCCCCCCCCCCCCCCCTTAATCGATTTCATAAAATTCTCTCGAGTTGGTAACCCTAGGTACAACCTAAACGGCATGATGGATTTTGACTTACAATATGTCGTTAGATTCGTCTTAGTTGTGGGAGTGACATAGATATTTTCAAAAATTAAAATGGTGTCCGCCAAACGCCAATTTCATATTTTATTTTATTTTCAAAAACATCAACTATGATATCAAATTAAAGGTATTAATGAGAACAGTAGAAATATATGTAGATTTGTATACGTATTATAATGTAATTAAAGTCCAATTTGTTTGTTCGCTTTTATGTTTTTATAATTTACACTTCTAATAATAATAATAATGTCCTCCTGGCCGAAACGACCACAGCGGCCAATCTTTCACAAGATCAGCCATGTACGCAGGAGATATTATAGTGCACAAGCGCTTGCGTAGACACAAGTGCACTCTCTCATCCTTTATATCTCTCATAATCCGATGGGACGGAAGACCGACACGACCGGGGAGAGGTTAGGCGCAGGACCGACTTTTTAGATGCCCATCCGACGCATGGATCATCTTACTTTACAGACAATCAGGTGATTGGCCTGCATTGTCCTAGTCAGTAAGGAACAACTACACAAATTTGTTGCCCCCCCGCAGGATTCGAACCCGCGACCTCCAGTTTACCAAGCAAGCGGTTTTCCACTGCACCACGGAGGCTACAACACACACAAACACACACACTTATATCCAATGTTGTAAATACGGATTCCAGTGCAGAATTTAATACAAAAAGGGGCTGAAAAAGCGACGTTGCAATGGACGCATGTTGAATGGATTGACAAACGCAACGTACCTGGCGGCAGCTAAGATTCTTTCTTCGACGGAGTTGACAGTCATGAGCCTGAGCACACGCACCTCGTTGCGTTGTCCGATACGATGCGCGCGATCTTGAGCTTGCAGATCCTTGTGTATAAATAATATAATGTGTAGTGAATCCTAACAGACTATACCCTATACATTTTCCCAAAAAATAAAAGGTAAACAACTTTATAACCTCAAACCTCCTGTTATTGAAGTAGCTTGTTTGTTTTTTCATTGTATTTGCTAGAAATTTAATTGCTTTGCACAATTAGTCTAAAGTTATTATTTTATAACCTGGCTTCTGGGAAATCAGAATATTTCGAAGCACAGTTTGAAAATTGTTGGTTTCTTTGTTTACCTTTTATTTTTTGGGATAATGGATAGGGTATAGTAGACAGTGGCGTGCACAGAGGGTAGGCAAAGAAACGTATTCGGCCTCTTTAACAAATGTATATTAGTATATCATTTTAAATACCCATAAGTTAGCAGATTCTATAGACATATTAATTTGCATTTAAAAACGATTATTCAGAGGGTCCATACACACAAAAAGACTTTGCCTACCCTACGATTACCCTAAATAATCTTAATTTAAATATTTTGTACTGACATGATATTAACGTGATGTTTTTAAATGTAAATGGATACATCTGTAATGTTAGTTCATTTAAGGATATGTGTGGTGGCACACTAACAAATAGCCTAGAGTACAGATAACTCGCAGATATTTTTGCCTACTTTCTGTGCACGCCACTGCTAGTTGATATACGTAGAACAGATGTATGTGTAGAACCGAAGTTAGCCAAGCTATCCAACTGACATTTTGGTCAAATTTTAAAAAAATAATTGCTATTATTTTGTTGATTTTGTAGACTAATTACAGTTAATTATGATAAGAATAAAGAGCTGATTGTAACAACCCGATATAACATTTTATTTCAACTTAAATTACAATCTGCTCTATACAGGTGGTGCAGATTGTAAATTGGCTAAACAAGCAAACATACACGAACATATGTTTTGCTGATCTAAGCACTTCTCATGAATGTAAATATAACAGAATAAGTCAATCTTTGTATTAATCTATGGCTCAGGCTTTTAGTCCTGTATTCTTACATGCGAGCTAAGAGGTTTTTACTTTACACTAGGCAAAGGTGTGTTATACCTACCCTCTCTTTTATCCTTTATTGTACATAACTTGGAGTGATAACTTACTTGATGCGGATTCCAGTCGGAATCGAATATAATAACGGTGTCGGCACTTTGCAAGTTAAGACCGAGACCGCCGGCTCGCGTCGACAGCAGGAAAATAAAATACTCAGAATCAACACAGTTGAATTTCTTCAGCAGCTCCCCGCGGTCCTCCGCCTTCGTCATACCGTCCAATCTAAATATAACAAATTATGGTAAACCGATTTCATAAATCACTTTTAGATTTTTAGTTACTCAGGAAATATTAAAGAAAAATTTCTTCTGGATGCAAATATACCGCAGTAGTCAGTCAATATTTGCATCAAAAAGGAAATTTACGGCAGGTTGCGGCCAGATTTCGGTCGATTGCAGAACAAGTTTAGTTAAAAAAAACATTATGCCATACTGAGAAACATTAACAGGCTAAGGCTAATCTTAAGGTTTTGAACCCTTTTCTTAAATTCAACAAAGATGTAGGTCATGAAGGTATGAAATTTGGGCAGCTCACCTCAAGTATTGGAAGCCTCTCCAGGATAGGTAGTCCTCAATGATGGTCATGCACTGCGTCATCTGACAGAACACAAGCACCCTGTGTCCCGTCTGTTTCAGCTTCGGCAGAATGCGGTCCAATAACTCGAATTTTCCGGACACGCGGTACAGATCAGGCCTGTACGATAATATCATAAAATATGGGGAGTGCGGAAAGTCCCTTACCCTTAAGAATAGCGAAATAATACATGTTTTCTGGGCGCACCCTGAAGACTTTGCTGATCAACCAATCTTTTAGACACGACATAAATAATCGTGTAGTTTTTAAGTGAACACAAAAAGATGGACATAGTAGTGTAAGTATGAGTTTTTTTTTAAGTAATATAATGGCAAAACAAAGTAGGATTTTACTTGAAGGTATTTTTTTTCTACCTAGACAAGCAATATTGTATATAAGCTTCACGTCTGTATATACAAGATGTTAGTTATTAAGTTTCTTAAGCCCGGTGGTTTCATCGGCTACAGTGCCCTTAACACCACAACAGCAATATTTGTAGGTACATTATTATTTGGCAGTCAAATATCTGATATTAATAGCTGTAACAGCTACTGAGCTGAGCTGGGCGAGCGCTTGCCTTGGAAACAAGGTGCGCAGGTTCGAACCCCGGCTCGCACCTCTGATTTCTTTGATTAATAATGTGCGAATCGTCTTTGTGCGATTGTTACTAGCTTTCGGTGAAGGAAAACATCGTGAGGAATCCTGCATGTCTGAGAAAGCCTAACTAGCTTTCGAATGACGTGTGAAGTCCGCCAACCTGCACTTGGCCAGCGTGGTGGACTATGGCCTAAACCCCTTCATCTTGAAGGGAGACCCGTGCCCAGCAGTGGGACATAAACAAGGGCTGGTATATCTGACATTGTGATGATGTAAATGATCCCTTGCAGAAACCACCTAAAGAATGACAATGTCGATGGACATTACTTTCTCGAAGACTACTGTGCCGATATAATACCTATTTTTGAAATCAAACTACTTTTACGGATTATATCGCGGTTTATTTTAGATTTTACTATCCCGACGTTTCGAATGCTTTGCAGCACCCATGGTCACGGGTGGACTGAGATGTTGAACGTCCTTATGTCACAATTATGCGTAACGTCTTTTTTGTTACTTAGTAGTTTGATTTCAATGTGTAATATTCACTTAAGTAAAAGACAACATTATACCTATTTTTTATAAGGTACATGTACACATGTTTAATTGTACATGTTGAAAGATAGACTCGTACATAATTTGGGAGCATTTATCGTGGTTTACAGATAACCAGCAGAATAATGTGTAGGGCTTACAGAGATGCTGGTGACATGTAGCAGTTATTGGCATATCATCATCAGCACCTAAAAGACGTCAACATCTGAACAAACAACTCCCCCTTAGAAGGGAAGGGAAGGGGTTGCTTTAATCCACACACCTGGCAGGCGTCTTAGGAATCGTAGCATAAGGTGGTAGGCACAGATTTAGATTTACATAGATAACGCAAATGCGTGCACTTCGCGTGTCCGAACCCTGGCGAAACGTCGGGGTTGGTCGCCGCTAACTTACAGTCCGCGCGCGTCAGTTGTTGCAGCCTTGCAGGCGGTCGGCCGCAAAAACTAAAAAACTCAGTTTTTTTTTTCATCGGCGGCATCGGTGTCTTTGAATCGGTTTGGACCTCCCGTCACTAAATTTCGGCCGTGACGTCACAGAAGGTGTTAAAAAGTCGGCACGCTTGGTTTCAATACAAATCGTGATACTTGCGTTATCCATGTAAATCTGTGGTGGTAGGTAATCAAATAGAAGGACGCTGCTGCCCGTCTTCTTGTATTCCCCTAGTGGCCTCACACCCCAGGGTACAAAATTGTCGGGAGCTATTCTTACCCGGACACGTCAAACGCATTGGAAAATATGGGACAATTATATGTGGGTTTATCAATTGCGAATAATCACGGCGGCCATAACAGGACATGGTTAATTTAATAAACACCTTTTTGTCATAGGAGTAACTGACACCCTCTGTGCAGAGCGTGCATGGAGGAGGAGGAAACAGCGGCCCACGTGCTGCTGAGATGCCCGGGGGTCGCCCAGGGCTAAGTACTTCGGAAACCAGAGTACTCTACGAGGGATTGTCGGTGGCTTTCTCGAGGAGTTGGGGTGGATCGAATGAATCTATTCCCACCCGTACGCAAAATACGCGCTTTGACGTGGAGTTGCGGAAAACAGCCCGTGATACCAATACCAATACAAATATGTGGGTTGATACAGATGACTAGCATAATAATGTGCAGGGTATCGGGTAATGTGAAGTTGTACATACCCGCTGACGACGCTGCCGCCGGAGCCGACGTGGTCGCAGAACTTCTCCTCGATGTGTTGGAACATGAACGGGTGGTTGCACAGCTTGCGGAGCTGCACGATCGTGTTCATGAGGGCCTTGGCGCCGCCCTTGCCCTTGTTGCCCTTCTCCGACCCGTCCGTCAGCAGCACGCCCTTCGACTGCATGTGTCTGGTTTCAAAATGCTAATAATAGTATCCTGGGCCACAGACGGTCATCTAATCCTAAACTAGGTACCATACAACTGTTTTTTTGCCTAACCACTGCGTTAACAGGCCGATCAAAAATACCTACAAAATGAAACAATTTTCTTTTTATTTAACTTACTTTTGCAGAGATTACAGTATGATTACTTTAAACGAGCGATCCGGCTCGAAGGACCATATGAGCAGATTTTGTATTTTTCTTCTTTCACTATAAATTTAATAGCTTTAAAAGCTTTATTACATTTTGATCTTAAAAGTAATAATTAATAACGCTGTTCACTCGGTATGAATCGAATGTCAGATGGATTATTTACACCTCCTGTGCTTGCCAATAGACAACTACGGCCACTTAGTAATCATTATCCAATATAATCTAATAATTATCTTACATAGTTAAAAATTTAATACGACTAACTTGTATAGCACACGCTGAAGTCCGCTCATGTCGCACTTGATGATGTATTCTACTTTGTCGGGCAGCTGGCTCTCGACCTCTTTCTTAAGCCGTCGCAGCAGGAACGGACGCAACACTTTGTGTAGACGACGAATGATAAGGATCGTCTCTTCCTCGTTCAACTCCACCTAAGATTTAATTAATCATCTAATAGAATTACAGCGGTAACAGCTCAGTGGGCGAGCGCTTGCCTTGGAAATAAGTTCGAACCCCGGCTCGCACCTCTGATTACTTTAACGAATCATGTGCGAATCGTCTGTGTGCGATTGTTACTAGCTTTCGGTGAAGGAAAAAATCGTGAGGAAACCTGCATTTCTGAGAAAGCCTAACTAGCTTTCGAATGACGTGTGAAGTCCGCCAACCTTCACTTGGCATGCGTGGTGGACTACGGCCTAAGCCCTCATCTCGGGAAATGTATCGAAAAGGTCAAAAAAGCTGCAAAGTAGTAATTTCATAATTCTTAATGGCTGCTATTAGCATATTATTGTATTGTATTATAGTACTGTAGGAAAAGCTAGAAGTACAAAGTAGAGCAGAAAATAATAAAACTATTGAAGGACAATCCACAAAATGATCCTAACCCGACAGCTGATACACATATCTAACATTAGAAAAATAAAGGACGGAACTCGATTTACCTTATAGCATTGGCTTGACTGGATTGCACCATACAAAATGTCAAGTCAATAGTCGCGTTAATTCCCGATTAAAATTAGTTTTGATAACGGAAAACGGAATGCCCACGCCGATATTTTTTAGTTCTTGCGGCCGACCCGCCTGCACTGTAAGTCAGCGGCGACCAACCCCGACGTTTCGTCGGGGTTCGGACACGCAAAGTACATGCATTCGCGTTATCTATGTAAATCTATATCTGTGCGCTACACCGACATGACCTTAATTTAGTTAATTCAACAACAAACCTTTTCGCCGGTGGTAGCGAACGGCGCGTTGAACCACTGCTCGAAGGTGGAGCAGCTCTTGAATATGGAGGGCAGTAGGAAGTTGAGCAGCGCCCAGAGCTCGGGCAGCTTGTTCTGCAGCGGCGTGCCCGTCAGCAGCAGTCGGTGGGGCGCGATGTAGTGCGTGTTCAGCACTTGCGTCAGCTTGCAGTGGTGGTTCTTCATGCGGTGGCCCTCGTCTATTATCATGTACTTCCAGTGCACCTGGAACATGATGACACGTCGCTCTGGAGTGCGATCATACGCTAGTAAGGAAATAAGTCGAATTTGTCATCACCATCTGCCCATATTAGTCCACTATTGGACTTAGGCCTCTCAAATTACACGCCACTAGTTTTAAGTATCCGGCTACCTGTAAGAAACTCTGTTCTATTCGTATTTGTAGGGAGATGAAAGTAAAAAAAAATGGCCATCGCATCAATTGGTGCTGGAAAAACATTGGTTATCAGTGTACTGTAGGAACTTCGTATAACTTAAAAAAAAAACATGTCGTCGATCGTATGCTCAGAGGATACGGCACACCTGGAACACCCTCTCAACATTAGAGCAATCCGACTGGGGACATAGTTCCACAGATCGCAAACAAATAATGTTGTCTTGAAGGCCTTGAAGTCCAATCGCACTGAGTTGTCTATACCTCGTACAAAAATAAAGCCCAGCGAAGATTTCCGCTCAAAATTTGAGGAACCAGACTGTACTTCCGCAGAAATGGTTTATACAAATCCTACTTCTGAAAGGATTTGAAGTCCGCTTCTGAAGTTTTCATATTGCAATGGTAATATACTCGCCCAAAAGGTAAGGTTCAGTGATAGCGCCGCTCAAAATTGGCGCCACTCGTGCGGAGAAGTAGTTCCGTAGTCACAGATAACACAATTTTATAGTTTTACAGACAAGCATTCACTGCTGAAACTTTCATTTGCACTGAGATGCCTATCTATACTCTGTCGGAGGTAGAGTATAGTAATAATGGCCAATTAAAATTGGAGCAACGCGACTTTAGAGGTACTTTCAGTCACAGATTGCAGTCAAATAAAACCACTTTAGGGCTTTGGAACCCAGCCTCTGCTGCTGAAGCTTTCATCTTGCACTGAGTTGCCTATACTTGGTCAGATCTTCAGAAGGTACAGTGATTATTTCCGCAGTCGGAGATTGTAGCCAATAGTGTCGTTTTAAAAACTTTGAATTCGCGCCTCCGCTGTTGAGATTTTCACATCAGACGGAGTTTCCTACACTCGGTCAGAAGGAACGTCTTAGCGAGAATGCCTGCTAGAATTAGGTCCAATTTTGAGCAGATTACTCAATTTGACTACAAAAGTACTTCCACCTTATAGAAGATACCAGCCAAATAAGCCTTCAAACCGGGTTGTGTTCCTACAGAGAATTTGCCAATGCAAAGAAGCTGTGCTGACTGCCGAGGGGCAACGGTTTCGATTTTCTCCAGGGTGGCAATTACTTTCTTGCTGTGAAATATAGTTACCTTAGCGAGCACGCCCTTGTCCTTGATGACGTACTCGTATGTGGTGAGTAGCACGTTGAACTTGGTGGAGCGCATCTGAGTCTGCACGAGACGGCGCGACTGCGGGGACCCCTTGTACGAGACCACCGTCACCGTCGGCGCCCACTTCTCAAACTCAAGCACCCAGTTCGATAGCGTGCTGTATTATTTTAGATAAAATAAATCACAGATTTTAATCACCCTCAGCCAGATATTTTTTTACTATTTTTATACAGACTGTAAACGCTATCTGATCTCTAAGTCTAAGGGTATTTATTCAGTGTCACAATAGTCATACGAATATAACTCATTTATTAATTTTTTTTTTCCTGATTACACTAGCAATACAAATATTCTCCTTACAAATCGGACAGCGGTTTTTACAGTCCATATAAAGACATGTCCTATTTACACATAGTTTGGTATCATCGTAGGCTATAACCATCTACATACTTTTACATTAAAGTCACCGAAGTAGAGGCAAAGCCAGGAGGTGTGTGAAGTGGTTTTTCAACCACCATACCACATTATCTAATAGAATAACAAAAATATCTTATCATAAAAATTGGAAATGCACTTCTCGCTTTCAAAATGGCAATAAAGTTTGTTTCTTGAGATATTAGCATATTCGAGTCAAGGAACTTGCTCTGTACAATTGGGCCACAGTACAAACAGATAACCAAGATGATGAAAATGATGATGCACTTACCTGAGTGGCACAATGATAAGGAATGGACCGTTGACTTTCTTCTTCTCCATCAGATAAGTGACCAAGGCAATCGTCTGGATGGTTTTACCGAGACCCATTTCATCTGCCAGTATGCCGTTCAAGTTGTTATTAAACAGTGACACCAACCATTCTAAGCCCTATAATATAAAAAGATAGATAGCACATCATCTCTTTAAAACAAAGTATGAAAAGGAATACAGTTTTTTCAAATTCATGGCTGGGCTTTTTGTTAGAAAATACTTATAAATTTCGAAAATTTACAGTTTATATTATGTACCTTAATTTGGTATTCTTTTAGATTTCCATTAACAAGAATGCTGGCCTGTTCTGTGACAGACTCGTGCACCGTGTGAGCAATGCTGAAAAAATAAAAAATCTCCATTAATATATTTCAGCGTGCTTCTAATTTGGGTGGCACTAACCATATAAAACATTTCTTTTAATAGTTTACATCATTTATATGAAACGTTTAATGTGGTTATGTTATACTACAGGTTAAAGTACTCACAACGGATTTGTGTGTCTGAAGTTGGGTTTGGCGAACCATTGCGCAACTGCAGTCGTGAGATGTCAACACAAATAGCTTCTGCGCAGCCAACTTCAGACACACAAAGATCCGTTGTGACTACTGTACTACTTGGGTTGTTCTTGTTTTATACAGCAGGTTATACTAATTGGGTGGAAAAACTATTAAGGGGTCGAGGGTCGCAATCCCCCGCCTCCCCCTCCTCGCAATCACCACCGTACTCGATGGAAGCGTGTATTAGTATACCTATAATAAGTCTGCTCCTCGGTCTTGTACTCGTCATCCTCGACCTTCGCTTTCTTGATCATCTCGCGTGCTTTCTCTTCTTCAGACTTCTCTTTGTCAGTCCTTTCATCTCTATGTCTGTCTTTTCTATCTCTCCGCTCTGTAAATAAAGACCAGAAATCTTACCTGGTACCAATTGATTTTGAACCTTATTAAATTACGACTAACGATCACTTACCGTCATCTTGGCTATCGTCACCGGAATCATCCGAGTCGGACAGCACTTCCCAACCAGGGTGCTGTTCCATCCAATCTTTCAGTTGCGACCACAATGGCGCTTCTTCACCTCTTAATATCTGAAGAATTCAACTAATTTATAGATATTTCACACAATTTTATATATCTACTCAGCTTCTAAGAATTCAGAAGCTGTCTTTTTTACATACAGATTACTTCATCGAACCACTTTTACTCCTGTCAGCTAAGATCTATAGCGGTCACCAGTGAAGACAAGAAGTTAGACCTTAGTCAGCTACTAGGGAAACCATCTCAGAACTCACAGCAAAATTAATTAGAAAAGCGTATAGGTATTGCAATTCCCTCATTTGCAAGTGTTAAAGGTCACAAAAGATTTACATTAAATCAATGTTTTACAATATTTTATTTCATACAACACATAAATGTGTACGTGTTACATCTGAAATGGAAAAATATTACGACAAAGTTACCTCGCCCGTCTTCGGATCAATGACGTTGACACGGGAGTCTGATGTCTGGGAACTATCATCCATAGCGTCGATCTCGCCACCTTCTAAAAGCTTCTTCTTCCTTGTTTTCTGTTCACAAATAAGACATGTATTACTAATACAATCATTACTCTAAAACATTCACATACCAATATTTAAAGTTCAACCTATTTTGTCTGTCGTTTACGTCATATTTACAACATCATTCATTATTATATATATTTTTTTGTCATTTTTTTTTATTTTTATTAACACGTGTACTATATAGTGTATTTATTATTATTATTATTACACCATCTTCTATGTATCTATTAAATTTTTATTTTATGAATGAATGTTTGTCTGTGAGTCCTTTAAATAATCGTGAGTGGCTGGACCGATTTTGTGTGTACATTCCAATGGGTTCCTGGATGGTTTGTAAATATAATTGGACCCGGTAGGTGGCGCTGCTGTCGATATGTCAACAATTTAAACTAACTGTAAAATCTTGAAAGAAGGAAACCCTCATAGACAGGCTGTAATCACTGTTCGGAAAACGTACAGGTTAACCCTGTGATTTCCGGAACAATACATGATAACAAAATTAATTTATGGGCACAATAACATTTTGTTTTGAATTATTTCATCGATATAAATAAACAAATTCGCGCGAAATGTTTGAAATCAATCTGCTGAATGCGCCGCGGCAACGAGCAAAAGTGCATTCCTAGGTACGCGGAGTTTTAAACTTGGCGCGTTCGAGCCGCGAGGCCCGCTAATCAAGCTCTAAAGGTTTTAAAAGGCCGGGTCTCGATTTGCACACATTCACACATTTTCTTCTAACAAACTCACACACACCAGTAGGCACGCCGACCATTCGAACAGTATAAATGTCACGCACACATGCAACGGTATAGGCACTGTCTCTCGGGTGCTTTCGATGGCAATGTCGACCTTGAAGGAAGGACTAAAGAAATATTGATCAATAGCAATGCATCGAACGGGATGCGAATGAAACGAAAGAATGAATAATACTACAAATTATAAAATACCTAGTTTGTTCATACTTCAATATTTCATAATGACATCCATTTTTTGTTGGTTTTTATTCTATAAATTTTTATTATACGATTGTTTTCGGTGCAGTATGTTCGAAAAAAATTTATATTAGTGTTTCCAAATTATAAAACTTAGTAGAGTATGGAAGTGGTAACATGTGATCGATGTTCTGGCCAAGTGTGTATAGAAAAAAAAAACACGCGTTTTCGACACTTTCTTACGAAATTAAAAGATAAATAATTGAAAATGGCCAAAGGTTAAGTCACGCGAAGATTTAATGATAAATAATAAGAAATATATAGATAGATAGTATATTTACAATCGGTTAGCCGACTTTAACATAGAAACTAAATTATATCATTTAATTTTTTGATATTTTGAGGTGGCATATTTGCAATCACATGTGTGTGAACAAGACAAGTGACTCGCAGTCATGTTGGTAAGTTTTTTTACTCGACTACAAGAATAGGAGGTGAATATTATATTTTTTATTGACTGTGTACCTATGTAGGTATGCCTGGGTTCTATAAGACGCTCTGCGCCCTATATGGGTGGATGGATTTTAACGTAGGTACTTCCTACGTGTCGTCTTAGTGGAAGTGAAATAGAATATATATTTATTCAAAATAAAAATATAAGTATTAGGTACCTACTCATCAAATGTTTTGTGTTTACATCATTCATTAATGTCAATTTAGGTTGAAGTCGGTTTTTGCCTACCCAGTGCACGCCACTGGTGATCGTTAAGGGGCATTTGAACTGATAATCTCCGTGTTTCGAAGGGCAAGTGAAAAAAGGGGGTGATGGGGTGAGGGATAGTGAGAGAGATGGAGGAGTGAGAGGAAGCAAGGTGGGAGGGGCGAGAGAGAGAGAGGTAAAGGGATGTTCAGTGACAAGGGCGAGAGGAAGAGGGGGTGTGTGACGGGGACCGAAGAGGGGGAAAGAGAGAGGAGAGAGCATAAGACGGAGAGAGATATAAATCAAGGGATGACGGAGAAAGGGGGAGCAAAATATAATAAAAGCGCGGGCAGAGCTGCGCGGGTCAGCTACTATCATCTAAGTACACGTACGCGTTTCCTTCGTTCCTCCTCTTGTTGTTTCTTGCGCTGCTCCTGTTTGTGCTGCTTCACCATCTCCGTGAGGCTGGCGATGTACTCGTCCGTCTGCGACAGCAGGAACGCCAGTCGCTTGTCTTTCTTTTGATCGATCAGCTTCCGGTAACCTTCCTCGTCCTCCGCCATCAACCTGCACCAAATAAACATGACTGACTACTGTTCTCAAACAGCGTTCGAAATCTAAGGTAAGCCATCAGTTGTAGTCTACTTTGATCTGATGGTGTTAAAAGTATTTGACTTAACCGGGCAAAATTAAGAGCTAGTCGACCTCGACACAAGCGTATGTACTATCACGGACATGAACGGTGTACCAGTTTTCAATCAAAATCGTTTGAACGACGTTACGTGCACTTACCCTGTCTGCACGCATTTTGGGCCGGCTCGTGCAAGCGATTATCGACCTAAAGGTGGTACACCGCTTGTGACCGCGAGAGTACAGTCGCGATCACGAACACTTGATTACTTGTAGACGGTAATCGCTTGCACGAGCCGGTGATTGAAAACTAATGCACCGTTCGTGACAGCGATAGTATAATGAAGAGTTCCTATATCTTACCGTCGCATACGCTCTTTCTCTATGCGTTCCTGTTCTTTCTTCTGCTCGCGTTCGGCGTTTGCGTGGTAGTTCATGATAGCTTTGTTCATGCGTGACAGCTTCGTGATGTTGTTGCGATGGTACTCCTTGAAGTCCTTGGCTGAAATTTGAGGCGGTCTTAAAGTGATGCCGAGCCCAAAGGAAATGATACAGGAAGACCTTTATCTAAAAGGCCTTATTTTCCTTCCGTATAGCCAAAAGTGTTAATCAAACACTATGTTAACCATTTAATCAAATCAAACATCATGTTACAATTATGAAATTAGCAACAGAATAGTAATGGAGTTCATAAAACAGAGTGAGCTGCATCATTATCCTCACAATATAATTTGGGCAAAGGTAAAGTCAGCAGTAAAGTACGAATTGCATAGTGTCAGCGAACCAGTGATTTAATAAACCTCTGCTTAAATGCAAGTTAAAACTCAGTTAATATATTGTTAGTTATATCGGTAGTTTTGGTACCCTTCCTTCCCAGTACGGCTACAAATTCGAGTGTTTTTTTTATAAAACACCCTGAGGGTTCTGTAAAAACTTTATTATGTGTGAAGATATATGCATAATATACATTCGGAAATCAAGAGTATCCAGAGGTCTTTTAGGTTCAAGTAGATAGCAAATACATGATACAGTAATAAAAATGTACATTATTGTCTCACCATGTTGCAGCACAGTCTGCAGGAATTCCTGGTGTTTTTGTCGACGTTTCCGCTCTGCCTCGAGTTTCTGCTGCTTCTCTAGTTTCTCTGTGGCACGCGCCTCTCGCAGACCTTGACGCTTGGTGCGTTTGTACGCCTTTATGTTCACCGCCGTCTCAAGCGTCGTGTCGCGACGGACTTGACCCAATATCTAATAATTATTTAGCCTTTAAAACATTTTTATTCTACGTTCAAACAAGTTTTAAGTTCCGACGCACAAACCGATTCTTTGTGGCATGGACTATAATATATGAGAAAACTCACTTGACTGACAATGCCAGAACTGTAAAGCACACCGTGCATATGGAAAATATTAGCAAGTATTCATTGTTAGCGGATGTAGTGGTATTCTAATTACATTAAAAAGGTATGAAATTATTATGAACTCTGTCAATAACATTAACGAAAAAATGTATGTCGTTGAGAACCGTACCTCAGCACGTAACTGCTTTTGAAAGTTAAGCACGCGAAGAGCCCGCAGCTCTATTTGTGCCTGCAAACGCAGGTCGTCGGGCATGTTGGCTGGCAAGTTCGAGAGCATATCTATGCGATGTGCGATGCGCGCCGCTATCCTGTTTGGAAAAAGTTAGTCACTTCCTAAGTCTTCAAATCATCTTTCCCATATTGATAATTAAAAGTGAAAGGTAGGCTTTTGGAATTTGGTGTTGAAGGAGAACTTGAACGAGAACCACTGTGATTTTAGATCGGTCATGCTCGCCATCGAAGTCTTTGCTTGTGGAGGCTCCGTGTGGCGGGTCACCCCCTTCCCTTCAATATGGTTGAGGGGAGTGATGGCTGCTGCTCGAGTCAACTAGTGCGCGGATGCTGCTTGGGGGGTCCGACTATTATCCCTTTGGCCTTTTAGTTTATTGTACTTTCGTCGTTTTTTGTTTTCTCTCTTATTTGATCTTTTGAACGGCAAGACACACTGTCGCTGATGGTGATCTAATTGTTACATGACAAAGACTGTTTAAAAAAAAAGGGAAAAAAATTACAAGCCCGCTGAGTTTCTTGCCGGATCTTCTCATTTGAGGCCGCTTTGTGATCCGGAGGTAGCTTCTTAAAAATAATAAAAAATGGCCGTTCAAAAGTGCTAGCGCTAAGCCTATTTGAAATAATTGATTTATGATTATGAACGAAAAGAAGAACTGCGATAATGAAGACGAACTAGGTAGTTTTAGAAATGGTAAAATCCAGCTGTAAAAACCATCGAACATAACAGAGGAAGTGATTGGCCACTTCATCATCATCAGTCCACTGCTGGACATTGGCCACATAATACAAGATATCTTTTTTAAGACAATTTTGGGAGGACAAGAAGGAAGACTGAAGGAAAGGATTCAGAGGAAGTTTCATACAATTAGTAGCAGAAAAGTGAGAGGAGTTTGAAATAAAAGTAGAAAATACACTTACCGATTCTCTCGTTCATTCAATATCTGGAGTGGGTCGATGCCTACCGGTTTAGGCATGCTAGTGACTCGATTTTGCTTAGCTCCCGGCATAGGAACACCCGTCTAGAAACACCAAAACTTATGAATTCCGACATACTATCTAAAGAAGTTTATCTTACCACCGGTGAGCAGTTAACACTACCAGGTCTTTGAACAAGTATTAACAAAACAATTTACAAAATTATCTGACCGGTTACCAGCCACTGGCGCAATACTATCAATCCACCTTTTTTAGCTATTGGGGAGGACATCTTTAAAAGGTTCTGTCTCTGCAGGGGCGGAGGTCGGGCTATGTGTATTTCGCCAACTAAAACTTCCCCGGTGGCCTTCATTGACGGTGTAGAGAGACTGGCACTCCGTTCGGCACTCGCCAGTGTCACTTCAGCCCTAGGCTACTCGCCAATGCTGGCCCCGAGGCATCTTAATTCTTCCTAGTAATAAGCACTAAACTTTTATTGCAAATTTAACAATTCAAAATCTCAAGACACCCACACATTATAATCGGGTGGGAAAACGAAAGTCCTTAGCTGTACGTATTATAAATGAGGATGTAAATCGCAAGACAGCACTAATAGGACATTCACAACGTAATTCCTAGCGAAGTTGCCGTGCGTTTCGTCATCCGATGATAGGAGGGTGGAATCAACCCATGTAATTCCTGCACACACTCTCCAAAATGTATCTGTAGAATAATTACGTTGTTGTTATTATAATTACCTGGTGTTGTTGCGGCGCACCGGGCGCGAGGGGCCCCGGGGCTCGCGGCGGGGCCCCGCCCCGTGGAGGCACTCCCCCGGGCTGCAACACAAATGCCTACTTTATACCACCAGTGCCATGCATACCACACGTATGAGATTAGTAGATTGTATCACAAGGGAGCAAAATAATATTTTTAATCCTGAGCGCAGCCGAGGGATTCAAAGTATGTTGCCCGAGGTAAAAAAAAGAATTTTTCATCTCTCCTGTTCGGAAATGTTCATTTTCATGGGTAAATAGCCGGGTGGAAAATTGCGTTTTCATCTCTAGGGGGAAAGTATTTTTTTTTAATTGTTACGTTTAGCCACGTAGTCGAAGATGATGACTGGGTAAAAAATAATAATTCTGATTGTATTTCGTCAGTTAGATTATCAAATAATATTGGATACGTATTTTTTATTTAACAATTCAATATAAATTGACAAAGATAAAGAGCTTCAAAGTTCGGGAGTGGGGGCTTGTAACGTCCGCCTTAGTGAAAAGTGTATGTAGAAGTGACGTCACGCGGAATTTCAATGCACTATATCTTAGTAATTTTTTGATTATTTCACAAAAGAAAAAATACGTACCTATTCAATATTTTTTGATAATCTAAATGACGGACTAAATATAGTTTTTCAATCATCCAGCCTACAAAGTTACATCAATATGATGTAAGTTACAAAAAAGAAACGCAGTTTTCTCAAAAAAGAAAATAAACATAAATATGCTCCGACAAAACATTTGACGTTGTCTTTTTCAAATTGTTCTCTAATTTTACTTTAAATTTTAACTGCTTATTCTTAATACACTTTTATAAAATGTGCGGGTAGTATTTTACTTTCCTCACCATCGATATATGTTCCTCACAGTCGAAATGAAAAGTAGAGGTTTTAACTCGGGTGAAATTACCCATTTCACCCTCGAACTATTGGAGCACGAACCTCGGGTGAAATGGGTCACTTTCAACACTTGGTTATCGATCTATAGCAGATTCATCCCATTTATTCGAAAAGCGAAGCTTTGTTCCTTGATAAGTGCGACCAAAGTACCTAGGTCATTCCGGCACTCTTAATAACAGTGACGAAATGACTTTTGAATTTGGAACACTATTATAATAAATTAATAAGTTTGAACGCAATTTGTTTCAATAAAGTCCCGGCGGGTAATATAAGAAGCGCGCTTGCCGACGCCGACGCGCCAAATAAAAAAAAACGCGAGGCCTATTATCCTTTTGTTACACTTTTCATCAAAATATTACCAACAATTTTTATTTGTAATATGGTAATGTAAATATAAATATTCGTCATTACTATACTTATGTCATCACATATATTATTTTTCTCATCAGAGTGGGATGGTATTATTTCAACGGTCTCTACACAAGGGACGTACCACCTGGTAAATCTGTGATATAACGGGTGTAAGGGACATCGTACCGAATTTTTTTTTATAAGATGTCAAATAATGTCCGTTACAACATTACAGAAACCATTTATATGGAAAATGACAAATGACTGACTTATTAATTTTCGAGCATGTAATGAATATATGCGGAATAATATTTATTTATCAAATTACACTGCTAATTTTCTAAAATAATAATAATTAATTGCCTATGTACTGTTTTAGTGCATAAAGAACTATTTAAAAAAAAAAAAAAAACCGACTTCAAAGTAAATTATCTAAAAAGCATAAAATAACGAAAATATTATTGAAGTTGGTGTTAGCGTACCTGCTGTGTATATTCTGCACCAACTTCAATAATATTTTCGTTATTTTATGCTTTTTAGATAATTTACTTTGAAGTCGGTTTTTATTTTTTTTTAAATAGTTTATTTAACACTTTTTAGTGACTTATTTTACCAAGATAGGTATCAGCACTATCACGCAACTCGAACGTCTACATTACAGTAACTTACTGAAAACATAAAAAGTTTATATCTCTTAAACTACTGGACCGATTTTGATGAAATTTGTACTCTACCCTAAGTTGAAAGATACTCTAACTATTGCAAAAAGAATTTTCGAAATCGGACTTGTAGTTTCTGAGAAATCCGCGGACAAACCTACATACATACATACACTCGTGAAATTTGGTAAATTCGTTTAGAAGCCTACCTAAACTAACATATATGAATATTACGCATTTTTATTAATATTACATACATACGCGTCGAATACAGAACCTCCTTTTTTGAAGTCGGTTAATAAATAAATAAATAATTACTTAAATAAATTTTCCACAAATAAGTAATTTATTGGTTTTAAATTAAAATTATGCTTTATTATTATACCAATAATGATATTAAACTAAGTTTATTTAAAAAAAATGGTTTTTTTTTTTAAATTCATGAAAAAGTCGATGAAAAATTTCAACACTAGAGTGTTCAGTTCAGAATCATGTACTGGATCCCTGGTATCGGTTTACGGTACGATGTCCCTTACAACCTGTATAAGGCTTCGCTTAAAGCTGTTTCGTTAATGTAATAGGTATTTTAAGGTGATCGTACCGGATTAACAAGCGGCGGTGTGAGTTGCGTCGGCGGCGCCATCTGGCCGGTCATGGGCAGCGGCGTCGGCGGCGCGCCCCCGCCCCCGCGCGCCGCATCCCCGCCGGCGCCCCCCGCTCCCGCTTTTCCTCCCGTCGCGCCCACGCCCGCGCCCGACGTCGCCGAAGGCGGCCCACCATGGCCTTCCCCATACGGCTGCGCAGGCGGAGTGGGACATTCCGGAGGCGCTTCGCCGGTTCGCTTGCCGGACGCCATCAGCGCGATTTGTTGCGAGAGGGGTTGGTTGCGCGCGAGACTCCGATACGCCGATATTTGTGCCCTAGAATAAAAAAAAAAAGCATCAAAATCACCCCGCTCCCGATGGGTGTGGTTCGGTGGGAGCGCACGCGTACTCACTTGAGCTGACATAGCTGATTGTTGCTAAACAATCCCTTGCTGGGATCCTGCCCTGGATTCGACCGAGCCCGCAGCGCTAGTAACTGAGAGAATCTCGGATCCTCTTGCAAGCCCTTCTCCTCCATGGAATCGATGGTTCTCTGGATTGCGTTCAAATTGTCCGGGCCCTGTGTCGGCAGTGAGCCCTGCATCGGGGAGGAGGCAGGCGGCGCTCCGTTGGCGGCGGAGGTGGGCGGCGGCTGCGCGTGCGGCGGCGTCTGCGCGGCGGGCGGGTGCTGCGGCGCCCCGGGCTGCGGCGGGGCCCCGGGCCCCGCGCCCGCGGCCGCCACGTGCCCGTACGCAGGCGACGGCACGTGCGGGGGCGGGCCCTGCCCCGGCATCATGGCGTGGTGGGGCGGCATGCTCTGCGGATGGACGCCGTGCGGCGGGGGCCCGGACATAGGCAGCGGCCCTGGCGGCCCCTGAGGCCCGTTGCCCGGTGGCGGCCCGCCGCCCATCGTTAGAGCCTAAAATATTGTTTGAAGGATTAAAAACGGGATTTCTCATTGTTATAGATAGATATACGGATTATCGATGACACTGGATTCGTATCGCCACGAAGCCTACGTGAATTTTGACAAATTATCGTTATTGAGAAGATGTTTTTCGTTCTAATTTTTCTTAACCTTTCGGATGCCTTCGAAATAACGAACAATTATTCGCTCTACGAAGTGACAGCCTTTAATAGCCGTGAACGTACGGTTCTATATAATTATTACCAAAATAGCGATTTGGTGACATTCTTAAATGGCGTCACTAACGAGGCCGCTATACCGATGGATGTGCTCGTCGACGAATGCTGTACACAAAATTTTGAAAAGAAATTACTAGAAAACGAAATTGAATTTATTAAAATCATGGATGATGTAAAGTAAGTTGAACAATGAAAGAAATATATAAGTTAATCGCTGTGCGAGATAAAAAAAGACAGACATAGTTGTAAACTTTTTCCCAGTAGGTAAATATACTAGAAAAAAGTTTAGAATGATGTGTACTAATAAGAATCTTATGTTAAGAGTACCTAGTACCTATACAGGGAAAACCTAGTGCTCTGTAACCATAAGCACTAATTTTATAATGTGCTTACTTGTCAACAGGTTAAATCAAGTAAATACTCATAACTACAATATTATGCAGTTTGAAAACCCCTATGTGCAAGTCCCTAATATAACTACAGATTTCCATAACTTTGAAAGGATAAGACTGTGGGTCGAATTGAAGAAAAACACAACAATTTTAAAAGAAACAGTCATTGGACATACATATGAGAAAAGAGAAATATTCATCCTTAAAATTTCTTCAAGAAAAAATAATGTAGCTGTATTTTTACTAGGAGGTGAAGATGGCAAAGACTGGATGTCTCCAGCTATATTGTTAAATTTTGTAAATAATATAATAGAAAAGAGGATGAATGTCCACCTGTTGTTGACATATTATGATTTTTACATACTACCAGTGTTTAATCCTGATGGATATGAGTATAGTATGAAAAAGGTAATTGAAAACTATATTGTAGATACAGCTAGAATACTAGTTGTTTTTGAGTTCAGTAACAAGCAGTGGTTGCTAAATTTTAATATACTAATACTATTAATATTATATCTAATTAAATATGTTTAAAATGTTTTTTTTTACAATTTATGAAAAAAATCTAATGAGAAAAATTATAGTAAGTAAATTAAAAAGAAGCGACAATAAGGCAAATAATTTACTAGGATTTGAAACCACGTTTAATGTCTCGTTTTTCTAACCACCGCACAAATTGCACATGTCATACTATTGTACAAAAACAAATAAGAAAGACATAAGAAAGATGTGTGTTTTTGGTGTCATTTTTCATTGTTACACTTTTTGGGTCTAGCTAGCTCCTTACGCCTTTAGTACACCGACGCATTCGCATGCGGCAGCAAGCCTCTGCGGAACTCCTGCGGTTGCGAAATATTTGCGGAACGTTAGTACACTGCAATTTTTTCGCAAAGAAATGTCATTTTAATTCACGTGAACTGGGGGGGCTTTCTGATTCTGAAGAAGAAGACGAATTGTTGTTGCTTGCGTCAGTAATAAAGAGAAAGCGTAGAATTTGGGTGCATGAAATAAACCAGAAAAGAAGGTCTTTTCTTGAACTTTCCTCCATGCCACCTCTTTTGTACGCATTTTTATAATCTACGTGACCAACTGTATATAATTCGGGATAATTTCGAATTGAATTCAAAAATATTTCAATATTTTCGGCTTCCATGGTGCGAAAATCTGTCCTCACCAACAGAACGCGTGCGGACGCCTTGCGATGCGAAACACCACTAGCGAAACATCTGCGTCTGTGTAACGACGATTTCGCAGTTCCTTGCGAAACAATACCGACAAGGACACAACTATTTCATCTAGCTTTGTGCTAGAGTGAGACATGGCGTTTGTCAAATTCTGCCATACTACTTACAGTATTTTCGTTGTTTCGTTGTCGCATGCGAATGCGTCGGTGTAATAAAGGCGTTAGCCCGCAAACAAATCAGAACGTACGATAAGGAACGTTCCAAAAACGCTCGACTGTAGCGCTGCGGCCGCGCGTCAATTCATCAATCGATTGGTGACGGTGCGCTGAGTGAGTGAGTGCGGTGAGTTCTTGTTCAAGAATTCTTCCAGTCCATCGTGAAACTAAATGTGCAACCCTACAACGCTCGAACGTAGCGACAGCGCCGGTATTCTAGGATTTCGCCACCCACCTTCCAGTTTTATTATCCTATAGGCCTTCATTATTAAATACATTATATAAAACTCGTTAACACAAGTCGAATTAGCCCAAAATCGATAAATTTGCTAAAAGCCATTCCAGGGTTCCGTAGCCCACCTTCCAGATCTATCATCAGGTCCATGTTAGCATGTATGTAGCAAAGTGAACAGAATAGATCTCTTTAAGATAAATTAAATGAGCCGAAACTCGATGGGTTTACTAGTAGCCATTGTAGGAAACTCGAAGGTCCATCATCAGATCCTCATTATTAGTCAAAGTGAATGAAACTTGTTTAGACAAATCGAATAAGCCCAAACTTAATGGGTTTACTAGTAGCCATTCCATCCATCTATCATCAGGTCTACCTTATTTGACTATCCACTTTGGATAAAACTCATTAAACCAAATCAAACGAGCCCAAACTTGTTGGGTTGACTAGTAGCCATTCCAGCGTTTTGTCATCATCATCATCACCAGCCGGAAGACGTCCACTGCTGAACATAGGCCTCCCCCTTCGAACGCCACAATGACCGACAATTGGCTATTTGCATCCACCGGTTACCTGCGACGCGCACAATGTCGTCTGTCCACCTAGTGGGAGGCCTACCTACGCTGCGTCTTCCGGTTCGTGGTCGCCACTCGAGAACCTTTCTTCCCCAGCGGTTATCGGTTCGCCGAGCGATGTGGCTTGCCCATTGCCACTTCAACTTGCAGATTTTAAGAGCTATGTCGGTGACCTTGGTTCTTCGGCGAATCTCTTCATTTCGGATTCTGTCGCGCAAAGAAACTCCGAGCATAGGTCTCTCCATAGCTCGTTGTGTGACTCTGAGCTTATCCAAAAGGCCAACAACAACGCGTTTTGTCAACCACGTTGTAATTCGATCATCAGGTTCTCATTACTGGGGAAAGTGAATTTTGGTATTGGTATAACGGGCTGATTTCCTAACCCACTGAATGGTTATGTTGTTGAAGTTGCCTACCTGATTTAATTTTTGGTGACATTCGTATAACAGCTCAGAGTTAACGGTGTATCCATTAAGGGCTTGTAGAATTGACCAGTTATCAGAAAGTATACGGATGTGGAGATCTTTTACTTCCCGATTTATGATCGTCGATGCTGATGTATAGATACCCATGCACTTAGCATGGATAACTATGTTATGGGTCTCTAGAGGTATAGAACTATATACCGAGATCTTCCGAGAAAATCCCGACCCCAGTTCTCATGTTAGTTTTGGATCCATCTGTGAAGATTCTCAGTTCTTGGGAGCTAAAACCCTCACGTTGGTTCTCTTCATACAGCTGAATCTTGCAATTCATGTCAAAAATGAATTGCCTTCAGAGAGTTCCTTCAATACTATTGTATGTGGGGTATTGTTGGTTTTCCAGAGGCCCAGTGTTTTCAGGCGTAACGCCGTCATCCCTGCTTCCTGTTGAATAAAAAGGTGAAGCGGCGCAAGATTCAGCATAGCTTCCACTGCGGCTATTGGTGTGGTCCTCATGCATCCTGTAATCGCCATACAGGCAAGTCTTTGGAAGCGTTGTAATTTGTTCGAAGCTATGTGTAGTTTGGTTCTAGTCATTGGGCGGATCATTATGTTGTACAGCCACAAGATTATTTTGGCTGTTAGACCCCACATTTTCCCAATCATTCTCTTACACTACCACAGGGAGATGCTAGCCTTATTTATTTTATTGTCTAAATGGTTGCTCCATTTCAAGTTGCTGTCTAGTATGACACCAAGGTACTTAACTCCCGTAGACAGCCGGAGTTCTGTGTTGAACAGCTTTGGGAGACGATATGTGCCCAGTGTCCGTTTTTGAGTGAACATGACTAGTTTTTTCAGGGTTGACTGATAAATGAAATTCACTGCACCAGCTTTCCACAATGCGTAGCGGTTGTTGTGTATGGTCGCAGATGTTGCTAGTTATCATGTCTGATGTCAGGGTTTGCTTAGCATATTCGTAATCCAGCCAAGTACCGGTTCCACTCCGTGCCTCCGCAGAGCAGTATTTATGCTAGTAAAATTAGTTTTATCGAAAGCTCCTTCGATGTCTATAAATGTGCCTAGGCAAATTCCTTTCTGCTGAATAGCCTCCTCTATTCGACTGTAGATGTAGTGCGGATTCGGTCGACTTGCCCGAGCTGTATGCATGTTGAATATTGTGTAGGGGAAATTGTTTCAACGCACCTTCTCTCAGTTCTCTCTCACAGAGCCTCTCCAGGGTTTTTAACAAGAAGGAGGTTAGGCTGATTGCTCTGTAGGACTTGGGCAAAGGGCAAAGTGAATAGAACTTGTGAAGACAAATCTAATAAGTCCGAACTTGATGGATTTACTAGAGGCCATACAAGGGTTCCCTTATACGGCTTATACCTTTCAGCTCCATCATCAGACCAGCTCGATGATATCATTTTACTGTATTATCACGGATCCTTGACACATGTGCAAAATATCAAAAGATTTAGACAAGTAGAAGTGGGTTAAAATTGCAAGAGAAACTGACAGAACAAAGAAACTGACAGATGCCAATTGTGATCTATTAAATTGGCCCTATATTATTTTAGTTAATTTGCTAAATAATACTATAGTACTTCATGTAAACCAACATAGTATTTTTTAAGAAATAATTTACTTTTGACCATAATTGTTTTAGGATAGATATTGGGCAAAGAACCGGAAGGTTTTCTATCCAAAGAAGATGTGCTCTACAGGGGCAGATGCTGTGGGAGTAAATCTAGACAGAAATTGGTTTTTCACAAGAAATAAAGAATGTAAGTACTGTTTTTAGGGTTCCTATACGTAAAAAGTAAAAAAAGAACTCTTATGGTCTGACTTCTTCTGTCTATCTGTCACACATATATATTTCAGGAATCACTGTAGCTATCGATTCGAAACTTGGAATAGTTTTAGATCTTACTTACCCAACCTCATCGCAAATGAAAAAAAAAAATTTTTTCTTTTACTTGTTTTATAATGGTGGTCGAAATCATCAAAATTTCAAAGTGAGACTACTATATGGAGTGGGGTATCATATTATGAATGGGCTTCATTTGCACATCTCAAACCAGATTTTTATTTTGGTTTATGTCACATAGTTTTTGGTCAAAAATGTCAAAGAAAATACCGTCCTCCCCCCTTATCTCCGAAGTTTGTGGAGGGTAAAATCTGAAATAATTATGGGTAATACATGTCTATCTATACTTTACCACAAAAATAAAACGATATTTCTAAGTAGTACGGTTTTTTAGTAATCCTATAAAAACCTCGACAAACATAGTTTTGCGGTTTGGGTTTTTTGCTATCTGAGGTGTTACATGAATAGTAAAATTACTTTAATACGTACAAAGATGGTATGGAACTCTCGGTGCGCGAGTCCGACTCGCACTTGACCAGTTATTTTTTACGTGCCATTCCAACTAATATTATTGTTCTCCCAAGAGTGTTCCCTTAAAACCAACTTTTTTGCTTTTAATACCTTTACTTTCAAAAACATTAATATGGGTATCAAATGAAAGGTCTTAATGAAATTAGTTGAGTAAGAGTATGTACACAATGTGCTGTCTCTTTGCAGTCATTGACTCTAGTGGTTTTAGTGGTCTAGTGGCTACTATCCAATAGTTTGAGGGTTCGATTCTCACTTTGTTTCTGGATGTTAATTATCTGTGTATTCACAAAAAGTAGATATTTTCGTAAATTCGAGTAGTATAAAAAAACTCCTACAGATAGGTATAGAATCTAGGTGGTGAGTAAAATTACATTAATAACTTATTAAAGTGCGGTTGCCGAACAGAAAGAATTCCGTACATTGACCTGTTTCTACCTGTCTCTGTCACTCTTGCGTAAGTCACATTGCGTCATGCTCGCACAGATACAATGACCGCAGTCTGTGCGAGCGTGACGCAATGTATTTACGCGAGAGTGACGAGATAGGTATAAACAGGTTAATGTACTGAATTCTTCCTGCTTGGAGACCATACTTTAGTATCTGTATCAGTTTAATATCACTATAATTTACGAAAATATTGTCTGTTGACACTTAACATTTACACCCTGTATAAGTATTTGTATTGTCTCGTTATCATAGTACAGGCTGTCTGTTTAGTATCAGATAATCATCTGTGGATTGTCCCAGGATATTATTATATAAGTCAATGTTTGCAAATATGTTTCATCTGTTTCAATAAAGTTGTTTTTGGGTCTTACAATAATAATTTATACCTACATGTTTAGATAAAAATGAAGAATGCAAATCCATTTATGGTGGCTCAAAACCATTGTCTGAGGAAGAGACAGAAGCATTGTCACAATTTTTGAACAACATTTCACTTAATATGATGGTATTCATTAATGTCAAAGGGTTTGCACCACTTGTGACAATACCTTATGGATATACAAGTTTCGAAAGTGCAAACAATTATAACATTTTGGTAATACTCTTACATTACAAATCAGAGAGCCATAATATAATAATTTTTTAATTTTAATTGGATTTGCAGATGGATATATTGACCTCAGTGCAAAAGAAGATTCATGAGCACCATAACACAAACTTTTATTATGGATCAGGAGCAAAGTACTTTTGTATGTTTCATCATTTAACAAATATTATTTTAGTTATAAGGTACATTAATACCATACAAAAAAAAATATCTAACTGCCCCAGAAAAAGATTTTTCTAATGTATGTATGTAGTAATACCATTGGTAAACTCTCAGTCCTTATTGGCTTGATGGATTTGTACAAATTTTTTTGTAAAGTATTAGTTTAATTGTAGGAAATAGTGATACAATATTTATATCTTCTCCATCTCCATTATATCAATCTCCATTATAATTCTTTTTTGTTTAAAAAAATATCAATTAAGGTGTCAAATGAGAGGTTCAAATTAAAATGAAGTGTTGAGATAAATATCCCTATACAAAGTATTTATGTAAGAGAATGTGTTTTTAACATTTTATACCATTTAATTTGTTTTAAAGATTTAGCACTGCATTCCTCTGTTTTTAAGTGATTTCCATAGTCCATAAAATATTTGAATAATATCTTTAAATAATTTGTGGACTATGAAAATCAACATATTATTATGTTAATTTCAGACAATTTATCTGGAAATAGTGCTGATTGGGTTAAAAAAAAATTAAATACACCAGTTGTTTATACAATTCAAATGAAAACTGAAGACCTTCCATTACCTCTACCTCAACATATACATCCTCTGACAAAACAATTTTCCACTATGATTAAGGAAGTTTTACTACTAGCAAACAATATTTACAATCCTTTGTTTAATAAACAAGTTCTTTATAATAATTGTTTACCAATCACAGTCTTTTTTATTATTTTTGGTTTGTACCTATGAAAGAAATAAATTATATTAAAAATGATCTCTTCTATACTTTCTGACCAAAGTAAGTGTCATTATGTGTGTCCAAAAACAAATACAGCTCCAGAAATTAAATCCCAAACGGATTGCAAAAAAATTGTGAAACAAGAAATAAGGCTGTAGGTCATGCATAAAAATTATACATACACACAAAAACATAACCCTCCCCCTGGAGTAGTAGTGTAATAATGGAAAATAATACAAATTCGAAATTATTTCTTGATTTTGCCAGTGTTAAGAAGCAATTTTTATCCAACAAGTACATATTATGACAGTATTAATTTGTTTGCACATTAAAATTAAGATGTTCACTATTATGTTGAAGGAAACTACATTAAAGATGTATCTAAAAAATATATAGAATTTAACAGGAGAAGATTTGGCAAAATTCCATGCAAATGATAATGATACTCTAGAACAATCTACACACAATCTGCCTAGTTTGGGGTCATCCAATCCCAAACTAGGCAGAGCCAGTACTATGGAAACCAGACAACTGATACTAATACTTACACTTTTTATTTGTAAATACAGACTTTAATAGATTAAACACCCAGACCCCAGTTAGGAATCAAACCCACAACCTATTGGGTAGTGGCCCGGTTCTCTAACCACTCGACAACAGGCTAGACAACAGATGAAGTTGCAATTGTGTAAGATTACACCATTTATGGAATGTGTATATAAAAACAAACTATTTACCTGTCCTGGAGGCATGTGTCCAATCTGATGTTGCATATAACCATGTGGTGGACCCTGGCCAGGCATAGGATGTTGTGGGGCTCCAGGCATGTTAGGATGACCATTAGGACCCGGCGGGTGTGATCCAATAGGATGTCCTGGCGGTCCAGTCATATGCGGTCCAACCATATGTGGTGGCATTTGATGACCAGTGGGCGGCATACCAGGGTGTTGCTGAGGTGCGCCAGGAGGTCCGTTAGCATTGGGCGCAATTGGATGCGAAGCACCTGATGGTGACATGTGATTGGGCATGGCTGGCTGTCCAGAGCTAACAGGGTGCGACGGTGGCGGTCCGTTAACATGTTGATTGTATGGGCTGTGCGGCGATTGTGGTGGCGCCGGGCTCTGAGTGGGTGGCCCCATTGGGCTCGGCGCCTGCGGTGGAGGCATTGGACTGCTCTGAGGCGAAGGGCTAGCCATCTTTTTACCTAATTATTACCACTAATTAGACATAACACAATCTTTTTTTTTCTCGAACGTCACGCACACAGTGATATAGTTATTGAGAGAGAGCAGTGTTTATATCATTTCAATGTTTGTATAAGAATTTCACTTTTACAACTTCTTGGTTACATTTCATGGAAAGTAAATGATTGGTTGTAGAATATCAGAAAATTAATAAAATTTTGGATTTTACAGTACAGGAATAAACTAACGAGTGACATAAAACATTGTCTATTTTCATGATTGAAGCCTATTTCCTATTTTACTCTTTGATTGAAGCTATTACTCTGTGAAGCATAGTGCAGTGTTGCCAGTCGCATTGAACCCATCGATATACTATACCAACTAGATTAGCTGTCACGACCCGAAAAGTGGTCACGAAAATAGAGCTACGGAGACGGCTGTCGCTCTATTTCAAATTAGTACGAGCCGACAACAGGATGTATCGAAATTCCTTATTGCGCGTTTATAAACTGTCCAAATAATATAATACTTATCGTAATACTAAAATTGCAATATATTATACCATCCGCCGTTCATTTGGAATAGGTAATATATCAGTGATACTATATCAGTGAGATAAAATTATCTTTCTTTTCTTTTTTAGTTATCCTAAAAGAGAATATTGGCCGCATCATAATACAGAATGCCAACACGACAATACAGAATATCTAGATGCCTATATAGTCTTCAAGCCTGTATTTTCCAAGGAAGTTAAATAGCCGATAACCGAACCATTTACAATAGTTTTCAGTTGATAGACTATTGGCTATTTTTTTATTAGGAAGAACAGCAGGGCTATTGCGTATCTTTAGCCACCCAAGTGACTGTCAAGTATTGGAATTTATTGGTCACTCAAGTTAGGCAATACCGATAAACCATTTGACAGCTATTTGATGGTCACTTGCTATAGTGATCATCACTTTAGTTGTGAAACGAGATACGTAATCACAGATTCATTACAGGGGGCAGATCACATTAAATGTGCAAATGGACAAGGGCGCTTTTGGCTTCACTCGCTTTAAAGCTAAAAGTAAGATCCGGTACCACGTCCTTGAAACTGTTTATCCTGATGATGTCTGCCTCATGGCTGACAGTTTGCAGCGCTTGCAACGCTATCTAGACGAATCCTGTCAAAAATTTGGTTTAAGTTATCAATACGTCAAGAACTCAGATTTTGAAAGTTTTGAAACAACCTGCTAAAGGTCAATCTGCAGATGAAGCTGCAGTAGATCTAGCTGAAAAGCCACTGGATGAGTTTAGCCTTTCGGTATCTTGCAAGTCTAGTGCGCAACGACAATAGTCTTGATTCTGAACCAGTCTCACCGGTGAGGTCGAAGGGTCGTACGCATGCGACCTAGACATGCAACCCCTCGCTGAGTTGCTTGCCGGTTCTTCTCAGTGGGGGCGCGTCGGGAACTGGCGGCAGCCCAAGCTGACATCGTGCCTCTCTGAGGTGCCCTTGTGCTAGTCGCTACCCCAACCCTTCTGGCTGGAGCGCTTTAAGCGCTCGTCCTCTTGTCCGGTGAAGCTGTCATGGCCATCTGCGGCCAACAGTCCTACTACTACCAAAAAAAAAAAGTTTTGATTCTGATATACCTGCCAGAATCGCGAAAGCTGCTGTAGCCTTTGGAAAATTAAGACAACGTGTTTGAAAATCGCACAACCTGAAACTCAAGACCAACATTGCCGTGTACACAGCTATTGTGCTTCCTATACTGTTGTAAGCCTCGGAAACGTGGTGCATTTACAGGAAATATATCAAACGCCTTGACATCTTCCATTAAAAATGCCTTCGCGCTATTTTAAGGCTGAGATGGCAAGACCATGTAGCTAACACGGAGGTACTTCCGCGCATAGAGTTTGGAAGGCTTGTTAATGAAAAGCCTACTGCGTTGG
Source organism: Furcula furcula (assembly GCA_911728495.1). Taxonomy (NCBI): domain Eukaryota; kingdom Metazoa; phylum Arthropoda; class Insecta; order Lepidoptera; family Notodontidae; genus Furcula; species Furcula furcula. Next base: position 9,974,969 of record OU452243.1, read on the forward strand.
TACCTGGTTGGTGGGCACTTAGTTCGCTTCTTCGGAGTCGCTGGACGTTCGGGGTGTGGGTCCTTAGGACGTCCATTGTCCTCAATGGACAGCGGCGGCGACTCCGAGGAGGACGGCTGCGGGGTTGCGATCCCCGTCCCCGTGAGCACCGTGATTAGTTCCCGGGGAGATACAATGTGCCTCCCGGCGGCGGGCTCAAAGGCAAGGCACTGAGGGGCCCCTGGTGCAGATCCCACCGGAGAGTCTTCTCATGTGCCGATGCGACAGCCGTGGGGTTTATTGGGTAAGAATCCCACATACCCCGGTCTCCCGGGGATTATTTGGAGATTCCCCCGCATCAAAAAAAAAGAATAAAGGCACTTAGTTCGCTTGGGCTCATCCAAGTTACCTAAGATTAGCTCCTGCGTTGAGATTGGCTCAGGTAAGCATAAACTCTGAGGGCAGTACTTGCGCTACAAAGGCGTCCTAAATATCACCTTAAATTATGTAACATAAGTGGTGATACGTGGGAGGGGATTGCAGCACAGACTGAAAGGCTCAGTCGCAGCTCCTGCTGAATCCGAGTGGCCCAAGTGATAGTGTTGTCGTAGCCTATATACCGGGGAAGTACGATCGAAGTCCCTTTATGGCGCGCCAGTGCGGGTGGACATCCTGACTGCCCAAACCGACCTCACTGCAACGACCACAGAGGGTCATGGTGGTCCGGGTGGTACGTGGATACCGCACAATTTCATGCAAGGCCACATGCGCGCTCGCGGGGGCCATCCTCAGGACGTTGAGGTGCTGTTGTTGAACACAGTTTCCTGGCAGAACACAAAAACACGGAGCCGGGGTGGAGAACCTACAGGTGAAGTTTAGCGATGGTGAAGGGAAGCTCAAGACGACGCCCTTGTGTGGTCGCACGAGCATATCGGTGGTGGGCCCGGTCGAAAAAGACTGGGTGCATCGGAAATACGGCATGCTCACCTTCCGGGGGCTCATAGGCGAATAGCCGCTGGCGGGACGAGTATACGGCGAAGCTACGCACTCTTATGTTGTTAACGTCCTGTCTGAACGAACAAAGCTATCTATTTTGTCATTTACAATATCGATGGGTTAATTATCAGACATCGTAAGTCCATTTTAGCAAATTTTACAAGGCGAAGAAAAAACTAGCTACTGAAAAATTTTTAAGGAACCGTATCAAAGTTTTTGATCAATAATAACATTTTTATTGGTGATAAATCTAGTTTTAGTAAAAAATGTCATTAAACTTTCTATTTGATATAGCAAAGGGACTTACGCACTCGGCAACGTCAAAGCCTTTGGGACTTACGCCCTTTTCTTGGATATTACGTGCATAATTTAATTTTTATTAGTATTATATAAATGTTTATTTATATTAAATTCATCATTTATTTTGCCTAAATACCATTTTTTATTCTAATTATCCCTAATTATTTATTATATTAAAATTCTAACGTCTCAAAATTGAACTATGTATTTCTATTTTTCCTTCCGGTCTCTGAATTTTTATAGAAGTGGGTAGATAGATCATAGATAGTTTCTTTTTCTTCCTATCATGATTACGAAACCATTGAAATGTCTTTTCTGTTTCTTTCGAATTTACGAATTTTACGATACTCTAATTTACTTCCCCCGTTCAAGTTTAGACTACACTTGTACCTTCCTTTTATCATTCTTTCAGGGTTGTTTTCATTATATTTCAATGAAATGTCTTTTGTCTTTTACCCTAGATACCTATTGTGATTTCACTTTTACTCTACTGCATTTATATTGATGCACCACGTATTAAAGGCAAATTATTTCAGTCCGATGCCGTAAGTGTTACGATGAAGCAAAAGGCTCAGTGAGAGCCGAGGGTACACGTAAGGAAGGGTCGATGCCGGAATAAAGTTCTTTAATTCCTGTGCAGTCAAAAATGTATTCTATACATAGAATATCGAAAGGCTGGCGTACTCCTGTGCTCTGCAAACTGGTTTCAAATCAGACAGGGTCACCAACATACCTTAGCGTATCTCTTTTGAATTCAAAGCTGTTAGACCGCAGCAGCAGCCTAAAACTAGAGTACGCGATCGGACCTTTGCAAAGTCACCAGACGCCTTTTAGCTATCTTGACTTTAAACATAATTAACAGCCTGAAGTTAAAGTTTGAGGAGCTTTCTACTTCTATCAACTAAAAGTGGTTGGTGTATTCTAAAGGATGAATTCTGAAAAGTAGGACCCCAGGTGAACAGGCCTTGGGCTTTTGGTGGTGAACAGACACGCTTGTATTTAGGTGGCGCTGAATCTCACAGGATTGGATTTCCCTTTCGGAGACTGCCAGAAATGTGACTTAGGCGCTCTATTACGATTCTTTCAGTCGTCGCAAACGTCTGTCCACAACAGTGCTAACTCTCATCTGTATACCCATAAATACCGGGCAGCAGGTCTTTGATATAATGCAGAAAGTACAACATAACATGACAACAGATTGCATTATTCTGCTACTTACTGCCAAAGGTTGTGCATCGGTAGAGAGGTTTACAGATGATCTGTGTTTCATCTCTATACCTAAGATCAAATTTAGTAGGCGATGGTTATTATGATAATTAATAAGTTAGGCAGTAATTGGTCTAGTGATCGCAAATACAACCCAGAGTTCAAATTCTTAGGTACGATCTGGTGCAGGTCTTACAAAGTTGTGGTAAATTTCTATTAGGGAATTTTCAGTAGCAGTACTGTCTGGATTTATGTCCGATTAATGGCAAAAGGCTTTCTACACGCTAGCTATTATATACATGGGACTTATCACTGGCAGAATGCCTAGCCCTACAGCTGTAAAGAACGTGGTAATATAGAGACCAAAAATATTGTATTTGTATCATTACAATACAGAGCATAACCCTTAAGAAAAATACGTAACCCTTTATTCAGTTAAGTGCAACTCAAATTTTGAACTTTGTAAAAGTACGTAACTACGTCATGTTGAAAAAAAATCCTTATTTTTTATTTAAATCGTGGAAAATATGAAATCAAATATACTAATATGGTTTATAATACGTTTATACTATTTACTTTTGTAACTAAAATTGCCAAAAGAATGCTGAAGTAGTAAAGATACGCAATAAATAACACACTCATCTTACAGCACTCTGTCACCCGTAGTGAAAGTGGGAGTTAAGAGTTTTGCATTCTGTTAAATGGCATCATGGAAATACGAGCTCTTCGAATTCGGGTATAACATTTTTTTTGCATTTCGTACGGATTTGCGAGTACTTCCATTAGATGCGCCGCATTTCTTTCCACTAGATGGCATCAAAAAACGATTTTGAAAAAAAAAATGGAGGTACGAAGACTGATAATTAAGCCATCGATATGTACCTACAAATAAGGACTGAAATAGCGTTATTCCTGCCTGTTGCCCAAGCAATAAAATAGTAGTATGTGTTTTCAAGGCTAGAAGAAATAGGGTTTTATAAGCTAGAGTGCTTCACCTACCATGCTAGATTGAATCGCCGCCTGCCATTTGCCATCAGGTGGGATTGCGGTCAAGCAAGAACTACCTCTAATATCGAGTAAAAAAGCTAGTGAAGTGTAGCGTATAGCAAATTTTTGTCTTCTTTCAACGTCTGAATGACCTCACTATAACCACAAAACCTATGCAAGTCAAGGACCCCGCGTTCATTTTTGCTACGGGCCCCACGCTGGCTTAATCCGGCACTGGACACGACTGGGGAGAAGTTAAGCGCAGGACCGACTTTTTACATGCCCATCCGACGCATGTGTGGCGTATCTCGGATCACGGTTTCGGAACGCCAAAGGGGCTGTCAAAAAGATGACAGCGCGCTAGTATCTATGGCAGAGACATGTTTTAATTATTACGATTACTCCACTGTATTATAAGTTGTTCTCTCTCAATTTGATTATAAGTGTTTATTACCAAAGCTCGGTGTTTTAATTTGACGGACAGGAGTCGGGCATACGTCCTATCGCAAATCCCGACACATGGATCATCTTACTTTACAATCAGGTCATCGGCCTGCATTGTCCTAGCCAGTAAGGAACAACTACTCAAATTTGTTGCCCTTCGCAGGATTCGAACCCACGACGGAGGCTACAAAGTGAATGTACACTCAATATCATATATGCTGTAGCTAAGGTCTATTCCACATTGTTCACCTGGGTGATATCACGTGGTGATTAAAGTGGCTAAGAGCTGTAGATAATTATTAGCCTCATACAAAAAAGTTAAGAGATAAAAACAATAATATGCTATTTCCCAGAGAGGTAGGCAAAAATTGTCTTTCTTATAACTTAATATAATACATACTATGGCCATTTACCGGGTAAGTTTTAGTAAATTTCTCCAATATACAAATCTATAGTACTAGTATCTTGGGACAATCTACGCTTGACCAATGACCACCTGATCTCAATCTACGCAGATCCTTTAGTAAGGTAACCAGATAAATGATTACAAATACTTGTAAACTAATAATAATAATAATATCTTGGGACAATCCACACACGGTCATCCGATCCCAAACTAGGCAGAGCCTGTACTATGGAAACCAGACAACTGATACTAATACTTATATACTTTTTTTTTTGTAAATACATACTTAAATAGATAAACAACACCCAGACATTTGGCGGGAATCGAACCCACGACCCATCGGTTAGCAGGCAGGGTGTCTGACCACTAGACCAACGGGCCCGTCAAATAAATACATATATAAATGTATAAATACAGGGTGGGTCGAGCAGTACATCGCCGCCGTCCGCGGCATGTACTGCTCGACCCACCCGACCCAATGTCCGTCCTCCTGGACCTTGACACAACACCAACACCGACAACGATGTCAAGAGTCGTAAACACATCAACACAGACACCGGTCTCGCCGGCGAGGCCGAAGGGATCCGTACGCATGCGACCTCGACATGCATCCCCTCGCTGAGTTTCTTGCCGGTTCTTCTCAGCGGGGGCGCGTTGTGAACCGGTGGTAAACTCATTTTCTCTAAGCGGCAGCCCAAGCCGAGGCCGTGCCTCCCTGAGGTGCCCTTGTGCTAGTCGCTACCCAAACCTTTCTGGCTGGAGCGCTTTAAGCGCTCGCCCTCTTGTCCGGTGAAACAGTACTATTCCTACAAAAAAAAAAGTGATGATCAATAAAGCAAAGTGACTATCAAGCTTCAGTTGTCCACCAAACTTTGATGTCTACTGAAAGTGTGTTTGGTATTTATTGGTCATTCAAGTTAGGCAATGCCAAATGAATCATTTGATAGTTATTTAATAGTCACTTTGCTTTATTGATCATCACTTTAGTTGTCAAACGAGATAGGTACATAATAGGGGGGCAAATGAAACAAACTATTCAACGTCGGTACTATTTATTTATAATTCAGACAAATTTACCAATAAATTGTAACCAACAACATACATACATATATTTAATCAACATGCATATAGTAAAAGCACGATTAAATGTACAATGACCATTGTGCCTATAAATAACTAATGAATACGTCCTGCGCAGCCTTGGACGAATTACTTGAGCGCTTACGTTATTTCTGAATATTTAAGCATTCGGGAATAACTTTTAGCAACTTAATTCTTTTTGTTGCTGCTATCCACAGTATACAAATATCCATATTTTCAGGAAATCATAAAAATAAATTCGGGAAATCTGAGAAATTCTTCGATGCACCCAGCATGTGGGATCGTGTATGATGCACTTAATAATAATTTACCACTTATTTATGGTAGTCTCTCTTTTATACACTGGCAACACTGATAATGGCGATCAATAAACTGAAAATTTTAGGTTATGGATGAAAAACAAGAATTTATCGATCTTACACGTAACTTTCAAGTAAAATAGTAACTAATTTAGAGCAATAATATCTAAATAAATCGTTTACATGTATTAGTTTCTAAATGTAATCTCTAAATTGGCCATAATAATTCACGTTTACCTGTGAAACGATACTCCACTAATTTTACGTTCACTGTCACTTTTACAGCCTATAATACTGCACTGCACGATTCTTATAGGATTTCTACAACACACAGTAATGTCACAGTTAGTTTTTTATTGAATTTTTAGTTATTTATTTAATATTAAAACCACGATAAAATTGTCACGGAGCAAAGTGGGAGCAAACGTCAAATTTGTTTCGCACCCACGGCGCGGAAAAATCGAACACATGCTGAGGGACAAAAAATCATATACACTGTTTCTTTCTATCACACGTAACCTACATAAACGCATTCTTTTCTTGCGTGAATGAGAAAGAAAGTGTCCAGCCCTCTATTGTTTTCTTCCTCTAAGAACGTAACATACCCAATATACAGATAATCATAAAATAATATTTTGTTAGGCCACACCACCATTGTGTCATGCCACTGGGGAAACCTGTAATAAGTCCCCACGGTACCTGTGGGGGTCAACCGGCGTATGTGGGTCCTGTACGTTTTTGTTAACGATAACTTTTCAACCGGCTTCAAAAAAGAGGTTCTTTATTCTGTGGGCCTCTAAACCAATGTACCAAATCTCATTAGTGTATGTATGTAGGTTTGTCCCCCGATTTCCCATAAACTATAAATCCGATTGTGGTAATTCTTTTGAAATAGTTGTAGTATCTTCCAAATTAGGGAAGAGTATAAATATCATCAAAATCGGTTGAGTAGTTTTAACGATATGGACTGTCAATGTTTTCAGTAAGTTACTCTAGCATAGCCGTTCGAGTTGCGTGATAAGGTGAACGCAAGTTAAATGATGAATACTAGTGAATCGCATTTAGCTTGTCATTTTTTTGACTTCACAATCATATTCCGAAAAAGGAGCCAGAGAAGTATATTTTTTGTATACCTTCTATATTAACTGATTTGATGTAGTAGCCTACGTAATGCGACTATAATCGACGAAAATACGACTTCGATATATTTTCGTTATTTAATGCTTTTTAGATCACTTTTTTCTTAATCACATCTTTTGTTTGTACGAAAAAAGTTCGCGTGAACTTCCGACAATCGTGTGATCGCGTTCTGTACATCGCCAAATACCTTTGTGAGCTCTAAATGCGAGTCTCATACTTTCATTATTTTACTAATAAAGATGGTTAACCCTTCGGGCCCGGTAAGGCCCGGCCGCTTTTCGCGCGCGCACGTTTTGTGATGACGTAATTGTTTATGTTATTCGGCGGCCCGCCGTGGTTTCAAATTACGAACGTTATATAAACACAACCACTTAACCGATTTGCGTTCTGTAAACAGAGTTCTACTGAGACAAGTATAAGCTTACCAGTATATGCTTTTTTAGAGTTATAAATATCGATTTTTTAAAGGGAAAGTCTAAAATAGGTGATTTTTTGGCAAAGCTGATTTTACCTATTTTTGAATTCGATTTTGAGGGTAGAATATTGACTCAGGCACTAAGAAAGATCCATTCTTTGCATCCAAACTCCTTTTTTACAAGTTTTAAACAAAACACTACCAAAAAATCGAAATGAACTCAAATTTTTAAAAAAAATGACGTCACTGCGCGATATGACGTCATGGTATGCAAAATTTTCGATAGTTAGATTGGATTTTATGACTTTATCTTTGAGTTATTATCGTTATGATGTAATTACGATGTATTTACAACAACTACATTACAAATAATAACGGAATTATACCAAAAGTAAACAAACAACCATAAAATCACCTATGGTGATTTTTTTTGTTTTTTCGGTTCGAAAATATACAATATTTTGACAAAATACGCACTAACTACCCTCTACACAGCTTTATTATTACGTTAAAACAAAAAAATAAAACATTTCACCTGAAATAAAAGAATACTTACGATTTAAAACTAACATTCCGTGACCACAACTTTTACTCCGTCCGACCGAGACCAGCCGACTTTCGTAACTGAATTTATGACTTAAAATGTCAAAAGAACTAATGAATAACTGGTCTATTTTAAAGATGATACTATGATGTAACCATAAAGCATAGGGTTCCCATACAAAAAATAAATTTCTACCATGAAAAAAAAATTGTGAATTCCGTCAACGGCGGATGATACAAATACGTATCACCCGGGCCTGAGGGAGTCATTGCGGTGCGTTATGTCATGATACAAATACGTATCACCCGGGCCCGAAGGGTTAAATGTGCAAAGTCTTGCAAGTCCGATACTCGGAAATACAATAATGACCGTAAAATTAATAAATTAGTAACGAAACAAATAATATCATATTCACGACATTTGCGCCTGTGACAGATTACACCCATTACCAAACTCATCACTACTTGTCACTGGGTTCACCTGCCTACGCCATGTATAAGGGGATCATAGACAAACGCTCACTCTATTCTTAATACTTAACTCTATGATATATACTATATCATCTATGGATTAATCATTCAAATAGGCTCGGCCAAAAACAAAATCGGGCGAAAGGGGCGAATCGAATCATATAACTATCTAATCTGTGAATCCACAGATTAGATACTAGTAGCTAGCTATGTGAATCGAATCCTCGGCGAATCGACAAACAACAACAAAACAAATCAGATTTATTATTAAAATTTGAATAATGGTGTTTTTATCATTTTCCAAAACACAATCAACAGTGGGATCTTTTATCTAAAGAAAAGTATTCAAATAATAAGCATTGCATGTAAAGAAACAACCTAAAAGTATGTGGTGACTTTATTTAACCGGCGGTTTTACTACTTACTTTTTTCTGACTCAGTGTACTGGTGCAGTGTTTGTACGAGCTAACGATATGGAAGACGAAGAAGACTATAATGAATCTACTTGGACTTACATTACATTATGTGGTGAACCAACGTTGTATGAAGGGTTACGATTCGCAAAGGATTTAATTTTAGCGAATTTACTTCTTCGTTTACTGATACAGTATGTACCATTACCTCACAATGTTCGCCATAGTTTAAGTTTGGTCATAGGAAGTTTTCTTTTGTACTACAACATTGGACCACCTTTCATGTGGACTGTTGGCCTATCTACTGGATCCTATATACTACTCATACTATTATCTTTCATCACCAAAAAATGGAGAGGACTAATTATGTCTATTTCTGTTATTGCCTTTCTGCTATCAAGTGAAGTTTACGTATTACATCCGAAAATGTGGCAGCAGATAAGAGGCATTCAAATGATAGCAGCAATGAAAATTATTTCTGTGGCCATTGAACTTGATAGAGATTTATTCAAACGCATGCTGAACCCTGTTGAGTTTGGTGGCTACATACTTTGCCCCGCAAATTGTATTTTAGGACCATGGATATCCTTTCACACTTACAGCCAATACTTAGAATTAAAATTTTTATCCAAAAGGTGGATTCAAATTATTGTGCAAAACCTATTGTTATCCATGATTTTCTTAGTGATGTCCAACTGTATTGTGCCATGGTATATTGATGATGAAATGCCAAAATGGTTGGTAGCTTTTAGAGATGCACAAGCATTCAGGATGTCTCATTATTTTGTGTCATCCATGTCGATTGTGTCAATGACAAGTGCAGGATTTGGACTAACTAATGATTGTCATTCAGAGCTTCAAGTAACAAAGCCTTTATATATCGAACTACCAAGATCTTTAGTACAGGTAGTAATTTATTGGAATATTCCAATGCATCAATGGTTAAAAAATTATGTTTTTAAAAGTTGTCAGTCTTGTGGTCAATTCACAGCCATATTTGTAACCTATGGTGTATCATCACTACTTCACGGTTTGAATTTCCAATTCTCTGCAGTGTTGTTGAGTATTGGTACTTTCTCCTATGTTGAATATAATTTGCGTTTTAAAGTAGCATCGGCTCTTGAAGTATGTTGTTTAGCAAATCCTTGCACTAAGCTGTGTGACCATAAATATAAGAAAAATAGTTTGCTTGCCATATTCACAAATACAATATTCTCTATTATTACAGTAATCCACCTTGCATACCTAGGAGTGATGTTTGAAGCTTCATTTTCTGTACAGGAATCAGGTTACTCATATTATCACACTATAAGCAAATGGGAAAATCTTAATTATTTTAGTCATGGCTTTGTCACATTTATGTATATTGTTTACTTGATGATGTGATGAGTTTCTTACTAGATATTTTGGAATCATGATCTCTTACAGTATTAAATATTTTTGTTTACTGTTTTTCATGTAATTCATACCTATAAGGATAAAAGTAATAAGTTATTTAGATATCCTGCAGGTTAGACATTATACAATTTGAACTGCAATTTTGTAACTCAGTATAAACCCTTATTTTTAGGATTAATAATAATTAATTTAATTATGTATATGATAATCTAAGCCTTTCTTTATAACTCAAGTTATTTTTCTTTTACTAGAAAATAATTAATTTATACTGAAATTTAAACTTTTTCAAAAACTAGTTTTTCCTAACTGCCCCGGGAGGGTTATGTTTTTCTCTAGAGTATGTACAACAACAATTGTAGGTCATTTCTTTGGCATGCCCTACAGTATAAATGGGTTGATGGATTTCCACTTATGTTCACACACCTTATATGCTTATATATTTTTTCAATAATTATGTATATTTTTTTATATTGATTATAAGCTAGTGCCTGACTGCCAGCAGCTGTTATTTTGTTTTTTTTTTAACTTCTAATAATGTGAATATTGGTACCTACCTATCAAATGAAAGTTCTTGATGAGACCAGTTGGCATTAAGTATATTATCATATGTAGATATACACATTTTTTTATGTGAGTATATAAAATGAAATTAAGATTTAGGACCATTTTATGTGTGCAGTCAGGCTTTTGGTTATTTTATTATTTTTACTTGTTAAGTTATAAGATGATCTGATAGTTTGATATAGAAGGAGTACAATAATGATAGATAACTTTAACTACTGCCATTTTATTTCATTGTTAATAATAATAAAATATTTTTCTAATTGTGTGTCTGTTGTCCTAATGTTTACTTGATGAATTCCTGTAGTGCTTGTGTCTGAAACTTGAATTCTATACTTCACACTGTCTGTGATAGGTAGTTCTTTGTTATCCACATTTCCTAAATCTTTATTGGAACTAAAATATTCTGGTCTTGTAAATATGCATATTGCTTCATATTCCTTTATCATATTTTGAATAATTTTTAGTATTCTTTTTAGATATAAATCCATTTTGGTTACTTTAAAGCCTTGTTCAGACCAGTAGAATGCTGTTAAAGTGTCAATAACAATTAGTGAAATGTTTCGATGTTCCAGCAATATATTATCCAGATTATGTAAAGTTGTGTAAAATTGTGTTGCATCAAAAACTTCTTGTACTAATAGGTTATTAAGTATGTTGTGTAGTAGATTGTCTACATTACTTTCGGAATTCTCGCCCATACGTGCAATTAGTTTCTGCCTAAGGTTATTCAGACATTCTTCCAAATTAAGTTTTCCGTCTGTTTTAATAATAAGAACGCTTCCACACATACCAGTGGACATATTGCTTGGAATTAATGTTTCACTAATTAGATCAATCAGCAAGAGCGCTGAACTGCGACTTTTTCCATAAAGTTCAACTATATCACCTTGTTTTGGGCTGGATGGAAATAAAATAGGGTAAAAATTCGCATTGTCAGACTTTTTTGTTAATCTTGCAAACAGTTGCAACCCCGATTCAATTTTAAACTTTACTGATGACATTATAAAATAATTTTATTTACAAACACCGTCAATCAAACACGTACTTAACTATGTACCGTAGACAGAATCCCTGTGCCGTAGACAGTAGGCTTGTTGAAAAAATATCGATATATCGATATTTTTTCTTTCGATATATCGATACATCGATATAAAATATTAAGTATCGAAAACGTATCAAAAACGATATTTTTTTTTTGGGAAAAGATCAGATCTGTTTTATTTTTCCAAAATTTTTTGTTTGCGGTAAAAACACGACTTTGGACCTTCATCACACAAGATCAGTGTAATTTCTTTACTACGAAGCCAGCCATCCTTGTACAAACTACACAAAAAAAAGAAAGGTTATCTCTAGTCAAGCAGTAAGCTTCTTTTAAGTTTATGTTATGGCTCTTGTCTTGCCTCTAGCCCTTACCACAGACAGACCTTTTGCGTTATCTTTGATTGCATCAAAAAACATTTCGTTCGATCGTTGTTTGGTATTGTTAATTTAGTATCTTTGGTTGCATGCGTGGATACATTGCTTGTTATATATTTGTTTGAGTTCAATTAAATAGTTTAATTACTAAATAATTAAGGTTATGTTGAAATTCAGTTGCTTTGTGGACTTTATTTCCGATCTGATGGTAAGCGACACGTCTTTCTATAGACAGCTGTAAGGCATTACCACTCAAGAAGCATTTTTATTTTGTTCCGTTAATAAGATACAATTTTGTTCCCGATATATCGATATTTTTTGTTTCGATATATCGAAGTCGATAACGATATATTTTAAAAATATCGATATTCGATATATCGATATTTTTTGGCATTTCCAACATCCCTAGTAGACAGAATATTCTTCCTCTAAGCTCTAATAGGCTTGTTGAAAAAATATCGATATATTTTTTTTCGATATATCGATATTTTCATCCGATATATATTTTTTCGATATATCGATATAAAATATTAAGTATCAAAAACGATTTTTTTTTTGGGAAAAGATCAGATCTGTTTTATTTTTCCACAATTTTTATTAACGGTAAAAAGACGACCCTGGACCTTCATCACACAAGATCAGTGTAATTTCTTTACAACGAAGCCAGCCATCCTTGTACAAACTACACAAAAAAAAGAAAGACAAAAGAAAGGTTATCTCTAGTCAAGCAGTAAGCTTCATTTAAGTTTATGTTATGCCTCTTGTCTTGCCTCTAGCCCTTACCACAGACAGACCTTTTGCGTTATCTTTGATTGCATCAAAAAATATTTTGTTCGATCGTTGGTTGGTATTGTTAATTTAGTATCTTTGGTTGCATGCGTGGATACATTGCTTGTGATATATTTGTTTGAGTTCAATTAAATAGTTTAATTACTAAATAATTAAGTTTATGTTGAAATTCAGTTGCTTTGTGGACTTTATTTTCGATCTGATGGTAAGCGACACGTCTTTCTATAGACAGCTGTAAGGCATTGCCACTCAAGAACCATTTTTATTTTGCTCCGTTAATAAGATACAATTTTGTTCCCGATATATCGATATTTTTTGTTTCGATATATCGAAGTCGATAACGATATATTTTAAAAATATCGATGTTTTTTAGCATTTCCAACATCCCTAAGCTATGTACTAGTGGTGTGCGGTATCGATCATTAATAATCAAAATAATTGTTTTCAATCAATTATTATTTAGATAATCCATAGTAATCGATAATTGGTATAAAACCATATAAGCTATGGTAACCCCTATTTGCTAAGGGAATCCCCGTCACCAGTAAAAAGTTTAGTACCGAAAGGGTGGGAAATCGCGAAAATTATGTTTTGTTTATGTAGTTTCAAAAGCCTGATGCGCTTTTTTAAAATATTACTTCAAATAAAATATTACTTCATATAATCTCCAAAAGACTATCATATCTCCTACTGGAGGGGCGTGTAAATAGCCCACACCAGGTGTACTTGCGTACGTTTAAAAAATAAAATTAAAATTAAATTAAGATGGCCAATGCCTAAAAGTTATGGCTGACCGCGAGATCCGAAACCCTGTCAATACTCTATAAAATGCGAGCGGGTATACTACTATGCAGGAAGAAAATATGCCCACGTACCTTTCAGCAGATCTGGACACCTACAGCGTACAGTGAGGCAGCAGACCACAGCAACCTCTTGGCTAGTCTTCGCCGGCCGGCACACGGGTTATTCAACTTCACAATATAGTACAATTCGGCGAGGCGATTTAGATTCGCACTCTAGCCGAGCAAGTTACACAGGATCGGATGATTGGTAATAAAAGCGAACGATGACACGAGGTCATAAAAAGTCTTAAAAATTTATAGACGTGTAGCGGCGATCACGGAAAAATTTACAATCCTTTGTCCAGTAGGAACTAGCAAGTGCCACGAATCTTGTTGCACCCTCAAATATTCATTAGAAAAAATAATTGTCGACCAATCAACGACTTGATAATTAGCCGCATTTTAGTCCAAATGAGGCTGCCAGAGCCATCTCTTGGTACACTTTCGGCAACCATACCACTTTCCAATACGTGGGCTCTGCATTATATTTATATACCCATCGTTTTCATAGAGGAATGAATATAGTATATTAATTTAGTAGTAGTAATTAAGATATTGCGCAAATTCTTAGGGCATTATAAAAACTACGTTGGCGCTCCACCATGCTCCCCGCCTTGGAAGAACGCAAGGTCTTTCAAAACAAAATATAAAGTTAAATAAGTATGTCATAAATCAAGATTGATAGAAATTTATGACTGATAATAAAGCGAAGCGGTTGAAAAAATAAATTTTAATTGAATTAAGATAAAAGAGCGGATAAAATTAAAGAATAAAATAATAATATAAAATTATTGCGTTGGAATAGGGTATAATTTGGTGATAGCGCGTTTAAAAGTACCAAATTGGGTTTTTACTTTGGCAACACGAACTACATTGTCGGTGCCTTTATAGACTTCTGTAATAACTCCTAGAGGCCAGGACGGAAGAGCTGAATCGTCTTGTTCCATGAGAACTGCAGTTCCGAACTCTACGGGTTTGTTAGGAGACGTCCACTTCTGCCTAACTTGCAGCGCATACAGATACTTTAGGTGCCATTTCTTCCGGAAACATGGGACCATGCTATCTAGCAATTGTTTACGCTGTGTAAGGTGAAGGCGTTTATCACTAAAAAATATCGACCAACAATGTGGTGACAAGCGTATCCAAGATAAAGCGATAGTAAAATCAGAAAAAACGTATATCCCTACAATAGGAATCCGCGCTGAGTACGTATCTCGGACATATTTAGTTAATTTACAAATAAGTAAGGCGGCGCGTAACTCAAGACTGGCGAGTGGTGAGATTTTAGTTGGCGAGACCTTTGACTTATCACAGAATGCGACGATACGCACAACACAATCCACCTCAACACCTATATGGCAAGGAGTTTGTGAAGTGCTTAGCAAAGGAAATTCTTGCACAAGGACAGAAAAGCGGGTGACTATATGCTCTGGCGCAGGATCATCCCAGCCACAGTTACTCAACCAGAAATCCTTTATGAGCAATTTGGCATATAAAATAACGGGTGCGACCAAACCTAATACGTCGAACGAACGAGCCACTATCGAGAGAATATTTATCTTAGTGCATTTGTCAACTATTTGAGCGGATGTGAAAGAGAAATTTTCTCCGGAAGGCTCCCAAGAAAGGCCTAGTACCGTAGAAGAATTATTTCCTACTTCAAATTCAAGCGGTTTGCGGTGCAACTCAGGAAGACTCTTTAACAGAACTGGTGAATTACTTTGCCATTTCACCAAGTCGCAATCGCCAGATTTAAACATTTTTATAAGATCTTCCGATAACTGCATAGCGATTTTTTCATTGGGTGCAGAATAAACCAAATCATCCATGTAAAGGCTGGATTCTGCTACTTTCGCGGCTTCGGGATAGTGTGGAGTCATGTCGGAGGCCCGCTGTCGCACAGTGCGCATAGCTATAAAAGGACTCGACTTAAGACCAAACGGCACCCGATTAAAAACAAAGGTGCGAACAGATTCGCCCTCATTAAAGCGAAATAATATACGTAAGTATTTACGCTGGTCATCATGTACACCAATACGTAAATACATTAGTTTTATGTCAGCGTTCATTGCTACTGCAAACAAGCGAAAATCCAGTAGCAACAAAATTAAATCGGCCTGTAGATTAGGACCAATGTGTAATACGTCATTTAATGACAGACCGGTATCAGTTTTGGCGCTCGTGTCCAGCACAACACGCGGCATAGGTTTGTCTGGACACACTAAAGCATGATGTGGTACATAATAACCTGAATCATGAATATTGAATTCATCATCGGGACTAAAATAATTATTATCGTTATGCTCTTTAATAACTGCATTATAACTTTCTTTGAACAATGGCGTTTGTCGAAAGTTCCATTCTAGCGCCATAGATCGGCGATAAGCGGCGGCGTATGAATTACCCAGTTCTGACGGGTCTTTACCAAAGGGCAAAGACACGGTGTAACGATCGTCTACGCCACGGGTTATTGATGACGTGGAAATATTTTTACATTCCGTCTCTTCCGGTGACAACAGGCGAGTCGTAGGTATTTCTTCTAACTCCCAAAATTTCTGAACTAAGTCATTTAGAGCTAACGCAGTAAAAGATCCAGCGGGTGTGACGTCATTAGCCGGGTAATCTCCCATCAGAACGTACCCGAATGTCGTCAATAACGCAGGTGGGGCATGCGAACCAATGTCTACTCTGTTTCCTAAATAAATATACGGGAATAGCTGAGCCCCCAAAACTAGATTTACGATCCCAGGGATATTCCAGGTTAAGTCCGCAAGTTGCAGATCCTGGTAATCCATACTGGTATCCCACTCAATAAATCTAGTTGGCAATTGGTCCGTAATACAATCCACAACTAACGCGTGAATGGTGTATTTTTTATCTGGATATACGCGAGATTGAATATCTAGATACACGTATCCAATTATAGGGCGCGAACTTGAGCCAACACCTTTGACAAAAGAATTACTCAAAGGTATTATAGGCAAATTTAAGTTGCGGCAACAATCCGTTGTTATTAAATTATTTTGCGAGCCATTATCAATTAAACATCTAATTATGAACCTTTGACCACTACTTCCTTTTGGTCGCGCGTATACTTGGGCAGTCGACAACAAAACCGTCGAGTTCGACTTCGCTGCAGCAGTAAGTAAAACCGCGGAATTATGCGATGTTGACGGTGACACCTCGTTAAGCGCATTATAAAAAGCGGCTTGTATGCCATTATCGCCCTTATCACAATGGACACAAGGACGCGGCGGTGCGGTAACGTCAGGCGGAATAGCGGACGACGAAGCGCTGTGTATAGGCGCAGGCGACCGAGGGGTACTGAAAGGTGCGCGGGTTAGCGCGAGCGGCGGCGGTACAGATAAATCATTATTAATAATTTCAGCGTTGTGAGTAAGCGTATTTTTATTTTTGAAATGTAAAAGAGTATGATGTCGTTTCTTGCATAATTCGCATACGACAGACGAGTTACAATTAGATATATTATGTCTTGTACTAAGACAGTTTACGCAGCCACGTTTAGATTTTATAAAATCATATCGCGTTTTAGCATCATTTAATGCTTTAAATTGCGCGCAGTTATAAAGATGTACGTGCTTATTATCATTGCAATACGCACAGCGCGATGTATCGGGCGCATGCAGCGGCGGCGGTGGCGGCGCGCGCGCGGAGTAGCTAGCAACCTGCGTAGATATAGCCCTGAGCCCGAGTGTTGCGTGGCGCAGAAGCAGGCGGTCTACTTACCTGGCGCGGGTTTGAGTTCGAATTCGATCGGTCTAGTATTTTCGCCTGATCCTGAACGAAACATATTAATTGATCCGTAGTAGGGATCTCGACGTCACGAACAGAAAGTTCGAAACTCTGTGCAGTCTGTGAGTCCATTTTCCTCAGTGCACAATGCAAAAAAATAAAATCAGTAAGATCGGCTATGTCTAACTGTTTAAGAGCGGAAATTGAAGCGGCGTATTTTTCTATAAAATAATCTAAACTATTAGAATTATACAAACAACCTTTCATATCTAAAATGTTGTTTAGATAGTGTGTACCTAATGCACGTTTATCTTGGTACTTTTTCACCAAACTGTCCCATATTATTTTATATGTATCACCAGTCGGAACAATACCGGAGGTGGCATTCAGTGCACTATGAGTAAGATTGCCTACTAAGTATTGCACACGCTGCGAGTCGGACAGCTGACTATTATTGTGAATATTAGATTTGAATGACTCGTAGAAGACGGGCCAATTCTCTGTCTTACCATCAAAACAAGGCAAGTTAATTGGTGGCAACTTTATTAACGGCGCGGTAGAAGAGTTACCTTTTGCTTGGCTATCACTTCGCGATGGCAAAACATTCGAGTTATTAATTTTATTCCGTACTCGTTTGACTCTAATATATAAATCTTCAAAGGAATCTAAACAAGCATAATCAGGAACGGTGCCAGGTTTCAAAGTTATGCGAATCTGGTTAATTTGATCCACAATGGATTCAAACTTGTCACGAATATCATCAATCGTTTCCGAATCAGTCATAAAATCCTCATTCGATCTCGATGTAGACTCGAAAGAAATTATATTCTTCGACGTGTTATATAAACGATTAATACGTTGGAACAACAACTCTTTCTTTTGTTCCAAAAGAACCAGCAAATTTTCTTGACTTGGTTTAGACATGTTTAATAATGCAAATAACTGAATAAATTATGTACTTTTTATAACAAGTGACCGTTAATCGAATCACTTCAAAAGGCGGCGAGCGGGGCGTTAAGTAGGTACCTACCTACTACCATAAAGTAATACGTAGCACGTAGGAACCTAGGCGTTACAATTTGTACTGGCAATTTTACCAATAATTACGTAAAATGCAGGACAAATCGGAATACAATAGGATTTTACCAATAAATTACGTAAAACCTTTATTAAAAAATAATGCCAATTGCAATCGAATATTACCAAGAATTACGTAAAATCTATGAACAAATATGGCGGTAAGTTAACGGTAAGCGGTAATGTACGAGATTTTAACCAAAATTACGTTAAATTCTACAAACAAAATTTACTGGATTACTATCCTGCTCGTGAAGGACCATAAAAGTATGGAGGGGCGTGTAAATAGCCCACACCAGGTGTACTTGCGTACGTTTAAAAAATTAAATTAAAATTAAATTAAGATGGCCAATGCCTAAAAGTTATGGCTGACCGCGAGATCCGAAACCCTGTCAATCCTCTATAAAATGCGAGCGGGTATAATACTATGCAGGAAGAAAATATGCCCACGTACCTTTCAGCAGATCTGGACACCTACAGCATCCAGTGAGGCAGCAGACCACAGCAACCTCTTGGCTAGTCTTCGCCGGCCGGCACACGGATTATTCAACTTCACAATATAGTACAATTCGGCGAGGCGATTTAGATTCGCACTCTAGCCGAGCAAGTTACACAGGATCGGATGATTGGTAATAAAAGCGAACGATGACACGAGGTCATAAAAAGTCTTAAAAATTTATAGACGTGTAGCGGCGATCACGGAAAAATTTACAATCCTTTGTCCAGTAGGAACTAGCAAGTGCCACGAATCTTGTTGCACCCTCAAATATTCATTAGAAAAAATAATTGTCGACCAATCAACGACTTGATAATTAGCCGCATTTTAGTCCAAATGAGGCTGCCAGAGCCATCTCTTGGTACACTTTCGGCAACCATACCACTTTCCAATACGTGGGCTCTGCATTATATTTATATACCCATCGTTTTCATAGAGGAATGAATATAGTATATTAATTTAGTAGTAGTAATTAAGATATTGCGTAAATTCTTAGGGCATTATAAAAACTACGTTGGCGCTCCACCACCTACTATTATATAATTTTTAGTTAAATTAAAGTAATTTTTAAATACGGTTAACGTTTATCTCTAATTGACATAATAATGTTTTAAATTCACAAATAAAATATGAAAAAATATTGATTGCGTTGCGTTGAATCACAGAAATGCAATAAACTGGTAACAGAGTACATTTTAAGTGTGTCAATCCGGTAAATGACTAACTTCTCATCTAAATATTACTCACAGATGCAGGCGTTACCCTACATCTATACTTATAATAAAACTGTAACAGGTCCAATTCTGTACACTGAAGATATTTTGAAAATTAGATTTGGAGGGCATTCTATAACCGATACTAAGGCCGAAAATGTATTTTTTTTAATTTTTGTGTGTTTTCTTTATAATATAATAAATATTAGTAAGGGAACACTCATAGAGAGTTGTTATCAAGGTTTTGTAATCGATCGGGTTAAGCAACGTTAGGTAAAGTCATTAAATAGATGGGTGACCGTTTAAGAACTAAACGGGTCCGTGCTTCGGAAAGCAAGTAAAAAGTCGGTCCCAGTTTTTAACCGACTATAAAAAAGGAGGTTATGTCTGTTATTAAAAGTTTAGTTAACGTAAAAATAGTGCAGGCGGAGCTGCGTGGGTGGGCTAGTACAAAATAAAAATCGTACCTTAATTTAATAATTTGAGTTTTGGGTACTATTGTCATACCTACATAACCGCCCAGTGTGCGCCGACGCCAAAATATTTTTTATTTTTTAATGATTATGTTCTATTTAATTTCTATATTATTATTTCATTTCTTTATTATTATTTCATACGTCGGGCTCTTCGTCACCGTTAACGTACCGGCTATTTTAGTGCCGAAATGTATCGTGCGTGACGATGGCAAGAGACCCGATGGGATGTCTCTCATCCCCTGGAGTATGGAGTATACCCTGGTCGTGTGCTGGTGTAGGATGCGACTTGTGTGGACACACTGGCACCGTCACATGTCCAGGATACAAGCAAGAGGTCTGGTTCGGCGGCAGAGGCAGCCGAAAATAAAAAAAAACAGTAAAGTATAAGGATATTGGCTCCAAATATATTTTTATTCCCTTCGGAGTAGAAACTCTAGGTCCATGGAGCCCTTCTGCCCATACTTTATGATCTCTAAGTAAAAGGTTGGTCGACACCACAGGTGACCCCAGAGCTGGGCATTTCCTCGCTCAGAGAGTGGCTTTAGCTATTCAGCGAGAAAATGCTGTCAGCATCTTGGGTACCCTACCACATGGGCCAAATTTTTTACACCTAATAAGTTAATTTAATTTTTTTTTCTTTTTATGACATTGTTTCTTTAAAATAAGCTGTGTATTGTAAATAAATTCTTATTATTTCTATATTGATTTTTTTGTTAAATAAGCGATTATGTCCTGTTTGAACTTAAATTGACATATTGTTTTTTTAGATATATAAGTGATTAAGTTCTGTTATTTTTTATTTTTTTTTATATCTTTCTAAAAGACAATTTGAAGAAATGTTTAATTTCAGACTTGTAATCGAACAAAAACGATTAATAATCAATTAATGATCGATAACATTAGTTCGCATAATCGATTAGTCAAATAATCGAATCGGCACACCACTACTATGTACTCTAAGGCTTGATCGTTGAGTTTTTGGTTAAGGGAGTGTCCTAATAGAACGCGATCACGCAATCATCGCGCGAACGAACGACGCGACCATCGCGCGATGACTGGCGAATGTACTGGCGGTTAGGACACTCGTTCGACGTCCAGTTTGATATTTATTCGCGCGATGGTCGCGTCGTTCGTTCGCGCGATGATCGCATGATCGTGTTTAGTTAGGACATTGCCTAAGTTTTGATCACAGACTAGTTTATAGATATTTTGATTGAGTTAGGGATGTAGGAAATGCCAAAAATATCGATATTTTGAAAATATATCGTTATCGACTTCGATATATCGTAACAAAAAATATCGATATATCGGGAACAAAATTGTATCCTACTAACTCAGAGAAATTAGAATGGAGCTAGTATCGCGTCGATTCGCCGTACAAATTTTTCGTGGCAGTTTTGCGGGGTGCGGGAGGCGAAGTAAATACACACAGATACAATTTCACGCATACCCACACTATAATAAACTCGCAACACATTCAAAAAGATACGCAAGATACACAAATAAAGAATGACCTGACCATATGAACAAAATTTGACAGAGGGGTTAGCGCATCATGCTATCTCCAGTGGTATCTCCTCTAAGCCTACTAACGGAATAAAATAAAAACGTTTCTTGAGTGTGCTGCTATAGAAAGATGTGTCGCTTACCATCAGATCGGAAAAAAGAACACGAAGCAACTGAATTTTAACATAAACGCCCGCGGATACCATGGTATCATTGGTCAAAGGCGTGTACAGCGCCCGCGGATACCATAGTATCCGCTGACTGTTGAACACTTTTTGAATTAGATTTCGTTTTCTGTGGCCGATCAAAGACTATTAATCATTAAAATAGACGCGCATCGGCATTGTGAAGTTAATTAGCCAACATAATAAAATTATTTGGTACCTCAAGTAGAAAAAAAAAAAAAACACAGTCTATTTACGTACAGGTGTGTTTGTGGGTGCGTCGGCGGCGTAAATATTTGTTATTGCTGTGAGATTATTGTTTATTTTGATGCATATTATACATAAACATGATCGTGAAGAATAATGCTTTATTAATTTGACTGTACCGTTATTCGAAGCTTATATAATTGAGACACGCACTATGTTTTCCACCTGCTAGTTCTATCTCTTTCTTTCTTATAACTCTCTTCTGCTCTATCTCGCTGACGTCACTTCCACTTGGCAGTGGTGGAGTTTAGATTTTTCGTCTCCGCCATATTTAATTCATTGGCGTCGTGTTTTCCACCGTGTTCAGATGTCTGCTAGCGCAGACGACACTATACTTTGGTTCAACAACTGAAGAAAAAGTGTATTTATAAAGATTTATATGGACAAATACCCATAAATAAAAATCAGGTTTGAATATAATTTTCTCTAAGGAATAATTATGTAAGTACCTGTCTACTTGATATTCGTATTGGACAAATAATGAAAAGATTGTGCCACAAGCAATTCTTTTTTTCTTATTAGTGTTATTTTTCATTGTGGACTGTTCTACAATTGGTAAATGTGTTTGCATTTCTTTTAGATAAACGGTTTTTTCCGTTCGTGTAAAAAGTTTGTGCACTTTTTATAGTAATAATGATGGTAAACAGTCTACCCACATCTATTTATAATAATATGATTTTTTACAGAAAATATCTTTTAATTTATTTTAGGTGTTAAATATGGTAAATGGTCTACCCACATCTATTTTTAATAATAAGATTTTTCTTCAGAAAACATCTTACTTTATTTTGGAACTTCTTGCTGTTTACCTACACAAAATATGGAAAAGTAAAATGATCTTTCTCTGTCATCTGTGTGTGATTCACTTAAATCTAACGGGACCGTATAGATACAATTTCGAGTATGAAAAAAAAAGGGGGAGGGGCAAACGAAAGCATGCCTCCGCAGGTAAGCATCATAAATTTATATACGGAACTACGAGAAATTCGTGAACCAGGTTCATGACCTTCTCGAAACCGACATGTTCTAATAATTATATTCTTATTTTTCTTACTCGATATCTTTTGTGTAAAGCCTCGTGGGCAAATACATAATAAAGATATTTTTACTGTGAATTTATGGATTAACCCTCTATTTCATACAAACTGACAGCTTATGTAGCCCTTACATATGCGATATGTAAGCTATATGCGGTATGTATTGCTCCAGCAATATCTGTAAAAAAGTCTTGTTGAATTTATTATCATGGTCAAGAGAAGAATTTTTGTTTCCACAGGGGATCGTTCTAAAAATTTCAGATTTGGTGCAGATGATTATAGCTATATATTGAAACAATACAAATGATAAGACATTCTGTTGCAAAACATGTAAACAAGACAGGTTTGGCCAATACAAGAAGTCCCTTTCAGTTGTAGTCGAGG
Source organism: Furcula furcula (assembly GCA_911728495.1). Lineage (NCBI taxonomy): Eukaryota > Metazoa > Arthropoda > Insecta > Lepidoptera > Notodontidae > Furcula > Furcula furcula. The sequence goes on from OU452243.1 coordinate 9,998,551, forward strand.
AAAATTTAAGGCTCCCGCAAGGGAGTTTTTCTCTAAACCTATATAGAGTATGCCAAACACTAGCAATTACAAAGTTATGCCTCCGCAGGGTGGTCCCGATTATATGCCACCGCAAGGTGGTCCAAACTATACGCTTCCGCAAGGTGGCCCAAACTGTATGCCTCCGCAAGGTGGCCCAAACTGTATGCCTCCGCAAGGTGGTACATACTATGTATGAGGATATGTGGTTGCTTCACTAGCGTTAAGCCCGTCACACACCTAGCTATGATATAAATTATAGCTAGGCATATTATGATATATCTTCTATACTCATTTTCGAGCGATTGCACCCGCAGTTATTATATATATTTCTGTGATATATAAATCATAATACGGTATATTCATGTATGTTATGGCTGGGTATGTGACGGGCTTTAAGTTTATTTGAAATAAATAATTTTGAATTTGAATATAAGCTCCCACCGCCAGGTTGTTCAGGGGTTGTCATGCCTATAAATTGGTCATCAATGTCATTCAGCCGCACATGCACTGAATATAATATTTAGAAGACTTTTCATGCACATATTACCTCCACGCGAAATGACTGACAAAATATGCTAGCAAATGCAGGGCAATAGACTCATATAAACTATCAGCGATACATCATCCTTTCGCCAAGAGCAGGACTGAAAACAGCGAATTCATTTTTACATATGCCAATAAAATAATTTATGGGTATCTCGCCAGAGGCCGCCTATTATTATTTCCAACGCCATCGGGACCAATCTCCATGGGCCACATTGGAGATATTAAAAATTCAGATGGTTTTGAAACTGACTATAGTCACTGAACCTTGTACGTGTAGACGTACTGATTTTTTGGCTGGTTTTACTGTACCAAGGCAGAATCCATTATTGGAGGTCTTTTCAATCTGTTAAACAAAACCTTTATATCAAATTTGAGGAAATTTCGTACCATATCTCCCTGTGCAACAGAGGATTACAGTACTCCTAGGTTACAGTAGCCTAGTGCTTAATCGGACATATTCGGTTCGCACCCTAATAGGACGACACATACGACAAATATACTGGTACTTTAATAGTACTATTAATACTCACACGATTTCAGTCACATGGTGAATTTTAAATGTTGGCACAACGTACGAAATGCGGTATCAACGCTGAATAAAAAATATTACTGTACGAAAAGTGCTATAAAGCGCGTTGTCGTGTTTTAGTTATTTGGCTTTGTCACCAAAGTGACAAGCATTTAAAGTGCTATAGTAGATATAAGGTGCATTAACGCATAAATCTATAAAGCAATTGTATTGCATGCTGGAAGGTTTCTAGATTATACATTAGTATTGTAAGCGATGAACAGCACTATTTACATTTTCGTATGAGTTGAACGCTCAAGTTACAGGAAAATTGCTGTCTCACTTACTACTTATAGCATCGTGCTTTCGTGCTTTAGCACTCACGGGGCTATGGATGTTGCAACACTTGCAACATAGATATCACTCTAACACTTGGGTGAGTTTAGGCACAAGGTGCTAATAGTCCGAAATGTCCGATTCACAGTTGACATTCAGAAATGTTCTTTTAATACAGTCTCAGAATGTAGTGCCAAGCAACGTCATCTGTACGTATATCGTACATGTACTACTTGTGTAGTACAAGACTAAGACTAATTTACAGTGGCGTATAATTCGAAACGAACAGCTATGGCATATCACTGTCAAGATAAAGAAATTAGGTCAGTCCTTCTGAACCTAATTTAATATTTTTTTCCAAATTTGGTATTCAGTATTTTACATAATTTTTGATTTACATCTGGCATGCCGGCCATCTGCCATGGCTCAAGACTGTGGGCGGTGTGGTGTCTTGGTATCCATGATACACAAGAAAAATATTTAACAAAATGGCGATTCCAATGATCGATTTATTTTACTCCAGCCACACGAATATAGTGTCAAATGACGTATACCTATACCTGGATCGGACCGACTACAAAGCTATGGCCCAGGCCTTTTGCCTGGCGTGGAGTTACAATCTAGCCTAGATTTTCAACCCTACGTTTCTGATTTCCAAAGATCTCCCACCGGAATCTGGCGAATAGAACTTATAAACTTAGTTGAAGCTCCTTGATGAGACCGTATTCCTATTTGGCGTTTGGATATGCAATCACAGGCCCTGAAAGTTCTGTATCCCATCGTGGTTTGGAATAATGTACTTACTAATTCCTCCCAGAAAGTATATAATGACGATTCGTAGAATCGTAGCATACTTGTTATAATATTCTAGGGAAAATCCTTACACGGTCATTTTATCTCAATCTGGGCATAGCCTGGTAAGCCCATTATGGTAACCAGATAACTAATATAAATATTTATATAATATACATTTTTGTTTTTGTAAATTCATACATAAATTGATTCATATATAAATAAAGACCACGACTACAATTCAAACAGACACAACACGAATGTTTTATCATGAATGGGAATCAAACCCAAAACCTATCCAGTAGCGACCACTAGACCAACAGCGCCGTGGAAGTAGTCAGCCATAACTTTTAAGAAACCATGGCATCCTTGAACTAAACAATTGATGCGCATGGAATATATGAATCCCTACTTAGTGTGAGTCACAGTCTGTGGATCACTCATTTTCAAAAACAGAGATGTTTGCCTGATCTTCATTTAATTCGTAAATTGTTTTCTTACTCTGTTTCATTACACAAATCAATGGTTTCACTACATTGTAAAATAAAAGGCAGTCAGTTAAGTTCACTTAGAAAAACCTATTTTAAAGTCTACGTAACTACCGAAGCCCATTCACCATACTAAGGCTGCAGTTAGAAACACAAATGATTTAGCATAAAATTTAGATGTTTCTGCTATCGATAATCTGAATATTTTCTAGCGGCAGAAGCATACAGCTGCTCTTTTATGTTCTGAGAGGATATAATAAATGACCTCATTTTACTTAAAATTAGACATTTTTGCTGTTAATGCTGAGTGTTTTAATTTCTGCCTTAGTTTCGGATTAAAGACCAATTCTGCCAACAGGCGGTCGGGCTAGTAATTATATATATAATAAAGAGAATCTTGATTGCCACAAACTGCTATGATTTATTAATTTGAATAATATACATAGTGAGCCCCAGGGCTGCACCACAGTTCTTGCAGGCTTTTTAATTCTTATTCGTAACAACAGGAATAACGACAACACACACCTGGCTGTATAAGTTCTGTAAGCTCAAAATAATACAGACTAGAGAAAATTGTGCTCAGAATATTTTTATAAATCTAAAAACGAGAGGTGTCTTTCACTAGTTGATCTTGAACGTATGTTCTGTAACATTTTTAATCCATTTGATTATGAAATACTTATCATTCCCGTTTGCTTTAATGTTTAATTTCTACACATACACTACAATATAATGAAATGTACATGTATTACGTAAATATTGTACCTCCTCTTTGTAACCCCCAGTTTGTGTCCCTACCAGGGTATGTTCATACTAGTCTAGTATAGTTCTAGGTGACTTGTAACCTTAGCCTAAGACTGTATGTATATAACGCAAATAAATAAAAATCTAATTAATGATTTTCGATATTTGCTGATTTTATAAGTACTTTGTACTTCACCCTCTAGACTCTTTTAACTACCATTTGATCGTAAATTTCCCTGGTAAACTGGAAAAGTAAACCAATATTAAACATACTACGCTTTAAATTATCTACTACTCTCACATTGGCGTCACGTCCGTCACTCCCACCAGGCGATAACAAACACGTCTCAATTTTATAAGCTTCGAATAACGGTACAGTCAAATTAATAGAAGCGTTTTACCTACCAATAAAACGCATATTAATTTACTTACCTTATTCGAAGCTTATACTCAATTCCTGCCTGGTGATTAAAACGCAATGAATTAAATATGGCGGAGACGAAAAATCTAAACTCCACCACTGCCAAGTGGAAGTGACGTCAGCGAGATAGAGCAGGAGAGAGTTATAAGAAAGAAACAGATAGAACTAGCAGGTGGAAAACATAGTGCGTGTCTCAATTATATAAGCTTCGAATAAGGTAAGTAAATTAATATGCGTTTTATTGGTAGGTAAAACGCTTCAATATTTTCATGTAGGTAATGTCTTAACTTTTTTCCCTTTGAAAAAAGCAGGTAGTTTTCGTGTTTTTATGACTGTTTTTCACTTCTACCTGTTTTTTAGAATTCTAAATTGTAATTCCCTTTGAAAAAAGCAGGTAGTTTTCGTGTTTTTATGACTGTTTTTCACTTCTACCCGTTTTTTAGAATTCTAAATTGTAATTAAAACTCTTGATATTTATTTAAGTAGCTTCGTAATACACTTAGCTTTTTAACGGTAGTTTTATCTTTATTCTAGCCCCTTAGATCATATAAAAGAAATTATAGTCTTATATAATATGTATTCTATAGTCTAAGTCTAGCCCGTGTTGTTTCCGAACATCAAGTGTTTTTATCGCTCCGGGCTCGAGTGGGTTTCAAATTACATTTTTTTCGCGGAAGCTCGGGCGTGTCGGATTACATTGGTCGCGAGAGCTGGGCGCTTCAGTGGTTATTCATTAATAAACTATTTAATTGAACAAGCAAACAAATATTAACAAGCAATGTATCCAAAGAGATACGCATGCAACCAAAGAGACTAATTATCTATGACAATACCAACAAACCGGTAGACAGAATATAATACAGACATATACCAAGCGTGCCGCCGATAGGGACAGAAAAATAAGTACATACTAAATTTAGAGTTGCCACGTAAGGGAAATTTTACCCTTTGTGTAAAGCAAATACGGAGGTTGTTGTAAATTATATTTTCTTTCCTAACCAAAAACCACTTTTTTTGACACAACATTTACTTTTCTTACATTATATCGTCTTAATCTATGACAGTCTGCAAAAAGTACGAAAGTGATTGTTATAATAATGTCCTCCTAGCCGAAACGACCACAGCGGCCAATCTTTCACAAGATCAGCCATGTACGCAGGAGATATTATAGTGCACAAGTGCTTGCGTAGACACAAGTGCACTCTCTCTTCCTTTATATAATAGGTACCTCTCATAATCCGATGGGACGGAAGACCGACACGACTGGGGAGAAGTTAAGCGCAGGACCGACTTTTTACATGCCCATCCGACGCATGTGTGGCGTATCTCGGATCACGGTTTCGGAACGCCAAAGGGGCTGTCAAAAAGATGACAGCACGCTAGTATATGGCAGAGACATGTTTTAATTATTACGATTACTCCACTGTATAAGTATAAGTAGTATTATAAGTTGTTCTCTCTCAATTTGATTATAAGTGTTTATTACCAAAGCTCGGTGTTTTAATTTGACGGACAGGAGTCGGGCATACGTCCTATGGCAAATCCCGACACATGGATCATCTTACTTTACAGACAATCAGGTCATCGGCCTAGGGATGTTGGAAATGCCAAAAAATATCGATATATCGAATATCGATATTTTTAAAATATATCGTTATCGACTTCGATATATCGAAACAAAAAATATCGATATATCGGGAACAAAATTGTATCTTATTAACGGAACAAAATAAAAATGCTTCTTGAGTGGCAATGCCTTACAGCTGTCTATAGAAAGACGTGTCGCTTACCATCAGATCGGAAATAAAGTCCATAAAGCAACTGAATTTCAACATAAACTTAATTATGTAGTAATTAAACTATTTAATTGAACTCAAACAAATATATAACAAGCAATGTATCCACGCATGCAACCAAAGATACTAAATTAACAATACCAACCAACGATCGAACGAAATATTTTTTGATGCAATCAAAGATAACGCAAAAGGTCTGTCTGTGGTAAGGGCTAGAGGCAAGACAAGAGGCATAACATAAACTAAAAAAGCTTACTGCTTGACTAGAGATAACCTTTCTTTTTTCTTTCTTTTTTTTTGTGTAGTTTGTACAAGGATGGCTGGCTTTGTTGTAAAGAAATTACACTGATCTTGTGTGATGAAGGTCCAGGGTCGTCTTTTTACCGTTAAAAAATTTTTGGAAAAATAATACAGATCTGATCTTTTCCAAAAAAAAAATATCGTTTTTGATACGTTTTCGATACTTAATATTTTATATCGATGTATCGAAAAAATATATATCGGATGAAAATATCGATATATCGAAAGAAAAAATATCGATATATCGATATTTTTTCAACAAGCCTACATCGGCCTGCATTGTCCTAGCCAGTAAGGAACGACTACTCAAATTTGTTGCCCTTCGCAGGATTCGAACCCACGACGGAGGCTACAAAGTGAATGTACACTTGTGCTAGTCGCTACCCAAACCTTTCTGGCTGGAGCGCTTTAAGCGCTCGCCCTCTTGTCCGGTGAAACAGTACTATTCCTACAAAAAAAAAGTGATGATCAATAAAGCAAAGTGACTATCAAGCTTTAGTTGTCCACCAAACTTTGATGTCTACTGAAAGTGTGTTTGGTATTAATTGGTGATTCAAGTTAGGCAATACCAAATGAATCATTTGATAGTTATTGAATAGTCACTTTGCTTTATTGATCATCACTTTAGTTGTCAAACGAGATAGGTACATAATAGGGGGGCAAATGAAACAAACTATTCAACGTCGGTACTATTTATTTATAATTCAGACAAATTTACCAATAAATTGTAACCAACAACATACATACATACATATATTTAAACAACATGCATATAGTAAAAGCACGATTAAATGTACAATGACCATTGTGCCTATAAATAACGAATGAATACGTCCTGCGCAGCCTTGGACGAATTACTTGAGCGCTTACGTTATTTCTGAATATTTAAGCATTCGGGAATAACTTTTAGCAACCTATTAATTCTTTTTGTTGCTGCTATCCACAGTATACAAATATCCATATTTTCAGGAAATCTGAGAAATTCTTCGATGCACCCAGCATGTGGGATCGTGTATGATGCACTTAATAATAATTTACCACTTATTTATGGTAGTCTCTCTTTTATACACTGGCAACACTGATAATGGCGATCAATAAACTGAAAATTTTAGGTTATGGATGAAAAACAAGAATTTATCGATCTTACACGTAACTTTCAAGTAAAATAGTAACTAATTTAGAGCAATAAGATCTAAATAAGTCGTTTACATGTATTAGTTTCTAAATGTAATCTCTAAATTGGCCATAATAATTCACGTTTACCTGTGAAACGATACTCCACTAATTTTACGTTCACTGTCACTTTTACAGCCTATAATACTGCACTGCACGATTCTTATAGGATTTTCACAACACACAGTAATGTCACAGTTAGTTTTTTATTGAATTTTAAGTTATTTATTTAATATTAAAACCACGATAAAATTGTCACGGAGCAAAGTGGGAGCAAACGTCAAATTTGTTTCGCACCCACGGCGCGGAAAAATCGAACACATGCTGAGGGGCAAAAAATCATATACACTGTTTCTTTCTATCACACATAACCTACATAAACGCATTCTTTTCTTGCGTGAATGAGAAAGAAAGTGTCCAGCCCTCTATTGTTTTCTTCCTCTAAGCAACAAACGATCAAACGATGTTACGAAATATTTTTTGACGCAATCAAAGATAACGCAAAAGGTCTGTCTATGGCATGAAGAAATATTTCTTCGTGGTCTATGGTAAGGGCTAGAGGCTTAGAGTAAGTACCAAAGGAGAGAGCATGACGCGCTAACCCCTCTGCAAAAATTTTGGCCATATGGTCAGGTCGTTTTATAAAAACTAGTTCCCGGGTGATTTTTGTCCAGTCCGTATCAGCCCCCCTAGACAAAGTAACATTCTACAATCGCTATTGCTAATAGAAAGTATAAAAATGTATGAGAATGACATATGTCATCGAAAAACCACGTGACAAATTGTAGGGAATTGACACCGTTAGCGAATGATGAAGTAGATTCGCTATGAAGCGATTGCATCTTGTCTAGGCCCTCTGGTCGTCATGCATTTATACAGCTCCGTGAAAATGGATGTTTGAGCAATATTTGACTGTTAAAATCGATTAGGTACCATAAATCGGCAAGAGAATGGAGTTTCCTATCATTTGTAACTATTATTTTTTACGAATATGTTAGTATTAAAAAAATAGAAACCAAATATTGTTATCTCTGAATCAAAATTTCGCGCCATGTTTTATACTAGTTACAGCATAGTGCGAGGACAAATTTGAATGTACGAAAAAAATTAGTTCATTCTAGGCTAATGGAGGAAATTTTAATAAATAAGAATGATGTTTATTATAATGAAGTTATTGTTATAAAAATAGATTAATGTATCGAGAGTATCGTGATAAATAACAACAATCTTCTTCTGCTTTTCTTATACATAAAAATCACGTGTCACTGTGTTTGTGGTCGAAATCCTCCAAAACGGCTTGACTGATTTTTATGAGATTTTCTTTTTATGTACATATATTTAGTTGGTATGAGGATAGGTCTTAAAGTATATTATATACCGCTAGGTGAAGCAGCGTTAGGCAGGGTAATTATACAGATGGGTGACCAGACGGTCAATCAGCGGTCAGCATTATACAATGCTCTTTGAACTAAACGTCTCCGTGCTTCGGTTGGAGGGCACAAATAAGGGAGAGCGTAAAATTTGAGTCCCGGTTTTAACCAAATTTAAAAAAGGAGGTTATTATTCAACGCCTATGTATATAATACTATTAAAATGCAAAATCCATATATAAATCTCGTCTCACGGCATTCGCACTCCTCCAAAACGGCTCGACCAATGTTTATGATTTTTTTATGTGTATACATAACAATATAGTACGTTTAAACTAACCGTATCCGTGTTTCAGAGGGCTACTAAAAAGTTGGCCCTGGTTTTTAACCGACTTCAAAAAAGGAGGTTATGTTCTTGACGCGTGTAAAGCGGTAACTAGTAAAAAATTAAACGTAATTTTGTTCGGGAATTAGCGCGATTTACCTTATATTTATCAGAAGAATCTACTTGAACTGTTCCTTGCACATGGAACCTACCACCTATTAAACCCTACAGAAACTCCCGCGGATGCACATGAGAACAACTTGGTTTCTCCCGTGGGATTTGCACCCTCAGTGCCTTGCCTTTGAGACTATTATAGCCCCCGGGAACCTGTTACAGTGCTCACAGAGATGTAGTCGAAAACCCGCCGATGCACCGCGCCGTCTTCATCGAAATCGGTATCAACGCATACGTTTGTGCAGTATAATGCACAAATTATACATACTGTATACAAATAATACGCAAATTATCGCGCACCAGATCATGGGAAATGGAGCAACAATGATTTACGTATCCAAAATCCAGCTAACTATCATGTTCTGAAGAGTGTCAGGGCTGCTCCGCGCCCTGCGCACCAGGGACGCACATTTCTTGCGCATAGTAGCGTAAAAGCAATCTACGTGTGCGTCCGTGAACATCCTAGATGCGCTACGGAAATGAGGCAATCACACCAGCACACTGAACACATTATTGTATTGGATACGTAGGGTGTCGTAGGATCCTTGCGTGTAATTTCCCCACAGGCTGTAAGTATAAAATGCTGTGCAGTACGCGCGAAACAGTGTAATTTTAACAGTCAGTGAGTAGGGTGCAAAACAGTGAGCCAGAATATTTACTCTCACTGTCAATGTCCTCCGCTTTCACTCAATGTCTGCATCATCATTGAGCTCGGGATTAATATATGGCCTAAATATTTGAAATGATATGATAACATAAGTATATAATGATGTACTTATATAATACTGACTAATTTAAATGCGTTACTTGTTTGATTTACAAAATGAATACAATAATCTCCATATTGAATTATTAGATTCTTTAAAACATTCCATTCTTTGAACCCGTTCATTATTTATCGGTCTTTGCACGCACCACATCACTACAATTTACGTCTGTGGACGTGCAATAAAATGTGTAGCAACGATGAATTCTTTATTTGTGTGCGTATCTTTTTGAATGTGTTGCGAGTTTATTATAGTGTGTGTTCATAGAAACATGAAGAGTTTACATTAGACATTTGCAAGATCAATAGTGTATTATCTATGTGCAAGATTGTGGGTGAAATTGGATCTGTGTGTGTTTACTTCGCCTCCCGCACCCCGCAAAAGTGCCACGAAAAATTTGTTCGGGGAATCGACGCGATACTAACTCCAGTGGTATCTCTTCTAAGGCTAGAGGAAAGACTAGAGGCATAAACTTAAGAGAAGCTTATTGCTTGACTAGAGAAAACCTTTTGTTTGCTTTCTTTTTTTTGTGTTTTTTGTACAAGGATGGCTGGCTTCGTTGTAAAGAAATTACACTGATCTTGTGTGATGAAGATGCAGGGGCATCGATATATGAACTAGATAAACATTCACGAACAAAATGACATCTAAAATGTGGTCGCAGAGGTTGCAAAATTATCTGTGCCGGTGGCGGAAACGTGAACTAGAATAACGAGTTTAATATGACAACGACGTGTAGTTGGACAGTTTCATATAGACATTAGCGACACTCCTATCGGCAAAAATAATTTTGTCAGGATGTGGCTTGTAAAGAAATAGCGACACAAGGGCGCTATTTCTCGCTACCACTTTCTGGACCGTGACACCAAATCTAGTTCATATATTATATCGATGTGCAGCTTAGAGGAGATACCACTCGAGAGAGCATGATGCGCTAACCCCCTCTGCCAAATTTTTGTTCATATGTTCAGGTCATTCTTTATTTGTGTGCGTATATTTTTGAATGTGTTGCGAGTTTACTATAGTGTGGGTGTACGTGAGTTGGAGTAATAGTCACAGACATCGATATACTATCTAAACTAAAGATTAGCTGTCACGGCCCGAAAAGTGGTCACGAAAATAGAGAGGCTGTCGCTTATTTCAAATTAGTACGAGCCGACAACAGGATGTATCGAAATTCCTTATTGCGCGTTTATAAACTGTCCAAATAATATAATACTTATCGTAATACTAAAATTGCAGATGGGGAATTTTTTTTTCGTTTCGTTTTCTTATTACTACTAGTTTAAATAATAAATATAAGTAAGATATCATTATAATACGAAATAAAAATTATTTATTTGATATTTTCTCCGCTAGAGACTGACAAAATTAATGTTGCCGATAGGCGTGTCGCCACTGTCTATACGAAACTGTTAAACTACACGTCATTACCATAATAAAAAAGTTAGTTCTCATTTTTGCCACCAGCACGGATAAGTTTGTAAGTCAGTACACACACAATGGAAACACACCTGTTTTGAACCTTATTTTATAGTGGTTAAGATTTTCTTTTAAATGAGTACAGTCAAAACAACTACTTTTTTTCGTATAATTTTGGCGGTATTATTGATTTTTCTTTGTCTCCGATGTAAAGGTTTTATGTGCCAACATTACTGCATACAGAATTAGACTTTATTACTACATCTGAAGGCTGCTATTAGTCCGACGTTCCGAATTATTTAAAACTATTTTCTACAATTTCTAGCTACGTGTATAGTTGTGTAAATAAATGTAACCGCGACCACATTTTCGATGTCATTTTGTTCGTGACAGCTAATCTAGTTGGTATAGTATATCGATGGTCACAGACTACTCAGTAAGAACTGCACAAACGTATGCGTTGATACCGATTTCGATGAAGTCGGTGCGGTGCATCGGCGGGTTTTCGACTCCGTCTCTGTGAGCACTGTGACAGGTTCCCGGGGGCTATAATAGTCTCAAAGGCAAGGCACTCAGGGTGCAAATCCCACGGAAGAAACCAAGTTCTCCTCATGTGCATCCGCGGGAGTTTCTGTAGGGTTTAATAGGTGGTAGGTTCCATGTGCAAGGAACAGTTCAAGTAGATTCTTCCAATAAATCGCACTTTATTGAAGAATTATAGACCCATCTCACTCCTGAGCCATGTATACAAGCTGTTTTCGAGAGTCATTACGAACCGTCTCGAACGCAGGTTTGATGACTTCCAGCCTCCCGAACAAGCTGGGTTCCGAAAAGGCTTTAGCACCGTAGACCACATACATACGCTCCGCCAGATTATACAGAAGACCGAGGAGTATAATCGGCCATTATGTCTAGCGTTTGTGGACTACGAAAAAGCCTTCGATTCAATCGAGACCTGGGCGGTATTGCAGTCCCTCCAGCGGTGCCACATTGACTATAGGTACATCGAAGTGTTGAAGTGTTTGTACAGCAACGCCACCATGTCGATCCGACTACAGGACGAGAGCACGAAACCAATCCCATTGCAGCGAGGTGTGAGACAGGGAGACGTTATTTCTCCGAAACTGTTCTCAAATGCATTGGAGGACGTTTTCAAGCTCTTGGACTGGTACGGATTCGGCATCAACATCAATGGCGAATACATCACTCACCTTCGTTTTGCCGATGATATAGTAATTATGGCAGCAGTAGCGTTTCCCAACAGGTGGGTCTTAAAATGAACATGGACAAGACGAAGATCATGTCTAATGTCCATGTTGCACCCGTACCGGTAGTTGTTGGGAACGATACACTCGAAGTTGTTGACCACTACGTATACTTAGGACAAACTATCCAGTTAGGTCGGTCCAACTTCGACAAAGAGGTCGCCCGAAGAATCCAACTCGGATGGGCAGCGTTCGGGAAACTACGCGATATCTTCTCGTCCGAAATACCGCAGTGCCTGAAGACGAAGGTTTTTAACCAGTGTGTGTTGCCAGTAATGACATATGGTACTGAGACGTGGTCTCTAACGGCTGGCCTTTTAGAGAAGTTCAGAGTCACACAACGAGCCATGGAGAGAGCTATGCTCGGAGTTTCTTTGCGCGACAGAATCCGAAATGTGGAGATTCGCCGAAGAACCCAGGTCACCGACATAGCTCTCAGAATCTGCAAGTTGAAGTGGCAATGGGCAGGCCACATCGCTCGAAGAACCGATAACCGTTGGGGAAGAAAGGTTCTCGAGTGGCGACCACGAACCGGAAGACGCAGCGTAGGCAGGCCTCCCACTAGGTGGACCGACGACATTGTGCGCGTCGCAGGTAACCGGTGGATGCAAATAGCCAATTGTCGTTCATTGTGGCGTTCTAAGGGGGAGGCCTATGTTCAGCAGTGGACGTCTTCCGGCTGATGATGAAATCGCGCTAATTCCCGAACAAAATTACGTTGAATTTTTTACTAATTACCGCTTTAGACGCGTCGAGAACATAACCTCCTTTTTTGAAGTCGGTTAAAAACCAGGACCAACTTTTTAGTAGCCCTCTGAAACACGGATACGGTTAGTTAAAACGTCGCCCATCTATTTATTCTTATACCTTGGTACCATATTGTTATGTATACACATAAAAAAATCATAAACATTGGTCGAGCCGTTTTGGAGGAGTGCGAATGCCGTGAGACGAGATTTATATATGGATTTTGCATTTTAATAGTATTATATACATGCTAGTATACATAGTAGTAGTATATACATACGCGTTGAATACATACCTCCTTTTTTAAAGTCGGTTAAAACCGGGACTCAAATTTATTTGTGCCCTCCAACCGAAGCACGGAGACGTTTAGTTCAAAGAGCATTGTATAGTGCTGGCCGGTGATTGACCGTCTGGTCACCCATCTGTATAATTACCCTGCCTAACGCTGCTTCACCTAGCGGTATATAATATACTTTAAGATCTATCCTCATACCTACTAAATATATGTACATAAAAAGAGAATCTCATAAAAATCAGTCAAGCCGTTTTGGAGGATTTAGACCACAAACACCGTGACACGTGATTTTTATGTATAAGAAAAGGAGAACAAGATTATTGTTATTTATCACGATACTCTCGATACATTAATCTATTTTTATAACAATAACTTTATTATAATAGACATAATTCATAATTATTAGAATTTCCTCCATTGGCCTAGAATGAACTAATGGTTTTTACCAGATAAATTCCTCCACATCGTTCATGGTCCTCCAGGAAGTTCTTATCCGGTTGTAATAAAATTCATACAGATTCAATACAGTGGTTTCTTCTTTCGAATAAAAAAAGAATCATTGAAATTGGTAAATATTTGCCAGAGTTGTGACTATTTTTGTCCGACCGAGCGAGTCCGAGCGACTAAAACGTCATCTATATAGGCTTTCTTGCAGCTCTCAGTGCGCAGTCACCATTCTTGTTTTTTCAGGATCTACTTATTACTAAGCAATAATTTTTTTTATGGGACCCAATTAACGGATTAAAGAATGGATGGAAGAAAGATTTTTTCAAATCGGTTCATAATTGCCAGAGTTATGCGCGAACATACATAGAAAAAAAAAATATATATATATACAGACGAATTGAGAACCTCCTCCTTTTTTGAAGTCGGTTAAAAATAATAGTTACAAATGATGAAAATTCCATTCTCTCGCCGATTTATGGCACCTAATCGATTTTAACAGCCAAATATTGCTCAAACATCCATTTTCACGGAGCTTTATAATGCATGACGACCTGATACGGACTGGACAAAAATCGCCCGTGAACTAGTTTTTATAAAACGACCTGACCATATGACAAAAAATTTAGCAGAGGGGTTAGCGCGTCATGGTCTCTCCTTTGGTACTTACTCTAAGATAAGAGTATATTACTTAGAAATAGATAGGTAACTCCCACGTCAAAACGCGCCCCCTAACACCAGCGCCTCCAGCGGTGTGATTTGAAACTTTAATAGCCTCGAGAATTTTTAATAAAAAAAATAGCTAAAACTTTGTAGTATTTGATATAAAGTACGCGGACGTCAATAGTATATGCATTAAGGAATGAAATAAAAAAAGAAAAATGATTTCGAACTCCATCCACAGCCCCACCCATGGGTTGAGGTTCGAACCCGCGCCCCCTAGACTTCGTATTAATTTGATTCCAACCTATTTACCGCTACCGCTGTAAGTCATATGACGTCAGATGCAAAATACTGATGTACTATCTCAGTTTCATTCCGTACAGAGAAAAGTTGCAAATCACGCCGCAAGAGGGTGCTACTGGTAGCTTTTTCCATTTCTTCTAAGATACCATACCATGCTCTTTGACACCCACTTTGTATTTAAAACGTGCTTGCTTGCCACTAATTTCGTTCGACGCTATACGCTAGACGCTAAATAAAACACATACACAACAAATGACTGTACCATAGATAAGAATAGACTGTACGTCGACGCGCCAGCAGCGCCAGTACATATATTATTTTACTCTTTGCGCCAGTACAATATTATTGTGGTGGAACAATCAGAATGGTTTATTTAAATTGCATTGTTATCGTAGCAATAATATTTACCACATTTCAAAATGTTTTATCCGAATTAATAACATTCTCAATAGTTTCATCTGCGGTATTTGCTGGCGGGTGGTATAAATGGGAAACATTAAAAGACCATACAGTATGTCGGTATACTGAATGCTGTAATGATGAGTATGTGCTTTATGATGTAAACAGTAAGTGTTTTATTGTATTCTATAGAGATATCTACAATAGAAAATGTAATAGTTACAGTTTTCAATGTCTTTACAGAATTAAAATTATCATTATCACAAAGGATGTTTGGTCAACCTTTAGTTGAAGAACTAGCAAACATACTTCAAGCTCATAAAGAAGCAGTATATGATGAAAATAGGGGAAATAAAAAGGCATTGGTGATAAGCCTGCATGGTTGGCCAGGGGTGGGCAAAAACTATGCTGCTACTATGATTGCTGAATCAATTTACAAAAATGGTATGCAGAGTAAATTTGTTAAGGTTTTTATGGGGAAAAAAGATTTTGACTGCTCAAATTTGCCAAAGAAAAAAGTGAGTACAGGTTGTTATTAATTCAGTTATTATTTATATTATATTTCGCAAAAACTTCCATTTTATCCTAGTTGTAGATAATGATATGTTTTTCTTGTAGGAAGATTTGGTTAACACATTGAATGAAATGGTGAAGAAATGTCCAAAATCTCTAATTATATTTGATGAGATTCATGATATGTGTCCCTCTATACTAGATGCAATTAAACCAATGCTTGATCATCATCATGCTGTGGATGGTGTTGATTATAGGTAATTTAATAGTTTCATAGGATAAAAATTATGAAAAACCTGAAATATGTAGTTATATATTTTTTTTTAGAGATAGTATCTTTATATTTATATCAAACATTGGGGGTCAAGAAATATCAACAAAACTTTTAGAGCTGTATGACCAAGGTGCAAAGAGGAATGATGTTGAGTTTCATGATTTTGAACCTATCATAAGGAGGACTGCATATTTTCAAGGTTTAATTTTTTTACTTATGGTTATCATTTTCCTTTGATTAATGTAAATATTCTCTAATGGTGTTTTGTTTTTAGGAGGCTTTGAAAAGGCTGGAGCGATTGCAAACCATTTGATTGATCATTATATTCCATTTCTGCCTTTAGAGCAACGTCATGTAGAGATGT